>OX411251.1:8099834-9495421 GCA_948150575.1 Tinea pellionella | reverse complement strand
TCCTTGGGTTGAAGGGTGTGGTGTGTTACGTTTGTTGTGGTTGACTCAGTGACACCACATGTGTGACGTGTGTCTATGACGTATGTCTCTATGACGTATGTCTCTATGTGTGGTGTGTTACGTTTGTTGTGGTTGACTCAGTGACACCACATGTGTGACGTGTGTCTATGACGTATGTCTCTATGACGTATGTCTCTATGTGTGGTGTGTTACGTTTGTTGTGGTTGACTCAGTGACACCACATGTGTGACGTGTGTCTATGACGTATGTCTCTATGTGTGTCTATCTACCTAGTAGTAGTAGTAGAACCTAACCTAACCTAACTAACCTAACCTAACCTAACTAACCTAACCTAACCTAACCTAACCTAACCTAACCTAACCTAACCTAACCTAACCTAACCTAACCTAACCTAACCTAACCTAACCTAACCTAACCTAACCTAACCTAACCTAACCTAACCTAACCTAACCTAACCTAACCTAACCTAACCTAACCTAACCTAACCTAACCTAACCTAACCTAACCTAACCTAACCTAACCTAACTAACCTAACCTAACCTAACCTAACCTAACCTAACCTAACCTAACCTAACCTAACCTAACCTAACCTAACCTAACCTAACCTAACCTAACCTAACCTAACCTAACCTAACCTAACCTAACCTAACCTAACCTAACCTAACCTAACCTAACCTAACCTAACCTAACCTAACCTAACCTAACCTAACCTAACCTAACCTAACCTAACCTAACTAACCTAACCTAACCTAACCTAACCTAACCTAACCTAACCTAACCTAACCTAACCTAACCTAACCTAACCTAACCTAACCTAACCTAACCTAACCTAACCTAACCTAACCTAACCTAACCTAACCTAACCTAACCTAACCTACCTAACCTAACCTAACCTAACCTAACCTAACCTAACCTAACCTAACCTAACCTAACCTAACCTAACCTAACCTAACCTAACCTAACCTAACCTAACCTAACCTAACCTAACCTAACCTAACCTAACCTAACCTAACCTAACCTAACCTAACCTAACCTAACCTAACCTAACCTAACCTAACCTAACCTAACCTAACCTAACCTAACCTAACCTAACTAACCTAACCTAACCTAACCTAACCTAACCTAACCTAACCTAACCTAACCTAACCTAACCTAACCTAACCTAACCTAACCTAACCTAACCTAACCTAACCTAACCTAACCTAACCTAACCTAACCTAACCTAACCTAACCTAACCTAACCTAACCTAACCTAACCTAACCTAACCTAACCTAACCTAACTAACCTAACCTAACCTAACCTAACCTAACCTAACCTAACCTAACCTAACCTAACCTAACCTAACCTAACCTAACCTAACCTAACCTAACCTAACCTAACCTAACCTAACCTAACCTAACCTAACCTAACCTAACCTAACCTAACCTAACCTAACCTAACCTAACCTAACCTAACCTAACCTAACCTAACCTAACCTAACCTAACCTAACCTAACCTAACCTAACCTAACCTAACCTAACCTAACCTAACCTAACCTAACCTAACCTAACCTAACCTAACCTAACCTAACCTAACCTAACCTAACCTAACCTAACCTAACCTAACCTAACCTAACCTAACCTAACCTAACCTAACCTAACCTAACCTAACCTAACCTAACCTAACCTAACCTAACCTAACCTAACCTAACCTAACCTAACCTAACCTAACCTAACCTAACCTAACCTAACCTAACCTAACCTAACCTAACCTAACCTAACCTAACCTAACCTAACCTAACCTAACCTAACCTAACCTAACCTAACCTAACCTAACCTAACCTAACCTAACCTAACCTAACCTAACCTAACCTAACCTAACCTAACCTAACCTAACCTAACCTAACCTAACCTAACCTAACCTAACCTAACCTAACCTAACCTAACCTAACCTAACCTAACCTAACCTAACCTAACCTAACCTAACCTAACCTAACCTAACCTAACCTAACCTAACCTAACCTAACCTAACCTAACCTAACCTAACCTAACCTAACCTAACCTAACCTAACCTAACCTAACCTAACCTAACCTAACCTAACCTAACCTAACCTAACCTAACCTAACCTAACCTAACCTAACCTAACCTAACCTAACCTAACCTAACCTAACCTAACCTAACCTAACCTAACCTAACCTAACCTAACCTAACCTAACCTAACCTAACCTAACCTAACCTAACCTAACCTAACCTAACCTAACCTAACCTAACCTAACCTAACCTAACCTAACCTAACCTAACCTAACCTAACCTAACCTAACCTAACCTAACCTAACCTAACCTAACCTAACCTAACCTAACCTAACCTAACCTAACCTAACCTAACCTAACCTAACCTAACCTAACCTAACCTAACCTAACCTAACCTAACCTAACCTAACCTAACCTAACCTAACCTAACCTAACCTAACCTAACCTAACCTAACCTAACCTAACCTAACCTAACCTAACCTAACCTAACCTAACCTAACCTAACCTAACCTAACCTAACCTAACCTAACCTAACCTAACCTAACCTAACCTAACCTAACCTAACCTAACCTAACCTAACCTAACCTAACCTAACCTAACCTAACCTAACCTAACCTAACCTAACCTAACCTAACCTAACCTAACCTAACCTAACCTAACCTAACCTAACCTAACCTAACCTAACCTAACCTAACCTAACCTAACCTAACCTAACCTAACCTAACCTAACCTAACCTAACCTAACCTAACCTAACCTAACCTAACCTAACCTAACCTAACCTAACCTAACCTAACCTAACCTAACCTAACCTAACCTAACCTAACCTAACCTAACCTAACCTAACCTAACCTAACCTAACCTAACCTAACCTAACCTAACCTAACCTAACCTAACCTAACCTAACCTAACCTAACCTAACCTAACCTAACCTAACCTAACCTAACCTAACCTAACCTAACCTAACCTAACCTAACCTAACCTAACCTAACCTAACCTAACCTAACCTAACCTAACCTAACCTAACCTAACCTAACCTAACCTAACCTAACCTAACCTAACCTAACCTAACCTAACCTAACCTAACCTAACCTAACCTAACCTAACCTAACCTAACCTAACCTAACCTAACCTAACCTAACCTAACCTAACCTAACCTAACCTAACCTAACCTAACCTAACCTAACCTAACCTAACCTAACCTAACCTAACCTAACCTAACCTAACCTAACCTAACCTAACCTAACCTAACCTAACCTAACCTAACCTAACCTAACCTAACCTAACCTAACCTAACCTAACCTAACCTAACCTAACCTAACCTAACCTAACCTAACCTAACCTAACCTAACCTAACCTAACCTAACCTAACCTAACCTAACCTAACCTAACCTAACCTAACCTAACCTAACCTAACCTAACCTAACCTAACCTAACCTAACCTAACCTAACCTAACCTAACCTAACCTAACCTAACCTAACCTAACCTAACCTAACCTAACCTAACCTAACCTAACCTAACCTAACCTAACCTAACCTAACCTAACCTAACCTAACCTAACCTAACCTAACCTAACCTAACCTAACCTAACCTAACCTAACCTAACCTAACCTAACCTAACCTAACCTAACCTAACCTAACCTAACCTAACCTAACCTAACCTAACCTAACCTAACCTAACCTAACCTAACCTAACCTAACCTAACCTAACCTAACCTAACCTAACCTAACCTAACCTAACCTAACCTAACCTAACCTAACCTAACCTAACCTAACCTAACCTAACCTAACCTAACCTAACCTAACCTAACCTAACCTAACCTAACCTAACCTAACCTAACCTAACCTAACCTAACCTAACCTAACCTAACCTAACCTAACCTAACCTAACCTAACCTAACCTAACCTAACCTAACCTAACCTAACCTAACCTAACCTAACCTAACCTAACCTAACCTAACCTAACCTAACCTAACCTAACCTAACCTAACCTAACCTAACCTAACCTAACCTAACCTAACCTAACCTAACCTAACCTAACCTAACCTAACCTAACCTAACCTAACCTAACCTAACCTAACCTAACCTAACCTAACCTAACCTAACCTAACCTAACCTAACCTAACCTAACCTAACCTAACCTAACCTAACCTAACCTAACCTAACCTAACCTAACCTAACCTAACCTAACCTAACCTAACCTAACCTAACCTAACCTAACCTAACCTAACCTAACCTAACCTAACCTAACCTAACCTAACCTAACCTAACCTAACCTAACCTAACCTAACCTAACCTAACCTAACCTAACCTAACCTAACCTAACCTAACCTAACCTAACCTAACCTAACCTAACCTAACCTAACCTAACCTAACCTAACCTAACCTAACCTAACCTAACCTAACCTAACCTAACCTAACCTAACCTAACCTAACCTAACCTAACCTAACCTAACCTAACCTAACCTAACCTAACCTAACCTAACCTAACCTAACCTAACCTAACCTAACCTAACCTAACCTAACCTAACCTAACCTAACCTAACCTAACCTAACCTAACCTAACCTAACCTAACCTAACCTAACCTAACCTAACCTAACCTAACCTAACCTAACCTAACCTAACCTAACCTAACCTAACCTAACCTAACCTAACCTAACCTAACCTAACCTAACCTAACCTAACCTAACCTAACCTAACCTAACCTAACCTAACCTAACCTAACCTAACCTAACCTAACCTAACCTAACCTAACCTAACCTAACCTAACCTAACCTAACCTAACCTAACCTAACCTAACCTAACCTAACCTAACCTAACCTAACCTAACCTAACCTAACCTAACCTAACCTAACCTAACCTAACCTAACCTAACCTAACCTAACCTAACCTAACCTAACCTAACCTAACCTAACCTAACCTAACCTAACCTAACCTAACCTAACCTAACCTAACCTAACCTAACCTAACCTAACCTAACCTAACCTAACCTAACCTAACCTAACCTAACCTAACCTAACCTAACCTAACCTAACCTAACCTAACCTAACCTAACCTAACCTAACCTAACCTAACCTAACCTAACCTAACCTAACCTAACCTAACCTAACCTAACCTAACCTAACCTAACCTAACCTAACCTAACCTAACCTAACCTAACCTAACCTAACCTAACCTAACCTAACCTAACCTAACCTAACCTAACCTAACCTAACCTAACCTAACCTAACCTAACCTAACCTAACCTAACCTAACCTAACCTAACCTAACCTAACCTAACCTAACCTAACCTAACCTAACCTAACCTAACCTAACCTAACCTAACCTAACCTAACCTAACCTAACCTAACCTAACCTAACCTAACCTAACCTAACCTAACCTAACCTAACCTAACCTAACCTAACCTAACCTAACCTAACCTAACCTAACCTAACCTAACCTAACCTAACCTAACCTAACCTAACCTAACCTAACCTAACCTAACCTAACCTAACCTAACCTAACCTAACCTAACCTAACCTAACCTAACCTAACCTAACCTAACCTAACCTAACCTAACCTAACCTAACCTAACCTAACCTAACCTAACCTAACCTAACCTAACCTAACCTAACCTAACCTAACCTAACCTAACCTAACCTAACCTAACCTAACCTAACCTAACCTAACCTAACCTAACCTAACCTAACCTAACCTAACCTAACCTAACCTAACCTAACCTAACCTAACCTAACCTAACCTAACCTAACCTAACCTAACCTAACCTAACCTAACCTAACCTAACCTAACCTAACCTAACCTAACCTAACCTAACCTAACCTAACCTAACCTAACCTAACCTAACCTAACCTAACCTAACCTAACCTAACCTAACCTAACCTAACCTAACCTAACCTAACCTAACCTAACCTAACCTAACCTAACCTAACCTAACCTAACCTAACCTAACCTAACCTAACCTAACCTAACCTAACCTAACCTAACCTAACCTAACCTAACCTAACCTAACCTAACCTAACCTAACCTAACCTAACCTAACCTAACCTAACCTAACCTAACCTAACCTAACCTAACCTAACCTAACCTAACCTAACCTAACCTAACCTAACCTAACCTAACCTAACCTAACCTAACCTAACCTAACCTAACCTAACCTAACCTAACCTAACCTAACCTAACCTAACCTAACCTAACCTAACCTAACCTAACCTAACCTAACCTAACCTAACCTAACCTAACCTAACCTAACCTAACCTAACCTAACCTAACCTAACCTAACCTAACCTAACCTAACCTAACCTAACCTAACCTAACCTAACCTAACCTAACCTAACCTAACCTAACCTAACCTAACCTAACCTAACCTAACCTAACCTAACCTAACCTAACCTAACCTAACCTAACCTAACCTAACCTAACCTAACCTAACCTAACCTAACCTAACCTAACCTAACCTAACCTAACCTAACCTAACCTAACCTAACCTAACCTAACCTAACCTAACCTAACCTAACCTAACCTAACCTAACCTAACCTAACCTAACCTAACCTAACCTAACCTAACCTAACCTAACCTAACCTAACCTAACCTAACCTAACCTAACCTAACCTAACCTTTTTTTTTTTTTTTACGTGGGGAAATCCGTTACGGACTTCCTGGCCCCCAGGGGAGAGGGCCAGGGGTGTGTCGGGCTCCCTCTGATCTTGTTGAGGTGTACCGACTAAAACCCCACGGTGTTCCACCCGGTCGTCGTATGGCAGAGTCGCGGGTACGCTCTCGCACTCGACCGCGACTCCGCCGACGTCGGCCCGCCGTGTGATGGTGGGCGGGCCCCTCGGGTATTGCGAGGAGAGGGAACAGAGAGAGTGTGAGAGAATCCCTCTCCTCGCGTCCTCGGTTCGAGTGTGGTCGGGCGCGCGCTGGAACACTCCGCGCGCCGCCTCACGTCCGCTTCAAGATGGTGGGGCGACAGTCACCCCTATGACTGCCGCCCAGCGGACTTAGGTGGGAACAGGAGGAGACGCAAAGCGAAGTCTCCTCCGTAACCCGGCTCTTGTGCGGCGGATGGAGGGGGCGTCGGCCGCAGCCTCTCGCTCCCTCTCCGCGGTCTCCTTCTGGAGCATGAATGCCTCACAGAAGGAGAGAGCCGAGTTCCACGACCTCTCGCTCGACACCATGGCCTTGATTACGGCCGGTAGCGAGAGGTCAGTCCCCACCTCTGCGACGAAGTCGCGACGCAGCGGTGCCCAGGCAGGACACTCCTCCAGATTATGCTGCGCCGTATCTTCGTCGCAGTTACCACACTCGTGACATCGGGTCGTCGGCTCCCTTCCGGCGATTTTGCAGAGGTACTTCCCGAAGCATCCGTGCCCGGAAAGTACTTGCGTCAGCCGGAAGGTGAGGGAACCGTGCCGCCTGTTCGCCCACTGTTTGAGTACGGGGCGAACTGCCTCGACAGTTCGGAGGCCGGCAGTTGGTTGTGCCAGCCTCTCGGTCCACAGTTGCATAACTCGCTGTCGAGACAGGAGCTTCCGCACTCTGGCAGGTTGATCTGCGCGGACAGCGTACAATTCCGCGCAGACCTTAGCCTCGATGTCCCACGGTGGAGACCCTGCCAGGACACATGCCGCCTCAAAGGAGATGGTCCGGTAGCCACGGATTACCCTGACGGACAAGATGCGCTGTGGCCTTCTGAGTAAGGCCACAGACTTGTCCGCCAGGGATTCAGCCCAGATTGGGGCCCCGTACAGGGCCATTGACCGGACCACTCCAAGGTAGAGACGGCGACACGATGAGTCTGGCCCCCCGACGTTGGGCAACAGCCGACTGAGTGCGGCTGCCGCCCTGATGAGTTTTGGGGTCAGACCCACGAAGTGTTCGCGGAAGCTCCAACGGCTATCAAGGACGAGTCCCAGGTATTTCATGGTTGACTCGACCTTGATGTCGGTTCCCTCAATTCGGATGCTGGAGTTTTGAGGTGGCGCGCGACGAGGCCCATGAAAACAGAGGGCCTCGGTCTTGTGTAAAGCCACCTCCAGTCCCAGCATCCTTATTCTGCCGACGACCCTTGTCACACCGACTGTGGCAAGACGAGCAGACTCCTCGTAGTCGTCCCCCCGGGCCAGAACGAGAGTGTCGTCAGCATAACAAGTGACACTCAGGCCCCGGGGGAGGGCACCCCGCAGTACCCAGTTGTAGCCTATGTTCCACAGCAGGGCAGCAAGTACCGCCCCCTGTGGAACACCACATTTCATCTCCCTCCGGAAGATGTTTCCACACCGCCCTTGATAGATGATATATCTATCACTCAGGTAGGACCGGATGATCCTCTGAAGATAGGGAGGCACTCTATGGTAGCGTAGTGCCTCCCTGATACAGCCCCAGGGCAGAGTGTTAAAGGCATTGGCTATGTCTAGCGAGACAGCCAACGCCACTCCACCCTGGGCCACCGCTTGTTCCGAGAGGGTCTTGACGCGACTAATCGCGTCAATTGTCGACCTACCCTCTCGGAAGCCAAACTGTATCTTTGACAAGTCCGGTCCTACCGAGTTGAGCTGCTCGATTATTCGGCCGGCAATAATTCTCTCGAATAACTTGCCGACCTCGTCGAGCAGCACTATGGGGCGGTATGCGGAGGGAGAGTCCGCGGGGCGTCCTTCTTTCTTCAGAAGGACGAGTCTGCCCGTCTTCCACAGTAGGGGAAACCGTCCCGACTCTAGGCAAGTGTTGAACAGCTTGCAGAGTCGGGCCCCCAGGGCGTCCAAGGCCAAAACTATAGCGCGTCCGGGGATTCCATCCGGTCCCGGAGCTTTGTTTCTCCGGGACTTCCGCACGGACAGCGCGAGCTCTACCGGTGTGATTTCCGGCACCTCGTTGCTCTCCTCCGTCCCAGGTCTACGTGCCTTGAACGGAGGCGCGTGTTCCGCTCTGTCCGGAAACAGAGCAGACACGACCTTGTCGAGCAACTGAGGCTGGAGAGTCTGAGTGAGCGGGGGCGCCCATGGCCGCAACTTGTTGCGCACCATGCGAAACGGACGCCCCCACGGATCGGTGTTCAGAGTCTCCAGGAGCTCTTTCCTCGCTGCAGTTTTGGCCTTGCTGATGGAGAGCTGTAGAGCCTTTTTACTCTCTCTGTATGCATCATACAGCTGCGCCTCTATGGTCCCATCGCAGTTCCTCCGACGTCGGTGTCTGGTGTATCGCCGACGCGCCTCCGTACAGGATTTACGGAGAAGCGCAATGTCGGACGACCACCAGTACACCGCTCGTTTAGGAGGAAGGGGCTTTGTTCGGGGCATTGACGCGTCACAAATTTGCGTCATAGCGCCCCGAAACCATTCGGCCCCCTCCTCGACTGCGATGGCCGGGTCAGTTGGTGCGACCCAGGCTTGGACCAAAGAGGCCTCCACCAGAGCGTCTTTGTCAAGACGCTTTAACGCCCAGCGGGGGAATGCTGGGGTGTCTCTCCGTGGACGATCCTCTGCCACTGGTGAGGAGGTGGAGACGTCAAACCGTACGTAGCGATGGTCCGACAACGTCTCCACGTCCTCAAGAACTGTCCAGTGGCAGACTCTTTGTGCGACAGACGGGGTAGCGAACGCGACGTCAACTATGGAGCCGCCCCGCTGCCGCACGCAGGTTTGGACCGACCCCCTGTTCAATAAGGAGAGGCCGGTCACGATCGCCCACTCTTCCAGAGTGTCGCCTCTGACATTTGTTACAGGGGAGCCCCAAGCCCTAGACTTGGCGTTGAGGTCCCCCATAACAATCACTGGTTTGGGCGAGGATCGCCTGATGACGTTGGCTACCTCGCCCAAAAATGCCTCAAATGCAGCGACACTCCGGTTTGGAGAGAAGTACACCCCCAGCACTACGGTTTCCCCGAATTGGGCCGCCGCGTACCCGCGTCCCCTCGCGATTGATACGAGGGGCGGGATACCGGCGGCTCTTGAAAAGGAAATAGCCACCGAGCCCGTTAAGTCCCCCAACCAGTTGTCAGCCGGAGGGACATAGTAGGGTTCGGTGGCCACTGCTACATCTATCAACCACTGCGCCGAGCTTTGCACGAAGAGATCTTGGGCTCCGGCGCAGTGGTTGAGATTTCCTAGGAGGAAGCGATGATTTGTACTAGCCATTTTAGTGTATCATCGCTTCCTCGCTAGGTACTGTGGGGGGCTTGTTTGTGCCCCCCTTTGGTTTCCCCTTCCGCTTCTTCCTTTGGTGGGCGCAAGATTTAGCGCCCACTCTGTGCTCCGCAGGTTTGCCCTCCGCCGCACACAGAGTGCAGTGGGGAGCTGCGGAGCACATGGCCGACTTGTGGCCCTTTTGACCGCAGCGCATACAATCATTGCTGCGGTCAATGGCTGCGGTGCACTTCGAGCCGACATGGCCCAGCTCGAAGCATTTCACGCACCGCAGGGGCGCTGCCTCCAGTAAGGTTACCCTCGCTGAAGTCCAGCCCACCAAAAGTCGGCCGTTTGACACTTTTCTGGCAGCCATCACCGGGCACTTTGCCCAGATGGTGCCAGTTCCGGAGGAGCTGAGTCTGATGATGCCAACTTTAATTTGCTCCTCCGGGCAGCCGCCCGTTTTAGCTAGGGCGGCTCTAACCTCCTCGGGGGAGACCGAATCGTCCAGGCCCGTTATTCGCATGTCTATGCACTTTACGGGCCTGTCAATGCGGACACGCTCTGCGGGCAGAACTTCTCGTAATTTCTGCGCCAGCGTGTCCGCTCGGTCTCCACTTGAGGCTCCTGGCACCTCAAGTACTCTTGCTCCGGTGATGGCGTGCCTGAAATTTATTCTAGACACCCCGATGCTCCCGAGGTCAATCTTCGATTTGGCCTCGGAGATCACCGAGGCATAGGTCATCCCGTCCTCCAGGGCTCCAGGCTGCAGGGTCAAAACCACTGCAGCCGAGCGTGGAGGACGGGGCTTCTTCTTCTTGTTCTTCTTCTTTTTCTGAGCCGGCTGCGTCCTGTTAGCCGGCCCAGATCTCGGTGGAGGGGCAGGTTGTTGTGCTGCTTTTGCAGCACCTTTGCCCCTCTTTCCCCGCTTCACCACCGTTGTCCACGCAGCGTCCATGTTTTGTGGAGGCGGTGGTAGAGGGCGGGGATTCCTCTCTTCTGTGGGGGCGGTCTTCTTGCCCCCACTTTTCTTCTTTTCCTTCTTTTTCGTTGGCCTCTTCTCAGCCACAGATGTTGTTGGCTGAGAGGGCGTCGACTTTGTAGGTTTGGCTGCAGCCGGTACCTTTTTGCCCTTTGGTTGGGCTTCAGGTACGGCTGCAGCTTTCTTTGTTTTTCCAAGTGGAGGGCGGATGGGCTGTTCAGGCAGTAGCCTGTCTTTCAGCCCATCTAATTTCGCGTCCATCATGCCGCCTACAGCAAGCATGATGGAGCGTTTTAGCTCCTCCACTTGGGAGTCTCCTTCACCCATGACGATGGGCAACGCTGATGATGCCGCCGCACGCTTTTGGCGCTTTTGTGGTGGCGACATCGGCAATGGAGGAAATTCCTCCATTTCTACTATTGGGGAGGGAGCGGGAGGAGGAGCTTTTTTATACGTCTCGAACTCCTCCCGCATCTTCCTCATGTCAGAGTAGAGATCTGACATCTCCGACTGCAGGCGCTCGTTTTCCTCCTGCAGTCGTTTGACCTCGTCAGAGGTGGAGCGTTCACTCAAGGAGACGACGATCTTCGCGAGCGAAGCTGCCGAATCCTTGAGGGCTCGTTGGAACCCGCCCTTTAGATTTTTAGAGCGGGTTGCCACGGACTTTATCACCTCCACTTCCTTTGCCGCCTGAGTCCGCAGAGTACCAATTGTGTTAGCGTCGTCTTCGTCCGACGCCAACACATTTGAGAGGCCGCTACTTGCTCGCGACCTCCTCGCCTCGATGGTGACATTTAGGAGCTCTTCCTCCTCGCGGAGTCGGAGCTCTTTCTCCTTTTCTTCGTTGGCCGCGGCTTTCGCCTTGGCCAACCCCACATATTGCCTGGTAGTGGGCGGGCGCCCCCTACCACGCTTAGCGCCTGATGAGCCGGCGCTGTGGCTGCGGCTTCGTGCTTCGTCCGCAGACGAAGACGATGTCTCCGACAGCCGAGATGCGCGCTTGAGGAATTTCCTCTTGCCCGCATCGATGTTGGTGTTTGATGCTGGCAGCGCAGTGCCAGCATCCTCCTCCCCCGAACTTAAAATTAAAAGGTTTGTGTTCAAATTTTCCATAATTGTTCCCACGATTATGGGGGAAATAAACGTCCACCCGGGCAGTGCCCCCTGTACCCGGGTAAGTGAATGAAATTTGTAACCCAACCAGAAGGTCCACAGGTATTCTGGCTGGGAGTGGGCTCACGACTGATCTACCCATCAGCCATGCATCTCCTCGCCGCCCACCAAAACTTGAGATTGGGGTGATTTTTATTGAGGTTGTCTTCCTCTTGGGCCAGCCAATTAAGGCAAGCCCCCCGGGCCTGCCCGAGTCGCGAGACGTGACCACGACACTCGGATATTGCAGGCTAACGGTATGACGGCGGTGGCAGTGAACGCCTTGTCCGGGGGTACCGCAAGGCACGCACCCCGGACCCGCACTCTATCCCTTCCGACCATCCTCTGCTTCTCAGAGGAAGGGATTTTGTCGCCCTCTTTGCACCAACCGGGAGACACGTGTGGGGTGAACCGACCAGCGTGGTCGGCGGTCAAAGCCCACGGACGTGGAGCGACATCGCCTCCCAACCTAACCTAACCTAACCTAACCTAACCTAACCTAACCTAACCTAACCTAACCTAACCTAACCTAACCTAACCTAACCTAACCAAGTTGTGGAAAAAGTGAAATAAAAATAGAGTGCAATATATCAAAATGTGCAGAATCAAGTGAATAATACGACTGTTTAATTAGTTTTTAATATAAGGACCAGTTGTGAAAAATACAAAGAAAAAACTGAAAAATTGTTAAATTTATAACTTTGAACACGTTTTTCTCCGGATTGATCGCGGCGACATATAGTTTTTATTACACCGTTGGACGCGCCATCGAGCGAGGAAAATTTTGAGCCCTACCACGGATTTTTCCGGTTACGGGTTCCGGAGTTATAACCAAATAACTGGAAACCGCGTGGTCACGTGCTCCTAGATCCGGAAGTGGTGGAAATTTTTTAGCATATGTACGGCGTGGACAAAAGTGAGACAAACTGAATGACATACTTAGATTGTAAATCGGCAGTAAATTGGGGAAAATATAACGATTATAAAGTTTTAAAAATATTCAAAAAATAATTAAAAAGTTTTTGTCGCGACAAGGTATACTTTTTAGTATACCATTAGCTCCGCCGTCGCGAGATCTACCCTGTGACACCGGAATCAGAATTTTCGACCTAGTATCTCCGGAGAAATTATAGAAAATCAAAAAACCGCGTGTCACGTGGTCTTGAACCGGGAACAACAGGAATAATCTGACCATATACCGGGTTAGAGGAAGCCGAGAAGAACCCGAAGATACTTTTATCCTTGCAGTAGCCCGAAGGACGAGGGAGATAACAAAATTATAAAGGTTAAAAAAATTAAGTTTATAAAATTTTAATTATTTTTAATTTAATAACACCCTTTTTTATAAAAAATACTAAGGGCATCTAAAAAATCAGACGTAGATTAAGTTCAAAAGTCTCAAAATTGTTAGACCATTATTTTTAAAGAAATAAATAATTTAATAATAATAAATTGACTGCCCCCCAGGGAACCACCCTAAACTTTAAAATTTTGAATAATAAAAAATTTAGATAAATTAGTTTAACTGTCTTAAACTTTGTTACAATATTTTTAAATAAATTATGCCAAGATATATTTTTTAAAAAAAATTTATCAAGTGTTAAAATTACTTTTTTGGAAAATTAAATTATAGAGGTAAAAGATAATTTATTATAAATAGTCGCGCTGGACGGGGCTCGACATCCTCTTTAAAACGAGCCCAAACTCGACTATATTCGAACAAAAATTAAGAAAGTTATACCCAGTTGTAATTCACAATAATATAAAGACTTCAATAAGAGAGCTATCCCCTGTCAACCTTGGGGCAATTGGTGTTTCCCCATCCTTCGGGCCGGTCTTTCCGTGGTCCGGGGCGGTGTCGGCCTGGTTTCGGTTGGTTCCGCCTGGTACCGGCCGGTTTCGGGTGGTCTTGATCGTGTCCCGGGTGGTACCGGCTCGGTCCCGGGTGGTATTGGCCCGGTTCCGTGCGGACCCTGTTGGCTCGGACTGTTGCTGACCGGATCCCGGGTGGTACCGGTTCGGTCCAGGACTGTGACGGCCCGGTCCCGTGTGGTTCCGGTTGGTCCCGCCTAGTCCGTGTCGGTTCTGGGTGGTTTTGACCGGATCCCGAGTGGTACCGGTTCGGTCCGGAACTGTATCGAGCCGGTCCCGTGTGGTTCCGGTTGGTCCCGCCTGGTTTGCGTCGGTTCCGGGTGGTTTTAGCCGGATCCCGGTGGTACCGGTTCGGTCCGGGATTGTGACGGCCCGGTCCCTTGTGGTTCCGGTTGGTCCCGCCTGGTCCGCGTCGCTTCCGGGTGGTTTTGACCGGATCCCGGTTGGTACCGGTTCGATCCAAGACTGTGACGGCCCGGTCCCGTGTAGTTCCGGTTGGTCCCGCCTGGTCCGAGTCGATTCTGGGTGGTTTTGACCGAGTCCCGAGTGTACCGGTTCGGTCCGGAACTGTGACGAGCCGGTTCCGTGTGGTTCCGGTCGGTCCCGCCTGCTCCGAAACGGTTCTGGGTGGTTTTGACCGGATCCCGAGTGGTACCGGTTCGATCCGGAACTATATCGAGCCGGTCTTGTGTGGTTTCGGTTGGTCCCGCCTGGTTCGCGTCGGTTCCGGGTAGATTTGACCGGATCCCGAGTGGTACCGGTTCGGTCCGGGATTGTGACGGCCTGGTCCCGTGTTGTGCCGGTCGGTCCCCGGTACTGGGTGGTGCGGGCCTGCGTCCGGGCGTTGCCGATCTACTCTCGCCATACTTACCTGACATACTTACCTTACATCTTACCTGGTCATCTCGCCGGTCGCCTGCTGGAGCTGTGCCGCTGCCTGGAACCACCTGAAACAAAATATAATAGGGTAGAGAGACTAAATTACATACTGACATTTTATTAATTAATTATTGTTATAATTTTATTTACAGTTTTTATTTTATAAGAGTGACTACAGAACAATTCTGTTATAATTTATACACTTTTAACTTTGACGTGCCTCCAAGTATAAATATGTACCGGACCCCTGCTAAGACTATGGATAAAACAAGCTCGGACTCCCAGAGCCCTTCAGACAGGACGGTAGAGGCAGGGCCCTCTAATCTCAACAAAACCTACACCTCCAATGTGAGGCGTAGTATAGGCGAGTGGGAGTCGAGTAATCCAGACAAAACTAAACCTTTGACCCCCCCAAGGTGTATGGTTCGCAAACCTGCACTGTCACAAGAGACAAAGGTGCCTAAACGTGTGGAAATGCAACCAACCTCGCCAACAAGCCGCAAATATGCCAGCAGGACTGCAGAGGCCAAGGCCTGCTTGACCAGGGCCAAGCTGCATCTGGGCAATGCGAGAAACTTGAAGACGGATATTAAGATAGAGGTAACACACATGATCGAGCGACTCTACCAATTAGTAAAAGAAGGGGAGAAAGTAAAAGATAGTCAAGAAGGGAAAATAGATAAAATAGATAAAGGACCGGAAAGGGAAGAAAGCGAGAAGAAGGAAGAGACGCTGGATAGCCCTCCCCACATTGAAATGATAACGGCGTTGGTGGAGGGTATGAAAGAACATATGCAGGCTATGACAGATTGCAAAAAACACACCATGGAGCTAACCCAGCATATTCAATCGGCCTCCTTGATGGGCATGGCATTGGCTGAGGGTGAGCCTAGTGGAAGGGCAACATACGCCAGCATAGCCGCAGGTACCAGACGAGCGCTGCACTCCATAGTGGTGTCGAGTGAGGGCGACAGCAGTGACCAGGTTGTTGAAAAGATAAGAACCGCGGTAGATGCGAAGACGGAAGGAATAAGGGTCGAAAGACTAAGGAAAGTGAGGGACCAGAAGGTCATCCTCGGCTGTAGTACAAAGGAAGAGGTGGAAAGGATTACGGAAAAAATTAAAACCGCCGGTTCTAACCTCCAGGTCGAAGATGTGAAAAACAAAGATCCTTTGGTTATTCTCAGGGATGTGCTAAAACGG
This sequence comes from Tinea pellionella, assembly GCA_948150575.1. NCBI lineage: Eukaryota > Metazoa > Arthropoda > Insecta > Lepidoptera > Tineidae > Tinea > Tinea pellionella. The sequence goes on along the minus strand of OX411251.1, from coordinate 9,479,173 downwards.
AACTCGGATGACGATTTGATAGCATCCCTGAGGAGCCAAAATAGACAACTGATCGGGAACATCCCAGAGAACGATCAGAGGTTGGTGGTGAAGTACCGGCGTCAAACAAGGAACCCTCACACGAACCACGTGGTGATGCAGGTAGCGCCGCAGGTGTGGCAGCGTCTGACGAGAGCTGAAAAGGTGCACATAGATCTCCAGCATATACGCGTGGCGGATCAGTCACCGGTTGTCCAGTGCTCTATCTGCCTCGCGTATGGGCACGGACGACGCTTCTGCACGGAAACCGTGAAGAAGTGCACCCATTGCGGTGGTCCTCATCTGTGGGCCGAATGTACGGACCGCCTGGTTGGAACTGAACCGTCATGCTGCAACTGCCTAAAAGCAAAAATGACGAATACGCGCCACAACGCTAATAGTCTGCAGTGCCCAGTACGCCAAAAATGGGACGAGCTGGCCCGGACGTCCGTGGCGTATTGCTAAGGGCGCCGACGAGGTACATCCGGATAACACTCACAGAGTCCCTTCCAAAGAGCACAGCTACCTCGTGGTCCAAGCAAACCTGCAAAGAAAAGAACTCGCAACAGAAGAACTAATAATAGAGGGAGGGAAAAGAAAAGTGGCTTTTGCGTTGCTCCAGGAGCCTTATGTGGGCGGGGCAAAATATATGAAGAGCTACAGAGGAGCGAGGATCTACCAGAGCGCTGGTCAGGAAGAAGGGCCTGTAAAAGCGGCAATAGCCGTTTTCGATCACGACCTAGATGTCATACAGTGCCCAAAACTCACCACTAACAACATCGCAGTGGTGAGGATCCGGACTAGTGCCTGGGAGATCTACGTCGTCTCTTTCTATTTTGAGCCAGACCAGCCCATAGAGCCATACCTGGAGCAGCTGAGGACGATAGCGGAGCAAGTGAAACCTGGAAAATTAATAATAGGTGGCGACACGAACGCTAAGAACACATGGTGGGGAAGCAGTAAAGTGGACCACAGAGGGGAGGAAATGTTTGGAGCGATAGTGGAAATGGAATTACAGGTGCTCAACGAGGGCGATACCCCTACATTTGACACAGTAAGGGGTAACAAGGCGTACACCAGCCATGTGGACGTGACGGCCTGCTCTTCGGACCTGCTGTGCCTGATAGAGGATTGGACGGTGGATGATGGCATCACGAGCTCGGACCACAACGCGATCACATTCCAAATTAAGTTAACTAGGGCAAAAGGAGTCAACATCCAGAGAACGACTAGGATTTTTACTACAAAAAAGGCCAATTGGAACTTATTTCATTCTAAATTAGACCAATTGAAGGAGGAGTATGAAATAAAGAAGGAGATAATGGAAAAAGTTAACAATAAGGGAGAGTTGGATGATTTTGTAGAAAGGTACACGAGCATAGTATCAAAAGTATGCTACGGTGCGTTAGCAAAAAAGAAGGCAAATGAAAAACCCAACTCACCGTGGTGGTCCGAAGAACTCGCGAAGCTGAAGAAGGATGCCATCACCAAGAAGCGTCGAATCAGATGCGCAGCGCCAGTCCGTAGAGCGAAGGTCGTCAGAGAGTACCTGAAAGCAAAAGAAGATTATGAAAATGAAGTAAAGAAGGCAAAAATAGAGAGCTGGAAGGGATTCTGTGAAAGGCAGGACAGAGAAGGAATGTGGGAAGGGATCTACAGGGTAATTGGTAGGACCACCAGAAGACAGGAAGATGTGCCACTGAAGAGAAATGGAAAAGAAATGGATTTAAAGGAATCAGCGGGCGTCTTGGCGGAGACATTTTACCAACTGGACACAGAAGAAGGAGAGAACGCAGTTCACCAGCAGACTAGACGAATGGCTGACGAAGCGAACAGGTTGGGTCATGAAGAAAATCATGACCCACCTTTCACAATCACGGAACTGAAAACAGCAGTGAACAGTTTTAACCCCAAAAAGGCCCCGGGAGCTGATGGATTTACGGCCGACATCTGCCAGCAAGTCATCTTGAAAGACCCAGACCTTTTCCTAGCCCTGACGAACAAATGCTTGGAGTTAGGGCACTTCCCGACCATCTGGAAGAAAGCCACGGTGGTAGTCCTGAGAAAGCCGAATAAGGATGACTACCGGGATCCTAAGTCATATAGGCCTATAGGACTGCTACCGGTGATGGGAAAGGTTTTGGAGAAGATGACAGTTGGCAGATTAAAATGGCATCTACTCCCGAAAATGAGCACACGCCAGTATGGGTTTATGCCACAGAAAGGTACCGAAGACTCCCTCTATGACTTGATGCACCACATACGCGGAAGACTAAAGGCTAAGAAGCTGGTAGTGGTGGTGTCTCTCGACATAGAGGGAGCCTTCGACAACGCATGGTTGCCCGCCATAAGAGTGAGGCTGGCGGAGGAGAAATGCCCAATCAACATCAGGCGGATGATAGATGGTTACCTCCAGGACAGACAGGTCAACCTGAGGTATGGTGGCGAAGAATACTCGAAGAAGACCAACAAAGGATGTGTACAGGGGTCTATAGGTGGTCCTATCCTGTGGAACCTTCTCCTGGACCCGCTCCTGAAGGAGCTTGAAAGGCGCGACCACTACTGTCAGGCTTTCGCCGATGACGTAGTGTTGGTGTTCGACGGGGATAGAGCGATGGACGTGCAGGGACAGGCCAACGCCGCTCTCGCCTATGTTCGGGAGTGGGGTGTCATGAACAAACTAAATTTCGGTCCACTCAAAACCAAAGCAATGGTTCTGACGAACAAACTAAAATATGACACCCCGGTCCTGACCATGGGCGGGGTCGGCATCGGTCTGTCGGAGGAGATAAAGATCCTGGGGCTCACGATAGACCACAAGCTGACATTTAAAAAACACGTCGCTAATGTGTGTGTTAAAGCTCTAAACATATATAAGCAACTGTCGAGAGCCGCCAGGATCAGTTGGGGTCTCCACCCGGAGGTGTTACGGGTGATATATACGGCAACTGTGGAGCCTATCATTATGTATGCCTCCGCAGCTTGGGCAGAGGCATCCAGAAGGATAGGGGTGCAGAAGCATCTCAACGCGGTGCAACGAGGATTTGCCCAGAAGCTCATCAGAGGATACCGTACTGTCTCCCTGAACTCAGCGCTGCTGCTCGCCGGGGCTCTGCCTCTCGATCTGAGGATTCGGGAAGCAGCCGCTCTTTACGAAGCCAGAAGGGGAGTACTCCAGTCGATGCTGAGGGATGGAGAGACGGAACGAGTTGCCAGAGTCATGGAGGGCCCGCATCCAGCGGAGCATATGAGCTGGGAGTTCATGAGCCTGATGGACCAGGACGAAGTTCAAAGCCATAACACCCAGGCAGTCAGGTTTTTCACAGATGGCAGTAAGATTGAGGGCAGTGTCGGAGCCGCATTGTCCATTTGGGACAATGAGGCCGAGACGAGGGCCCTCAAGCTGAAACTGTCACCGTATTGCACGGTTTATCAGGCGGAACTCCTGGCCATATGCATGGCCACAAGAGTAATGCTCACAAGACCGGAAATGAGCTTTGGCATCTACAGTGACTCCAGATCGGCCTTGGAATCCGTTATAAATCCGGCCTCCCTTCACTCCCTCGCGGTAGACGCCAGAAAAAATTTAAGGCAAATCAGGCGTCAGGATAAAGAAATATCGTTGTTTTGGGTAAAGGCGCACGCGGGGTTGGAAGGGAATGAAAGAGCGGACCAACTGGCCAAAGAAGCGGCCCTAAAGCTTAAAAAGAAGCCAGACTACGACCAGTGCCCGGTTTCATTCGTCAAGCGACAAATCCGAAAGGAGTCGCTTGACGAATGGAACCAGAGGTACAAGACTGGAGGAACGGCCGCAGGCACCAAGATGTTTTTTCCGGACGCAGTGGAGGCGTATGGGATAGTCCAGCAGTTGAGACCGGCGGGTGTGATGACACAGGTATTCACGGGGCACGGTGGGTTCTCCCAATATCTGACCAGATTCAGATGTAAGGAGAACCCGTCGTGCATCTGTGAGCCAGGTGTGGAGGAAACAGTGGCGCACGTTTTGTTCGAATGCCCCGTCCACGGGTCAGATAGGTTTAATCTGGAACAAAAGTTAGGGATGGTTATTGGGCAGCATAATGTGAATAAAATACTAAAAGATAAAAATAATAGAGAACATTTCATTAATTATTGTACTAAGGTAGTTAAAATTGTAATAGCTAGAAATAAATAAGTAGGTAGTTAAGTTATGGTTAAGATATATTGTTTAAAAATATATACTTTAAGCATATTGTTTGTATAGTGCAAAAAAATAAAAAGATGTACAGTAATAATAAGTAGAAATAATAAGTTAATTATAAGGTAAAACAAATGTAAAAGTTATTAAAATAATAAAGATATATAAAGTCTCTGACACAACTTGTATGTCAGAGGGAAGTGGAGCAGGGGAAGGAGGAGGCAAAAAAAAAAAAAAAAAAAAAAACCTAACCTAACCTAACCTAACCTAACCTAACCTAACCTAACCTAACCTAACCTAACCTAACCTAACCTAACCTAACCTAACCTAACCTAACCTAACCTAACCTAACCTAACCTAACCTAACCTAACCTAACCTAACCTAACCTAACCTAACCTAACCTAACCTAACCTAACCTAACCTAACCTAACCTAACCTAACCTAACCTAACCTAACCTAACCTAACCTAACCTAACCTAACCTGACCGAAACCTAACCTAACCTAACCTGACCGAAACCTAACCTAACCTAACCTGACCGAAACCTAACCTAACCTAACCTGACCGAAACCTAACCTAACCTAACCTGACCGAAACCTAACCTAACCTAACCTGACCGAAACCTAACCTAACCTAACCTGACCGAAACCTAACCTAACCTAACCTGACCGAAACCTAACCTAACCTAACCTGACCGAAACCTAACCTAACCTAACCTGACCGAAACCTAACCTAACCTAACCTGACCGAAACCTAACCTAACCTAACCTGACCGAAACCTAACCTAACCTAACCTGACCGAAACCTAACCTAACCTAACCTGACCGAAACCTAACCTAACCTAACCTGACCGAAACCTAACCTAACCTAACCTGACCGAAACCTAGCTTGATGTACTTGATGTATGTCAATTAAATAAAAAAAAAAAAATAAATAAAAAGACAATCAACCGGAAGAACAATTGTATAATTAATGTAGTCTTATCATTCATTGATAAGTTAAGGAACATGCCGAGTACGTCACGATATTAATGTGAACTGACGTCACATATGCATAGATTATTTTGTAATGCAGAGTAGCAATATGTGAAAGTCAGTTAAAAGCGACATCACCTGCCCTATGTAGGAACTAAATGTTTTTTGTACCTAGCTATACTATAGTATATATTTACACACACAAATTGTTTGAAATGGTTTTCACTTCTTTTATGGCCCATCAGCCATGTCCCTCTGATATAGCTCTTAACAGGAAGTGAATATTAAAATGGTGCCCGCGTCAGGGCGCTGCGCACGTTCATGATTGACAAAGATATTCTGAGAATTTGTTGATATTCTGAAGCGGTTTTGTTTTGTATCTCTGTATATAAAAAAAAAAAAAAAAGTGAGATTTTATACAAAAAAGAATATTCGAAGTGACTATCCTCTGATCGGTGATCATTGCTGTCAAACACAATGTCAGTGGCGCGTTGCGGAACATTAGTGTCATCGGTCGTGTCGGGTGCGCGTTTGTTAATACGTCGTCATAGTAACAAGTCTCAAGTAGACGTGCATAACTCACGAATACCTAAAAAAGAAATCTTAAACAAAATGTACGTCGCGGAGGAACGCGGTTCTCCGTACTCACCGGACTACAGGATCTATTTTAGTAAGAATGCGGATATTCTACATAATACACGTAGATAACGCGATAACGTAACGTTGTGACCGGCAGGAGACGAACAAGGACCCATCTCGCCCATGCACGACATTCCGCTGTGGGTGGACCGACCGGGCGGCATAGCCAACATGGTGGTCGAGATTCCGCGCTGGACCAACGCTAAGATGGAGGTACGTCATCTCATACGAATACTGTTAATCAGGAGCAATAAATGCCTGACGGCCGCCTCACTCTATAATTCAGATATGTCTGTCGGAGCCGCTCAACCCTGTGAAGCAAGACGTCAAAAAAGGCGCATTGAGATTCGTCCACAATGTATTTCCTCACCGTGGCTACATATGGAACTATGGAGCGTTGCCGCAGACCTGGGAGGACCCCAAACACGTAGACAGCGCCACCGGAACCCACGGAGACAACGACCCTATAGACGTGCTGGAAATCGGAGACCGGGTCGCCGACCGGGGAGAAGTCGTGCAGGTGAGCACTGTTAATGCGTGCTGATTATGTTCAAGAATGTTATTAATTTTGTGGGATGTTGTGGAACTATTAATGTAGGAAATCCTAGTTCATATTCGGGGTGTTGTATGTGCGAATAAAACACAGGTTTCAATTGTTTATTATATGAACTCATTATTTATCTTTTGTGAGTTGTATTTCTGTCCTTCATTATCTAATATTAAATCACTAAATAAATAGGTGAAGATTTTGGGAGCTCTGGCGTTCATCGACGAGGGAGAGACAGACTGGAAGTTGCTGGCGATAGACACCCGCGACCCGCTCTGTGCTCAATTGCACGGGACTGCAGATATAGAGCGTGAGAAACCGGGACTACTGCGCGCCACTGCAGAGTGGCTGGCGCTCTACAAGGTGCCGGCGGGCGGCGCGCGAGGTGACGATCCCGGGCCGCCGCTGGACAGACAACGCGCGTTGGAAATCGTCGATCAGACGCATGAGAGTTGGCAGACGCTTTTCACGAGTGACGCCGATCGGGGTATTCGCACGGAGAGCGTGTCTCGCGCGGGCGCCTGCCGCATGACCCGCGCCGCCGCCCGCGACTTGGTGAACGCGGCGCCCGCCTTCTCTGAGCCGCAGCAGATACCGACATCGGGTACGAACCTTTCGACGTCCGGTTTGCGCGCTGATACATCTGAAACTCGCGTGATAATAATATTGCGTTTGTTTCAGTCGACAGATGGTACTATTTGGCGAATCTGTAGAACTCTCCCCGGACTCCTACGACAGACGATTTTAATAAATTATTGTACTTTGATATCTATGACGCATCTTTTATTTATTATGCGACTTCGCCCGCGCGATGATTGACGCCTTAAAATTACGGCAACGAGATCGCGTCGAATGTCGCCCGAGTCACCGTTTATCGAAGTCTTAAGACGCGGATGGAGTCGTAGCGTTACACAATTGTATGTGTAGCGACTACTATGACGATGTACGGTAGCGCCGCCGCAGCCGATGACGACGAAGGGCTTTCGTGCGGGACGCGTGCATTCGTCATGCGCGTAGGGAACGGGGTGTGTTAGCGAATTCAGTGCCGCGGCGACGGACGGAGGCGGCAGACATGCGGCGCGCGGCCGGCTTCTTGGTGGCGACGCTCGCACTCGTCGCGGCGGTGAGCGCTCACGACGACGCGGACTTCGAATTTACGGATACGGACTCACAGGTACTGCCAGTTGCCCGTTATAGGTATATTTAAGGATGTGGTGAAAGTCGATGACAACAGAGAAACGACATCATCGTCGTTTAATAAGCCTACGGGAAAACCAGTTGTAGATGCTGCGTCTCGCTCGCTCGCGTCCTCCCGCTTTCGAGTTGCAGGTTCACATACAAAGCTATAACAGGAAAGGATTCGTTTCATTATCGACCGTCTTGTTACACAACGTCTATAATAATTTTATTAGTTATGGTGTACCTATGCACTCGAATAATGAATTATTGGTCTGAAGCAGCCGTGGCGGGTGAGCCCAGCGCCCGACAGAAACTCCAGACGCGCTCCTAAATATGTGTACGAACCCGGGAGTGAGTATGTCGTACGTATGTTTCATCATTGTTATAGATCACCTATTATATCGAATAATATTATGTCGTAGATGAAGCGTGTTCGACGGTGGTGTGCAAGAAACGCGAGGTGTGCGTGTCGACGGAGGGAAGAGCCAAATGTCTGTTAAAGAGGGAGTTGTCGCGAAAAGTACAATACAGTGAGGTGCGCGTGTCGGACGAGGAGACGGTGGGCGGTCGCTGCGTCGGTTGCGCCGGCACTAGGACGCAGTTTCTATGCGGTTCCGACAACCGGACGTACTCTTCACTGTGCCGACTCGACTTACACAACTGCGTGCGACATCCCGCACGACCCGTGGCCTTGGCTTGTCGCGGATTCTGTCCGTGCCGCGCTCGTCCCGCGCCGCGACCGTCGCGCACCAACGACGTGTTGCCGCCGGAGCCGCGCTGTCGATTCGTCACCCTCGCCGACAGACTGCTCGACTGGTTCTCGGTGCTGATGAAGGAGGCAGCGGCTCGAGCCCCGACCGCCCTCGGTGCGTCGACTTAATTTTTAAACATTCGGTACGAATAAAATTCTTAAAAATTCGCGTCGCGCTCGCACAGGATTCCCCGTAGGTTGCAAGCCGGAAGTGCGTTGGATGTTCCAACATTTGGACACGGACGGCGACGGTCGCCTCTCCGCCGACAATCTGTACTCTCTGCGTGAGTAGTGATATACGTACAGTAGCGCTGTGCGCGGGCGGACCGTTATGATGATTTTATTGCAGGTCACGACGACCGCGAGCGTTGTCTGCGACCGTTCCTGGTGTCTTGCGGCGGCGGCGGCGGCGGCGTGTCACGCGCCGGGTGGTGCTCGTGTCTGCAGCGCGCGTCTCGGCCGTGCTCGGCGCTCGCTCGCGCGGTCCGCGGTCGGGGCGCTCGCGGCGGATACGTACCGTCGTGCACGGCGTCCGGCCGGTACCGACCGCGGCAATGTCACACGGCGCTCGGCGTGTGCTGGTGCGTGGACGAGCACGGCGCGGAGCGTGCGGGCACTCGGGCTCGAGGTCACGTGCGTTGCGCTCGCGGGGAGATGCCCGACGACGACGAGGACGCGGCGGGAAGCGGCGATCGCGAGCCGGACGACTGAACCGAGAAGGGCCTGCGTCCATCAGCCTAATCGACCACTAATGATATCGTTATCGCGATATACAAAACCGGTCATCACTTTTTTATAAAATTCCCACAGCGTTCGTCGAACGCGGTACCTCTGCAGCCCCTCTGTACGGAAGCCCCGGGACACGCGAGGTCTTGAAAACTGATTTTCCGAAAATCAGTTTATACCCACCTAATCTACTTATCAGTTTTCTAATGATTCTTCTGACCTTTGAAAGTTTTATGTAACAAAGCGCACCTATCCTTCGCTCGTTATTTAAAATAGTCATAATAGTTATAGTAGCGTCGCTGGGCCGTCGCCGGTCCTCCGATAGATTAAACATGTTCCTGGAGGGAACTCACATTAAATATCATGGCATTTATTTGTAAAATAGGTATTTATAATACTAAGAAATATGAAAAAGTGCTGAAATGCTAAAAAATGAATTTACTTCGTTTCAAGTTCCATGATGCAATTTATTTGACAACGACATTATGTCACGACAATCACACACCCTATGAATTTTAATAAAGAGTTACAATAAACACTAAAGGCACTAAAAAGTGAACAATAATTTTCTAATAAAACGACAAAAGCAATATTCAACCATATCTCAATGATTCAACCTATTTTATCCCGTCTCCCCCTCGGCTTCGAAACGCATGTTTAATTAAATATTTGTTTTGTACTGCAAAGCGTGACTCGCATCATCATTTGAGCAAGTTTCAAGTAATGCTGACTTAAAAAAAAACATTTCTGAAAAAAATTGACCTGACTTCTAAATCACTAAAAATTAAAAAAATAATTTTAATTGAGAGTACCTACGCACAATTTAATAAGCATAAACAAGAATAGATGCTTTTTATTTATTTACAAATTAATTGTCTGCATTTTATCTAGCATGTATCTGAAGTCGGTGCATGCATTTGAAACATGATTTATGATTGGTAATGTACCTAGATTCAAACAATGCGGAGTCTCTTATTTGGTTGGCACCGACTTCAGATATTTGCTAGATAATATATAAACAATTAATTTGTAAATAATTTGTTGTCTAAATAATGTTTATGCTTATTAAATTGTGTGGAGGTGCTCTCAAATTATTTTATACATTTTAGCGCTTTTGTTTTGGTTCAGCGGTTCAATTCTTTTTCAGAAATGTTATTTCATTATTTATTTTGTAATGTATGCAAGTAAATAATAAAAAAATTCAAAGCGACTTACTAAACAACGTACATTGTTCATCTTAGACAAATATATGGGATGCTGCTTAACAGAGTACAATTTGAATTGTTGAAATTGGATCAGCCATACATACATTAAAAATAATTCTAAACAATTCTGAAAAAAAGCAAACTGACTTCTGAATACAACGGCCAAAATCACTAAAAAGTGAAGAATAATTTTAATGTAGAGTACCTACACACCGCTCAATAGGCATAAACAAGCATAGACGCTTATCAGCTATTTAAAAATGAATTGTTTATATATCATCTAGCATATTTTTAAAGTCGGTGCTAATGATGTTGAATTCAATGAATGTTTTGTTATAATTGCTCAGCATGTGACCACGCTCCGATGTTATTTCCCCTATGGCGGCTCGAGGAAATCAGGTGAATGCACCACTCGGGTTGCCAGTACACATTCTCTTGTTACACCTGGCTGCTTCCGAACTGATCTGGAGACATGGTCAGATCACTTGGCAAATGTTACACTCGCAATTAACGCCTGTATTGTGCCATATCAAATAGTTACTTTGGTGCAGGTTATAATTTTGTGATATTATAACACGAGTCTCGGTGAGTCCTTTCAGCGCTCATATAGATTGTGGTACCGCTGAGGACCCATGACAGGCCGAACTGCATGCTGGCATCCGTGATGATCAGCTGAATACAGATACCTAAAAGAGGATTCGGTTTCTGCATGGACATTTTTCTGCTCCACAGTCAAATGAGCAGTCGACCTCTATGTTACTGTAAATATGAACACGCGGAACGTCTGGATGTTCAAATAGTATGAAATTCTGTTCTCGTCGGTACACCCGTCACGCGATGGAAGGGGAGTTGTAATATTGAAAATGCAGGCAACGCTTTAAATTATATAATTTATACTAAATGATTCGATGATACATAGCTATGATAACTTGTTCAGAACGCCGGCTCCTGCGGCTCCTCGGGGAACTTGCCGTTGTAGTAAGGGATCTTGCGAACGATCACCCTCCAGTCCGTGAAGTACAGTAGTCCTAGAAACCCCGCCGTACCGAAACCGGCCAGAGACGGCACGAACGCTGACAACATCTCGGCATGTTTTTTACCGAGTCTGCCCAACATTTTCTTTGATATACACCAAAATTTAGGCGACGGACGAAATCGTTACGTAAAGTAATACACCGTCTGACACAAGGAATATAGAACTCTTACGAGGGATTGACAATTTTTTTTTTTATATGGCATTCTAACAATTTGCTAGTGTCAAAGTATTTACTTTGCATTAAGTAAAGTAGTGTGCAGTTTTTTAGTAAAACGGAAAAAAAGTCAGTTTGTAAAATTTTTTTGCTCCGATTTACTTGAAATTTGGCATACATACTTTACAAAATAAATAATGAAACACGTTGTGGCGTGCCCACCCTGTGACCTCGAATTCTGTTTTATTATATTTTTTAATTCTTTTTGTATATAAATGTAAATTGTAAAACGGTTGCTTAGGTGATTATTATTTTGTCGAACGAACTGTCAAGAATAAAAATACGAGTTTTTCCTATCTCAAGCTCTTTATTTATTATTTAAATACAATCAAGTTAGCAGAAGGCACATTTGGTGACCCCGACAATCCATAAGGATGTCTCTGAATACGGCAACCTATGAAGATAGCAACAGTATGGATAGCATTAACAAGATAAGTACCAAAATCCCTCCTTTCTGGAAACACAATGCTGCACTGTGGTTCAGTCAACTGGAATCACAATTCAAACTCGCAAAAATATCAAGAGACGAGACAAAATTTCATTATGTCGTGGGCAATGTAGAGAGTGAAGTCTTATCGCAAGTCAGTGACATCGTTACATCTCCACCGGATGCGGATAAGTATGAAGCCATAAAGGAACGCATTTTGAAAATATTTCAATTAACCGAAGACCAACGTGTCAAAAAATTAACAACCACTCTTGTCCTCGGTGAAAAACGGCCATCACAGCTCTTACGGGAGATGCGAGAGCTATCGAACAAGCTGCTTTCGGACCATGTTGTTAAAACCCTTTGGTTACAAAAACTTCCGGCTTCGATTCAATCCGTTCTCATGGTAAGCGATAAAGGACTGGATGACTTAGCAGCTACAGCCGATCAAATAAGTAGTATTAGCAGCTACCAAAATGAGTCTGTTTCGTCGGCAAATCCGTTTGAAGCTATGCAGAAGATGGAAGAAAAGATAAACGAAATGGCTAATCAACTAGACGCTATTCAGAAAAGCTCAAGACCCGTTTACAGCAATTGCAGCCACGCGAGTCCCCTGTCATATCAGCAACCATTCATACCATTGTCGAATCGTTATCATCCACAACATTATCAGCGGTCCGCCAACACCCAACCAACCATAACATACCCTTCATCATCAAACAAATCATATTGTTGGTATCACGAGAACTTCGGGAAGAAGGCAAGGCAATGCACCCCCCCCCCTGCAACTTTAACGAGCAATCGGAAAACTAAAAAACCGGAGCATCGACGCGGCTAATGTTACCGGTTATAATTCAAATTCATGCCGCCTGTTTATAAGAGACAACACCACCGGGCTGTGTTTTCTTGTCGATACAGGTGCGGAAATTTCAGTAATACCACAGGTTCAAAGCAAAACAAATAACATTCAGACTGATTTTAAATTATATGCTGCCAACAACACTGAGATTAATACTTATGGCCAACAAACCATTAAATTGGATTTGGGGTTAGGTAAAACATACATTTGGACTTTCGTTATTGCAGCCGTTTCAAAACCCATTCTCGGTGCCGATTTCTTGAAGAAATACGGTCTGATGGTGGACATCAAACAAGCTCGGTTAGTAGACAACGCAACTTCCTTATCAGCGAGGGCAATAGTAGTGCAAGGGCCGAGTCTAGCTATTTCAACTATTAAAAAGGGAGTACACCCTTTACTCGCCGAATTTATAGAGATTACCCAACCTTTTAATTGCAACCGAGAAGTGAAACATTCTACGACACATCACATCTTGACAACAGGTCCTCCAGTAGTCAGTAGGCCACGACGACTATCCGTCGACAAGCTTGAAGTTGCTAAAAAGGAGTTCAATTTCATGATGGAGTCTGGTTTATGCAGGGCTTCCAAGAGTAGTTGGTCCAGTCCTCTTCACATGGTTCCCAAGAAGTCGGGTGAGTGGAGGCCATGTGGAGACTACCGTAAATTAAACAGTATAACAGTCCCGGACAAATATCCCATCCCAAACATTCAAGATTTTTCTAGCATATTACATGGTAAGACAATTTTCTCTAAAGTCGATCTCGTTCGTGCCTATAATCAGATTCCAGTCGAGCCTAGCCATATTCCTAAAACTGCGGTTACCACCCCATTCGGTTTATTCGAGTTTAACCGTATGCCTTTTGGGTTATGTAACGCTGCTCAGACATTCCAAAGGTTTATACACGAGGTAACAAATGGTTTAGACTTTTGTTTTTGCTACCTTGACGACGTGCTTATTGCTTCTAAAGACAAAATTCAACATTTGGAACATCTCCGTGCTTTATTTCAAAGGTTTTTAGAGTACGGAGTTAAAATCAATGTCGCGAAATGTATTTTTGAAGTTGATCGTATAGAATTCACTGGATTCTCCGTCAGTGTAAATGGAATTTCACCATTGCCTGAAAAAGTTGAGGCAATAAACAATTATAGTACTCCTAATACTGTACAGGAGCTGCGTAGATTTCTAGCTATGGTGAATTTTTATAGACGATTTTTACCCAATACTGCGGAAACACAGGCAACTTTAACCAAACATTTGCAGGGAGCTAAGAAAAATGACAGCAAAAAGTTAGATTGGACAGACGAAGATAATATAGCTTTCAACAAAATTAAAGAAGATCTTAAAAAAATGACTCTGCTCGCTCATCCAAAACGGAACGCACGGTTAGCTCTCATGGTCGATGCATCGGACAAAGCGGTCGGGGGAGTTGTTCAGCAACACGAGGATACCTGGAGACCGTTAGGTTTTTTTTCTAAAAGATTAGACGATACCCAAATTAAATATAGCGCTTTCGATAGGGAACTTTTAGCAGCTTACTCAGCAATCAAGCATTTTAGGTATTTATTGGAAGGTCGTGAATTTGTTCTATATACCGATCACAAACCACTTACCTTTGCATTCAGGAAAAACGGAGACAACTTAACCCCACGACAATCAAGGCATTTGGATTATATATTGCAGTTCACAAGCAACATTCAACATATCTCGGGTATTCACAACGTTGTTGCAGACGCTATGTCGCGCATCGACACCATAAACCTACCAGAATTCATAGTATTGAAGGACTTTGTAGAGGCTCAGCACGCTGATGAACAACTAGCACAACTTTTATCATCTTCTACCACTTCGCTAAAATTCGTCAAAATTAAATCACAAGACACGTCCTTATATTGCGATGTGTCAACTGGTGCAATGAGGCCATATGTTCCGCAGAATTATCGCAGGCAAATATTCGGAAAGTTTCATTCCTTGTCACATCCCGGAGGTAGGGCTACTGTTAAGTTAATAGCAGAAAGGTACGTGTGGCCATGTATGAATAAGGATATTAAGTCTTGGACAAAATTATGTCTCAACTGCCAAAGTTCCAAAATTCAAAGACATACCCATAGTCCTTTGGCAACGTTCGCAATACCGAGTGGGAGATTTCATCACATTAATCTTGATATAGTTGGGCCTTTGCCCCTTTCCGAAGGTTTTAGATATTGTTTGACCATCATCGACAGATTTTCAAGGTGGCCAGAAGCTTTCCCGCTGATTGACATAGCCGCAGAAACAGTCGCAAAAACATTCATCTCTGGATGGGTCGCGAGATTTGGTTGCCCCCACACTATAACGACGGATCAGGGCAGGCAATTTGAATCTGAGCTTTTCAACGAGCTGACGAATATGCTGGGCGTTAGACACATTCATACAACGGCATATCACCCACAAGCAAACGGTTTAATAGAACGCTGGCATCGAACCTTTAAAGCAGCAATTATGTGCCACAAATCGAACAAATGGTCGGATAGCATTCCACTTATTCTTTTGGGTCTCAGATCTACCTTTAAAGATGACATTGGCGGTACACCTGCGGAATTATTATACGGTGAAAACCTCCGTCTGCCTGGAGAAATGTTATTAGGCAGGGATGAGGTCAGTCGTGAGTCGCCTGTACAGTTTGTCCAGAAATTAAGGGACATGATGTGGTCGTTAAGACCGGTGCAGACACAGCATCATGGACCGCACTCTATTTTTGTTCACAAAGATTTACATACCAGCAAGCATGTGTTTGTCCGCAACGATTCTGTACGGAAATCTTTACAGCCTCCATACGACGGCCCATATCTAGTTTTAGAGAGAACACCCAAGCATTATAAATTAGATGTGAAAGGGAAGCCCATTTCAGTTTCGATCGATCGTCTCAAACCAGCTACGATAGAACGTCACAATGGCGACGTGGCTCCAGCAATTCCACATTCATCATCACCTCTGCCACCGTCACCACCACCTCTATCATTACCGCTTACACCACCACCACCCGCGCCCAACCTATCACCACCCGCACCCAGCCTGTTACCACCCGCACCCAACCTGTCACCACCCGCACCCAACCTGCCTACTCCTGTTACATCCAGGTACGGTCGGCAGATTAGAGCTCCGAGCAGATACATCGACGTTTTCACTGGTGGCGGAGTATGTGGCGTGCCCACCCTGTGACCTCGAATTCTGTTTTATTATATTTTTTAATTCTTTTTGTATATAAATGTAAATTGTAAAACGGTTGCTTAGGTGATTATTATTTTGTCGAACGAACTGTCAAGAATAAAAATACGAGTTTTTCCTATCTCAAGCTCTTTATTTATTATTTAAATACAATCAAGTTAGCAGAAGGCACAACGTGTTTCAGGATTTATTGAAATTCAACCCCTAAGGGGGTGAAATGGGGCAAAATGGGTTGAATTTTTTTTTAGTCAGAATTACTTGAAATTTGGCATACATAACTTTACAACATAAATAATAAAAACATGTTTCAGCATTTCTTGAAATTCAACCCCTAAGGGGTAAAATGGGGCAAAATGGGTTTGATTTTTTTGTAATCAAAATTATTTAAAATTTGACATACATACTTTACAACATAAATAATGAAACACGTGTTTCAGCATTTCTTGAAATTCAACCCCTAAAGGGGTGAAACGGTTTACCCCGTTGGTTGATTTTTTAAAATCAGACTTACTCGACAGCAGATTGCTTTACCACGTTAACAATGAAACTTGCGTTTCAACCCCGAAGGGGGTGAAACGAGGTAAAAAAATCAATATTTTTAGTGACAAAATATATAATAAATTATGCTCTACAATAGATACAATTATATATTAACTTGCGTTTCACCCCGAAGGGGGTGAAACGGGATAAAATGGGTTGAATTTTTGCCAGATTTAATTAATTCTTAGTATATTTAATCTACACACAGCAAAAAAAACGAAACATGTATTTCAGCATTTCCCGAAATTCAGCTTGAAAGGGGGTGAAAGGGGTTGCACGAGTTTCTTTTTTGTTAAATTTATTTAATTTGAACTACGATTAGTAAATGTACGTTTATTATGGGGTTTTTGCTGTTTTTGGTCCGCTACCCTAAAAATGGAAAATAAAAAACCTTTTCAAAAAAAAAAGTTGAACCGACTTCAATAAACACTAAAAGCACTCAAAAGTGAAAAATAATTTTTAACAAGAGTATCTACACACAAAGTAATAAACATAAACACTAATAGGTGTTTATTAGGTACAAATTAATTGTCCACATACCTACCACATTTTTGGAGTAGGTGCCAAGCAAACGTTTATAGATATACTTGATATCTAGGAAGATATCCAATCCTATTCCAAAATTTTGAATTGGTATATCTTGGCACCTACTCCAAAAATATGGCAGATATGTAGACAATTAATTTGTACATAATAAACACCTATTAGTGTTTATGTTTATTACTTTGTGTGTAGATACTCTTGTTAAAAATTATTTTTCACTTTTGAGTGCTTTTAGTGTTTATTGAAGTCGGTTCAACTTTTTTTTTGAAAAGGTTTTTTATTTTACTTTTTAGTGCCTTGTGTTTTATTTAGAAGTCGGTTCAATTTTTTTCAGAAATGTTTTTATTTTGTAATTTTTAGTGGTAACTGTAGATTGATTGTATGGATAACATTCTAAACGCGCTGTTCAAATAAAATGTGATGAGTAGCGGGCTTATAGACAGACACTCTCGAATCCTATCCGATAAAAAATGAATCATTAAAATCAATCGAAACATCCCCTAATTTTCCACCCTTAGAGATGGAATATTTTATTCCTTAAATGGGATCAATCTCGAGACGTACTTTATGAAACAAAAAAAGAATAATCAAAATCGGTTCACTCATGGCGAAATATCCCTTAATTTTCCACCCTTAAAGGTGGAATATTTTATTCCTTAAATGGGACCAATCCCGAGACGTACTTTATCAAACAAAAAAAGATTCATCAAAATCGGTTCACAAGCGGCGAAACATCCCCTAATTTTCCACCCTTAAAGGTGGAATATTTTATTCCTTAAATGGGACCAATCCCGAGACGTACTTTATCAAACAAAAAAAGAATAATCAAAATCGGTTCACTCATGGCGAAATATCCCTTAATTTTCCACCCTTAAAGGTGGAATATTTTATTCCTTAAATGGGACCAATCCCGAGACGTACTTTATCAAACAAAAAAAGATTCATCAAAATCGGTTCACAAGCGGCGAAACATCCCCTAATTTTCCACCCTTAAAGGTGGAATATTTTATTCCTTAAATGGGACCAATCCCGAGACGAACTTTATCAAACAAAAAAAGAATAATCAAAATCGGTTCACTAATGGCGAAATATCCCTTAATTTTCCACCCTTAAAGGTGGAATATTTTATTCCTTAAATGGGACCAATCCCGAGACGTACTTAATCAAACAAAAAAAGATTCATCAAAATCGGTTCACAAGCGGCGAAACATCCCCTAATTTTCCACCCTTAGAGACGGAATATTTTCTTCAAATTGAAACGGGACCAATGCGGACATATCCTCTATCCAACAAAAAAAGAATCATCAAAATCGGGCCACAAACGGCGGAGATATGAGGGAACATCGCCACAAAAAAAAAAAAAAAATACACGACGAATAGATAACCTCCTCCTTTTGAAGTCGGTTAATAACCTCCTCCTTTTGAAGTCGGTTAAAAATTATTTTACACTTTTGAGTGCTTTTAGTGTTTATTGAAGTCGGTTCAACTTTTTTTTTTGAAAAGGTTTTTTATTATTTTTATGTATGTTCATCGATTTTTAACCGACTTCCAAAAAGGAGGAGGTTATATGTTCGTCGCGTATGTTTTTTTTTTATGTATGTTCATCGATTTTTTCTAAACGGCTTAACCGATTTCAATAATTCAAATTGTACTGTGTTAAGCTGCGTCCCATAGTGGTCCCATATATTTTTCTAAGATGCACAGTGTGCAGTTTTTTAGTAAAACGGGGAAAAAAGTCAGTTTGTAAAATTTTTTTGTTCCGATTTACTTGAAATTTGGCATACATACTTTACAAAATAAATAATGAAACACGTGTTTCAGCATTTCTTGAAATTCAACCCCAAAGGGGGTGAAATGGGGCAAAATGGGTTGAATTTTTTTTTGGTCAGAATTACTTAAAATTTGGCATACATACTTTACAAAATAAATAATGAAACACGTGTTTAAGCATTTCTTGAAATTCAACCCCTAAGGGGGTGAAATGGGGCAAAATGGGTTGAATTTTTTTTTGGTCAGAATTACTTGAAATTTGGCATACATACTTTACAACATAAATAATGAAAACATGTTTCAGCATTTCTTGAAATTTAACCCCTAAGGGGGTGAAATGGGGCAAAATGGGTTAATTTTATTTAGTCAGAATTACTTGAAATTTGGCATACATACTTTACAACATAAATATTGATAACATGTTTCAGCATTTCTTGAAATTCAACCCCTAAGGGGGTGAAATGGGGCAAAATGGGTTGATTTTCTTTTGGTCAGAATTACTTGAAATTTGGCATACATACTTTACAACATAAATAATGAAACACGTGTTTCAGCATTTTTTGAAATTCGACCCCTAAAGGGGTAAAATGGTTTACCCCGTTAATTGAATTCTTAAAAATCAGATTTACTCGAAACAGCAGGATTGCTTTAACACGTTAATAATGAAACTTGCGTTTCAACCCCGAAGGGGGTGAAACGGGGTGATAATAATCAATATTTTTAGTGACAAAATACATAATAAATAATGCTCTATAATATAATATAAACAATTGACACGCGTTTCACCCCGAAGGGGGTGAAACGGGATAAAATGGTTTGTTTTTTTTTGTCGGATTTACTTAATTTTTAGTATATTTGCTCTATACACAACATAAACAAAAGAAACGTGTATTTCAACTTTTCCCGAAATTTTATCTGAAAGGGGGTGAAAGGGGTTGTACGAGTTTCTTTTTGCTAGATTAATTTCATTTGAACTACGATTA
Organism: Tinea pellionella; assembly: GCA_948150575.1. Taxonomy (NCBI): domain Eukaryota; kingdom Metazoa; phylum Arthropoda; class Insecta; order Lepidoptera; family Tineidae; genus Tinea; species Tinea pellionella. The sequence continues at coordinate 9,459,380 of OX411251.1, read as the reverse complement.
GTATTTGTACGTTTAATAGGGAGTTTTTGCTGTTTTTGGTCCGCTACCCTAAAAATGGAAAAATAAAAAACCTTTTCAAAAAAAAAGTTGAACCGACTTCAATAAACACTAAAAGCACTCAAAAGTGAAAAATAATTTTTCACAAGAGTATCTACACACAAAGTAATAAACATAAACACTAATAGGTGTTTATTATGTACAAATGAATTGTCTACATATCTGCCATATTTTTGGAGTAGGTGCCAGGATATACCAATTCAAAATTTCAGAATAGGAATTACACTTGGATATCTTCCTAGATATCAAGTATATCTATAAACGTTTGCTTGGCACCTACTCCAAAAATGTGGTAGGTATGTAGACAATTAATTTGTACATAATAAACACCTATTAGTGTTTATGTTTATTACTTTGTGTGTAGATACTCTTGTGAAAAATTATTTTTCACTTTTGAGTGCTTTTAGTGTTTATTGAAGTCGGTTCAACTTTTTTTTTGAAAAGGTTTTTTATTTGAAAACGGCTTAACCGATTTCAATGATTCAAATTGTACTGTGTTAAGCTGCATTCTGTGATGTATGCACATCACTAGTTATGCAGAAATAAATATAAAGTGTGGGTACTACAATAAAACTGTTGTCTGTTGAATTTCGGTCGTTTCATTTCGTATTGCTATATATTACATTGGCGACGAGGATATTTAATAATAAAACGTGTATAATTTACAAAATGGCCAACTCTGCATTCGGTAATATATCGGAGTTCAAGTTAAATTGTGAAGATCGATGGGAAAGTTACGTAAAAAGAGTGCGTGCGTTCTTCACCGTTAATGATATCAAACCCGAGGTGCAAACGTCGTATTTAATTACCTTAGTGGGCAATGAAACCTATGAGTTGATGACCAATTTATGTAGTCCTGAAGAACCCGAAGCAAAAAGTTTCAATGAGTTGGTAACGTTGGTGGATGCGCATTTGAGCCCAAAATCGTCGGAGATCGCGGAGCGTATAAAATTTAGATCACGTAAGCAGCTGTCTGCGGAAGCTCTTAACGAGTATTTGCTAAATTTAAAGAAATTGGCTAAATCGTGCAATTTCAAAGGTAAAGACAGTCTTGAAGAGAATTTAAGAGATCAATTTGTATATGGCATCACAAACGAAAAAATTAGACAACGATTATTAACAGAGCGCAAACTGACGTTCGAGCGTGCAATAAGTTTAAGTTTAGCGCTGGAAGCGGCCGAGAAAGAAGCGAAATTGGGGGCAACAGAGGCGGCGCGGGGCTACGACACCGAGGTGACGAGCGGCGCCGTGCTGGCGGTGCGCGGCGGCAGCCGGGGGCGCCGGACTCAGTTTGGCGGGCGTACGGCAGGCGGCCCGTCTAGCAACAAACAATGTTTTCGTTGCGGCTCAAAACAACACAGTGCGGATATGTGCGGTTTTATTGGTGCAAAGTGTTATAAGTGTAACAAAGTGGGCCATATTAGCCAGATGTGTAGAAATAAGAATTATAAAATTTCAAGTAGTTATTGTGTTAATGATAGTGAATCAGAGGAGGAGGTACTTGTATCGATGACAACATTGTACTCACTAGAGGAATTTGTAACGGGGGGTGATAACCCATGGTATTATAAAGTAAATATTGATGGTTATTATTTAGATATGTTGGTCGATACAGGTTCATCTATTAGTGCTATTTCCAAGAAAACATATTATAAGCTATTTGGTAATAAGTTAATAGTTCCCACTAATAAAATATTAATGGTTTATAGTGGACAAAAAATCAAACCTGTGGGTAAATTATTAGTTAATGTTGCAAACGATAATGGTTGTTTTCAGACCGAATTATTTATTATAGATAATGGTGCCTGCCCCCCGATATTAGGGCGCCAATGGATGTCTAAGTTAGGTATAAATATACCATTTGTTTGTAACGTGTCTCTAAGTAGATCTGAACCAGTTTTGTTGGAAATTGCACAAAAGTTTAATAATGTTTTTAAGCCTGGTATGGGCACTTTTAATAAATGTAAAATTAATTTACGTATAGCGGAGGGGGCCGTGCCCGTGTGGCGTAAGGCCCGAGTGGTACCATATGCTTTGCGGTCCGCAGTAGACACGGAACTGGATCGGTTGGTGAGTGAAGGTGTATTGTCCCCAGCAGAGGACGTAGGGGGCTGGGGGACCCCCATCGTACCCGTCGTTAAACATTCTGGGGATATAAGAATCTGTGGCGATTTCAAAGTGACATTAAATCCGGTATTGTGTGACGACAGATATCCTCTACCGCGTATAGAGGATTTGTTTGCTTCCTTGAGGGGTGGCAAAACTTTTAGTAAAATTGATTTAAAAAGCGCTTATACTCAAATGCTCCTAGATGATGAGTCGCGTAAATTATGTACCATAGTGACTCATAAGGGTAATTTTATATACAATCGTTTACCGTTCGGCATTAAAACCGCTCCGAATAAGTTTCAGCGAATAATGGACTCGCTTTTTAAATTACCGTATGTTGGCGTTTTTATTGATGATTTAATTGTTACGGGTGTTGATGAAAAATCGCATATTGATAATTTATTTAGAGTGTTTGAAATATTAAATAAGTGTGGTTTACGAATTGCAAAAGAAAAATGTTGTTTTTTTCAAAATAAAGTGTCTTATTTAGGTCACGTTATTGATAAGGAGGGGTTACACACAGAGACAACTAAGATTGACGCGGTTTTGGCGGCAGCCAGACCGACATGTGTTTCCGAATTACGGGCTTTTTTAGGTTTAGTTAATTATTATTCAAAATTCGTGAAAAATTTTAGTTGTATTGTTAATGCATTGTATCAATTATTGCATAAAGACGTTGTTTGGTCGTGGTCGGACGACTGCGAGACGGCTTTTATTAATATTAAACAACATTTAAAAAATGCTAGGGTGTTGATGCACTTCGATCCCGAGTTACCAGCGTTCGTGGCATGCGATGCGTCGCCTGTAGGTATCGGTGCGTGGCTCGGTCACGTGTTGCCTAGTGGTGAACGGCGCGCGGTATTACACGCGAGTAGAACTCTGTCGTCTAGCGAGCGTAATTACAGCCAGATTTGTCGTGAGGGTTTAGCGATTATTTTTGGAGTAAAAAAATTTCATGAGTATATTTATGGTAGGAATTTTACATTAATTAGTGATTGTAAACCATTGTGTTCGATATTTGGACCAAAAACTAGTATTCCGTTAATGATCGCGGGACGTTTACAACGTTGGGCGATTATTTTGAGCGCTTATAATTATGAAGTAAAATGCATTAAGTCAGGTGATAATTGTCTCGCGGATGCGTTGTCGCGATCGGCATGTAATAATAAGGCTATTACGCCTAATGAGGGGGTCACCGAGGATGAGGAGTTGACATTTTTTATAAGAGCTAACTGCCCAGTTACTTTTGAACAAATTGCAAAAGCTACAAAAAAAGATGTTAATTTAAACAAAATCGTGGGGTTCGTGATTCATGGCTGGCCTAATGATGGCGACAATAATAATTATCCAGATTTAAAAGAATATTTTAACAGAAAACAATTTATTACAATGGAACATGGCTGTTTATTGTTTGGTTATAGGGTGATTGTTCCTGAATCATTGCGTTCATTAATTTTAGATCAGTTGCACAATAGTCATATGGGTATTGTCAAGACAAAATCATTAGCGCGTTTATATGTGTACTGGCCGAGGATTGATAAAGATTTAGAAAATTTATGTAATTCATGTGCGGTGTGTTTGAAGGAACGTAGTAATCCACCTAAAAGTATTTTAACGCCATGGCCGTGGCCGAATAAACCGTGGTTTCGTTTGCATATCGATTTCCTCGGTCCATTTAATAGACAATACTTTTTAGTGGTAATCGATGCCGGTTCGAAGTGGTTAGAAGTTTGTCCTATTAATTCGACGGAAGCGGATGGGACTGTCATTAGTTTGAGGGAGATTTTTGCTAGATGGGGGGTGCCCGTTGAGATTGTGACGGACAACGGCCCGCCATTCACCAGTTATAAATTTAGTTCTTTTATTAAGAAAAATGGTATTGTGCACATTCATTCACCACCGCGTCATCCGCAAAGTAATGGTGCTGCGGAGAATGCAGTCGGTCAAATTAAGCGATGTTTGAAGAAGTCTTTGACCGAAGGCGTTCCCATGGATGTAGCTTTACAAAGATTTCTGCTTAATTATAGAAATGCAGAACACGGTACTACAAAAAAATCACCGAGTGAAATGTTAATTGGACGCAAATTAAGAACTTGCATGGATTTAATGATACCATCTACAACTAACATAGTAAACAATGAGCAAGAGCGTCAAATTAAACATTTTAAAGGTAAGAATAGAAACATTTCAGTCGGTGACTCTGTGATGTTTAAAAAATGGTGTAATAATAAAGAAATATGGATGAGGGGAGAAGTTAGTGAGAAGTTAGGTTATAATACTTATATTGTAAGTCACGGCGAGGAGAAGCACAAGCGACATATTGATCAAATGTTTAGAGCTCCAGGTGAAGTTGTCACTGAGGTGGATGATGTTCTGGATTCGAGTGGGTTTAATGAAAATAACCCAGTCTTAATTAACAGACAGTCGGTCGAGACTCGCAGGGATTCTCATGTCACTCGCGAGACTTCCTCCGAGCCTGTGTTAGATAAACGTGTCTCTCGCCCTCCTCGTCGGTACGGTTTTGATGAATATAATGAATAAACTCATATCTGATATATATATATATATGTTAAATAGTGTGGTCAAGGTTAAAGGTGGGAGAGTGTGATGTATGCACATCACTAGTTATGCAGAAATAAATATAAAGTGTGGGTACTACAATAAAACTGTTGTCTGTTGAATTTCGGTCGTTTCATTTCGTATTGCTATATATTACACATTCCATAGTGGTCCCATATATTTTTCTAAGATGCACAGTGTGTAGTTTTTTAGTAAAACGGGAAAAAAAGTCAGTTTGTAAATTTTTTTTGCTCCGATTTACTTGTTTGGCACACATAGTTTACAACATAAATAATGAATTACGTGTTTCAGTATTTCTTGAAATTCAACCCCTAAGGTGTGAAATGGGGCAAAATGGGTTGAATTTTTTTAGTCAGAATTACTTGAAATTTGGCATACATACTTTACAACAAATAATGAAACACGTGTTTTAGCACTTCTTGAAATTCAACCCCTAAAGAGGTGAAACGGGGTAAAATTGGATGAATTTTAAAAAATCAGATTTACTCGAAACAGCATAATTGCTTTACCACATTAACAATGAAACTTGCGTTTCAACCCCGAAGGGGGTGAAACGGGGTGAAAATAATCAATATTTTTAGTGACAAAATACATACTAAATAATGCTCTAAAATATAATATAAACAATTAACATGCGTTTCACCCCGAAGGGGGTGAAACGGGTTAAAATGGGTTGAATTTTTTTGTCAGATTTACTTAATTTTTAGTATATTTGCTCTACACACAACATAAATAACGAAACGTGTATTTCAACTTTTCCCGAAATTCATACGGAAAGGGGCTGAAAGGGGTTGTACGAGTTCCTTTTTTGTTAGATTTATTTTATTTGAACTACGATTAGTATTTGTACGTTTATTGTACGTCCGCTACCCTAAAAATGGAAAAATAAAAAACCTTTTCAAAAAAAAGTTGAACCGACTTCAATAAACAGTAAAAGCACTCAAAAGTGAAAAATAATTTTTAACAAGAGTATCTACACACAAAGTAATAAACATAAACACTAATAGGTGTTTATTATGTACAAATTAATTGTCTACATACCTGCCATATTTTTGGAGTAGGTGCCAAGCTATTTCAAAATGCCAATTCAAAATTTCAGGATATCTCTTGGATCACTTTTGAGTGCTTTTAGTGTTTATTGAAGTCGGTTCAACTTTTTTTTAAAGGTTTTTTTTATTTAGTGTTTTTGTTTTTTGTTTCTACAAATTTCTGTTTACACATTTACTAGAGTATTTCTTAATTTAACCTCTAATAATTATTTCAATTCGTTAATTAATTAACCAACCATCTAAGATCGATCTACAATATCTACGTTAAAAAACGGATCCTTAAATATTTTTATACCATTAAACATGCGATGTATTTTGACCCGAGCGACGCCGGGCTTCGTCGCTAGTCTACTATAAAGCTACTCTTAATATTCGAGGGCCTCAATTCTCGAATTAAAACGCATTTATTCGCCGGTATCACTTTTATTTTCAAGAGGAAATAGTTTCTTCATAATGAGTAGTAGAATAGCCAATAGATAACAGGATTCAAGAGCGAATCCCCTTCACTCGGGAGAGTGTGCCCCTAGCGACGGTGGATGGCGGTCGATGGCGGCCGGTGGCGGCGGGTGGCGCTTCCTTTACCGAATCACACCCCGGGGCCGTCGGCTCGACGACGTCTCATCAACTTTACTACACTTTATAAGATAAGAAAGTGATCGGTACGCCCGCACTCATGATATCACATAAGAGTAGATCTAGATGCGGCGCGATGTCGAAAGCGACAGCGGGGCCGCGTCGGGGGGCGGGGCGGCGGGGCGGCGGCTCAGGTCACAGCAAGGTCGGAGTCTGCCAATATTCACCACTCACCATTTGCATATAAACGAGCAGCCATCCACCGCGACTCGTGTACAAACTTATTGTTATAGATAGGATGCTTCGTTACGCAGGAGTGCGGACCTCATGGAGACCGACGAGGCGCTCGTCATTGTCGTCCAATTCTAGATATGTCGCCCGGAAGATGAGATGCGTCGTCTACTTCATGATAACGTGTGTGTGTGTGTGTGTGTGTGTGTGTGTGTGTGTGTGTGTGCTACGTACCGCTCGCGAACTATTCGCGACCGACACTCCGGAACAAGTAACAAAACACTCAACAAATATACTTACTTAATATAATTAAACTGAAAAGTAGAGAACATTGTCCTTTGGTGGTTTTGTTAAAATGAAAGTTACTCGTCCTCGAAAAGTACGACTGAGTAATTTCACTCTGATGAGTCATGGCGCAGTTATATTGTTACTTAAAGAGGAAAACTTTGTCAAAAGGATATATAATATTATGCGTTGTGCGTTCACCATCTAATTTTTGTAATGCCAATTTTGCCAATTTTGCCAATGATGCCAATGATGCCAATGGGCAAGCTCCTCAAAATCTAACCCATCTTAAATCGAAAACCATTTCGAGATATCACTCCAATTTGATGGATTTTTTGTTTCCCGTCTGAAAAGACTTAAAAATCGCAGAGATATTTGAAAAACCGTAATGACACGCGATCGACCTTCTTTTACAGTTTGACAAGATAGAATACAAAGTACCAACCTAACAGTTTTGTAGATTATTTTTAACCGACTTCCAAAAAGGAGGAGGTTATATGTTCGTCGCGTATGTTTTTTTTTAACCGACTTCCAAAAAGGAGGAGGTTATATGTTCGTCGCGTATGTTTTTTTTTTTATGTATGTTCATCGATTTTTTCTAAACGGCTGATCCGATTTCAATGATTCAAATTGTACTGTGTTAAGCTGCATTCCATAGTGGTCCCATATATTTTTCTAAGATGCACAGTGTGTAGTTTTTTATTAAAACGGGAAAAAAAGTCAGTTTGCAAAATTTTTTTGCTCCGATTTACTTGAATTTTGGTATACATACTTTACAAAATAAATAATGAAACACGTGTTACAGCATTTCTTGAAATTCAAACCCTAAGGGGGTGAAACGGGGCAAAATGGGTTGAATTTTTTCTTAGTCAAAATTACTTGAAATTTGACATACATACTTTACAAAATTAATAATGAGACAAGTGTTACAGCATTTCTTGAAATTCAACCCCTAAGGGGGTGAAACGGGGCAAAATGGGTTGAATTTTTTCTTAGTTAAAATTACTTGAAATTTGACATACATACTTTACAAAATTAATAATGAGACACGTGTTTCAGCATTTCTTGAAATTCAACCCCTAAGGGGGTGAAACGGGGCAAAATGGGTTGAATTTTTTCTTAGTCAAAATTACTTCAAATTTGACATACATACTTTACAACATAAATAATGAAACACGTGTATCAGAATTTCTTAAAATTCAACCCCTAAGGGGGTGAAACGGGGTAAAATAGTATGAATATTTTTAAATCGGATTTACTTGAAACAGCAGAAACGCTTTACCACATTAACAATGAAACTTGCGTTTCAACCCCGAAGGGGGTGAAACGAGGTGATAAAATCAATATTTTTAGTGACAAAATACATAATAAATTATGCTCTACAATATAAACAATTATATATTAACTTGCGTTTCACCCCGAAGGGGGTGAAACGGGATAAAATGGGTTGGATTTTTGCCAGATTTACTTAATTCTTAGTATATTTGGTCTATACACAGCAAAAAAAACGAAACATGTATTTCAGCATTTCCCGAAATTCAATCTGAAAGGGAGTGAAAGGGGTTGCACGAGTTTCTTTTTTGTTAAATTTATTTAATTTGAACTACGATTAGTAAATGTACGTTTATTATGAAGTTTTTGCTGTTTTTGGTCCGCTACCCTAAAAATGGAAAAATAAAAAACCTTTTAAAAAAAAAGTTGAACCGACTTCAATAAACACTAAAAGCACTCAAAAGTGTAAAATAACTTTTAACAAGAGTATGTACACACAAAGTAATAAACATAAACACTAATAGGTGTTTATTATGTACAAATTAATTGTCTACATATCTGCCATATTTTTGGAGTAGGTGCCAAGATATACCAATTCAAAATTTCAGAATAGGAATTACACTTGGATATCTTCCTAGATATCAAGTATATCTATAAACGTTTGCTTGGCACCTACTCTAAAAATATGGCAGGTATGTGGACAATTAATTTGTACCTAATAAACACCTATTAGTGTTTATGTTTATTACTTTGTGTGTACATACTCTTGTTAAAAGTTATTTTACACTTTTGAGTGCTTTTAGTGTTTATTGAAGTCGGTTCAACTTTTTTTTTAAAAGGTTTTTTATGTAGATTATTTTTAACCGACTTCCAAAAAGGAGGAGGTTATATGTTCGTCGCGTATGTTTTTTTTTTATGTATGTTCATCGATTTTTTCTAAACGGCTGAACCGATTTCAATGATTCAAATTGTACTGTGTTAAGCTGCATCCCATAGTGGTCCCATATATTTTTCTAAGATGCACAGTGTGTAGTTTTTTAGTAAAACGGGAAAAAAAGTCAGTTTGTAAAATTTTTTTGCTCCGATTTACTTGAAATTTGGTACACATAGTTTGCAAAATAAATAATGAAACACGTGTTACAGCATTTCTTGAAATTCAACCCCTAAGGGGGTGAAACGGGGGAAAATGGGTTGAATTTTTTCTTAGTCAAAATTACTTGAATTTGGCATACATACTTAACAACATAAATAATGAAACACGTGTATCATCATTTCTTAAAATTCAACACCTAAGGGGGTGAAATGGGGTAAAATTGTATGAATATTTTTAAATCGGATTTACTTGAAACAGCAGAAACGCTTTACCACATTAACAATGAAACTTAAGATAAAAGATAAAAAAATCTATATTTTTTAGTGACAAAATATATAATAAATTATGCTCTACAATAGAAACAATTATATATTAACTTGCGTTTCACCCCGAAGGGGGTGAAACGGGATAAAATGGGTTGAATTTTGGCCAGATTTAATTAATTCTTAGTATATTTGGTCTACACACAGCAAAAAAAAACGAAACATGTATTTCAGCATTTCCCGAAATTCAGCTTAAAGGGGTTGCACGAGTTTCTTTTTTTAACCGACTTCAAAAGGAGGAGGTTATCTATTCGTCGTGTATTTTTTTTTTTTTTTTTTTTTTTTTTTTTTGTGGCGATGTTCCCTCATATCTCCGCCGTTTGTGGACCGATTTTGATGATTCTTTTTTTGTTGGATAGGGTATATGTCCGCATTGGTCCCGTTTCAATTTGAAGATAATATTCCATCTCTAAGGGTGGAAAATTAGGGGATGTTTCGCCGTTTGTGAACCGATTTCGATGATTTTTCGACGATTTTTCTTTTGTTGGATAAAGTATGTCTCGTGATTGGTCAATTTTAAATTTGAAGAAAATATTCCGTCTCTAAGGGTGGAAAATTAGGAGACGTTTCGCTGTTTATAAACCGACTATGATAATTCTTTTTTGTTTGATAAAGGACGTCTCGGGATTGGTCCTATTTAAGGAATAAAATATTCCACCTTTAAGGGTGGAAAATTAGGGGATATTTCACCATTAGTGAACCGATTTTGATGATTCTTTTTTTGTTTGATAAAGTACGTCTCGGGATTGGTCCCATCTAAGGAATAAAAAATTCCATCTGTAAGGGTGGAAAATTAAGGGATATTTCGCCATTAGTGAACCGATTTTGATGATTCTTTTTTTGTTTGATAAAGTACGTCTCGGGATTGGTCCCATCTAAGGAATAAAATATTCCATCTGTAAGGGTGGAAAATTAAGGGATATTTCGCCATTAGTGAACCGATTTTGATGATTCTTTTTTTGTTTGATAAAGTACGTCTCGGGATTAGTCCCATTTAAGGAATAAAATATTCCACCTTTAAGGGTGGAAAATTAGGGGATATTTCGCCATTAGTGAACCGATTTTGATGATTCTTTTTTTGTTTGATAAAGTACGTTTCGGGATTGATCCCATTTAAGGAATAAAATATTCCACCTTTAAGGGTGGAAAATTAGGGGATGTTTCGATTGATTTTAATAATTCATTTTTTATCGGGTAGGACTTGAGAGTGTCTGTCTATAAGCCCACTACTCATCACATTTTATTTGAACAGCGCGTTTAGAATGTTATCCATACAATCAATCAACAGTTACAACTAAAAATTACAAAATAAAAACATTTCTGAAAAAAATTGAACCGACTTCTAAATAAAACACAAGGCACTAAAAAGTAAAAAAATAAATTTAGTTGAGAGTACATACACACAATTCAATAACCATAAACATGAATAGATGCTTATTATTTATTTACAAATTAATTGTCTGCATTTTATTTAGCATATATCTGAAGTCGGTGCAAGCATTTGAAACATGTTTTATGTATGGTAATGTACCTAGAATCAAGCAATGCGGGATTTCATATTTGGTTGGCACCGACTTCAGATATATGCTAGATAAAATGCAGACAATTAATTTGTAAATAAATAATAAGCATCTATTCATGTTTATGGTTATTGAATTGTGTGTATGTACTCTCAACTAAATTTATTTTTTTACTTTTTAGTGCCTTGTGTTTTATTTAGAAGTCGGTTCAATTTTTTTCAGAAATGTTTTTATTTTTGTTAAATTTATTTAATTTGAACTACGATTAGTAAATGTACGTTTAATAGGGAGTTTTTGCTGTTTTTGGTCCGCTACCCTAAAAATGGAAAAATAAAAAACCTTTTCAAAAAAAAGTTGAACCGACTTCAAGAAACACTAAAAGCACTCAAAAGTGAAAAATAATTTTTCACAAGAGTATCTACACACAAAGTAACGCCCTAGTAGTACCTAAAGTAGCACCTACTCCAAAAATATGGCAGGTATGTGGACAATTAATTTGTACATAATAAACACCTATTAGTGTTTATGTTTATTACTTTGTGTGTAGATACTCTTGTGAAAAATTATTTTTCACTTTTGAGTGCTTTTAGTGTTTATTGAAGTCGGTTCAACTTTTTTTTGAAAAGGTTTTTTATTTAATGTATGTGCACCGATTTTTTGAAAACGGCTGAACCGATTTCAATGATTCAAATTGTACTGTGTTAAGTTGCATCCCATAGTGGTCTCATATATTTTTCTAAGATGCACAGTGTGCAGTTTTTTAGTAAAACGGGAAAAAAGTCAGTTTGTAAAATTTTTTTGCTCCGATTTACTTGAAATTTGGCATACATACTTTACGAAATAAATAATGAAACACGTGTTTCAGAATTTCTTGAAATTCAACCCTTAAGGGGGTGAAACAGGGCAAAATGGATTGAATTTTTTTTAGTCAGAATTACTTGAAATTTAGCATACATACTTAACAATATAAATACTGAAACACGTGTATCAGCATTTCTTGAAATTCAACCCCTAAAGGGGTGAAACGGGGTAAAATTGTATGAATATTTTTAAATCGGATTTACTTGAAACAGCAGAAATGCTTTACCACTTTAACAATGAAACTTGCGTTTCAACCCCGAAGGGGGTGAAACGTGGTGAAAAAATCAATAATTTTAGTGACAAAATACATTATAAATTATGCTTTACAATATAAACAATTATATATTAACTTGCGTTTCACCCCGAAGGGGGTGAAACGGGATAAAATGGGTTAGATTTTTGCCAGATTTACTTAATTCGTAGTATATTTGCTCTACACACAGCAAAAAAAAAACGAAACATGTATTGCAGCATTTCCCGAAATTTAATCTGAATGGGGGTGAAAGAGGTTGCACGAGTTTCTTTTTTGTTAAATTTATTTAATTTGAACTACGATTAGTAAATGTACGTTTATTAGGGAGTTTTTGCTGTTTTTGGTCCGCTACCCTAAAAATGGAAAAATAAAAAACCTTTTCAAAAAAAAAGTTGAACCGACTTCAATAAACACAAAAAGCACTCAAAAGTGAAAAATATTTTTTCACAAGAGTATCTACACACAAAGTAATAAACATAAACACTAATAGGTGTTTATTATGTACAAATTAAATGTCTACATACCTACCACATTTTTTAAGTAGGTGCCAAGCAAACGTTTACAGATATACTTGATATCTAGGAAGATATCCAAGTGTAATTCCTATCCTGAAATTTTGAATTGGTATAGCTTGGCACCTATCCTCTTGTGAAAAATTATTTTTCACTTTTGAGTGCTTTTTGTGTTTATTGAAGTCGGTTCAACTTTTTTTTTTAAAAGGTTTTTTTATTAAAAATTGCGGTCGTAATATAGTAATCGTGACGTTTCGGCCGGAACTAAACCATTGACAATAAACAAGAAAAAATAATCATTTGTCAAAAGTTCAAACAAACTTTAAGTAATCAGGTTTAAAAAGATGCTTTCTATCTACTTACAAATTAATTGTTTATATATTATATGCACTTTCAAATACATGCACTCAATTCAGATACACCTATGCTCAAACAATTTGTAAATATGCACCTAATACGCCTTTTGTTTGATTGGTTGCTCGTGCGGATGACAACACTCCGTCTGATGTAAACTTAGAGTGCGCTCCATCAACGGAAACAACCGTTACCACAGAGAAATGTCTACAGGCAGCGGTCGTCTCCGTTATGCCGGCCCGAGGTGACATAAGTATGCACGATCTAGATTGACTGGTACTCTCAATTAAAATTATTTTTTACTTTTTAGTGTTTCATTTAGAAGTCGGTTCAATTATTTTTAGAAATGTTTGAATTGTATTGTTCACACTCACAATATAATAAATTTTAGGAGGATGAGATGTCGTGCGTGTTGTGCGACAAGTAGGTATATTTTAGAGCGGGACGACGGCTGCGCAGAGACATACCGGTCCGAACGACCGGCCGCCCGGTACACTACGCGAGGGGCGGGGGGGGGGACGCGCATTCCCGACGCGTTCTGCGCCCGCGCACGAAAGCCGCTTTTGCTAAATATCCGAGCCACAATTTGCACCTTATCGCGTTCGTAATAAGACGCGGTCGTGCGAGAAGACGTGGCAGAGGCGCACCTCGAATGAGCGAATGGTGTTTGATGATTTATGCGTGAATTGTTTATATGCAATTGTAATAATTGTCACATGCTGTAATATGATTTGCGAAATGGTGTTTCATTGAACTTTTCGACACATCAAATGCAAATATGTGTTACACTCGGCGCCACAAATCCGGTGAAATGCCCACTTGCCACTTGAAACGAGTGCATCTTTTCTAACAACATAGTCTAGGTACCTGTATCATGTGAGATAGCAAATTCGTGCTTAAAAATATTCAATGTGTTTATTTTAGAGATGTAACGGTACACCGGATACCGAGCGCCTATCCGGCCGAATACCGGATGTAAAAAATATATATTTTAAAGTAATTAATTGCTTTAGTTAGTATCACTTAAGAAATGCATAATCGCAAGATAATTGTACAAGTTAGGAAATGCATTAGTACTCATGCTGCACTAAAAACCAATTGCGGTCAATGTATAGTAGTTTCTCTGCATTGAGAGGCAGCGAGCGGTTTCGCTTCTCTTCGTAAATTTATAAGGCTAGCTTCAGAAAAAGTCTCGCTGCACACACTTCAGGGCGACCGTGGTCTACGCGGTGAGACGAGTGAACTCACGACTCGGGTTCGAACTTTGATAATTCTTACCGATACCGATGTAACTTTGTTATATATCGCTCAGCGCCTATAGGCACTATTAAAAAGTGGCAGGCAGACGGATGATGGTTATTAGCCCCGTTCGCCGTCCTGGGGTAGTACCACCACTTTCGAATGTAACACCCATGAAGTGACTTTGTCGCGTTTCGGGAGCAGGTATAGCGAGAGGAGTGTGCATTGTCCATCTAGATGGTGCATACTTTTCTTTGTAGCTCGGCATTGTCTCCTTAGGCCGGCATAGCGGAGGCGACTGCTGCCCGTAGAGATGTTGTAAGAGCAGTTGTTTCCATTCATGGACCGCACTCTAGCTTTACATCAGGCGGAGTATTGATAGATTTTAGCAAACTTTGGGTGTTGTTAAAAAACCCGAATTGGCCCGAGTCCACCCGATTGTGCCTACGCGAGCGTGCTTCGTGTGCTGCACCAAACGCGAAAGTACCGCCGGATATTCACAATGTTGGCCGAATATCCGGTATCCGGCAGTGTACTGAAAGCGCAACACGTGGTTAAATGGACCCCCTGTACGAGTATAATGAACTTTTATTTCTTTAATTTTAGTTTTATATGGCATTATAACAATTCGCCAGTGTCAAAGTAAATAGTTTTGCATCAAGTTAATAACATTGTGCATCACGAGTCATTCATTCATCACACCAAACAGTCGGGTCGACTCAGTCAAGTCAAAAATTGCTCCAGTAAAATGATGGAATGGAAACGTTCTCTTCCTTTGAATTGTTTGCCCACACAGACTCACGCACGTTCACGAACACTCGATAGTTAATAATCCACCATTATTACACAATAACACTCGAAGAACACACAAGTTTAGGAAAACAATTCAAGACAGATAACCTAATGTCTGAAGATGGCCGCCAGAACTCCTCGAATGAACTCAATAATTGAGATAACCATTGTGAGTTTGTGACACTCTTGTTATTTGATAATATATTTAAAATCTCATTCTCTACCCGTAATATTGTTGGCGAGTGTAGTCGCCGGTTTAGTAGGTCTCAGTCGGCGGCGAGCTTTCTACGAGTGCGCCCGTCGCCCGTCGCCCGTCACTCGCGCCGTGCCTACCTGCGTGTGCTTATAATTATTATTGTGCTCATCGCATGTGAGTATTTTGTTAGAAATTCAACACTATTATTGTATTACCTATAGTTCCAATTCGAACGGCGACTCATTAACATTGTTAATATTCAATTTTACATGAGATAGAGGTAGGCAGGCAGGCAGACAGACAGCGACAGGTCGTTCTAATGAGTGAAATGAACGGAAACGTAACTCTGGCAGTATAATAAAGTGAAATCATAGCAGGCCGAGCTGACCGGACTCTGTCGCAGCACAATATTGTTGATACCACATTTAGAAGCATCGTCGCCGTTTTCTCATAAGCTATATAACAGGTATGTCTTCTTCGCTCTTCACATATTATTCATTGATTTGTTCGGTGCGGGTTTCAGCCCAGCGGAGAATGTTTGTCATGCAGTGCATCGGCCGTCCTCGTTGTAAACGGAAGTGAACGATAAATCGTCCATTTTCGGATCAAACGCCCGCTTTAAAAATACTTAGTTTATGTTGTGAATGCGACGCCCGCACTATACGCACTATTTTTATTATCAAACACACACACACGACTACAGAGTGAAGGCCGACGGTGTCCGCCCGGCCCGGCCGACGCTACTGATATATTACACAGACAGGGGTAGACAGAGATAGAGTGTAATGTTAATTATTCGCAGGCTGCGGAGTCGCACGCGTCGCGTCGGTCGGTGATGCGTTTCGGATGGCGTTAGCGAGACGACAGTCGACAGGCTGCAGGCCGCTATGGGTGAGTACGACGCGACGACGCCGACGCACTACCTACGTCGACTTCTTATTGTCTCATCGCGGTCGCTCACTATTTCATATAATAATGCCATTTAACAATAACACTATATCACAGAACATGCGAGCACTGACATCTCGTGCTAAATAACACTTATTCTAACAAATATTCGTGGCACCGCCCCCCGCCGCCCCCCGCCCTCTCATTCCGCAACCTATGCATGGACTCTAACTATTACGAATTAACCTCCCTCAATCGTCAATTTAACACGAAGTGTTCAAACGTCGCTAAACTGCGACCTGTACCGAGTCAGTGCTGTCTGCGCTGTCAGTGGCACCACCCGAACAAATCATAACTTATTGGAAGTCGTCGAAGGTCATCGCCATGATGCGGTGGTGTTATGCCGTGCGCGATACGAGACACGCACGCAGCGGGATCAACAAATGCTATACAATATAGCACACTTCAAAAATCACAAAAGTAATAGAATCTTCTCTCATGTAATCGATCCGGCGCGCGACGTGACGTGTCCTTCGATTCAAAGAACCCGAGAAAACGCTGATGATCCATCAGAGAAAATTGCCGCAATCGCATCGGGAAAAGGTTCGCTCGGACGAAATGACGGTCCGCGCGACACGTTCCGATAGAATACGCACGTTTATTTCCTCTCATACGAGTATACGGGCGCTCGTCTCTCTTTGTCTCGACTATTTCTCATATTTCATTCGAATCGACGCTAAAACGACGACTGCACCGCTAGAACACGAATTATAACTGAATCGCATCTATCGTGACAGAGCGGTGCGGGAGAGGTGACGACGAAGGCGCACGCTCCGGACTCATCGCCGTCGACGAGCGAACGCTATGCGAGAACGACGCGCCGCGACGACCCGTGCGTATTCTCCGGCGTCATATTACAGTTCGGCAGTATAGTTCGGCTCGATTCAGTCACGTCTATGTTACAGATCGCCCGCGAGTTCCGCGTCGGTGACGAGCCCGAGCAGTTCGGAGGAGTCGTGTTCTCCGCTCGCCGCGCACAGTTACCGCAGGCTGGGCGGAGGCGGCGGCGAACGGGCACCCTTGATGAGAAGACTCGCGCGAGGATTCGCGACCTCGCATCGCGCCGACGACGACTCCGTGCCGCTCGTCACCGACACGCCGACGACGTGAGTGCGCGCGCCGAGACCGCTCAGACGTACGACATGATGGTATTTTATGATCGCCGCGCGTTTCAGGCCGACGAATCCGCTCCGTCTGAACGAGGGCTACGCGAACGAGGCGAGCTCCGAGGACGGAGTCCGCGCCCGGGAGTCGAACCGCGAGACCGGGACGCGGAGCCCGCCGCCGGTCGCGCCTCGACGTCTCGATCGTCCGCGGAACGATGTCGATGAAGAATTCAAAACTCCGATGAGACGATACGACAGGTGATCGAGACGCGGTCGGCGCGCGCGCAGAGACGAGACGCTCCGGCTCATGCGCGATCGTTCGCAGGCGCGACGCGAGCGGCGACGACGACGAGACGGAGGCGCTGCGCGACGCGCCGTGGTTTCAGGCGGGAATTCCGCGCGAGATAGCTCTCGAGGTGCTCGAGCGGCGGCCGGTCGGGGCGTTCCTCGTCCGGTGCTCGAGCTCGGCGGCCGGCGTCTTCGCGCTCTCGTTGCGCGTGCCGAGGCGCTTCCACCCGCGCGGCGTCGCACATTATCTGATACAGAGACACGGAGACAAGTACAGGATCAAGGTAATCGACGTCGCGTCGCGGTCGCGCCGTTGTCTAGGTCGATACTGATCGAGATCGCATCGCGTTCAAGGGCTTCACGAAGGAGTTCTCGTCGCTCGCCGCTCTGGTCACGCATCATAGTGTGATGCCGGAGCTGCTGCCGTGCCCGTTGCGGGTGGCGCGCTACACGAACGACGACAGACACCATCTCGCGGGACACGGCCCACCATCGCACTGACACTATAATGAAAATGATCTCGAACGGCTACATGTATGTTCTTTATGTTCATAATATGAATGCTATTAGTGATGTAAATATGATTTGTTTTCGCGGTCGCTGCGATTGCGGCCGGACTCTATGTGATAATTACAATATGTGTTTATAAATGAAAAATAAAGAACGTAGAATATAATAAGCATAATGCGAGTCACTTATGATTTTATGATTGTGTTGTATAATATCGTTCTAGTCTCGTGAATTTAGTATTATTATAAATTGTATATCTAGTTTTCAATAATGTCGGTATATACGATTGGACGATTGCACGATTACCTAATATTATTGTATCACTGTATATTATAAAATGTTTTCAAAATTATTTATTAAAGCAAAATAACACACACAATATTTTTTTTCTCTTAAACCGATTCCGAAGAGAAGGAGGTTCCATGTTCGCCGCTAAACTTTCTTTACGTATCTGATTATATTATTAAACCGCTGAACCGATTTGAAATAGTGAATTTATAAGTTTGATGAATAATGCTAAAAATGCTAAAAAAAAGTATGAAAAAAATGCAGTGTTTTTTGTGGCGACGTTCCATCATATCTCCACCGTTTGTGAACAGTGAATTTGAAACATGATTTATGATTGGTAATGTACCTAGATTCAAACAATGCGGAGTCTCATATTTGGTTGGCACCGACTTGGAATATTTGCTAAATAAAATGCAGACAATTAATTTGTAAATAATTTGTTGTCTAAATAATGTTTATGCTTATTAAATTGTGTGGAGGTAGGTACTCTCAAATAAAATAATTTTACACTTTTTAGTGCTTTATTTAGAAGTCGGTTCAATTTTTTTCCGAATTTTTTTTTAATGTCTAATGTTTATTGAAGTTTTTTTTTTTAAATTCTTTTTGTTGTGAGCCGATTTGATTGAATCTTTTTTTGTCGAATAAGCTAAAAGCTCAGACTCATTTGATGAGAGCGCCATCTAGAGGATCGACGGCCAAATAATTTATATGTACAGTGGTAGCAGTCGTGTACGCTTCGTCGTAGTGAGCGTTCGGGCCGATAGATGGCGACACTTGTTTGATGATAATTGCACAGCTACCCACATATTATTATGACACCGGTACAATGAACAATGATAGATAATGAACACTATGTATAGTCGTTTAGAGTCGAACAGAGTAGACAGAGAGAGGTGTTCGTTAAAAATGGTAGCGTGGAGAAATGGCGAAATTATAGAGCATTCATAGATTGTTGTCAAAATGATATGGAACATGAAAATAAAAGCAAAGTATGATTTACTCAAATGAAGGTTGAAACTCGAGCAGAAGAAAATATCATCAAATATAAAAACCTTTTTAAAAAATAAAAACATTTCTGAAAAAAATTGAACCGACTTCTAAATAAAACACAAGGTACTAAAAAGTAAAAAAATAATTTTAATTGAGAGTACCTACACACAATTTAATAAGCATAAACAAGAATAGATGCTTATTATTTATTTACACATTAATTGTCTACGTTTTATTTAGCATATTTCTGAAGTCGGTGCCAACCAAATATGAGACTCCGCATTGTTTGAATCTAGGTACATTAACAATCATAAAACATGTTTCAAATGCATGCACCGAAACGGGGTAAAATAGTATGAATATTTTTAAATCGGATTTACTTGAAACAGCGGAAACGCTTTACCACTTTAACAATGAAACGAGGAGAAAAAAATCAATATTTTTTAGTGACAAAATACATAACAAATTATGCCCTACAATATAAACAATTAACATGCGTTTCACCCCGAAGCGGTAATTCTTAGTATATGTATTTGCTCTACACACACCAAAAAAAAACTAAACATGCATTTCGCCATTTCCCGAAATTCAATCTGAAAGGGGGTGAAAGGGGTTGTACGAGTTTCTTTTTTGTTACATTTATTTAATTTGAACTACGATTAGTATTTGTATGTTTATTAGGAAGTTTTTGCTGTTTTTGGTCCGCTACCCTAAAAATGGCAAAATAAAATACCTTTTCAAAAAAAGTTGAACCGACTTCAATAAACACTAAAAGCACTCAAAAGTGAAAAATAATTTTTAACAAGAGTAATAAATAGGTGCTAAGCCATACCAATTCAAATTTCAGGATAGGAATTACACTTGGATATCTTCCTAGATATCAAGTATATCTATAAACGTTTGCTTGGCACCTACTCCGAAAAAGTGGTAGGTATGT
The DNA here is from genome assembly GCA_948150575.1 of Tinea pellionella. Classification (NCBI taxonomy): domain Eukaryota; kingdom Metazoa; phylum Arthropoda; class Insecta; order Lepidoptera; family Tineidae; genus Tinea; species Tinea pellionella. The sequence goes on along the minus strand of OX411251.1, from coordinate 9,439,014 downwards.
AGACAATTAATTTGTGCATAATAAACACCTATTAGTGTTTATGTTTATTACTTTGTGTGTAGATACTATTGTTAAAAATTATTTTTCACATTTGAGTGCTTTTAGTGTCTATTGAAGTCGGTTCAACTTTTTTTTGAAAAGGTTTTTTTATTTTTAATTGTAACGGTATTTATGGCCTGTGTGTGTGTGTGTGTGTGTGTGTTCGTGTTTGAAACTACATCTATACTCTATACTAATATTATAAAGCTGAAGAGTTTGTTTGTTTGTTTGTTTGTACGCGCTAATCTCAGGAACTACTGGTTCGATTTGAAAAATTCTCTTTGTGTTGGATAGATCATTTATCGAGGAAGGTTATAGGCTATATAACATCACGTTGCGACTAATAGGTGCGAAGAAACAGTCAAAAATGTGGAAAAAACGGGGAATATTGTTCATCTTTGAGGGCTTCCGTTGCGTGCGCTGCGAAAACCGTTCGAGATACGCAAAAAATATGTATGAAAGAATTATTCCTCTTTAAATTATCTAAAAAAATGTCCGCGACAGTATATGTCTATCTTTTAAGATTAACTCACAATAACCGTTTTTATGATAATCAAATTTGGTCGAAACATGATAATATTAATCTTTATCCAAATAAATGTGTTATTAATTAAGAGTATTTAACTGTGAACACAATTGTCTTTGACATCACCTAATTTCAATAAACATCTTATCTATACTAATATTATAAAGCTGAAGAGTTTGTTTGTTTGTTTGTTTGTTTGTACGCGCTAATCTCAGGAACTACTGGGTCGATTTGAAAAATTCTTTTTGTGTTAGATAGATCATTTATCGAGAAAGGTTATAGGCTATATAACATCACGTTGCGACTAATAGGAGCGAAGAAACAGTCGAAAATGTGGGAAAAACGGGGAATATTGTTCATCTTTGAGGGCTTCCGTTGCGTGCGCTGCGAAAACCTTTCGAGATACCGAAAAAATATGTATGAAAGAATTATTCCTCATTAAATTATCTAAAAAAATGTCCACGACAGTATATGTCTATCTTTTAAGATTAACTCACAATAACCGTTTTTATGATAATCAAATCAAAATTGTTCATCTTTGAGGGCTTCCGTTGCGTGCGCTGCGAAAACCTTTCGAGATACCCAAAAAATATGTATGAAAGAATTATTCCTCATTAAATTATCTAAAAAAATGTCCACGACAGTATATGTCTATCTTTTAAGATTAACTCACAACAACCGTTTTTATGATAATCAAATTTGGTCGAAACATACTAATATTAATCTTTATTCTATTAATTATGTAACTAAATCGTCTAAAATAAGTTGTGGGTAACAGCTATAGGTAATTTATAATAAAGCATTATCTTTATCTTATGTGTAACAATAACTTGAAAAAACCCGGGCAGCGCCGGGCACCGTCAGCTAGTTTTACATACAATCACCGAAGCAATAGACGTCGTCTACGGTGAGCTACGCCGTAGTCGTGTTGTTCGTAGTCTGCGTGTGGAGTAGTTTCGTTACAGCCATACAGGACCGGGCGACCGATCTATCGTACGCTGCCGAAGATTGCGCCAGTCGCGTGCCATATGCCGCAAAAGTAACGTAATCATCTATTCATGTTTATGCTTATTAAATTGTGTGTATGTACTCTCAATTAAAATTATTTTTTTACTTTTTAGTGCCTTGTGTTTTATTTAGAAGTCGGTTCAATTTTTTTCAGAAATGTTTTTATTTTGTAATTTTTAGTGGTTACTGTAGATTGATTGTATGGAAAACATTCTAAACGCGCTGTTCAAATGAAATGTGATGAGTAGTGGGCTTATAGACAGACACTCTCGAGTCCTACCCGATAAAAAATTAATCATTAAAATCAATCGAAACATCCCCTAATTTTCCACCCTTAGAGATGGAATATTTTATTCCTTAAATGGGACCAATCCCGAGACATACTTTATCAAACAAAAAAGAACCATCAAAATCGGTTCACTAATGGCGACATATCCCCTAATTTTCCACCCTTACAGATGGAATATTTTATTCCTTAATGGGACTAATCCCGATACGTACTTTATCAAACAAAAAAAGAATCATCAAAATCGGTTCACAAACGGCGAAACATCCCCTAATTTTCCACCCTTAAATGTGAAATATATTCTTCTTTAAATGGGGCCAATACCGAGACATACTTTATCAAACAAAAAAAGAGTCATCAAAATCTGTTCACAAACGGCGAAACATCCCCTAATTTTCTACCCTTAAAGTTAGAATATTTGATTCCTTAAATGGGACCAATCCCGAGACGTACTTTATCAAACAAAATAAGAATCATCAAAATCGGTTCACTAATGGCGAAATATCCCCTAATTTTCCACCCTTACAGATGGAAAATTTAATCCCTAAATGGGACTAATCCCGAAGAAAAATTATCGAAATCGGTTCACAAACGGCGAAACATCCCCTAATTTCCCACCCTTAGAGGTGGATTATTTTCTTCAAATTGAAACGGGACCAATGCGGACATATACCCTATCCAACAAAAAAAGAATCATCAAAATCGGTCCACAAACGGCGGAGATATGAGTGAACATCGCCACAAAAAAAAAAAAAAAATACACGTCGAATAGATAACCTCCTCCTTTTGAAGTCGGTTAAAAATGTGAATTACTTTGCGAACTATCGCCTGGACTAAGGTCTGGAACGTTTATTTTATTGTTCGCTTCCATTCCGTGCTGTACGTTCCGTTCTTGTAATTCGTGTATTGTGAGGTTCTTGTTTTATTTCGATCGCTTTTAATACTCGAAAGGCGTATGTGACATTCATTTGTAATCTCAAATGAGTAGTTATAGACCGGTATATATATGTCGGAGCGATGCGATGTATATACTGCCTATCACTATATCACTGCCTACCCCTAATGTACGAGCAGAGTATCATCCGTGTGCCACATGACTCATGTTAACGGCACACACTCGATCATGTCGCTGCTGTAATATTAGCATTTTATACAAACCACGCGCATAATGGCGAAACAAATGCCGCCCGTCCGTGAACGTTTGTGATGTTCTCTCTGTCGTGTTGTGTTAATGTTAATTCCGGCGCCGCACTACGAAACTTACTCGTCTGAGAAGCCGCATCATGTTGTTTCACCGAATATAACATTAAATGGACAATCCTTTGGCGTAATTATGACGCGATGTCGTCCGAGAGCGTGTCGTAGGAAGCGGCGAGCTCGCGGCCTCTGAATCAGAACGACCTGATTTTTTTCGTTTCGTCTCTTGGCGAGCGAACGCATTCAGCAAATGGCGTTAAAAACTCGTATCTACATAGAATATATGCATTATGACGTCACCGACATTAGTACACTTATTTCTACTACTATATTTCAGGAATGATCTAGAAAGTTCCAAAACGTTATCAACTGCTAAAATCGATCTAGAATGTTCTAGAAGCTTCTAAAAATTTCAGGAATGATCTAGAAAGTTCCAAAACGTTATCAACTGTTAAAATCGATATAGAATGTTCTAGAAGGTTCTAAAAATTTCAGGAATGATCTAGAAAGTTCCAAAACATTATCAACTGCTGAAATCGATATAGAATGTTCTAGAAGGTCCTTCTGTTTTTCTGTTTACACATTTACTAGAGTATTTCTTATTTTCAATTCGTTAATTAGTTAATTAATTTGATTTGATTAACTCTATAAACACCATATTTTTAATGGTCAAATAAGTCTCTCAATATCTAAAATAGAAATCTACAATATCTACGTTAAAAACGGATCCTGAAATATTTTTTATACCATTAAACATGCGATGTATGTTAACCCGAGCAACGCTGGGTTACGTCGCTAGTATATAATATATAATATAATAAATAATAAAAACGATGCTTTTCATGTAATTGAATAATATTTATTTGTACGAGCGAAGCGGCGAATTTGATAAGGTGACGGCCGTGTCAGGTGTGCACTGTCGACCGTCGGATGCGAGTTAATATAATGCGCACTTTACATTCGTGTTAAGTTTCGAGAGATCCGAAAGTCTCGAGATTTATTATGGCAATTAAAGTTAGCGCGAGTCGGGAGAGAACATTTTTTCCCTTCGTTCGTGGCGCTTCGACGAGGAGCACGGCACTCGTTTCGGAGACGTAGACGTTCAAACATTTTAATCGGTCGAGCCTCTCGACCCTTTCACGAATTATGTCACTTTCAAAAACTTTTCAATTGAATGTTTCGCACACGCACGCACACGCACGCACGCACACGCGCGACAGCCAACATCGTATCTCTTATCACAACGAGTGACGGCATCGAGACGTCATTGAATATGTCGTAGCGAGATAATTCGTATTGTATCGAGTGCTCATTCAGTATTCATCGCTCGCTCCGTACACGGCCGAATGGAAGCTGTTTACGAGCAGGCGCCGATGTACAGAGATCGAGTTTACTTCATGAATTCGTGAAATTCGATCGAACGTTCATGTTCGTTTTCTTTTATCGTCCACGAACACGATATATTCCAATAAGGGCGCAAGCACACACAGACCTTTTGCATTGTGACGATTGAAATGTTATTAGTTAGCGTGCGTAATGCATCGACGATAATAATATTATGAGTCAGATGGAGCTGTGGCGTTTTTTGTGAAGTGCGCATGCGCATCGATGCACTCGATCATCGTGCCCTCTGCCGCGACCGCTCATTAGAGAAACAAAATTGATTTTTTTTGTTTTTAACCGACTTCCAAAAAGGAGGAGGTTATATGTTCGTCGCGTATGTTTTTTTTATGTATGTTCACCGATTTTTTGAATACGGCTGGACCGATTTCAATGATTCAAATTGTACTTTAGCATTTCTTGAAATGGGTTGCATGGTTAAGGGGGTTAAATGGGGCAAAATGGGTTGAGTTTTTTTAACTCAGAATTACTTGAAATTTGGCATACATACTTAACAATATAAATAATGAAACATGTGTTACACCATTTTTTGAAATTCAACCCCTAAAGGGGTGAAATGGTGCAAAATGGGTTGAACTTTTTTAAATCAGATTTACTTGAAACAGCAGAAATGCTTTACCACATTAACAATGAAACTTGCGTTTCAACCCCGAAGGGGGTGAAACGTGGTGAAAAAATCAATACTTTTTAGTGACAAAATACATAATAAATTATGCTCTACAATATAAACAATTAACATGCGTTAATTGGGTTAAATATGGGTTGAATGGGATAAAATGGGTTGAATTTTTGCCAGATTTACTTAATTCTTGGTATATTTGCTCTACATACAGCAAACAAAACTAAACATGTATTTCAGCATTTCCCGAAATTCAATCTGAAAGGGGGTGAAAGGGGTTGTACGAGTTTATTTTTTGCTAGATTAATTCCATTTGAACTACGATTAGTATTTGTACGTTTATTAGGGAGTTTTTACTGTTTTTGGTTTACTACCCTAAAAATGGAAAAATAAAAAACCTTTTTAAGGTGCCGAGCTATACCAATTCAAAAAGTTGTTTCGAAATCTGAAACCTATTACATGTTTTTATGATAGGAAATACACTTAGATATCAAGTATATCTGTAAACGTTTGCTTGGCACCTACTCCAAAAATGTGGTAGGTATGTAGACAGTTAATTTGTACATAATAAACACCTATTAGTGTTTATGTTTATTACTTTGTGTGTAGATACTCGTGTTAAAAATTATTTTTCACATTTTTTTGAAAAGGTTTTTTTATATTTTAAATTATTATCGTGCTGATACAAATGTTCTTATTTATTGATCATCCGATACAAAAATGTAATGGCGATGTCGATGACGAAAAGAATCCAATACGACGTTCGTGTATATAATAATGAACCGCAAAAAGGCTCACGGTATATAAATGTGTGCGCGTTTCCTCCGCGCGTACTTTTTGTTCATGAAAGGAAACCGTTTTCGCGGAGTCACGGGCGCCGCTTCAGAACGCTACAATTTTCCCATTGAGCGGGTTAAATCGCAATTTGACCGGCGACGTGTTCCCGGCGTTCGTAAATAACAGAGAAATGGAATAAAAAGCACCAACAATAGCGGGCTGATCCCGAGCGGACGCGACACGATCATTTCGCTCTCTATTTGTATCATCGGATAATATGAATTGAATAAGTAAACACGATTTAACAAATCGTGTGTTAAACGGATTCAGTTCACGCGTATTGTGACGAGCAGACGTAGAGGGCGCCGCGTCGAATGGTTTAATTGGATTTTTGTAGGAAACGTGTCTCGCATACGAGCGACCGTTCGATTCAATGAACACGTTTGTCGTGCGATTGTTTATTCGGATCGAAAGAATAATGCGTAATAATGCGAATTAGCATAATTACATGAGAGAGAGCAGCGAGCCCGCCCGCCCGCACGCCCGCACGCCCGCCCGCACGCTCGCGCTCTGCACGTCGCGCTGGTATATAAATTGTACATAATCGGCCATTCCCCGCAGCCGCTCGCGATCATCGTTAAATTATGTACCTTAATGTGAACATGGAATCACTTTCATTTTACATTCTTACAAAATTACTCGGAGACTCATCATAGTCGGGCGCGTGCGGGGTGGGGTGGCGTGGCGTGGCGTGGGGCGCTCGCTGTCTCACATGCGTCAGTCCAACATCTAAATAAATCGGTAATATTATTTAGGATTGTTGGACTTTGAGTGAACAAAATGAAACGGAGACTCTTTGCCGACCTAACTAAGAGAAACATTTCTGAAACAGTCATCTATCTATCTACGAATATAGTCCTTATGAGCATGTAAATAGAACAGACATTGTTATTGTGCTCCGTCGTGAAGTGAATTCTTATCCGGGTATTATGTGTAATTTGTTTTTGGGCGTTTTAGAATTCATTTGTTTTACATCGTCTCAAATATTCCCTGTAAACTATTACTAATAGATATTATTACACACACACACACACACACACACACATCACTTGCGTTACATTAATAATAATAAAAAACCTTTTGAAAAAAAAGTTGAACCGACTTCAATAAACACAAAAAGCACTCAAAAGTGAAAAATAATTTTTCACAAGAGTATCTACACACAAAGTAATAAACATAAACACTAATAGGTGTTTATTATGTACAAATTAAATGTCTACATACCTACCATATTTTTGGAGTAGGTGCCAAGCAAACGTTTATAGATATACTTGATATCTAGGATATAGTCCAAGTGTTCCTATCCTGAAATTTTGAATTGGTATAGCTTGGCACCTACTCCAAAAATGTGGTAGGTATGTAGACATTGAATTTGTACATAATAAACACCTATTAGTGTTTATGTTTATTACTTTGTGTGTAGATACTCTTGTGAAAAATTATTTTTCACTTTTGAGTGCTTTTTGTGTTTATTGAAGTCGGTTCAACTTTTTTTTCAAAAGGTTTTTTATTTTTCCATTTTTAGGGTAGCGGACCAAAAACAGCAAAAAGTCCCTATTAAACGTACAAATACTAATCGTAATTCAAATGAAATAAATCTAACAAAGAAGAAACTCGTACACCCCCTTTCAGATTGAATTTCGGGAAATGCTGAAATACATGTTTCGTTTTTTTTTGCTGTGTGTAGAACAAATATACTAAGAATTAAGTAAATCTGGCAAAAATCCAACCCATTTTATCCCGTTTCACCCCCTTCGGGGTGAAACGCAAGTTAATATATAATTATTTATATTGTAGAGTATAATTTATTATGTATTTTGTCACTAAAAATATAGATTTTTTCACCTCGTTTCACCCCCTTCGGGGTTGAAACGCAAGTTTCATTGTTAATGTGGTAAAGCATTTCTGCTGTTTCAAGTAAATCCGATTTAAAAATATTCATACAATTTTACCCCGTTTCACCCCTTTAGGGATTGAATCTCAAGAAATGCTGATACACGTGTTTCATTATTTATGTTGTTAAGTATGTATGCCAAATTTCAAGAAATTCTGACTTAAAAAAAATTCAACCCATTTTGCCCCGTTTCACCCCCTTAGGAGTTGAATTTTAAGAAATACTGAAACACGTGTTTCATTATTTATTTTGTAAAGTATGTATGCCAAATTTCAAGTAAATCGGTGCAAAAAAATTTTACAAACTGACTTTTTTTCCCGTTTTGCTAAAAAACTGCACACTGTGCATCTTAGAAAAATATATGGGACCACTATGGGATGCAGCTTAACACAGTACAATTTGAATTATTGAAATCGGTTAAACCGTTTAGAAAAAATCGATGAACATACACAAAAAAAAAACATACGCGACGAACATATAACCTCCTCCTTTTTGGAAGTCGGTTAAAAACATTTCTGAAAAAAATTGAACCGACTTCTATCGTGAAGCGATAGTTAAATGAAAGAAAGGCTAGCTTACGGAATTTTAATTTAAGAGAACTATTTACAAACAGACTTACAGGCTAGTGAAGGTGCAGGGATGAAGGGCGCGTAGGATGTGGAGGACATGAAGGCGTGGGTCGGCGGCGTTCCCGCGTCGGAGACCGCTATCTTCGTCGGCTAGACTCCTCGCAGGATGCAGGATGAATCCGCGCAGGATCCCGGAGGACTCGACGGTGGATGACGGTTGCAGGCAGCACACGCGTCTTCAGAGATGACTCATTTCGACAGACCAGAAACATGATGATGGCTCTAGGATATGAACGTGAAAAACCAAATACGATGCAAAGAAACAAGGTTAGGGGACACAGCACGCTGTACTTCTACATAAAACACTGAAATCACTCACAAAGTAATAAACATAAACAATAATAGGTGTTTATTATGTACAAATTGTCTACATACCTGCCATATTTTTGGAGTGGATGCCGAGCAAACGTAAAACTGCATTGATTGAAAATACCATTTAGTTTTTGTAAAGCTGGTCCGTGTATGGTTTATACTGTTATACCTAAGGGTCGTTTGCACCAGAAGGCCGGTTAAAGTAACTTTAACTATTACTTGTACGTTTACATTATGGTTTACATTTACCCCACACGAGTTGCACCATAGTCGCGCCTGTCATTTTTGGCAGTTACTTTCGTAAGTAATCGTAACCAGCGAATCTTGGCTCGGTTAAAGTTAAAGTAATCGTCAAACCAATGTTGCTAACGTGAAATGTATGAAACGAAGCCAAATATGTTTTTCTATTATTTTTCGAGATCAGCCACTTTTTCAACGATGACGATATGAATTTACACGATATTGCAACGCGTGTGGAGTGAATGTAAACGTTTAGCGGCCGTCGTCGCCGTAAAGTCGCTTTAGCCGGCCTTCTGGTGCAAACGACCCTAAGTGTATTTGCGATCATCAAACATGTTTCAGATTCGTAAACAGCTTTTTGAATTGTTATAGCTTGGCACCTAATAATACTTACTACATATTATCATATCGTGATTTAATGAATATAGACGCCTGACAATAATGTATCATAAATGAATAAGGCGACCAAAGATAACAAACACTGATTCACATTCACTCGAATTTGTGAAGCCGCAGAACGGTAGTCGAAGTGGTCGTAATATGAAAGTGCATCTCAAAAAGATGCAATGCGACAACATGCATCCTTCACACCCTGTCCCATACATGATGCAAACGTGTCGACCTGCATCACCTTGGCGAAATATTGCCGAATATGGCTCAGAGGGGCAGGGGAGCCGCGAGCACTGTCGTTAACGGAGCGAGCTTCATAAGAGGCGATGTCGTTGAAAAGGTTTTGTATTCACAAGTTTGGTTACAGTTTAAAGTTAAATCAATAGTTAAGTTAGTCGTGTCAGTTCCGCGGCGGTTGTATTTTGTGCACTGGACGCGTTCAGTAGTCCGCAGCGTGTAGTCGGCATCGCGACCTAATAATGCTTCGGGACTATCGGCCCAAACAATATATGTGTAGATATTCGGCCGTTTTCGGTGTTATTTCCCCGAGCAGCCGCCGCCCGCCGTTCGCTCGCTCGCATCAATCAGTCGCGGCAGACTCATACGTTCGCTGTCAAATTAATATACCGTGTAATCTGTAAACGCGAACCGCCAATCGACTCCATTTTACATACGTCGCATTTATAATACAATAAATATAGTGAAAATATGCACTAACATAGAAAAGAGACGCGCGCTCGCGCATCGTTCCTTCGCCACCGACGAGAGTCGCCGTAGAAGGATCTCTTCAATCGCAGACTGCGCAGTGGACGTTAAGAATTTATAAAGAAAACTAAACGAACGAGATGAACATAATTGATATAATAATATAGGGGTCGTTCAGCGCGATAGTCACGGAGAGCGTCCGGAGCAGGAAACTGCGAAAGGAAATAGAATACATTCGGCGAAATATGAAGGCGCTTGCGCGGTCCGATTCGGCCGCCGAGAGAAGTCGGCAGCCCGGCAGTGAAGCCTCGAGCGTCGGCTCGGCGGGAGAGCGGAGACGGGCCTGTGCGGAGTGCGCGCGGTCCACATCACGCGCAACTTGGGAAAGTTCTCGCGGAACGGGAGTTATGCGTTTTTGTGTCGAAATATGATGAAGTGCCGACAGCGGTTATTGTTACTCGGCGGACTGTTGGTTCTATTCCGGAACACGGACTCCGTTGGTGAGACACATTTTCATATTATTAATTAAGATTTTATAGAAATTGTACAATGTTTGATTTGATCATTGAGCTATTGTTTGCTATTGTTCGAATTCGCCGCGAACGAAGTTCAATATAAAGATGTAGGTGTCGTGTCGAAATGTGTCGGCCGACTCGGCGAGACCTGCTATTGAGTATTTCGCTGCATTCGCGCTACACCTGTTAATGTTACAAAAGAATGAACACGTCATTATTAAGATGGCATCTGTCGAGTGACCGAGTGACCCGATCTCTATATTAAACGGGTCGTAGGTATATTTGTGCTGTCACTTCTCTAGAAAACATTACACACTAGACACAAAGACACTACACTCCACTATGCCTACAATATTTCCTACAAAATCGCATCGTTTCGTTGGTTTTCCATATAATAAGTGAGCAATATGTAAAATCTATATACAGATTTAGTGCGCGGTTTTAGTCTTCATTTTGAGTGACGGGAAATAAATTGAATAAGTCGTTCGCCTGACTCGATCGTGCGCGAGGGAAAGTTTCTGCTGAAAATAAAAACAAAGGGAAATACGTATTCCAAGATTCGATTGTCATTTCGGCTCATAAAATAATGGAATTAAAACATTGTTATTTCTAATAATTTGGCACACTTTTATAGAACTACTGATGAAACTTGCTACGGACACGGAAGTAAGGAGTGGGGATGCGATGCGCCCACTGGCCGACTGACTCATGATCGGCGTACAGTCGAAACTCGCCAGCGATCTGAAGTGCACTAAGAAAGGATTTAGCAAGATTTTCATGTGGACTTCGAGTGACCGCGGTGCCTCGGTTCCCGAACAAAAGTAGAGAATGTCGAAATGATTTTTTTTAATGTACAGAAAAACATCTCCCGATATAAGTCGGTCGTATCTCGATCATATTTCGTTCCTTTCTGATGGGTTTCTCTACAAGACGAGAGCATGAGGTATTCCATACTTCGGGATCTGATGAGTCCGGGCGGGGACGGCTAGGCGGCTCCGTACAACGTCATATAAGAACCTAAATAAACGCGCGGGCGCCGGCGTCGCGTCGGCGTACCGGTCTTAATATATAGTTAGGAAAATACGAGTATAATGGGAGTCACTGTTAGTACAATTTTAATTAAAAATATTTTATCATTTAAATTGTAATCGATATTAAATTTAAACATTTGAACTTATATTGCATGTTTTCTCGTTTGGGTAAAAATAGAAGGGAATATTACGTTGAAATTGGACGGTCGTAGCCACGCGCGGAGGTGTACGCGGCCCATCGCAAGGCCCTCCAGCCCAGCGGATCATATAGTTGCTTATTATGAAATAGTGAGAATTGCAAATGCACATTTATGTGAACGTTATCAGATTTTGTAAATCGAGCAACAAATTAATGTTTTCATTCCTAATACCACCTGTATTAGGAAATCACCAATTATTCATACTTATCACACTCGATATCTGCCGTGGAAGTAGTAGAGACACTCTTTTAATTCGACTATGACGATTATTGTTACTCAATAGCGATATCTCGAAGTGCACGCGTCGCAAACAAAGGAGACGAACGAGCGAGTCGCGCGAGTGTCCCTCGCATTTGTGATATGTTAATCCGTCGTCATTATCGGTGTTATTGATTTAGTAATAATATTATTAAATTCGTGTCATAGTATTGTATCGTAAATGAAACTCTGCCGAAATGGGTTTCAGAAAGAAGGTCGTATTAATAACGGGCGCGACGTCGGCCATCGGCGAAGCGATATCGACACTGTTCGCAAAAGAGAATGCAAATCTGGTACTAGTGGACCGCGATCTCGAGAGACTGAAGGATGTCGCCCGAAAATGTGAACGCGAAGCCGCCTTCCCCGACGGCGGACCGCTGTGCATCGCCGCCGATCTGAGACGCGAACGCGACGTGGAGAGAGTGATCGACGGCCTGTTGAAATATCACGGCAAATTGGACGTGCTCGTGAACAACGCGGGAGAGATAGGCTCGCTCACCGCGCTCGAGTCCGAGATGAGGATATTCGACGAGACTTTCGAATCGAACGTGAGGTCCGTGTATCGGCTGACGATGTCGCTCGCGAACGTCCTCATCGAGAGCGAGGGCCGCGTCGTGAACGTGCCGAGCGTGCACGGGAGCTCGTCGTACTTCATCTGCTACGCGATGGCGAAGTCCGCGTCGGACACTTTCACGGAGCTGGCCGCGAGGAAACTCGGAGCGAGAGGCGTGCGCGTGAACTCGGTCGTTCCTGGAAACGTTCGGATACGAGGCGACAGGCGGAGAGCGAAGAGACACGGCTCCATGATGCGTCTCGGCGCGTCCGAAGGCGAGAGAGCGGCTCGACGCGGCGACGAGGGCGAGTGCGAAGTCGAGGAGGTGGCGAGCGCGGTGCTGTACCTGGCGAGCGACCGGGCCGGAACGATGACGGGCGCCAAGCTCGCGATCGACGACGGACTCGCTTATTGTCTTTAAATTATAAGAAAAAAACGTTCATTCAAATAATACAAAACTAAATCATATGTCATACGAAACATTCTACTCTAAGTGATAATAAGAAATACATAATATGTACTAGAACGGTCTAGTGACCGTTATGGGAATTTTGAATTATAATAAAAAGTTGTCACTAACGAGCTGCATTTATATTAGTTTTAGTCTTTCGTAATATGGGCATGTGTGCATTCAGTATGACACGAGTGCAAATATCGCATTGAGTTATTCGGTCGCACGCGCATATTACGTCGCAAACAGGAATAACAATGGCGTCGACACGCGCGACACTCGACACAACGAGAGATATGTCAAATAATTAATGAATCGTGCGATTACGATGAGCAATTATAATCGTGTTGAGTGATGATAATGTACGGGCGTTGCGATTGTGCGTTCGCCAACAGATACGGGGAACGCGACACGACATGAACGGATTTTACAAATAAAGTTGTGTCAATACCCGGCGCCAGTGCGGGCATAGGGGAGGCGACCGCGTTGAAGTTCGCCGAACGTTCCGCCGAGTCGGTGCTCGTCTCTAGAAATGCGTGCAAACTGGAGCAGGTCGCCGCCGACATCACCGACGAGACGCCGACGTCGACAGAGCGCGGAAGATGACGATGCAGCATCACGGAAGGGCGTGTCGGTGAAGAACGCCGGTTCCGCCCCACTCGATACTCGCCACGGATATGGAGGTGCTCGACGACACTCTCGACACGAACGTGCGAGCCGCCTTTCGCATGACGTCCGTGTTCATGCCGACGTCGATACGATGCGGCGGCAGCGTCGTGAACGTGTCCTCGATCGGCTCGACCGCGGCCGCCGGTCTCTACGCCTCGTGCTCGATGGCGAAGGCCGCGCTCGATCGTTTCACTAGAACGGCCGCGCTGGAATTCGCACCGGAAGGCGTCAGAGTGAACGCGGTCGGTCCGGAATTGACGTTCACCGACTTCCAGAAGACGATGCTGAAGGACGCCGCCGCGGCCGAACGATTCGTCACCGCGACGGGTGCGACAGTAGCGAGATAGCCGACGCGATATTGTATTTGTCGGGTGATCTAGCAAAGAGTGTCACCGGGGCTAAGTTTGTAGTCGACGGCGGATCGTCGTTGCTATTGTGAATCATTGAGATCAGAGCCTGCCATTATTCATTTGCAATGCATACATGATCAATCATGAATTTGTTTTGTCACAGATTGGGAATTTGTAAATAATAATTGTGTATAATACATATATATTACAGTTATAATTTAAAGTTGTATTTGTAATAAAAAGCGATATCGTCGTGATTATTCCCATTGAAGCGTTCCATTAATTTGTGCCAATAAATACATTTAAGACGCCCGCGCTCTCTCTCTCTCTCTCCCTCTCTCTGTGGAGACTACAAATCAACTGAATCTGAGTCATTATTCAAAGTTTACGAATGACGATTACCTATATTGTTTCACGTACTATATATGTTGCTATACGAATATAAGTGATTGTGGCACGTTATGTACGTGTGCGTGCAATCACGCATCATCTGCATTATTGTGAGCGATATTGAGGAAATCTTTAGTAATTTAGTGAACAAGTGAAGGGTGGCGCCGGATCATTCGTCAAGAGTAAACTAACCCTTCACGGAATGTGCCCGAGCATACTAGAAAAAAGGTCGGATCCTTTCATAATAAATCCACTATTTTCCACTGTGAGGCGTATTTTCTGTAAATTATTTGCGTTTAATAGGCGGCGGCGTGGCGACAGCTTTTAATTATTTTTGCCAATTTCATCGTTTATTACCTACTACTCACAGGACTTTATTCGATATAACACGCCATACAAATACCTGATTCAGATAACGCACAGAAGAGTATGAGTGCTGGTCGAGCGGGTGTGCGACAGATGGAAACTATGATCACTACCAGGCGAAGGTGCTCGTCGTGATCGCTTCCGATCTGCATATGTGCTTAATTTATTCATCTGCAGTCACCATTCACCACCGGCGGCTTGCAACATATTTCAATGTTCTTATTTACTATTGTTTGCATCGTCGCGTCGTCGGGTCGTATATATGTATTGATCGGTGACAGCGTATTCGCGACTGTAACTTATAGTGGATATGTTCACCATTCACGCCAGTCGAGCGACCGATACTGATTGCCACCACTCGATCGAATCGAGAACAAAATATATGGCATTTGACGTTTCCCCGGCGACTGGCGATTCGCTTTCGACTTTAGCCCTGATCGAACACAAACATTTTAATTGTTCCATTTGTTAAATATAACAAACAAATAGGAATAAGTTTTAACTGAGATTGTTCGCATTCAGGAAGCCGATGATGCACTCTACAGACTATAGTCAGTGATCGATCTACTTAGAATAGCTTCATTATAAATGCATTGGAATAGTGAGAGATACTAATGAAATACGTAGACAGGTATAAGATATTCACGCAAAGAGGGAGTTCATTATAATGAATTACTTCATTCAAGAACAAAAAACCAAAAATATGCACGAAATTGTTACAAAAGAACAATAAATAATAGAAATGAATGAATGCACAACTTCGTTAACAAAATCACATGTCGCCAATATTCCATATTTTATTATTTTGCAC
Organism: Tinea pellionella; assembly: GCA_948150575.1. NCBI lineage: Eukaryota > Metazoa > Arthropoda > Insecta > Lepidoptera > Tineidae > Tinea > Tinea pellionella. The sequence continues at coordinate 9,423,337 of OX411251.1, read as the reverse complement.
TTTGGCAACATCCATCCATTTTATGTAAAAATCATTCAATTCATCTGCATTCCTTCCGTCTGTATTGTATTCATAATTATAATTATTTATATTTAAAACATGGTGTAATTAACAAAAACATAATTTCCACATTTTCTCATTCCTCCTATTGCGGACAACGGGTCTACGATTTGAGTTGGCAATATTATGAACTTTAGGTTAGGTAAGTAGGTGTAAAGAGATAAAAATGAATAGAAATGTGATTAGAATTCGGTGATACGGCCGTAAAATATCGACAGAGATTCCCTCGAGAACATTCGTATCGTAAGAACATTGGATTCGCATCGTCTTTGCGATTCGCGACAGAGCCGTGTTTGTTAATTATTTTAAATTCAGCCAGGTCCGAATCACACTCGATACGCTCGATGAATTATTTTGAATTTTATCAATTTATATACATGTACTAGCTGTTGGGTAAAGGCCGCGGGCGCAAGCGGCCCGCGGAGGCCCTTTTTGTCGTAAAACGTATTAGATCGAATAGATTTTAGGGTTGTTTTGAAAAAAAATTCAGCTCGCCATCTAAAAGCGTTTACGTTTCTGAACAAAATTGGTCTTTACACGGTTACGCTAACGTATGTACTTTTTGAGTAATAGCGATTTTAGAAAATTCAAAAAAAAAAACAAAATTAAAAAAAAAGTAGTGCTGGTCATACTGAACAATATTGGTCTTGACACGGTAACGCTAACGTATGTACTTTTTGAGTAATAGCGATTTTAGAAAATTAAAAAAAAAAACAAAAAAGTAGTGCTGGTCATACTGAACAATATTGGTCTTTACACGGTGACGCTAACGTATGTACTTTTTGAGTAATAGCGATTTTAGAAAATTAAAAAAAAAAACAAAAATTAAAAAAAAACGTAGTGCTAGTCATACTGAACTATATTGGTCTTCACACGGTGACGCTAACGTATCTACTTTTCGAGATATGATGATTTTAAAAGATTGAAAAAAAAAATTAAAAAAAGAATAGTGCTGGTCATACTGAACAATATTGGTCTTTACACGGTTACGTTGACGTATGTACTTTTTGAGTAATAGCGATTTTAGAAAATTCAAAAAAAAAAAACAAAATTAAAAAAAAAGTAGTGCTGGTCATACTGAACAATATTGGTCTTGACACGGTAACGCTAACGTATGTACTTTTTGAGTAATAGCGATTTTAGAAAATAAAAAAAAAAAAACAAAAAAAGTAGTGCTGGTCATACTGAACAATATTGGTCTTTACACGGTGACGCTAACGTATGTACTTTTTGAGTAATAGCGATTTTAGAAAATTAAAAAAAAAAACAAAAATTACAAAAAAACGTATTAACAAAAATTAACAAAATTTGATGTTCACGCGGCCGCGCTCACCGTCCGACTGACCGAGGTAAAGCCGTTTCGATCGTTCGTCCCGAAAATGCGTCGTTATATTTTCATTGCGCGCTCTGAACGGGCGGAACATAAAGAGCGCGAGCCCCGACGAGCGATCGACGCGGATGCCTAAGCCACGCCCAAGCGCTATGCTCCGTTTCATATTGGCGTACCGGCGGGAAAAGGATATAAATACGATCGAGGAAAAATTTTTTTTGAGCAATTTTGAAAAAAAAAGTATCGTTTTCGAAATGAGAGGGCATTCCCTACAACATTTGTTCCGGCACTTTTGCCTCATCTCTTTCCGTTTCCGAGATATCGCTGCCACTTCCGGTCCAGAATCGACTTCCGGTCAAAGTCGTATTTTTCTCGACGGTTTTGGAACGCCCTCTATACGACTCAAAAAACCGCTACCCTCCACTATACCGGCAAGTACGAAATAATTGATGTCAGTCAGTGAGTGGTATTGCAGCTATATATTAGTACTAGCTGTTGGGTAAAAGCCGCGGGCGCAAGCGGCCCGCGGAGGCCCTTTTTGTCGTAAAACGTATTAGATCGAATAGATTTTAGGGTAGTTTTGAAAAAAATTTTGCTCGCCATCTAAAAGCGTTTACGTTTCTGAACAAAATTGATCTTTACACGGTTACGCTAACGTATGTACTTTTTGAGATATAGCGATTTAAAAAAATATATATATAATAATAGTGCTGGTCACACTGAACAATATTGGTCTTTACACGGTTACTCTAACGTATGTACTTTTTGAGTAATAGCGATTTTAGAAAATTTAAAAAAAAAACAAAATTTAAAAAAAAGTAGTGCTGGTCATACTGAACAAAATTGGTCTTTACACGGTGACGCTAACGTATCTACTTTTCGAGATATGGCGATTTTAAAAAATTTAAAAAAAAACAAAATTAAAAAAAAAATTAGTGCTGGTCATACTGAACAATATTGGTCTTTACACGGTGACGCTAACGTATGTACTTTTTGAGTAATAGCTATTTTAGAAAATAAAAAAAAAAAAAAAGCAAATAGTGCTGGTCATACTGAACAATATTGATCTTTACACGGTGACGCTAACGTATCTACTTTTCGAGATATGAAGATTTTAAAAAATTAAAAAAAAAAAACAAAAATTTAAAAAAAAAAGTGCTGGTCATACTGAACAAAATTGGTCTTTACACGGTGACGCTAACGTATCAACTTTTCGAGATATGGCGATTTTAAAAAATTAAAAAAAAAACAAAAGTTTAAAAAAAAATTAGTGCTGGTCATACTGAACAATATTGGTCTTTACACGGTGACGCTAACGTATCTACTTTTCGAGATATGGCGATTTTAAAAAATTAAAAAAAAAAACAAAAATTTAAAAAAAAAATAGTGCTGGTCATACTGAACAATATTGTTCTTTACATGGTTACTCTGACGTATCTACTTCTTGAGATATTTAAAAGAAAGCCCGCCGCGCGGAGCAAATTCGATGTTCACGCGGCCGCGCTCACCGTCCGACTGACCGAGGTAAAGCCGTTTCGATCGTTCGTCCCGAAAATGCCTCGTCGCGGATGCTGTTAGGCCACGCCCACCGCCATGCTCCGTTTCATATTGGCGTACCGGCGGGAAAAGGATAAAAATACGATCGAGGAAAAAATTTTTTCGAGCAATTTTGAAAAAAAAAGTATCGTTTTCGAAATTATAGGGCATTCCCTACAACTTTCTCTACGGGGTGACTGCCCCGACTCGCCCCGTTTCCGAGATATCGCTGTCACTTCCGGTCCAGAATCGACTTCCGGTCAAAGTCGTATTTTTCTCGACGGTTTTGGGACGTCCTCTATACGACCCAAAAAACTGCTACCCTCCACTATACCGGCAAGTACGAAATAATTGATGTCAGTCAGTGAGTGAGTGAGTGGTATTGCAGCTATATATTAGTACTAGCTGTTGGGTAAAAGCCGCGGGCGCAAGCGGCCCGCGGAGGCCCTTTTTGTCGTAAAACGTATTAGATCGAATAGATTTTAGGCAGTTTTGAAAATATTTAGCTCGCCATCTAAAAGCGTTTACGTTTCTGAACAAAATTGGTCTTTACACGGTGACGCTAACGTATCTACTTTTCGAGATATGGCGATTTTAAAAAATTTAAAAAAAAACAAAATTTAAAAAAAAATTAGTGCTGGTCATACTGAACAAAATTGGTCTTTACACGGTGACGCTAACGTATCTACTTTTCGAGATATGGCGATTTTAAAAAATTAAAAAAAAAAAATTAAAAAAAAAGTAGTGCTGGTCATACTGAACAATATTGGTCTTTACACGGTGACGCTAACGTATGTACTTTTTGAGTAATAGCTATTTTAGAAAATTAAAAAAAAAAAAAGTAAATAGTGCTGGTCATACTGAACAATATTGATCTTTACACGGTGACGCTAACGTATCTACTTTTCGAGATATGAAGATTTTAAAAAATTAAAAAAAAAAAAAAAAAAATTTAAAAAAAAAAGTGCTGGTCATACTGAACAAAATTGGTCTTTACACGGTGACGCTAACGTATCAACTTTTCGAGATATGGCGATTTTAAACTAGCTGTTGGGTAAAAGCCGCGGGCGCAAGCGGCCCGCGGAGGCCCTTTTTGTCGTAAAACGTATTAGATCGAATAGATTTTAGGCAGTTTTGAAAATATTTAGCTCGCCATCTAAAAGCGTTTACGTTTCTGAACAAAATTGGTCTTTACACGGTGACGCTAACGTATCTACTTTTCGAGATATGGCGATTTTAAAAAATTAAAAAAAAAATTAGTGCTGGTCATACTGAACAAAATTGGTCTTTACACGGTGACGCTAACGTATCTACTTTTCGAGATATGGCAATTTTAAAAAATTAAAAAAAAAACAAAAATTTAAAAAAAATAGTGCTGGTCATACTGAACAAAATTGGTCTTTACATGGTGACGCTAACGTATCTACTTTTCGAGATATGAAGATTTTAAAAAATTAAAAAAAAAACAAAAACAAAAATTTTAAAAAATAGTGCTGGTCATACTGAACAATATTGGTCTTTACACGGTTACGCTAACGTATCTACTTCTTGAGATATTTAAAATATTCGAAAAAAAAACCCGCCGCGCGGAGCAAATTCGATGTTCACGCGGCCGCGCTCACCGTCCGACTGACCGAGGTAAAGCCGTTTCGATCGTTCGTCCCGAAAATTCCGGCGTATGAAAACCTCTCGCTCTCGCCTCATGCAGTAAATGATGGAAAAGAGCGAGATGGAAGTATCATCGAGGGCCGACCGATTTGTATGGGAAATTTTTTATTGCCCGATCTTGAAATTTTTTTTTTATTTCGCCATAAGACGACATTCTCTACAACTTTCTCTACGGTTTGATTGCCCCAAGTCGCCCCGTTTCCGAGATATTGCTATCACTTCCGGTCCAGAGTCAACTTCCGGTCAAAGTAGTATTTTTCCTCAGGTCACATGGATCGCCCCTAAACACCCCGAAAATTGTATGGTTTTTTTTTTGCCCGATTTGAAATTTTTTTTTTGCCCTATTTTGAAAATTTTTTTTTATTTCGCCATAAAATGATATTCTCTACAACTTTCTCTTCGGGGTGACTGCCCCGATTCGCCCCGTTTCCGAGATATCGCTGTCACTTCCGGTCCAGAATCGACTTCCGGTCAAAGTCGTATTTTTCTCGACGGTTTTGGGGCACCCTCTATACGACCCAAAAAACCGCTACCCTCTACTATACCGGCAAGTACTAAATAATTGATGTCAATAGATCAGTGAGTGAGTCAGTGGTATTGCAGCTATATATTAGTACTAGCTGTTGGGTAAAAGCCGCGGGCGCAAGCGGCCCGCGGAGGCCCTTTTTGTCGTAAAACGTATTAGATCGAATAGATTTTAGGCAGTTTTGAAAATATTTAGCTCGCCATCTAAAAGCGTTTACGTTTCTGAACAAAATTGGTCTTTACACGGTGACGCTAACGTATCTACTTTTCGAGATATGGCGATTTTAAAAAATTAAAAAAAAAAAATTAAAAAAAAAGTAGTGCTGGTCATACTGAACAAAATTGGTCTTTACACGGTGACGCTAACGTATCTACTTTTCGAGATATGGCGATTTTAAAAAATTAAAAAAAAAAAATTAAAAAAAAAGTAGTGCTGGTCATACTGAACAATATTGGTCTTTACACGGTGACGCTAACGTATCAACTTTTCGAGATATGGCGATTTTAAAAAATTAAAAAAAAAACAAAAGTTTAAAAAAAAATTAGTGCTGGTCATACTGAACAATATTGGTCTTTACACGGTGACGCTAACGTATCTACTTTTCGAGATATGGCGATTTTAAAAAATTAAAAAAAAAACAAAAATTTAAAAAAAAAATAGTGCTGGTCATACTGAACAATATTGGTCTTTACACGGTGACGCTAACGTATCTACTTTTCGAGATATGAAGATTTTAAAAAATTAAAAAAAAAACTAAAACAAAAATTTAAAAAAATAGTGCTGGTCACACTGAACAAAATTGTTCTTTACATGGTTACTCTGACGTATCTACTTCTTGAGATATTTAAAAGAAAGCCCGCCGCGCGGAGCAAATTCGATGTTCACGCGGCCGCGCTCACCGTCCGACTGACCGAGGTAAAGCCGTTTCGATCGTTCGTCCCGAAAATGCCTCGTCGCGGATGCTGTTAGGCCACGCCCAAGCGCCATGCTCCGTTTCATATTGGCGTACCGGCGGGAAAAGGATATAAATACGATCGAGGAAAAATTTTTTTTGAGCAATTTTGAAAAAAAAAGTATCGTTTTCGAAATTAGAGGGCATTCCCTACAACGTTTGTTCCGGCACTTTTGCCTCATCTCTTTCCGTTTCCGAGATATCGCTACCACTTCCGGTCCAGAATCGACTTCCGGTCAAAGTCGTATTTTTCTCGACGGTTTTGGGACGCCCTCTATACGACTCAAAAAACCGCTACTCTCCACCATACCGGCAAGTGCGAAATAATTGATGTCAGTCAGTCAGTCAGTCAGTGGTATTGCAGCTATATATTAGTACTAGCTGTTGGGTAAAAGCCGCGGGCGCAAGCGGCCCGCGGAGGCCCTTTTTGTCGTAAAACGTATTAGATCGAATAGATTTTAGGCAGTTTTGAAAATATTTAGCTCGCCATCTAAAAGCGTTTACGTTTCTGAACAATATTGGTCTTTACACGGTGACGCTAACGTATCTACTTTTCGAGATATGGCGATTTTAAAAAATTAAAAAAAAAACAAAAATTAAAAAAAAAAAATAGTGCTGGTCATACTGAACAATATTGGTTTTTACACGGTGACGCTAACGTATCTACTTTTCGAGATATGGCGATTTTAAAAAATTAAAAAAAAAAATTAAAAAAAGTAGTGCTGGTCATACTGAACAATATTGGTCTTTACACGGTGACGCTAACGTATGTACTTTTTGAGTAATAGCTATTTTAGAAAATTAAAAAAAAAAAAAGCAAATAGTGCTGGTCATACTGAACAATATTGATCTTTACACGGTGACGCTAACGTATCTACTTTTCGAGATATGAAGATTTTAAAAAATTAAAAAAAAAAAAACAAAAATTTAAAAAAAAAAGTGCTGGTCATACTGAACAAAATTGGTCTTTACACGGTGACGCTAACGTATCAACTTTTCGAGATATGGCGATTTTAAAAAATTAAAAAAAAAACAAGTTTAAAAAAAAATTAGTGCTGGTCATACTGAACAATATTGGTCTTTACACGGTGACGCTAACGTATCTACTTTTCGAGATATGGCGATTTTAAAAAATTAAAAAAAAAACAAAAATTAAAAAAAAAAATAGTGCTGGTCATACTGAACAATATTGGTCTTTACACGGTGACGCTAACGTATCTACTTTTCGAGATATGAAGATTTTAAAAAATAAAAAAAAAAAACTAAAACAAAAATTTAAAAAAATAGTGCTGGTCACACTGAACAAAATTGTTCTTTACATGGTTACTCTGACGTATCTACTTCTTGAGTTATTTAAAAGAAAGCCCGCCGCGCGGAGCAAATTCGATGTTCACGCGGCCGCGCTCACCGTCCGACTGACCGAGGTAAAGCCGTTTCGATCGTTCGTCCCGAAAATGCCTCGTCGCGGATGCTGTTAGGCCACGCCCAAGCGCCATGCTCCGTTTCATATTGGCGTACCGGCGGGAAAAGGATAAAAATACGATCGAGGAAAATTTTTTTTTGAGCAATTTTGAAAAAAAAAGTTTCGTTTTCGAAATTAGAGGGCATTCCCTACAACGTTTGTTCCGGCACTTTTGCCCCATCTCTTTCCGTTTCCGAGATATCGCTACCACTTCCGGTCAATAATCGACTTCCGGTCTAAATCGTATTTTTCTCGACGGTTTTGGGACGCCCTCTATACGACTCAAAAAACCGCTACCCTCCACTATACCGGCAAGTGCGAAATAATTGATGTCAGTCAGTGAGTGAGTGAGTGAGTGAGTGAGTGGTATTGCAGCTATATATTAGTACTAGCTGTTGGGTAAAAGCCGCGGGCGCAAGCGGCCCGCGGAGGCCCTTTTTGTCGTAAAACGTATTAGATCGAATAGATTTTAGGCAGTTTTGAAAATATTTAGCTCGCCATCTAAAAGCGTTTACGTTTCTGAACAATATTGGTCTTTACACGGTGACGCTAACGTATCTACTTTTCGAGATATGGCGATTTTAAAAAATTAAAAAAAAAAACAAAAATTAAAAAAAAAAATAGTGCTGGTCATACTGAACAATATTGGTTTTTACACGGTGACGCTAACGTATCTACTTTTCGAGATCTGGCGATTTTAAAAAATTAAAAAAAAAAATTAAAAAAAGTAGTGCTGGTCATACTGAACAATATTGGTCTTTACACGGTGACGCTAACGTATGTACTTTTTGAGTAATAGCTATTTTAGAAAATTAAAAAAAAAAAAAGCAAATAGTGCTGGTCATACTGAACAATATTGATCTTTACACGGTGACGCTAACGTATCTACTTTTCGAGATATGAAGATTTTAAAAAATTAAAAAAAAAAAACAAAAATTTAAAAAAAAAAGTGCTGGTCATACTGAACAAAATTGGTCTTTACACGGTGACGCTAACGTATCAACTTTTCGAGATATGGCGATTTTAAAAAATTAAAAAAAAAACAAGTTTAAAAAAAAATTAGTGCTGGTCATACTGAACAATATTGGTCTTTACACGGTGACGCTAACGTATCTACTTTTCGAGATATGGCGATTTTAAAAAATTAAAAAAAAAAACAAAAATTAAAAAAAAAAAATAGTGCTGGTCATACTGAACAATATTGGTCTTTACACGGTGACGCTAACGTATCTACTTTTCGAGATATGAAGATTTTAAAAAATTAAAAAAAAAAACTAAAACAAAAATTTTAAAAAATAGTGCTGGTCACACTGAACAAAATTGTTCTTTACATGGTTACTCTGACGTATCTACTTCTTGAGTTATTTAAAAGAAAGCCCGCCGCGCGGAGCAAATTCGATGTTCACGCGGCCGCGCTCACCGTCCGACTGACCGAGGTAAAGCCGTTTCGATCGTTCGTCCCGAAAATGCCTCGTCGCGGATGCTGTTAGGCCACGCCCAAGCGCCATGCTCCGTTTCATATTGGCGTACCGGCGGGAAAAGGATAAAAATACGATCGAGGAAAAATTTTTTTCGAGCAATTTTGAAAAAAAAAGTATCGTTTTCGAAATTATAGGGCATTCCCTACAACTTTCTCTTCGGGGTGACTGCCCCGACTCGCCCCGTTTCCGAGATATCGCTACCACTTCCGGTCCAGAATCGACTTCCGGTCAAAGTCGTATTTTTCTCGACGGTTTTGGGATGCCCTCTATACACCCCGAAAATTTCACCCCCGCACCCCCCCGGCAAGTACTAAATAATTGATGTCAGTCAGTGAGTGAGTGAGTGAGTGAGTGAGTGGTATTGCAGCTATATATTAGTATAATAATAATAATAATAATAATAATAATAATAATAAGGCATGACGTCATCTTAATCATGAAACGCGGTGAGCATTATTTTGTAAGAGAATGTAATAATTGTCGGGCATCGCCGTAACATGAAAACATTTCACAAAGCGATAACATCAACGGCAAACTAAAACTCCACTTTAGCATCCGCAAACACCGAGATGTTATCATAACATATGCCCGCACTATTATTGTGACTATTACACCGCCAACGACTCGCACGAAGTGTGCGACTTCCGTTATAACCCCACCAGTAATCTGTCAATATAAGATAATTGAAGAAATTACTTCTGAGGTCGTATGTAGTACTCGCATTATCGAGAGTTGTCGAGAGGCCGGATGAAGTCTGTTCAGCCAACATCTATCTTGTATAAACACCCCAGTTTGAGGCGGTGAGAGTCGTCGTAACCAGAAATGAGTGCTCGCATACAACAACAAGTATCACCGACTACATCTACTCTGAACCGAATGAATATGCGAAAACAATTCAAACTGTAGATGATGATGTTGTTTCAGATTTGCCACGATTCATGAGGCCGGGCTCTAACGTGACGGTGCCGGTCGGCAGAGATGCCTCACTCGTATGCACTGTCGATAATCTACAAACATTCAAGGTACAATACTTACTTTTCTATTATCGTATGGATTTATGCAACGGTAGGTCGCTATACTCGTGTGGTCGACGGTCTGTTACACGAGCGATGAGCGGAGAAACGTCTGCGCGTCGACAGTGCTCGGCCTCTGTCATTTCGAAGCCAATTCTGAAATGCGACGGCTGTTACGCCGAAAGCGGCGCTGCTGCCTCGGGAAGGCGGACATCGGAGTGCGTGTCGCTTTCGAATATACGTAATTGAGTAACGTTCCAATAAAGGATGTTGACGAACAGGTCGCCTGGCTCCGCGTCGACACACAGACTATATTAACGATAGCCGCTCACGTGATCACGAAGAACCATCGCGTCAGTGTCGGCCACGGTGACGGCACGTGGACGTTGTCACTGAGACAGGTGTCACCGAGTGATGGCGGCCGATACATGTGCCAAGTGAACACCGAACCTATGATGAGTCAAACGCACGTACTGCGAGTTGTCGGTATGTATTATGCATTTTAAATGAGAAGCCAATCATTGCGACGCGACATCTTCTCCTAGCTATCATTCTCTATATAATAATTATTCAATAAAAATAAGCGATTTGATTGTGTATCGCCCCAATTTCTGAATCTTGAATATTGGCAACCGCGTTGTCGAATACTCGAACAATGATAGTGGCGGTGGCATTTCGCTGATGCATTCGACGTTGCCAGAGTGCACACTTTTATATACCAAAAAGTGTATATGTATTTGGCAAAATACCAAAATGTAACCTCTGCTAATGCTACAATATTTAATATCAGTTTTATTACACTCATATAATTGTTATTTTTAATTGTTACTTATCGATTGTGGTAATATCAAGTGTGTGATCGGTGTGCGCGAGACATTGTCATAATAAGAGAGTATTTCAAGTCATGTGCTAGAGTTCGTGTCGACTGTTTACGCTCTCGAGACTCGCTTTCGTAAGCGAATGTGTAGTGAGCCCGTCGCCGACTAACATGCGAGTCTAATACTAAGGATGAACCGAAGTTATGCACATTATAGTATACGGTACATTGGGAAGTGTATTCTGAACGAGCGTTCGGTCCACGATCTGTCCGCCACGTTTCAGGAGAGGGTTTCTTTAAATATCCCGCATCCTAAGCTAACAGTGACGTTCGTAATCAACCAGAAATCTGACCTAAAATAACAAAACCCGAACGTGGGTTTAATTATGGCGAATATTGCTCGTAATCTCGACCGACTAGAGGGACGCTCGACGCCGACGCTACGCCGACGCGGAGGTTGTTTTTAAATATGATGCCGATCGTGTGCAGTGCCGCCCGACATCGATGACGACACGAGCAGTAGCGAGGTGACGGTGGCCGAGAGCGATGACGTCAGTCTGCGGTGTGCGGCTTCAGGCACTCCAGCGCCGAACATCACGTGGAGGAGAGAGGACTCGCGCCATTTCAGGATCAATAATAAGACGTTCGGTAAGAAATAATACAAATAATGCGAATTGTTATAAATTTTATATGTTTTTCGTATCCAGTGATTACGCAAACAATATTTCGCAAATAATTATGTTCTAATAATTATTAGATATTCCAAAATAATAATCCGAGTGGTACATTTAGTTAACATATTTGTGAGAAAGGAAGTTAGTTCCGTTGTTTAGTTTGGAATTGTTCGCATGCAAATTTGTGTTTTGTGCTCCCATTATGAAACGCTTCGTCAGACCTCACATTTTTGACCCTTCATTTTAAACCTGGATCAATTTTTAGATACCTACGTTAACAAACGTCACTCGCAGCTTCGTACGCTTATAATAATTCCGTTCCATCCTCAAGAAACCTTTTATAGTAAGATATGTAAGAGCAGTGAGTTTCTGGTTGAGCATCATTCGGGGCATTTCGGGGCAACAAACATAGCAATAATAATAACAATTTATTAGTGGGTCGTATATTGCGTGCCATGTGGGACATCGCCGCGGAGCAGACGACGGCGGCTGGCGGAGTTTGCACATTTTTGTTGCTCACACTCGTCCTACGTGAATTATAATAAATTCAACTGCATAGTTTGGTGTTTTTGAAACACAAATCCGCTTTTTATGATAACTTCCTTTGTACGGTGCAGCGGTGGTCTGTTTATGCTTTTTATTATTAATATTATTAATGTAGTTGTATGTTTGTTTGTTTGTCCCCCCACCAATTGTGGCCAATATGCCCTCGTTAATGAGGAACTTTTTAACAAAATTAATAATTATTGTCACAGTATCGCGTTGGAGCGGCGCATGGTTGAACATGTCGTCTGTGGAGCGCGCATGCGCCGGCGCATACTTCTGTATCGCTAGTAACGGCGTACCGCCATCCGTGAGCAAAAGACTTCTGCTGCGTGTATATTGTGAGTATGACGGGCATAGTGAGAGTCACCAGAATCGCCGCGGACGAATATTTTGTTATTTAAAATGGAAGAAGACGAAATGCTCACGTCCAAGAAACATCGTTCACCGATCATTATAATAATCGATTCAACAATGGGAACAGTCGCACCGTCGGTGTGGGCGGGCGTCGTCGCCGTGCGTGCCTCGGCGGGCGCTACGACATCGCTACAATGCATCGCCGAGGCCGATCCGCCGCCGCAGTTCCATTGGACGTCGAACGGAGACCGCAGACTGAATAACGGTACGGCCGATTACGATTACGCTCGATCACCTGTACTACGAACGAATATAATAACGGACCGACCGCGACAGGCACTAAATATAGTACGTCGGTGCAGTCCCGGGGTTACAGACACGCGTCGACACTGCGCGTGTCACGCATGTCGCTGGCGGACGCGGGCGCATACACGTGCGTCGCGCGTAACAAACTCGGCAGCGGACGCACGCAACTGTTCCTACATTGTGAGTAAACGCACCCTCGCTGCGCACGCTGCACCGTCGCTCCATTCGACACTTCGCTCCGCAGTGATGACGACGACCACTTCGACCACTACGACGACGAGCACTGCGCCCCCGACGACCGCGATCGCGACGACAACTACCACTGAAACTATGTCCAATTCGCTGTCCCGATGTGAGTTGTAATATATGAACTTGTTATTATATAGAGGTGGTGGATATCTCGTCATTCTCTACGCCGAGGATCGGAGGAGGTTCGGTTGTTGTAACAAAAAATAAGTGAACGTTGGCGGATCGCCAATTTAAAAAAGTGTTTCGTAAAATGCAAATATGGAAATTTTATTCGTATTTGGATTCGCTCCAATGATTATTGCGAGATAATATTGTGGAATAATGAGAGATGTTCGTTATAAAATTGGGGACAATCGTATTCGTTTCAGACGATGCGGAGAGGCCTTTGGATGAGTTGCATCGCGGCGTAATCGAACATCCGGGTCCGGACGATCAGTATATCGTATTGAGTCAACATCAGATGCAGAACCCGGGTAAGTCTGTTTGAATGCGATCGATCTTAACATTATTATATTATTAATTTCGTATGCAGAAACGATGACGTCGATGTGACCAGAGCTCCGCGCCAGTTGGAGCGTCGCATCCAGTGAGCGGACGAAGCTCCATTGCTGGCTCTCTCTGTTAATTATATTTAACAATATTGTCGTAATGTGTCTCGTGGAGTGCGTCCGGGCCGGGCGTGGACATTGAATCGTATGTGATCTGTATGTTTAGATGTAATTATTGATAACGTGTAATTAATAAATTGAAATTAATCTGTTGTAATAATAATGATTGAGACGAGTTAATGAAAAGCAAACATCTATTGTTTTATAAATGTTCTACATAAATTAATTAATAAGATATTATTTTGGCGTTATTTCATTATAAATGGTGTTTTGCGAATATTTTTGTTAGGTCTCGTTCACATGTGTGTGTGTGTGTGTGTGGTGTGTCCATTGTTATGTCTAATGGTTGCGGCGTTGAATAGCCACGTGTATAACATAGAACAAGGAAATATCATCATCGAATTATGCACTAAATGTAATGTATCAAACGCACATAGACGTATTGAATTTCCATTTGTTTGAAGCACATTTATTATACGATCAAGTGTTGCTTAAGTTTAGTGATAATGTTTAAGATTTATAAATAATGCACATCTTCAGTTTCAGTTTCACAAATAATTTGTTTATTTTTTATGTAATTTTATCAATTATCATAAATAGCAATTAATTATAATTATTAAAAGGGTTGTTATATTTTTTAATTAATTTGTAAATGTAGGATGACATTGATATCCACATGTAGAGTCCGTTGATGAATGGTTGTCGAATGCTGTAAATAATGCACATATCGTAAAATACTGTTAGCGATTGCACCTTTTGATGATGCAATTTCTCACATTATCTCCTCATTGATAGACATACAAAACATTAATATAATAAAAAATAATAGGTTGTGTTATAACAAAATATAAATGTTGAATAAAATAAATCGTGTTTTAATAAGGTCGTACATAATTGGGGGCGTGTATATATCGATATTGATCAACAAGTAGTGAGTGTTTGTGAGAATGTACTCGTGGTATGGTGATGCGGGGAGGTGAGTGTCGGGCGTGTTAATTCGGAGTGATGTTGCGCATAAAATCTGAATAGAATAAGTATTATCTCGCACGGAGAGCGGGCGGCGGACGGCGGGAAGTGTAAAGGTGACGTTATTTATTGCAGCATCGCTATAAATTCAAATAAAAAGCAGTTTGGGGGTAATTCACGAGCACGCGCCATTAGTCCCAGTAAATTGGTTTCTTGTGATGCGACATCCACGCGCTCTACGGTGCTCTAGGGCGAGGGAGCTTCGAACAGGGAGCTGGAAGGAGCCGAGGATGAACACGACTCACTTTTTCTCTCTTTCATCTAATACGCATAGTTCCTTCACCTCATTCGTTTATTTCGCCTATTATCTATCCATTCTACCCCAACACGGCAGACTGAGCTAATAACCATAAAGAGTGGTTCTTGAATAGTGCTTACAGGCACCGAGCGACCAAAGTACACAGATAACAATGTAACATCGATACCGGAACGCCTCCAAGCGAATGCGTGCCGAGTGAAATATGTAGTCGCACTGAACTCGCAGATTCAATTAAGATGAATGAACCGATGCCTCCGTTCTTAGTCATTCATGCATTACGATTGCACCTTCTGTTACGAAAACCCAAAGAGATCGTAGCAATATTTATATGTGTACTCTGTCTACGTGTGTGATTGATGTAACCGCCCGCGTACAAAGTTTGTTCGTCGTTTTGTAACTTTGTTGAATGAAATGTCTGTGCAAATGGGAAACGTGATTGAATAACTTTTTTATTACTAATTGCACTCTCTGTCGCACATATTGTCTGCTCGCCTAATGCCTAACATTTATTAATATTATATTTAGCAACAAGATCAAATTTTTTATTGTAGCTCGGCATGTGACAACACTCCGTCTGATGTAAAGCTAGAATGCAGTCCATGAATGGAAACAACTGCTACTACAGAGAAACCTGTGCGGGCAGCAATCGCCTCCACTATGCCGGCTTGAAGTGTGATGTACCATCCAGATTGACAGTGCACACTCCTCTCGTTATACCTGGCTACTTCCAAACTGATCCTGAAACGCGACAAGGTCACTTCACGAGTGTTACATCCAAAAGTGGTGGTACTACCCCAGGACAGCAGACTGGGCTAATAACCATCATCCGTCTGCCTACCACTCACCTACCAGGTTACATTAACACCGGTCAGAATTTAGCGAGGTTCGAACACAGGTATCATCGATCGTGAGTTCCACGTCGTACCGCTAGACCACGGCCGCTCATTATAAAAAAGATCAATTAAAAGAATATCGAAATGTGTATATGTACAAGCAAATGCTAATATACTCGTATGTTTATTATAATAAATAGTGAATTTCCTTAGAACAAAAGGATCACAGGAAGTGTTTTATATTTTTTGGGATCACAAATTTCTAACGAACCCTTTAACAGAGATCACAGAGGAAACACGACAAAGGTCAGGGAGGTTCAGGGGGATTCAGGGGGATTCAGGGGGGTTCAGGGGATTCAGGTTACGCTTTGTTTTTAACAAAAATATACCGAATCATTTACTCATTCAACATTCATATTATAAAACGTTTCATCACAAAACACAACTTTAACTGTTAACTCATCATAAATACACACTAAGACATTTAAGATGTAGTGAGGACGCGGCTTCGACGAGGCACCACTCCTCAAATACGGTTCCAAATTCTCATCGCTATGATACATGCGTGCGAAGAGAGAGAAGTCGTCAGCGTCCGGTGACCGCCTCCCAGTCCGCCTATCTGAGAGGGACGAAGAGGGAAAGGTGAATGTTTAATGAGTACGGGAATTAATTCGAGTACGTATTCGTTATCAAAGAGAAATCTAACCTAACGTTATGAGGGTCCATTTAAATCTGATAATAAAAGGAAAGGCAAAACATGTTCGGGTGAATAGGCCGCCGCCTTCAACCTGAACAATATTACTACAACACACTGAATAACTGAAGAAAAATCAGCTGTGTTCATAGAAAATATGGCCACTGCCACATTTAGGTTCTCTGTCAGTTAATATTTGACTCGACGGCAACATTGTCAAATCGCCGTCAATACGCTTTTTTCATGTGAGATGTACGAAGTTTGCGCCTCTAGTATATATAACTCTATGGTGTTAATAATGTTTTTAAAAAATCAAGAATAAATTAGAAGACAAAAGAAATCTCATTTCATAAGTATAGGAAAGCACGAAGGAACGTTGCAGGCAGGCAGGCAGACAGGCAGGCGGGCAGGCGGGCGGGCGGCTAACAAAAGCGACGCAGATGTTACGTAAATTGCAATACATTTTTGAAATTTATTAGCATTGTATGCACTATGCATTACATGTACTGGGAATGGCATTCTGTTAATAAAATCGACATGACACTAATTATTTCCTAAAACAAGGAAAAACACAACAACAACGCGATATATGTGATATTATGTCGCAGTGAATAAATACGAGCAGACAGGTTACACATAAAATACGGCAGACATCTCCGACGCCAAAACAATGACGAACGCTTTATGTGTAGAAATGTGGCGGTTTAAAAGTGCTTTGTAATTCACAGAGACGAGTGATTCCATTATCATGTACAGTTGGGATAACCATGCATCATGGAAACGGAAACAGGACTTCAATAAAAGATATAAACAGGTAATGAACCGAACGCGAAAAATACTTTTTTATTACTTTAAAATATGTTTGGTCAGGTTATTGCAATGTTGTAAATGTAAGTGTAAATATGAAACAAATGGTAACTGCTCCATTTATAGTACAATGCGAAACAAGAATACTAAATATAATTGTACATCTCAAAGGTTCAAAGTAAATTGATATTTTGCTTTAGAGCAAAACGAGCGTCGCTTCTGGATTAAAAGTTACTGAAATAAATACAAGTGGACGGAAACACAGCCGAATTCACAAGAAATTTCAGATATTCAAGTGTGTTAGACAATACTGAACCAATTTGCGCGAGAATTGCGAACAATGCAGTACATCGGACACTTTAATTTGGATCACCTGCACGCGACACGATCGTTTATTGCCGGCGTTTAAACACTAGAAGCACACTGAAACACACACATCTCGATAAAAACATAAATTTTTACATCTTCTATAATTGTCAACATTTTTAACTGTATGTGAAAATAGTAAAAAATGTTTATGTTTATACTTTCGGGCATATATAATGATTGTATCATATATATATTTAACACTTACGATCAAACACTGAAATGTAATAAAACACTTTCTCGTACAAAGAGATTCCTGACGCATTCGAACAAAAACCTCGTCAGATTTATCGCAGTTGATCAATTTTGTCGAACAATCGATATCGTCTCGAACGAATACCCGGATGACAGACATTCCACCCGTGTGGGAGCCCATACCTACCGGCGAATAGTTCTACATTACTGCAAAAGGAAACTGATGGAAACAAATCAAGATGCACTTGCAATGCAAAAATAAAGTATTCAACAATTTTACATGTCGACTTTTACAAATTGTCTTCATTAAATATCATGAAATATTAGCCTGCTTGCTGGATGCTTTGTTTTTAATATATCTAGTTACAACGTAACGAGTGAGATGTGTGTCAGGATGGATGGAGTCATAGAAGAATGAGAATTGTCGTCGGGGGTGTGTGAGGCGCTGTATCAATTCTCCGTTTCCTTCGAACACACGACTATAAGAGAACAGAGTACGTAATAAAATTTGGAAACAGATTTTTGTCACAGAGGATTTCGATTCGACACTTTCGCTGATATTATTCTACATACATACATTGTTATATTATTATATGTCACTTTGTAAATTATAGTAAAACATATATCATTTAACATATTGTAATGTAAATGAATAAGTTCGTCCGTGAAACTAAATTGTTAAAACATAAATAGGATGATAGCGCATAAAGGCGACACCCGAAAATGAATATTAGCGGGGAGGCATTTAAAATACCTGCAATAAAGCCTCACGGGTGTTGCTACCACGAGCACATATAACACCGCCCGCCCGGTCGTCTTAGGACTACAACACATTATTTATACATTAATTTTTGGTCGACATTTTAATAGCTGTGTCCTTGCGCGGTGTCACTTTGAACTTGCACTTGTATTTCCTTTGTGACATGAAATTAAATATTTAAATTAGAATTTCGCACTTGTCACTATTGTATATCTTCGGCCGCGATCGTTTCGTTGTCTACGAATGTTTATTTTTCTATTAAAAATAAAAGGCATATTCTATTATAAGAGCTTTGAAAAGTGTATTTGTGTTAATTCAAAATGCTTACCTGTACAATAATGTGTAGGTCGCTCGACACGTCCCACGTGTTAATAGCCCTGACGCACATTCGGGCGGCACTTTTGCCCATTACGGCGGGAACAAAACTAAAATGGCCGACTTTAAATGAATGACTTTTTGAAATATGAAAAAGATGATTAATGGCTCGAGGTGTTTCAATTATTATTATTATTCTCAGTTTGTTTTATTTCGGAAACTCGATGGCGGCTGAACGATCGGCAAAATATAAGTAATAAATAATAAAAGAGTGAATAAAAGCGGGCGAATTTCAACAGAACGTGTTTGTGTGCGTGATAGTGTGCGTGATAGTGTGCGTGATAGTGTGATTGTGCGGCGGCCGACCCTCAACTTTAATTAACAACTAATACGGAAAGGGTTCATGATTAATTTTGCACAGGCATTGCTCACCTAGTTGAATTATTTTGAATATCATTGTATAATTTAGCTATTTTGTTATTCGATTATGGCTCCAGTGTGGACCGCGCCGTGCTGGCGTTCATCCATCGCTGGTATTCGTCGAACAGAGCATCGTACGACGCCGCCAAAGCGAGAGTTGCACGTCGTACAGACGTGTCGTGTTCGGCATTCGTGTCTGTCGTCAGTGATGGAAGTCGGCTGTTTTGTTAGTTTGTATAATATTGAATTCGGCGTCGCGGCGAGTGGACGAGTGAGTGACCCGAAAAGTTTAAAATAGAATTTATTGTTCTCGAACACGATTCCTAAAGTTTGTGTCGCAAAATAAGTTTTCAAATTAAGTGTAGGTACATAGAGGTCGTTTAGACCTATTTAAATTGGGCCTTTTTCGTTCTCGTGGCTCGTAGTTCGTAGCCCGTAGCCCGTAGCTCGTAGCTCGTGGCTCGTAGTCGGTAACGAAGGGAAATTAATTTACACAGAAAAAGCGAAACGAACAAATATTATTTTCTCAAATGTAGGTCAGTAGATATTATTTTTGTTTTATTTTAGTGAATAATTATTTATCTATTGTGAAAATGAGACTGCGATTTTGGTTTGTTGTGAGTGCAAAAGTAGAATTGGGTCTTTGAGCGATTTAAAATAGAGAGCATGAGATTTGCGGACACACATCGCGGTCGGGGGCCTCCTCGGTCGGACGAAGGCGTTAAGAAGATTAACCGCAGACTGGCGAGCTCGAGACCTTTTGTCGCTTCATACTTTCACTACGTACACCAACATTTTA
Organism: Tinea pellionella; assembly: GCA_948150575.1. Lineage (NCBI taxonomy): Eukaryota > Metazoa > Arthropoda > Insecta > Lepidoptera > Tineidae > Tinea > Tinea pellionella. The sequence goes on along the minus strand of OX411251.1, from coordinate 9,403,281 downwards.
CACTATCCGCGGACGAGACGCAATATTTGTGAAATGCAAAAATCTATTATACACAATCTACTACAGTCTACATACAGTCTACGCGCCTCTAAGATTATTTATGCGAATTGTGAAAACAATCATTTCGCAACGTGATTCATGTGTATTATTATTAATTGAACACAATGATATTTAGAAATGTATTTATTTCATAATATCTGGATACATAGACGTGTGGCCACCTCACTCTTATCTAACTCCGAGCTCGGGACCTCTCTCAAAGACGATTCATTATTTTATGGAGCGTAAAAAGAATTTGACGAAATTTCGCAGAAAATGGTGCCGCCTCTCGCCCACGACTACCTACACCTTATTTCAACTTTCAGCCGAAGATGAGGAAATCGCGATATTTCCTCACTTCCTTCTTCACAATGACGAACATATTGTTTGTTGTTATTGTCGCTAACTTTTATTACATTTTATAAAAATAATCACAGCTCTTATGAATTATATAACAATCTTTTATTATTTTTGTAAAAATAAAATAACATTTGTACAATTTGTGAGTAATTTAATTTCGAGGCAAATGTGTAATTAACGTGTAATGTGAAATCATAATATTTATACGACTACCTACGATTCCTATCTAAATATTATTTTTATTTAAACTTCACTCATTATTTAGTATGAGCGATGGCCGGTTACCGTACTATACGTCGCTCACGTTGTCCGAATTGGTTGCATGGGATTTTCCTTTTTGTCCTGTTTCAAAAAGCTTTTCTTTCGCTCTCGCCGTGAGATGACATTCTCGACAACTTTTGTTACGGAACAACCGCTCCGACTCGCACACTATGTTCGAAATGTGTCAATTACGTTGTGAATTTGGTTGTAAAAAGTAACACATCGCAATCTGAATGTCACAGAAGATGCTTCACAACCGACATAAAACATTCTACACGCGACAACTGATGAACAAAAGAATTACAAAAATGATTGTCAAACGTGCTGTCTACCTCGGAGCGGGAGGCAGAAGTTGTTAATTAATAATAATAAAAAATTAATTACGAAAGCATATTATGATCAGTCGCCATATTCGATCCGATCCGTGTGTGTTCGTGTGTGCGGGGTTGAATGTGGTGTCAGTGAGCGAACAACCGATTTCCGAACAAAATTAGTTTAGTTGTTCCGACGTTTTTTCTATTAAAAGTTAGGAAAAGCGATTTTGAAAATTCATTTGCATCGGTCGACACGGGCGGGCGGCGACGACGCGGAATCGAACGGGGGAACTCGACAAACTTTGCGAACGGCACCTACACAGTGTCTATCGTTTAATGAAAACCTTTTTTAAACCTTTATTATATTCGGATTTTAACTTTAAAAAATCTGTCGCGTATCCGATTAATAATTTTTTTTGTTTGAAATTTGAAACCTGTAAAAGCTTTGAGTAAAGTTTTTTTTAAATACACACGCTATTTTGTAAGTTTAAATTTGTTTGAATAAAAATGCTTCGTGTGACGTGCGACTCCCTCGTATGTTGAAGATAAATAAATGTAGATAAAAAAGATAAAAATAAAACGAGCGACTGTAGTACATTCACTTCTCGCCATCAAATAAACATAAAAACTAAAGGTACACTTGATGTCACGCTGTACCGATGTACCGCGATTGACTCTTGAATATAAGTGTATTTAAGATATAGGAGGTATATATTATATGGTGGTTTCTCGAGCTACGAGGACGTCTCGCCGCGCCGCGACCACGATATGTCTGCAAAGCTTTCAAATTAATATACATATAACCTGAGAGAATACTTTATAATACAATGGTCACTATCTTATTATCTCTTAATTAAAAGCAGAAGTTTATCTTTAAGAAGATTTACAGTTGCCCTTTTCGTAGGCGTAAAGATGTAGATGTAAACTCCCGAAAAGCCCGTGAGCGACGAAAGAAGCTGCAATCTTCCAAGGATTTTAATGACATTATCAGATTTCGCTTCTACGTATCTTATATTGTTTTTATTTTATTAAGCGCGTTAATTAGATTCACTATCAGTTTGTGGTTTAACGATATTTTAAAGAGTCTGTCTTCTTTATGATTATTAGCCTGCAGGCTACCGTACGTGTTGAGATTCGAATGTAACACCTGTGAAGTTTCGGGGACAGTTCGAAAGGAGTGTGCACTGTCGATATGGATGGTACACACGCCAGCAATAAAAACTAGCTGCCAGTATGTTGCATAAAATTGTCACTCACGAGTATAACAATGTTACATTATTTGCAAGTCTTTTGTATCAAATGCTATAAAACACTTTAAGTACCTGTGTTTGATGCCATCGCACACTTTATATATATTTTTATACTGAATATATGGTTATTTATACATAAAGTAGGTCGTAGGAGATTGAGAAAATTTTAGATTTTGTTTGATTTGCGAATAATGACAATAATAAATAAAAAAATTATAATAGACAACTTATTCTACAGACGATGCTCTGATCTCTGTTCTTATCTAATTTTTTTATAAATGGTACGTTCGGCTCTTGGAAAACTAAAATATGATTAAAACCATGTTTGAATATGTAATAAATAATAGGCGCGCATTTATTCGTAACAATATGTGTGATTTATCATTGTACATACATTGGTACATACGCAGAGGCAATAAAACATGCTCGCGGCAATATTTTTATGGAAACATTTGCTGCTTCCGTAAACTTTCGCTTATCTCTCACTCCCCTTTATAAAACAATGTTACGTTTTAGTGCTTTTCAGAAGATACTTCATAAAACAAACCACGTCACCGTTTGATACATTCAATTAATACTAAATTACGGAACTCTGCTCACATGATTCAAGAGTGGTAGGCGGGCAGAGTGGTACTACCACTTTCGAATGTAACAACCGAGAAGTGGCCTTGTAGCAGTTCGGAAGTAGTCGGATATAGTGAGAGGAGTGTGCACTGTCAGCCTGGATTGTTGTTTGCAGAAGTTTCTCTGTTCGCGGATGGACCCTAGCTTAACATCAGGCGGATGACCGTGGCATAAGTATCCGAGTGTGGGGTCCGTGCATCGTATGTAAAATCTATATAATACGAGTATATGTACATAGTTATATGTATATGTAGAGAGATATAAAAGTACTTTAGTCCACTATCATTTGAACACCTTTCTCAAATCTTTTCCTAACGTAATAAAGTCGCGTATTTCATACGAGCGGAGCGTAGAGCGATTTTGTGCCTCATTTTATATACAGGGTCGCGTCAAGCTGCCCATTCATACTGTGTCTGCCTGCATCGAATTAAAAAAGCGAACGTAAGTTTCGGCTCACATGGCGAAAATAATGTTCATCAGAGCCGCAGTACAGATGCGGCTGCTCACGGACGCTATTCGTGTCCGTGAACGGAGTATTATAAGTTTCCTCGAGTATAATATAAGTATGGTCCGCGACGACAAAGCGCTCCTTCTCGCAACAGATTTACTGCATAATGCAATACACTGCGCGACAGAAATACACTAGCGACTTTTCACAATAAACGATTTCTTTCAATGTTGACTCATATACATACATGCGATACAAACAACTCAAATATTATTATACTAACAAAAAAATATAGCATTACAAAACGTACGAGTGACATAGTGAATACTATTCGTGAGTGTCGGACGAGTATAGTGGTTAGTGGTCGGTGATCGCGAGTCGGAGTCCGCACCCAAACTAGGAAAAAGAAAACAGACTTTAGAAATATTCCTTTTGTTTGGAAAAATAAAGAAAACTCTCAACAACAGTAACAATGTATATTTTTCCTTTTATACGAGTGTTATATATACATATGTGTTAAACAGAGAAAATGTCGTTTCCTATTAATAACACACTAGTACGCAGGAACGTTGGGCTCGATATAACCGGTGCCCGCGACTCTCTGTACTATTACGATTGTGCGTCTAGCGTTCCCGTTACATCCCGAGGGATAGAATAGCCGCGTCCAGCGGTTTCAACCATTGTAAAAATAGACTCCGGAACGCATATACGAGTATACAAGACAAAGAAACATAATTTTTATATACAAGAATATTCATTAGATATTGATGATAAACGCCTGCCTACCCTGTTTATATATGTTAAATACGAATAAAAGTAATGTCTCACGATCGACTCGACAAACTCACAAAAATATTTCCGTTAATTTCTTTTCTGTATCTCGCCTGTTTCTTCTCTTTTTCTATTCAAAACAATTTACCAAAGTTTTCCGAGGCTTCTCTTTCTTGTAAGCTTTTTTTGTCATTTTTTAAATGTTTTTATGAATATATGAAACTTTTTATTATTTACATTAATTATATTTTCGGTTAACCTATTTATTTAGCAGTCGATCCGTGACGTTTAAAATATATTTTTTATATGAAGTGCCACAACGACAAAACAACTTCAGTCCGAGCACCATGCGCACCTCTTCCTCTCCCCCTGAATCAATGTATATATTGACAAAAATCAAACTGAAATGAGCGCAGAACTTTCTGAGATTAGCTCTTATAGATAGAAGATAGAAGGCAGCGAAGCGGCTTTTTTTTATACGCTGCAATAATGTCGGTACGTGTTAAATAACAGAATTACTTTAATATCGGCTGAGATGTTTTGGGTGATTCGAACGGACATATCGGGAGTGATAGATCGCGAGCACGCTGCTATGAAATGTTAAAAAGTTGAATAAATGAACAATAAACGCTATTTTAATTGAATTTATAATTTTATGATTAAGGAAAGTGGACGTTTTATACAAACATTATGATTATTTAATATTTAACCCGTGTCATCTAGAAATCGTACACGTTGCTGTCACGTTGCTGTCACGTCGCGCGTGTGTGACCTTTCTCAACACTTTCGCAACTCTCTTGTGACAATTAATTTATGATCGCCTAAGTAATTATACACACTCTAACTTTATACCTCGTGTTCACTGTGGCGGTCAGCCACGGCCGGTCTGTTTCATGGGAGTCTCGGGTTCGATTCCCGGGAGCGGTTTAGGGGTCGAGGTCGTCGTATTATTAGATAAAATGTGTATAAAATATTCTCCTTGCAAAAACAATTATCGTCTTAATTTTTTGATGAGACGTTTTAATTTTAATTAGCCCGTTGAAAGCGTTTTACATAAAAGCCATCCGCTTCTGTGTTTTATAAAAAAATGTTTGTAGAAGAGGATGATGCCGTCGAGCTGTCTTCGCGTCCATTACATTTATGTTCTTATTATAATTACAATTTTAATTGAAACAAAATAACTTTAAATATAAAATACACATACCTGGGTCAACCCGATGGTTGTCACGGAGACCTATCAGTGACTATTTGGCGACAAAATACAAATAATTATGGTGTTTTTGCGACTCGAAAATATATATTTCCTAAATAAGTTACAATAGAGCGTATTGCATTTGTTAGAAATGAAATAAAAGAGAGGGGTAATGATTAATCAAAAACTTATTATATTTCATAAAATCAATATATTCAAACACAATATAACCAAACCCAATATATTCTAACTGAACATATTCAGATTCGACACATTCAAACTCAATATACTGAAAGTCTTTGTACATTTACATGTACAAGTGGCTTCAGGTCGGCTCGGTCGAGGAAAGAAGCCACAAGAAACTCGACATCATTGCCAACTCAAATGTTATAAAAATAAATTACATTAATTACTTTAAAATATTACAATTAAATAGTATTTATCAGAACATGTGGCATTATTAACATTTCTAAGGTATACGGGTCTAAACTACAATATAAAAATGTATACTTATCTCAATAATAATTTTGCCAATATAAGTTTGTGCGTTTTATACATCTCTCACAGTAATTTGCATTTCTTACACACAATTTATTATATTTAAACTATACACAACGTCAATATTTTATAATTATTATAAATACATCACACAGCGTTGGTACGTGAAGACGGTCCGCTCTCAGCGTCGTCCCGTCGCGATATCTCCACGTGGTACCAAACGGCGCCACCTATCTGTCATAAAAACTCTACATGGCCATGCCAACGGTGTTGCTACAATTAAAAACTCACTAACAATTCTAATTACTTAGGTTTGTTAAATTAAATACTAAAATATATTAACATATCTAATTAAAATAATATTAAAGGAATATAATAAATTAAGAAATAAATATTTTATTTATATTATCTTATTATTATTTGCTACACAACTATTAGCACAATTTCCGTCCATAGTCACAGTTGATATATCGACCGTCTACTGATCACTCAATCCTACCTATATCTATCACGGCCATACTGACAAGTACTTCGCTCTCGAAGTACCAACACAATTGGAATTTCCACACCACATTCATTTATTCATTCACCTTTTTATTTTTATTTCAATATGATCAAGTGTCCTGACATACTAGCCCCAATACCCGCTACAAATAAAGATAGACTAGCATCAGACAACATGACCGACTAGCGGTAATTTGTTTATTTATTTATTTTTTTCTGGTGATCAAGTGCCCTGACATACTAGCCCCAATACCCGCTACCAGTAAAGCTAGACTAGCATCAGACAAAATGACCGACTAGCGGATTTTTGTTTTATTTTTTTTTTTTGGTGATCAAGTGCCCTGACATACTAGTCCCAATACCCGCTACAAATAAAGACAGACTAGTATCAGACAACATGACCGACTAGCGGTAATTTGTTTATTTATGTTTGTTGTTTTTTTTTTTTTTGGTGATCAAGTGCCCTGACATACTAGCCCCAATACCCGCTACCAGTAAAGCTAGACTAGCATCAGACAAAATGACCGACTAGCGGATTTTTGTTTTTTTTTTTTTTGGTGATCAAGTGCCCTGACATACTAGTCCCAATACCCGCTACAAATAAAGACAGACTAGTATCAGACAACATGACCGACTAGCGGTAATTTGTTTATTTATTTATTTATTTTTTTGGTGATCAAGTGCCCTGACATACTAGCCCCAATACCAATCTTAATTATTGGTAAATATTTCCATAAACATTTAGCAAAGATATAAAATATTGATACAGTAACTGTATAACAATCAGCAGGATAATTATTGATTTAGGGTTAAGTAGTAATTATCATCATTTGATCTACTCTCCACCATTCGTTCGGCCAATCTGACAAATTATTACATTTTTCAATTAATATATTAACCACAATCAGTAGCAACTTTTCCACTTGACCGTTATTACTACGAATATGCCGGTGGCTATTATAGAAAAGATTATTTCTTTAACTGTAAAAAAAACTATAGTTTTTGAGCTACCAATGTGTGTTGACCATGATGTGTATTAACCCATAAAATCAATAACCAATCCATTATAGAGAACTGGTGACAGATTATATTTTTTTAAAAAGTCTGACTGGAACCAAAATAATTAAAAAATATATGTTTTTATTTGTCCTAATTCATTTTCTTACTGCACGAAAAACTGTTAATATATGACTCTTATTTATATTGATCATGTACATAAAATAATTTGAATATAAAAACAATAGGACTACACATAGTAATATTACTAAAAAAAGCTGCTGCTAAACAATGCTATTTTACAATAAGGTATCGAACCTTGTGGTGGGGTATTTTAATTTAATTAATTGAAAATTTATAAAACCAATTTGTTTTTCTTACAATCAAACCTTCTTCTCCCTTAAATAGTCAAAAAAGAATCAGCTATGTTCAACGAATAGACATCATAAATATTTTTTTTGTTTAGAAATTGGGGAGGTGTATTTGGTGACAGCTATCTTTTTTTATATATTTTTTAGATAACATAGATTAATTTAGTCGACACGTGTTTCTGGAAAACTATCATAATTGTTTTGTTCTTTTTTTTTATTAATTTATTTTTAAAAATTGCGATTGTAATATAGTAATCGTGACGTTTCGGCCGACTCTAAATCATTGCCAATGAACAAGAAAAAATAATCATTTGTCAAAAGTCCAAACAAACTTTTGATTTTTAAAAGTTCCAAAACATCATGTTTATAGTATAGTTTTGTTTCAAAAATTACAATAGTTATTCGTATAAAACACTGTTATTGTTAGGAAACACAAACAAAAGATATTTGACAAACTTGTGAGGCGATAACCATAGACAACTAAATAATCTACCAAACTGTAAGGTTAGTACTAATTGTATTCTATCTTGTCAAACTCTCCGAAGAACGTCGAAGAAGGTCATTACAGTTTTTCAAATATCTCAGCGATTAAGTTTTTTTCAGACGGGAATAAAAAAGATACATTTAATTGAAGTGATATCTCGAAATGGTTAGTTTTTGAGGACCTTGCCCATTCAATGATTTTAATTTTACTTTGAAAGTTTCCCCACGACATGATTCGTACCGTAAAGCAGACCTCTTCAGGATTTTATCATCTCTTACAAACTTGGTCAGGATCAAACAGTTCTAAAGTGCAGTAGTTGGATCAGGTTCTGGCAAGGAGACGTCATCTTGTAAGCAGTTGTTATAATCATCACATATCGCAGATCAGCAATGATAGTCTTCTTATAAAATATCCCACTGCATAGATTCCTGAAATTTTGTTAGGAAAAATATTAGCATAATCTAAACAGCGTTTGAGCAATCCCACTTCTGATGTTAGAAATGAAATAAAAGAGAGGGGTAATGATTAATCAAAAACTTATTATATTTCATAAAATCAATATATTCAAACACAATATAACCAAACCCAATATATTCTAACTGAACATATTCAGATTCGACACATTCAAACTCAATATACTGAAAGTCTTTGTACATTTACATGTACAAGTGGCTTCAGGTCGGCTCGGTCGAGGAAAGAAGCCACAAGAAACTCGACATCATTGCCAACTCAAATGTTATAAAAATAAATTACATTAATTACTTTAAAATATTACAATTAAATAGTATTTATCAGAACATGTGGCATTATTAACATTTCTAAGGTATACGGGTCTAAACTACAATATAAAAATGTATACTTATCTCAATAATAATTTTGCCAATATAAGTTTGTGCGTTTTATACATCTCTCACAGTAATTTGCATTTCTTACACACAATTTATTATATTTAAACTATACACAACGTCAATATTTTATAATTATTATAAATACATCACACAGCGTTGGTACGTGAAGACGGTCCGCTCTCAGCGTCGTCCCGTCGCGATATCTCCACGTGGTACCAAACGGCGCCACCTATCTGTCATAAAAACTCTACATGGCCATGCCAACGGTGTTGCTACAATTAAAAACTCACTAACAATTCTAATTACTTAGGTTTGTTAAATTAAATACTAAAATATATTAACATATCTAATTAAAATAATATTAAAGGAATATAATAAATTAAGAAATAAATATTTTATTTATATTATCTTATTATTATTTGCTACACAACTATTAGCACAATTTCCGTCCATAGTCACAGTTGATATATCGACCGTCTACTGATCACTCAATCCTACCTATATCTATCACATTCATTTGTCACATTTACTATTGAACACTTAATGACTTACTTTTAATTATACCAAAGCAAATATTTAGATGATGTCTCAAGCTTATTAACGTTTCCTTGCTGACGGTCGGTACGGGGGGCGAGGGAGGGGGTGCGATTCACTCCAGAGGGTTTTTCAATGTGTTCTGAAAGAGTGAACGACCTAATAATTCACTATGGTCGTATAATTTTTTAATTATTATTATTAGTATCGCAAAAATTAGTCTAAAGCGTCTATAGTCCCTATAACGGTTTTTCTTTGTAATTAAAAGAAAGTTTATGTATTTGAAACTGAATATTATCAAAATAAAGTGTGGTAGAATTATTTCTTCATATCTTCATAGATTTATGAGTAGTTAATATTTCTGAGCCTATGTTCACCATCGCTGATCCTGTATCTGTATTGTAATAAGGGTTTCGTATTATAACATAAAGTGTAAATTATTTATTTTCTGTTGTAAATGTGGTGGTGGTGGTGGTGTCGTTAAAAAGGTTTTGGCGCAAGATCGTAAACTCTACGTGTTATGACGTCACAGGCGATGCTCTTTACGACTTATTCACGGGAACTTACAAATCCCTTTTTATGGAGATTCTCTAGCACATAAACTTACTTATATGTACATTCTACATGTACACATATTCTGTTAATGATCTTTTTATAACACTCAAATATTTAATACTTATTCTGAGACTGAGGAGAATCCACTCGATCTCCTTGAGCCGGCACGGCGGAGGCGACCGTTGCTCGCAGACGTTTCATCAATAATGAATACCATAAATGTAAATAACAATACGTTTACGACTCAGTAATAATATAATAGCAAAATTTTGTTGTAAACTTTTCTCATAATCCGAGTTAAATCAACTTCGCCAACTTTGTAGTTTGAGTTTTGTAGTTTATGTTACTTGTAAAGTACATTGATTCGTATTATATATAAGACGCGGACGAGTGCGGATTGCTATAGTGCGATGCGTTAAACTATATAACCGCTAAGTAGACGCAGTGCAATGCGACAACAGGTATCACGAAGGCGGCAAATACATCAAACAAACAATAATACTTACAAACGATCACCTCCCGCTGAGCTTTCCAAAAGTCCAAATAAATACGATCTAAAATAAATTATTTACTTGTTTATCAATATTTGATTTCCTTTCTTTAAACCTGAATCTTTTTATATGAAAGGCATCACACAAAGCCGGCAGTCGCGTTCGCTATGCCGGCTTTGTGTGATGCCTCTTCTCACTGAGTACGGACATATGTCCCGCCGAAATATATGACAATAAAATATATTTATTAACAATAAAAATGATCTGTAGAGTAATTGTTATTTCGCCGGTGACGATGACGGTGACGGCGCTCTTCCGTTTTACAACATGAACAATAAAGTGTGTTTGATAGCGTGCTCAGTAATTCAAGTGAGATATAAACTATAGGAGACAGCCAAATTCGCATTTTAGGTCTTTTGTAGTTTATTTAGTAACCTGTCTACCCCAGACGGCGTGCGCGTGTCGTAGATGCGGCACAAAGGTCGAACCGGACCCTTGTCTAACAAAACTAGGGACAAGAAATACGTGACAATAAAAAACATTGTCATGCGAAAACCTTTGGAATAATATTTGTAACCTTCATAACTGGATTGGGGTAAACAGACACGAGCGTTACATCTACTCGTCATAAAAACAACTGTTGCTCTTTTCTAATACACGTTTTTACATTTTATTATAACAATAGCATAACAACAAAATAGCCCATAAAATGTGTAGTCATGACATTTTTTACTATAAATGAATTCAATTACTTTATTATTATTTTATGTGGCGTAATGAGTGATTCCAGCACGATACCAGTGTACTAAGTGTGTAGTGAGTGCTGAAAATGTAATATAACTACAGTGAATTGCAGAATAATCCGTGAAACAATAGCAAACGTACGTGCATGAAGCTCAAAACACATACTCCCGTTATAATCGTTTTTGAGTAAAGTTGGTGAACAGGTGGAGGCTGCATACAAACTTTGATTGGATATCTCGTTCCACTTTCACACACTCGCAACAACTCGTTTATTTAAATTATATTAATTGGTTAATCATTTAAAAAAAACACGCTATATAATATACTTTGATAATGAATCCTAAGAATATGTGGATAAAGTGGATGTCCTTGTGGATGACTTAAAGAGTGGTAGGCAGACTGATGATGTTATTAGTCCAGTCAGCCGTCCTGGGGTAGTACCACCGCTTTCGAATGTAACACCCGTAAAGTGACTTTGTCGCGTTTCGGGAATAGTTTGAAAGTAGCCAGGTATAACGAGAGGAGTGTGCACTGTCAATCTAGATGGTACATGCTCGTCTCCTCAAGCCGGCATAGTGGAGGCGACTGCTGCCCGCACAGGTTTCTCTGTGGGCTTTACGAATATCTTGGATCTGGAATAACCCGATGATACGTCTTTAATTATTAAAGAATCCATAAGTGCTTAGGCTTTGAAGGACATAGCGATGTCGGGGGTGTGTAGTACTTAAGTGTGTATGCATTACCACATACTTAAGTGTGTAGAAATATAACTCATATTATATTGTTAGGAAAGCAACAAAAAAGTAGAGCTTCCGCAAATAAAGATGAAAAATAGTGAAAAAAGCTTATGAAAAGACCGGATACAAGTTGATTTGAAAGGGGTTAGTGGTGTTCTCTCCAATTAGGAATAGTGTAGTGCGAACTAGACCTTTTAATTGGGACTATGTTTGATGTTGACGAGTGGGCGGTAGTGATTGAAATTGTGATGATTTTCAAATACCTTCCTTCATTATAAACACGTCGCTTTGATCTCTCTCATCTCACTTCAATATTATATATCTTAGATAATTTGCAATTATTCTAATTACATAAGAAACTATATGTCATCTAATTCTAATATCGAAAGTATATTTGAAGAAGACGCAATATTTAAAAAAAAATCTCTAAATCGTAGCTTTTTTTAATTTAAAAAATTAGAAATTACTTTCTTGCGAATTCATTAATAAAATTAAGGGATCCCTTGTTTCGGAAATTTTGCACGAGTCGGCGTTTGATTTTAGCTTTTCATAAAATTAGTCGATTATGAAACAAAAAGATTTGTCGCTCAAAATTAACCTTTTTGATTTTTAATGATTTCTCGACGACGAATTATTCACAAAATTTCTTCTTATTAATACTCGATTATCAGTAGTCACAATGTGATGACAGCTCGGTGGCGGGTTCACGGTCTATTTGTGACGAAGTCGCGATCGGCGGCGGCACGGCTCCCGCTAATCACACGGCTCATTGCTCCGACTACCGATGTCGTCGGATTTTCGCAAAGTCACCGATTTGTGACGTCAGCATTCTGCCAAACATCACTTACATTACATTAGTGAAAACACATTTGTACCATTACACGCACACCCGCGCAAATGTGCTCACATACCCAACACAACACCGGAATAGCAGATTGTCTCTAACAAACTATATTATGAATATACTGACGAAGTTTTAACTTTACGGTTTAAAGATTGGAATGAAAAAGTGAAGTGTGTTGTCGTTTGTGTTGCGCAGTATGCTCTGTCACTGAGATGAGTGTATGACGCGACGTGAGACTACTTCATGAGATCGTTAGTGAGAGGAGTGTGCGACGCGAACACCCTTTGTTACTTCATTCTTCAGCCAAAACACAAAATGGGGAGATTTAATTTCGCGACTGCATTACCGTGCATTGAAAAACATATATGTCCCTGGCGCGGTGGTTGTGGCGCTTTCTGTGTGCGGAGGTTTCGAATCCCGGACGAAACTAATATTTGAAGAGCGCTTCGACCTCCAGTGCATAGTTATATAAAAGTTAAAATAGAGAATGTCATTATGGCAAAGACTGCATTCTGGATAATAATATGAGCTATCTTTTTCATTATCTCAATACAATCATAGCGGATGAAAGTCTATAAACGGAAAACACAAAAACCATGTTAAGCCATTTTAATATATACAACTAGACATGCAATAACGTTCCCAATTTGACGCAAGAGAAAGGTGACCGCAGTCACTTTCAGGTTCTCTGTCAGTTCGTATTTGACTCGACGGCAACATTGTCAAATCGTTTGAAGCGGACTACGGTTTTTTCATGTGAGATGAATGAGGTTTGCTCCTTTGTGTGTTAATGTGTTGGCGCATAATAATTACTCGCGTGCGAACTTCGGCTATTTGTGAGTAAATTCGTCTTAAAACTTCCATACATAAGTAAAATTATAAATTATGAATACGCAACGCGTGTCCACCGCGCCGCCTCTACGAATAAATCGAAATTAAATTAAATTAATATACCCGATGAGTAATAATATACCTTACTGTTCAGGCGATAGCAACTAAAATTAGTTTGTTTTGTTGCTGATACTAATTAATTTCGGAGATACAGAGAGAGAGAATCGGGGTGCTATTCTTGATATCGTTTCTGACTAGATTCAAAAAATAGATTCAGCTCATAGAACGGATAGAATAATTCACATAACAAAAGTAAAATTCATGGTGGAGCCACACGGCGCATGCGCATGTGTGCGTTACTCAGTTAATGAATGCACACTCCCACCGTTATACCTGGCTGCTATTTCCGAAATGCGACAATTGCACGGCTCACTTACGAAACCCCAACCCAATAACCATCATCAGTTTTCCTATTTTATAACTGTAAAGGCCAACTGAAGACCCAACAGACCACCCGAACGAATAAAGGCCTACCGCGTGAAGACAAGAATCGGCTCGAACTCTGCCACTTCAATATTGATCAACTAAAATCCAAATGCACATTCCTTTGTCTATTATCTTATCTACAATACAATATACAAGTATGTATGTACTTACATATAATAAAGTTTATTGAATTTTTTCGTCCTACACTTTCAGTAAAACATCATAGTTAGTTTAACATAGGCAGAGCGTGGACACATGTCGAGCTACTAAAAGAGACAACAGTCTTTCTCCCTATTTCTTTGAATATGCGGATTATAGCAGACAAAAGAATAAGTTGTTAACAATTAAAATGGAGCAAGTATAGTCTGTCATGAGTAGTGTCAGAGTGCGGGTCCAGGGTTCGTGCCCAGACGGCAATCAAGGCAATATTCCACCCGCAACGTTGCTCAGCGTTTCTCAGATAGCTTGCAATTTGCTTTGTTCGTTCTACGTGAGCGATGCACCCGCTGTCTGGATATTAATTCCCCAAAATATAGTGTTAGAAGCCATTGCCTAATTGGAAGAAAGAAAGGATGGCGACGAAGAAACGCTATATAAGGAGGGGCCTGACCGATGCTCGATCTCTTTTGCGTCCTGGCTCTCGGACTGAAAACATCACCACCAGATCCACGTGTACTTTCTTGTTCATTTGAATTCTTTGTTATCTATTACCAAAATTAAACGTGAATCTGATTGATTGTTAATTATTTTAAAAACTACAAATCGCGTCTGGTTCCTTCTGATAGTATAATACCAGCCTTTCACTGCATCACGGAGGACGATTCTGTTGAGCTCGCAATTGTAAACTGTAAATCGTAGACATTACGAGTACAAAGTGGTCGTAATGTCCCAAATACTAATTTTACGTTATTTTGCCATTCCCGGCGGTTTTGAAGGTGACCTCAGTCAGTGATGGCGACCATCGTTTTGGGTGTGCGTTGATTATGAATCAGCCAATCAAGACTTCATCTTTTATACAGATGTTTGAGGTCGCAGCACACGTAGGACGACAACAGCTGTGATTTGATAACAGGGTAGATATAGTAGATTAAACGCCACACGCAGCTGCCCATTTAATATAATTCTTTAATTATTACTCATGCTTCATACGACCATTTTTAAAAAGTGTTACGTGGTTAATTATAATTAATCCAGTCTAATGGCACGGGATAATACCTACCGCATGTGGTCGGGATTCGTTTACCAATACCCGCTGGTCTGTGAACCTCGACAATCGTTTAATAAACGGTCAGCATAGCGGAGGTGACCAGTAGTCATTCGAGTGCAATCAAAAGCCGGACTACTATTGTGGGGGGCAAATAGCTTCGTAGGAACTCAGCTATATTTACCTAACCCTATGATTCGATAGCTCAGAATGTATGTGCACTAGAAATCAAGATCTTGCGATACTTTTACGAGGACAAATACAAGGTTCACTGACCTGCTTTCACACCACCTTGAGCTTATGGCACAGCCTTGGTTCCTCGGTCCTGGTGGAGCTAGCTGGTGGTTGTCACTCGCGTACACATACAATTAATTATGATTTAGCGAACGTCGCTGATGAATGTCCTGAGGAATACGATTCTTGGCACGATGATGGGCTGCTTCGAAGTCTTACACCTACAGTACGACTGCGTGTGGCACGGCCACAATGGACAACGAAAGTCAGTCACTAAAATAGCACGGCTATTCTCACTATGCACTACTATGGACTATTCTTGATGATGATTACGAGGAGCTCCAGCAGCACGGCTCGCACGTTGTTCGACCGAGGACACGACGAGACTGGACACCGCGGGCGCCGCGGGCTACTTACATCGACAGCGAACAGAGTACCTACCCTCAATAAAAAATATCGCAAGATCGTACAACTACACGTATAATACACAATAATAAAAAACGAGAAGCGCAAAAAATATCAAATTTTACGTAGAAATTGTGATGTTTACAAATAACTCGTTACTTAATATAGAAATTGTACGAGATGGTTTGATTACATTTTAACTAACTTTATATAGTTTTTTTTATATTGATAGGACCATTTGACCTCGTTTGGGCGCCGCCGTATAATCAGCGCCGACGACGGGAGAGTACGCGGTGGCCGGCCCCAGTCGCCGTCACTATGCCGGAGTTAAATCAATCGGGTCAATGATTCACTCCACCAGTTAGTCCCTGTGAAAGATGAAACCACAGTGAGGCAATATACTCGTACATGCTTTTAAAGAGTAAAAGTATCGTTAATATATTGCAACACACACGTACGAACATTCATCAATATGCATATACATAGTAGTAGACAATGATGCATTATGGTACAATTTACATTTTTCTGTCTACCTCCTTTTCCGTCTGCCGTGTTGGGGTAGTACCACCACTTTCGAATGTAACACCCGTGGAGTGATCTTGTCGCGTTTCGGGAATAATTTGAAAGTAGCCAGATATAACGAGAGAAGTGTGCACTGTCAATCTGGATGATGCACATTCGACTCGTGAGGCCGGCATAACGGACACGACTGTCCGCATGTATAAATTTATCTGTAGAAGCAGTGGAATCCTCATATAGCTGATTGAGTTATGCAGGTTTTGAACAATTGGTGAGTCATCATAAAATAAGTTGTCGTTGAGTTTACAGCGTTGAGAGTAGAGGTGCTTGCCGGTATTATAATAAGCGTACTCAACACTAACTTTCAGCGCTAACTTTATACAAACAAGCTTTTCGACAAACTAACTATGCACAAATTTGTTTAACCTAACCTAACTACTGCCTACCTTACATAACACCTCATTATCATTTATTTAAATAATATTTTATGCAGTTTCTTTATACAAGGTATTTTTTTAACTGGGACAGTATGGGGAAATCCGAAACCACAGGAGATATAGGGAAACTGTCTTAAGAACCATTTGCTCTTTTTTTATGAATACGAATTTGGCATAGTAATTTTTCTGGTCAAGCTTGAGTTGTTCGTAAAAATGAGTCATTTTGGTGAAATTTTTTTTTGATGCGATTCGACTCAGTTTCATGTAAGGATCATTTCATTGTATCGGAAGAAAAAAATCGGAGCAGCAAAAGTTCAAGATTAGTATGCTATAAAAGAAGAGAAAATGGTTCCTAAGACAGTTTCCTGTATTGTGTGGTTTAGGATTTGCCCGTACTGTCCCAGTTAAAAGAATTACCCTGTATATTTGCTAATAGGTTTGGAGCCATTCGTGGTAGCTACGAGACAATGTCATATTTGCTAATTCATTGATTTATGTCCTATTAATAAATAATATATTATACAGTACGCTTTACGCGAGGGATACGTTCCGCAAAAACTCGCGTTAAGTGAAATTCACGCATAAGGGGGTCACGTTTAAGCATAACCAAAAGTCAGTACAAAATGCAAATTAATATATACTTTAATTCTAAAAACATATTATGCCTTTTTTTTACGGAAAAATGTACCATCTATTGTCTTCTTGGTTTCGTTTCGTTTACGCTCTTGTAAAATATTTTCATAACACGCAACACTGTCTTTTACTGATCGACACACGGTCATCATCACTGTCTATGCTCTGCAATATGTCCAAGCCTGAATAAATCTTTGAAAGAGCCATTTCAGCGCGAAATTTGAAATTCGCGTAAAACCGAAACCGCACATAACGGGGTCGTGTGAAGCGGGGTCTTTCTGTAATTGTAACCGGACACAACCTTCCACGGCCACTTCCGAGACTGTATTACAATGGAAATATATAAGAATAACATATGTGCACATCGTATGTATGCGCCAATTTCATTTAAAGGGCAACCCTCATCTAGTTCTGTCACATTTCCGGGATGCTCTTAAAAATACATATAAATTTTCACATACGTCTTCGAAGTCAATTCAAATTGAATCCAACAACATTTTAAAATAATAAATTAGGTTGGCAGCCGTCGTCTCCGCTATGCCGCCTCGAGTGGAGGAATGTGCACGGTGATCATGATACTGGCAGGTCATGATACTATATTAACGCGACCGAGTGGGCTAATGAACAAATTACCAGCATCGGTCTGCCTACCTCTCTTTGTACTGAAACGAATAAAAAAGTTTAATTAATTAAAGAGCTGAGTCGAGTTACATCTTCTCAGTAATTATGTGACAGGAAAAAGGACAAAAAGTTATTTTGAAAAAAAAACTCCATTAACAATTTAAACATCTTAAGAAATTAATTTTCTCTCATCTCGAAATATTATCCGGAACAGAATAAATGTATTCCATCTGTGTGGTACATCCCATCTTGTAATTACATCAACTGAATAATACTAATTTAGCAACAAATCATATTAAATGCTGCTTTTAAATTAACACAAACACTAAATATACGATGTTTTGTAGTAAAATTCATTTTAACATTTCAGTATAAATAACATTTCGGAACTTTAAGCCTTAAGCAAGGCATAAAATAACATAATCAGAATCATTAGTAGAGTCAATCAGCATGGAAAAAGAGTCCCGAATACTTTAATATAGTGGTCACCGGAATAAAAATAACATAATTAGTGAGAAATGTCCAACGACAGAATGAATGCACCCACGAGTCACAATCAAAAGGCCCTTTAATTTGCCGTCGCACTTCATTTCGAGAAAATCCTTTAAAACTCATTATCCATCTTCTCCTGACAAACGCTTTTACTTACACTACGCCACGCCACGCCACGCCACAACAGCGCGGTTTGATGCGCATGATTTATGTTTTTGTAATTAAAAAAAATGTAAACATTAAACTCTATGAACTATAATTTTTTTTTTATTATCGTATCTCGGCATATGACAACACTCTGCCTGTTGTAAAGCTAGAGTGCGGGCCATGAACGGAAACAACTGTTACTAGAGATAAACTTGCCGACTTGAGAAGACGAATGTGCACCATCCAGATTGACAGTGCACACTCCTCTCGTTATACCTGGCTACTTTTAAACTGCTCCCGAAACGCGACAATATCATTCTGACGCGAAAAATTTTGCTCTATGGTAAATGGATCCCGGTGTTTGTAGTATAATCCATTGTGATTGAGCAACGTTCAGAATACGAGTCTGTTCCTAATCATTTGTCACTCAGCCAGGGTATAGTTGGCGTTATAACAAATCAAAACGAAGTTCACAAAAATATGGCAGCTGCACATAGTAATCACACGATACATTAAAAACTTGTAATTCGCCTCAGAAATAATCACACACCATTTTGAAAGTGCAAAAAATAAAAAAACACAGCAGTAAAATAATTAAAGTGAGTTCTAAAGAGACACAAAAGACAAACAACCCCCGGCAACCCTTAAATACGTAAATAACAACCCGTTTTCTCAACATTTACTTTCTTTAATTACATTTTGCGGTGTTTATCGCGCTACCGACTACAGACTACTTCTAATGTATACGGACCCCTTCTTTATACAGAATGATACTATCAATTATACTTATTTATTCACTTCAAATGTAGTAAAAACCTGAACGTGCGTGAATGACTGCGAAATAATATTAAAATTGGTGCGTCCCCTGGCAAAAAGTAAAGAGGCAAACTGAATTATTAAATATTAAAAAAGTGGTCAAAGTTGTAAAGGGTGGAATTACCATTTTACAAGGATTCAAAGGCGAATCGTCGTGCGGAGGGGAGGTGGACACCTGACGGTCGCCCATCGGTGCCTAATTCTATGTAAAATACATGCAAATCCTACCGAGTCGTCTTCGATTGTATATTCAAACTAATTACACTAAAATGTACATTTACACATTGAGACTGATGTTCGTGTCCGACCATCACTGAACACATTATTTCAGTGAGACACAACGATCGCGATTATTCACAAACGCATGTACGGCGTAATAATTTTATATATCGTAAACGTAGTGACATATTTTAGTATTCTGGTTGTGGTCGTCGAACGTCTGAATAAGTTATAGACAGAATTTAGGTCATAGATTTGACCAAAGCCGTATCGCTCGGATAGTGATCAACAAAGAAAAAAGTATCCTCAGCTAAATAAATATAACAGATGGTATCTTGTTTGCGATTTGTTTTGAGATAGGTCGTAGATAGAAATGCAATATGTAACTTTTTGACCCTGATTTCATTGATTTTATTTAAATGTTGTACGTATTTTATTTACCATCTGCAGTAGCTATAGTAACACTTAGCTATAGTAAAAAAAACTTCAATGTTAGGTATAGAATTTGGATAAAACTGACAATATCACGGCGTTACGCTGTCACGGCGTAAATGTAACTCCGTACTTGGCCTTCTCACTGACAATAGGCTCAAAAGTTTAACTCTTTTTGTGGGCAACCGAACGCTAATATATTAAATAAAGGGTGGACTGATGAGATGTATTCAGGAGTGGCTCGAGGCGTTATTGTTTGTGATTGATCTGCGGAGGGCACTCCCAATTCTTAGGTAACGAGGGATCAGCTGCCTTCATCAAAATATCAACGTGACCGGAATGCTCATTCATGTCATTCTACAAAACTACAATCACCACCCGTCGACTGGCAACCTTTGGGACACACGTGCATTCTTAATCATGCATTTGGAGCATTCGACGTTAGCATTTCATATTATAGGCATCGATGTAAACTCGTGTTCTTCAAACAGAATAATTATGTTAATTTTTTAATGAGAAATAATAACATTATAATATTTTCTTTGTATTATTGAATTGTTCTCGCGGTCACGGTCACCCTAACTTTTCGGGCCAGTCGACATTGTCCTAAATATAACACGAGTGAAGAAAAATATTTCTCTTAAAGAAATTTGTCCGAAGAGTTTTGATTGAAATAATGTAAAACTTTTTATATTACGTGGCTTATTTACTTTTGCCTACATTTTTCAATATTTTCGTTTGTTATATAAGTTTAAAGAGTGCCGCAGTCGGCATAGCGGTGACGAATGAAGAACATTGATTAGTTACTTCGGGATGTATTCTTAACGAAGTCGTCACATCAAATATCGTATTAAGATTATTTTGATTCACTTTTAAACTTTCGTATAACGCTTCACTTGTCTCTAGATTACTCGAGAGATTCGAAACCAATAAAAAATCTTAAACATAAAGAAAAGAAACGATATATTTAACATACACCATGTGACTCGAGCCGATATACATTACCTCTCTAACACTGTACGATGTGTTATCACTTCGGGAGAACCAGCGATGTATTGTTATGTCTGAGATTTGCACGTAGAGTTATGTGTTTGTATAGGGGTGACGCGCCACCTCGAGGGATTTCTTTTTGACGAGGGTAAGATTGTTCCAATGTGAACTAAATATATGGTACGAGTAGGCACGCATAATACAGAGAAACGTTACGCATATAACCCGCACGACACAAATAAATACATTGTCAACAATCGACATGTATTTAGTTGATTTTCGGTTAAAGTTAAACATGATTTTGGTTATTTTTACTAATTTTGTCATCACCTAATCGTACGAGTAAACTAGAGTGCAGTCCAAGAGCGGAAACAACTGTAACCGCTATCCTGGCTTGATGAGAAAATGTATATATGTGCACCGTCTAAGTTATTAGAGCAAACGCCTCTCGATATACTTCCAAGGCCGTGCTGATCCCTAACTAAGTTTGCTTCACGGGTGATTACATTTAAATTAACTATTGAGCTTTCAGTCAACATCTATAGCATATTATTCGTCGACATACAACCCAACACTTATTCGAAACGTGCAATACAACTTTGTCAATTTTAAGCGAGCGATATGCGTTAACAGAGATGATTTGTTTAATAATTTAACAACAAACTCCGTACAAAGTCCATCGGTTGCAAATAGCAATAATTTGTTTATTCGTATCCATTATGTTATCGCAGTGAAAGTGGATAATATATATACATAATTGCATTCGAGCGTGCATCACAAAACTATTATCACACTCAGACCGCAAAACGTACAATAATAATAAATCATTTTATTACATTTGAGTCATATCCCTCCTCCCGTTCTCGTACACATCAATCACCACTTGACGCGACGACATAAATAATTACATCAACCACTACAACAACTAGACGCAATCAAACAGAGGTTAAACCATAGAGGATATTGTTTTAGACGATTGTTCACGCTTTTTTTAATATTGGCCCGCCACGTGACCGCAGAACATGACGGCTGGCATCAGACCGAGTGATGATATAAAAGCATGAATTACCAAGCGGGTAACTCTAATGTAGTCTGGCAGTGGAGAGCGGCAGATCATTAGCCGGCAATAAAGGAGGTTATTAGAAGAACAAATTACCAAAAGAACAATAAAGACAAACTTTGAATTGTCCATAAATTTTGGATTAATTTCGTTATATAATTTAGTCGCGACCTTCGCGTTGCCTTTTCATAATTTCACTTTTGTTTTACAGAAGGCGCGTTTAATTATATTTATTAATTAAAATAATGGTTTCTTAATTGCGATAACACGATGGAGTGTTTGTGAAGATCTCTTCTCACGTCTTCGATTCGATTCCTATGAAAACTTCATCATGGTATCAACAACACATCGCCATTTATTAACCTTCAAGCTTCATTAATAACTTATTTTTATAGTCCGCCATTTGACCAACCGAAGAAATTGCACACCGCGAGCTACTTACATACCAAAAGTATTGCAAGATCATACAGATACCAACTATCACCAACTATTTCAGGATCTACTCACCTGCCTCTATTCAAGTTAACCTCTTACTAAAAAGCTTTCAAATCCTCAGACGGATCCTATTAATCGAAATAAATGCAATTGCAAGCAGCATACAATCTTTTATTCGATTAGAGTATGTTCGCATTAAACCTAAAGGTAAACATGAAGGTTTTAAATCCGAATTAATAACAATAAACAAAAAATGTCACAAATAATAATATTATAGATTATAAATGTTCACATAATATACATTTGTCTAATGAAATATATATCACTTATATTAATGCCACATGAAGCATGTAATTGAAATTATACGGGAGTATACTATTCATCCTATTAAAATAGCACATTTTGAATGTACGTCAGGCTGATGGGAACATACTTTCTTCGCATTCTACAAACGTAATCACAAATGCAAATGAATAGCATTGCATAATGGACACTGGACAGAAATCCCACATCTCGATTAAGTCTGGAGTCGAAAAGGTTTACCAAAATTATGTTCAGAAGAATTGTTAGAAACGACAAAAATTATAAATTTGAATACATAATAGCCGGGTCTCTCTAGCTCCGTGAACGCGTGTGTTTAGGTCCCGCCGTTTGTGCGTATACAGGGAGCCTGGTCGGTCGCGATAACCTGATTAGCATTGTACACGTTTCAGGAGTGGCTCCGAACATTACGTATTTCAGCTTTGTCACTTCGCCTCCTCGGGGCATGTTCGACTCGGTGTAATATCAATTCTAAACAATTAAATGAGTCAAAATGATATTTTATATTTAAATCAGTAAAGGGACTCGGCGGTATGTAATTAGCAATAAACGCTACGTCAGTGTGCGTAAATAGTTATTGTTTTCGTTTGGTCTTTGGAAAGATTTGTCTGGTCGTCGGTTTAAATGAGGGTAGAGCCCCGCCGCCGCACCGCCGCCGCGCCGCCGCCGTGAATAACAAACAGAACCCTTGTAATAAGCACAATCATCCCTTTTCAATTTCCTCGTGACAAGTGTATCATGAAGTTTTCTCCACATCACTGGACATTTTATGAAGGTATTTATTATTACCTATACATACATATACATACATTTTAATTGGAATAATAACAAAGCTACATTGTTCAGTGTACTAACTCTATTCTTAAATAATTATTCTATTAATTTAGGAGATCATAATTAATTGTGATTATTATAGAGGAGATGAGCTGTTTATGATCATGGCAAATAAAGCATAAAATATTAATTAATATAATTTTAAAGAATGTAGAGTTAATTTTTTCTATAAATCATTATCAATGAACGTAACACAAAAATTAACACAATGATAATATCTATAGCGGTATATCTATATAGGTTGCATTGCAAAACTGCAATATAAACAAACGTCATGTAATACAATATTTGAACAGTTTTGTCGGTGAAAGTTCCCCAAAACATGAAACTTGTATTCTGAAAGTAAATTGCAAAGTTGCCTTGTTATTTAGTTTATAAATTAAGTTTGCTTTTAAATAACAACCGATTGTATTTATTTTGTTATTTTTATAATTACATTTAGTTTTACTTTTAATAATAATTTTATTGCCAAGATCTTTTCAAAAGATTTTTATTCAAATTATTTCTGAATTTGCTATCTTTTATTAGCTAAGGCACATTTGTTATGTCTATTTATTTTCTAAATAAAATACAAAAAACATTTATATTAAATTTTCCTATAATGCTACTTTTAATTCGAAACATATATGTCAATCACTGTTTATTATAGATAAATGCTAAAGTTATTATATTAAACATTATTTCTTTACGAAATGTATATTTTTGATTAATATTGAAACTGTTTAATGTATGGATAAGATGTTGTATGTTGAATATTATTATAGTTTATGATAAATATATAATATGTACGAGTACATATTGCTTTCAGAACGAACTCCTTGTGCATGCGGGACTGTTATATACTTACTTTCTTATTTATTGATTATTTCATACAGTGACTACATGCCGCTCGATGTTAAAAGCTAGAGTGCGGTCCATGAATCCCCTCCGCTATGCCGGCGTCGAATACGCGAGGTCCACACACCTTATACCCAGCTGCTTCCGAGCTGATCCTGAAATGTGACCAGACCACTTCACGGGTGTTGTTACTACCCCGGGAAGGCAGACTAGCCTAATAACCATCATCAGTCTGCCTACCATTCTAAATCATATTGTTTATTTATTTATTTGAAATAGTCGCGTTTAATAAGTTTAAATGAAACAACGTGAATTTGCCAAAGTTTATGTGAGAAGTGGAATACAATTTGTGTAAATTATTAATATGTGTATTGAACTTTTGACAACAAAAAAGCAATTTATTGCAGTCAGGAAAGTAACAATAGTCGAGGAAGCGGATGAAAGTGTAATCACGACTTTACGGATAATATCGTAGTAGCGAAGTAATAGAAAAAGCAATTTAGATGTCCAATAACTGTTTATATAAGTTTACTAACTAATTTACTAAGTTATATTTACCTGCCGAGAGCAGACGCTTTTATTACTCTGCTCTAAATTAATTGATAATTGGGTACATTCTTTCACCCTACTAAACACTATTTACATCACAGCTCTACCTGGCAGTACCCTATTAAATTGGGGCACTGTTGCCAAATAATAATGAGTTTCAAAATACACAAAACCTCATTTCGGGCCTTGCGACTCGCTGTCAACACATTGCTGTCAATACATGTTATGATAATGACCGGAATAAATAGATAAATACTTTTAGAGACATTTTAAAACAGCGGTAGCCAGATTGATGGTGGTTATCAGCCGTGGGTATGCCATGTTGGGATAGTACCACCACTTTCGAATGTAACACCCGTGAAGTGACCTTGTCGCGTTTTAGAAACGGTTTGAAACGAGAGGAGTATGCACTGTCAATCTAGATGGTACATACTCGTCTTCTCAAGCCGACATAGCGGAGGCGACTGCTGCTCGTAGAGGTTTATCTGTAGTAGCAGTTGTTTTCGTTCATGGACCGCACTCTAGCTTCAAATCAGGCGGAGCGTTGTCACTTGCTGAGCTACAATAAAAAAAGAACTATTTTGG
The DNA here is from genome assembly GCA_948150575.1 of Tinea pellionella. Classification (NCBI taxonomy): domain Eukaryota; kingdom Metazoa; phylum Arthropoda; class Insecta; order Lepidoptera; family Tineidae; genus Tinea; species Tinea pellionella. Next base: position 9,377,329 of record OX411251.1, on the reverse strand, counting down.
TCACTCTTCAAAGAGAAGCATGTACTCTTTTGGTCACTTACATGTCTACTTGAGACCTAAATATTAAATATCAACGTACAATAATAATTTAAATAATTCACATTCACAGTAGAAGATGTTCAGTGGCAGTGTTCGCTGCCTATTCGTAAAATTGAGCAAACTTTGTTAAAACAAAAAACATTAACTTGCGAAGAACTCGCGATCAAGAAAACTTTGTCTGCAAATCACTTATGATAGAATCTCTAATATAGTTAAAGAACGGTTTAAATACTGTCAATATGTACGAGGATTAATAAATGTATGTGACTATCGGGAATATAACGTTATATCGAAATTATATTTTTTTATTTTCCTATTTATTCGTTCAAAGTAAATTCAGTTTGGATTTAAAAAAAATATTTTTATTGTAGCTCGGCATGTGACAACACTCCGCCTGATGTAAAGCTAGAGTGTGGTCCATGAATGGAAACAACTGCTACTACAGAGAGACCTGTCCGGGCAGCAGTCGCCTCCACTATGCCGGCTTGAGGCGACGAACATGTACCATCCAGATTGGCAGTGCACACTCCTCTCGTTTTACATGGCTATTCCCGAAACGCGACAAGGTCACTTCACGGGTGTTACATTCGAAAGTGGTGGTACTGTCCCAAGATGGCAGACTGGTTTAGTAGCACTATTTATAGTTTTTTGCGTCACTTAATAATTGAATTAAATTGAATTAAATGTCGTTTTAAGAGTTGTAGATGGGTTGATAATTTAATTAATGGCCAGAGCGATTGTTATCATCATCGTGTAGCTTCAAGACACTCGTTTCATACATCCGTCTCAGCGGCGGCGCGTTGTCTTCGCTCATTGACTGTTCGCTCTCTTGACACGAGGGCGTTTGCGGATTACTTTGCAAATAAATGTTTCATAAAAGTTATTGAAATCGTAACATAATGCTATAAGTGCTACAATGTAGTAAACACGTATCAAATGAGGGATTAAAATGTTGTTCAATCGTGTTTCAAAATTTATTATCGCATTTCATTTATTATAATAATAACAATTTTATTTACGCTTTATTAAAGATTTAATTATTAAATATTTATTTACAACATTAATTACATTTTATAGCATTTGTTACTTTTATATTATTTACATTTTCAGCTACTTTGTGTTGTATTATAATTTGGTACCTCTGCCCATTCCATTTGTGATTACAATGAGCGTGTGTGTGTGTATATAAACGAGAGACGACGTATGCGTGTATGTATGTATGTAATTCCCTCATGAGTAATATGTGTGCGGGATAATGAATGAGCCCCCGAAGAGCGGGCAGATGTTGCCTCTAATTACACTTAAATGTGCTTTCAAAATTATTAACTCAAAAGAAACGCTTATTTCATAACGCCTGTTAGTTTTCAAATCAATTCAGTTGGCGATTCAATGTGCCTGTTCTGTTCACCCTAAAGGGGTGATGACGTCAATTTGGCTGCAGGCTGCACTCGCCCATTTAATCCACGTTGACGATCACTAAGCTTTTCCTGAAACGCGACTGAACGCGAGGCGACCATGTAAGGTTATGACGTCTTTAATAATGGTCATAATTAAAAAAGACGGCATAGCGGTCACTATCGAGTGAGATAACAATAGCATAATGTATAAGGAAAATGTGGTGGTAACCAAACGAGCATAGTGGGTGAGTGGGTGTTGAGAAAAAATGTATTGCCAAACATGGTTCGAAATGGTTGTTTTTAGAAATGTAAGCAACAAAAGAAAAGAACAATGCGCCACTTTTCACTAAACTATGTTCTACTGTACAAGTTTTATTCACCTATTCTTGTGACGATCACAATGCGATGAGGATTTTTTTTTTTAAATTTATTTATTGTGTTGTGCATAGAGCTTTTATTAAATATAAAACGCATAAACAAAAGCCGAAACTATGCAAGTCGAAGGAGTCCATACTTGCGTTATACAATGTGTTCCCATTGCGTAACTTTGATCGTGAAACGTTTTCGTGTGCATTTCGCTGCAGTGTCACGAATTGGTCGCTTTATAGAATAAGTCGGTTCTCTGCGAACAAACTTAAATAGAAAAGGTTCCGCTGCATTTCCTACAGCGAGGAATTGAATTGTGCCCGCCCAATGTGAACATAATGATCTCTTCGGTGCTGTTGTAATTATTGTGTTTTTGGTATCATAGAAATGTTTGCTCGATGTTTAGGGTCAACGGCTGAGAATAAGGCTCATGGGACCGAAGCCATTTGCTGAGTAATCTTTGTATAATTAACTCATGTTACTAAATAATAACGCCTTAATAAATAATATTACAAAGTTGGTGTTCTATCACAATGGATGCTTTATTATTCTATTTGTAAAATAAACAATTCCGCTTTTAAAATCAGGCAGCGCAGTGTGCAGCCTCAAAGAGGGTGAAATGTAGATGCATAATTCATGGTTACTATGGATGCGGTGCAGTTATGCGCGCGGCACTCGAACCCACTTACTACGCTTTGCATTGAGACAACGTAGCTCCCGATGATCACAGTCTCCACTTTTTGGAACACTTTTTGGAAATTCGGATCTTCCCTCATGCTTCGATGTAATAGACTGAAAGCTTATCGCACTTTTATTGATATCATCTATTAGCTGCTTCTAATGGCATTTTTTTAAATAAAAATCTTTTTATTGTCTTTTAAGTTTTTGGGATGGATCTGCCAAATAGCAACTTGCGGCATTGGAGTCGATCGAGAAGCGCGCCAAGAAGCTAATAGGCGATGACACTCTAGTCGAGTCTCGGCTACAAAGCCTTGAGCACCGACGAAACGTCGCCTGTTTATCGGTCTTTTACCGGATACATTTCGGAGAGTGTGCGCAAGAGCTACACAATTTGGTTCTACCGTCCGCTTTCTCCCATCGGACGTCCAGACACCCGGAGAGGTACCGTCCATTTATGGTCCAAGTTCCAAAAGTGCGTACGAGGCGTTTTGACAACACATTCCTCGTGCGTACTGCGAAACTGTGGAACTCCCTCCCGGTGTCTGTGTTTCTCGACACGTACAATACGGGCCTCTTCAAATTAAGGGTGAACAGGTACCTCATAGGCAAGCGTGCTCCATCTTAGACCGCATCACTGCTTAACATCAGGCAGCGTGCGGTCAAACGTTTGCCTATTAAGCATAATAAAAAAAGTTTATTTCTCACTAAATATTATGTATCGAATAATTTTGTACAAAGGAGGTGGCTTTTTCGATTAAATTGGTCACCCACTCAGAAAGATGATATGAGCACGAGAGGAGTAGCTCGCTGACGCTCCATCCAACTAATCCCGGTTGGAATATGTAATGGGCGAATGTATGTTGATTGTTGAATTTACATGAGATTGTTGAAAGTTCACAATAATTGTGAAAAGTAGTAAAATGCTATTCGAATAAAAGAGAAATAGTTTTAGAGCGAGTCGCATTTTAGAATCTCCATTTGGGCCTTCACTGAAAGCTTTTCACATACAAAACTATATTTTTCAGATGAAAGATCAAAGTGGTTGTTACTGTATCAAATTGCTGTGTTTTTTCAGTGGCTTTTTTAATTTGTATAGTTTGTAAATAGCACTAATTGGCCTCGTATAAATGGTATTTTTGCATTTTACTCGATTCGATTCTCGGCTCGAGTAGGAGGAAATAAAAAACCACCACCCCAGTGACCAGTGACCAGTGCTGCTGCGGTCCACCCACTCTTCTCGGAGACACTGTGTAATAGCCGTATTATTGAAACATTAGTGAAATAGTTGATAGTACATTGTTGATTGTAATATTGTTAATTAAATAACTTTTCAAATAATTCTCGAGTAAAATAATATCCGAGCGAACGTTCGAATTGGATGAACTGAAACTAATTTGAAACTCTAACTTTGACTGTTTTAAAGTTCGAGAATATATTTTTAAAATATTCTGCTTTCGGTTATTGTTGTCAAATCTTATTTATTATTATAATTTTTTGACTATTCGAATGCTGGGTTTGTTACATGGAGGATTATCTTTGGTTTGTTATTATTAAATTATTTTGAAAAACGAACGGTACTTTTTTCCGTTTAATTTTCATCATCATTGCTTAGTTGTCACGTGCTCATCATAATTCGTAGTTCCGTAGATTCTATGTATGTATAATAAAGTAAATAAATTGAGGTAATATTATTTTACAATACTGAAAATACGTACAAATAAACGCGAAACAAAATTGTAATCTCGTCGGCGAAAGAATCCTATCTTAAATGGATTTAAATATTTTATCATTCGAAGTGGATCTAATTGGTTTTATTTGAAGCTAACATTTTCGAGATCTATTTTATTGATAATTAAATTTGTAAACGTTTCAATATAATCATATTTGCTTTCCTTTTTTCTTTTCTTTTTCTTGAACAAAAATCTAAATATGACAAAAGTAATGGATATTTCATGACATTTTTCATCTCGTTAGTACATAAGCTATTATAATGTTGTTGTATTGTGAGTGAAATCCGAGCCACTACTGTTTTAGTGTTGTAGTGCAAACGTCAACAAACGAGCTCCGCAATGCGCTTTTCTTAATAAATATAAATCAAATTAAGACGGTTTCATTCTGTTATTATATTCAGTTGGCCCCAGAACGGCCTCGGGGCCAATTTTTTCGGTCCCTCGCGCGTGATAAATGGCTCGATGTGAACCGGCGGATTCTTCGCCGACCTCTCGCGGGCTTTCGGGAGGCTCCGAACGAACGAAACAGTCTATATAAGCGAGCGAACATTTTTGCCGGCTCCAAATTAAACGGGTTCGATGAGATAATTCGGGTTTAAAGGATTCGTTTACTTAATGTATTCGTTCACAAAATAAATTTTGCTTTTATTTTTTGTTTGTTCGTTGTACTCAAACAAAACATTTTAATCAAATATCGAGGTATACAGCGATCTGAGTGAATTTATAAGGGCACCGCGAGGGGCCGCAGCCCCGACTCGTGTTCGCCCCGCGCGCTGCCGTATGCCCGAATCGTGAATAAAAGCACGATAATATAAAACAGATAGGTCATCAATTGCACCCTTTCGTCCAATAACGTTCACGGAGAGTTCGGTTTCGCCGACGCAGAGTTCTCGCCCGAGTCGTCCTCTGAGGGCTGTGGAATGTTTCCATATCTGTTCAATTTCCGCATTGTATCGTGCGATTGAAAACATGAAAATAACAATTTAATTTCAAATATATAAAGAGTCTCACTCAGTCAGTCTCATGATGCTTATTTCCTCAGTCTACGGCATTTCTGATAATACCACTTCAGAAGTAACTTCCATGTTGATCCTTCCTGACTTGAAAGTGGTGGGTGGTATCGCCCCAGGACAAAAAACTGGCCTAACAATAAATAACCAGCTCAATTACCTAAAGCCATACCACACTCACCCTAATGTACAGGTAACATAACCAGGGGTAGGCACATAGTGAATTGCACGTGCCTGATCGCAGTGAGTGAGAGAGCGGTCTATAAGTTAGCGAGTGGTACCGCGCACTCAATTAAAACCATTTATTATTATTTAAATAGAATCGTTTATTAATCTGTTAATTGGTAATTAACATCAGAAATTATTTGAATGCAAATTTAACTCAAAAACTTCCATAATTTTTCCTTTTTCCATAATTATTTGCTGATATTAAACTTTATTATATTTGAATTAATTTTATAGAAAGTTGCCGATTCAAATCCGTTCGGGATTTGTTGTTTAGTTTACTTTAGAAACGGGTAAATATTAAAACGTATTTTTGAACGAACGTAGAAAATATACATTCAACCATTCGACCTCGCTCCGTAAAAGGTATCGCATTCTCGACCCGCACGTATCGATTAAACCGATGTATCTGGACACGGTCTAAGCGATACATTAACCCTTAAAACTCACAGAATAAATAAAAATGATCGCGAACAACCAAATCCAACTGTATTCATGAAATTGATAGTAGACCGGGGACGGGTTTTCATTGTATATGTAACATGCAGGCCGAGTGGCCGTTATGAATATTAACTATATGGTGGCTGTCGACATCTCTAGTTCTGGTGAGCGCCACTTGTCCGGATGTATCTTCCAATACAATACAATACAATTGTCACGCCTTTTTCCCACAGGGATAGGCAGAGACAACGGAACGCCACTTACCACGATCCTGACACAACACCCTCGCTTCCTTCACATCCACAATTGGCACTAGGCAGCTCAGCTTTCATGAGGATGTCTCCTATTTGATCGGAAAACACCCTTCTGTGTCTGCCTTGTTTAACGCATATGTATCTTCCGTTCTCGTGAAATACCACTGGAATCGAATGTCATCACTATATAATAGTTAATATGTACTGAAGTTGTTCATTTTGTCCAATGTTAATGAGTTCCAAATATCTTGTGTGTTACTGTGATTTGTGCGCGTTTCTTTTGTTAGCTGTTTGAACGCTATCACTAATTAGTATTACCCATTCACATAACACACGTGGATCACAATGTACGACATGTCGCAAAGAGCGTGTGCATGTGTGTGTCTCCTTCATGAATAAGTATCGTAATTCAGAATTAAAGTAAGGGTAATCGATACTCTTTCATTAATATATATTTAAAAGGACTCGAAGGTCACGTCCGATGTGAAAAGAGCAAATGTTAGTAAATAATTTTAAAAATATATGCACGAGAAAAAGTCCAAACATGTTCTGATAGAAGATATAGAAATATAGTTAATTCATCGAACCGAGAGCGAAGCAGAGTGAGCTAACACATCAATCATTAGCAGTAATGGAATGCGTAATCTAATTTCATGATCAGATTAAAGGAAGACGTGTTGTCACCGAGGAGCTCTTCTTAATTAATTTACCTCTTCAACGAAAGGGGATTTCCCTTTTAGATGTTTTCATGAAGGCGGGAGAAAACCATCCATGTTTGCATTCTCATAAACATTGCACACGCACACACGCGCACACAGTCCCTCTTATTGATGTAATAACATTTTAATTACGTAATGATTTTGTTATCATTATCAAATATTAACAGAACGAGTAATATTCTCATTACCGAAAGAGAAATCGAACTAGAAATAAATTAAATATCTAATATGGAAACGTTTCCCGTCAGACCGTCTATGCGGAGGACACGGCCCGACGTATTGAAAGATGTTTGACAGCCGTGGAACAGCTCACCGGAAACGTGGAAGCTTAAAACATTGCAAGCTTTCAACGCATGTCAGAATATGAAACGAGTTATTTAACGTTTCGCCTCTGCGGCTGCGGTTTCAATACATGATGCATTCGCAATTAACAACGTGCGCGATGATGCGAAGCAATCGATGCTAACAGGCACACAACTATATAACTAATGTATTTAAACGTATAAAAGAGAAATAACAAAGGAATAACTGAATCCTGGAGTGTAGAATATTTAGATAGGAAAAATACATCCGAACACGTGGAAAGTGCGCCCCCGCCAATATAAGAGGATTAAATATGAATATTTGAATAGATTTTTAGATAAAAATATAAGACCGCGAATCGAATCGCTCTCTATTGTTTCAATGCTACTAGGCACTAGGAATATTTTTAGGTCGCAGCGTTTGTGCAAATTATATGCAAATGTATTATAGCAATAACAATTGTGGCAACTGACAATACTCAACCGAACCCCATACCAATTGCTAAGGTAACATTTTGTTTATATCATATTGTCTATTGTGTCGTACATTCCTTTACCTACCCTACCCTATGAGATATTCTGGAATATAGATAGCACGAAGCACGAGCATTAAACTTCCAGACTCATTACCTAAATATAATACTCATCGAAGTAGAGACCTTCCCATAAAAGAGTGGTTCACGAAACACACGTAGACCCTTAATTAATAAATAGGTAATCAATTACGAGAAGTATAACAAATTTTCAATTAGAGTTATGAGCCCCGCACTAGTGCTGATTACACGGAGGCATTCACTTTTGGTGATACATAGAGGCACGGGTCGCTTCTCAAAAGAAATATACCAATTATAAAGGGATGGGGAATTGTCCAAGTAGGTCACCGGCAACTTCTTATTTCATGATTAAAATAAATGTTAATGTATGCAGTTTTATTCGTTCATTTGTGTTATTTATAATAATAATCAAACTGCACTCACCCCTCACCCCCCAAGTGACGCCAAAAGCAAAAACAGCAAACGTTGCAATAAATGTGCTTATAAAATCTGGCAATCTTTCAAAAATTCTCTCCAGAGTCGCGGCGTGGGGTTCGATCCATTTCACTCCTTCAGTTAAAGGCCCCCGGCAGCTAGTCGTGCACTCCGGGTCGGCTCCATTCTTCTCAGAAACGTTATTGGACTTCTCGACCCGATGTCGTGCTTTTGTTGTCATACTGAAATACTTTCTCGCTAAAAATTTTCTTCCTTTTTCAGACAAACTGTACAACTTATAACTTATTGTATAAAAAGAATTAAAACCATTTCTAACCTTCTCATTTTTATCATAAAACAGCATTTACGTATATGTTTTCCATAGTAGAAAACTTTAAATCACCCACTTAATTAAGCGTTTGTAATATATAAAGCGTTTGTAACAAAAAAAAAAACATGAAGTTACATTTCTAAAGCAAGATATCATAACCATTGAAATTTCACTGGAAACATGTATTAAAAGTATTAAAAGCGTGAAATTTAAAATTGCCACAAAAGTTTAATGTTACGAATAAATAAAACTTATTTATTATTAAAACGTGAATTTATTTCTAAATGAAACAGATGTTACAAATAACAATTTCAATGTTTTATATTCACGTTTTAATATGCGATTTAGTTTCAAACTTTTTCAATATTGAATGTGGAAATATTATAATGATTTCGGACTTCCTTTTCATATATTTTAATAATAATACAATTTTATTCAAATTTGTATTTGTATGTTAACGTCGACCTCGCAAAATAATTCACGCTCTTATCGGTAACATTGCAAATGCTATTTAATCGTTAAGCTTTGATCATAAAAAGATAATTGCCGTTTAATTATGTTTGCGTATTTGCTAATTATAAATTGAATATGGATCAGACATAATGCGCGTTATGTTCACCACCACAATTCATTACCACCACCACAAACCGCACCGCCCGCCACTACAAATAGGCAACAAGTGTCAAAGTGGAAAGCTTCAATTTGCAACAATCAAATGAACGGATGTGGTAACCTAAAATTATTATAACATTAACTTATATTATTATGTATATTACATGACAGGCAGAGAATATTTGTAAGAAATATCTTATATACTTGGAATCTGATGGTGCAGTTTTAATTTTCATCAAAACCGTCTCGAAACTCCTTCGAGTGTTTTTCGATCTCTTATGGTTTCGGATTTTGCCACCCACGCACACTTGAAAAATTCATTCTGTATATTTTTTCATATAACAGTCCGGCGCGTGTGTGACCGCAATTAATCTACACCTGTTGTTAAGGCCCAAGACATTGAGGCCCGGGCAGCACTGACACGTTTAGTTTAGGCGAAAAACTAAATTTAATCAAAAATCATACGTGACAAAATACAAAAATATGATTTCTCTCTCATACGAGAATATAAAATATGAACAGAATTCAACAATGTCTTAAAATGTGGCATGTAATTAATGATTACATTTAAGTAGGTACTTTGTAATCAAGGTTATCACATCAACAGAAATCTTATCTTGTTAATAGTCTACATAGGTTGTGTGTGTGTGATGAATGATGATACATTTTTAAACAGTAAAACCGGTTTACAGGATCGTATTCATGTTAAGCTTATTAACAGCGCCATCTAGCAAAGAACTAGGGAAATAAAACTTAAACTACTTCACAGTTGCCCTCGTTCAATTTGAAGGTCACTATGAGAACGTAATGATTCTATAAACTACCAATAGATGGCGCTCCAAATATTATTTTAGAATTTTATTAATAATGTCGGTATTTTATTATAGATGGCGCTAATTGTCCATGTTTTTTTCTCTAATTGAACTAAAAAATTTAAAAAAATATTTGCAAATACGTGAACGATAGGTATAAAATTGTAAAAAGCACCTCGATTGTTGTTGTTGAGTCGCTGAAGTAATAACAACAATAAATGAACCGCAGAATAAGAGAAAATATTTTAATTAATTAATTGTAATAATATTATGACTCTCTATTATATTAAGCTGTTTGAGTATTAGAAGCGGGTGCGGCGCGGTGCGGTGCGGCGGGCAGCGGCGGGCGCATGTTAATAGCAAATTAATTAAACATCTCTGTGAGATAAACAGAATCCCGGGGGGCTCGCTTTGTGAATTATCCTAATAAGCGAGCCCAGTGGGTCACAACAGCCGGGAGGTAGTGTAATTTATGAGTATTATGCGTTCGGAACATCCGCTATTTGAATAGTGAACCCCTCGCTCGGGGCATCGCTTTATGCTTTCATCGTGGAGGGTGGTTGCGCCCGTTTCATGCTCTTCTTGTTAGTTGGACGAGAATTATGAGCGCACTACTTGATGATGAGTGCTCACTCACTGACGAACGTTCAAAGGCTACATGTCTAACTACTTCTTGATTATCAGATGCCATTCACGAATTAATGCCATAACGATGCACTAAGATAATGTAAAGCGAGACTTTTATCGCAGAGTGGTAGACGAGCTGATGATTTTTTTTTCTTCTCAGGATGACACCACTTTCAAGTGTGACCAGTGAAGTGTGTTTTAAGAGATTAGCATGGATTGGATTGGAAGTAGCCGGGTGTGATGTGCATATATTTTGTCTCCTCAAATCAGCATAGCGGAGACTACTGCCTGCAGACGACACACTAGCTTAACATCGAGCAGTCACAGTACGGGCTAATATATATTTTTTTATGATGACACGACATGTGACCTCGACTGGCCTGGTGGTAAGCACCGTGGAGGTCCATGAGCACTGACGACTCGAGAACCGCTTACTCGGTGGCTTCAGTCGCCATTACTATGCCGGCCCGAGAAGGTGCTTTTTCACGTTCCGCTCGAATGTGGGAGAACACATGGGAGGTTTAAAACATGTTAAAAATAATGATTCTCAGATTGTGTTTATGTATAATTAAGTTGGGTTTACATGAATGTCTATCTGATGCGGACATGAAAGAGGCGTAATAATGCCAGCGGCGACGGCGGACGCTTACGACGAGACACATTTATTACGAGACCACTGAGCGATATGTGTTTTTTGCACCTCGATGACGATATCTCTGTACATTGTTATTTGTAAAGTATAATAATTAAGCGCGCAATAAACACAATAAAGACAAATGTAAAAGCCGGCAGCGTACGTGGTAGATGTTATAAGAGTGCGGCGAACAAAGGCGTAACGAAAGAAGTGAAAATCTAAATAAAATAAGAGACACTTTTATGTTGCTATAAACCACAATTGTCGGGTTTCTCGGCGATAACAACAAATTGCACGTGATACATCACCGACGCTATTATACCATTAATAGGGTGACCAAGTAATGTTATTACATAATATACGTATTATGGGATTTCTGCAAAATATATATTTATAACAGCATACGGTAAGTTACGAATGTTACGATTGATAGACGACTTCACCAACAGAATATTATTTCTTAGACGTATGTATAAAACATCACATGTGGCAAATGACAGCGATTCCATCTAAATTACGTATAACATCGTCATAATAAAATATAATTAATTGTATCAGTATGTTTAGAAAGCCGAGTGTCCCAAAAGATCGCGTAAAGAATGCGTACCGTATGAGCTATTACACGGCCAACATCCAGCCATCGGCCGCAAGATTTTATCGGCTTCTTCCACCCATTAAACCTTCCATAATGAAGTTTCTTCGCCGGATAATGCACTCGGGCATTACGTAATGATTTACAAGGGTGGCAATAAAAAGAATCTAAGGGATGACCCGACCTCGTAAAAATGGCATTTAGAGTGTACGAGTGTGGGTTGTAAAGAAGAGAAATGGTGCAACATACCGACCGAATAGTCTTCGTCGCTGATATGAATCGCTTTATGTTGGTACATTTACTGCTATATGTTTATAGGTACTTTAGTGATGAATGTATACCTGTTATATCACGTGTTTTTAGTAATTTCATCGAGTCAGGCAGGATGCATGTGTGTCGAAGTATCCTAAGCGAGCTTCAAAGTTCAATTATATTTCTAATGTTTGTAGAATATATAACATATATATTTAATATTGTTATTATAATAAAATAAGTAATAAAGTGTAGGTTTCAATAGATCAAAAGTGTAAGAGGGCGCTGGGGGTCGTTTATTTGATTTGTTGCGGAAGGAACCGCGTCTGCCCTCTTAAATCATAACTGTTAGCAATCTTTATATAAGCTGGGCTACTTATAAGTTGTTACTTTTGGAGAAAACCGCACTTAACTTTGATTTACACGTTCGACTTCACTGCACTCATCATTTCATTATAGATCCCAATTAAAATATTATAAAATATACTCAAAAATGGTTATAAAATTGCAATCTCTCATAATTTAATTGTACTATTAAAATGCTACCTTCAATATGTCATAAAAATGTGTGATGTATTTCTTCGTGTTAAAGTATCTAATAGATATTTTGTGTGGGCTTATTCTCTTCGAATATTTCCATAGAGAATTGACGCTTCCTACGGTGCGGGCCGCGCGGGTGTGCAGCGGTGCCTGATGCTTAAGTAGATATTACTTTACATTGTATGGTGTATATCATTTATGAATACATTTAAGACTTCTTTGGAATTAAATTTATATTATTTTTATCTTTAATTATGACTTTTATTATTACCAACCCATTTAAATAAAGTATTGCTCTATAGGTCATCGGTAGGGTGGTAGGTTGCGGAATAATCAACACGGAAGTCACCGTTAACCACCACTATACCATCCGAAACTAAACATTGACAGAGGATATCGGACTTTATACATAAGAGATCGTGTGAAGAATTTGAGTATAAATTAGAATATCTAAAAATTATTTAGTGCCTTAAAGTGAACCCTGAAGTTTTCGCCTTGTCTCGTCAAAATGTTTTTCCTTCATTTGTTTTGCCACCGTTTTATTATTCAGAAAATGTGACAGATACGAAGCTACCACTTTACTTGTCCCATGTCTCGGTGTATGAATGTGGTAGTCCTACATCAGTTTCACAGTTGGGGGTAAAAAATAATTCCGAGCAGTAGAGTGTGATAGGCCCCGACCAAAATTCACAACATGATATCTATTGTGCGCCGGATAATGATACTTTGTTATATTCTAAAATAATTATAACCACCCTTTATTAATATTCGTTTGGAGTTTTTATCATGCGTTAATGACTCCACACAATCACACGATAATTCAGCATATGACGACACTCCGCCTGATGTGAAGCTAGAGTGCGGTCCACGAACGGAAACAACGGCCCCCATAGAAATTTCTACAGGCAGCAGTCGCCTCCACTATACCAGCTCAGATCATCCAGATTGACAGTGCACACTCCTCTCGTTATACCTGGCTAGTTCCAAACTGCTTCCGAATCACGACAAGATCACTTCACGGATGTTACATTTGAAAGTGGTGGTACAACCCCAACACTGGCAGACTGGGTTAACAGCCATCATCAGGCTGCCTACTCCCGTAAACCACAAACCGATATCTTTCGACTTATTAATGCAATTGGTATGAAGCAGATCTTTAAGATGCTGTTTTTTGCAATATGCAATATATCTTGGTTTGAACATATCAAAATCAGCAGTGCCTTCGTCTACCTGCCTACTACAAGAGACGAGTTATTGTGGATTGCGGCGATAACTCATTCGCTCGCTGATCTGTGAGATCCGATGGCCATTGTGCACCCGAGAGCACCGAATCCGTGCGACTCCACTGCGGAACTGGATAAGTTTGATTATGAACAAAAGTAACATTGAATTAATAGACCTTGTCGCGTTTCCATTTGTACTCTGTCAACCTGGATGGTGCACTCGCGTCTTCTCAAGCTGATATGACACAGTTGCATCCGTTCATAGACCCCACTCTAATTTAACATCAGACACGCACTCAGGCGCATCTATTATTGTTATTATGTAAAAAAGTAAATAGATAGCTTCTTATATAATTGTTAAGTACTTCCGCACAATAAAGCTCTTTTTCATGAAAGAATATTTGTGATGTATACCCTTTCGCATCGGATGCTGCAAAATTAGTTACCGACCATAACTCATGCATAACCATAATTTACAACGACAATAGACCTCCTACGGTGGACGTAGATTAATACGAGCGCCACCTACCGGCTGCTCCTCTTATTAAAGGTTCGTGTAAAGCTCAAAGATAATGTGCCTCGTCATGACATTATATAGGGTGGTGCAAACTATATCGACTATTTATTCAATTACATTATTATTAAAATAACGAGCTCGATAATATGGTGGACTTCTTTCTGCTTACCTTACTCTCTCTAGTCAGAGCTTACGGCTTTTAATAATAAAAAAGTAATTCCATTACTTTAACTAAAACTGAGTGTGAAAAAGCAACGAGCACGAGGTTATCGATAACTACAATACGGCGCACCACTAGCGGGATAGTTGTCGTGCGCATGCGACGATCACAGCGGGTGGTGTTACTCGCAGCGGGAGACACGGTCACAATGTCACCACACTATCACCGGATGACTACCGACTCTGCTCATGATATAATGAGATATTTAAGATCATTGATATATTATAATTATACAGGGTGTTTCTGTTTATTATTATAGACATTTTAATAAACTAACAAACATACTTACTTTGATTTGTTATTAAATACACTTTATACATAATTAAACACATAATGAAAATGTAGCACTTAAAGCTGGAGAAGCTAGACTCATTGCCTAAAGTGTGTGCGCCTGAGCACATCTTTATGAAGGTGCACTTAGTTGGCATAAAATGTAACAAAATAAATATATAATAAATTCAATATAAAAACATTTCTGAAAAAAATTGAACCGACTTCTAAATAAAACACTAAAATCACTAAAAAGTATAAAATAATTTAATTGCGAGTACATACACACAATTTAATAAGCATAAACATGAATAGATGCTTATTATTTATTTACAAATTAATTGTCTGCATTTTATCTAGCATATATCTGAAATCGGTGCATGCATTTGAAACATGTTTTATGATTGGTAATGTACCTAGATTCAAACGATGTGGAGTTTCATAGGCAAAAAAATACACGACGAATTGATAACCTCCTCCTTTTGAAGTCTGTTAAAAATAGCAATAATAATATTAAAGAATCGTTCTGGCACTACTATAGGAATAATGTGGTTATCGATAGGCCAATATGCGATTGGGCACATTTTCCCACATGGTAGTAACCGCTCGCTGCTCGCCGCCATGCTGCCATGCCAGTTGCGGTTGCACGTTTCTTATATTTATGAGGACGTAATATCAGAATCAGATGTTATTTATGTCTCTCTTACAAATGCTATCAATTTATATTCAACTAACTGTTGGTCCCCGGTGCTACCCGGGCTTATCAATTTAACAGCTCTCGAAGTATGAAAAGTAAGAAAAGAATACCTCATATTTAACTTCGTTTCCATAGTAACAATAAACAATAAATAATTTCGACCAAATTTGGTTATCATAAAAACGGTTATTGTGAGTTAATCTTAAAAGATAGACACATACTGTCGTGGACATTTTTTTTAGATAATTTAAAGAGGAATAATTCTTTCATACATATTTTTTGGGTATCTCGAACGGTTTTCGCAGCGCACGTAACGGAAGCCCTCAAAGATGAATAATATTCCCCGTTTTTTCCACATTTTCGACTGTTTCTTCGCTCCTATTAGTCTCAACGTGATGTTATATAGCCTAAAGCCTTCCTCGATAAATGATCTATCCAACACAAAAATAATTTTTCAAATCGAACCAGTAGTTCCTGAGATTAGCACGTACAAACAAACAAACTCTTAAGCTTTATAACATTAGCATAGAGTATAGATATAACTAAAAGTATCGACTATTCATTTTTTTCTTTGTGCAGCTTTACAGCCAGCGGTCGCCTTCGCAATGCCGGCTCGAAGAGACAAATACGACTTTCAAGGTCTCATATTACTCTGCAATATTTAATTTCGAAACGAATTAGGTTGAAGTTGTCTTCTGTCTTCTATAAGTGCATAAGCAGTGAAATGTTCTTTGTAAATAGTCGGTAGCATCGTGTCTGATATAAAATATTACGGTCAGGAACAATGCTCGACCCGTGACTCCGTGCGATGTTCCGATATACAGAGGAAATATGCTAAATTCAATAATGCCGCTCACTGTACTCGTATACGCTCTAGGGTTGCCAATACCTAGACATTTTCATGTAATGTCGCTTTTACTGAATAAATAAAAAACCTTATTTTAATAATTTTGCATTTTCAATTTGATTCAGTTTTCCTTTTTAAAGTTTTCCAGTTTTCCTTGTTATATATTTGTTATACTTCATCGCAAGTTTTCGATGATACTCGAAGTAGTCGTCGGTGCAAACCCTATAATAGTGAGATGCACGATATCGCGGGTCACCAGTGATTTATAACAATCGAGATTCCGAATGACATATGTGCTAACTGTTCGACCCTCGCCACCACCTCACCACGCTACTCACATACTAACGTTTCAACTTTGAACTTCGCTTTCTTCAATTATTTTACACGCCACACCTACTCGTAGCACACAAAACACACAAACGAAAATATTGAAAGGTGCATATTATTTTGAACCTTTGTGATATATGAAAAGCAATGTTTTTTAATGTGAATTAGGAAGGCGTGTCTTTCCGCCCATGACGACGGGGCCACTCCAGCACGTAGCGACCCTCGCGGCTCGGAGTCACGCCCAGGTCCTAATGAGCTCCTCCAGCTCGATGACTCTAAATTAAATGGGACTTCGAGAGGAATGGGCGTCTCGTCCTCGGCGCTCATTAATGTTATTCCAATTCGTTTGTTTGAATTACTATTATGTTATTTCATTATTGTTCAATTTTATTTTGCGCGGCGATAAAATAATAATGTAATACGAATTTCCGGGATAAGATTCATCACAATATTGTCAAAACATTAAATAAAAAAGAATTTAAAGTATAGTAGTATGTAATATCATTCGTTAGTAGATGAAGAGCAGTTTAAAGTAATTTCTAGTGAAGTAGGGGCGTGGTTCTGGAACGTGCTCATGAGAAGGGGCATCATCGAGGCTCCTCGAGCAAGGACCCTCCAATTGTACACTCATTTGTCGCTACGGACACTTTAGAATAAAAATATAATCATAATAGCCATGATAAAGGAGATTTATTATGCATTAATATAATAATAAACTCAAAGCAAGAGCAAGTAGGTAACTTTTAAATGACTTTAGTTTGTGTCTCTACACAGGCTCCATTCACTGTTGAAAATCTAGTTATGGTATAAACGGTTACTATTTTAAAAACTTGTGCAATAAATGTAAAATGAGAAGAGTAAATATTTGTTAAGTGTAATATTAGCGAGCATTTTCGCGTGTGCCAAAACTCCCAAACAATATGCCGCCGTTGCGCCGGATACTTTGGCAAATATTACACCAAATAGCCGAATTTTCTTATATTAAACATCTTTTGAGTTCTTTCACTTTAAAATTAGGAGTAATCACAATATAAATAGCACAGTTTTGTGTATTATCATTAGCGAATTAATTCACATGTTAGTGTAATACAGCGAACTGATAAAAATGTCGAATAACTTTGAAGATATAAAAAGCGATGCTTCATCATCTAAAAGTGAGTGTAAATAATAAAAATGGTCCGAGGCTGAAAGTTAGAACATTTAGGTGTAAATTATGAGGCTTTCAGCGGCATATTTAAACGAGGCGTATTTCAGCAACTTTCAAGTTATTAAGCAACATTTATTTTGGCAGCGAGTCGACGTTACGAGTCTGCGAGCTTCCCGCGGCGCTCGCGGCGGTGGAATGACGCCAACGACACACAAATATAGGCCGACTTTTATTGCAGAAACAACTCTCAATTCTAACGTTCGCCCGTTATTACTACACAAGCGAATAATAATAACTCAGCACCCTTTATATAGCCTAAGATAGCACGATGTACACTTCACACACACCGTGCGATCTAGCAAATTGCTTTTTTATTATAACTACTGAATATCAAATTGAACAAATTTATTTCCATGTTACATGTATCACTCGCTATATCTATTAGTATTGTTATTATATCGAACATACATTATCTAAATGCGAGTTTATCTCGAGCTCACACGAACGAACAAAGTGGAGTAACACTTTTTTACACCATTTGGCTAAAATTTAACGCAATGTATGTTCATAGACGTAAATTATCAAGACCCTTGGCGGTTCATTCTTGATGATTTTATAAATATGATTCTGATGTTGTGATGATATAGACCATCTTTTAATTACAGCTCGGAATATGACAACATTCCATCTGGATGTTGAGCTGGAGTGCGGAACTGCTGACGTAGATAAATAAACAGCAGATTTCGAGCATTCGTAACTTCCCAGCTACTTCCGACATCCAAGAGTTCAGTAACTCTTAGGTTTTTTTAAATAGTAACGAAGATGTCGTAGTCATTTCGAGTTATTAGAACGCTTCGAATACACGGAAAAGCTCGTTATCTACGTATTCATTCGTTTCAGTATTGTACACGAATAGTGCCCTCGTATGGCGTTAACAGTCGCGCTCCGTCGGCTCTGAGGATAATATTAGTGGATTTACGAGGTCGCTTCCCGCCAACACTGATTTATATTTTCCGACATTGATACATTATTGTCGGGCTAAATCGACGATGCTACGAACCTATCGAACTTATCGATGAACATTTATTAACATTCAACACACATACACCGTTTGTAAACTACTTCGCTTATTTAAAAACAACATGAATTTTGATTTTTAAAAACCGTGTATCGATAACAATTTTTTTTAGGTAACAGTTACAACTCGGCGAAATAATAGTGAATTGTTAAATATTATTATGAAAATGAGTTCGAGACAAATTATAGTGGTTTAATTTGCGGCATACTCATGGAGGAAGAAGTTAACGATGACGGTAACGATTGTTTTTTTCCCCAGTCGCGCGCTCGACTCGAGTTAGTACAGAATGTATATAGATTAAACATCTTAAAAACAGTTTCGGGAACGAGTATAGTACATAAGTACATTGTGAACAATGCACATTTGTCACCACCATACATACGGAATGCACCCGCGCTATGCGGCTCAGAGCCAACTACGAAAAGATATCTCAAATTACAACTCGACTGTGGAAAATGCGGACAAAATTGTTGTGGAATTCGATGTACGTACACGAAAACATTTATTTAGGCTTTTGCTTTTAATTGTCATATTATACATACCAGTCACTTTAGTAATGTCGCCTCCACCATACTGGCTCTAGTCGAGTGTGAGACTCCTCTTTATGTAAATGCATTGTTTATAAGAAAAGCTTGCAACAAGATGTATTTTATCGCATACATTACATGCCATATATGCAAGCGTGTGCATTATCAGCGATCAGGTATAGAGGGCGTGACGTGCGCCCGCCGTGGCCACTGGCTAATTTACAACCTTACATAAATATTGAAATTTCGATTTTGTGTCGTGAAGACTTAAGAGGATTTAGTTATACCTTTTAATGTTTTGATGATGATGGTTATCAGTCCAGTCTCTCTTCCTGGGGCACCACCACTTTCGAATGTATGATGATGATGAGTGTGCACTGTCAATCTGGTGCACATTCGTCTCCTCAAGTCGGCTCTGCAGAAGCGACTCCTGCCTGGATGAAATTTTCTGTCAAATGAAATAAAAGCTTTATGAAATCGTATAAAGCATTGACGTATAGAACTGGATGTGCAATAACGCTCCCAATGTGACGCGAGAGAAAACATGGCCCCAGCCACGTTTAGGTTCAAACACACACACGCAGCCACGTTCTCTCTTAGATTAGTTAGTATTTGACTTGACGGCTACATTGAAGCGGTCTACGCTTTTTTATGTGAGATGTATGAAGTTTGCACCTCTAGGATTTATCTCAATGATATAAAGTATCTAAATGCAGATTCATCTGCGAGCTGCTCTTGCCACTCTTCGAATATTTCGTTTATGAATTCTCCTATAAATTGAATATTGCGTGGGACCAGCCGTCTCGATTTCATCTGAAACACGAAGCCTTCTTGTCCTAACTGCAACACGAATTTCATACGGATATCTTCCTTAAAACTATCCTTATAAATATTATGTTCGCGTGTAAGTTTTCGTGTGTTAATGTCGCATAATTCTCATGCCATTGTTTCACGTTTTGTGTGTAGTACATTAGTTTTTATCGGCGTTTACCCTGTCAACGAAGATTGTAGATATTTTGCGATCATTTCATATGTAGTAGTTTATATAAATTGTCGCATTATCCGGCCTTTTTTGGTGGGTTTTATGATTATTTACAACCTTATTCGTTTATTATATTATCGGTTGTTATATTAATTTGTGAAATTCACTTTATTTTATAACTTTTTTTAAAGTGTACACTGTCGATCTAGATGGTGCATACTCGTCACCTCGGGCCGGCATAGCGGAGGCGACTGCTGCTCGTAAAGATTTATCTGTAGTGGCGGTTGTTTCCATTCATGGAGCGCATTCTAGCTTTACACTATGTTCATGTAAATTACTTAACATAATTTTACGACTTGAAGCATTATGTTTTATAGCTTTGTCGTGAATTAATTTTAGATTTATGACGTTTTATGATTTATATATTTAAATAGAAATACCTATATTATAACCATAGTTCAAATGTTCATAATCAATAACACGATTCTCTTAAAATAAATAGTTTTTGAGTTATTTAGTTGTACAATTTGTGGTTGTTATATTGCCAATAAAATATGACGGTGCATAGAGAACTTAATCAATAGTTCGAGAATATAATCGAAGCTGATATTCGTCGCTACGATTGGCCGACCGAACTATGTCTTGATTACTTTAGATGCCGGTAGAGGGCGTTGAGAGAGTATATCTTGAGAGAACAGTATTTAGGTGATCACGATGATGGTGTTCGGCGGACCGTTGTTTCATTATTTCAGCCATTAAATCGAATAATATCTAGAAATATAATTATGATGTTTGTGTTTGCTGACGGTACAATTTATAAAATGCAGGCAGGCAGGCAGGGCTCGCCAACCATCGTCAATAAGTCAAATGAAGCGGTAATCTTGAAGCGAATGCTGTTCTCCTTAACGGCTCATTGTATAAACGGTGATTTATTTAACGACCGAACCGAGGTACTTTCACTATATTAACAATCACTGTAGAGGTACGCTTCCGAACTACGCGACGTTCGAACGACACACGCTCAGTTTTTTTATTAAATTTTTTATTAGAAAAAAAAACATAATTATTTTATTATTTATTTATTTTATTTTGGCAATAAACAGTCATCAGATAATTGTGATAAAAATTGTATAACTATTACTGAAAGTAAATTTTTAAAATATTTCGTGTACCATCTGTACAGCGTAAATGCTGGGTTGACGGCACCAATTACTTGCTTTTTGCATCACAATTAGCACTAGCCGTAGCAGCTCTACTTTGCAATTGAGTTTTATACTAACCGACACGACTCGTACAATATATACATACTTAATATATTATGTTAAATTTTCACTATAAATTAATAAGAAAAACATTAATATATTTTAGGATTTGCAAGGTTTTGTATTATACAACCCTTTATTGAGCAACCCCTCGCTCAATAAACAACAATATTACCATAAATTATCCATTATCCATGACAAAATTTGATTATTAGTTGGTATTAGAGATTTGTAGTTCATGACGTAAACAAGCTTACATAAATATTTGCGTTTAAACTTTGTCTTTGATCAATTAGTACAATGAATGTATTTAGTCGTGTTTCAGCTAGGAAGTAATCAGATTCTGTGGTAGCAATCGTTTCCGCTCGTGGACCGCACTCTAGCATCGGGCGGAATGCGGTCACATGCTGGATTTATATTTAAAAAGTGATAAGTTTTGTCTGTTAATGTAAAAATGAACTGTAACGTGTACTAAGTGAGGTAATGAGAAAAGGCAATCGCTGTAATAGTTTACGGCGTTTCCATTGAAGGCGTACTTAGGGTTATTAATAATTGCTTTGATTGATTGTGCATTTTAATTATAGTTAAGTGGGATAATTTATGTTCGGGCGCGGTCGTTAATGTACCTAACGTTTAGGTTGTATCGCTATTATTTTAAAGTTTAGTGAACTAAATGTTCATTATACAATGGGTAATTAATATATAATAGTATACACCGTGCTATGGGTATCAGGACAAGAACAACGTAAACCGGGAATCGAACTCAGAAGGGTTTTTGGCACGTTAACCACTGAATCCTATAAAAAAAATATAGTATATATATTGTTAACCGAAATGTGTGCGATAGATGTATACAAACACATAATAAATGTGAGTTGTAAAACAATGTAATATAAAATAATATTAACCGGTTGTTTTGTTGTCCGTACATGTCAAGCGCAACCAACAATTACCGGTCATATATCTCGCGATAAACTGCGGGCACATAATTCATGTGATTAAAACAATAACCGATGGTTATTAACATCTGCCTTTTGAATTAAAATGTTGATCGAATAAGAAGAGGCGAGGCCTTTTTTTGCATACCATACACATTCATTTATCATATTATTATTTATTTACACGTGACAAGAATTTTAATATTTAAAAATATTTTATAAGTACTCATATGTACTTAGCTAATCAGTCTACTGTATTACAT
This sequence comes from Tinea pellionella, assembly GCA_948150575.1. Lineage (NCBI taxonomy): Eukaryota > Metazoa > Arthropoda > Insecta > Lepidoptera > Tineidae > Tinea > Tinea pellionella. Next base: position 9,354,499 of record OX411251.1, on the reverse strand, counting down.
TGATGTTAAATACGAAATACACACAATATATCTTCACTCTCCAGTTTGCTTCTCTCTCTCTCTACTCTAACCCGTATTTAACGTAAATAACATAATAATACGTCAATCAAAGATAATTCTAATAATTATTATCGGATGAATATTTATAAGGCACACTATAATTGTAGCAATAACAATAAATATTTATTATTATTATTATTCGTAAGTAATTTATGACAATTAACCGACATAAAACACATTTTATTGAGTGCAGATTATTCTTTATATGTTGGTAATTTTTATTATTGGAATAATTTGTTGATTCATGATAGCATTTGATAACGATGTTTGCTGCTATTGTGCACTTTTGTTACAATGTTACCAAAAAATATATATTATTTTCTTATTGGAAAAATTAACAGTGAGAGGTGACTTACTATTAAGAAATTGAAAGCAGTATAGGTAACTCGGTCGTATTTTCAATTCTTTTTCTTTATATTGACGCGACATGTGACGTCGACTGGCCTGGTGGTAAGCACAGTGGAGTTCCATGAGCGCCGACGACTGGAGGACCGCGGTACACGGTGACCCCAGTCGCCGTCACTATGCCGGCCCAAGAAGGTGCTTTTTCACGCTCCGCTTGAAGGATCCAAGGTTGAAGGATTGGGAGAACACGTGGGAGGGCAAAGCATTCCATTTATCGATCGTGCGATATCTTGTCTATAAAATAAACTTGATTATTTCACCACTTAAAAGATCAAAAAGGTGAGATGTGAGGCGACTGACTTTAACCGAAGACAGTTGATCTTTGACGATTGACATTATGAAAGTGTTAATGAGCGGAAATAATGGACAAAACGTTCTTTGAAAATAATCTTTTAGATCATTTGTTTATGATTATTAATATTTAGGAGATAATTAACGAATATTATGTATTTCTAAGTAATATATTAAAGAAAGTCAGTTTTAAAACCTGATGCGGTTGGCGTATAAAATGATTCTAAGATTGCTCTGGCTGCTGGTAATTTTGCAAGAAATAACATCCTTATAAACTATAAATTATCATGTTTGTCGTTTCTAAGAACTAGTATTGTATTGTGAAGCGGATTATTTGCTTCAGTGTGACGGTATAGTGAATAGTGAGGAACGCTATTATTTAATTATTATTTGTTGCACAAATATAACAATGAGAATCACGAAATAAAGTCTTAATAACCATCGGCATCGTCATGTGTATCCTAACATTGATACACATTGTATCCAGAGACCTGCTGCAGACGAAAGGAATTATCACACCCAAATAATGGGAATACGAATGTAAAATTCAATAAACAGGCAAAATTAATAATAAAATATTTTTGTAGAAATATGTCGAAGCCGAAGCTATAATAATAGTGACAATGAAAATGTGGCCTAGTCCAAAATAAATTCTATATTATTAAAAGTATTTTACAATTTGTTGTCGTGTTTGTAATTGGTCAAAATTATACAGTATACGTGTTAGTAGGGTACGGTATAATGATGTTAAATTACATCGGTATGCAATTGTACTGAAGGACCGATGATTATGGTGTTTAGCCGCGTGGTAGCATTGTAAAAAACACATTTTTATTTGTACGAGGGTTAAATATTGGCTTTATTATTATTGAAAACCAATTGTTTACTTATAATAATAGCATATTATGAAAAATGTAATTACACCTCTCACAAGCGGGAAGGGGTGTCAACAGATACCCGATACTAGACCGTTTTTAAATGTCTGCACTAAGCCAGCGCTTGTTTTGCAGAGACTGAGCGATCAAATCGGAGACATCCTCATGAAAGTTGGGCTGCCTAGTGCCCATAACCGTCGGGCGTACATGAAGTGAATTGTGGAAGCGAGGGAGTTGTGTCAGGATCGTGGTAAATGGCGTGACAATTGTAATGTATTGTATTGAGCAACCAAAGTACACATACCTAACATATTATGTGTCGTCGATCGTGAGTTGACTGTGAGATGTTAAACTGGATTATACAAAATAGGAGCAATACGCTGCAGTGATAATAATGAAAAGGCAAATTGTGTGGAGTCTTAGGAGCGGTGGTATGGTGGGACATGATGAATAAATCAATGGTATATGTAATAAAGTAGCCGTGTTTATTTGAAACGTCATTTATCATAGTTTTTCGCGTTCCGACATCCCGAGCGGGTTTTGACATTATCATCTATCATGTGTAGTAGGGCTGTCATAAATATGTGTACATTATAAAATATATATATTCATTCATATTATATATTCTCACACACGGGGTTATACCATAGAGAAAATGTTACATACTTAGTTAATAATAGTCTTTTGCTCTAGCCATTCTTTCACTCTGTCGATGCCTTGGTCTTCATCTACCTGGTCACCCTTTTGCCTTATTAGAAAACTATCATGTTCTTTTCGGTGTTCTCCAGTTCCTTTCCTTTTAATTAAATAATTAAACAGTGTCGATTTTGAAGTCATATAAACAATGAATAACTTACAAAAGAGCGATCGACTGAAAACCGAGTTGATTGGCGAGGTAGCAATGGACCTAAATGATTCGAATATCCCAAAAATCTCGTCCAAATAGTAGCTTTATAAATAGACATATATCTTATTCATTAAATATGTAATAATATAATAATATGTGTTGGTAACCCTATTGAAGTAAGATTTATTTTCTCGGTTGAATAGGAGTATGTTCTTGACAAGTATTGTTGTTACTTAATCTACGCTTTAATACCGTCCATTAAGATTCAAATTACTGTGCACAATACGAGCATGAAATTACTACAATCTATTCATATGATTGTGATTACGATTTATTATAAATCGTTATTTTATTGTAATTCATAATGATGGGAGGCGTATTCGATTCTCGAGCGATGACATAATATTCGATTATTAACAAATAGTACTCGCATCTTACGTTGTCACCTACACTATAACTATGTGACAAGTTTATTTATTTTCCAAGTGAAAGTAATCAATATTAATCTTTTATAAGAGAAAAACAATCCGAACTCGAACAGGCTATCTAACGTAAAGTGGTATTTTCGTAACGCATACAAATAGAAGAGCAGTATAGCAGCTTCAAACTCTATGGCGTCTCGGAAGTCTAAGTATCATTTAATATAACCGAGAACGTCACCCACCCACGCACGCGGGCACGACTGAAAAATCATTTGATTATTACATTCTCGTACATGGTACATGCTCGTCTCCTCAAGCCGGCATAGTGGAGGCGACTGCAGCCCGTAGAGATTTCTCTGTGGTAGCAGTTGTTTCCATTCATGGACCGCACTCTAGCTTTACATCAGGCGGAGTGTTGTCACATGTCGAGCTACAATAAAAAAAAAATCATCAATAAGTTGTAAGAGAACGCTCGAAACACTAATAATAATCTTGAACTAACATAATTACTCAACCGACAACCGTGGCCCATTACGACTATACATCGAACGCAAATCGCGCACCCGACTATAGTCCTTAATGCGACGATTGTAAGAGTATTTAATGCCAAATTCGTTTGCGTGATGTGTGTAAAGTCATGAGCGTTGTCGATGTATATAGCGATTGAGTTTGATAAAAGTGGCAACCTAGTTGTCGTGGGGATTTATTGCTTGAGTTCACCCGCGAGCTTTAACAGACATCAACTGAGCACACACTTTGACACTTACATGCATACTTTACGCCTTATCTATACATATTTACCATAACATTCAATCATCGAGAAGCTAACGGTCGAGTCGAGAGACCCCGTGTTCAAATTTCGCTTAAATTCTGACCGGTATAGTACGAACCAAACTTTTGGGGCACGAAGAACGTGAGAGGGAAGAGCACACTCCCGCGCTACCCGCCCGCAGCTTATATGTTCTATTCACATTTAAAATTAAATTTTATTATTGTAATCCTGACTGTACTCGCGCGAAATAGCGCCCGCGGCTAACTTCCGAGACGCCACAAAGTTTGACGCGATCTATACCAATGTAACTTTCTTATAATTAACATAGGAATTGTTAAATAAACCTAGTAGTTCGCGGGATTAGCTCGCAAACGGTTACCCGAGTATAATTTGAAGAGGAGTGTAAACTGTCAACAATCTGTATGTCATAAGAGAGGTAAACGCTTCGCACCAAACGTTAGTCGTGTCCCCAGACGCTCGGGTACCGCCGGTCATAACAACACATATATCAGTAATCGTGAGCACATTTCACTTTAAATCTCCGACACAACAAATTCGCTTTGAATACTAATGTGTTTCGTGGCATGCCTGCGAGTACCTCCGCACTCAACTCGTGTCTATCAACTAGGGTTTACATCAACAATTACGTCATATAAGTGTTCATTGTTTTCACTAGAACTTGACAATTTGTCAGAGGAGTGTGCGCTGTCAATCTGGATGGTACATGCTCGTCTCCTCAAGCCGGCATTGTGGTGGCGACTGCTGCCCGGACAGGTTTCTCTGTAGTAGCAGTTGTTTCCATTCATGGACCGCACTCTAGCTTTACATCAGGCGGCGTGTTACATGCCGAGCTACAATTTAAAAAAAAATTGGAATTATTGGTCAGTTATTTTCTGATGGCTCTCCACCTGCGTTAACGTTATGACTACGATTAACTGCGGGATAATTAGTTAAAAATTACGACATTAAAACTTTTAACGTTTAACGTGTAATGCCAATGGTATTGACGTTTGACGTTAATAGAACGCTTTGCTTGGTCGCGAGTTTTGGCAACATTTTGCTTAATTAATGAGATAATAAATGCGTTAAGACGAACGTGGAACTGTAACATGATATAGGTCATAATTGTGGTTCTGGTAACCCTATTCATCTAACGCGTACTCTTATCTAACTGCACACTTCCATTGTTGTATAACCGAATTTATTCACTATAACCATGGAAATAACGTTTAAAATTGCATTTTTATGTTACAAATTGACTAAATATCAGAATTAGTATGGAGTATGAAAGCTCAGTTGAAAACGTATCAATTAAACAATCTGCAATGTTTATGAAACAATTGTTGTTACAAGTCTTGGTTTTTTTAAAAATATTCATTTATTATGTGATTTCAGTTGATCTTTAATAAATACATATAATGCCTTTACCCGAAACAACACAAAAAACAAAGGTGGACCAGTGAAATGACCTCGGAGGTATGTTTCAGGTTCTGCTTGGAAGTAATCCGGTATAATGAGAGGTGCGTACACTGTCGCACTGGACGATGCACACTGCACATTCATCTCCGAAGCGGAGAAGATTGGCTGTCTACAGAGTACTTCTTTGTAGGTAATTATTTCCGTTCATGGACCGCACTCTAGTTTAACTAGCGGAATGTTGTGTTATGCCGGACTACTATAAAAAATCAATGTTCGTTTCGACCGAGAATAGAATCCGGAACCCCGTCTAACAGTCTGCCACTGCGCCTCTGACATATGCCAAAATAGAGAACGTGAATTGCAGAAAATCGTTCGCCATTTTTATAGTGTAACCGAATTAACATGCGGTCGGGTTGTCGTATAAATTATCGACACGACTATAGTGATGTAGTGATATATCGACATTGCTTCGTTGACACTATGATTTATGAGGGCGGTTTTTGCGAGTCAGTGGGCTGTGATTAAAATTGAGTTGTAATTTTATCGATAAAATTTAATAATGCAATAAATAAACAAAAAATGCTCAATTTTGATTACCATGTTCGTTCATTTTTAATAATTTTTGACACTTCAAATGCTAGATTTAATTTATTATTAAATTTTGAGGAAAAATGAACAGATAAAACCGCATGCATTTTTTAAATTAAATTTCATCGTAATTTATTAACATCTTAATTTAATTATTAAATTAATTTTAAAATGTTAATTTATAAAGATTATAGTCGCCGATATTGTTCAAAATGATACGACACAAAAGCATCCAGTACATAATAATATATTTCTCCAAATACATCACATCGACAATTGGCACTACACACATCACTAATTTCCATCCAGTACTCACCGCTAATAATAGAGTGCGTCGAAAAGTTATGTCAGTCAGTTCGTCTACGGACGTGACATCTCACTTGACAGATGACAGTCGTGACATGTCGCCTGTTGAATTGCCACTTTGGTCATTAGTTAATTGCTCCCTCATTATTATTATTAGGTCGAAATTTACTTTTAAAAATAATTCTAACGAATAAATAAGAACTTTCCTTTACAAATAACTGGCATTTCACACAACTGCTACTATAGAGTCGTCTCCACTGTGCCGGAGATCTTATACTTCAAAGTGGACGGTCATCATCAGTCTGCCTACCTTTACTTTAGTAAATATTGTAAACTTGTGTATATAATATGATATAAAGAAGTAATCGTGCGTCGTTCACTGATCGCGTGACTCGTACTATTAAACATTGACAATACGTTGACAGATTCATCGACAATCAATCAACTTATGATTAATTACCTATTGTTGTTACACCGTCACTATCAATTATTACACAGTTATAAATAAATAACCTTTATTGTTTAAAAACTTGTAATATTTTACAACACGTTTTAGATTCACAAAGATTTCGTCCACTTTTACTTTTCTTCATTTCTTCATACACCGTCGCTCGGCTGCGGACTTTCCTTTCGTACTCCAGATCCATCTATCACACGCTCTACATGACATACCTTTCCTTCCATCTCATCATTCTATCGTGAGCTCAACTTCTCGACTTGTACGTTATAGTAGTTATAGATTCATTTAACAATGTCATATAATACAATATATTATTAATATTATAATAATTAATAATACAATAAAAAAGTAATTGAAATGTCAAAGCTTTGGGCAGCAAGTCTTCTCGTTTAAACATAGGTACATAATCCAAAACATGTCCGCATTGTGTCACCGCCGCCGCACGACACCGCATCACACCGCGCCGCATCACAAAACTGACACGTGACATATATTGTTGACATTTGGTTACAATGATTTATGTCCAGAGGTTGAAATGGGTAAATTACTGTTTTTACATCACATTTAATATACATATATATTTATATATGTTGTACAAACATACTTGTTTCAAAGCTTTCTAGGCAATATTAGGGACATTAAATGTTTTATATTCATTAAGATTGTGTCCCAGAATCGGGACCCTGCCCATGGGCGCTGATATTTGTTGGATACATTATATAGTGTCTGCAGTTTACAATGTTAATAAGATAGAGATTAAGATGATTTCTTTGCAGAACGTTTGTTATTTTATTTTCCTCGCGGTGTTGTGAAATTGTGGGGTGCTACTTTGACGTCGGGGAAAAATCCTCTCAAATGACAATGACATTTGGGACAACCTAGTACAAGTGTATCCGTGTAGGGTGAATATTATATTTAAAAATTTAGGATAAAACTTGCACTTATACCTTTGATTGAAGCCGACTGTCCCGAATTCCACTAAGCATTAAGCCTTGTATAATGTTCCACAAATGGTTATTAAAATATATTGACAATATTTTTGAAAAAGCAAGTATTGTTATAGTACGAACCAAACATTATGGCGGCTCCGAAGTTTGGCACAAGTCACTGCGTAGCACACAAGTGGGGCATCAGCGGGGCATGCTGATGGTGAGAGGGAAGGGCATACTCCCGAGTTACCCGCCTGCAGATTATTTTTATATCATCTATTTATATTTAAAATTAATTCTCAATTTATTATTGTAAACTTAGCTGCACCTGCACCCGCAGCTGACTTCCGAGACGCCATAAAGTTTGACGCGACGTATGCTAGAAAGTTAATGTTCATTGATTTATCGTTAAACTATTATTTTTGGTATTAATGTAATACGTAATAAAAGTGTCATATTATTTAATCTCGAGTGACCTTCTTACACCGAACTCATAGTGTCTCTATTCGTAGGTAACTATTGCGGTGACTCTGGTAACGGGGCGACGACGACGCGCGACGGTGGCTGGTGGACGTCTTGACAGCGCCGCCATTACTTCCGTCTTCGACTCGCGTATTGTTGTCACTCGCTGACAACCTTCTTAGTTACGTCACCGGTATCCTTAATACGAGATATCGATAAATATTATTGTTAAAGTTTTCTATCGTGTTTATTTTTGTGTGTTTTATCGTTTATGTACTTAATTCGTCTAATAAGGCGTGAAAAAAGCTTTTAACACTAATTTTAAAAAGGGATTTTTTAAATGACAAAACTTCGTCTGATGTAAAGCTATAGTGCGGTCCATGAACGGAAACAACTGCTACTATAGAGAAACCTGTGCGGGCCTGGGGACACGAGTATGCACCATCTAGCTTGACAGTGCACACTCCTCTCGCTATAGCTGGCTATTTTAAACTTCTTCCGAAACGCGACAAGCGTCATAAACTCATTTCTAAGAACCTAAATTCCTTGCAGCATCGATATCGACAGCGAGAGCATCACTACACAGCTCAGAGTTGTCAGGACTCGAGCGTCTTTCCGGTCGCAATCGCGACATGTCAATTAAGACGCGTGCATCGGACATTCCGCTTGATATCGCATTGAAGCTCTAACGATTGTGAGGAGGCTGTACTTGACATGTGGACTACTACGATGCATTTAGACTACTATGTTGAGCTGGATGCTGTTTATTCTGGAATGAATGGAACTCTGGACATCTCCAAATACACAATTACAGATACAGATAGCATGTAAGCGGAAAAAACTGCTTTCACAGAGAAATCTACAGGCAGACGGCAGTCCCATCCGCTATGCAGGTTTTAGAAGACGAATGTGCACTTCACAGGGGTTATTCTAGAACTATCTGTAAATGATCTCTATTGCAATGAAAAACTTGCAAAATATTCGTGATTGCCAAGAATATCCGGTATGCAGTTAATCCGGGTAACACTGCAAATAAACTAAATCCATAAACAAACATCTGGATAAGATAACGTTCAGACGCAATTATCAATCAAGATATGTTCTTTAATAATGATTTAATACATTGATTGATGCGTACATGATTATTGTAGGTCATTGACAATATTACTCACGTTGCTCCACAAATTTTCGCAACTCATAATATATAATTATATTATATACACAAGTCTCTATTGCTCCAGATTACCTGTCAAAATAAAGATTCGTTCAATCTGCCATCTTTGGGGCAGTACCACCACTTTCGAATGTAACACCCGTGAAGCGTGAAGAGATACAGTCCCCAGACTAGATCCGATGGCAAAGCACTATTGTACATAGGTAAACATTTTTTGGAAGTAGTCAGTTGTAACGAGAGGAGTGGGCACTCCGCGCATTCGTCTCCTCAAGCCGGTATAGCGGAGGTGACTGCTGTCTGCGCAATGTATTTGTAGTAGCAGTTGTTTCCGTAGATAGAGTGCTATTATAAAATAAAAATTAATTGCTAAAAAATATTTAATAAAATAAATGTTAGTAAAATTGTTATAAAATATTGTTAAGAGAGTCGTGAGTGTGCAAAGTCAAGGGTCATTAAGAGCTCCATCGATCAAACCCGATAATAGGGTCATAATTGATCAAGTAGGGATGTAACACACGGTGAAACTTGTATGAAACGCGATTGCAACCATAGTTTAGCCGACACGACGACTAACTATACTACCATAACGTACGTATACTTTAGAACCAAAAAGACATTTTTCGTTCAGATCTTAAGCTAGAATGCGGTTCCGGAGTGGATTATAATTGCCACGAGAGAGAGGCACTGATCGCATGTCCAACCCTGATTCCTAAACGCGATGGACCACCCCGGAACGACTGGCCTAATAAATCAGTCTGACTACTCTTCTAACCAATACATATTTTTAATTGTAGCACGACATATGACAACACTCCGCCTGATATAAATGTCTATGGGCAACAGTCGCCTCCACTATGCCGGCCTGAGGGGACGAGTATGCACTGCACCTGGCTATTTTGAAACTGTTCCCGAAACTTCACGGGTGTTGCATTCGAAAGTGGTGGTACTACCTTAACACGGCAGACTGGGTTAATAACCATCATCAGTCTGCCTACCACTGTAATGAAACTCGAATGAAACCACTCTGGTTCAGTCGCATGTGATTGTAATTTGCTTGTGCGTGTGAGTTTCGCATGTCAAGTATTTACAAAGATATGATTGATGCGATACAACTTATTACTTAGTACATTTTGTATTTGCTGTTATTGGTGTTACCTACACGCATTAAACATATGACATGTGGGTTATGTATTATATTTATTTAATTTCATTTGAGATTTATTTTTGATTGATCTTTTGCCAGAAGCTTTTTTCATTTGGAGCGAATGGTATCGACAAAAATAAATGAAAATTGAATTTTAAAAAAGTTATATGATCATCGGTGAAGAGCGGAAGACGTGAGTTCGATTTCCACCTTTTCCGGGATTTTTTTGTTCAGTGTTCATCATATTCACAATAAGAACCCCATCATAAATAAGTTCAAAAGATTGTAATGTGGGTTCAACGCATATCAAAAAACACAATATATTGGAAGTAAATATAGTTGATACAATACAATTGTCACGCCTTTTTCCCACAGGGATAGGCAGAGACAACGGAACGCCACTTACCACGATCCCATCCACAATTCTCTTCATACACGCCCGACGGTTATGGGCACTAGGCAGCCCAGCTTTCATGAGGATGTCTCCTATTTGATCGGAAATTGTATTGTAAATATAGTTGACTGAATGATTGTTAAACCATTATAAAATAGTGTATAATTGAATGAAGGTTCGAAGCGGACAGCTTTATTGGTTGCAATTAGCGTTGACATGGTGATAGCGGTCTGACAGGATGACGTCACAAGTCGCACGCACACACACACACACACACACACACACACAGACACATTAATGTCATTTTGTCACTTCCTCTGCATGAAATTCGCGAGGACTTTTTGACAGGCATCGCACCACTACCCACCACCAGATTTAATTAAATATATTTTCAACAAGTTATGTACGTTTATTTCTGATTAAAATAAGGTTATTAACTTTTTTACACATCTACAGACACCGTACGTGGCAGACACGTACCGGCACAAAAACAACACATTATACAGGCCATGTATGTGTCACGCTACGCCACGTCTTTACTTGACATATGAATTCTTCTTTCGTGTATGTGCTAGTACAGGACTGCCACGTACGGTGTCAGTAGATACGAATAGAGCTTTAAGTTATTATCAGTCAGATTCAGTAACGAGTGACACCTAATTAAACGCAATTAAATTAATAAGTATCGAATGTTAGTAACAAAATCAATCTATGAAGTACCCACCTCTATGGAAATCTTATCAGTTAGAAATTAGTATTGTGTTAGATGGTGTCATACGTTATAACCGGGGCGAGATGATAAATGGGCCGAGTCGTTAATCACGCCATGAAGCTTCATCATTCATCGTCAAAACTCGCCCCTTACACCCCCCGACACCTCACCGACACCCCACTACCTTAACAGAAAGAGGGGGAGGCGAATCACTCTCGCAAACTTGTAATGATATTTGTGTTATTGTTTTTGACTTGGAAATATTGGAAAAACATGCAGATTGATGAAGGTTATGCCGTCCCAGGGTCAGTACGGCCCCTTGAAGCGACTCGATCAGCTCGGAAGTAACCGGGGATCATGCGGTAACTTTGATAGTGCATCTCACACCCCTACTTACCCCAAAATACTATACAGTGCGGAAATTGCGAAATAAACGACAACAAATAAACTTTTTACAACCCGGCCCTCTTTATCTTGAAAAGTAAGAATTTTATGACAAAATTTATCAGTATTTCTTTTGCGACGACCGACGACCGCTGATATGTCATACAAACAGACAGACCGTGTTTTATTATTGTAAATACGTATGATTTATGTGACTCGGCATGATAACAGACAATTATTAAACGTTTAACCATCTGTCAGGTGCCGGTTATGTCATGGATGCGCTAATGTCACTGGATGGTGCTATGCAATTATATGTATGTGGGAAAATTGGAGAAAGCAGAGAAATAAAAACATCGATCGTCATGTATTAACTTTTTTTTCAACAGACTCTAAATCTTAAAATTTGCTCGTTCTTTTTTAGTTGTCTGGCAAAGCTGTTAGTTTATTCATCCACATGTATATGCTACACACAATACAATCGCATCTAATTTTCAATGCAAACTTTTTTTTATTGTAGCTGGGCATGATGAGACGAATGTCCTATCCTGATTTGACAGAGCACAGTTAAAATCTTGTTGTAAGGAATCACTCCAGTAAATTATGGAATAGCATTAGAGATTTTACTAAATGAATCTTGTTTATCGATAATGGGCACATCCATTCCAAACCTTATTGTAATCCATGACATATAAGTTAAATATTAAAGAGCCCTTCATCGATCATTGATGGAGACTGCACCTTACTAATCCTATTTTTCGTAATTTAAGGCGCACACACAGTACTTATATATTAATGCCTACATATAATAAATATATACAACAAATATCGGTACTCAAATCTTATGTCTTAGGGTACACAGAAATATACCTATACAGCATCTATCTTATCTATTGTTTTTTATTCAAATTGTAAATCTTTCTGTTTTATGCACGGATGCTCTGAGCTGGTGCTTCGCGTGACCACCGGCTTTTTGGTTCAGTTTTCATTATAATTTAATAATTGATATATTTTATAGAACGTAAGCATAGTCTTGAATCTGATACCACTACAAACCGGATAGGAGATGGAGTGATTTGTCGACTTTTTAGAATAGAAAAAAGTTTTATCAGATCACAGCTTCCCGACACACTTTTTATATAGTAATAAATAACGCAGCGACTTTAATATAAATTATTATTAGTAAGTAGTAGTGGAAGGCTGAATTGTCGCGTAGGTGGTCCGTCTTTGGTGAGCACAATATGTTAATGGATTTAATATTTATATTCATTTCACGCTCATATACGGTTTATAGACAACATACGAGTACAATTTAGTGTGTATTAATAAACTCCAAGTACATTGCCAATTATAATTACAAGAATCAGACCACCGACGAATCTGAAAATAGTCATAAATCCAATATCGTTTATTGCCAACGTAACTATGCTAACCTATATGCATAAAGTGTCACTCAGCGTCAAAATGTACATGATATATTTTTTTAAATCGCACCAAATGTCACCTTTCGCCCACCCACGTGCACGGCAGTCCATAAATTACAATCCGCAAGCCAATACATTATGTCGCCGACAATAGCGGCTGTCGGACAAACCTCTTTACACTATCCCCAACAATTTCCACTCTGCTACAAACACCATCAATTCTTATTCGTGCAGGACTTTACTAAAACTTATACTGTTTTACAGCCATTTTTTTTTAAATATAATTGTTAAAGTTAAAAGACGCATTGTTTAATGACTTGGCTTTTTTTTAAATATAAGGGAAAATTAATTAATAAAGTACAAATTACGTCAATAACCTTTAATTTCGTGTAATTGCTTAATAAAATTATTATTTGACTAAAAATGTGCTCTCTACTAGTTACTACACATGACGTGGTCACCCTATCGACGACCTCACAATGACAGTCCAGGAGGCGACAACAAAGAATAGAATTGACACGCTTTGTACTCCTGTCAATAGGATCAATAAACATTTACTTTTTTGGGTACAGTTGGATAATTTTATATACTTTATGTGTCCTGCGAAAGTTTTCCATAGGACTAGAATATAAGCTAAGTTCTTCTCAATTTAAAGTTCAGCTATAGTTTGCAACGCTTCTTAAACGAACATAAAATTCTTTTAAATAAAAGTATTAAACCTAGGGAACCATCCATGTGCACATTTCACGTAAATCCCATCAATAACAAATTGATCGGTAGTCGTTTGTGTTACGTTTTTTTTTCCACGAACCATGAAATGTGTGTTTGGCTTTAGAGTGATCTTTGAAGTTTCAACTTTATTTATTGTGATTGTGAGTTATTGTTATTGTTGAGTAATTATTAATGGTCCATTTTATACGGATTTTGTGTGAAATTTTACACAATTTCTTGTGAATGTGCGTGTGTCTTTTTTTGTGTAATGTTATTTATAGTAGCTTATTTGCTTAATGATGGATTATTTAGCTGTATCACTCTTGTTGATGATTTAAAAATACTTTTTATGAGTATTGTAGAGTATTGTGTGATACTCGAAGCTATTATTGCTGATCTGTCTACATGTTACTTTGAATCCAAACTTTCTACAGAATAATCTAGGCTTGTGCATGCAAGCGCTTTTTCGATGGCTAATATTATAATTTACCAAAAACTAATCGCTTCAAAGATATGTTAACATTTTGTGAGCGTAAATAAAATCAATCATGTAATAATACAATCACCGAAGTAACCTTCATTGTAAAGTAACATTACAATGAACTAACATTTATCTTATTCGGAGTTCTTTAAAATGTTAGAAAAACTGTTGAATACATCTTAAATCTGAACACAAAAGGTGATATATTTGAACCTAACTAATCGACGATTTGACTGATCTACCATCTGCCAGCCGTTTGCCAGGAACTGCCAAATAAATTATGTATAATGGACACTTTTCGGTCTTTCGGTCCGTTTCCGAAGAGGTGTTTTAGAAAATTCGGTATTGTAGTTATTTTGATTTTTCGCTTCAGGTATTTGAATATTTAGCACCTATGAAAACGAGGGATTTAATAAAAAATCATAGAATTTACTAGTACCACACTCATTCGAAATCCACACTACTCTCGGTAATACAAATAAACCAAAGAATTCTTTCCCCAGTGTATTCACATCGCAAAAATGACAAGACTGATGAAGAAACGATGACTTACAATTTTTTATCGAAAAAAAACTTTCAACAGGATTATAAGTCATAAGGTTTGAGTATCAAGAAGTATATTGGCTCGCGAGTGATGTCTTTCGTAGAGTCAAAAGGAAGAAATATGATAGGTTTTATATTTTCTATTGAGGAAGAGATGACACTCCAGGGCGGGGGATCATATCGATCCTATAATACTGTTGTACGGTTAAGGATTACTATGTAATATGAACGGAACGGTTGACAAAAAAATACTCATTTTGAAGGTTTTCTTGGAAATTCAAAAGAACCTAAGCCGACTTATGGAATGTTATCTTTAAGCTGTAATGTTATTGAATCTAGTAATACTACATTTTGAGTTACATTATTCGGAATATAATGATATTGATTGATAAATTTAAATAATCCGTCGTAAAGATAGTACGTGAATAACAATCGTTCATTGTGGAATAATAGATAAACAAAGATTTGCATATAGTAGGGGATTGAAAGGGACCTACATAACAAATGAGATATCTGTGAAAACAAATGTTAAGTAATTTGTCTTATCCTACCTACTTCTATTTCATTGTTCAATAACAAATTATACTATGATTTGTTTATTTCTATATAGTCACGATTATTCAAACAATAACACTGTCTAGCTTTGAAATAGTCCACCTTGTTGTATGTTAGATATTTTGCTCAGTTCAGGCAGATCGGTCGTGTTTATCAGCTCAGTCCATAAAACGATTATTCCCTAACAATACTTCGGCAGATATTTAAATAGCAGTAGCATAAAATTGTGGCGGTGTAGAGATGGGGGACTGAGGTAGGTATAATGCGAGGCGTATATCACTCGGTTACATTAGCGCGGCCAAACACGAAGCCCGAAATTGAAATATACCGCGCGTCGTATTCATTACTGCTGAGTTCGCGTCGGTACTCTTATAACCATGCTTTCGTATTTACATGAGGACCTTTTTAATTTCTTTAAGTTATATATTTATTTATACATTAAATCAACTTTAACAGATGGAGTGATCGCAATTTGTAACTAATATTGATTTAATTATGGATTATATTATACTTTTTCCACAAACATTGCGAAATTTATAACAGACAACTTATTACTTTAGTAGTAAATAACCTTAGATGGAGAAATTAATATTATGAATAAAGTCCCAAAATATTTAAGTAAGACATGTCAACCCTTACAAGTGCCCCAAGAGGGTGCTATAACTCAAACTTATGGCCCTTTTTACGAGTTTTAACAACGATATCTCCGCTGAGACAAGTCATGCTAATGGCAAATACTTATGAGCTTATCCTGAGATCATGTTTTCACTAATGTCACATTGTGACAATTACACCATAGACCAGAGTGCAATATAGTTTTCTGTTGTTACACTAGTAGGTACATTTACCCCCAAACGCCGTGAACCCATCCAAATTAGGATAGGTTAGGTTTAATCATTTTATTTATTGTAACTTGGCTTGATGTGAAGCTAGAGCACGGTCCACAGATAATTATTAATACAGTAATTTCCACAGGCAGCAGTCGCCTCCGCTATGACGGCCTGAAGAGAGAAAATATTCCACAAATAAAGCCACAAACGCCGATGCGATAGTTTTAAAAATCTGCCCTTTTTGGGGTAAAATCAATTATTAGTGGGAAATATATGGCACGGGTCACTTTTTCCGAAACGCAAGATATATTAAAAGTGTGTTCGTAAGAGAATATATGAACCCTCCTCGGCGACCATTTGTTACATAACAATAGCGAGACAGACAATCTGGTTTCTATTATGTTCTTACAATATATTATACAACTAAATGCGAAGTGATAAATTATTTGATATTGTGTTTGGTGTTCGAAGAGCAGGGCTCGTATCGACTTCATAATATCACATACGTTCATATAACATTATATATATTGTAATCTACTTATGTTAATGAAGATTAAAACGCTACGGAAAAGGAAATTACTTGTTGCAACTTAAAATTTAATAAAAAATCGTACAATAATGTGAAATTTAATAAATAAAAAGGAGCTCATTTCGCACCAGTAACTCGAGTAACAAATAATTTCTTATTGTGTATAGTCTCGGTCTAATAGGGACGAACCCTCGATTGAAGACGGGCAGGTGGTGGTGATGTCCCATTTGAGATTTTTTGTGCCAATTTATAATATGCGGTTCACAGCCATTTGATTTTCTGCTTGTTCTTTTTTATATTTGTAAATGTGTCTTATTTATTGGTAGTTTATATTATTAAATAGCTGTCAAGAGTTACAACACTAAATGAACGCAATAGCTGGCAGTTGCTCGTCATGTCAGTGACATTTTTTCGCTTCAAATTTTGGCGGCCATCTTGAGACGTCAGGTTATCTGTTTTGAATTATTTTCCTAAACTTGTGTTTCTTCGAGTGTTAATGTGTAATAATGGTGGATTATTAACCATTAAGTGTTTGTGAACGTGTGTTAGTGTGGGCAAACAATTCAAAAGAAGAAAACCTCTGTTTCCATTTTCCCTCCTAAAGTCCGTAGGAAGTTTCAGTAAGGATTCTACCACTTTACTGGAACAATTTTTGACTTGACTGAGACTCGACCTGACTGTTTAGTGTGATGAAAGAATGACTCGTGATGCCCAATATTATTAACTTGATGCAAAATATTTACTTTACTGGCAAATTGTTATAATGCCATATAAAACAAAAAAAAGATTGGTAATCCACTTTATCTGATGTGAAAGTGTTTCGTAGCCCTACGAATATAATCGACCGCACCGATACTAAAGTAAGACTACCCAAAACGTGTTAATCTTGAAAATGATGGTGATTACTCTATCTACCACTAATTCAAATAGTATGATGTTAAAATATATTTAAAAAATGTACAGGTAATAGTCATAACACCGGTTAACGACGATTTACGTAAGTAGAATCTGGTTCGATAAATGTTTAATAGAATGTCTTCTGCTTCGTGTACCGGTGTCCTTAAGGTGGTCGTGGAGCGACACAATGCCGGCTAATTTACAGCCGAGTGTATAAATGTCAATCATGCTTATGTAAAATCGTTTGAAGCTCAGAAATTAGAAATGTCACCGTGCTTTTGCTTTTCATGCTCATCGGGTGATAATAATATGTTTTTTATTAAGGTTAAAATAAGTTTCTTTGTTGATATATTTTGCTCCATACGAGTGTATCTATTATGTGTATTTGTTTATACGAATTATATACATGATAGGACAAGTATATACAGGATTATTCCTTGAAGCAATGATAGACCCCTGAAAATGTTCTTTTATCACATTTTTTAATTCAATATTTATAAAAGTATAATATATAAAAATGTAGAATTGTCGTAGTTTGTAAATGTTTGATTTGTTGAATTTAGAAGACGCCTATAGGCGTGTTAGATAGCAGTGTGACGTCACACAATATCCACGTAATACCAAAAAAGGAGCACCGTTCGGGCCGCGAGTGTCTCGCGTAGCCCCGGAGCTGAGAGTCTGAAATATGCCCCATGTATTATTCAAAGAAATTGCCGCATATTTCATCCGAGAGATATAACTCAGGTGTACGGTGACAATGCGTTATTATATTTGCATTCAATAACTATGTATTTTAAATATTTGCTAAAACTTATTATTTATTACTGATTATAGACACATACCTACAACCAATAATTTTTTTTAAACCACTAGCAAATGTTTAATTTAAACAGATGTTTTATTTTCTTTACTAATTTTAATACATTAAACATTATTAATTGACAATTTAAAGTTCTTTGTTATATTATTATGAAAATTAAATTTAAAAAAATGTATTAATCACAACAAATACTACGCAAATTGCCGTTTTTCTCAGAGGGATATACAGAGACAACGTAACGCTACTTACCATGGTCGTCACTTACCAATTCTTTCGCTTCCCTCGCATCTACAATTCTCTTCATACGAGCTCTACAATTATGGGCACTAAGCGACCCAAACTGTCTTAATCGTGTGTAAAACCTCACGTAAAGGCTGTGTGGGTCATGTAATAGCGACCCTACTATTTGAATATGAACAGTAAGAAAATTAATAATTTAAGGGCGCGTCATTATAAATATTTTGTACAATAAAATGTCCTGTGTTTTTGATATATGTAACGTCACCGTATTGTGAGATATGAGTTAGTCCTCAGATGCAAGCTTTAGGTGCCGACTGCCGACTGCCGACTGACTTACATTATCTTTACCAAAGTGATTCCTTTTGCTCGTTTCACTGAGAGAAATTTATGTTTCTTTGTGATTTATTACTTTACTTATGTTACGTTCTGATTTTGTAACGAGATTCTTATTATTTTATATTATTATGTTAACTTATCTAATTTAAATTATTTATGCTTTATTTAAAATTAAATATCACGATTGTTTAAGTACAAAATTATATAAAAAATACATTGCTACGAATTATTTATTCATCAGATTAATTTTTGAAGAGCACCTTTCCTTGAACGATTGCAATACGTGCATTGTCAAAGTATTTTTTGAAAATTGCTTTCCCTAACCTAACAACATCATCATTTGTACAAATGTAAATAAATGATATAGGAGCCTCGTCAATTAGGAAGGTTTTATCTCAATTGCAAAGTAGAGCTCATCGTGTAAATGTAAGTTGTGACATCAATCCAGCAGTTAGAAGCGCTGATGATTGAATAATATTTCGAGGTGTTCATGTGTGGCTCTTGTGTAGCTCAGTGGTCTGAACCATGCGTGTGTAAAGTGGAGGCGGACGTGGGGATTTTGCTGACCTATTTATTATGTATGATATTTAATAAAACTAACACGATTTAAGGGTAGGCTGGAAAGTAACAAGCATCAAAAAATATGTTCATAAATTAAACGTGTACGAGGGATCGCAGTTAATTTTCAAGATACATTACTGCTTGTTATTTATCAGTAGGCGCGAAAAATGTCGACAACCATTTATACTGACGTTTTGGTGGAGGTCGGGAGAGGGGTGAGGAGCTGAGAAGAAGAGGGTGGAAGATATATTGTAAAGAAAGCACGGAGAGGTTAGATTTCTTACAATGTTAAAAGATAGTCTTTAAAATATATGTTCACTGTATATATCTATAATTATATATTATAGTTAAATCTTATTTGCAATTACGCATAATTATGATTTAACAAGTATTTATTAATATGAAAACGTAGTGAGTGTTGATAAATCGAGGGTCATAAGGCATGATAGAAAACCCCTTTTCAGGAGGGTGGGAAAACAATCGAAATCAATCCTTCAGGCAACAATTGTAAGACATTTTCTCTATGAAAAAAAGGTAAACACAATTTCATAAAATGTATCCAAAGATGTGTAAGTTTTTTATTGTAGGATTTTAGAAGAGAGGAAACTATTTTAACTAGGTGCATTGTGTAAGATGGTTAGATGTTACCTCTGACCTCGTTAGCTTAAGAAGCTCACCCGACAGTTATCGCGCCTGACACCTCATTAGCACCAGCTCCTAGTTGCGATCCAATCTTAAGCCCTACCTAATTTACACTTTACAAAACGTCAATGCGAATATCATCCTTAAAGACTCCCACAAATTGTTGAACGTTCGACTCGTGTAGGTAATTTTATTTTCTTATTGATTGCTAATATTATTGACGTCAAAAAACATACGTTTCGGAATCTGGTGTTTGCCTTCAGCGAATATTATAATACTGACTAAATTAAAATATATGCTACGTAGGTGCTATCTCATTTATTTTAATTATGTTTTAATCCGACGCGACACGACGACATCGCGAAAGCTTCGCAGACATTATAGTCGCGGAGATGAACCATTTTTTAAGTTAATATTTGATTATTTTATGCCAAAATTTAGAAATGTAGACTAAGCTAAAACATGAAAGAAATTTTGGTGAAATCGAGTTCACGATGAACATAAATTAGATTATTATCTTAAGTAATATATTCTGAAACAAATCGTCACCGTTTCCATCGAATGAAATCATTTAATCAAAACAAAAAAAGGTACACGAGACCATTTTGTAAACACGCTTCCACGAAAACAGAAGTTTCAAATCGTGACCGAGTGTAGCGCCGTCTCCGTTCACGCGGTACGTGCGAGAGAGACGGAAGCGGTGCTCGTACAGGGGTGTATTCTAAAGTGAAATATGGTCGCTGTCCGCAAATAAATTATTAAGGCAATTAATATAACAGCCGACGCCTGCCCTGGCGAAGACAGTCTACTTTGAGAGATAGTGGCACGAAAATAAACTGATTTTATTACGTTCAATTAGGGTCGCTTTATTATATTATTTGTATTAGGTTCACGGCCCTTTTGATAGAAGTAGCAACTTTTGATAATTATATCAAGTACTAAAATATATATTCAAAGTTATCGTCGATGGTTCGGTTTCATTTTCAGCATGAAATATCACTTTTGAAATGAATCGATCTTGAATTTAGTTTCTATTGCGAACTAAAAGTAATCATCATCATCAGTCATCATCGTTGTTTCTTTTTTAAACTTGAAACTGAATATCACGGTACCACCGATACTGTAGGTCATCTCCCTTGCTATTTGTGTGCAAGTTGAATGTATAGTGTTAATAATTGAATGGCATAACATTTGTTATCTTGTACATTCGGAGACATAACGTGCGGATGTACCTTATGCCCGTTGTTTTAAAGTTCATAATAACTTCAACTTCGCCCGTATACAACTTGCAATAAATCATTAAAGAATTTTATGTTAATTGAAATCGCCTATGTAGTATCATAGTCGGACTTAATAATGTACAAAATTTACACATTAAAAAATATTATCTTGTTTATTTTCTATTTTACAGATTTTATATGTTATTTTAAATAAATAGCGTTTTATAGAATTACAAACAATTTTAACAAGGTTAATTAAAAATTTAAAATAACATAAAGAAAGTAAAGTAATGAATAGAGGCAAACATACTTAATATAATAAAACATAGAAATCACACGTACCGACCCCTAAAACAAAAAAAAGCACCGTGAATATACACAACAATATTCCTCACGGTTAGATTTATAGTTATTGCGCATAATTTCCTTCTGGGTAACGTTTTAATTACACTGATCGGCCATAAAACTTGGTGAGTGCGCACTTTTCTTCATTACAAACAAGATACACGGCGGCCACTGACTACTGCCATCGATTCCCGACTACCGACGAGCTCAGCACTCGATTTTATCTCACGATTTTCATTACAAAAGTATGATTATAGCAAAATAATACCGAGTCATCGAAGGATGTTATCTTTGGTCAGAATCGATACCGATGCCCACGATGCCCATAATAATAGTCACCCACTCGACAATAATTCATAAATAATCTCCAAAAAGCGCACTGAATCACTATTATACCATAAATCAAAACGTAAAATATGTGAAGTCATCAAAGATCCATATCCGAGTGCATCGACTATACACGCGGACACGAACAATATTGCATTACAGAAAAGCAATTTCAGAGAACACGCTACACTGGAAACGGCAATAAAACTCATAAATCACTGCCCACCTCATAAGCGAAAGGTCGGCGTAACGACCAGATAGAAAATCCCCTGACACCACCCCGAAAACATGCCCCATTTCCTTCGACGCTCTATGAAAAAGAAACGCTCTTCACTCCCGCTCGGATCTATAGAACCTTTTGATCGCTATCAGACTACTCGCTCGCATTCACTTATCATTACACACTTCTTCCGTACGAGAATTGCGACAGGCGATATCACACCTTATGCACACCTCAACACACAAATATAATACAATTAATACTTTAATAGAATTACAGATCATAAACTAAATTCTGTACCAAGAGTTAATAGATAAATTGAAAGCTAGAATTGTATTCAAATAAGATAGATTAAAACGGATGAAGTGACGCGAGCGGAAACCACCCATACAAGAATACATATTTCACATTAAACCGCAGCGACATCTTCATTATAATAATCTGAAACAGTCAGGTTTGTGCCACTAAAATCCATTTTCCCTCGTCAGCGTTGTCGACTTTTACGCCGGCTCTCAGCGGGTCGCCCGCGAGCGATTTGTCACGAAGGCCATTTGTACTTGTCGAATCACGGCCATTAGACGCGAGTGTGTGACCGCGAGGGGTCGCTCCGTGTCCGCATTGCGACGCTACACCGTGACAGACGACAGCTACGACCCTCGCTCCGGATTTACGATCTGCCACTATCGACAGAGCGTCGTATGCCACGATAGTAGCATGTGGCGCGCATTAAATTGATACGTATTACCAGTTTGAACACTGAAGAGGGTAACACCACACTTGTCAATATCGACGTGTTTGAGGAGAGCTGTCCCGTCGATTTATCTCACTTCGAGGGTATCGTTACAGGCGGCTGAGGTTGCGACCTGATTTATAAGTAGCGTACTCAATTAACGCTATCGCCATCGGTTGTTTTTGTCCGCCGAGATCACTCGCCGTGCGATGCCGTCTGATGATCAAGAAATACGTAAAAACTAGATAATATAGGTCGATGCTATCAGAGCCGCAGTAAAACTTTCGTTTACATTACAATTACAGCGGTATCTTTGCGTCTTCAAAAACACGAGCAACAATAAATATATTCGCATAAAACTTGAGTTTATCTCCGATCCCTTTGAAGTGCGGTTCGAGAAAACAAACAGAGCGATAAAGAGCCGGTTCATCGCAGCCAGGAGAGGACACGCGAGCTAATTTACGACACCGCCGCGACTTTTATCTTCATTAACCCATCGATTCACAATTAAGACGAAGAATAAATCTCTCGTAATGCGCTCACCGTTCGCGCCGGTAGATTCACTTCAGAGGCGAACAGATGTTATGTATAAATAAAGCGGCGGAGGCACTCGATATATCCCGAGCGAGCTTTACAGATCTATCGGGAGCGCCACGCCGCGGACGATATTCGGTCTTATTCGGTCGCGTCTATCGCACACTGGTCACCGACGACGACGGCCCGCCGCTCGATCGTCGAGGTGAACCGGCATCGATACCACACCGGCATAAGGGCGACAATAGCGTGACCGCCGTCGTAGGGTTGCGTCGTTTCGATTATGGCGTGTCATCTCATTCGGTAGGTAACGAGTCGATGCTCACATTCGATTATCTGGCTGCGGTATCCGCGGCATTACGCTCGATGTATCGACGGCGAGCGGCCGGGATCGTCGGCCGTCGTCGGTTGATTTAGAGCTCCCATTTCTTCCCGCCACTCTATACGGGATAGATTCCCATCTGTCGCGCGACGCGTGACGGATGGCCGCAATCGGGAAGCGTCGAGAAGGGTCCTCTAATGAATTGTCCTAAATAATTGGGGTACTGTTTTATATCGTCCACATTTATTCTTCAATTGTTGCGCTTATTTTTCGAGGGGTGATATACTGGCCACGGCTGCAGCGCGACGACCGTCTCCGCCTTTGAATTTATAATGTGGTAAAGTAATGCGGTCATTATGATTACGACTCGCGTCCATTATGTCCGCGCATCAATTATTATACAACACGATAGGCGGTGGAGCTACTCGTTCAATCTCACTCATCATACATTCGGTTCACTTTGATTTTTATGTCCGCGTCATCATGCGAAGGGAACGCGAAGATGATTTGCGAAGAGTCGGATACAAAAATGATACATGATTTTAATTTGCGTAGTATCTAAAAGCAAACACGGCATATCGGTCGATCTGAGCCGGGGAGTGGAGTGCCGCCGCGCCGGGAGCTCGTCGTGGTAGCAGATAGCAGCCGTCGTTCGGTGTCAGTCGACTTTGATGCGCACCGTGTAGATCTTGATTCACGTCTGCCGCGTGTTTGCGCTCAATGAGCGTTCGCGTTCCGGCTTTTCATCTTTCCTTTTGACTCGTCGTACCGTCTGCCACTGATTAATGTTTATTACGAACAATATGCTCGCTGTTATCTTACGCTTTATATTTACGAGATTGTTGGATCTAACGTATTTGTTTCTGTCTGTTTCGGTCTTTCATTTTGTTCTCTTGTAAAATATGTCCTGTGACAATTGCTACGTTTATTGTTGCTTTTGCCTCTCTACTGAAGGGCGAGTGCCACCAGGATTACATGATTGAAAATATACGAATAATAACATCCAGTTATGTTTATCGAACCAGTTAACAGGGCTTATCTGAAAACTGTCAATTTTATGCGTGACATGTAACATAATATGCAATATGACGGCAACTGTCAACAATAATGACAGTCGTTCGTGAGTTTCAGACGAATGCTAAAAATATGTAAATATTAACATTGTACTGATTTGGAAAATTAATCACTATCTATTAGGTTCCGTGGCTGTCAAAAATAGACGAAATAGGCAATTTTTATAGTAGCTCGGCATATGACAAACCTTGCCTTGTGTTAAGCAGTTCATGCGGTCCATGAACGGACACAACTGATATCACTGCAGGGAGCAGTCACCTCCACTATGCCGGCTTAGGAGACGAATGTCCACCATTCAGGTCGACAGTGCACACCCCTCTTATACCCAGCAACTTCTAAACAGATCCACTTTGCTAATATGTGACATGTACATTGGTTCTTATTTTCGCTGTATCTTCATATATTTCAAGCCCATCATTGGGAATGTTAACATGGTGGCGACGTGATATGTGGTGGCTGTCGCATGAAAGCTTGTCAGTTCACGCATTTATCTCCCACCGACACGTCGACGCACGCACGGACGTGACGGCCAATCAACGTTTGTGCCATCTATCTCGTCTCTATGCATTAAATCGCCGAGTACCGACATTGTGTCATACTACATTTTAGTTATTAGGTATAAGTTATTTTATAACTATTTACAAAGACATCTGAAATTTCATATCACCTAGGTATTAATTATATTTTGTAATTAATTTAAATTGATACAACTCATTAAAATATAATTAACTTTATTTCGTGTATATAACCTTAATTGCAAATGCATATTTTAAAGAAAACTTCCTCGTGCCGGACGACAATGTACTTGACTGTTGAATATAAAAACCTTTTTAAAAAAAAAGTTGAACTGACTTCAATAAACACTAAAAGCACTCAAAAGTGAAAAATAATTTTTAACACGAGTATCTACACACAAAGTAATAAACATAAACACTAGTAGGTGTTTATTATGTACAAATTAACTGTCTACCACATACCTACCACATTTTTGAAGTAGGTGCCAAGCTATACCAATTCAAAATTTCAGGATAGGAATTACACTTGGATATCTTCCTAGATATCAAGTATATCTGTAAACCTTTTTGGAAGTCGGTTAAAAATTGCTAAACAAATTATACTATTTTAATAGTGAATCTACGTTGGAGTTCGTCTTTGTTCGAGCAACGTTTGCTAGTGTTAGCAGACAACGACGGATAATTACAATACAATACAATTATCACGCCTTTTTCCCACAGGGATAGGCAGAGACGACGGAACGCCACTCACCACGATCCTGACACAACTGACGAATAATTAAAAAGTAAAACAAATCAAATTAAAAGTTATAATATAACAAAAAATAACATTGATGTTGATTAGATGCACGATTAGGTGAATATGTACATTACGTGCCATCACTGCCAATATGCCTGTTAAAATATAAACATGAATAGATCATATACATATAGTATAATTTTATTATAAGCGAATAGATTGTGATGAACAAGAAAATGTTAAAAATAAAATAATTGACAAACATATTATATCATTTATAATGAAGCCATCATCCACGCGACATTGATTAATGCAATGATACACGTACATTATTCGGGGGTAATAATGTTAGCTTATTGTAATATTTTGTCATTCTTGTTGACAACGCGAAAGTGACGGATCGACAAATAATATGTACAATACTGAATTTGAAGAGGAAAAATTAATTTGAAGAGATATAAACGTCCAAGTGTTAGGAATGATACATAATAGGCGAGTAAATAATATACGGATCATTATTATCGCTCCGGCTACAGTTATAAATAAATAGTGCAGGCGCAGGCAATAAATTTCACAATATATACTACATCGTAAAGCTATCAAAATGATATTTACAACGTTATCGTAAGCGAGCAATGAAATGCTAATAAAGATGATAACAGGAACCGGTACAAAGGCGAACACTCCTCACAGCGATGCATGTACTATAAGAAGGGTTAAAGTAATTAGAAATTGTGTTCAGAGACGAGGCATTAAAATGTAGAAAGGCAATTACAACAACAGACACATTGACGTGATCCTGAAAGGTAATCATAAGCTAAAATTTATCACAGAGTGAATCATTCATGCGCCGAGACAGCTGACAGTGCGCCCATACATTATAATGATCGACAACGCGACGTAACTTGTCACAGAGGGATAATGTTGTTTCCGATTATTAAAATCATCTAAAAACACCCTTAAATACAGACTCGCAGGGCATCATGTGTATCGTCGACGAGCGCCGCACTCGGGACGTTCTCGCTCTGAGCGATGTGAAACTAACGAAACGAACGAAGTGCCATATGGAAGAACGCAATCGAATATAGCCTTTGCACTCACCGCAGAAGGTTCCAAATTTGTTGAAGCTCGTAAATACCAGAAAGTACCGAGCTTCGTACAGCTGACAGAGCTCCGGATTGACGAGTGCGAGGCGATATGGACCGTGTTTCGAGTGCGTCAGAGTCGCGTATGGCTGTCGGCGCTGGCGTTTGATAAGTTGTTTGGAGTGTTTCGGTAGCGAGGCGAAGTGTCGCGGCGTGTCATCGGGCGGCAATGAAGATTTATGAACGGACGGTGTCTCATTACGTATTTATATCTGCGGCGGGATAAGCCTCGTAATGTTGTGCGAGGTTGACTGGAACCGGCTTTCGCCTGTCATCATCGCCCATTCTATAATCTCTATACGACGACGCATCACCGAATTCATCCTATATACTTTTGATTATGATATAAATAAGTATATTTCTCAATGTAAAATAAAAGAAGTGTTCTTTCACGAACAGCTCGGATAGTATTTTCCTCGGGAATAGCTTTTTACGAGCGAGTTAAACTTCTATGAATAACACATCAAAGAGTTGGCAGAACGAGCGCACACAGAAAATGGGAGAGCCGTGTTAGTTATTTTGAAGATTGACAGCCCGTCTGTTACGAATGTCACCACTCGTTCATTTTTTAATACATCAACTCGGATTATTTACAGAGCGATGAGACCTTCGGGTTAATTGTTGTTCGTTTACTTACGGACGCTCTAATTTATGGCTGTTATAAAAGTTGCTGGCGGCATCGAAACGAGACGCACAAGAAAGTTAACAAATGCCTTCATTTAAATTGTAAATATCAAGATTACGGCGAAACTAACCGACTCACTCACCCGCTTATATTTAAAAGTTTTCGAATAGAGCGAGCGGTTGTCGATAGTGAACATAAAAATGATTCGATTCAGTATCTGAGCCATTGAATCACAGCATCGCCCGTGCCGCCCTAAAATACGTACATGCACCTTTAACCCGACATCCGACTATTACCAGCCGTCATAAAGCGAATAAAATACGGGACACATAAAGAATGAACGCTCGTATAGAGGCTGTTACGTCTGTCGACGTAAAATATTGTATCCTGTGTGTCGACGCTCCGCTTTGTGCGGCTCTGACTGATGGTTCAGATGAGGCCGCGGCCGACGCGAGTCTGCGACACGAGAGTTTGTGTTCGTCTGTGACAATGTTAAAGTCGCCTATTATGTACGCGATATGTTGATTCGTTTATTTTCGAGAGACGACAGACAACAGTGATCCGCATTCGCAAGTATGGGAACGCTAGAAGAAGAGAGTCGTCGTTCGTTTTGCGGATTAGCCGTTTGAGTAATGGTTTCGTGATGAATTATGACATGAGAGAAAAATACGATTAGAGCGGGCCGGATGACGCACGGGCCGAGTGAACCCGGGGAATAAATGGGCCGTTAAAAATAATCGCATGCGACATCCGTTACACAATACGAGTGCCAAAATGTCTCAATGCGTGTACAATAAACGATACCTTTCGTCTCGCGGTGATTAGAGGCCGAACCGCGCGTTATTCTCGGCCGGACGATCGCTCTTTGTCACAGATGCGGCGGGACAAATGTACGTATGACTATTCGACTAATTATCTCGCGACGCTTCATCTTTGCGAATACATTTCGTGTGAGTTATCGCCATCTGTCGACAATTAAATTATTCATTGTGGAAATAACAATGAATATTGTATCCCCTGTCAATGTTGTCATATGTCGTACCGCTTATTAAATATTACCTTCGATGTCTGAGGAAATAATTACACATTAATTATACTTTTGTTAATTGATGTACCTACTTATATGACATTTGTGTGAACACTTTTGTGGTTCAGTCAAATTGCATTTTTAATTATTTAAATTGGACTCGTTTACGTTTATTAAAATTATTTTCTTTCATTCTTTTTTAACAGCTTTACAATTGAATTTTTTGTCGTTTTTATTTCAAGACTATTATTTATCTCGCATTAACTATAAAAGCTTTTTTAATTATTATTTAATAACTACATTGTAATCGTTGTTTCCAAACCGACACCAAAACCGATGCAAAATGATTCTGCATCTCATATATTGAATATGGCCGTACCTATATGATGTTGAGTATCATAATGGTTGACTTAGACGGAGGTGTATTCGCATTTGATCGCGAGACATCAAAGGAGCCGCCAGCATCCCATCCATCAGCAGACTTCCGACTGCCTTTGATAGATGGTTTCCTTTATTTGTAAACAACACATTTGTTTTCATATTTATTTTTAAAATATGATCATGTCGAACTTGGCAATTTATACTTATTTTGTATAATTATTGTGAACAAATCCGTTTGTATTGAATTGAAGGATTTTATGAGCTTTCTATCGCGTTTTTCGCTGTTTTTTTAAGGTTAAAATAAAACTGATTATACAAACGTAAATGTTAATTTGTTAAGTGTCGATTTGTAATCTCAAACATGAGTCCTAATATTATTAGGAAATAACCATAAAAGGGATTATAGTCGACAATAGTATCAAAGACATGTTATTTATTATTCATTGAAAAAGTTCAGTAATAATGCGAAGGGTATTAAAGAGGGACTATCACAAAGCGACCGCGTCCGAGGGTAGTGATCATTTTAATTTCAAATTTCTAAAGAAGTTAGCTTCGTTGCACCGAAATGCGCCTCAATACAAAACACGCTTTCAATTTCTTTTCATAAAAAGCTCGAGTTTCACATCGACATTAATTCAACAAAACTGTCAACCCTATTAATGCAAATAGACAGAGCATAATACTTGTTATACTACCTGTAGTTTTGTGGTACGTAGCCCTTTGATTCGGTGTATACACAGGCTTCTTTCTATACTCTCTACATACATACACATGTAGCTAACAAATGCGGCCGCATGCATAATTCATTCCCTGATAATAATGTACCTTAATATATTTATGCTAATTATAATTGCTTATTTTGATATAATAGTGTTATATCAATCATATACAATATGCATCTGTCAAATGTTATCTTACTAAATGACATGTTATATTTGTTACACACATTATGATAGGTAGTCTAGATTATAAACTTGTTTAAATGTAGGTAGGTATGTTTATTTTGTATTCAAGACAGTAATTTCGTCATTTCGATGTTGCCTTTCGTAGATATAAAATGTAAATAATTCAACAAATATGGTCGCAGAGATTAACGAATTTAAATATTAATAAAAAATAAGCTCCATTTTGCTATTTTGTTAACGATAAATCACTAAATAATCATTAATAAATGTCTTAATTTAATATTTATAAATTTTGGATTTTAAACATTAAACGAATTACCATAAAGAGAAAAAAAAAATCCATTAATTATTAAAACTTTAGAGATTATAAATGAATTTTTCATCACATGAAAATGTTATTTATTTGACGCACAATGACCATTATTAAGCGACTAACTGATAAATCGTTATGTTAAAACTGGAAATGGAATAATAAATTATGAGATCGACGGTGATAATAAAATTTAAAGCCACCGACATCATCTCGTTTATTATGCTTCCGAAAGCTTTGGATAGATGGCGCTAGTTGTCACATATTTCGACTATGCGATTTAATTAAAACGCATTTTAAAAAATACGATATTATTAAGTGATTGTGTTTTCTTAATAAACTTTGTTATTAGATTAGACTATATAGATTTTGTAACGTTTATTGCAAATGCCGGTAGATGGCTCTAGTAAGTTAGAAATATGAAATAAAAAACTTTTGTTATGATTACACGTTTCTTCAGCTAAACACATTCCTTTGTATTGTATTCAATAATTATATTTATTGTAAGAGCATGATACTTTTATTATTTATTAATAATAACTATTATATTATTTAGATGCGTTTTTTTTGTTCCAAAAAGTCCTTAGTTTACATTTCATATAATAAAATAATGAATGTCATTATGTGAAAAATAACATTTCCCTTGATACAGAGCTGACAGGAACGGCAGCGGAGTCAATCATCAACGCCGCGAGCGCTGTCAGCATCCTCGACATGTACAGAGTAATCAACAACACAATATTTCAGAGGTGACACAATACTATAATAATAAACACATCTATTTAGTTTCTTTTTTACAATACTAAAATGTTATTAATGCAATTGACATAAAATTTTACAACAAGCTATTAAATTAAATTATGATTGTGTTATAATTTTATTTAACACGTAGTATTTCAATTATATCAAATTGTTGCTCAATATTGTCGGTTAGATAGATTGGTAGACAGACTAATGCTGGCCTACTGAAACTAGTCTACCGGCATGTGGTATTTGAACCACTTTAAACACGCGTGAAGTGACGGCATAGCGGAGGCGACTGCCGCCTGTGGACATTTTTCTGTGTGTCTCTGCTGTCACATTCTATAATAATAAAAATGGAGGTCAATGCTTTCTTATAATAAATTTGCTGTTTTAGTAGATCTCTAATATTATCAATTATAAAAAATGTGTTCTTTTCAAACATAAAATTAATAATGTTAAGCATATAATATATGATTATAGTTGGGTTTTATGAAAGTTAAAATGCAAATGAGTGAACAGTGGCATAAATAATGATAAAACAGCCATTTAAGTTGTAATTACTTTTCCATATACATTATATTAATCTAACCTTTAATAGAGGACGCAATTTAAATAATTTATAGTTCGCTTTCCATTTAGAATTGCTACTTTGTCCTTAATACAGACTCACTCGCTCGTCGGAATTAATTCATAGAGACGGAGCGACGATTGCTTCCATTCAAAAAATAATAACTGGATTTACTTTTCATTTATTATTTTATTAATGTTACCTATATTGAATTCGTGTTGAATGTGTGTATTTTATTGACTAATTCAAATTAAACCTCTGATCACCTGGGCAGCCATTTTCAGGACTGTTCCTGAAGTTTCGTTTCCGTAAACATTTCACTCGATTCAAATTTCCAAAATGATAAATATTCTGATCGTACAAAGTCAAAGTATCTGTTTAATTGTTTAAAAGTTAATTGCCATTAAACACAACTAAAGATTAAATACTAAAGTTCAATAAAACATTCTCTGTTCGAACGCGTTACTCTGTGCGAGCCGCCAGCCATTTCGTGCGACCAATTATGCTTTTGACAGCTGAATTTCCAACATGACATGGGGCTAATCAAAATAGCATTTATTAAAAAAAACTTGACATTAACAAAGCGACAGCTCACAGCTTCGTTATTAATGAGGTTCTGCCGACCTCACGCGGTTTAAAATTTAGTTTTTATTCAATTTGTATTTACATGTATATACTTATGACTATAATCTTGTTTGTTAGTGGTAGGCAGAACGTTGGAAATTATACTGAGTGTGATTTGAAATGATGAAAACTTTCAATTTATCTTTAACATTTTGATTTAAATTAATGTTAATCGATTCTTTATTATTCAAAAGATAATTGAATTAATATTGATTTTCTTTATCAGTTTATGTATTTAATTTTCGGTAAACCTGTATCACCGCATATCCACATAGTGGGTGGTTGAGTAATTATTTTGTCTAGTTGCATGTAGGTATCAGTCGAGTGGTTTTATCGCTTCCACAATTCAGTTGGCGTTGATTGACGCGCGTGATGTGTTTTGGGGTAAACAAATTGATCATTCCGTGCGTGTCTATCACACACAGTCGCACGGCATCCGTCGACGTCGTTATTAATCCATTGAGATGATGTATCCGAGAATGAGAGGCGATTTATGAAGAACGAAATAAAATACAAGTATACGTTTGGTATTCAGATTATTGTATTCGAAATAATTCAATTGAATAATTAAACATAGAGATTATTATTTACACCGAACATATAATAATTTTGGCCGCACTGTAGGTACGTGCGTCACACGTCAAAGACCACGCTTAACACTAAACGATTGCACTAATCACTAAATTTGTCAATGCTTCATTCACGCCTCATTTAGTCTATATCGATATCACAGAAGAATATTGGACAATTACAACGAACATTTTAACATCAGTCCAAAGTTTATAACTCGAATTTACTGATGGACGGCCGCCGCGCCCAGTCGCTGGCCGTACATCGCGTACGGGGAGTAGAACGGCCCGAGAGCGGGGTTGAAGGCTCCGTAAGGCGAAGCTCCCATACCGGCCGGAAGACCGGCTTTGGAATACGGGTGATAGCGACTAGCGGAGAGAGGACTGAGCGGGGCCGTCGGATACGCACTCCTGAGGCCGGCGGTCGTGAACAGCGGATTCAGCGGACCCAGCAGCGACGGACTCTGCGCGGACGACACGGCCGAGGCCGCCGCGCCGTCGGCGGTGTGACTCCGCAGGTGTTGTAATAGTTCTTCGGAGTTGCCGAATCGTTTTCCACAATAAGATTCGCCGACGATCCAGTTGCAGACGTACGGCCGGCTCAGTTGGGGATACGGCGACATGCCACCGGCGGCGCCTTGCTGAGAGAGAGCCATCGCCATCGCCAAGTTGTATTTTTGATGTTCACACTGCGTACAGCCGGCGGGGCACGCTCCGTTGCTCATCAGTAAGTGGTGATTGTTGACGGAGAATTGACATCCGGTACAGTAAGGGTCCTTGCAGACGGGGACGAGCGTCTCTCCGCCGGCGGGCGTCTTGACGCGGGCGTAGCCGAGGTACGGGTGAGGCGTCGACCCGGGAAAGGTCGCCGCGGCCGCCAGCATCGCGGCGTGATGAGCGCTGAACGGCGCGCCGGCATAGGGCGGCCTGAAGGCGGGATTGGCGTGCTGTTCCATGCCGGGCGGACAGCACAATCCACCGAGAGGATTGAACCCGTGCAGTCCCGGTAGATTCTTGAACGCTCCTAGATGATCCTTTCCGTGTCCCAAAACTTCCAATCCGGATCGGATGATCGGACTCGTTCCGGACGATCCGGCGGATTTGCGATCACCGGGGCTGCTTTTCCCGTTTTCTATTCCCGTCGGCGTAGTAGATTTTCTGCCGGGCGTGCTCTTGCCGGATTTCTTCTCCTCGGAGCTGTCGGTGCTCGCTTTGGACGACGGCCTCACATCGTCCGACTTCTTCGTCACTACGTTAGTTTCGTACGGTTTGAATGCTAAATGTTTAGTTTCAGGCGTAGATCGCGGTTTGTCACATTTAACAGAATTAGTTGGAGACGAACGACTAATAACATCACTGTTAACACTATTCACTGATTTCTTCTTGTCGAGCGGCGGCAACAGAGGCTTCGCGGGTGACGTGTCGGCGCCTATTTGACTACATGTTTGTGCCAAAAGCGCTAGGGGACTCTTCTTCGAATCCAACTACAAAAGAAACGAAAACATTAATAATCGAAATGTGAAACTTAAATTTCTAAAAACTTTAAAGAAAAAAATCATAAAGTAAATTATGCAAAATAGGAGGAAACAAACTATTCAGTAATTCAGTAGTGATAATTAATAAAATTTATTTTTGACAAATTATATTTTAAAAAAACGAGAACTTTGTCAAACTTATGAAAGTTACAAAAATAAGTCAAAACTTACA
This sequence comes from Tinea pellionella, assembly GCA_948150575.1. Taxonomy (NCBI): domain Eukaryota; kingdom Metazoa; phylum Arthropoda; class Insecta; order Lepidoptera; family Tineidae; genus Tinea; species Tinea pellionella. Next base: position 9,319,655 of record OX411251.1, on the reverse strand, counting down.
GTGGACGGGAGCGGTGATAAATAATCAGGCTGTAAATATTGGTTCGGATTGGTGGTCATCATTCCTCCGTCTTCGAGCACCACCATTTGGAGATAACTTTCAAACACACTTAATGCACACTTCACTGAGCGAATACACGGCGAACGAACGACACTCGACACGAGCGACTCGAGAACACGCACATCCGCGGCCGCGGTCCTGATCACTCTGAGCGACGGACCCCGCCGACTCGCCGCCTCCCGTTCCCCGCGAGGCGCGCGAGTGCGACGGCATGCGCGGAGACCGCGAACGCGAAAGGGACGGCAATACGTCCTCGTCGCGGCTCAGTGTCGTTCGGTCACGAAAAAATCCAGCGGAAACGACACATAGCCGCATTGCGGTGGGGGAAAAAGGAAAGGTTGTCGGGACGCGCGGCGGCGGATTGAGACGTCGTCGGTCGCTCGCCACCCGCGCGCTCTCGACGCGGTACCTGTTACTCGGCCGCGCTCACGATTACACTTTTTGTTTTATGCCACTTTTATTGCGCCCCCGACTCCGCGTAACAGCTTCTTTCTTTCGCTGCCGTCGCGTCGTTCGAAGCGCTTTACTGCTGACACATTTAAAACTACTCACGCGAGGGGACGAGAGCCGTCCGAAGGGGATACGATATGGGCAACACTATCGTTTCATAGAAGGCCGTTTGATGTTTTATTATGTTATAAAACGGGATTTACAAAGATTATTTGTTCGTGGAGGCATCGACACGGGTCCGATGTCTGTCAAACTCGACCTGACCGAAACGAGGGGCTCTCAGGTCGCGATCAAATTAAATATGTCAATTTAGAGACCCATATCAACAGCCGCGCGGGACGGGGGGCGGCGCGGTGGCCTTTTATAGAAATATTGTTCATTGTGTCCAAACAGAGATACTGAGTATAACGTATGGGCGGACGACAGAGGTCGTAAATAACCCGCCGCGGGCTGTAATATATTTGACAGTGCGCCGACATGCAACGCAAAAAACATGTTTATAACGCGAACGCCCCACGTTGTCGGTCGCCGCGTCCGAGGACGGCCCCGAGCGCAACAAAACCCATTGTAATATTGAACAATTCCTGTAAATCGATACCTTTAATATATTGATTTTGTATATTTCTATACATTTCTTCTGGTTATTAATTTTGATGTGTACAGCTCATTGTGTATCATAACTACGTATATTTGCCTTAAAGAAGTATTTATGTGAGCGACTAACTGTAGAACAACATGTTCCTTTTCGTTCATTGAAGGAGGTGTCACTCGAGTAGGTACAATGCCGGAAGTAAATTCAAAATTACAATATGCAAAATTACAATATTCAAAGAAAAACGAAATATACATTTAAATAAGTAGTATTACTTTACTTAATACCTAAAAATATAATAACAACATAAGAATGCGTGTAACATGGGCGTGAGGTTGTAGATCGAACTTTGGACTGTGAGACTGACTGAAGTGTAGGTACCTCTACTTCGTACCAATTTGACACACAACATTCGTCCTCGCCGGTTTTTAGACCCGTCGAATATATTAAGTACATGCTAAATATACAATCTACTAATGTTATATATACATAGAGCAGAGAAGATAGATTCGCGTTATTGGATATCATTTGCAGGTAAAAGAGGTCGAATTGTTATTGTTGAAAGGAAGCGCCTTCGTCGGCGGCGGCGGATGCGGCGACATCAAAGACTCCGACAGACAAACGAGCCACTACCAAATTACTGTTTGTACAGCTTGAAAAAAGTTGACGAGACCCACCCTTGTGGATTTTGTAATGGTTGTTATTTTGTTTGTGTTTAACGATTTTTGGTGAAACGTCGGGCGTTCAACATTCATTTTTTTTTGTTTTCATAGGTAGGTATACTCACTTCGCTCAATTCAGGGACAAACAACTTGTTAGGCTTGTCTTTAATATGCAAAATCAGTTCAATGAATACAGCATCATAACATTAGTAGAATACCTAGTATAAATGCAAATGTTCACATGAAATCACGCAAATCAAAAAATGCCATAGCTCGTGAAATTATTCGAGCACCACTTTCGTAGCAATATGTTAGCAACATTTATTGTCATCGAACGGGAATTTTCTAGACAAAAATTCTATTCAATTGTTTAATTTTAAAACATAGTAAATATTTAAAAGGGTCCGAGGATGAATAGACGAATATTTGCAAAGAATCGAGGCACAGATAGGTAGGTAGGTACCTACCTACCTACTCCATAAAATAATAAAATATCTTACGACTGCGATACGCGTAGCGCCTCCGAGGGTGTTCGGTGAACGCCGACAACGGCTGTACTTAGCATTATTAAATAATTAGGACAACAGAACGCGTATTGTTTCCAAAAACTTTTATTTTTCGCCGACGACGAACGTTTCGAACCTGGGGAATCCTGTAGCGAAAATTATTTATGACGTCGGCTCCGACAAAAGGTTTCTTGTCTTTATGGCGCTCATAAATAGTAAACGTAACAATTTATTATGCTTTTTTATTTATTAACGTGTAAAAATAGCTTATCTATGCGTAGGTATGTAGGTAACGAGGACTTTACCCTTTTAATTTTATTATTATGTTTATTGAAAAGTGAAATGTCGACGGAGAGGTGTGTGGAGCCGCTCGATCGATTTTATGTTATGAAATGAAATATAAAATATTGTTAGCTGTAAGTATCGAATGAATGGAAATGGTATGGAAAAAAACTCCCAGTTTGAATGAAGGCTGTATAAGAGATGAAGGTTTTATAATGACGATAGAAGGGGCGTAAAATGGCGGACTATCTTACTCTTTACACTGATACGGAAGTTTATTGTTAAGTTATGACTCATTTCACTAATTTTACCTGAACTTTGACAATTAACCAAAACAATTATCACTCAAATATTTTAACATTTAAATGCTTAGTTAACTAAAACACTTATAATTATTGTTATAATTTTTAGTGTGTTTTTAAAATTGCAATGTGAATAGCTAACTCGTAATTGAATATATTGTATTTTATACGCTTTCTAACTTGACAAAAGAAATATATTTAGAAATTGTAAGAATTAACAATTCTGAATGTATTTTGATGTGAAACAACGATAGGGATCAAAATTCAGTGAGTAAACAATTATAACACAGTAGCATAAAAACATGAATAAAACGTGTGAACATACTACCTACTAGGTACGGCTGTTATATTATTATTAACAAATATATATCTTATGCTCTACATATAGTAGTCCGGCATATGCGGAGAAAACTGATAAACAAATGTCGCCTCCACTATCTCGACTTAAAAAGGACCCTTGACGGTTGACAATGCTCACTCCTCTCGTTACAATCGGCTACTCTCAAGCTAACTCCAGCTCAGGAGTGCGGCTGGCCTAATAAACATTAACAGTCCGCCTACCAATATTTTATTTCAATCAATGATTGTTTTTTTAGACATAAACATAACATAACCCCTTTCCTGTATCCACACATTATTCCCGATTGCGACGTTGTTTAACGACACATACATATAAACTTTAACACACATATTATATACATAATTTCTTTAGAACCCATAAAAATAGTGATAAACAAAATTTACCCCACGTCCTTACCCTTTTTTTATTGGCAGGGGGTAATTTGAGACGGTGCTGTTCTCGGGGTAATTTATATGCCCCAGACGTTTTAGTGCATTTACTAAATTGTTAAATACAGATAAAAGGGCTGATATTTACATTAAGGTTTATTTATAGTTTGTGGGGTGGCCTGTGATCCTTTCTAAGATTTTGGCTTTGTTGATATGAGATACTCTTGTTATACGAGAGATATACACTCGAGCATTGATAGATTTAGATAATAATGAAATAACTGAAATATGCGTGTAAGTAATGAATGGCCTTCTCGTATCATGCGCGATGGCACAAAACATACTTTTATGGCAACAACGCGCGGTGATAAGTTATTCAACAAACACACAACTAAACGCAATTAAATATTATTATAAAATATAAATTTATTTAATATACGATGAGACAATATTTGCACACGAATTATACTTCTGTAAATATGTATTTTTTAATGTCAACATGTTAAAATTTATTATTTTGAGACTCCATTGAAGGTTTGTTTAATTAATTTGACGTTTTATTAAATAACTAATAAAGATATTATAAGAGGAATAAAACAATAGAATCTAAAATATAAAAGACGAAACTAAAATTCGACATCAGGTTATCTGTCTTGAATTATTTTCTTAAACTTGTGTGTTCTTCGAGTGTTAATGTGTAATAATGGTGGATTATTAACCATTAAGTGTTCGTGAACGTGCGATTAACTCGATGCAAAAATGTTTATTTGACACTGGCAAATTGTTACAATGCCATATAAAACAAAAGAAAAAATAATATTGTCATAACTAGTAGAATTCGAGTCGAAAATTTTGACAGCGGACGAAAACGTTCCCTCAAAACATCACAAATGACAGACGCATGCCCACAATCCAATTAACACATGCGGGACTCATGTCGTAGGCGAAAAATTTATGAAAAAAAATACACGGCCTTTTTTTGTTCGCGCCAACTCAAAATTACTTTGTCGAGTCGTGTCGTGTGCATGAAAAATTCATTCAGAAGACGAAAACAAGAGGGTGTGGGAATAATTTGAATAAATATAAAGGACGTGACGTACGCGGCGATGCGTGTTCTTACTGTAATTTGGCAGCTCAACTCGGTAATGATAACATAATGATACGTCACACAGATACGAATCATATTATCATTTGGGAGATAATATCATACATATTTTTGGTTATAACCCGGGGTAACTTACGAAAGTAACACCCGTGAAATGACTCGGGAACAGTTTGGAAGTAGCCAGGTATAGCGAGAGGAGTGTGCACTGTCAATCTGGATGGTGCCATTCGTCTCCTCAGGCCGGAATAGCGGAGGCTACCGCCGTCTGTGGTAGCAGTCTAACCGTTCATGGACCGCACTCTTGCTTAACATCAGGTGGAGTAATGTCTTAAGCCAAGTTACAATAAAAAAAGAACTCTGTACCTAGGATTTTATAATATATAATCCACGACTTAAATTCATCCTATTATAAAGAAAATATAATCTTAGGACTTTAGTAAATTACATTTCCTTGTAAGCGGCAAAGAATATAATTTAAGTAGATAATATGAGAAATGAAGAACGACACAAAAGCTTAAATAAGATGCGATGTATCTAAATCCGTGTCTCGTCGGCAGTGTTGCTCTGCACCGAAGGCTGAACACATAATAACGTAATAATTACAATTCTATTCACAAGCTGGCTTCAGAGAATCCCGAGGGCGATCTTTGCATTCGGTGGCGACGGCCCCCACTTCCCAGAAGCACGAAGGCGACTGGCAAACACGAAAATAATAAAATCTCCGTGTATTTTGACAACATAATACAGTTTTTTTTCTCTATCGTCTAACAATGCGTGGCACGTCACGAATGATTGCGATCGCTTCCTTGCGGCCCTTTCAAAAAGGGTTTCTACTAAACAAGTTTTGCAAATAATTATTTCTGTTTTTTTGTCCACACGGTCGCCGCGGTCGGGCCACTGTGCGCTACCGTTTGACGTGGCGAAAGATTATAATTGACAAGCTCATTGTTGACGTGACAAAGGGGATTATGTTCAGATCTAAACGCATTGTGGTACCAGATTAGCAGAAGTGGTTAGAGTATTCTCGAAATAAGCTAATGCAAAGGTGATGCGATAATAGAGTGGTTTGAGAATGCGAATTATTTTCACGGGTGGAAATGTGTATTGTATTTTTGTAAGGATTTTTCGATATGTAAGCTTTTATACTGAGTAAATTGTGTATGTTTTTGTTTGACATGAGTTTTTATTTGTTTAAAGGGGGCTCGGTTGTGTTTGCTGTCGTGCCGTGTTGCCGCATCACAACTGTCAGGACTTTTTGACAGCTTCTTTTCAGTGTAATAAATTATGTTCAGAAATTATATACATGCCTTAATTAAACTATTTAAAAATATAGCAAAAGGAAATCGATATGGAAAATATAGAGAAAGGTGTTCCGATACCGGGAATCGAACCCGAGCCTCCTGAGTGAGAGCCAGGTATCCTAGCCACTAGACCATATCGGATCCCGGGATGAACTTAAATATGTCGACCACTTAAAATCATGATATTTTTATCTCTATAGGGTTAAAATTAGATAGACAGAGTATCTTAGCGAAAACATTTAGTGATTTCAATACTTTACATTGTTTATTATGTATGATCACCGTTCACCGAAAGAATAATAAAAATAGACATCTTCGAAAACAACTTAATAAACGAATAAATATCGGATTCGTTTCGAATCCGGCCTATGCACCGCCAATTAAAATAAATATTATTCTTTAAATTTGATCAAAAAAATAGGCAGCGAAAAATCAGCATAAAATTCAAATTGCATCCACCATCTATTTATGTTAATTTTTATACTTATTATAATGGAGAATACATGATATTAGCATGTCTTCGATACACTGATCAGACTTAAATTTATTGCCACACTACGTCTGAAACAGAACAACAATATTAATTGACATTCCATTGGTGCTTCGATCGACACGGTCGTGGGTGGGGTACTGCAGAAAAAGCGCAATGCACAGCGCAACACGAGAATTGTGGTTCAGTCGAGCCGTGTTGGTAGAGGAGGAGACGTCTGAGCCGGTCTGAGGTTGTCTATCAAAGTCAATCGAATTGGACGGACATGTGATGTTCACGTCGGTCGACAGAGAGGCCTGACTTCTTTGTGTAACCATAAATGGCAGAGCAAATAAATAGTCCTTTGTAGTGACCGACTACGATTTCGCGATCATCTTAAATGGCACGATAAGAAACGGCAATTTAATAATGCAGAAACATTGAATTGGAGATTTTCGTGGGTCTGTAACCAACGCACGACCAACCGTCCGACCGACCGACCGAGAAATTCTTAAATTTATTAAACGACCAAAACAACATTTGCTATACAAATACAGTTAGTTCGTAACAGCGTGTGGGTTCAATAATCATTAAAATGTTATTATAAAAAAAGTGACAGTATTTTAATTAAAATCACGCCCTAGGCTCCATTTGAACTGTTTTAAAACAAGAAAATCGCACCACACAATTATCTGTTCGTTCGTATGATACTAATATTTATAGATACATGGTTAAACGTATAGGTAATAGGTATATATATTTGGAGATCATACATCAATCAAGACGCGCAGAAAGTTCTTTGATGTCAAATGATAATCGTCTGCTACTTCACTTCACAAGCAGATGAAAATCCATAAATTATCTCACATTGGTTTTTGACCCCGGAAGTTGCCCAATCTAACCGAACACAATCGCACAATCAATCAATGTTACTTATGATTAATGAAATAATAGAGAAGGATTTTAATTCATTCAATTTTAAATTTATCAAAATGGGTTAATCAATTTATCTGTTTGTTTGTCTTCGTTATCAGCTTTCGCCGGCTTTCAGTTATCGAGCGAATCTATTTTTGGGTATTTTTCTATATCTAAGTCTGCTATAATTAATGACTAATTGTCACATTTATAAATATCGCATAATAAGTCTTCATTAATACTCTGAACTATGTTAATATTCTTCTGACAGCTGACATGAACAAATCCGTCTTAAGTATAGATTATATTTTGCTTCGAGTACCATGCACATATTCTCTGTCTCGAGTCTCTTTCCATCAGTTTAAACATTACATTATTTTAAATAAATCCATAAAAACCGCATGCACTATCAACTCGACAACGATATCGGTAGCTTTCTGATCACATTGCTATAATTATGCATCTGTTATAAATCTGTCTGTCTCAGTTCCATATTTGTTTCTACCGCCTTTTCTATTGCCGCGCGATATTGACCTTTATTATGTGAAGAGTTAAAGTGAAAATGCTCTGTGGCGGACACGCGAGTGCATTGTGAAGATTTAAATTTGAAATGCCAAATTTGCATGCAGCGCGCACGTCTGAAAAGTGACTGCTATACGATTGACGTGCCATTTCATTTAACATCATGCTGTACCTATAATGCCAACTGTATCCGGTCTGAGGTAAAGCGAAGCTGATTTCCTATGCAATTGATGACTTATTAATAATATTCTGGAATGTGAACTTTTAGTTATGTAACATTATCATTAATAACATTGCGTTATACCGGTACATGATTTACAAAAGAATCCTCCTTTTTAAGGAATCACAAGGACTACCATCAAAATAATATTTTGAAACTATTATAACGTTTCTGTTTGTAGTTTGAAGAAGAAACAATGAATATAAAATGCCTTTATGAACATAATAATTTAAATCTGGCACGAGATTGACGGGCACATAACCGTGCGTATTGTTTAGACGTCTAACGGTCGTCATTTAGAATTATTTTCTTTGGATTTTAATAAGTAGTTAAAAAGCTTCGAGTGTATGATCTCATCAGATGTCACAACAGCGGCCGGTATTATTTGTTGACACAAGATTAGAGGCGGTGCGTCGAGCTGTCAGATGTGACGTTGATTTACGAGCGAAACGTTCTATTCATTCTCATAGCCATTATTTCATTATACTTAGCCTTTTTTGCTTCCAGTCTCTCCTGTTTATTCGGCGGTCAAATTTCATCTCCACTAGCGGTACCTTTGTGCTTTTGTGCCAGTGACGTCCTCACATTTAGGTGTGGACCCTGTTTTGTGCGTCGAACAGTGAATTTATATTATAGGGAGGGGCCTTTTTGTTCCACTCTGCTCCACTCTACTCACGATCGACTCTTTCTTTGTCGATGACACGTCACTACCGATGCTTTACACTTTACGGGGATACAACAGCTCCCTTGTTATTATAGACTAACCCGATTAGACAATTAATGTCTGAATTGTTGCCTGTGGCGAGTTCTGCCTTTAGACTGAGTGTGAGAATATCATGTTCTCCGAAGTTCGAAAGAGTTTTATTCAAGATTTTGATGTTATGAAGATAGAAGAGTATTTTGACTTTATCTTTTTTAAACAAATAAATTGATTTGATAATAATAAAGTAAGTATATTTAAATAAGTTTTTATTATCGCAAACATTGTGTACAATTATTATGACACTGAATTATGTTTAATAATGCTCAATTTAAGTGTGAAAGAAGGTTTAATTGTTTATTGTAGGCCTTTAGATAAAGAGTACAAAAATGGTTACTTAACAAAATAATAATATTTTACCTTGTTTTCTAGATCTTTATGAGATGTCGTTATTATTACTTTTTTTTTATAGTTGAACTATAATATAATTTATTAGTATATTTGTTTTATGATTAGAAAACTTATCGCCCATAAAGTGTATGTAATTATTGTACAATAAGTATAAAACGCGTGTCAGCCGCGACTCGCGAGTGCATAAAACTGCTATTCATAACCATCGATCAAATATGAAGGATCGCCGTCATTTACGGCACCCATTCATTCCGGCCCTCCCCCACTCTTTAATCTCGCCTCTACTTATTTATCCACACAATGCCTCGCTTCAGACAATTTGTCTTCGCCGTCTTAGAATATTTCTCTTTGTCTATGAATAATTTCGCTAATAAATTCTTCAAGTCGAGACGCCCGAGTCTCCTCGACTCTCGAACGATATCTCTTTGTTTTTCTAATATTCTTGTTGCGGATGATTTGTTTGCGTTTGTTACACTGACTGCTATTGACAACTACGATATTCATATTTCATTTCCGAAATATCCGCATATAAATCCTAAATTATATAAAGTACCTATACTAAATTGAATAATATTTGTTTTATCCATTTCTTTCACTCTCGTATGCGACAGTAATGATGTATTAAATTTCATTTTCAAATGCCCACATCGAAGGTATTATTTTACAAAATCTACATTCCCCCCTCTTTAATATAAAACCCATTAATTTAATAAAAAAAGTCGAAGAAACAAATGCCCACTCTGACTCGCAGACGTATATTTATTTTTAATGATGAACTGAATGATTTTACAGATTTTGTCTTCAATCGCCGCCGAAGCTTTTATCTGGAAGTCTATTCTTGTTACCGAATTACTTATCAATTTCAATTGACTTTCTATCTGAATCACTAAACACATACGACGATACCATCGATTGCATCGTAGGAACGAACACTGGATAATTCCATAGCTCAATATTAGTATCCCAGTCTATATGAGTTGAATTTTCAAATGAAATTGATCGGAAATAGTGAAGAATAGGTCCCCCGACCGCAGCCGTCAGCCGTCAGCCGTCAATCTCAGAGATTGTTGAGTAAAACCGGTAGCAGAGAGACGTCGCCGATTGCATACAAACCCGCGGTCGCTTTATTGTGATCCCATGATATTGTATATGGTTTAAAGTATTCTTTTGTTCAATTTTGAATTAATAAACAAGCACACGTATAAAGGATATATAAACTTATGAAAAATAAAACTCTTTTTGTCTTAACTGTTTTGTCTTAACCCAGTCTGCCGTGTTGGAGTAGTACCACCACTTTCGAATGTAACACCCGTGAAGTGACCTAGTCTTGTTTCGGAAACAGTAAGTAGCCAGGTATAGCGAGAGGAGTGTGCACTGTCAATTTAGATGATGCATATCCGTCTCCTCAAGCCGGCATAGCGGAGACGACTGCTGCATGCAGTAGGAGTTGTTACCGTTCATGGACCGCACTCTAGCTTCACATCAAGCGGAGTGTTGTCATATGCCGAGCTAGAATAAAAAATGAAATAAATTTAAGTTTGAATAATTTAATAACTTTTATTATTGTGTATGCACCCTCACCCCCTGGTGTCACAGAGAGTACTCGAGGCACAATTATAAACAGAAATGTCATGGCACTTTGCGTATCGACTTAACGAATAGCAAACCATGGAGGCAGCCAGCGGGCGAAGGAACAAAAGGCAGTAGATAGGAGGAAATAATCGCCGCTAATTATTCACCATTAGCGGCAATCGCAGATCTTACAGATGATGTATGGCGCCACTCTCTCATTTATCATGGAGGCCTTTGTTTTACAACTCAGTTGAGTGACAGCTCGCGGTGCCCCATTCTAACTCACAGGCACACTAATGGCAAAATGCATACTCATTTTCATGACAATTATGTATTTACTAGATACTTATTCAATTTCTATTTTTCTCGGGGAAGACGACGAGGTGATGTCGGACTCTCCGGTACTTCCCAATATACGACAAAAATCCTCTAGTGTCCCTCTCTACGTCATACGCTTTCGTATTCATTCGCGACCCCACCGTCGCTTGGCCGTTAGGCCCCACCTCATCGGGAAGAAACACCATTCCAGCCAAGTAAATGAGCGGCAGTACAACCCCGGGATTGCCGCTCTTGGCTCGGGACGAAGGATATAATCTCTGAAAGCAGAGTGTGACCAGAGGAGAGACCAGTAACTCCAACAATGCCCCCCATATATATGACACTGTCACTCACGTACGTGGCCCGCGCGCCACGGGAGGCAGATTGATTCTGTGGTAGTACTACCACTTTCAACATCTAGTCGGGTTTTGGGATCAGTACGGAAGTAGCCAAGTATAACAGGTGGAGTGTGCGCTGATAACCTGAATGGTTCGCATCTCCTCAAAGTCGGCACAGCGGTGGTGACTGCTGCCTGTAGAAATGCTGCTCTGTGATAGCAACTTTTGCCGTTCATAGAGTATTATAAAAAAAGAATATATTTTAAGGCATTCGCTGTTTGCCATACGAGGTCTTCGGATGCCTAAAGCAATTTTTGCCATGTCTTGGCGTACTAATGGCTTAACGAGGAGAAAACGTTGTTCATAAATTAGGCAGTAATTGATGATTGTATGCGGAGAGATGAAATTAAAATAAATAATATAAATGTAGGTAGTTTCTAAATTTGAATTGTTAATTACACTTAAAATTGATTCGATGATTTTATTATGACTCGAAGAAGTCACGTTTACGTTATTAATGATCAAATTCGATTGTGGTTAATGAATGGACTCGATTATTGGTAGGTCAACGATTACATTTTTCCATTAATATTATTAAATTACGAATGAAATAAAAGTGGTGTTATGCAAAACGCGCTTGTTAACGAACGACCCTCCTCACTCGCTCGGCTCGCGCCTGTCTCATTAATCGACAGCTCATACCCCCGACGTTATGTTCCACGAGATGTTTTAAATTTAAAACAAAATTAATTATACAATCAATCCGCCAGACGACATGTCATGGCCGCGAAGGTGTTGCTTTCGCACACCGAAATGTCAATCAATGTAGAAACTGTTCAGCCGGCCGTCACGCTCGCGGCTCCACCGACTGCGACGTCCATTACTCGCTCAGAGTGAGGCGGCGGCGACGAGCGAACGAGGACTTCGATTAGATCTCGTATACGGTTCAAATTACAATGTAATGTAGATTATAATTTAACTGAACTGTATTAGCGATGCTGGCAGTAGTGTTATAGCACGATTCGCCACAGTTTAATCGAGTATGTATAAAACTCGCCCAAGGTGAGAACGAACGGCGCGGGCGCAGGCGTCGAGGTGCATTCACAATGAGAATTTTTTATGTTCCGTCTGTCATTTCACGCACATTTAATGTTAATTCGCACGTTCTTGTCTCTCACGGAGAGCAATTTAATTTTCGTTTCGTATATTGGCCGAGGATTTATTCGTATGCATGTTTAACGTCACTCGTTCACGAATTTATGACGGGCGCGCGGCCGCTCGACAAAAAAGAGAAAGGTATTAAGAAATAAAAGTGTTCACTCCGTTCCAAAATTACGTGTTTTATTGGACGCGCCACTTTTGTGTTTTGAGAATTTATTGCCATTTCAAAAGATACTTTAAAAAGTAATTTCTCATCTTTGTGCCGCTGCCGATATTAAACATGTTTATATTTTTCAATAGAATCATCGCCGGCCGGTTCGCCGATAGCGGTGTCGACTTTTGTTGTTTTCTTATTGCGGAAATTCATCATAATATATTTATTAGGTCAACAAGAGTCAATGAATATGTCTACTGTCTAACCTGTTTGCTACTTTTATGGATTTAAATGAAACATTTTGAACTTGAAAGAAATTACAGTCACAATGATAAAATACATAATATAAAGTGATTCATATTATAATATAAAAAAATGTATTATCTTTATGATTAAGGCATTAATAATATAAATAATAATGGGACTCACAATTATTCTTTTTAATGTATCAACATTTCAACAATCATTGTTGTGGAGCAAAAAGTTTAATGCATTTTTTGTTAAAGTATTAAACCAACAATACCTACCGATATAATAACGTGCTTTTTTTTTACATTTTACATCTTAACATTGAACAATCCAGCGCAAATCCAATTCGATCGTTGAAGTCATGAACAGTATAACAAAAATGCTAAACGAATATGAAAGAAAAGTTATAAATTAAATACAATGTAAGGACAAGGACAATACAAACATAAACATAACGAAATATGATTTCGACTGGGAATGAAGTCTGGAACGTCTGCGTAGCCGACTGGCGCTTACGTATACCTAGGGCTAAACGGCAGATTTTAGTTAGGTGAAGATAGATCGTATAATGAAAATAATCCATAGCCTGCATGTCAGCTGATCTAATGACAAAATGCTCTCGATCCAATGAGAGAAGTTCATCTTCCGTTCGCTTCTCTTAAGCCTTAAACATTTTAAGCAGCAATTTCAAGAATGCAATTGTTAGTACCTCTCATTTTTATTGCAGAAGTACTTCGAATTCTTTGATCCAATCCGTCCATTCGTATTACGTTTTCTTGTTTCATTTGAGGGTGAGTTCGATTTTATTTCTGTTCATTTTTGTCACAAATATTAAGTAATATACTTACATAGTTTAACCAATATTTTCTTTAATTAAGGATTAAAATAATAAAAATAAGCTCGTTAGCTTTTAGTTTATTCTTGGTATTTTTTGTTGATAAATTTCAATTTCGTAGTAGACATTAATGAATCAGATTCAGTCCAATTTTAATCGAATCGAACGGATTTGTTACGACACTATGTCTAAGTATAGATAAGGCCACGCTATAATATATTTTATCGGATTATTTGTAATTTTTATATTTAAATGTAATTTCTATAGATATTTAAAGGTTTTCCTGTTAATTTTTCCCTTTAATATCTTTTATGAAATCACGTTCTAGCTGTCTTGAATTATTTTCCTAAACTTATGTTTCTTCGATTGTTGATGAGTTGAGCAGGTACTAATGGTGAAATATTATCATATGATTCAAAACAGGAGAATCTTCGCATTTAACAAAACCATTTTTTATTTTATTTTTTATGGATAATAATATGTTTTGGAGACTGGTAGGTATAAATTATTAAGGCAACTTGGTGTTCATTATTTTTACATTTTTACCTAAGATAAGAAAATATTTTTGTCTGTCCATCGCGATTATAATATGAGACGAATAGTTTGGAATATAGTTATAAAGAATCCGACCTAAAAAAGCAAATCAAAAATATATTGTTTAAAATATCGATCTAGTTACATTTTGCAACCAGTATAAGGGCATTATTTGATTTGATGACTGAGATAATAATGAAATAACATTCCGCCGAATGTCCCGATCCAATTCTATTATAATTTGTTTGTATAATAATAAATAAACAATCTTCAATCATAGACATAATCAATAATTGATAATAGATCAATGAACGCCGCCTACCCGCGCCCGCGCCCTAACAAACTTATCAACTAATACGAACATTTTATCAAACATGAACTATTATTAATAGTTAGTAATCGTAATAAGTATTCCTTTATTAATTGCGTCTTAAGATTACTGTCTTTTATTGGGAAATACCTATATATTGTATGATACTTTATAACGTTTTTCCCCATAGATTTGGGCTCTGACATTTCGATCATGAATCTATGTTTTCCCCGTCGATGCAAGCTGTCGAGTGCGGCATGACCTGAAACAACTGCTACGGACAGATGCATGCAGCAGTCACCTCCGCTATGTCGGCTTAAAGAGACCTCGTACGAACATAACAGAACGTACATTTCTTGAGTGTTCGACGAAACACTGTAGTAATTTATTGGGCTGTGTAAATATGGCGATAAAAAAGGCGAAATAGAAATCTATAGCGAGTGAAAAGAATATAGATTTCACAATAGAGAACCACGAAAATTGACACAAATTACACGTCAAATAAACAATTGAATGTTTACAGTGTATTAAGTTATTTAGCAACGCTATTGTCAGCCGTTACGAGTGTTACGCGCCCGTCAAATATTCATCAATTGATTATTTTGTTATTCGTTCTGGTTAAATGAAATTTAGCAATTGATAGATTTAAAGAGTGGCAGGCAGGCAGGCAGGTCATCGTTATTAGTTCGGTCTGCCGTTCCGTATGGTGCACATTTTTCTCCTCTAGTCGCGGACTAAAGCTAAAGCGGGCCCTAGGCAACATTGTAATTCCGGGTCTATTTTTCAGTCATTATACATACTTTGCGTTTTGTAAAAACCTAATTTACGGGCCCAAGGCAGGGGTCTAGTTTTCCTAGGCCTTAGTCCGACCACTTGAGGAAGTCAATTGATGCCTGCAGAAATTTCTTAGTGGCAACAGTTGTTTCCATTCATGGACCGATAATTTCCCGGGTGTTACACTTGAAAGTGGGTAGTTTACCCCAGGACGGCAGACTGGGATAATAATAATCATCAAACTGTCTACTATTAAAGCAGCAATGAACTAAGCTAAAAAATCAACTAAGCTCATCTGACAAATAAAAAGCGAGTAGATTAAATATGTTTTTTTCTTTCGCATGTCCTATTTTGACATAAAAAAAGGCCTCAAAGCCGCCGATATAGAGTCAGGGGCAGTCGAGCGTCATAATTCTGACAGGTCGGCAGACAACCCGCCACATCGGATGACAAGGCGGTCGACAAGTTGGTCGACAACTCGTGTTAACGGTAACCACGGCTCATGTCACACCGTGCAATAATTAACTCGGTTATTCTGCTTAATAATTATTAATTTCGTAATTATAAACGAGAGACGGTTCAATTTTGCTTCGTTTTATTTCGATTTGATAACGATTAAAGTCTCTCTGTTAAAATACTTTATATTATACAGTCCTTTTTCTGTCGTTCCATCAAATTGTGGAAAGACCTTCCCAATCACGTCTTTCTAAAGCCGGCATAGTGGACGCGACAGCAGTCGCCTCCGTTCATGGATCATATGACGTGTTAAAAAAATGGGATTAGTTAAATTAAACAACGTAGTCTTAAACTAGTATAGGTATCTCGAACTTGATACCTTACACCACTAGACCGACAGGCAAACAAACACACGCGTAGGTAATAAATCTACTCATGACATAACAAAATTTATTATTAAATTGATTACACGCCACCATTGCCTATTACACTAATATGACATAATCCGGATTTTGGTAACCCTCAACTGTCATACGAAGGCGATATTCACGTGAAACTAAATTTACAAATAAATATTATTAAAACACTAAACTGAGAAAAAACATTATCATCACCATCACCGACAACACTTGCTATTCACAATTCAAGAATACAAAAAGAGTGGTAGGCACACTAATGATGTTCATTGATATAGTCTGACTTTCCGAAGACTCACCACCACTTCAAATGTTATGGTGCTGTAACTTGTAACGCCTATAAATTAACGAATTCATAATCGAAACAATATCGTATTGTGTTCAGTAATATAATAATATGACGAATAAGCATAGTTGTCAATGTGTCAAACAAGCGAGGGACATGTCTCGCGGCTGCTTTTATAAATTCATCATTGGTCGTCCGTGACAAACCGTTGCTGACATTTAATAGACCAAACGTTAACTTTATATGACATTTGTCAAAATCAATAATTACGTTACGTCATTGTTAATTGACGTGTTCTAAATTCGAATGGACCCTCATGATTGGTCGGTCTCATATTCACATTAAATATTCACTTTTTAGCTTATTAACCGACTTCGGAACGAGGTGGTTATCAATTCGTCGTGTATTTTTTTTAATACTAGAACTATTTTCTCTTGAGACGTCAGGTTATCTGTCTTGAATTATTTTCCTAAACTTGTGTGTTCTTCGAGTGTTAATGTGCAATAATGGTGGATTATTTATTTATTTATTTATTTATCTATTTACATGTTATGGGTTAGTAAGGTCTTATATCTATGTTAGTTTCACCATAACTGCCCATTTGGGCGTGTAAATATTTATCATGTCATATGTATCATTAATTAAATAGCAAAAATACATTTTTAAATTACATTACAATGTCATAAGTTTATAATTATATGTCAAAATTCATGTCAGATGTCAGGTTAATATTAGGTAGAAATACAATTTTCAAAGAATTCATTTAGGCTATAGAAGCCTTTTTCTATTAAAAATTTCTTTAGCCCTCGAGAATAATCTTTAGATTATTAACCATTAAGTGTTCGTGTACGTGCAAACAATTGAAAAGAAAAGAACCCGTGTTTCCATTTTCCCTCCAAAACTCCCTAGAAAGTTTCAGTAAGGATTCTACCACTTTACTGGAACAATTTTTGACTCGACTGAGACTTGACCTGACTGTTTAGTGTGACTCGTGATGCACAATATTATTAACTTGATGCAAAAAAAATGTTTACTTTGATACTGGCAAATTGTTATAATGCCATATAAAACAAAAAGAAAAAGATAATCGATGATGTAAGCAGCAATAACCCCCACTATGATGCTCAAGTAGACGAATGTGTACCGTCCAGGTTGACGCATATTTCTCTTATTATTACATCCAGGTTTCTCCAAGATGATCCGGAAACGCGACTAGAAGCTCTGAAAAACAAATTAAATTATAAAATACTGAAAGATTTTTCATGAAAAAGGGCCCATACATATTGTTGGCGATGTTGGACAGGCAGGACTGGCGGCGAGGAAGTGTGATATGGTGTTTATTCGGAAGTTATAAATCAGATGTTAACGTCCGGACCTCACGCCATCATTCATATGAATCTGACGTGAGATATACAGCTTGGGGCGATATTCTTGTCAGTTACATTAAAAATTACTGAAATTCCAATTGTCAACTCGATAATCTCCCTAAAGTGAGACCAGTACCAAATTAAAAAAAAAACATTTCTTTAATGCTTATGCTAGGTAGACTGATAATGGTTATTAGCCCAGTCTGCCGTCCTGCGTTAGTACCACACTAGTAACACCCGTGACGTGACCTAGTCGCGTTTCGGGAACAGTTTGAAAGTAGCCAGGTATAGCGAGAGGAGTAGTGCACTGTCAATCTGGATGGACATGCTCGTCTGTTTTCCTTTTAAGTGAAATGAATGGTGCACAATCATCTTCCTCGAGTCGGCATAGCGGGAGCGACCGTTCATGGAGCCCACTCTAGCTTAAGGTCAGTCGAAAGACGTCAATTACATTCGTTATTTCATAATATAGGAATTAAAGTTAGCACCGCACAAAGAGGTCGGAAGCCATAAATCAGTTCGCGCCGTGTTCGTAGCACCATCACTCATAAGCCGTGACGTGTTAACGCGCGCCAATTGCACAGAATATGCCAGCCGAGAAGAGAAACCTGATACATCTAAGGAAATTCTCAGAGATGAACGTGCCACTGCTGCTGTTATCATTGAATTCATTATTTAAAGAAGGGAGGAATATTTTACGACGCATAATATTCGTAATAATATCTGTATTTATATATTTACATACATAATTACTGATGTACCATATTAATATAATTGTTTAACATATTATTTATATCTGGATGATGGACATTCTCTTCCTTAAGCCGGCATAGCGGAGGCGACTGCCGCACGTAGACATTTACCTGTAGTAGCAGTTGTTTCCGTTCATGGACCGCACTCTAGCTTAATGTCGAACTAAACTTAAATACCATGCGTAATGCGTTTAGGTTATAATTATAATTAAATATTTTGGATGGTGCTCGCTCGTCTCCTCAGGCCGGCATAGTGGAGGCGATTGCTCCCCGTAGAGATTTCTCTGTAGTAGCAGTTGTTTCCGCTCATGGACCGCACTCTAGCTTTACATCAAAAAAATAGTTCCATTACACGTTATCCAAGGTTAGTGTTGGCCATTAGTGAAGATGGGGAGGTTAGATCTTCTTTGTAGGTTGGTTCATTTTATGGACACCGAATCGTGTGTTGTCGGCTTTTCTACAAAAATCAAACCAAACGTGTTGGCCAACACTATGGCTAATGTGTATAAAATATTATACACAAATCGCGCCGGTTTTAGCTAGCTTCTGTACGATAATAAATTTAGCATCTAATGACAAAATATGCATAAAAAGTTGTATCATAAATAATAAAGAATAAGTAGGACATAATGAAAGTAAAATAACGTGAGAAAAATTACGTAGTGGGTCATTATAATAGATACTGACTCCAAACTAAGATACCTGGATATCAGGGGGAGGACAATACAAACTTATAAAACATAAAAAGTATGTTTCTCGCGGGAATCGAACCAGGGATCTCCGCAATCGACAATCGATCGATGTCATTTAATAATGCGTGAGTTAAAATCAATAAATCAATGCAGGGGAATATTATGAAAGAGAGAGCCTATCTAAAAGTAGATATAAGTGTAACCGGCGAAGCAATCTACAGGGGCGTATATCACTCTGTTTTATGAATTGTAAATTTTAGGTTATATAGTCTTTAGTGGGCCATATTTCAAGTTGTATTAATGCTTTGCCGCGAGCGAGGGCAGGGTTGTCAGAGGGAAAAAGTATTCTATTTACAATGTGCCACATTTTATAATCCAATTGTGATATTACATTAATTGATTTTATTTACTTACAAGAATAAATAATGCTACATTATAATGTTAATATAGTAATAGAATCAAATAATTCAATTTGTTTCAGTCTCAACAGGTAATTAAGAAGGCAACAATGCTCTTTTGATAAATGAAACGCGTCGGCTCGAAGCCATTCGTCTCTGTCAGTACGCGATTAATCTCTAAGAAAAGATTTACATACAATTCATTTACAAATACCATTCTCTATAACTACCAGAATTAACAACCACGAATTACTACTTAAAAATATATACATACACGGCCGTGGTGTAGCGGTAGGGAACGGACCTCATGATCGATGAGACCCGTGTTCATACTACGCTAAATACTGACCTATATTACATACATGTTGGTCGCCGAGTGCCTGTAATACGAAACACAAGCTTAGTACAGACATTATTTAAAAAATTGTCAAAATTAATTTGAAAACCAAAATATTAATTCTGCAGCTGACAGATCTTACCAAAATCTTATTAAATCTCCACCGAGTCGTGTCTGATAAGGACAACATGAAAGCTGAAGAAGTTTGTTCTTAACATGGATCCTATTATTTCCTGATAACCGATACCAACTTCTAAAACATATAATACATACCTATTTATTATGAAAATTATTTATATAAAGTGTACTGTAGAGTATCGCTCGTTATATACGGCTACTTCGAATCTTACGAGGTCGCATCGCGGATGATTGTGGCAGATTGTGCTAATAACCATCATCAGTTTACCAAAACAAAATAATATAAGTGATTTTGGCACGTATGCGGCATGATGATGAATGAAAGCCGCCCTGTCATTCGAGTGGAGTTAGCCTTAATCCATAATCCCCACTTTATCACAGTTAACAATTATAATTTATTGCAGCACAGCAGACGCTATTCGCGATCCAATAATATCCATTAGATAATGTCTTTACGCGAGTGTATTACGAAATGATTGATATTTGGCTTATTACAAAGGAGATATCATTAATATTGTGTATAATATGTATGATTGATCGCTCACTTTTTCTGTTTCATCGTAATATATCATGTTAATCGTTCCTAAAGTCACGAAGCAATGGATTCCAGTCGGTGTAAATGTTTTTGTGTAGTGTTTACATTAGCCGGAGGTAATGATGATAGATCGAAGCGTTTCCTTATCGGGCTCGGTTAACGAACGGCCGAAACCTAACTCACTCACTAATAATTCGA
Source organism: Tinea pellionella (assembly GCA_948150575.1). Classification (NCBI taxonomy): domain Eukaryota; kingdom Metazoa; phylum Arthropoda; class Insecta; order Lepidoptera; family Tineidae; genus Tinea; species Tinea pellionella. The sequence continues at coordinate 9,298,609 of OX411251.1, read as the reverse complement.
TTCTCCGCTCTCGAGTCTCCAATCCAAAATTGATTCTACGAGCTCGACGAAGCTCACGTTCGACGCTTTAATATAATATATTTCCTTAAAATGTAATAAAATTCTCATTAATCTTTTAGATAAATATGCGCCGTCAAAACGATAACCGACAAAAATATAATGTAAAGGCGAACAATAAAATGTATTAGCAACCCTACGGAAGGCCGCAATAAACAACTTTTGTGTGGAAGGCGGCTCTCGAGTCGATTCATAAATTTCGCAGCGCGCCGTTTAGTTTTATGTACGATATTATCTATCCCGCGGCACGCACACGTCGACACGCGAGCCCGTACGTACACACGCGCACCGCCCTGATCTACGACTGTCGACGAATGTGACGGCTACGATGTGTCACAATGTTTGCGGGAGCATCGAGCGATCTACACTTGTCACGTTCGGATGAAGCACAATCCGGGGCATTGACGCTGGCCGAGGTGCAAAAATGCAGATATCGCCAATTTACATTCACATGTAACGGACAGTGAAAAGTGGCCAATAAAGAAAACAATAAAAATGTTACAACAAACAATCCATTAACGGTACGAACGAGACTTCCATATGCAGCGCATTAACATAATTACACACATTCGTCCGAGTAATGTATGTAAAGAAGTTTAATGAAACGTCGGGCCTCGGAGAGCTCGCCGACTCATGAAATCACTATCATTACGCTCGACACGATACAGACGATAATCGTCGACTACGTGCAAAAACCTATAGCCCGCTTGTGATGCAAATTGCGAACACTATAAATCAACTTCTTAATCACCACGTCTCGGCGAAAGACGTAATAATGAAATTACTTGAAAAAAATTATATACGTAGACTGTCATAATGGGAAGACGGGCGACGTCGGCAGCGCTCGAGGAGCGAGACATGCACCGAATGTAGAGTCACAAGCGACGAGATAATGTCTCCGCCGTTAGACGTCGAACGAATGCGCATTGATTCGATGTACGGCAATAAATAGGGCTATCGATTGTACGACAGGGAACGAAACACGTTACCGCAAAATGTCGCATAAATCTTTATCATAGCCGGTACGAGCTCATAACACAGCGAGCAGGTTCGGGAACCGGATCTCGCGGGGCATAAACTCACGACTCCGAACCATTTTTTCGCTCAATGAAATATGCTACATCGCCCCCGGTCGTAGGAAGGAAGGCCATAAATAAATAATAATACAACCATTTATATTACGAAAGGGTTTCGCCCGACGCGTCTATTACCATCGGAATTGTTTAAATATGATAATGTATCAAAATAAGAGGCCTTTCCTCGGCGGCCGCGACTTCTGTTCCGCTATTATCATAAACATTCACTTAATAGACTGTTCCAAAATTATAATAGTACTCCGACACTGTTTTATCGCCCCGAGAAGATTATGGTGTTGACTTTTTGCTGAATATTTAATTCGTCTAGCGGAAACATTCGCAGCATCGGCCGTCGTCGTGTTTGTTCAGTGTTATCATAAATAATAGGCCATCGCGACGATTAGGCAAACGTCGGGCAGCGCGGCCGCTCATTTCTCAGATTGACAATTGAGATATGTCGTAATGACGTCGGGCGAGGAGGCTTTCAAGCAACCGAAGTAATAACGAAACGAAACAATCATACCCCCAGATTAAAATCATATTTAATTATGATCATCCGGCGAGACGTCACGTTAACGATATTTGAACATTATTAATAAAAGTATAAAGAGTAATAAAGTACCCCTAATAAACGTAATAAACCCCGAAACGCACACCGCGCGAGTCGCGATAATAACCGTACGTAGACTAAACAAACGATTTTCTTGATAATAAAAACTTCACAATAAAAGCGTATACGAATGTCGCCCATTAAGAGTATTTACGCAGTGAAACGGATATAGGGGCCGTAAAAATGTAGAGCGGGCTTATTGAGACGTTGGCGGCAGTCGTCGGTGAAGATCCGACATAATCTATGGCCTGCACGCCTCACTGGGCTAATTCGGGACACGAACAATGCGCCGACTCCGAGAAGATTAAAACGGCCTCAACTCGCCGACAAATTCAATTTTAAACAACAGAGTATATCGCACCCCAGCGTTCCGATCGAGCCGTCGCATCGTCGCGTACGCATATTAAATTGTGGAACTAGAACGGCTAGAAACGTGAAAAGATTCTTAAGTAACAAGTGTAATGAGTCAAAACGAACGAAGCGATTGCGCCGTTCCATGGGATGAAACCTGAATGTAATACACGTGACTTTACAGCAGTCAGTAGCAGCCAATCGAGTCAGTCGAAAGCCGACGCAATAATAACTTTATATGGATTAAGTGTGTCAGATGCATTCAGAGATATGGCAGCGGACTGGTCTATCGCTGACGCGGCGGCGCGCCCGAGGCAGTTTCGAATGCATAAATTATTTCAAGTGTGAACGCATAGGGTCGCAGCCTCGAGGGGTCGTCGAGTTCGAACAGTTGACAAAATGCAGCAAGAAGACGAGCGACGACCGTCTAGGAGCACAATAGTAACAAAAACCCGCGTCTCCGAAAGCTTATTTATAGTTCCATTGTTGTTATGTATGTATGTAGGCAGAATGCTTTTTTGTTGTAATAATACTCGAAACATGAATCGATTTTCTATTGAGGAGGGATTGTTACTTCATTCATAATTTATCACTCCATCGCTCTTTGTATTTAAATGGCTGGAAATGAATTTCATGCGGACGGCGGAGATTAATGCGTCGGGAGCCTCAACAAATTCATATTTTTCATTATGCGATGATTTGACACAAAACATGCGCGTCATGCCTGTGTTTTCTAGTAGGGCGCTTCGCTCGTGTAGTCTCAACAACTCCGATAGAGGAGACTCGCTTCACTTTTATCAATCTTTCATCGGCTAACATTAATTCTATCATTCGATATCAGTCAGATAGGACTAGGTCTCTTCACTAAAGCGATAAATATATTCGATGATAAAAGTAATCAAAATAGATTTATCATTATAATTAATAAAGATTCATCAAATACTGATGACTTATTGTGCCGGGGATTAATAGGATTGTTTCTACATAATTTATATAAGAAGCGACTTTGTCAGATCTAACCGGTCGTGAGGCGCGCGTGGGCGGGCGGGTGGCGCGGTATCATCAATCACACGGCGTGACTCTTTCAACCTGCTGGCGGGGGGCGGGGGAGGCTGCTAGGGTTGACGCGCGACTCTATTAACATCTGTTAACAACACCACAATTAACGAGACACGGAGCCGGTCGCCGCATAATACATGAGACCCTATTATAATATAATAATTATAATACAAAGTTATTTATTGTTAAAACACACTCGTAAATTCATTGACAATATTTTAGTAGTAATTGTACTCGAGAGCAAACAGTTATAATATTTAACTGTTAGTTTTATAAAACTAGTTATTTTTGTTTAACTAAATAATAATTGATGGTCGGAAGTCACGATATATGCTCTATTTAATTGTGGATATATATTAAGAAAGGCGTTCGATGTTTCTGACAGGTTTCAATAGTTAGCAACCCTACTCGTAGTCGAGGGGTGCCGCCATGCCGGCTCACTTCATCATAGTCAGTGTTGGCACTCTCCTGACGTTTTTATATCCGCCGCCGCCACGATGGATCGGGCCTGTCAGGTGTTCACGAAAAATTGCCTTCTAAGGTGTTTGCTTAAGAAGCTGCCGCGATTGATTGAATTCAGCCCCTTGATTAACGCCAGAGGGTGGTGTCTGAGCTTTTACTGCTTTTGTTTTGATTTGCGCTTTTATTTTCAGCCTGTAGAACATACTCGTTACATAGTTTCATACAAAATAACAAACATAGATTCATGATAGCATGAAAAATAAATAATTCTATATCAAGAAGTCAAGTGAGTGTTTGACAAAGGGAACGAAAGTGCTTTAATATTTCAAAAGAAGGTTATGCTCGGAAATAGAAAAAGGAATTTGAGGGTGAAAATGAAGATTTAAGTTAGTTCCCCTTCTCTCATTAATTATTCAAATATTATAATTGAAAATGAAAAAAGAAATACCGGTTCCGTTCGTTTCTTAATCGTACCGCAATAAATATGTCAATACAAGATGATAATATATATTTCGCTAATTATATTATCATAGCGGGGTGTGAAGAAGTTCCCGCAACAGAAATTAGAGATAAGTCACATAAAAAAGGAACGGAACATCGTATGCGGGGTAGATACAATATATAAAAGACATCCTTCCGAAGGGTGGGTACGGCATCATACAAAGCGCATTGTATCGCTCGGGAAATTAAACATTTGATTTAGGTGGCACATCCGTGTAGACATCCAGTCCCATGAGAAACTATAAATCCACAAAACATTTCCCTATAAAAAATCTTGAACACACATTTCGCATCACAACGACAATGAACCTAAAGAGGTCGTCATTATGATGCGAATCTCGAATGACCTCGCGCTTCTTAAATAACATTAATTAACATAAATTTACACACGACTCCACTGACTCGAAACAATGTATGCAAAACAACAAAATTAACGCTTTCAAAATTCGCACAATTCGCTATCATTAACTCATTAAAACTATTTAATTATTATTATTATAGGATGTGAGTGCGAGCAATGTATACAATGCATAATAAGTAACAAAAGTATAAATTTAAATTATGTCATGTGCAACACGGCATTGTGTGATCGTATCGTTCTCGTGAAATGGGAATTAAAAGATATAATATATTTTTATGGCGCTTTGTTACATGTCAACATTTCATAATGAATGAATTAGTATTAGGCATTACAACAACCGCGGTAGCTACAATTTGATTCAGCGGTAGAGTGATTATTTACAGAAATATCGTTGTATTTTTGATAAAGAATGGCGATAACAATAGATTCACGCATTCACTATCCCCATCCATTACGGCGTCATCTTTTACGACGCGCCGATTCAGCGGCATCCGTCTCGGTGAAATATCGACTCTATTACACGAAACCTTTAGAGTCGACGAGCCGGGATCGTTTAGTGGCTCTGCGGGAGCGCTAACTCTTTCATCTATCATAATCGTTCATGCTGAAAACAATCAAGATCCATTCGGCGGCCGTTCCGAATTCGACCTTACGCGCGGAGGATCAGGGATCAGAATCGTGTTCGCGTGCGGTCGGTTCATCGGATTGTAGCGGATCGGAGGCGCTCGTAGGCGGCGTAACGAAGGGCTCCACGAAAATGACAAATGACATCTGCCTACCGCCTGTCAAATAACGGACAGATAATAAATGACCCCGATTGTTTATCATCAAATATCGCATATATCATTATTGCGGGACTCAGCGCTTCTCTATCGCGAGCGGGCTTCCCGTGACTTCGGGAAATATGATTAATATTGTTTGGTTAATTTCGAGCGAGTCCGGTAATGTAAATACTTGGGGGAAGTTTCGTGTCGTCATTCCGGGTTGATTACTTAGACAATTTACTACTTTTCACTTTGTTTGATTGATTGCTTTTTATGTGCTTTTGAAAGGTGTCGCTTATCTATTCGAAAAATTATAACTCCGCAATTTGATTTACAATTGATTTGATTACATCGCTTATGTAGTTAAATGTATATTTAAAATGCATCTTGCATCTTCGAGACAGGTAAATGTCTATCTGATATAATGACATGACAGATGGTTATGCTCCGAGATGAAGTAGATTATATCATCCGTACAGATCTGACAATGGTATGCACCTTCAGAAGCTACATATTTACGTGATTAAATTTAAGATAGATTTAAACAATTTAAATGTTATTTTAACTAATAATTCGAGTTTTTTGGTTTTTCATTATGTGTTTCATTTTTCATTGTAATCACAAATCATTTTGTGTATAATGAATATTTAGAACGCTTTCAAAAATCATGAAAAAGCATTATTCATTGATAATAATTTTTCATATTCCTTCAAAAGGGTAACATTGTATAATATTGAAAAAACTTATATAAAAGCTTTAATTGTGTACAAAGAAGACTTAAGTAGTCTTCGAATCTTAACGCCTGGGTTATAAAAAAAACGAACAACCTCTCGGATAGTGACGTAAATTCTTTAATACATTGAATTAATTTAGCAAAGTATTCGAATATGTTATTAAAATAACAATTAAGACGTTTAAATAAATAAATAGTGGCCAGGAATGGTGTCATTACCAGTTTGTGTCAAAATCAGTTTGTGTAAATTGCGCCCAGACTGAAGCTCTGCGCTCACTACTTAATTTTTGTGTTAGATGATTGATAAATGAGGTTTCGAGTACAATGGGCCCCGACCTTACTCACGGCCGGTCGTTAATCAAATACGTCTATTACTATGAAAGGGAATCGTGAGCTTGGCAAATTAGATGAACGTAAACATTCGCCGATACATTATTATAAATAACATGCACAATTTTCAGGCGGAAGTCGCCTCCGCTATACCTGCTGCACGCCATGAGACGAATGTGCCAGTGTTCTAGACAATGTTCTATAATTTCTACTTACAAGACTATTTCCAGGCCCCGAAACGTAATTAAGTTATTTCACGGGTGCTACACTCGAAAGTGGTGGTACGACATACAGGACTAATTACCATCGTTAGTATAACTACCATTTTTAATACTACCTACTAATAATATAGTAGACGATGGACCTAGCAATTTCATGAATTTTAATCATACAATTTAATTATTATTTGCATCTTTTTATGTTTAATAAAAAAAAAAGTTGTTGCCAAATTTGTTAAATAAACGCAAAATAACATTGAAATATTAAAAACAAGCAATGTGAATGCAACGTTGATGTCGCGGCCGTTCAACCTCACAGCCTAAGCCGTCCATTACGGCTTCATTTTACATGGAAATCTTTTAATAAAGCTACTAAATAAAAATTTAGTATGAATTTTAACATTAGGATGTACCAAATAAACACAATTCTGAAGACGTGATGTTCAATAAAATTGAAGATCTATTTCCAGTTCTAAATGATACAATACAACCAATACTACTAAGAAGCCAACCATCAAAGAGCTTCAGCAGTATCTTAAAATAAACAAATATATACGACATTAAAAACTATTATGCCTTCTTGGTTTCTGATAATATTTCAACTGAATAAATTCAATGAAACGTTAAATGTTAGGGTTTATATACACTTTTCATATGAATAATCTGTTGATTCTTCATGTTATGTAGAAAATGATTCATACAACGTGTAATTTATTTGTGCAAAACACTAAACTATTTATTTGTTTAATGTATGACAATGTTGTGACAACTGCATAAAATTGTTGAATTGTTATAAGCCAGCCCAAATTTTAATTGTAATGTTATTTTGATGTGTATACGCTTGCATGCCGTTTGTGCGTTTAGTTTAATAAATAAATAAATCTATTTTGATACAAATTGATATAACCAATGCATAGCGTAACTTATGCACTAATAAATATCGCCTATACCACGGTGAATGCTCCGAAGAGCTCTTTAACCTTATTCCTACTTCGTCTTTCCATTCCCGTAACACCCGTGCCGGGAGGGGGAAGCATCCACATTTTGTCGACCGAATCGGTGGCCGAACGAAACGGTTTGGCGCGTCCTTTTTGTGTCGGACAATTGACAAGTGGAATGCTTTGCCCTCCCATGTGTTCGCCTAGTCCTTTACCTCGGATCCTTGAAGCGGAGTGTGAAAAAGCACCTTCTCAGGCCGGCATAGTGGTGGCGACTGGAGCCACCGTGTTAGCGGTTCTCCAGTCGTCAGTGCTCATGGACCTCCACTGCGCTTACCATCAGGCCAGTCGAGGTCACATGTCGTGTCAAAATAATAATAAAAAAAAATAAACCTGCAAGCAATACAAACAAACGCAAGCGCAGTTAAGTCGACATGTAACCAAATTCTGTTTGATATTAGTCGTAAGAGTGTGTTTCATTTGTAGAGACGAAAAATGTCTGGTATCAGTCGCTTCTGGTTTGTAGACACGAATTTGCACAATTCATTTTGACAGTGCACACTCATCCCGTTATGGATGCTGCTTCAAAACTGAACCTGAAACCTTGTTACACTTGAAATACTGGGCTACTACTCCATTCTCTCAACTACCGATCTACTATTTGTTAATTTGTAATAAATTCAACAATTGTTGTAGTTGAACAATAACAATAAGGTAACAATGTAGAAGTGGCTTAAGTTGTAACTTAAACTAATAAATCCACTTTTAACAGCGGCATAAATTTGTCGATGGAGCGATTTTAGTTTCCGTTCGTGTTTTATTCGCAGTCTACATTACTATGGGGTTTCCGACGTTGCCTTCCTGTTTCCTCCGACTTTAAGAAATACATAACAATGTTACGGTTACAACGTATTTGTTTCAATACAATACAATTGTCACGCCTTTTTCCCGCAGGGATAGGCAGAGACAACGGAGTGTCACTTACCACGATCCCATCCACAATTCTCTTCATGCACGCCTGACGGTTATGAGCACTAGGCAGACCAGCTTTCATGAGGATGTCTCCTATTTGATCGGAAAACACCCTTCTGGGTCTGTCTTGTTTAACGCAAGTTTAATACATTTGTTTCAATACCTCCATTTAGCATTTTAGCATTGATATATAGAACTAGATGTGCAATAACGCACCCAATGTGAAGCGAGAGAAAACATGGCCACAGTCACGTTTAGGTTGTCAGTGACAGAGTTAGTGTTTTACTTGACGGCAATATTGTCAAATCGTTTGAAGCGGCCTACGTTTTTTTGTGGTCGATGTATGAAGTTTACATCTCTAGTATATATCTCAATGATTTTTAGGATTCGAGTGTAGCCGGGTATAACGAGAGGTGAGTGCACTGTTGACATATATGGTACACATCTGTCTCCTCAAGCTGGAACAGTGAAAGCGAAGTGACCGCTGTCTGCACAAATTCATCTATAGTAGCAGTTGTTTCAGTTCATGGACGGCACTCTAGCTTCGCATCAGGTGTAGTGTTGTCATATTGTTGAGATATTATAAAAAAGTGAGAGATTACAATTGAAAAATAGTTTTTTAGCGTATACCCTTTAAAAGATTTTAATTTACAAAAGAATCGAGTCCGTAAAGTATCTTTATTTAGAATGATAATAACAATTGTTAATGTTTTTTTAATAATATTATTGGCGCTTTTACGTGGCCGTGGGTGGTCTTACTTACTTTTAGGAAATATCACAAAGGAGGCGTTAAAAATTATTAGCATTATCTCAGCTGTTTTAAGTTTTAACTATCATAAATAAATCTTGCTGGTATTTCTTTCCTGTCACGGAAATGACAAAAAAATTATCCAGTTAACAGTCACCTCCGCTATACCGGCTTGTTCCGGGTTGTTATTACTTTCAAGCAGCAAGTAGATGTGATATATAATAAAGATCATCAGTGCGTCTACCACTTCTTGAATAACCGCGGGGTAAAACAAGTGACGGGGCCACAAATGGTAGTCGCAGCCGCCATTGTGTCAATCATGTGGCGGTAATGAGTTAGCCTCCAGCAGTGACAGTTGTGTGTCAGGACTTACAAATTATATTTTTTTAAATATTTATTATAAGTGATCGTTAACTCATTAAGAGATTATGCAATTTCTGTATAAATCGATACTTGGGAATGGGTGACATTAACATTTTCTTTATGAAACAAAAAATAACACTTTCAAAAAGTAACACCCTTTATGCCGGCTCGTTAACTTCAACACAATTCACAGGGAGTGTGCGCAAGAGCTACACAACCTGGTTCTACCGGTGTCTGTGTCTCCCGGTCTCTTCAAATCGAAGGTGAACAGGTACCTCATAGGCAGGCGTGCTCCACCTTAGACCGCATCACTGCTTAACACCAGGCAGGGTGTGGTCAAACGCTTGCCTATTAAGCATTAAAAAAAAAACATTTTTACGAACAACGAAGTTCGGTTTTACAAAACTTTTAATTTAACATCATGGGTCACATGCATTGTCGAAAGCCGAACGAAACAACCTGTTACTTTCTATAATTAGCATACAGACAAACATTTTGTTTTATATTATGTAGTGATAATTATAGAAATATATACTAGGGATGCAAACTTCATACAATTGACATAAAAAAACCGTAGGTCGCTTCAAATTATTTGACAATGTTGTCGTCAAGTCAAATACTGACAGAGAACCTAAAGGTGACTGCGGTCATCTTTTCTCTCGCGTCATATTGGGAGTGTTATTGCACATCTAGTTGTATATATCAATGGTGATAATCAAAACTTTTCTTATAGGATAGATGAAACTTTTTATTTATTGTAGCTCGACATGTGACAACACTCCGCCTGATGTAAAGCTAGAGTGCGGTCCATGAATGGAAACCATGAAAAGAAACACTTCTCCCATAAACAATAAATGTTATGCAAATGCTTGTGATACCACCCCCTAAATTGTGCCATAGGTGTTTCTGGTACTGCAAATCCCAGTTAATCTACACCTGTCAACAATGTTCCTTTGTGTCCGTTGAGAACTGTCAACGTTTGACACAACGCTTTTGCAGTTTGACAGTTTGATGGATCGCTTTTGTTCCATTGTTTAATGAAGTTTTCTTTTGATTACTTTTTTTTTAATTTATTGCCAGAAAATGTTTTTATTTTGTCTACGCCAAATTGTTTTGATTTTTTTTTTGTCTCAAATCACATTAAATCCTGAAACTACCTTATACAAAATGTCAAAAGACATCCCGCGAACCAGAAGTTGTATTTTTTTTTATTGTAGCACGGCATGTGACAACACTCCGTCTGATGTAATGGAAACAACTGCTACTACAGAGAAATCTCTACGGGCAGCAGTCATCTCCACTATGCCGGCTTGAGGAGACGAGCATGTACCATCTAGATTGACAGTGCACACTCCTCTCACTATATCTGGCTACTTTCAAACTATTCCCGAAATGCGACAAGGTCACTTCACGGGTGTTACATTCGAAAGTGGTGGTACTACCCCAGGACGACAGACTGGACAAATAACCATCATTAGCCTGCCTACCACTCTTTAATAGCGACTAAAGTACATATAACAAAGTTACATTGGTACCGATCGGAATTAGCGAGGTTCGAACACGGGTCTCATCGATCGTGAGTTCACGCGTCTTACCGCTAGACCACGATCGCTCTTTTATTCAAGTATACATGCGATCCGAGTATTTCTTTTTTATTTCTAAGCTAGTGTTTGCATCAGAAGCACCGAGCGATCAACGCACATTAGTTAGTATTTAGCGAGATTGGATAGTGAATCACCTACCACTGTCGAGATAATAGCCGTAAACATACAAAAAACCATTTGAAACCGAATGATTAACGTAACTCGCCTCAGGGTGAACGAAACAAACGAGTCAGTTCTTTGTAGACAGCTTTAGCAGAATGCCTATTTATCAGACAGACCTGTCTTAAAGTCTGGAATTATCCAACTCACTATAAACACACGTTGTCTTTATTTATGACCGTGTACCTGATCTCTGTAGTGATGGGACCTACTGAACTGATTCAGTTCTCGTAGCTCATTTAGTGACGAATAAAATATTATAACTTAAGTTAAATCTAATTAAACTTCTTATGCGATAAAAGAAAAACAATTAAATGATTTATCATAAAAAAACATACTCTGTATATGTTTGAATTTCCCGCTAGCGCTTCATTGGCAGAGGCACCGTCCAATAGGCGCCTCCTACGGTGTCACCGAGCATTCCAGCCGCGGTTTTACGGACGACCAGTCGCCAGTTACGTCTCAAACCACAAGACGATTGCGTTACATTATATTTGTAATCTTTATGTTTGCCTAAACAGTATACATAGTACATATGTACAATGTAAATATACAAAAAAAGTTGTTAAAGATCTATTATATATTATCAACTCCTAACTCGATTAGATCCAACTCAGTACGTATTAGGTAGCTACATCACTACACAGCTTACTGATACTCATCGACTAAATAACAGTCAACACTTTAATGTTAGGTTCATTTATATTGCGAGAACTTTAACGCTGCGCATGCGCCGTCATATGTAATGCTGGTGAAGATTATTGTACAAACCTAGACATATCTACTTATCATGCTCTAAGCCAGGCCTGGCCAACACGGGTACGCAAAATAAGTTTTGTTCCCATTCCTCTTGAAATGAATAATTTTATTTTTTATTTTATTTTGAAATCGTAAATTATTTAATTGAATCCAAGTATACCGATTATGTTTTATTAAATTCGTGTGTGTTATTACATTTTTAGTTGCATATTTACCTGAAGTTCAGGCAAGTGGAAGTGGCCCACGAGTCTATTTGGTTTGGCCAGGACTACTCCCTGCTATATTACAGTAGCATTTCATTAAGTATCATATTTATTTTTATTTTAGTAAACATTAGTTCGGACCGATAATGGGGTTACGCCATCACGTAACAGACAAGTGACACGACCACTACGCCACAAAGGCCGTCATAATAATATAAGGCCTACAATATGGACAAACTATGCCTAAAGTGAAGACAACCTTCCACGAATCCACCACTAAGTGGATTTATTAAATATGATCGTTATATTGAAAAGCAGCTTGCGAATAAACACACCATCTCGTTAAAAACCACAAGAGTACAGTAAGAAAATCGACAAGAGCTTTTTTGTTGAAATTTAAATAAGAACGCGGTTACACAATATCAATAATGTCGGTTATTTAAAATTCAATTTAAAAAATCGCTGGATAATAAACATTTTATACACTGCAACAATGTTGATGTGATTTTTATAATATTTTAACAATAAAAATTTATTTAATGTTTTCTCTAAAGTTTCACACGAATACGTTTTATTTAAATTAAAAGGTTTTATGCGACTTACTATCGCGTTTATTTTGACTATAACGCAGAAACGACGTGACGCGACTAATTACAAAATGTTACATAATTATTGTAACTAATTTAATTATTTAACAATTATTAAAGTTATCATAATTATAAAGGTTATTAAATACGTCCAAATGAGTAAATTAATTTCCGGCCAGTCACGGTAATCGAATACCTAAATGAAATGAACGTGCGATGCAAATTCCACCGATTTTGAACACTCAAGGTTTCATTAATATGTATGAAATAATTTTGTAATACAAACAAGACTCATAATAGCCTCTATTATATGTGGCTTCGTTGATTGACAGGTTTGATTTATAAGAGGAACCTACCTATTATAAAACTCACTAAGCATTTTCATTTTAATCCTGTAGCGATTCGGACTATGGTGTTCGGACCTAGAATTTGGTTACATTTTGATTATTTTAATCCGAACGTTAGAAAAGCAGTTTAGACTGACTACGGTGGTTTGAAACCTTCTGAAATCTCCCGTGACGGTGTCGCAGCGTCGCATTCGAATAATCTGAATAAACAGGATGCTATGCGTCATAAAATGTTAATATTGAATTATTTTAAGTTATTTCCGCTCGCAATTTAGCTTAACAACAAATTACTAATAAAATACGCAAATTATTCTATTTATATAATATTGTGTTTTAAATAAAAATATACTGTTAATTCATACAACGAATATCTTCGATAGGATTCGTCCGAATGGGCCGAATAATGTTTGTAGGAATAGGTTATGAAAATGTTAATTTTTATTACTTACAGCACGTTAAGTACACAAGCTCGTTTCAATAATTAGCTACTATACGAGAGAAATCATTATAATACATAATTTGAATACCTGATGTTCATTTTAGTAGCTTTTATATCAAGTAGACAGACGTGTTAATTATTGAGCTAATAATGAAATATTCATGTAATTATAAGTTTAAATTAAAACAATTTATTAAATACAGAAAATGGCTTATATTGTAATTATTGACACCTATCATTGAAATCGACAGGAAGAATAACCCGCAGGTCACCATGAACATAAATACATCAAGTATATTTTGTGATAATACTTGAGGAAATAGCTTATGTATAAACATATATAGGTAACAGTAAAATATGAATAATTGTATATTTATGTAAAATAATATATTTCGCATCGGCGCGGCGGCCGCTAAATTATAACATAATATTAAACATATACTTTTTGTAATTCAAAGGCTAAGGATACGGCATAACTGGGCGAGGTATAAACTTGATATATGGCCTGCCGTGTTCTTAACAACATAACATCCGTCATTAACCGACTGCGTAATTAAGGGCAATTTATTTTATTAGACATTCGTGCGGCGGCCGCGGATAACTACTGTTTTACGTTTCTTGTGCACACGATACCTTTATATGCAACTTTTCTTTTTTTGGGTACACATCCACTGACCACTAGACCTTTGACACGCGTGATTAAAAAAAGCAAAAGAGTGGTAGGCAGACCGATGATGGTTATTAGCCCAGTCTGCCGTGTTGGGTTAGTACCACCACTTTCGTATGTAACACCCGTGAAGTGCTCTTGTCGCGTTTCGAAAGCAGTTTGAAAGTAGCCAGGTATAGCGTGCATATTCGTCTCCTTAGGCCGGCATATCGAAGGCGACTGCTACCCGTAGAGATTTATCTGTAGTAGGAGTTGTTTCCGTTCATGGGCCGCACTCAGCTTTACATCAGGCGGAGGGTTGTCATACGCCGAGCTATCTCTACATTACATTACACAAAAGAAGTGTAGTTTAAAATGAATAATTTGCGCACCGTTTTTTGTCGAAGGTATAATAATGAGCGGCGCCATTCACCAATAAAAATTATACAAAAACAGACATATTAAAAATTATATTTTCATAAATATGTTATTTATATTAACTGTATTTCATTATTTATTCCTAATATAAATTAAATATTGCCTTTTGGGAATTATTTATGTAAAATTAAAAATTCGTGGAAATTCGTTTTTTTTTTCGGTATTTTTTTTTTAAAATTATGTATTACGTTATTATAAAGGTAACAATCAAGTGACTGGGTTCGGGTTTTATTTTACATTAGAAAGTTAACCCTTCAATGTCTACGGGGGGTAAAGAAAACCCCGTGAAGTTCAAAATGAAGCAAAGAGCAGCTGTTTAAGTGTATTTTTATTATAAGTAACTCGCAAGTCATCTTAAATTCATAAATAAAATAATACCACTTAAAGATTGACTTAACTCACTCAGAATAGATGGCATAGTAGGAGTGACTTGCGTAAGACAGAATAAAAATTATACATAATAACACCCGTGAAGCGACTCTAGCCCCAGACCCAGTGTTTGCACTGTCAACTGGGATGGTGTACATTTCTTATAGCATAGCGAAGGCGACTGCTGTCAGCAGTCTAGCTTAACATCAGGTGGAGTGTTATAAATTGCGTACTAATGGTTAAAAGGTTAAAGGATGGTGTACTCTACACGTAAATTGGCTAGCTCACTTTCTGATTGAAACTTTCCCTTAGTTTATTTTCTTTATGAAACAAAAGTTAGCGAACTGATGCGATTGTCGACAACAATGTTTAAATTGTACCTCATAACATAACTCAGTTATTTATTAGCCATTATCAAAATTATAGGGTCGCCAGTCGTATGAAGAAATTACTGATGTTTTTTTTATTGTCATGTCATGGCATGTGGGCGAAATAATGATACCTATGAAATGGGGAATATTGCTGTAATTTGCTTTTACGTTCATGTTAGAAATTATGTTTTTTCCGTAAATAAGGGTGACTACTTTCCGCTATAATGGACTATCATTTTTTTTAAAAAATTTAATTGATATTGCCATATAATTGTTAGTAAATCAGCTAAGAGAAGACTGCTTTAACACTTTTCCGCTATGCCGACTTGAGTTTCCAATGTGTATCATCCATGTTGACAGGAAGTATAACTAGTACCTCTACAAAGTTACTAAATTGCTATATAAGATAGTTACTAAAAAAAATAAAAAAAATAGAAAATTATAAGTTTAATTAGAATGGTAATTTTTGACGCCGCTCAGCCGTTAAAATAATATAAAACGCATATTGTTAATGTCCCAGATCCATGGCAGAGATATTATGTTGAAAGTGTAGGCTTCGACGCCCATTTTTGACTAATTGTAATTGTCTATCCAATTAACTAAATTCTCGTCAGAAAATTAAAATGGAGTAATGACGGGACCTTTTTATGGCCGACAGAGTTAACTGTCTGTGACGGATAGGGGAACGCGTGTATTGTGACCACACCTTACTATAATATTAATACAAACATTCTGCGTGATACTGAATTATAATAAGATTTGCAGTTAGGTGGTCCCAACTAGTGGGTTGGCTGCGATGCTGCAAAACTTTTAAATCGTCGTGGTCGTAAAAATAATCAAAATAAAGGCGGTAGTAGAGCGAATAAAATCTTCGCGTAAAGGCTAAATAGGAATCTGTTTTTTTTTGACATAAAGATGAAAACGAAAGCTATCTAGATGGTGCATACTCGTCTCCTCCTATAGGGGAGGCAACTGCTGCCCATAGAAATTTATCTGTAGTAGCAGTTGTGTCCGTTCATGGACCGCACTCTAGCTTTACATCAGGCGGAGTGTTGTCATATGTCGAGCTACAATAAAAAAAGAAAGCTTCTTTGTCCTGTCGTGTTTATTGAGAACGACTTTGGAAACCGGGGGCTACAGATATTATACAGGGGGGTTATGCAGGCAGCCCAAAACGAACCTTCGTCTGACGTTAACGCTAGCGTTTTGTTAAATTGGTATGCAGGCCACTATCGTTAGCGATGGTCACGTGACCCACCTTCGTCTATCGTTTCTAGTCTCGTTTTCGGGCGCGGTAAAGCGGTAAAAACGATAGTGAACCATAAATTGGTATGCACGACACCCATTTTGACAATTAAAGTGATTCGTACTATCGTTTTTACCATCGTTTCTGAGACGACAGCAAATTGTGCGTGTTTTGTGTGTGTGAACTATTTTAAAAACATTGTAAAATTGAATTTTGTGCAAAAAGTGAAGTGATTTGATTGTTAATATAAATTTAAAGTACGTAGTGTGTGTTATAGAAATAATTTTCTTGTGAAAACTTATTCTTATTAGTATCAAATAGGTATCACATATTACATGTAAAGTAGGTGCTCCTCGCGTACTTTTTGCTGCCTAGAGGGCAGAAAGGAGTCGCCAAAGGAGAAATACAATGGTTCGTAGGTGAAAGGAGCGGAAGATACTTCTAAAAGTTATGCCTGACGAGTAGTTCTTATACAGAGTTACGGAGGAAGAATTCTTCCTATTGTGCGAGGAGCGTAGACGGCACATCAGCTTGAGAGACTCTAAATTAAGGAATTTGTTTTATTTACAAATTCATTTGGGTTTTCAACAAATCTTTTACATGTTTTTAAAGTTTTTAATATACATACATAATCATGCAGCATGCAATATATTTTTATTGACATGAATAACATGCCTAGGAAGACACGTTAAATATTGAAATTACTGATTTAATTGATGATTAGTAGAAAAAAACATGCAAACAAAATAAAATGCAACAGAACAAGCTTTCTTGTATACTCACTTTCATCCACTTCTCTACCGGCTTCCTTGGTCCTCCTTCTCGCTCAAGGGCGTGAACGAGCTCCAGTCACAAGTACTGCCGCCTCCGACGCCCTTGAAAGCTCGGTAGGTACCACAGAGTACGTAGGTACTGAAGTTAATAAGTCCCCGTTTCTTTAAAAATACACAATGTTAGAAATTGTATTGTTAAACAGAAGTTTGTACGGGTATTTCACAATATACTTACGTTTCCATAAACTCCACTAATATTGCAAGCTGTTCTCGCGATACACTCATATTTAACAAAAATATTTCAAAATAAATAACACTAAACACCAAATATTTTTCCGTTATTTGTTAAGTGTCAAAAATAATGTCAGCGCTCACGTTTAAAAAAATAAAAATTGTCTATTAAAAACGGTACCAAATTACATCACTAACTTTTACCGGTCGTCTCGGACGATTGTGTTTTTGGTGCATCCTGCATACCAAAAAAAACGAAGGTTAAAACGATCCTGCGTTAACGCAAGCGTTTGTCAGTGAGAAAACGATGGTTGCTTGCATAACCCCCCAGGTACCTATGGCATTCCTTAGACATGTAGTGGGACATTAAAATAATGTCTGTAAATCCCAAAATGTAATACAAATGATGGTCACAATAGTAGAGGGTGATAAAACATGCTCTAAATTTACATTTCATATCTATTTGATGTATGAATTTGGGGGATCATATTTACAGTTTTTTTTTGTCTTTGTTTTTATGTTATTTTTTACTCTCTATAATAAATTCTCAAAGTCTGAACATTTATTACGTGACTTAATTTCTGGAGTGCTGCAATTTTTCCTTATTAACGTTCATTATTATTTATGTTTCATGTGTGGGTAGTTTTACTATTCCTCTTTTTTGTTAATATAATATTATCATGGTCATTGCGACATCATTTTTAGTATTTTCCTGGTGATGAGGATCGAACCCACACACACCAATTACAAACTACCTATCGAATTTCTGACTTAGAACTTATACTACACTAACCGGTAGCCAGCCTCATTTTAAACTTAAAATAGTCAATTAAGTAGATTTATAATCAACAGGTGTGTGTGTAAGTATGTATTAACATTAAAAAACGAAGATAATTGTTAATGGCTACCAACGCACATAATGATCAACGAATGAGGGCCGTCCACTGCGGCCGTCGCTCGTCGCTTCTGTGACAAACGACACCACTCATTAGACTCACTTCAAAGGAACTCGCATCTATTCAAAATCATCTCGAAGAATACTCGCTTTAATTATTCGACCGTCCTCGTCAGTCGATAGTTTTTCTCGTCAAAGGAATAACAAAAGCTCTCAAATGACATGTGTTTTTTTGACAGTGTTTCCTGTTTGACGCGCGTGGCAATTGTTAAGTGATTGACACTTGTCGATAGTGAAAAAATATCGATTGTAATTTTTTGCGGTAAACGTTCGTGAAGTTGTTGTTACAGATTTTAATTGTTCGACGTTCGTCACGCTCGATTCTCGCTTTGAATACAAAAACTTGTTTAATTTATTGACTGACCATTTTTCTTCACGAATTTTGATACATAATAACTGGGACACGGTCACGTTTTATTACAGAAATTGACCAGAATCGATTCGATTCAGTAGCCGTCTCTATGGATAGAAGATTAAATAAATTAAACATTCAAACAATAGATAAGATGTCTATTGTTTGAATTGATGACCTATCTTACTTTTTAATGTTCTCCTCTCAATTACATTTGGTTCTGCATTAACTATATAATTAATTATACATAAGTAGGTATAAGTAGTTATTAAGAAATTTTAAGTTATTAAAAATAAATACAAATACGAAAAGTAGAAAAAAGGTATATTATCGACATCCGCATCGCGTCACTAACAGCGACATAAATTACATCAAAAGTGATTTACTCTCCATACAAATCGTTGACTAGCATCACCGCCTGTCTTCGCCTGTCCCTCTGTTCAAAGGCGCGAGTGACAGGTGAGAATGATGGCTGACACGAGTCTCACGCACTACGCTCGGCCTTTACAGAGAAAGAGGTGTGGGCTTAGGGATGTGACGATGTAAAAAATATATATTTATTTTTACTAGAACTATATAATGATAAACTAATCTATTTATGAACTTATTGTCATTAGTAATACATAGATTACCCCATATATTATAGATATTAAGTAAAGTGTGTAAACTATAATACTTATACCATTGATATATACAACGAGACGTGCAATAACCCTTCCAATGTGAAGCGAGAGTAAATATGGCCACAGTCACGTTTAGGTTCTCTGTCAGTTAGTACCTATTAGACTTGTCAAATCGTTTGAAGCGGCCTACGCTTTTTTTATGTCCGATGTATCAAGTTTGTACCTCTAGTAGTACGTATTACGTACGTACGGCATGTGAGCACCTGTTCCATGATCGGATACATCTGTCGCCATAGAAAAATATCTGCATGCAGCAGTCACCTTCGCTATGCCAGCTTGAGGAGACAAATGAACCACTCGATACACTTTTTCATTTGAAAGTTGTGATACTACCCCACGACGGCTGACTGAGCTAATAGCCGTCATTATTCTGCCTACAACTCGTAAACTGAGTTATTCTGCTGTGATAATGTCAATCACTTATCTCGATTAAACTAGGCTTAACTAGATTAAACTATGCTAGTGCTTGCTTATATTATAGGCAATGAGAAATACAGTAAAGATACATTGGCACCGGCAGAGTTTTTGAGTGATTCGAACAATGGGCAACGGCCGATCGAAAGTCATGTTTCAAAAGTTACTTCATAAATATGTTGTAAACTATATAAAAAGTAGAAGAGTTCTAAGAAATATAATTAGTATTCATAACAAAAGTATCTCTCTTCAGGCGAAAAGATGTAAAATTCGTTTCGTAACTTTTTGTTACGTTCATTTTAGAGTTTGCGGTGTATATTGTGAATTGAATGCGTTTTATTTTTTGCAATTCAATGCCGCTGATGGAACCGCGTCACGTACACTCGCGCACAAAATAAACCACGTGCGCAACGGCAGCCACAAATCACATTTTTTAATCGAGCTTCGCCGCCATTTTGAAATCTCACTCGTCTTGTTTTCTTTTTTTTAAGTTGTAATAAATTCCGAGTTACTGAGGGTTGTTTTATCAGAACGGGATGCATATAAAAATTAATACGAGCTGATGAAATTAACTACAATACGTACGAATACTTCAATCCCTTTAGACGGGGGTGAGCAGACTTTAGAATGCCAACACACCGAACTCGTTGTGCTATGCGGTAAGTAATTTTAATTTTATTCTTATGCCTGATACCACAGAGGTAGCAGTCGCCTCCGGGTGGGCTCACGGGTGTTGGTTCCATTTCAAAGTGGTGGTAGTGCCTATTCGCCTAAGAGGAATGGACCCACAATTTTATTTTCTCTCGTTCGTTGATGATTTTTAGTTCATTTTGTAGGAAAATGTATCTACATTTCTTATCACCAACCAGTTTTAGTTTTTTTACTGTAGCTCGGCATGTGACAACACTCCGCCTGATGTGAAGCTAGAGTGCGGTCCATGAATGGAAACAAGTGCTAATATAGAGAAATAAATCTCTACAGGCAGCAGTCGCCTCCATTATGCCAATGTTGAGTAATTAGACTTCTTATAATGCTATATTTGAGGTTATTATTATATTAAATGCTTTAAAAATTAATTGATGTAATCTATTTTTTGTGTAATTAAACATTATATATTGATTTGTTTGAAAAAATAAGGTATTATTGTAGAATACATATTTTGTGTCAAGTGGGCTCAACAATATTATATATTTATTATGAATAATTCAATATATCAAACGTTTTAAAATTCATTATTTTGAAGCTAACGAGTTGAAGGAATGCCTAACGTTTGCGCAGTCACGTTCACCGCTCGCAGAATGTTATCGACATCCAAACAATCGACATTGGCGCAACACTAATTGCACTTTTTTGCTTTAAATCTGAGGCTATTATCGTAAAATCTATACGATTAATTGTATGTGCTCCCACTGAGACCTATAATGAATGAACATATTTTTCTTTTCTTAAAATATATATAATTTTAACCAAATATTTAGTATAGATCTTAGGTCAAATTATAAGCGAGAATGCAGTCCATGAAACAACTGCTACTACAGTTAGCAGTCGCCACCGCTATGCCGGCTTAAGGAGACGAAAGTCTAATGTCTCATCGATCCGTAACGAATTTAGACTAACAAATTAAAGAGTGCAGGGAAGACTGATGATGGTTATTAGCCTAGTCTGCCGACCTTGGGGGTAGCACCACCATTTTCAAGTGTAACTAGGTATAACAAGAAGCATATGCACTGTTAACTTGAACGGCGCATATTCATCTCCGCGCCGGGCATAGTGGAGGCGACTGCAGCCTACAGACGTAGATAAATGTAACAGTGGATACAACCTGTGATACAAGCACTAGGTATTTCAAATTAATAATAATAACAGTAAAAATAATAATAATTCCTCTTAGTAGTAAGATATATACGATACTGGCTCACGTAGTGAGCCAGTATCCGTCGGCGGTTTTTTTTTTTTTTTTTTTTTTTTTTTTTTTTTTTTTTTTTTTTTTTTTTTCAGAAATTTTGTTTGTTTCCTGAAGCTTTCTTCAGCACCCCCCCCCCCCGCGCGTACGGATTTAGGGGTTTCAGACCCTCCTGATCACGATGCTCTCATCCAAATCTCCATAAGATGCACCCTTAGCGAGATACATTTTATATCTAATCACCTCCTAGATGATTAAAAACACATTACTAATGACATACATTAAAATGTGCATTGTAAATGACCACCTCATTATGCAATCAATCTCATTAGTTTGTTATTTCATTTATGATAAAGCTCATTAGTACAGGTGATATATAAGCCTTAAGCATTGTCAGTCGAAATCCATCTACCGGAAGCAGTGTTTATTTATTTATTTATTTATTTATTTATTTACAGTGTTACAGAGCATTTCTATTATACGGAAATATACTAAGAAACCAAAGATGCAGGTGAGTGTTTTTAAATTGTATCTTTTATTCTTTTCTAAATTAGTACTATAATGTAAACACTTAATCTTAAAAAAAATAATTTCTTTATGTTTTACTGAAATAATATAATTTTGCAGCACGCAAATGATATCGATGAGGTCAATACGTTCAAACATTATTACTATGGTTCAGATCAAGATGAAGAAAGTCAACTAATCTTAATGTCACAGAAGCGATTAAAATCGAATAATGATGATGATGATAACGATGACTATAACATTGATAATTTCTTCGATCAATCCAAAAAGAAGAAAAAGCTCTCGTCTACTGTTGCTCGTTCAACTGATGGAGGAACAAATTACTTAACTACAAACAGAGAAGATGCTGCGGAGGCAACGCACTTAGTAAAAATAGAAATATATGACTTGACGAAAATTACAAAAGTGTTAGTAGACGAGCAATGGAAGTATGCCGACGTGAGAACAAAATTTTATTGTAACAATTCGAAAAACATATTAAACAACACGAAGAAACTTGTTTACCAAATAACTAAAGATGTGTCTACAACCAATGGATGTAAAAAATATTTTTATAAAAATACTAGTAATAAATGATATCGAATAATAAACTAAAATAATTAAACTATATTTGTCTTTTCTTTTTCTCCCTAAATATGGTTTCAATAAAACTGCATGATAGTTATGCGATATGCTATTTTATTATGAAAATAAATCAACAAACATTTTTCTTATAATAAAGTCATTACAAAGAGTATTATTTGAAAAATTGCTAACAAAATCCTCCATCGTCTTACCCATAACTTTATAATATAAGTATACTAGACAGTATTCACCACAAACTGATGTATAATAATTTTGTATTATTTTATTATTATATGTCCATATTTTACAATTTCTCCTTAAAAACCTTAAATAATATGCATTTGGTTTTCGACCATATGAATCAAAATATTCTGCAGCACCATCTATACTTACATATATGGCTACCCAATGTGAACCTGGTTTTGTGTCAGGATCCATGTTACTAATCATATAAATAGGTAGACTATGATAAATAGGTATGCGATTACATGGAAAGACATTATATTTTAACTTTGGATCTATTTTACAAAGACAATTACTAATCTCAACAGTATCCATTTTGAATCGATAGTTGTATCAAAATATAAATGTTATATTAATTTTTAACTGCTATAGTCGACACTAACGTTTCGATTTTTATCAATTTCAATTACATTATCAAATTCAGCGTAAACTATACAATTTAAAGTTTGAGTAATGTCTGTTTCGAACCGTACTTCCAATCTTACGCAACCGTGTCTTACAAGATTCCAATGAGTTGCTGAATTTGCAGATAAATCAGGGGTTAAATCAAAGGCCATTAAACAATAACCATTAGAATAATCATCCCTGGATATTGAATTTCCTTCATTTAAAAAATGTATACCAGTACCAGAAAAAAGAGTATGAGAGCTATATATGGCTACCCAATGATGAACCTGGTTTTTTGTCAGGTTGATAAATCGGTATGCGATTACATAAGAATTGCAGGATTCTTCCTTGTTATATCTAATGACCACCTAGATGATTAAAAACATATTACTAATGGTTAAAATGAACTAAATAAAATAAAACAAATCGTATATTATATATAAAACATTTTTTATTTATAACTTTTTTATTATACACATACAACTAACTTAAAATTATTTTTTCCTCTACACTAATATAAATAATTATTATTATTTTACATATCATTTTTATTTGTTTTATCTAATTTGTAATGTCCCCAAGCTAATGTACTGACTGAATCAGGTAATATAAACCTTTTAGTATCATCATATGACAGAGACTTTTTATTTAGTTTTTGAGTATAAATCATATGTTTTATCGACTTAAATCGATGCATCTCTGCCATTTGTATATTTTTTTCAAAGAGACATTCTTTGTAATTTTGGATTGTTAGTTTTCGGGTTACACATTTATTAACACCCTTTGCCTTTGCAGTGAATGAATTTTCAACATCCATTGCGTACATCTTTGCTCTTAAACCTACAAATTCTTTAAATATTTTACCATTATTTTCATCTTTAAAATAACCAATTTTTTTTTTATTTACTTGTTTAAACCCAAATTTATTTTCAATTTTGTAATCTGATGTATCAAAATACTTATCTATATCATTTTTGATATCACTATAAAAGTCTGGTGAAATAATATGATATATAAAACTATCTGTGTCTGTATACATTAAATTAATATTATTTGAAAATTTATTCAACATATATTTATAATGAAAATCATACATTAAAGTTTTTGATAAATCTAAAATACAGAAACCTAAATATATAGGTTTATTATAAAATAATTTAACCCGTTTCAGTTGAATTGCAACTAGATTTTCTGAAAATATTGATAAACTGTGAAACTGTGGTTTAGAAATATATTCTTGTGCTCCTCTACTTACACCCTGATTGTACCATTTTGTTAATAATTTTACATCTACTCTTTTCTCAATATTCTCCATTGTTTTACCGAATATTGAATTATTCATTAATTTGTAAAAATCTTTTTCAAACTTTGATGTTGCTATTGTTCGATGATCTGTATTCAATTTGATATATTTTTCTAGCCATGGACTTTGATTAAACTTTAAAACCCTATGTATTTTTACTAATTTCATGCCTAATTCTAAACACTGTTGTAGATTTCTATAATGAATTACATACTTATTTTTATTATACAAATTTAACACTAATTTTACATCATTAGTATTACCAATAGATATATTTTGTGGACACAGCGGTAAATCTGAATGTAGATCATGTAAATTTTTAGGATACTCTAAATCTACTTCTAGAATATACCCAACATCTGATGTTGATGGTATATTAAAATCAACATCAACATTAACCCATTCAAACCCGTTAATTGGAAGGTATTGGGACATTGCCCAACCATATAAGTTATTGGCATCAAGATATGCTAAATATGAACTAGGTTTTGTGTGATCATAATCACTCATATACTTATTATTTGCTTTTGCATGCCTATAACTACATTGTGATATACCTCCTCGTATACCCGATTTAACAAAAGATATTTTATCAAAATCGGTTAATAATTCCAAACTAATATTTGTAAATTTCATCATAGCATCCCAACTTAGACCAGGTGCTGTATAATAATGTGCAGGGTCTAAACCATACGTCGTCATACAAATTTCACGAAAATTTTCAAAAATATCTGTTAAAAGGAGAACATCAGTCTTTAAATACAAATCTGAATATTCACCCATATCTTTACATTTAAAATGTGACCAAACTTTTAACGCATGACAATATTCTTCATTAGTTATATTCGAGTCGAATAATGAAGAATAAAAATTTTCTTTTTTTGGAAGTGATTTTAATGATAAACAATCAAAAGACTTTATATATTCATATGGATAAATACCTTTCCTTTTCAATAAATTGAAATCTTCAATATTTTTAAAACATTTTCTTAATTCTATGAATTGTTCATCTTTAAGATTATTTGCTAAGCTACTAAGACTACTTGACATAAATTTAAAAGAATCTAAAAATCTTATTTTTACATATCGATTATTTATTTTAAAACATTTAGAGAACGATATATATTTTTCTTTGTTTTGTGCTAAAAGTTCAATACTACCGTCTTTAAAATTTAGAGCTTTTATAATGAAATGTGCATCATAATTACTAAGATTATGAAGAAATACTGGTAAGAATGTTGGTGTGTTAAATTTCATACTACAATGTTTGTGAGCAACCCCCTTATAAATACCTGTATACCAACAGTAATCAATATATTTTGTACCATTTAACTTATTGTCGCATATATAACAAATTTCACTTTGCTCTATTTTACTTTTATCTTCCATTGTGAGATCATGAGGGCGAGTTTTTTTAGTGTACATTGTAAAAATTTTATACATGTCGGAATGAATACATTTTAAAAATTCATCGGCACAATTAGGACCAGTATAAGTCACATATTTACTTAATTGGTCATCAAATGAACATTTTAAGTAATATCCAAAGCTGTATACCTCATGTTCAGCAATATTAATAGTGCTAGATTTATTAGGATCATTAGAACATGATGCAATAGGTTTTATAAAAGCTTCAAAATCTGCATATATAACGAAAGGAATTTTATTCTTTTTATCATAACTGTTAAATTTTAAAATAGTTTCGGGTATTTTATCACCGAACCAATTTTCTTTAAGAATATCGTTTCTAGGTAAATCAACACGAATATGAATGCAATCATTTTGTTGATGTGTATCTAATTTATCTTTTGTTCGAAAATGTAGTAAACAACCATCACAAATATATATTTCTCTATCGGCAGATAATTGCGAACTAACCAACCGCGACATACTTTTTATAAAACAATAATGACTTACACTATTATTAGTGAAATATAATAAATTAATATGCTTTTCTTTTCTACATTTCGTGAAATATATCGGTCCTACAATAGAATTTTTATTTTTAATTTGATCGTATTCCAACGTAAAAACATTTATACTAATATTATTAAGTGTTTCTATTTTAGCAATGTCTTTTATTTTAATAGGAAAGGCAATTCCTCGAAAATTTAAGGTATTTTCATATTTTTTATATGATGATACTCTATCAGAATTTTTTGAGACTGGATAAAGAGCTGAAAGTAGTGCCCATTTGAAGCAACAACAATCATTATTTTTAACATTAACTATTGCTTTTTTCGCTTTAATGTCACTTGGTAAATCAATATAAGATGACCCACGAAGGGGATTAAATTTATTGACATTCATGTCGATATAACTCATAGACTTTAAACTCCAACCACTGTCTTTTCTCTCAAACTCTATAATTTTAGTATTTAAAACATCAAGTAAAATTTTTAACATAATTTCTAAATCCGTGCCCTCGTTAATTATATAATTCGTAGTGGGAAAATCAAATTCATTTTCAATATCTTTAGTAGGTTGAACAAATTTTGCTTTAAAAATAAAATTTACTTTGATACATTTAA
Organism: Tinea pellionella; assembly: GCA_948150575.1. Classification (NCBI taxonomy): domain Eukaryota; kingdom Metazoa; phylum Arthropoda; class Insecta; order Lepidoptera; family Tineidae; genus Tinea; species Tinea pellionella. The sequence continues at coordinate 9,271,031 of OX411251.1, read as the reverse complement.
ATTCACGCAAACAATTCCTAATAAGTATTTCAAGTGATTCTTTTATATTTTCATAAAACTTTTCCACTGAATAAAATGTTTCGATTTCTATGTTGGATGCAATATTTGATGGGTATATTCTATAAGTAACTATTCTATGTCCAAATGCAGATTCTATTATTTTTACATTTAAAAGATTATGCTGTGTCCATATAACATTATTCTTATGCCTATTGCTTTTTAAATGATTGGTGAAATACCTAGATTTTGTGATGATGTTGCAAATTGTGCATTCCGTTGTATCTAAATCTTTTGATGTTGATGGTTCTTGCGAACACGTTAACTTTGGTTTAATGTTGGAGTCATCCGATGTGCTTTTTCTTTTCAAACCATGACCTATTTGATTTTGTATAATACTGTTTGACTGTTCAATTTCTTCACATAGGTTATATAAGGCTGCATCATAATATGAATTTTCTAACATATTATCTTCAATTCTCTCACAAATATCATACAGTTCAATGTCTGAATCGCCAATAAAATATTTCTGCAAAAGAAAAAAGTATAAGTATACGGTAAAATAAATAAATTACTTAAATTGAAATTTTTTGTGTACTCACCATCATCTTGAGATATATATTGAGGGATATACTTCTTTATAACAAATGTATAATTCACTTTGCAAGAATATGTATTAACTAGTTTACCATTCTATTCCTTCTTATATATAGAAACGGTTTAGCTAATAATTAGATAACAATTAACTAATTAGGATTATATTTAATGAGTTACTATTAAAAAGATCATTAACAATTTAGTTGTTCTTTACAAATATTTAAACGATTATCTTGTACCCATTTGCTAAGGTACACGACATTTCTTGCCGCTTTCTCTCGATAAAAACTACATTCAATTTCGTCACTGTATTGAATATTCAAAATTGATAAATTAGGACACCCCAAATCAGCCATATCGATCACGTAACAGTCACTACACATCTCTTTTATCCAAAGAGTTTTCTCCGATCCTTTAACAAGAACATTTTTGTTCTTTAAATAAGGATTAATTATAATTTTAAAAGTAGAATAATCTACATCCCCGTCGTTCCATAAATATCCACGATTATTTTCTATCCATGATACACTTTTTTTCTCTTCACTTGTTAGGTTTTCATATGGATATGGCGGTTTTACTATGAACCAACATGTTCTCGAAAAATCTGTCACTGCTAATTCTTTAACAATAAATTTGTTGTCAGAATCTTTAAAACCTTGTGTATCAACAACAATAAATTTAGAATACATCTTATTTTAAATTATATTGAATAAGCTAAGTATATAAGTCTGTTTTAGAACTAGTAGTGAATTCAAAAGTTTCGATCGTTTATATATAACAACCAAGTAACATAATTCAAGATAACCAGCTTTATTCAATGATTATAGAATGAGATGAGATTGATTGCTTAATGTGGTGGTCGTTTACAATGCACATTGGAATGTATGTATTAGTAAAAATGAGATTAGTAATATGTTTTTAATCATCTAGGTGGTCATTAGATATAACAAGGAAGAATCCTGCAATTCTTATGTAATCGCATACCGATTTATCAACCTGACAAAAAACCAGGTTCATCATTGGGTAGCCATATATAGCTCTCATACTCTTTTTTCTGGTACTGGTATACATTTTTTAAATGAAGGAAATTCAATATCCAGGGATGATTATTCTAATGGTTATTGTTTAATGGCCTTTGATTTAACCCCTGATTTATCTGCAAATTCAGCAACTCATTGGAATCTTGTAAGACACGGTTGCGTAAGATTGGAAGTACGGTTCGAAACAGACATTACTCAAACTTTAAATTGTATAGTTTACGCTGAATTTGATAATGTAATTGAAATTGATAAAAATCGAAACGTTAGTGTCGACTATAGCAGTTAAAAATTAATATAACATTTATATTTTGATACAACTATCGATTCAAAATGGATACTGTTGAGATTAGTAATTGTCTTTGTAAAATAGATCCAAAGTTAAAATATAATGTCTTTCCATGTAATCGCATACCTATTTATCATAGTCTACCTATTTATATGATTAGTAACATGGATCCTGACACAAAACCAGGTTCACATTGGGTAGCCATATATGTAAGTATAGATGGTGCTGCAGAATATTTTGATTCATATGGTCGAAAACCAAATGCATATTATTTAAGGTTTTTAAGGAGAAATTGTAAAATATGGACATATAATAATAAAATAATACAAAATTATTATACATCAGTTTGTGGTGAATACTGTCTAGTATACTTATATTATAAAGTTATGGGTAAGACGATGGAGGATTTTGTTAGCAATTTTTCAAATAATACTCTTTGTAATGACTTTATTATAAGAAAAATGTTTGTTGATTTATTTTCATAATAAAATAGCATATCGCATAACTATCATGCAGTTTTATTGAAACCATATTTAGGGAGAAAAAGAAAAGACAAATATAGTTTAATTATTTTAGTTTATTATTCGATATCATTTATTACTAGTATTTTTATAAAAATATTTTTTACATCCATTGGTTGTAGACACATCTTTAGTTATTTGGTAAACAAGTTTCTTCGTGTTGTTTAATATGTTTTTCGAATTGTTACAATAAAATTTTGTTCTCACGTCGGCATACTTCCATTGCTCGTCTACTAACACTTTTGTAATTTTCGTCAAGTCATATATTTCTATTTTTACTAAGTGCGTTGCCTCCGCAGCATCTTCTCTGTTTGTAGTTAAGTAATTTGTTCCTCCATCAGTTGAACGAGCAACAGTAGACGAGAGCTTTTTCTTCTTTTTGGATTGATCGAAGAAATTATCAATGTTATAGTCATCGTTATCATCATCATCATTATTCGATTTTAATCGCTTCTGTGACATTAAGATTAGTTGACTTTCTTCATCTTGATCTGAACCATAGTAATAATGTTTGAACGTATTGACCTCATCGATATCATTTGCGTGCTGCAAAATTATATTATTTCAGTAAAACATAAAGAAATTATTTTTTTTAAGATTAAGTGTTTACATTATAGTACTAATTTAGAAAAGAATAAAAGATACAATTTAAAAACACTCACCTGCATCTTTGGTTTCTTAGTATATTTCCGTATAATAGAAATGCTCTGTAACACTGTAAATAAATAAATAAATAAATAAATAAATAAACACTGCTTCCGGTAGATGGATTTCGACTGACAATGCTTAAGGCTTATATATCACCTGTACTAATGAGCTTTATCATAAATGAAATAACAAACTAATGAGATTGATTGCATAATGAGGTGGTCATTTACAATGCACATTTTAATGTATGTCATTAGTAATGTGTTTTTAATCATCTAGGAGGTGATTAGATATAAAATGTATCTCGCTAAGGGTGCATCTTATGGAGATTTGGATGAGAGCATCGTGATCAGGAGGGTCTGAAACCCCTAAATCCGTACGCGCGGGGGGGGGGGGGGGGGTGCTGAAGAAAGCTTCAGGAAACAAACAAAATTTCTGAAAAAAAAAAAAAAAAAAAACCGCCGACGGATACTGGCTCACGTAGTGAGCCAGTATCGTATATATCTTACTACTCCTCTTACATCGGACATGAAAACAGCCTAACGATTTGACAATGTCAAATACTTACTGACAGAATACATCAAGGTGACTGCAGTCATCTTTTCTCTCCCGTCACATTGGGAGCGTTATTGCTTATTTAGTTATAATGTGAAAATGTGACACAACGGAAGCCAGTTAGTTTATTGTTAAAAGAATCCATTATTTTAATTAACTGGACATAATAATGAATATCTCCACAGCTTCTGATAAATAAAAGTAAAACATGACAAGTGTTGCATCAGAACAAAATGCAGTTGGCTGTTCAATTAAATACAGTATAGTCCGAGAGATGACATCCTAAAAGCATATATATTTATAATTTACAATATAATAATTAAAATAGATCCGTTAAAGCGACAGTGGTCTAGCGGTAAGACGCGTGACCTCATGATCGATGAGACCCATGTTCGAACCTCGCTTAATTCTGACCAACCAGTGCCTGTGATACTAAACACTAAATTAGTGATATCTAAAAAATAATAGATTTCTATTGATATGACATCCAAGAGATCGAGAATGAGCTTTTTTTTTGTCATGTTCTTCCACCCTGGAAAGGTAAAGGGATCAAAGCTCATACAGCCACGTCTTCAGTATAACATTTTCTTCTTTTTACACCGAATTACATGATCTAGCTGATTGTACGTAATATTATAATTGAAGTAGTTATTTTTATATTTGTGGTTGCAAAAGTGAAACATAAAATTCTCCCACAATCTCTCTTTGTATGTGTAATTAAGATATCTCACTCAATAAAGATTATCGCCGGACGTCAGGTCTCTTATCAACAAATGTCCACATCTGACAGGAATCCATTTATAATTAACTGTCAATGACGGTTTTATTATCATGTCAAATACGAGGATACCCGTATGAAAATGTAGCAGGTTGCTACGAGCTGACTTTCAGGATAATTTGTGAAACGAAAACTTGAGAAATTAACTTTTTATAGTAGTCCAGTATGTTAGCACACTTTGCTAGATTGTGGTGATTCATTCATAAGCAGGGCCATAGAGAAATCGAAGGAAATAATGTGCACCGTTCTTGTTGACATGGCACACTCCTCTCGTTATACCTGGCTACTTACTACGTATAAAACAGAGGGGAAATTAACATGAATGTTGTTGGCACTATTTGAAATGCGCACTATGTCGCGTCGCGTCGCGTCACATGAAAGTCGGACAAATGTAAAAAAATCGAGCGCTTGCGCATAAATTGATAAATACAGGAGGCGCGCCTTCACAAACCTGACTTCGAGACAAGTTACTGGACGTAAAAAATATATCAAGTGTAGTGATACCAGATTTTTAATAAAATATATTTTGTTTTTTATAGTTCTACAAGTATACGTTTTATTAGAGATTTATTTTCTAATATTTGACGATAAAGGAGAATGTCCGTTCGCCTAAGACGAATGGGCCCATAATTTTTTTCTCTAGTTTATCGATGATTTTTAGGTAATTTTGTAGAAAAATAAATCTACTTCCTTATTACCAATTAATTTTCTATCTTCACCCGGGTTTTTGAGTAATTAGTTGTTTTTTGATGCAATATTTGAGGTTATTATTATTTTAAATGCTTTAATAATTGATGCTATCTGTATTTTATGCAATTAAACATTGTCTATTGGTTGGTGAATGATGTGTTGATATAATTAAATACCTATGATCGTGGGTTGTTTAAAATTTTAAATCTGGCATACCTAAATGTAATATTTAAAGCGATGATTTCTTCATTCCATGTGTAGATTTATTAGACAAGCCGCCATGTTTTACTGCACGTCCGGTGATCTCGGTGATAGTCAGTTCGAGCCCGTCATAAATAAATTTATTATTTTTATGTGATCTGCTTATAAATTTTAACTCTATTACATACAATAAGAATATATTTAGTTTATTAATAACGTTCTTGAGTTTATTATTTTTTGCTATTTTCTTGTTTTCTCCTTTATGAAATGAAATGAAATCTTTATTGCGTGCTTGGTATTTTTTTTTAATCAACTTGAGGTTTCTTTACAATAGACACAACAATAAATTAGATATAACAAAGATTGTTTATAATATTTTCTATATTTTTACGAGTGTTTTTTATTGTTATTTTTTAGTTATTATATTTTCGTTTATTAGAAAAATGAAATAGAATCTTTAAATGTAAGCTTTTTAAGGCAATCATGTCGGTTGTGATCTTCTTATCGACGTCGGAGCCTTTTTGGAGCAAATGTGGTTGTAAATTTTTAATAAATAAAAAAAAACATATGTTTCATTGCATTCATGTAAACTCAAGTATTTAAGTGAGGTGGAAAGAAAGTAGGTTGTCTTAGAACTTTAAGCATTAAAGAAAACTTCTATACATTTCTTAAAATAGCTTAAAAGCTTTGTTACTAAGGAAGGATTGAATTAGCTACCTAATAGTTAGTGTCAAAATGCATTATTTTTAGTGTTAATTGATTAATAATAACATATTGTAGAGTAGGTTGGTCATATGTGAAATATGATAGTTGTATATCAGTAAATTATAATAATAAATGTAGCTGTGTTGCACGCGAGCGTTAATTCGCCCCAGGAGATGAGTTAAGACTGATGTATGAGGGTAGTTTTAAATTACAACACTTGTTTCGGTATAGGAGGTTCTAAGTATAATCTTACTAGCACGTTGCCAACGAATAGTTTAACTTTAAATGAGCGGTCTTGTTTTTTTTAATAAAGTGGTCACACTTTGCTTAATGTCAAGGTATAGTATACTCACCTCCGCTATGTCCACTAGCGGAAATCAATATGTACCGTCCAAGCTGATTCTGAAACACGGGTGGGACTGAAGAGTGTTTGAAACTACCCTAGGACGTCTGACGCTGCTGATCTTGCGGACTTACGTTACCATTGCAGTAATGAGTGCTTGCTATTACAGATTTCTATAGACAGCAGTCGCCTCCGCTATTCCGGCTTGAGGAGACGAGCATGTGCCATCCAGATTGACAGTAAATTCTCGTCTCGAAGCCTAGAAACAAAGTAAATTGATATTTTATACATATTTATTGAACAAAAATACAAAAACGTAATATTAGTAATTTTTTTTTGATAAAAACACAGATCTATCTTCTTCGTGTCAGACAGAAGAAAATATTATACTCGGGCGAGTTAGTAGCACCAGATAAATCAACATCACGTCAACTGGCTGACTGTAAACGGAACGAATACCTACTACAGTTTTTACTGTTATGCTTTTAGGGGCAGACAGAGTTTTCTACTTACCTCATTATTTTTTAAAAGCAGCCAGCTTGATTTTATATTAAAGCGCAGTCTACTTCTATCACAGAGAAATGTCTGTAGGCAGTAGTCGCCTCCACTATGCCAGCTTGAGGAGACAAATCTGCTTCATCCAGCCAGACAGTGCACACTCTTCTTACCGTTCGTTCATAACTTCATTTTTGACACTTCCAAAGGTCTCCACTGCTACCAATGTTCATTGATCGCTTGCCCGTTAAAGTAACGGTGTTGTCCATGAATGGAAACAACTGCTACTACAGAGAGCTACTACTACGTCTCCCTTTTGCCGGCTTTAGAGGACACACTCGTCAACCAACAACTTCACTTCACGGGTGTTACACTTGAAAGTGTTGTTACTATCTCAGAATGGCAAAATAACCATCATCAGTCCGCCTACCACACTTTAAAAGTTTAATTATTATTAACATAACTTTTAGTATAATTGGAAATGCTGAAATATACATATATAGTAAATCACAATAAATAGCCGAATCCAGGCTGAAGCTATATTTAAGATGCTAATATTTTACATATGAAGTTAATCATGTATTAAAAACAGCAATTTAAATTTCTTTGAGCAACACAAAAATATAGCGTGGGTTGTTACTAATAGTATTTGGGTGCCAAAATAAGAATTATCATCTCAGTCTATTATGCACCACTGTACTTTATGTCAATATTAAATGCGTAATTTGTAAACAAAACAAGTTTTTAAAGAAACTTGATCGAGTACAGTTTTTTTGTTAAGGTCACTATTTCAGAGTGATAGTTATTAGCCCGGCTGTCCTGGGGTGTACGTACCATTGTTTTTTTTTATTGTAGCTCGACATGTGACAAAACTCCCCCTGATGTAAAGCTAGAGTGCGGTCCATGAATGGAAACAACTGCTACCACAGAGAAATCTCTACGAGCTGCAGTCGCCCCCACTATGCCGGCTTGAGGAGACGAGCATGTACCATCTAGATTGACAGCGCACACTTCTCTCTTATACCTGGCTACTTTCAAACTATTCCCGAAACGCGACAAGGTCGCTTCACGGGTGTTACATTCGAAAGTGGTGGTACTGCCCCAGGACGACAGACTGGACAAATAACCATCATCAGTCTGCCTACCACTCTTTAATAGTGCCTATAGGCACTGAGCGACCAAAGTACATATAACGTTTTAAATGTAGCACTCATTTCGTTTCGTTCAATATCTATGTATGAAACAACGCTGTAGGAGTTGAATCTCTTAATGCAGCTTTGCTTTTTTGCCACTTTTCCTAGGCGTTGTTTCAAAACAGATTCTGTTATTTTGATAACGAAAATTGCTGTTCAAAGTCTATGTTTTACACCGCACCCGCAGGAGTTAATCCATCCAGTGTGGTCAGTCAATTTGGACTGATGACTGCTGCCTGCAAGGATATAATTAATCAACAAAATTTATTTACGAATTTTGTTCTTTCAATTGAAATAAACTACAGTTTAAAATAGTATAATAAAAAACATTTTTTTATACTATTAGCCTGTTAGCAAAATATAAAATCAATAAAACTTAATGTTGTATCGTTAATGTTATTTTATTGTTTTTAAACAATAATTTGGTTGGATATAATTTATTATGAGCAAGTGTGTTAGGTTATTTAGGTTAGTGTGTTCAGCTGCACCTACACACGCCGCGGTGGCACATTTTATATTTAGGTGGTATGGAGAGGTAGGCAGACCGTGATGATTATTAGCCAAGTCTGCAGTTCTGGGGCAGTATTATAACCACCCGTGAAGTGACCTTGCCGCGTTACGGCATTAACTTGGAAGTAGTCGGGTATATCGAGAGGTGTGTGCCTTGTGAATAGATTCGTCTCCTAAAGCCGGCATAACAGAGGTGATAGTTGTTGTTTCAGTCAATGAACCGCTGAATAGCTTAACATTAGGCGGAGTGTTGTCATATGCCGAGCTACTATAAAAACAGTAGTATAAAATATTCAGAGAAGACAGAAAGCGTATGTGAACAAAGTCGCTTGCCACACTTTTCGATCTAAGTAGAAAATCCTACCTAGCCGACGCGCCTGCGAGCTAGTCAACATTATTGGCAAACGTGCGATGGAGTTATAACAACCTTGACAAATAAGAACAAAGTGATCAACAAAAAGTGGCGAGTACATCCGAATCTGCCCACACGACTCCGAGTGCCAAGCGAGCGATAGGTCGGCCGTCATCAATCATTTACACAAGCACCACTAATAAATATAATGAATATCCGAAGCTAATAATTTGAGCGAAGATTATAGAGTTAACAAGCCAATAGAGTGGCCATTAAATTGTTTTATTACGGACTCCTTTTATATTGATGTTAATTAAATTGTGGATAACGGTTTTTTATGAAGGTTTTATTTTGGTGAATGGCTTTGTTGCTCGTAATAATATTAAAAGTCAAGGGTAGACAGGGTGATTATTCGAGCTACTTGTATAGGTGCATGGCAGTCAGTTTGCATGGCAGCTCTCCTTAGCGTATGGATAGTATTTGGTATTTAAGGCGGTTACTGTTGCCAGAACTCTTTTTTAATGGATTTTACTCGGTAACTATTATTTGTATATTACTTACGAGTCTTTAAAAAATATGTATTAAACTGCAAGATATAATGTTTAACCTGTTTTTTTTTAAATTATGTCTTATAAATATTCTTATAAGTATGATTTTTTTTGGTAAAAATTCATCAAACAAATGTTTCTGTTACATGATTATATTTGCAAAAACATTATTTAGGGCATGGTTTTTTTCTCTATTTTTAAATTCAATATATATATTAACCACAATGTGAAAATAATAGGGGTTTTTTGGTCAAGGTGATCGGCAGCAGAAGGGCCCTTAAATAAACGTGCGAAAGCGTCATGTTACAGTATGTATCTTATTGTATTGTAGCATGTTATTTGTTTGTTCATTATCAATAACGTAGGTTTGATTGAAACTTAACGTCGTTTATAAAACAGCAGGCGGTTTAGCTTTTATAATACCGACCTTTATACAGGTTGATTTCTTTTTACGATATGTTTCACTATTATTTTTTATGCAATTTTATATAGGGTGTTTTAAATATGTTTCAAGCTTATTAGAATATATAAAAATATGTTATTTATAAAAATGTATAAAATATATATTTTTTTTAAATTATTGTTATTGAAATGCATACCGGTGATGTAGGTATTTAAGAATTTTCATGTTGAATTGAATCGCTTGTTATTGCGCAACCTGTACCTACAAATGAGATGAATGGTAAACGCGCGTGGGTTTAAATGTCGACAGGCAATATTTATAATGACATAAAGATTAAAAATGTTCACCGCCTAAATAAATGTTAAATTATTAACCGAATTAACTTTTAAATATAAATAATTTATTATACGACACTGTTATAATTGGATCAGAATTATTCATACCCTATATTACTTAGGTCACTACACGCTTATGTCCTACTGGGGCAGGCAGAACAATAGGCACCAGTAGCTGAGATGCCAATCTGGTTCACCAACATGGCTAAAATGTTCCTAGTTATAATTTAGTATTTTTTACAAGTGAGCCGGAATAACGGAGGCGACTAATGTGATAGCAGGAATGTTGTCATAGGCAGGATTGCTAGATGTTAAAATGTCTGCTCTGTGAGACAGCTAATTGACATAGACCTTCATTAAATACTAATTATTGTTAACCAAACATACATATTTAATATAAAATATATGAAATAATGAAGTAGTGGTGACGCGCCCCTCGCCGGCAATTAGCGAGCGGGAGGCGCCATTCATCAAGTCGACAGAGAACTAAATATGTTCCTGATTAATAACCCGTGAACGTAACAATGATCCATTAATCAATGCTCGATCGAGCGCTTTTTGCTCCTTTTATAACAACACATTAACTTAAGAGGAAGAATTCTAGAAAACTAGCTTAAAGTGCTTTCAAATTATAACTTGCTCGTTAATGGTTTGTTTTGTAATGGTTCGGCATGTCACCACACTCCACCCGTTGCTCAGCTGGAATGTACGGAGAAACCCGAAGAGATCAGTTTTAATTTTTTCACTCGTGTTATTGAGTAATTAGATGTTTTCTGATGCAATATTTGAGGTTATTATTATTTTAAATGCTTTAATAATTGATTATATTTGTTTTTTTATGTAATTAAACATTGCCTATTGATTGGTAAATGATGTGTTGATATAATTAAAATGAATTAATAAAAAAATAAGAATTTATTTTAGAATATTGTTTTGTTAACAAACTATTAGGTGTCAAGTGGGCCCAGAAATGGGCATTCTCCTTTAGCATTACATATTTTATATGATTAAATTAATAAATGTCGATATACCGGCCCTGTGAAGATATAAGTATACCCGAGTCACGAATAGATGATGAACAAATCACAGCCATAAAGTTAACATTCAAATGTAACCCATAAATTTAATGTCAGTTTTCTAAAATTAATAATGCATAATTCTTATATAAAATTTTAATGAGTGGCGAATAAAGCGATATAATCATAATTTACGGGCGGATCGTTAAATAAAAATGTACGATTATTATCTAAGAATCGAAATCAATTATGGTGTTTACGAGGCGTGCGTTCGGTAAGGCGTCACTCAAGGCGGCTCTATTTCACCGCTACTTTATAATTTACATAACCTATAATACATTGGCGTTATGAGACCCCACGAACGACGAGACCCGTGTTCAAATCTCACTAAATTCTAATCGGTACCGAGTGGTAGACAGACTGATGATGGCTATTAGCCTAGTCTACAGTTCTGGTTCTAGTCGGGTTTCGGAATCAGGGATAACGATAGCAGTCTGTACAAGTCGGTATAGCGGATGCAACCTATTGACTGCGTTCTAACTTAATATCAGGTATATTTGGGTAGTTATAATTATAACTAATGATATCATACGTACTAAGGGACCAAAGTACATTGGTACCGGCCGGTATTTTTGGCAGATTCGAAATGGGTTGTTAATTGCCGTGGCCACTCCACATAATAATTATGTCCTTCAATTAATCCTAATCAGGTCTATCTGTGATCTAAAACACTATTTGCTATAAATCATCATAATTCTGAAATAAAGCAATAAATTTTATTACTACGCTTGCCAAACGAAAATAAGCTTAATTCACACCAGCATAGAACCTATTTTACTTTTGATAAATGTTACAAACCTTTGGTATGATTAAAATTGCTCAAAGCAGTCCAATAAAATGTTTACAATCTATGAAGTGGACATATTAATGTTCTAAGAAACATCAAAGTTGTTTTTAAGGCGCATGCGCAGCTATAAACTCTTTTTAAGGTATAACTGTTATTACTAACATTAGCTTAAACATTACAACTGATATCTAGATAGGGGGTAAGGAGGTATCGACATATGCGCTAGAAATAATAAAATAAAAAAAACAGTAAAGTCATTGTTGCCAGAGCACTTTTTTGAATCTTTTAAGAGTGGTAGGCAAACTGATGATGGTTATTTGTCCAGTCTGTCGTCCTGGGGCAGTACCACCACTTTCGAATGTAACACCCGTGAAGTAACCTTGTCGCGTTTCGGGAATAGTTTGAAAGTAGCCAGGTATAGCAAGAGGAGTGTGCACTGTCAATCTGGATGGTCCATGCTCGTCTCCTCAAGCTGGCATAGCGGAGGCGACTGCAGCGCGTGGAGATTTCTCTGTGGTAGCAGTTGTTTCCATTCATGGATCGCACTCTAGCTTTACATCAGGCGGAGTGTTGTCACATGTCGAGCTACAATAAAAAAAAAACAATTTTACTCCATATATACCATTTACGACTCTAAAAAAGTGGGCCCATTTTTCTTAGACGAACGGACATTCTCCTTTACAAAAATAAATTGTTTACGCAAATACGGTCAAGGTAATTGGCAGCAGTAGGGCCCTTGAGCCGGGCATAGTGGAGGCGATTGCAGCCTGTAAACAACTCTCTGTAATTGTAGTTAAGTTTGAATGTAATGTATAAAAGACTTTAAAGTGAAGTGCATTTGATGCGTTTTTTTGTATAATTCTTGTTGTAAATAGTCGGGTTGATTGTAATAGCTGTTATTTATTGCAATTGGGAAAAGGTAATGGTGTGTTTCTACAACGTTTATGATGTCGTTAAACATGATCTCGAAATGGAGTTATAGGTGGCAACAAGAACTGCCGTCTGCTGCTACTTATTTCTGTTATTTATACCAATAAAGTTTATATATATAGACTTCTTTGTAGTTGTTATTAGGTGGCCATATTAAATCGGGAGCACTTTGAAAGTAGCCAGGTATAGCGAGAGGAGAGTGTACTAAATAGATGGTACATACTGGTCTCCTTAGGCCAGCATAGCAGAGGCGGCTAATGCCGGTACAGGTTTCTCTGTAGTAGCAATGGTTTTCGTTCATGGACCGCACTTTAGCTTTACATATTAAGCTGCGGCCCATAAACAGAAACAACTGTTACTACAGAGAAATTTCTACAGGCAGCAGTCGCCTCCGCTATGCCGGAATGATGAGGCGACTGTGCACCATCCATATCGACAGATTACAGATGTTACACTCGAAAGTGGTGGTAGGACTGCCCCAAGACGACAGACTGGCCTAATAACCATCATCAGTCTGCCTACCACTATTTAATGGTGACTACAGGCACTTTCGTAATAAGAGTGAAGATAATGTTTATATTATACCTGTATCTATTATTTAGGCTAGATAGAGTGCAGCTCATGTACGGAAACAACTGTTAACACAGTCAGCATTTTATTTACAGGCGGCAGTCACCTCCGCTAGGCCGGCTTAAGGCGATTAATGTGTATCGTTGTCGTTATAGCTGAAAAGAAAGGAGACTACGTCACGGGTGTTACGCTTGTCCTAGTTCTCCGGGACGGCATACTGGGTTAATAACCATCATCAGTCCACCTGCCATTCTCAAACCTCCGCTGACAGGAGAAAAGCTCTTTTTGAGAAGATTAAAAAGATGTCAAAGGAATAATGGGATCGAATCCGCGACCCCTCTACCACGAACAGCTGCTCGTTATATTTCTTAAATACATATAAAACATAAATGGCATAAATCTGATAATACTTTATGCGCAAATGTAGATTTATGATATGAAAGATGGCGGCGCAAGAGCGGCAACCGGCACCGCAATGTTTTTATTGTTCATTGTTTCATAATTTATTGCCTATTTATTTATTGCAAGCTTGTCGGAATAGTTATTTTTCCAACAATTGTTTACACGAGTTCATTGTGAACGTGCGCACATTTTTGTTCATATTTCACGTTCACTTTACAGTTTATTATGCGTCTGAAAGTACTCTAATTCAATACAATATATTATATATACTACATATTATAATATTATATATGCATTATAAATTTATGGCGACATTTTTACAACGACTTCCCGTCTTACGATTGAGCGAGTAGATGATCGAGTGTTTCGTGAATAACTCCACATAAACACATCTATCATAATATATCTCTCAGCGGTGTAGTACCGACCTAATTACCAATATCAGAGGAAGAAATAAATCTTTCCCGCCATCGCATAAAATATTATTGAAATTTATTGCTTATTGCCCAAATCGTCGGTTTAATGTTTGGTAACTTTATATTGCTTTTTAAAATTGCGTTGACACATAGATAGGGGGAAACGTGATGACATCAATTGGGACAAAAGGCCACAATCAAAATGGGCCAGAATGGCACTTAAAATGTATGCGATACAAAATATTAATTATAACAAGAAAAATGTCGGCAAATTCCACGTATCGTGTGTTTTGTAACATTATTATTTTAAACAACAAAAGAAATATGAATCGCAAGTATTCACATCAGATATTCAATGATTGTGTAAATCATTTTGATTATAGTTTAATTAACAGAAATAATTACATACTTTTTTACAATTCAACGTATGTGTGAACATAACTTAGGTAGCGTGCGTTTCTTTGAATCAAGAATTTTTCTAGGTTCACCATGATTTCGCAACTAATTTTCAGGAATTTCTTACTATATCAATTTGATTCGATTTTTTCAGTCATTGTAAATACATCCATAGTCTGTGATATTATTATTACTGTTGGTTATTGGAGTTCGAGTAAAAGTCCATATATTTACACAATAAATAATGGTCACCCGTCTAATGGGAATGTAACGCAGTTGCAACAACACTGCTTAGTGATCTTATTATAGATAATTGTAAAATTGTCGGGTAATTATTCTTATCGTACATTACAGAAGCAAATTATTGCATTTATAACACGTTTCATACATCCAATAGTGATTACTTTATTCTATGTTGCTTCTGTAAGTTCTATCAAAAGTTTAGAAAATAAATAATACAGCCTAGTCCGAACTAAATCGAATCGAACCGGAACATTAGATCAGGCCTGATTGTTGTTTTAAATTTGCCACTTTTCTGCTCCAAATATTGTGTTCAAGTTAGCCTTGTGATAATGATTTCAATTAAATAGATATAAAGAAAATGTTTTAGAATGAATATTTCTTTATATTGGCGTAGGGTGAAGCCACAGCCTGTATTATATGTCATCACTTGGCCCACTTATCCATGAGTCACAGTGTACTGACGTAAAGCAGTAATCTGCGAGACGAATGCCATCCTCCTAATGCCTCTTAATATGTGGCCTAAACGACTTGCTCATTAATCATTTTATCCCAGTTACAAAAAAGGTCGAATTACTTTTTGGACTATTATTTGTGACCAAATTTTACTTTGTGTCCCCTTCACATATTAACAATGAATAAATAAACACGAAAACAAAGGAAAAGCGAAAATGAAAAAGAAAAATTTTAAAGAGGAACAAAGATTTATTTTTAAATTCAGATTTTTTAACAGTTTAAATTTTGTGGGACTCACGGGCACTGTGTGTAGAAAATAATTATAATGAGAGGATAAATACAGATGAAAGAAATGGGACGAGTATGATAAAAGAAATTTGCAATATATTGGGGTCAAACGGAAGCCGCATAACTGATGCGTGTACATTGTACAAGGATTATAGGGTTGTATGGGGACATTATTCTAATCTTGATAAATTATTATAATACTTAATTGCTGTTCAATTGGATTATTGTACACTATTCGCCCCTAAACACCCTCTATACTATTATTTGGGGTAAGTTTGATATATTTCATAGATAATATTCAATGTAAAAATATTATCATAAATTGTCGGTTTTCAAGTGCGTGCTTTGTTCATGATACCGATCTAATTTTTTTATCCTTGAGGGTTTGCGCGAACATCATTTAAATTAAAAGATTTTGTGGTTTACTATCATGTTTGTTTGGTTTATTATAATCCTTTCATTACAAATAAAACCTTTAGCGATGACTGCAATTTTGGTATTTTTTTCATTTACTATTAAATATTTAATGATAGGTAATGACGAATTTTCAAATGGATTTTTACATTCGTATTAAAATTACTTTCTCCAAGTGTTAATGGGTAACAATAAATAACAAAAATATTTTTAACATTGACCTTTTAATAAAAGTTCCAAGGCATTATTAAAAGCTCAAATTAAACAAAAAATCAACAAAACAAAATTTGTAGTTAAAATGTTGTTCTGTAAGAATTAATGTTGAAATTAAAAATATGTCCAAACAAAAATATGACATTAATAAATGCAATTGCAAATTGGAATGCGTGTACTTAAATATGTGGGTGTGTTAAGATTTATTTCTCACAACGATACGTCAATAACTCACAGGAAATCACCAATAAATCATAAAGTTGACACTTGAAGCCTATTACCACTTGTACTAACATACATACCTTTATATTAATATTGAAGTTTAAATTACTCATACAGAAATTGCTACGTGGTTTTTTCTTAAACGTCTGCCTTTTTCGCGGAGATCCCTGGTTCGAACTTAATCTCTTCTATCAATTCTAGTATTCGATCATGTGAAAGGTGTTAAAAATGTTAAATACAATACAATGTCTCAATGTTCATGTAAAACTACACAATTCCTATTATTGAGTGCCCGTGTGACCCAATATTATACAAAGAGTTATTAAAAAAAAATTAGGTGATGATTAATTATAATTATTAGGCATGAAAGAAAAATAGGTGTAATCATAGAGGAAGGTGACAATTTCAATTCTACTTATTCTCCTGGGCTTAAAGGCGTCATAGACTAAAAAAAATCACGCAAATATAGAATAACGACTAAGCCAAGTTTCCTTATATAAAGTAAAATCAATATAAATATTATTTAAAGCTGTTAATACCATTTTCCGGTGATCAGAGCAACTTTTGAAGTTTCAAATACATGCGTAGTCCATAAAGAAGCCGGGGTTGTTTGCGATCGCGTCAAACTATATTAACGCCATGTTTTGATATGTAAATCGTTATAATACCATTTCCTGTGCCTACACAACTTTGTCTTGGACTTTACATAGATTTTATACATAACAGATACGACACTAGTGTGCGACCCCCTCCCCGTGGTGGATTGGATCGAAAGCCGGACTGTTACGCGGAGGTTGAATATTTGTTTTCGGTCTGAATGTTTCATGTTTGTGTTGTCCTTGTCCTGATAATAATGGGTAATAATGACTACAGTTTGGTTTGGTTTATATATTATTATTAATATTTCTTACTCCTACCTATCCATTCTATTTATGTGTTTGTTTATAATTAAATTTATTATTATGAAAATATGTACTTAGAACAGATATAATTTCCATCGGCACCCCTTCCTTCTAACTGTTTGCTGTCACATAATATGGGTTCTTACACTACAATTCGCTCTCCCAGAGGCATAAAAAATTAAGATACAAAAGTGTGAATAATGAATTCGTCTTATGGTTTATTTGAATGTAAAGACATACCACGACGAGATATGGATTAGGTTGTCATAACATTGGCGAGAAGGATTTCACAAGTCACTTGTAGCTGTTTAAATAAATACAAATACACAGAATGTGAGTAATTCTTATTGCAATTTTAATGTTTATCACTTTGGTATTCGAGCTTTTGTATTTAATTATGAGATTTCCGTTTTATATTCTGTTATTTTATGACTTAAACAGGTATTAGTTATCGGCCATTTTTTAAATTATATTTTGTTTCTTATAGTATATTATTACGTGTATTAAATTACCTATGTTGTAATCATATAATTCAACAATTTTTAACCAATATTCCATATATACTTCTGAATATTTAAAATTATTAATTGGTTATTTTTTAAATCCCTGTTCTAAGCTAGTGTTTGTATCACAGGCAGGCACTGAGCGACCAAAGTACCTATAACATAAGTTACATTGGTCAGAATTTAGCTACGTTTGAACACTGTTATCACCGATCGTGAGTTCACGCATCGTAACCCTAAACGGCTTTGCATATAATAAATGTACCAATTATTTTATTTGTCTACAACTGCCACTTACGCCAGAATGAAAATAATTAGGATGGTTTGCACCAGAAGGCCGGCTAAAGTAACTTTAACTATTACCTTTACGGCGACGGCGGCCGTTAAACGTTTACATTTACTCCACGCGCGTTGCAATATCGTGTAAATTCATATTGTTATCGTTAAAAGGGTGGCTGATCTCGAAAAATAATAGAAAAATATATTTGGCTTCTTTTCATACATTTGATGTTAGCAACATTAACCGGCCCTCTGGTGCAAACGACCCTTAGAAACTTAAAAATTAACGCCCGTCATAGTTGATAATGTTGTCATTAATGCTACATAGTTTACGTAACCGTGTGTATTGGGCATGTTATACTTATTACAACATAGTTTGCCAGTATTTTAATTTGCTGTTAAAAAATTCTAACACATTAATTACAAAAGAGATAGTAAAATATTATTCGAACAAGTTAATCGAAATGGCCGTAAAAAAACTCGGCCACCTATTAACACGTTTCGTTCCACATTATTCTACTTGGTCGAATTTATTATACCGCGGCCGGGTGCGATATTCTTGAATTATCATTATTTTATTATAAAATAATTTAAATTAAAAAGTCTTATTGAAAATAATTTGTTTTTTATTGTAGCTCGGCATCTGACAACACTCCGCCTGATATAAAGCTAGAGTGCGGTCCATGAATGGATACAACTGCTACTACAGGGAAATCTCTACAGGCAGCAGTCGCCTATATTATGCCTGCTTGAAGAGACGAGCTTGTACCATCCAGATTGACAGTGCACACTCGTTTCGTTCTTATTTATTTGTTAGTGTGAATGACTGCTAAATAGTATATTTTAGCTAAATTAAATGATTTATTTTAGTCAAAATCTGAACCAACCATTTCCAAAAATGGCAAATAATAACCACGATAACTGCAAAGCTTACAAAGCGTCATCGTTTCGAATTAAAATAATCATTATAAAATACTTGAGTTTAATTTTGTAACAAATGTTAAATACACATAAAGAACGATTTAAATGAGTCCAAGAATAAGCATATAGGAAAGTTAATGAATAAATGATGGCGTTCAAGCAGCGATTAATATTTCGTTAGTGTATCGCTTTAACATAAATTAATTATGAAGCATTGAAAATTAAAACCAAACATATTTTTAACGAGCCGATACATCTTACAATATCAATTCTGCCCTTTCAAAATTAATTATACATTTATATTATTATTTAATTTTGATGTGGTATCTATTAAAATTATATTTAGAGTTACTTGAACATTCTCTATATTATTTAACACAAGAAACAGCTGCGATTATCTACACAAAAAAAAAACTGTATATACAATACAAAACCTTGACCCCAGACTAGGGTATCTTGCACGATGGGTAACAGACCTTCTGAAAAACCAGACCAGCGCAAAACTTACTTTTTTTCTATTTAAAAAAATAATAATATTCCGACCAGCAATGAAACCGAGACCTTCGTGTACACACTAGTCACAAAGACTGCTACGAAATCCGTTTGAAAAGTTAATGAACATGTTTAATGTTTAATAGCAAGGTATGTGTTGAAAGTGTTGTTTTATATAAATTGAAACAATCTCACGACACAGATGTTCAGTGGCTTTATTTAATATTATGTATCAGATTAAAGTTAAATATTTATATTTCCCAAAATTGAGAGTACGTCAACCTTTTTAACACTTAAAAAGAATTTTTAATTCGACGTCGGTTTTAGTGTCTTTTCATGCCGTATCTTTATTATAATTTATGTGACAGCCGGAATAACTGAATTAACTTAATTATCAACAGCATGATCTAGGTGCGGCGACCTAGAACGGTTTATTCATCATTTTGACAACATCGCTACTGTGTTATGGATTATATTTTTATTTATATACGTATTAAAACTCTTAATTAATAATCCCACATGGGAGAGATAAGCAGAACTTTACAAGTAGATGCTTAAGACATGATTAATTAAGTTGAGTCATCTTCAATTTGAAATAATTCTTTAGATTTTAATATTTACGCATATACTAAAGCGAGGGTAGACAGACCATATCAATTTTTACTCTGCCTTTTGATATAAAATAATTAATTATTAAATAAACATTTTCATTGTCTCGTAATTTGCGTCTACTACTCGTAAACTGCGTAACTACTAATGCAAGTAATGACATCAGTTTTTTAACTTTAAAATCTTGTCCATTTAAGTAGGTACCTACCTAATTAAATTTGTGTTTAAAAATAAGCAAAAGTTTCGGTGTTTTTTTTTTTAAATTAATATTAAAGATATTAATTGCTTAATGCAATTTACCGGTATTTATAAAGGAGATCATAAAAAGTATTTTGTAATTAACAATTCTAAATTGCTTCAATTTTATTTTATTTATGCTTATTAGTTTTTATTTATAAAAAAGAAAAGAAAATATGGGTGATACGCGATGGGTATCAGTCCAGTCTACCATCTTGGGGTAGTACCACACTTTTAATTGTAACACCCGTGAAGTTGTAGCCGCGTTTCGGGTCATCTTGGAAGTGTGTCCTGTCGATCCATGGTGCACATTCTGGAAGATTGTTGTCTGCGGTAGTTTATTTCAAGAGTTATATGCCGAGTTACTATAAAAAGTTACACTATGGACTGTTTGTTCCATAACATTTTTATATTACAGTTAATAATAAAATATAACCCGACTACAACATTAAAATTAACTTTAAAGCTCTCTAAATTATATGTTGTAGTCGCTTTAATCTCTTGACATTTTATTGTAGCGTGACAAGTGACAGTTTCAATGTTATAAAGCTGTCATATAAGTGTAATTATTGACAATAAACAAAAGATGGCGGTCATTATGATGTCTACTTATAAATTACGTGGTTTCATGCACAAGTTTGTTTTTAATGATTGTACGTAATGAATTATTTAATCACATAATAATCAGACTCGAGGAGGTCGATGTTTCATAAGTAGCAATTGCTTTCACTATGCTGGCTCAATGAGACGCGTAATCCTTCAGGATTGACAGGGAAATCCCCTTCTTTTCATACCTGGTTACTTCAAACGCGACTAGGGTCTCATAGTATCGAGTTCGATTCCCATTTCGCATTTATCTATACTAATAAAATAAATATGAAAGTATGTTTGTTTATATCTTAACAAACGAGATGTTAGCCTAGGCTAGATTTTTTGTATTACCTAAAACTTTTCTGCAAGTCTACCTACAGCTATTTAATAGTCTTTAGGGTTGGAACGGGAACGCTGAAACGCTATGTAATACACATAAGAAGTAACATTTAACGGGCAACATCTAGTTTTCTAATAATTGACTTAATTTATTATTCACTGCTGAAGTAAAAAGGTCCTACATACCACCACTTTCAAATGTAACACCGGTGAAGTGACCTTGTCGCGTTTCGGGAGCAGTTTGAAAGTAGCCAGGTATGGCGAGCGGTGTGTGCTCTGTCAAAGTACAAGTAGATGGTGCATACTCGTCTCCTCAGGCCGGCATAGTGGAGGCGAATGTTGACCGTAGAGATTTCTCTATAATAGCGGTTGTTTCCATATAGCTTTACATTATGTTTTTTACGGTTACATTAATATTAGGAAATAAAGCAATCAAATTTTTTAATAATAAAAACGGGCAGCAATATAAAATTTATTGAGGTACAAAAAAATCACCTCGTGTAGTCAACTACCGAAATACATTAACCAATGATTTATGTAGATATTAATTAATGCCGAACGTATCATATATTTTGCTTCAATACCAATATTATTGCCGCAACACGAACGAAAAAATACAATCTTTAGCACTAGTGATGGCTTCTTTATCGATAAAAATAAATCTCTAGGTAAATAATCTAGACGGTACATGCTCGTCTCCTCAAGCCGGCATAGTGGAGGCGACTGCTGCCCCCACAGGTTTCTCGGTAGTAGCAGTTGTTTCCGTTCATGGACCGCACTCTAGCTTTACATCAGGCGGAGTGTTGTCACATGCAGAGCTACAATAACAAAAAAATTGCGGAGACAACACTCCGCCTGATGTAAAGCTAGAGTGCGGTCCATGAACGGAAACAACTGCTACTACCGAGAAAGCTCTACAGGCAGCAGTCGCCGCCACTATGCCGGCCTGAGGAGACGAGTATGGACCATCTAGATACTGCACACTCCTCTCGCTATACCTGGCTACTTTCAAGCTAGTTCCGTTTTTGTTATATCTGTTTTTGTAATGAATTTTCAGAAGTGGTAGGTTGACTGATGGTAGATGGTATTCACCATGATTAAGTCTGCCTCCCCCTCTGTTTCGCCACCTTACCCGGGATCAACTTGAAACTAGACAAATATAACAGAAAGAGTGTGCATATTCGTCTTCTTGAGCTGGCATAGCGGGGACGACTGCTGGCCATAAAGTAGTACATAGAGTAGCAGTTGTTACCGTTCATAGACAGCACTAGCATAACATCAAGCGTAGTGTGGTTACATGTTATCGTAAAGGTTGTGTTCGTATCGATATCGATGATTGAACGTCGTAGATCGCAGCCCTAAAGCTTAAACTGATTTAAGCTCCGCATATCCTCGATTTATGAACATGTAAATCAATTTAATTGGCGCGCATGGACATTTGTTAGTTTAATTGGCAGTTCAGGCCGTTTTTCATTTATTCGACAGGAGATTCCGTGTTTCACTGTACGTACATATCTCAAACATGTCACAGATTAAATAACATTCATAGCTGTCTCGTTTCTTATGCTGCGTATTTGTTCTAAACTTTGTTCATTCTGTATTTATAACTCTATGGTAAATTGTTTTTGGGTTGTGCCTGTTATTCACGTCTTATCTTCAAAATTAATGAGCCGATTTTGATTAGATTTCTAATTAAGATTAAGCGTTATTTTAAATAACTTTCTTTACATTTTTTAAATTCTAATCTCCATTTTAAGTGAAACCTAACAGAAATTACGTTTTCGTGAAAATACACTCACGGTCTATTGTAACAATAAAACCTAAGTCAGATAGCATTGGGGGCTTTTTTAAATCGTAGCTAGGCATGTGACAATAGGTACTCCGCCTGATGTTAAATTAGAGTGCGGTTCATGAACGGAAAACACTGCTTTCAAAGAGACGTTTTTACAGGCAGACTGAGACCACCGCTATGCTGCTTTAGTAAAACGAGTGGGCATAATTTAGGTTGACAGTGCATAGTCCTCTCGCTATACCAAGCTGATTCCGACACGCGGCTACGTGACGTCATCGTTCTGCCCACCGCTTTAAGTTATTGGTGAAAACGACCATAAGAGGATTAGAAAAGTATTGAATTACTGCTGGAAATATGAAATTGAATATTTTTGTCTGTGGTTCTCTTTGTTAGTTAGCGCATGCGCGTTGCCGTAATTGAAAAAATATCGTTTACAGGAATTTACAATAACGCAATACGATCGTTCATTTTCAAATTTTTCACTTCACACAATCGTTTATAAATTGATAATAAATTACAGTTTTGATTTGCAAAAATATTATAACAAAATCATTATTACAGGATTGTAGATTCCTCGCAGGCTCCTTTTCCGTAATTGAGCAGGCATGGCCGCTCTTTGTGTGTGGGGTGGACCGCTTCAACACAGCCACCCGATGTCTTCCAGGAAGGACAGGAGACTCTTCACGTTCCTGCACACCTCCGGGAGCGTCCTTGCCGTGCCGAGGAACTTCTGTCGTGGTTCGTCTACAATTATTGCAGGATTTAAAACTTATGATTAAAAAAAAGCGCGTCCTTTTTGTGTCGCACAATTGACAAGTGGAATTCTTTGCCCTCCCATGTATTCTCCCAATCCTTTCACCTTGGATCCTTCAAGCGGAGCGTGAAAAAGCACCTTCTCAGGCCGGCACAGTGATGGCGCCGGAGCCACCGTGCGAGCGGTTCTCTACTCGTCAATGCTCATGGACCTCCACTGCGTTTACCATCAGACCAGTCGAGGTCACATGTCGTGACAAAAAAAAAAAAAAAAAAAAACAAAATAAATACTAATTTAATTTACTTATTTTAATTTCATACAAACATTCTACTTATCTTGAATTTTAATAATACAACTTCCATACAATGTAATATGCAAATAAATATACATATAACATATTATATATATTTTTTAAAGCAAAATAAAAGTTATAATTAATGTAATTATTTTCACAACATAGTTATATATGCAAATTATATACACTTAATACTTATATAAGGAATACATAAATAATATTGTTTAAATAAGGCAATTGCATTAAAATATACAGTCAGGAGCCGTCAATCATAACACTACGTTTCCATTGTTACGCACGACACGAATTACTCTAAATGTACAAGTTTTAGACTCACCTCAAAGATTATCAAACACATCACAACAATAGTATCAGTATAACGAGTAGAGTATGCACTGTCAATCTGAACAATGTGCATTCGTCTTATCAAGCCTACATGACATGTAGCGAGAGTGTAGTCCATGAAAGAAGACAAGTACTGCCACAGATAAATTTTTGCAGGCAGCAGTTGCCCCCGGTATGTAGGCTTGATGAGACGAATATGTACCATCTACGTGTACATTCCTCCTCGTATACCTGGCTACTTTGAAACGCGACAAGGCCACTTGATAAGAAGAGTTCGAGGAAAGACGAAGAAGACCGACCAGGAAAAAGTCGTGTAATAATGGATTCGTGTAAAAGCCATGCTTGTGTACATTGAATGGGGATATCGCGTGTGCAAGTGTCATAAGTTGAGAGCAAGGTCTTCGGCGCTCATGCCTCTCATGCCCCGTGGACATCATTACAACATCAGTAACACATGCCTTATGTGGTGAAATGTTATGTCTAACTAATTGTGAGGATTTTTTTTTATTGTAGCTCGACATGTGACATAGGAGGAGGATATTAAAAAAATAACTTTTCAACATTTCACGTTCCCTTAGCAACATTAATAAAATTTAACTTTTTTTTTTAAATTCAAATAAAATACGAAACGGCAATTATATTCAAATTTTTGACTTGTATTTTTTAAGTACAAAAAAAATGCGGTCACCAGAGTTAGAGCATGCGCCTACGCTGTATATAAAATAGGCGAAGATATTTAATAGCTGGCAACATTGCAAATTAGTTGCAGCCAGTAATTACGTATCAAATTAATTATATCAAGTAAAAGGAAGCATATAAATTGATATATTAACTTTATGGGTGTTTTGAAAGAAAAAAACACGACATATAAAGCCCGCCACATACACAATTCTACTACTAAAGCACTTTTAATTTTAACTTAGTACTTTTAATTCGATTTAATCATTTTTTAAATCAGTCAAGTTTTTTACCAATATAAATTTTAACGGTTGGTTTAATATTTGGTTAAAAAGCTACTCGATTGTCCACAGATATTTCGAAAATGTTTTAACTGCATTGAATTCATGCGGTAGAGATTACATCATTTCTGCAACTTGTAGGCAGGCGTACATAAAAATTACAAGATGCCCTCGTGGACAGTGGGCCTTAGCGTACTTATATACCTAGTAGGTGACATGAAATTTATTGCTTTTATATGTTAAACAAGTTGATTTCTGCATGCAAACTATAATTTAATGTAACAAACCATTTATTTATTACATGTTATTAATTGTACTAAGAATTTATGAGTCTAATTTTAGATCTTATGTTAATAATTATAGCTTCATTTGAATTAGGTTATTGATATAATTATTGTATAGGTACCAGGGGTAGGTAGTGCTTTTGGAAATGAGTATCCCAATAGGTACGTTTCTTTACGTTTCACAAAAATAATTTGCCTACCATTTTTCTACCAGTGTAGACAGATGCATTACCATCCACATCCACGTCTGTTGAGAGTGCACCTCACCTGACCTTTTTTAAAATGGTTTCCTATAAAATCCATAATTTTTCAAGTTAAACACGTTGTGCATTGATTAAACGCATACGAAGACGCGGGCAACAGCTAGTCTTTTAATATATGAATGTCATTAAGTTATCGGCTAACCAAACAAATGTTAACACTTAGCAAATGTTATATTATTGTACAAAAAAGGTAATATATTTTTCATAAGATACATATCTCGAAAGCCTTTGACTCTTTCATCATTAACACATTGGGAGGTATTTCGTTAAATACACCACACTTTTATAAGGTCATAACTACCATCGTATAAATAAGCACATGATACTTTTTGGTGAGGGAATTGTTGTCGTAAACAACTTTTGAATTAAGGCGGTGTTACCCAGTTCATTTATGACGAACAATATACAAAATTAGTAGTTATGTAATACAGTGCTTTTAAACAAAGCAACCACGTGCTACAAATATCATTAATAATAAACATTTGTTCTGAACGAAAATTTGAACCGGAACCCTCGCGTGATAAAGTGATTAACCATTATACCACAAAGCTTACGAGAATGCTTCTCATCCTTTGGCCTCAGTGCTTGTAATGAATTATTATTTGTTATGAAAATATACAAAAATACCGGTACCTATAATGGATGCAGGTAATTGTCCTAAACAGCGCCTTAACCCGCCGAGTGACGTCGCCAACACAGGTAGATATTATTATGTCGACGCGAACTTAATTTATGTTAAAGTTGTCGAGGGCAGGTTAAATAATCGCCGCCCGCCGATTGTTGAAGATAGCAAAGATTTATAAGGTTGTGGCCGCGTGGTAAAATTACGACGACATACTATCCTTATCGTTACGACTTTTTACCACACTTTACCTACTTGTGTTAATTAATTGCTCCTTTTGTGTGTTTCTGTTTTCCTCTTATCTGGGTTTAAGGATCGTTCACAATGACGCGGTTAACCGCACGGTATAACGTCGCTCAACCCCACAATGAGACCTAGCTAACAAATATTGCAATAATGGAAATGTGTAGGAAGAACTGCTGAAAAAAATGCAATCGGCAATTGTCCTGAAAAATTAAATTGCCTGAAATTTTTATTTAAAAAATTCTTAGTTTGATTTTTTAAATTAATCATAAAGTCCATGAGACCATGAGTGAATATCTTAATAGAATCTATCTAACCGTTTAATTTCAATCAAATATCATGCGAATCTATTCAAACACGTAATTTTCCAATATCTTGTTTTAAAACTACCCAAAAATAATGTATAAATAAAAATATGCACTTGATTCAAAAATAAATGAAGAGGCCGTATCAAATAGTTGCGATAAACCGTCCGGAAACCCGAGGCAGTTCATTACTACGGTGGCGGTATATCTAATCAACACAAGCATTTAGTTGTGTTATCTCTGTTTGCATCGACGCCGCAAATGTGAACCGATCACTCACTCACCGAGCAGAACCACTTAACTTGTCACGTTCAACACCAGAATATGTATACTTTATTTAAAGGTAGGTAGGTAGATATCTTGACTCTGATAATTTAAGATTATATTTTGTTTAAAAATAATAATAAAGTTTGCAGCTCAGCTTTCCTAAAATATTTTTTCAGTATTAATATGTATTAATAGTGGGTTATTAACCATTATGTGTTCATAAATGTCCGTGAGTTCATTTTTCCCACAAAACCCACTAGGAAGTTTTATTGTAAAGTTTACACTACCTTACTGGACATGATTGTTGACTTCTTGGATCATAGGCACTGAACGATCAAAGTACATATATCATAGTTTTATAATACTACCTGTCAGCTTGGTCAGAATATTAGCTGGATTTCAATATCAGTCTCTTCGATCATACCCTTAGTTCACGCCTTCCGCAAATTATTATAATGCTAAGTCTAAAAAAAAGTATAATGCTAATATGATAAATAAATGTGTAAATAAAAAAAGAGACATGTTTGGTGTAACATACACTTGTAAATGATAAAAGATGATTTATATTATTTACGCAACATCATGAGGTATGTTCGCGTCAGTTCTACTCGAAGGTGGTGAGCAGAGGTCACGATATAGAAAGCGCTTACTTTGACCAGATAATCACAACAACCGTCAACTTAAAAGCCGACGTAAATCTTTCGCTGACTAACGAAATGGTGTAGAGTTGAAAGCGACATTTAATATTTATTCTTAAGCTTACATCTTAATTATTACTGACCTATAATATTCTAAGCCCCTGTAACACAAGTTTTACTAGCATTCGGGTTGATGTAAGTTTTTTTTCTGCACCATCCATACATATAATACTCTTTTTACGTATTTACGTAGAAAATTCAACTTTATCGCGCAATAAAAATCTATACAAAACATTAACCATAATAATAAATGAGATAGTATATGACATGAAAGCTATAAAGCAGTTTATAGTAAAGCTGTAACAAATTATAAGCCAGATTAAATTTAATAATAAATGAGTCTCAACAGAGTCCTATGTTCGAGTCGAACAAGCGTTTTATCAGAGGCGATTAGTTAGTCGTGCCATGGATAAAATTATGCACAGACTTTGCGATTACCTGCCTTCAACTGTTCAAACATATAGCTATCTACCCTCATTCGCTGTCAGGTTTCTCTTTACAAAATATTTAGACGTTTAATGGACTTAAATACGTACCGAGTTGTAATTACGGGGAAATGTTCTTATTTGCTTGTTGATGTTGTTGTTGATGCAGTTGAAATCTGTATTTATGTACAAATTTTTGAGATTTTATTATTGTAGCTTGGCACATGACATTCCGCCTGATGTAAAGCTTGAGTGCGGTCCATGAACTACAGAGAGCAGTCGCCTCCGGTATGCCGGTGCACACTCCTCTCGTTATAACTGTCTACTTTGAAACTGTTCCCGAAACGCGACAATACGTGCAACGTGATACTAACCCAAGCCGGCGTAGACTGGACTAAAACCATCATCAGTCTGCCTACCACTCTTCTAGACAATTAAGACATTAAAAACGGTTGAGTATTTTTTAGCTTTTAGTTCAGAACGTGATCATATTTCGCTTGATGCGTGCGGGCCATGAGCAGAGACAATTGCTACCACGGAGATATGTTTAGAAGCAACAGTCACATCCTCTATGGCGGCTTGAACACCGTCCATGTTGACAGGGCATAAAATCTAAATGCATAATAATATAGAAGTGATTGCCAAACGCTTTCTAAACAAAGACGAACTAAAATAGCAAGTAAATGAAATTAGCACATAAATAGGTGAAGTTTTTCAAACATTTCAAAAACGTAGATGATAATAGAAACAAATTAACTGAACGGTATGTTTGTATGAACTTCTCAAATACGGCACGCGTTTAACATTCTACAATGTAATGATGCTAATAACACATAATGGATCGCCAAATTTTACGCATATCATAAATTTTATGGATAAGGTACTTTTTCTATTCATTAATAATTTAAATTGTATGACAAACGAGTACTTTTGATTGTAATTAAAAAAAAACCTAATAGATAGTTAAATGTACTCCACAGGTGATTTTTCATGGCGAAATCTGAGACAATCGGCTGCACCGTTAAATTTTTGAAAAATCCGAGAATCGAACCCGTAGATTTTGAAAAATAAAACACATGCTGTATTATTGCACCATCCGATAGTGTCGCCAACAAGGATCTAATTCTGGGAAGCAATGACATCCGGCAAATTAAAGGAAGTCGTTGATTTCAAACAAATTGATTCTTATTTTCATGTTTTCATTTACCTTGTATACATTTTTTTAGTTATTGTTTTAGTCTTATTAAACCAATATGTCCCGTTTCACGTCTTCACCTTAAAATTTGTATTGGGACTTAGGGACCTTATTATTTTTTACGCATAAGATTAGCTATAGGTACTCATACGACGCCGAGGGTATCACGTAGTTGCGAAATATGTTCTTAATAACGTCATTTATTGAAGTGCAACATTTTCATCATAATTTTTGAACAATTTTCCTTTTTTATTATTAAGTAAATAACATATCCATACAAAATGATGGCTTCCGTTAAAGGAATTCATGTTTCTCGCGTATAATTATCATGCAATAGTCACGATTTGCTATAAAATTATCATGTGTACAAACAACCGGTGAGGTCTGGAGATTGATGGATTGTTTACTTTACGATTAGACCGTTTTATTTTGTGCTTTTTGTGAAATCTTCATACATGTGTAATTGTGTACCTACTGGAAATATTTTGCAATTGTTTACTGTTTATTAGTCGGCCATAGCTTCAAAATTCTCGTCTAACTATAAGAACTTATGAGCTGAAAGTATCAGGCGGTAGTCACCTCCGCTATGAGGAGACGAATTAGCACTATCTATTGACAGTGCTCCCCTTAGTTGTGCCTGAAACGCAACTAGGTCACATCTTCAACATATCACGTCATACTTTAAATATTAGGTTTATTAGAGAGAGATTTGTTTTTAATAACCACATACCACATACCACATCGATTGGTATCATAAAAATTTGGGTCAGTTTTTGTTTTTATATTTGAACTATTAGAAACTTTAAAATCATCGTTTCTTTTGAATAATATTTGGTTGCCTCTTATAGTTTAAGATTTCTTCTCTTCTTCTACTATGCTTTGCATGACTCTGTCTAATTTGTCACATGCAATTATTCGAGTTTCTTGTTTGTACTTTGATTTTTTTACTTTCATGGCAATAGGGTAACTTCTGGTAATAACCGTATAGTTTAAGCTGTTAGAGATCGTGTCTCAAGTCACAATGTAAGAGTCCATGTTTCCTCAATTGTTACTACCCCCCATTATCGTTAACGATAGAATCTGAAGTGGGATTGAAATAGAAACATCGAGAAGGGTCGATGTAATTTGTTTTTATTGAGTTTACCCTTTTGTCGAATCGTGTACCATCGATCGGTGTACTGAGCTTTCTGTTTTATAGTTCACTCCTTATTATTTATTTTTTTATCAACCTGAACGATGAGTATGTATATTTGTGGTAGTGGTTGTATACATATGAAATCTACCTAATGTAGGTTTCTAGGATTACAACCGTCCTGAGTTAAATTTGTCAACCTTTTACTTTTACTCTGAACCTGAACTCTGAGCTTGTTTATCATCAAATATTTTCCAAATAACGTCGGTTTATTTTAAAGACGATAATAAAATAGTCAATATTCAATCCTTAACTAATATATTCTAAAATCCTTTCTGAGAAATGTGATACCGCTGGCGGCCATCTTAGCGGTAAATACAAAGGACACGTAAATAAGAGTAACCAATAAGTATAACAAATACTTTTTCACATGCGTGACAAGTTGATACATGAAGTTTGCGTAAAATATTGCCCGTCTGTGCTCCGATGCCGATGTTTGTTTTGTACCCTTCTGGGAAAATGCATTATAGTGCTGTCGATTGGTCGTTAAAGTGAACTAACTCTTTGGAGTTAACAATTTTACTTGTGATCTACTGTTTTATCATTTGACTCTTCCTGCTGGGTATTGAATATTCCTTTTAAACTAGACGTATAAGCTACGGATCCTAGTTTGTGGTCAAGGCATTGTATGTCGTGATGTATTTATTTAGAATTTTTGTAATTATGAATTGATGTGACTCACTTAAATGGGTTAGCTCGTTGATTCACATCCCTAGTGGTACGTATTAACACGAAGTAAAATGAGAGAAGTTACCACGTGAGTGTTAAAGATCCGCGGTCAAGATCTGTTGATTTTGGCTCAATATTGATTTAAAATGCCCTTTTATTTAATTGTATAATTTCTCAAGAAGCAATTTTAGAGTTTATTTGGGAAAATTAGTATGCTATTTGTAAATATGTTTTTATTATTATGGAATTTAATATGTACTATCAAGAGCAGGGGAGCAGTCCCACCTTAAGGACTAATGTTACTTGCATATTTTTATGTTTCTCTCAGCTCCTACTTTAAATATAACTTATGTTTACGTTGCTATGACAACTGACGTGTGAAGATTAATTTGATTGATATTTACCTGTCATTATTTTTCGTTTTTCTCATAACATTGACACCTAAATGAGGTGCAATATGTAAAAAACATATAGAAACATTGACAACAATATTGATCTCCTTTACTTATAATACAATCAGAAAGAGAAGGCAACTGTAATATTTCGATAAACAATTTTGAAAAAAAAACTGGGACTGCTCCCCTGCTCTTGATAGTACATAGATGTAGTTTTCTAATCTAGTCACGTGCGTTTAGAAATCTTGAATACTAAATAAATTAGATTTAATTCTAAAATGACCTAAAGTCATTCTAAACGACATTCTGTATTCGTAATTAAATAATCAACGATTATTCGTTAACTGCGATTAGTATGTTAATTAACATACTTTTATATTAATGTTAAGGCAATCCGACACGTTTCGAAAGCGTTGCAGCCATCGTTTTATTTTTTAACGAGAAAGTCGTTAAAGTATCAGAATAGCTGCACGTTCTTTGGGTTATTTAAAAAATACCGATATTTACTGATAACTTAAGGAGAGATTTCATATTCTATTAGGGTATGTTCACTAAAATATGTGAACAAATACTAACTTGCTGTCGATAATATTTTAATACACCTAAACTGTTTTGTTTACTTATTGAGGGATGTTATTTCAAGTTTATTTAAACTAATAGTTAACTTACAATTTGTTAGATATTTATTGATAACGTGATGCATTTTGTATTAGGTTTTTTTATTATATAAATTAATAATATAATAATAAATGCCCTGTACTGCGGTACCAAGATAACAGAAAAACAGGTTCGATTAACATTTTTACGTGTTAAATTATATTTGTAATGCGGAATTCTGAATAAACATGAATTTTTTGAAATTTCGGATTAGTAAAAACTGAAAAACCTGCCCTGTAATATGTTACACGAATATGAACTTTAGGTTCAACAGATTAAGGTTTAGT
The DNA here is from genome assembly GCA_948150575.1 of Tinea pellionella. Taxonomy (NCBI): domain Eukaryota; kingdom Metazoa; phylum Arthropoda; class Insecta; order Lepidoptera; family Tineidae; genus Tinea; species Tinea pellionella. The sequence goes on along the minus strand of OX411251.1, from coordinate 9,237,904 downwards.
ATCCTATGTGTTTTAAGTTATTTATGTGTTTAGATATGTGTTTGTACACGCTTTTAAGGAGCGACAATGTTTGCTTAACAGTTTTTTAAAGTTTCTTGGAATATGTAATGAGTTAATATTTAATTTTGTTATTTGCATAGTTTTTTTTGTCGTTTAGACTGTGTAAGGTCAGGTACGTATAATTTATATATTAATAAATAATATTTTGTAAATTACTATTTTTATTTATTTTTTCAGGAAGTATCGAATAAAGGAGAATGCCCATTTTCGGGCCCACTTGATACCTAATAGTTTGGTAACAAAACAATATTCTAAAATAATATCTTATTTTTTTATTAATTCATTTTTTATATCACAAATCAACACAATTTATCAATAGACAATGTTTATGTAATTAAAAACAGATAAAAGCATGTAAAATAATAATAACCTCAAATATTGCATCAGAAAACATCTAATTACTCAATAACCTTGGTGAAAAAATTAAAACTGATTAGTAAGTAATAAGGAAGTAGATTTATTTTTCTACAAAATTAACTAAAAATCATTGACAAACTCGAGAAAAAAATTGTGGGCCCATTTCTCTTAGGCGAATTTCTTCTCCTTTTGCTTTATCAAACCGGCATTATGGAGGCTACTGTTGCCTACAGACATCTTCACGTGTGACGTGTGACGCCTTGTTTATTATTTATATAATTTGTAGATATTTATTATTTATATAATTTGTAGATACTTCGATCAGCGCTTTGTTTGTCCCACTAAAAAAGCTTGCGGTTTCAGCTTTCCAAAGTATAAAACAAAATAATATTTTCTTTTTTCAACGAAACAATAAAAAGGGGAAATCCAATAAAGAGCCTCAGTCAAAGGAATCGGTTATCGGCACTCGATCGTTTGTGTGCCGTCAAAATCGCCTCGGGTGCAATTCGCGTCGACGAGAACGAACCAAAATCGATTTAACTTGGACAATTTGGAAGGGCGCACTAATTTGTTGGCGTCATAAAACATAATTCGTTTTCTTCTTCACCAAATTTGATACAACGTTTCGCGATATTATTATTATTATTATTATTATACTAATATATAGCTGCAATACCACTCACTCACTCACTGACTGACATCAATTATTTCGTACTTGCCGGTATAGTGGAGGGTAGCGGTTTTTTGAGTCGTATAGAGGACGTCCCAAAACCGTCGAGAAAAATACGACTTTGACCGGAAGTCGATTCTGGACCGGAAGTAGTAGCGATATCTCGGAAACGGAAAGAGATGAGGCAAAAGTGCCGGAACAAACGTTGTAGGGAATGCCCTCTAATTTCGAAAACGATACTTTTTTTTTCAAAATTGCTCAAAAAAAATTTTTCCTCGATCGTATTTCTATCCTTTTCCCGCCGGTACGCCAATATGAAACGGAGCATGGCGCTTGGGCGTGGCCTAACAGCATCCGCGACGAGGCATTTTCGGGACGAACGATCGAAACGGCTTTACCTCGGTCAGTCGGACGGTGAGCGCGGCCGCGTGAACATCGAATTTGCTCCGCGCGGCGGGCTTTCTTTTAAATATCTCAAGAAGTAGATACGTCAGAGTAACCATGTAAAGAACAATTTTGTTCAGTGTGACCAGCACTATTTTTTTAAATTTTTGTTTTAGTTTTTTTTTTAATTTTTTAAAATCTTCATATCTCGAAAAGTAGATACGTTAGCGTCACCGTGTAAAGACCAATATTGTTCAGTATGACCAGCACTATTTTTTTTTTTAATTTTTGTTTTTTTTTTAATTTTTTAAAATCGCCATATCTCGAAAAGTAGATACGTTAGCGTCACCGTGTAAAGACCAATATTGTTCAGTATGACCAGCACTAATTTTTTTTTAAACTTTTGTTTTTTTTTTAATTTTTTAAAATCGCCATATCTCGAAAAGTTGATACGTTAGCGTCACCGTGTAAAGACCAATTTTGTTCAGTGTGACCAGCACTTTTTTTTTTAAATTTTTGTTTTTTTTTTTTAATTTTTTAAAATCTTCATATCTCGAAAAGTAGATACGTTAGCGTCACCGTGTAAAGACCAATTTTGTTCAGTATGACCAGCACTATTTTTTTTTTAATTTTTTAAAATCGCCATATCTCGAAAAGTAGATACGTTAGCGTCACCGTGTAAAGACCAATTTTGTTCAGAAACGTAAACGCTTTTAGATGGCGAGCTAAATATTTTCAAAACTGCCTAAAATCTATTCGATCTAATACGTTTTACGACAAAAAGGGCCTCCGCGGGCCGCTTGCGCCCGCGGCTTTTACCCAACAGCTAGTACTAATATATAGCTGCAATACCACTGACTGACTCACTCATTGACATCAATTATTTCGCACTTGCCGGTATAGTGGAGGGTAGCGGTTTTTTGAGTCGTATAGAGGGCGTTCCAAAACCGTCGAGAAAAATACGACTTTGACCGGAAGTCGATTCTGGACCGGAAGTGATAGCGATATCTCGGAAACGGGGCGAGTCGGGGCAGTCACCCCATAGAGAAAGTTGTAGAGAATGTCGTCTTATGGCGAAATCAAAAAAAAAATTTTCAAAATCGGGCAAAAAAAATTTTTCCTCGATCGTATTTATATCCTTTTCCCGCCGGTACGCCAATATGAAACGGAGCATGGCGGTGGGCGTGGCCTAACAGCATCCGCGACGAGGCATTTTCGGGACGAACGATCGAAACGGCTTTACCTCGGTCAGTCGGACGGTGAGCGCGGCCGCGTGAACATCGAATTTGCTCCGCGCGGCGGGCTTTCTTTTAAATATCTCAAGAAGTAGATACGTCAGAGTAACCATGTAAAGAACAATTTTGTTCAGTGTGACCAGCACTATTTTTTAAAATTTTTGTTTTAGTTTTTTTTTTAATTTTTTAAAATCTTCATATCTCGAAAAGTAGATACGTTAGCGTCACCGTGTAAAGACCAATATTGTTCAGTATGACCAGCACTATTTTTTTTTTTAATTTTTGTTTTTTTTTTTAATTTTTTAAAATCGCCATATCTCGAAAAGTTGATACGTTAGCGTCACCGTGTAAAGACCAATTTTGTTCAGTATGACCAGCACTTTTTTTTTTAAATTTTTGTTTTTTTTTTTTTAATTTTTTAAAATCTTCATATCTCGAAAAGTAGATACGTTAGCGTCACCGTGTAAAGATCAATATTGTTCAGTATGACCAGCACTATTTGCTTTTTCTTTTTTTTAATTTTCTAAAATAGCTATTACTCAAAAAGTACATACGTTAGCGTCACCGTGTAAAGACCAATATTGTTCAGTATGACCAGCACTACTTTTTTTTTAATTTTTTTTTTTTAATTTTTTAAAATCGCCATATCTCGAAAAGTAGATACGTTAGCGTCACCGTGTAAAGACCAATTTTGTTCAGTATGACCAGCACTAATTTTTTTTAAATTTTGTTTTTTTTTAAATTTTTTAAAATCGCCATATCTCGAAAAGTAGATACGTTAGCGTCACCGTGTAAAGACCAATTTTGTTCAGAAACGTAAACGCTTTTAGATGGCGAGCTAAATATTTTCAAAACTGCCTAAAATCTATTCGATCTAATACGTTTTACGACAAAAAGGGCCTCCGCGGGCCGCTTGCGCCCGCGGCTTTTACCCAACAGCTAGTACTAATATATAGCTGCAATACCACTCACTCACTGACTGACATCAATTATTTCGTACTTGCCGGTATAGTGGAGGGTAACGGTTTTTTGAGTCGTATAGAGGGCGTTCTAAAACCATCGAGAAAAATACGACTTTGACCGGAAGTCGATTCTGGACCGGAAGTGGTAGCGATATCTCGGAAACAGAAAGAGATGAGGTAAAAGTGCCGGAACAAACGTTGTAGGGAATGCCCTCTAATTTCGAAAACGATACTTTTTTTTTCAAAATTGCTCAAAAAAATTTTTTCCTCGATCGTATTTATATCCTTTTCCCGCCGGTACGCCAATATGAAACGGAGCATGGCGGTGGGCGTGGCCTAACAGCATCCGCGTCGATCGCTCGTCGGGGCTCGCGCTCTCTATGTTCCGCCCGTTCAGAGCGCGCAATGAAAATATAACGACGCATTTTCGGGACGAACGATCGAAACGGCTTTACCTCGGTCAGTCGGACGGTGAGCGCGGCCGCGTGAACATCAAATTTGCTCCGCGCGGCAGGCTTTTTTAAAATATCTCAAGAAGTAGATACGTCAGAGTAACCATGTAAAGAACAATTTTGTTCAGTATGACCAGCACTATTTGTTTTTTTATTTTTTTTAAATCGCCGTATCTCAAAAAGTACATAAGTTAGCGTCACCGTGTAAAGACCAATATTGTTCAGTATGACCAGCACTACTTTTTTTTTTAATTTTCTTTTTTTTTTTAATTTTCTAAAATCGCTATTACTCAAAAAGTACATACGTTAACGTAACCGTGTAAAGACCAATATTGTTCAGTATGACCAGCACTATTCTTTTTTTAATTTTTTTTTTCAATCTTTTAAAATCATCATATCTCGAAAAGTAGATACGTTAGCGTCACCGTGTGAAGACCAATATAGTTCAGTATGACCAGCACTACTTTTTTTTTTAATTTTTTTTCAATCTTTTAAAATCATCATATCTCGAAAAGTAGATACGTTAGCGTCACCGTGTGAAGACCAATATAGTTCAGTATGACCAGCACTACTTTTTTTTTAAATTTTTGTTTTTTTTTTTAATTTTCTAAAATCGATATTACTCAAAAAGTACATACGTTAGCGTCACCGTGTAAAGACCAATATTGTTCAGTATGACCAGCACTACTTTTTTATTTTATTTTTTTTTATTTTCTAAAATCGCTATTTCTCAAAAAGTACAAACGTTAGCGTAACCGTGTAAAGGTCAATTTTGTTCAGAAACTTAAACGCCTTTAGATGGCGAGCTAAATATTTTCAAAACTGCCCTAAAATCTATTCGATCTAATACGTTTTACGACAAAAAGGGCCTCCGCGGGCCGCTTGCGCCCGCGGCTTTTACCCAACAGCTAGTACTAATATATAGCTGCAATACCACTGACTCACTGATCTATTGACATCAATTATTTAGTACTTGCCGGTATAGTGGAGGGTAGCGGTTTTTTGAGTCGTATAGAGGGCGTCCCAAAACCGTCGAGAAAAATACGACTTTGACCGGAAGTCGATTCTGGACCGGAAGTGGTAGCGATATCTCGGAAACGGAAAGAGATGGGGCAAAAGTGCCGGAACAAACGTTGTAGGGAATGCCCTCTAATTTCGAAAACGATACTTTTTTTTTCAAAATTGCTCAAAAAAAAATTTTCCTCGATCGTATTTATATCCTTTTCCCGCCGGTACGCCAATATGAAACGGAGCATGGCGCTTGGGCGTGGCCTAACAGCATCCGCCCGTTCAGAGCGCGCAATGAAAATATAACGACGCATTTTCGGGACGAACGATCGAAACGGCTTTACCTCGGTCAGTCGAACGGTGAGCGCGGCCGCGTGAACATCAAATTTGCTCCGCGCGGCGGGCTTTTTTAAAATATCTCAAGAAGTAGATACGTTAGCGTAACCGTGTAAAGACCAATATTGTTCAGTATGACCAGCACTATTTTTTAAAATTTTTGTTTTTGTTTTTTTTTTAATTTTTTAAAATCTTCATATCTCGAAAAGTAGATACGTTAGCGTCACCGTGTAAAGACCAATTTTGTTCAGTACGACCAGCACTATTTGTTTTTTTTTTTTTTTATTTTTTTTTTTTTATTTTCTAAAATTGCTATTACTCAAAAAGTACACACGTTAGCGTAACCGTGTAAAGACCAATATTGTTCAGTATGACCAGCACTATTTTTTTTTTTAATTTTTGTTTTTTTTTTTAATTTTTTAAAATCGCCATATCTCGAAAAGTAGATACGTTAGCGTCACCGTGTAAAGACCAATTTTGTTCAGTATGACCAGCACTATTTGTTTTTTAATTATTTTTTTTTATTTTTTAAAATCGCCATATCTCGAAAAGTACATACATTAGCGTAACCGTTTAAAGACCAATTTTGTTCAGTATGACCAGCACTATTTGTTTTTTTTTTTAATTTTTAAAATCGCCATATCTCAAAAAGGACATACATTAGCGTAACCGTGTAAAGACCAATTTTGTACAGAAACGTAAACGCTTTTAGACGGCGAGCTAAATATTTTCAAAACTGCCTAAAATCTATTCGATCTAATACGTTTTACGACAAAAAGGGCCTCCGCGGGCCGCTTGCGCCCGCGGCTTTTACCCAACAGCTAGTTGAACCTTATAACTGTGTTAAATCCATCGTTAAATCCTCAGGCCGGCATAGTGGAGGCGACTAATCCCCGTATCTGTAGTAGCAGTTGTATCCGTTCACGGACCGCACTCTAGCTTTACATCACGTTGTCACATGCCAAACTACAATAAAAAAAACATATTTTCATGTACATTAATTACATTAACTCACACTATAATAAACACTAGAGCGGCCGTGGTCTAGCGGTAAGACGCGTGAACTCACGATCGATGAGACCCGTGTTCGAACCTCGCTAAAAGACCGGTACCAATGTAACTTTGTTACATGTACTTTGGTCGCTCAGTGCCTATAGGCACTATTAAAGAGTGGTAGGCAGACTGATGATGGTTATTTGTCCAGTCTGTCGTCCTGGGGCAGTACCACCACTTTCGAATGTAACACCCGTGAAGCGACCTTGTCGCGTTTCGGGAATAGTTTGAAAGTAGCCAGGTATAAGAGAGGAGTGTGCACTGTCAATCTAGATGGTACATGCTCGTCTCCTCAAGCCGGCATAGTGGAGGCGACTGCAGCCCGTAGAGATTTCTCTGTGGTAGCAGTTGTTTCCATTCATGGACCGCACTCTAGCTTTACATCAGGCGGAGTGTTGTCACATGTCGAGCTACAATAAAAAAAAAAAAAAAAAAAAAAAAAAAAAACACAGCTTCACTATTACTCCCACGAGGATAGGCAGAGACAATGGATTGCCATCTTGGATCGTTACTCACAATCTTTCATCATCTATCATTTCATTTGTAAATGCTCTACGATTATATCTAGTAAAAAAATAAGGCATAAGCAGTGGAAGCAGTTGCAGTCATCTCTTTGTTCAAGATTAAACGTTTCGGGATTAGATTGAAAGTAACCGGGTATAACGAGAGGAGAGTGCCCTGTCAACCTGGCATGGTGGTGCACTTTGCCAGCTCTTCCTTCAATGGCAGCAGTCTGCTATAATAAAAATTATCTTACTTTTATCCTCCGGCATAGTAATGGCGACTGGAGCCATCGAGTAGGCGGTTCTCGAGTCGTCAGTGTTCATGCACCTTCACTGTGCTTACCACCAGGCCAGTTGAGGTCATATGTCGTGTTATAATAAAAAAAATCTAAAGGATGTTTTGGAGTTTTGGCGGCCATCTTGAAACATCGGTTTTTTTATTATTTTATTTATCTTGAATTATTTTCCTAAACTTGTGTTAATCTTCGAGTGTTAATGTGTAATAATGGTGGATTATTAACCATTAAGTGTTCGTGAACGTGCGTAAGTGTGGGCAAACAAAATTAAAAAGAAGATTCCTCCAAAACTCCGTAGGAAGTTTCAGTAAAGATTCTACCACTTTACTGGAGCAATTTTTGACTTGACTGAGACTCGACCTGACTGATTAGTGTGATGAATGAATGACTCGTGATACACAATATTATCAACTTGATGCAAAATTTACTTTGACACTGGCAAATTGTTAAAATGCCATATAAAACAAAAAAAAAGTTTTTGTTAAGTTGATATTAAATCTTTGATTTTTTATTCTTCTATCACAATCAATTGGTAAGAGTTTATCGGAACTTTGGTTATATCACATTCTGCAAAAAAAAAAAAAACGAAGTGTAATAAATAAAAATAAAATTCAACAAAATGTGTTATCTGTTTGAACAAGACGTTAACCATTCTCTGGGGAGACGCCGCCACCGCACCACCGTATCTTGACCTTGCACAATAAAATACAAGACAAATCTTTTTAAAACTACTAACAATAAATAAAAACATTCTCTCTGCTTGTAATGATGTAATGTGTTATTATTAACAACATTGAAGTAAACTATTTATTTACTATTCTTCTATAAAGTAAGTCTGGATATTTGATTAAGTGCATTTGCAATATTTACGTGTAATTTAAAGACGAATTCTATGACTTATTAAAGTAAAGCAGTATGTACAATAAATCTACTCGTATATTAGTTGGGTTTAGTTTTTAATTAGTTTCTTTAAAAAGACACGAGGGGAGTGATGGATGTGGTCGAAGCGAAAGTGGTATGTAGAGAGAGGAGTCGCTGGCGCTCCATAGTATCTGCCTACCCCAGTGCGAACAAAGCGTGAGCTAAGTAAGAATTTTAATTTGTGAAACAATCTAAAATGTATTTAAGATGATACAGAATGATTTGTTGTAGGTATATCTTTTACATTTCAAAATAACACTCTCTAAATCAAATCAAACTCGTCCTAACAACAACTTTCATTCTAAAATTGAAAAGTTCATTTCAATTCAGCCGCGAGCGACGTCCACAACCGCAGTTTCCGACGTCGGCCGACAGAGGGCGCAAACACGAGCTCCATTTCCGGCGGGAAGCAAGAGATGGCGGCACTTCCGGCGACAGACTGATTGGCCTTTTATTAAAAACTGTCACCTGAGGCGATGTTTCTAAATTGCACGAACGACGAACGCTAAAGGATGAAGCCTTTTTCAACTGATATTTGGAGAATTTTTAAACCTACTTTTTATTATAAAATATTATGCTAACGAAACTATAAAATTGTTGTTTCTTTCTCTGGTAGACGTTTATTTTGGCGGTTAATTATAATTATTGATGTTTACGTATTTTTAGAGGTTTATGTCTGTAGGTAGATTTTAACACTTTCATGATATAGTGACATAAGGGTATTTCCAAAGTCCAATGTTCACTAAGAACACACAAACCGTAATAATTAACACTAATTTATATAGAAAAACAATATTTATTGCGCATTTTCCCCAACTCCATGAATAATAAATAAGTTGTGGCTTATATAAAAGCTTGGCCGTAAACATGAATTAGTAATTCAAATTATGTTAATAATATAACTGTGATTGCTGTTTATTATATTTCCTATTAATTATTACAATCATTAATATTTATTATAACAATTTTGCTCATAGAACATCTGTTGACGAAGTGTGGGAAGTTAATAAAGAATATTTTTAATATATATGACCTCATTGTGTCTGATGTTAAGCCAGAGTGCGGACAGCAGTCACGTCCACTATGCCAGCTCTGACGTCATTTTTAACACTGCGCTTCATATATCTCGAGTTGTAGGAATGAAGAAAGACGTGGTTGCGAAACGTTCAGAACATTAACTCAAAAACTAAAAGTCCATGAAAACTGCTGGAACAGGAAAATTACCGCAGGCAGTACTCGCTTTTGCTGTGCCGGTTTGAGGCGACTAATGTGTACTATTTAGGTTGACAGCGCACACTCCTTTCATTCTACTTGGCTACTTTCAAACTGATGCCGAAACGCGACTCAGTCACTTCACGGTTATACTTCAAAGTGGTGTAACTACCCCAGGACGACAGACTGGGCTAATAACCTTCACCGGTCCGCCTACCACTATTTATATGGACAAATTTTAACAATTTGTTAACGTTTCTTTTTAGGGAATCTTTATACCACGATATTTTAGGTTATTATACATTATTAGGTCACCAGTTCAGATCCGGCAGATGCGCCTTGACGATAAAAATCTCTGTAAATAAATTTAATTTAAAGTCTGGAAAGGGAGAAATCTCCGTCTTTACAGCTACGGGATAAATTTTTTTTTCTATTGTAGCTCGGCATGTGACTACACACCGCCTGATGTAAAAGCTAGAGTGTGGTCTATGAATGGAAACAACTGCTACTACAGAGAAATCTCTACAGGCAGCAGTCACCTCCACTATGTCGGCTTGAAGAGATATTTCAGAGAGAACTTTCAGGGAATTAGGGAATTATCTACGAAATTAATAGATATTGGAATAAGTATTGTAACTTTTTGATGTTTAATCCAAGGTTTCTAGTGAGACTTGAGGACGACACCAGAAAAGTATAATCAGTTTCTTGTGAGTCCAGATGACCACTAATCCCAAAGAACCTCTTTCAAGCCTATAACTTCGAAAAATAGTCTCTATAAAGAACAATTTTTTTTTATCTTTCGAAAAAAAAAATCAATTTATGAGACCTAGTCGCGTTTCGGAATCATCTTGAAATACCGAGAGGAGTGTGTTGCACACATTTTTTAGCAGATGTCTCCGCTCATAGATCGCACTTAAACGGAGTGTGGTCACATGCCGGACTACTATAAAAATTAACAATTTCAATAGATAAAATTATAATTAATTAATTATAATATTTAAATGAATATTCATAAAATTAATGAAGACGCTGGAAACTTATAATTATGTAAAAAAACAACTACAATTTATTGAACACAAATGTGTGTCGGTTATAATTTTATTATAATAAGTGATTTATATACAGAATTAATTATAATGGCTTAACAATAATTATGTGCGGAATCAATATTTACACAAAAAATGTAGTAATTTATTATTGTGTAAGTTTATTGCGTTGTTTACTATATTCTACGGATTATAGGCCATATAAAATATAGTTAGTTTTATATAATGTTTGCGTGAAATATAATAAAAACGTAAATTAAAGATTTATTATTCAAAATTTTATTATAATAAAAACTAACAAAAAACGATAATATAACGAATATTCCTTCATTTTAAGCCGTTGATTTGTACAATATTTTATTGTAGTGATTTAAATATAGTGATTAAATAACATATAAAAAAAACTCTCGAATATGTGGAAGACATACTGATGATGGTTGTCAGCCCACTCGTTTCGTGGTAGACTGTGTAACACACCCGTGAAGTCACGTTTATCTGATCTTATTAGAAGTAACCCTGTCAATCTCGACGCCGAATAGTCACGTGGCATAAGGGAGTCGACTACTGCCTGGACCGCACTCTTGCTTCACACCAGTCCGAGTCATCAGGATGCTACTGTTGACTATTAAAAAATGTACATAGTAGTTCGGGACACTCCGTCTGATGTTAAGCTAGATTGTGGTCCATGAACGAGAATAACTGCTACTAAAGAGAAGTCACCTTGCAGGATTGAGGAGACAAATGTGTACCATCCATTAACTGGTCACACTCTAGTCGTCAGACCAGGCATTTTTTTCTTTGTTTTCTTATGGATTGCCAATGAATAATGGCCTCTTTTCGAAGTTAACTTGTAACGTAAATATGTCCGATTTATAAATGAGTAACTCGTAATAAATATAAAGAATAACCTCCTCGCATTAAAAAGCCTTAAAACAATATTAATATTCTTCGGCGTATTCAATTATTAATTTGAATAGAAATGAACGAATTATACGAAACAGTAAAACGATAATCGTAAACACTTAAATGTAAATGCATATAATATACCAATATAAAATACTCATAATCATGTCATTCGGCATATTTCAAAAATATATTTACTTGATACCTATTCGTACTGTACAAATTCGACCGAAAATTTAATTATTTTTCGACCTGTTCGGATTTTTTTAAAAATTTATTTCTAAAGTGTTGAACTATATTTTTAAAATATTACTTTCTTTTTTATGCGACTTACTAATTAATTAACACGACGATTTACTAACTACAAGTGATATTTTGATTATTTAGAAGGTCGGCAAAGTTTCTTCGTAAAGACTCATCGAATCCAAAAGTTAAATTATATTATACGGGCGAGTGTAAATGTAAAATTGGCCCTTTTAAAGACCAAATAAAATGTACAATAAACAATATTACTGTAATAAAAATTCAATTGATTCGCGAGAGAAATTTTCAACTTACGTGTTTATTAAAGATATACCTTTACATATAAAAAGAAAATATCAATAAAATTTAATACATAAAATTGTAATAAAAACTGAACATAAAATTATAATAGCTCTGTCTCCGTTTTATTAGCAAAAAATAAGTTTTTTTAAATTATTACTACCAGAACTATTAACATACAGTAGGTATTTGTAAATGATAGTACAATTACAGGCTTTGATTTTTAGATTTGTACATACATTGCGATTCAAAACTAGGATACTTTGTATTATACTTATTATGGGTATCAGAATAAAAACACCTAATCCAACATGAACATAAATTATATTTTAATATATCATATTTATTTCAATCGGAAATCGAACTCGAGACCTCCGCCCTATAATAGTCGACAATGTTAAAAAACTACGTTTCATTAATAATAGAAAAAAATATATATCAAGTTAAAATTTTAATTATAAATATTACAATGGCACATTTTTAATTTTTTAAATATTATTTTTATTATCTTTTAAATCAAGTTAAGAGCTTAAATCAAAACTATTATATAAGTAGCTTCACTAGAAAAGTGTCCAGTGTGCAACATGCCTTACAAATAAGCCGAATACACTATAAACACAGTATTTAAATAATTATTGCCCGTAACACGCCATTTAAAAGGCTAAATAAGGCACAATTTTGTTAAACAGCTGACCTTTCAACTGCGACGCCCACTGCCTATAACATAATAATTACGTTTACATTCATGTTCATAATTGAAACGGATTGAAATCGATTTTATTTACAAGTATTATTATTATTTTTTTTTTTTGATAAGGTAAAAATAACGTTATGACGACACCCTTTATCGAACGAGGGTAGGATAAAAGCGCCTTAAGATTGTTTATTAATTTATTTACATGTCACAATTTTATTTTTCACAACAAATGTTTGTTGATTTGATCATCTACAATTCCACATATTTTTTACCCTGATATGAATTATAATTAATTGCCTATACTATTCTGTGTTTCAAATCCGTTTTCATGATCAAATTGGTTACAAGATTAATGTATAAATTTTGTCAAGAATATCACAACCAAAAAGGCCATTAAAAAAGATTTACAGCGCAGAAGTTTATCGTAGAAATAATTTTATATCGCACCGATGACGAATAAAAACGTTACAACCATTTAAAAATAACTCGTTGACAATCATAATTTTTATAGCGGCGATAAATTATGTCGGTATCGATAATTTACGTGAATTGGACAACACTTTTAAAGCCATTTCAGGGTCCCGGAGGAAACATTAAAGCTGTCACATAAATGTTAATCATTCTTAATTATATTAATTCATTAGTCAATTATGTTTTATTATGAAATTATTAGCAAAGTTGACCATCAAGTGTCTAGATATCTGTTACCTGCTCTATGTTACACAAAACCCTCTTCTGGCACAATATTACGTCACTGAACGATTTAGATGATAGTATTAGACAATGTTATACTTTATAGTGTCGTAAACAATTGATCTAACTCATTAAACTCACAAAACCTAAAAGCGAGTCACAAGAAGGTACGAAAGAACCCACCAATTATTTTTATAATACGTCATTAATTCATGGAGCAATATTAATTTTATACCATCAGTGGCTGTCGAATTAATAGTGTTGTGCCTTCGGGCTCGACAGTTATCGATAGTTTATCGAGTATGCTAATACCTTAATAGTGTTTTAATGGGACAACCGGTTACATGTTTGAGATTGAAATTAATATATTCCGTTGTCTCTCTCAGCTGTTTAACGTGGCGCAGAGAACACCATAGAAGTGAATCTTGCTAAAATTTTATTTATCTTTTAATATAAATTTCTAAAGCTATTGCAAGTTTATTTTTTTAAAGTTTACACATATATCGTAAATAAATTAAAAATTAATAATGGTCGCCCACTCTGCTAAATAAAACAAAGATTAAAAACGAATTTTTTAATATCAGATTCGTCTCTATAGATGTTTGTTATCTTTGAGTTTTCGTGTTGGTGTCATGTAGTGCGGTTATTAACAGTAAAGTTTCGAAAACTTCTGAGTTACGAGCGAATAATCTGTAAATTGTGCTGTCAACTGTAACATGCTATTTATTGACAGGTTTCTTAATGTTAATGATATAATACGACTTGACAAGGTAAATAATAATGGAAAATATGCTTTGGTAAATGAGAACACTATTAAAATCTTGGGCCGGCATAGTTGCGGTGATTGTGGCTATCGTGTATTTTTGTATTTGAAAATTTTCACAAACACATTTCAGAATAACATGCGTTTTGATTTGCAATTGCGGATAGGCTTTCTAAGGAATAAGGTTCCTGCAATTTCAATTCAAGTAGTTTATTTACCAATAAAATAAAATGTTAAAAGAAAATTGTTAAAACTATTAAAAAAGATAAATGATTATTCCAAAGTCAAAAGAAAGCAGTTAACTGTTAAATTAACGACAGAAAAAGAAGCATCAACTTCACAACTTCCCGTCGTTCGGTTTTTGCCGAAAATTCTCTAAAAACACAAACCGAGCGGAACCACTAATTGGTCAGATAATTAACCGACACCACCTTGAAAAGTGATCAATCACGTTGCCACAGAGAAGTGAGCTTTTCACAAACTAAAAGATACATTGCTGCATTTATATTGCAAAAAATATAAAACAAATTAAATCAGCACTGAGAAACTTAAGCTTATGAGATGAATGTGGACAGTTCAGGTTGACAGGGTAGACTCCTCATTACTCCGGCTATTTCCAAGCTGATCCCGAAACGTGCTAAGGTCTATTTACCATTAGGAAGTGGTGTCGATAGTCCGGGACGGGCTAGTATCTATCATCGGTTCGCTTAGCACTATTTAAATGTCAAATTGTTAAAAAGAAGCAATGTAAAACTTATTAAAATGTTGAAACGTATAAATTTAAGTTTTCATAGTAAGGGGCATGTTTGACAAGGCACAGTGGGGTTACAAAAAGTGATGGATGACTGAAACCGCCTGAAGGCGTGACAAATGGTCAACGAGGTGAAGCAAAGTAATGGCTTGTGCAATTCTTTTGATGTTACCGACATTTTATATAAAAAATACAACGTATCATCACCTTAAAACTTAGAAATATGTCTGTACGACTGTGCTACAAGATTTTGGTTAGAGTTCACAAACAAATTAACTGGCGTTTAAAGGAGAATGCCCATTCGCCTAAGAAAAATGGGCCCACAATTTTTTTCTCGAGTTTGTTGATGATTTTTAGTTATTTAGTTTTTTTTAATAATTAGTAATTAGACTTTTTCTGATGTAGTATTTGAGGTTATTATTATTTTAAATGCTTTAATAATTGAAGATATCTGTTTTTTATCAAATTAACATTGTCTATTGATTGGTAAATTATGTGTTGGTATAATTAAAATTAATTAATAAAAAAATAAGATGTTATTTTAGAATATTGCTTTGTTACCAACTTTTAGGTATCAAGTGGGCCCAAAAATGGGAGGTAAATATTTTTTATAACTTTAAATTAACAATGGTCTAATAGGGTAGTACCACCACTTTCAGGGGTAACACCCGTAACCCTAGTCGCGTTTCATATAGCAATTTCTCCCCGTACGACCACCAGCAAGCACAATCTGCGTCTAAAGTACACTTTTACATTCTATAGACTTTATACATAAGTATACACAAGTTTTTATTTGAGATAAATCATTATAATATATAAAGTTACCTTCAAAACACGATTTGTTATTCAAAATGTTGTTTATGCAGCTATGACCCGTAGACATTAATAAATTATACATTAGACACTCGAGACACCTACATACAACTGCATGGCTTTCCTATTACAATAATATTCAGTCAGATTATGTTTTCTAAGCGATTTTCCAAACATTGCATTTTTAAGACCCTAAAAAAATTATAAATCTCTCTCAGACAATAATATTTGTTAATGAAAAAGCTCGAAAATACGACATTATGAAGTTGTGATGATTTTTACGCCCTGAAGCGCCCGTTCATAAGTACAGCCAATTGCTAACAGTACCACAAATAATCACCTCTATGCTGACTCGAATAGACGGCTATTTCTAAGCTAATGCCAAAATCCGACTATATTTACTATCTTAAACCTTAAAATATGGACGACTATTAGTCTTATTGACATTGGGAATTGTTACACACAAAATAAACATGTTATGACGTTTTTTTTTGCGTGTACAGTGCATTATTTATTTATAAATTTTGGTAATTTGAATAATGTATGCTTTAGACCTTTTTTTGTTTCAATATTTTTATTATCAGAGTTAGTTGCTGTTGTGTATAGTATCATTTTATATTGTGTAAATGGTTACTCTATTTTCATTAGCGATCTTATTACTAAGGTATTAAAGAATCTACCTACGGCGGACTGGAACTGCTGTGGTTAACGGTAGTAGTCGTGAACTCTTGATTTATGAGACCCGAGTACAAATCTCGCTAAATTCTGATTAGTACCAATGTGACTATGTTATATGTACTTACTAGCTTAATATGGAAATTAAAAAAAAAAATGTGTCAAGTTGCAAGGTACTAAGAGAAAATTGCAATAATGTTCAAATAAAAAAATGTCTTTTTGTCCTATTCTTATTGATAATTTCCTAAATCTATATTTACCCTTGAACCTTACAATGATATCCGTAATGATATTCATTGATACATTATGATAACGATTGCAGCGTCTGGACAATCTGTCAAGTTTTAAATCTGATGAATGTTTTATAAGGCCTTTAAACTTAAATATATGTTTATCCCACCAAATTTACGAGTATAACACTATTTTACTTCCGTTTTTTAATAAAATAAAACTATTAATAAATCATTAAAAAAAAAACTGAATAAAACTTGTATTAATTGGGGAGGTGTATCTGGTGACAGCTATCTTTTTTACATATTTTTTAGATAATATAGATTAATTTAGTCGACACGTGTTTCTGGAAAACTTTTGTAATTGCTTTGTTTTTTTTTTATTAATTTTTTAAAAATTGCGATCGTAATATTGCAAACCTGAGGTTTCGTACGGAACTAAACCATTGCCAACGAACAAAAAAAAAATCGTTTGTCAAAAGTTCAAACAAACTTTTGATTTTTAAAACTTCCTGTTAATTAAAACATCGTGTTTATAGTGTAGTTTTGTTTTAAAAATTACAATATTTATTCGTATAAAACACTGTTATTGTTAGGAAACACAAACAAAAGATATTTGACAAACTTGTGAGGCGACAACCATAGACAACAAAATAATCTACAAAACTGTTAGGTTGGTACTTTGTATTCTATCTTGTCAAACTGTACGAAAGTCGAAGTGAAAGGTCGAAGACGGTCATTACAGTTTTTCAAATATCTCTGCGATTTTTAAGTATTTTCAGACGGGAATCAAAAAATTCTTCTAATTGAAGTAATATCTCGAAATGGTTTTCGATTCACCATGGGTTAGCTTTTTTGGACCTTGCCCATTGATTATGAATAAGTTATAGTCAGAATCTTCTTTTATACGAGTACATATATACAGAAGTAGATAAAGCCTTGAATGTAACACCTGTGAAGTGACTTTGTCGCGTTTCGGGAATAGTTTGAAAGTAGACGATAACGAGAGGAGTGTGCACTGTCAATCTAGATGGCACATGCTCGTCTCCTCAAGCCGGCATACCGGGCGACTGCTGCCCGCACAGGTTTCCCTATAGTAGCAGTTGTTTCCATTCATGGACCGCACTCTAGCTTTACATCAGGCGGCGTGTTGTCACATGCCGAAGCTACAATAAAAAGTAAAATAAAAAAAGCCTATAAAATTGTCCTATTTATAATACCTCGGCATGAATCAATGAAACTGCAATGCGAAGGTAACTTCTACAACAGATAGTGCAGGCGGTATTTGTCTCCGCTCTTCACACTTGCAGCTCTGTCTACCCTTGTTATGGGTTATAGCCGTGATCATAAAACAAAGAAGCATACCAACACAAACGAAACTTAATTATTTAAACAGCAGATTAAAATTTTATTAACAAGAAACACGAAGTTATTCGAAAGCTGATAAATTTTTGACTCATTTTGTATGTTAAGTATGTTAATGTTTATTGTTATGATGCAGTAAGTGCCTGTGTGTCGTCGAGCGACTTTACAATATTCACTTTTTTAATATTAACCGTTTCGTTACAACTGGCTAATGTAGAGCGGTCTCGCGTTCAAATCTCGCTAAGTTTAGATTTAAGTTATGTGTGCAAGTATGCCAACAGAAACAACTGCTACTACCGATAATTTTTTTACAGACAGCAGTCGTCTCCACTATGCCTGCAACTCGACAAGGCACTTCACGGGTGTTACATTCGAAAGTGGTGGTACTGCCCCAGACTGGGTAATAACAATAACCATTGTCAGTCTGCCTACCACTCAAAAACGACCGTTTGTAAAGATGCCCCATTAACACGTAGGCTAGATAGTATCATCTCCAAATATTACTGGAACAAAATGCTAATAGAACGTTTGACATTTTGCTATTTGGTCAACTTGCGTAGCTGGTCGTTTTGTTTTGGACAATTTTCAGTTCCAAACCATGTCATTATTATTAAAGATTTCACGCCGCACTGCCTTCAATAAAACCGTATTTAATAATTGTAACAGTAATTGTAAAAACATGGGCTATATAAATTAATAAACGAACTTGACTCGCTCTTCAGTGAGATGTACAAAAAATAGATCCGGTATTCTGTTTGCATTGCTTTTGGTTAGCGACATTTATACCTATTGTCGGTATGTATTTTGTATGAAAAATAAGCTGTAAATCCACGTACTATAAATCTCTATGAGCGGCCGTGGTCTAGCGGTAAGACGCGTGAACTCACGATCGATGAGACCCGTGTTCCAACCTCGCTAAATTCAGACCAATGTAACTTTGTTATATGTACTATTGAAGGTGGTAGGCAGACTGATGATGGTTATTTGTCCAATCTGTCGTCCTGGGGTAGGTACCACCACTTTCAAATGTAACACCCGTGAAGTGACCTTGTCGCGTTTCGGGAATAGTTTGAAAGGTATAACGAGAGGAGTGTGCACTGTCAATTTAGATGGTACATGCTCGTCTCCTCAAGCGGCATAGCGGGACTGCTGCTAGAGATTTCTCTGTAGTAGCAGTTGTTTCCATTCATGGACCGCACTCTAGCTTTACATCAGGCAGAGTGTTGTCACATGCCAAGCTACAATATATTTTTTTTAACATGTTATTGTGATCCACACACCGTCTGATATTAAGATGGGATGCGGTTGATGAGCGGAAACAACTGCAACTATTACTCGAGTCTGCAGACAACAGTTACGCTATGCCGGCTTGTAAAGAGGAATGTGCACTATCCATTGGCATTGACTTCAACGCATTAGAATTATTAAATAATAATTTGTCAATCTATATTCCATTGAATAGCACAAGTTCATGTATCTTTTCTATTATAAACAGTTAAAGTTTGTTAATCTATACTAATATTATAAAGCTGAAGAGTTTGTTTGTTTGTTTAAACGCACTAATCTCAGGAACTACTGGTTCGAATTGAAAAATTATTTTTGTGATGGATAGATCATTTACCGAGGAAGGCTTTAGGCTATATAACATCACGTTGCGACTAATAGGAGCGAAGAAACAGTCGAAAATGTGGAAAAAACGGGGAATATTGTTCATCTTTGAGGGCTTCCGTTGCGTGCGCTGCGAAAACCGTTCGAGATACCCAAAAAATATGTATGAAAGAACTATTAAGCTGTTAAATTGATAAGTCCGAGTAGCACCGGGGACCAACAGCTAGTGTATAAATAAGAGGAATCTGCCCTATCAACTTGTACGGCGTACACTTGTCTAATCAAGCATAGCGGAGGTGAACTATCTCATGACCGCATTTTAAAAAAATGTAAATTATCGAATCTTCGTTAACGAACAACAGAATATCGGCTAACATTTAACGCTAAACTGTCACCAATTAAGAATTGAATCGCTAATTAATATCTGACGGCCATTTTGGAATAGTTCGCGTCAAATCGGGACACAAGTAATGGACATTCCTTAGAAGGCGAGCATACTTGAGTGCGGTGTTGAAAATTTTATTACACTCATTACACATTTCATAGATATTTTATTTTATCTTTATGAGGGTACATTATGATATTTTTTGTATTACTTATTGCATTCGGACGTGCTTCGAGTTTGTTAATTTTTTTTATTAGTTTGGCATGTGATCTTTTGAGAACTGGAACTGTTGTCACAGCAGTCCCCTTCACTATACCGACTTCAGGAAACGAACGTCCACCTATTGACAAAGGCATACTCCTGTAGTTTTTTAAAGCCTAAGCTAAAGTTGACAATAATACTTCACGGCTTCTGTCTATCTCATTTTTTTTTAATGTAGCTCGACATGTGACAACACTCCGCCTGATGTAAAGCTAGAGTGCGGTCCATGAATGGAAACAACTGCTACCACAGAGAAATCTCTGCGGGCTGCAGTCGCCTCCACTATGCCGGCTTGAGGAGACGAGCATGTACCATCCAGATTGACAGTGCACACTCCTCTCTTATACCTGGCTACTTTCAAACTATCCCCGAAACGCGACAAGGTCACTTCACGGGTGTTACATTCGAAAGTGGTGGTACTGCCCCAGGACGACAGACTGAACAAATAACCATCATCAGTCTGCCTACCACTCTTTAAAAATATATGTTATATTATGTGACAAAGTACAAGGTTTTATTTATTCAGTGAAAGGTAACAAAGTACTCGAGTAATATTAATTTTTAAAACCCGGAAGCATAACATTTAATAATATAATAATTTATAAAAGATAATTATATTGACATTTGTTGTTGCAATGTATATTATAGGTAATTGAATTACAGTCATGTCAGAGTCGGAATTAATTGTCATTGCTCTGTTATTGACCATGTATGGACATAAAAGGCTATCGATTGAATAATCTAAAAAAGGTGTTTTTGCATGTTACTGACTTTGACTTAAAATATTGGTATTACTTTTAATGCCCATCGGTTTTGCGCTAACATGCCTTATCTGAATAAAAAGACATCTTACGAACACAAACGGCTGCAAACAGAGCTGTCTTGGAAGATCAGGAGGGCCTAGGCCCAGTATAAAATAGAGATAAAGGATATCTTATTTTGCTGTCTTTTTTTTAAATTTTAGCTCGTCATATGACCGCCTGATATTAGGCTAGATTGCGATCCAAGAACAGCAGACGCCCCCGCTATGCCGGCTTTGTTAGATGCCTCTCCAGGCTGCGCTTGACGAATCCCAGGTTGTAGGAAGGAGGAAAGACGTGACTAGGAAGGTTGTTCTACAATTTAATGGAATGACATAAAAATGATTGCTCAAACCTTGTAGTCCCTTTTAGTTAAGTTTTGTTTGTAGTATTTTTGGGAACTCTAAAAACCTGGGGGTCCTAGGTTGGCTGGAAAATTAGACATTTTGAAATTAGCCTATATTCTTCAGACGCATACAACATGATACTTTATAGAAGTTATATGTATTATATGATACGTCATTTATGATGTATGTAACACCCGGACGAATTACACTTTGACATAATAATTAATATACCACTTATGGTTATGGAATAAATTTTAATATAATTTCACTGCGGCATAGTTTTTCACCTTCCGCGAACTTCTTGTCGCAAAGCGTTAATTAAAATAACTTTTTAAGGTAAAAACCGGCTTTTTCTGTGACACCAGTCTTGTTTGAAAAGCAGCAGCTGCTCGGAGGTTATTTAAATACGGGTTATGTTTTATTAGCAACATTGTAATAGTAAATTAATATTTACATATTATTTGCAATAATTTTAGACAAGAAAAAAAGTTTCTGCATATAACGCGAAGGTTTCTGGTTTGATTCTCGATTTTTGTAATATTTACGAATATTTATTAAATAAGAAATTAATTTTATTAACTTACAAAATCAGCAACATACATTGTACGCAAACGTGTAATTTGGGACCCTTTTGCCGGAATATTTATTCTTATAGTACAACCACTCATTCGCAATAAGGTCGTAAACGTCAAATCAATTGCATTGCCTAATTGTAATAAAAAAGAAGAAAAATCAAATCTACAGTAAAACTTATAGAGTATATAATTGTTTGAAATACATTGTACATTAAAAAATGTGTTAATACTTTTTTCAATTAGGCACATTTTCACGCCACACTGACAGACAGAACGCACGCCCGCCCGTCCTTTGAGGCGCCCGACGAGGGCTGACACCAGAGAGATTTTTTCATACAAATAAAACGATTAATTTTTGTTAGTTTTTTGGGAAAGGTGGGTTTTTTTGGAACCTAATAGGCGGGATTTTTGTTAAGTATGATTAGTAAGTTGTGTCGTGGCGCCAAATGATTAAGCGTAACCAAAAACTATGATTAAAAATCAATAATTGGGTACTTTCTTTGCCTAAATGCATTTCATATAATAAACCAACTTTTTAGGTAAATATCTTTAATGTATGACGTAAGACTAGTACTCTGAATCATTAATTAATATTCAAAATAAACGTAACATTTAAAGAGTGGTAGGCAGACTGATGATGGTTATTAGCCCAGTCTGTCGTTGTCGAAACAGCCTGGAAGCAGTCAGGTATAAGAGAGGAGTGTGCACTGTCAATCTGAATGGTGCACATTCTCCTCAAACCGACACAGTGGAGGTGACTGCTGCCTGTAGGAATTTATCTGTGGACCGCACTCTTAACATCAGGCGGAGTGTTGTGCAATAAGAAAAACCTGAATTTCAATGATTTGATTTCCATGATTTCCGTGTATAAGGGTATATTCCGTGATAAGTGATAAGTGATAAGTGATAACCCTTACAAGAGACATTGCGTGTGGTGGTGCGTCGGCGTTACTCAAACAAATCATATACACTTAAAAGGGTTTGACGTGATCAGTCGCTCAGGGAAAGAAATTAGTCGTAACATATCCTTTGATGGCAGATCCTATTGCTACCCTAATTGCTTGTCGTTCGCCGTTTGATCTATACAATAAGGTGACCACACGCCTCTAATGTACTTTATTTTTAACAACAATCATCCCTAATGTTAGGATAACTCGGATACGTCCGCCCTGTTAACAAATAGTGGAGGTTAATGCAGTTTGCGTACATTTTTGTTTGCTAAAAGTTTTCTTCGCTTGTAGACCATACTGTAATTTACTTCATGCCGGACTAAAAATTTTGGAAAAAAAAATTGAAAATAAATTAATCGGTCATGGAATTTGATAATAATGACTCTTCTCTTGTGTCTTCTTTCATCCACTCATTACGCTTACTACGGACGAATTTTGGTATATTGCATGTACTATCAAGAGCAGGGGAGCAGTCCCAGTTTTTTTTTTCAAAATTGTTTATCGGAATATTACAGTTGCCTTCTCTTTCTGATTGTATTATAAGTAAAGGAGATCAATATTGTTGTCAATGTTTCTATATGTTTTTTACATATTGCACGTCATTTAGTTGTCAATGTTATGAGGGAAAAACGAAAAATAATGGCATGTAAATATCAATCAAATTAATCTACACACGTCAGTTGTCATAGCAACGTAAACATAAGTTATATTTAAAGTAGGAGCTGAGAGAAACATAAAAAAATTATAATTAAAATGACAATGAACATTGTTATTTTTTTTTAAATGCAAAGGTGACATAAAATTAAAATAATATAAATATTTTATCAATTATATGTTGTCCATGTATATTTCCATAACATACCCACCCTATTAACATTTTTCTTTTGATGTCCACGTTATTTTTGGTATCTGTCTCTTATGTTTAATGTTGTAAGTATAGTGAGGGCGGGGTTGTCTCACGTGTCAATACACCGGCGCCTGTATTATGTCACTCATAAATTACGCCTAAATACAACATAAAAGAGATTATTAGTTGACTGACAAGTTGACACTGAATACTAACTAGCCTGATCTATGTCGTAAAAGAGTAATTAAGATTAATTGTATGTCACTGCGCATTGTTGGAACTAAGACACTACAATGAGTCGACCTAGTCGGTACACACTCGTACAGTCAGCATAGCGGAGACAACTGCAGCCTAGTGTTCATGCTCAAGGTCTGACTTAACTCAGATACATCGGGGTAGACAAAGACTACATCTATCATCTACGTCTTCCTTTAACCTGCTTCTTTCTGGGCGGTTGACCAATCTGTCTGAAAGCTTCCATCCGACACTGCTGTCCACTTTCGCAAACTATATAAGTTAAAAAAAAGAAATATCTAATTATAACATAACATTGAGAAAATGAAGCTTTAACAAAGTACCAAAATTATTCGGCAAAATACAACCGAGACTTATTCAAAACGTACAATACAGTTTTGTCAATATTAAGCAAGTAATGTACGTATCTATACCCTTCCAGCGACTCACGAGAGACCTGCTTGGCCTAAACCGACCGCATCTTCGTCTCGCTATTGGCATTATAAGGGGGGCATTGTAGGCTCACAACATTAATGCTACAGACAGCCACAGAGCAACAGGGCAGAGTGCAACAGCGTAGACGAACCACGAAAGAAGTTCGTCGGCACGACAAGGACGCTCCTGGAGGTGTGCAGGAACGTGAAGAGTCTCCTGTCCTTCCTGGAAGATATCGGGTGGCTGTGATGAAGCGGTCCACCTCACGCACAACGAGCGAGGAATCTACAATCCCTCCAAATATAGTCACTCGATTGTAAACAGCAATAACGTGTTTATTTGTATCCGTTACGTTTTTTCAGTGTAGCTACTGGGTTTTGTATCTAGATTTCTAGAATGTTCATCTGCGCACCTAATTAAAATACAATCGATCAACATGAAATTAAACGCGAAACATATTTCTTAACGTACTACTAAAAGAAACGTTACATTAATATTTATTGTTACTAAGAAATTGTCCTGTGTATATATAGGTATAGTTGAGGCGAATCATTTTGTCATCAAGTGTAATTTTACATTCAACGTAGCCTGGCATATGTCTAAGTATACAGGGTAATTAAATTTAATTTGAAAAATTTAAATTTGACTAACTTCTGCTGCTCCGATTTTTTTTTTTTCGATACAATGAAATGATCTTTACATGAAACCGAGTCGAATCGCATCAAAAAAAAATTTCACCAAAATGACTAATTTTTATGGACAACTCAAGCTTGACCAGAAAAATTACTATGCCAAATTCGTTTTCATAAAAAAAGAGCAAATGGTTCCTAAGACGGTTTCCTGGATCTCCTGAGGTTTAGGATTTCCCCATACTGTCCCAGTTTAAAAAAAATACCCTGTATATACCATAGAGATATGTTTGCAGGCGACAACCACCTCCGCTATTCTTGCTCGTTAAAAGGTGACAGGGCTCCACCAATAAAAGTAATGAGCGGGAAATGGCTGAGCGGGATGTAGTAAAATCGTTCTGCCTACCATTCTGCAAGCCAGCGGGCTCAATAGAGTCATTACGGAGCCCTCCCCGCTTGCCCTGGAAAGCGGAATTAAATGCTAGATCAATTGATTTGAGTGCCAAAAGTATGTCTTAGTTATAATATACACAAATAATACTTTATGGTCATAAGAAATGCTTTACATATTTGTTTACATTTGAGGTAAGTTCAGTAGAGGCGGACTCTATCTATTTAATTGCGCGATATAATGAATATTGTCCATTTTAAATGCAATTATGTAAATGATGATGTTGAAAAGGCTATGTCGATCAGACGCGAGTGGCAGATACGCGATTTATTGCTACATAACATGCTAGCTTTATTTTGGGTACACTTTACTAACTCGATCTTAAAACTCATCGTGTGTATTGTGTATTTGTTTATTCGATTAGATTAGATAGAAGTAAATTAAAGGAAAATTTATTTATTTTGCGTTTTTTTAATAACTCTTTTTGGTCTTCTGGTCTTAGAAGATTTTTTATTGTAGCTCGGCATATGACAAGACTCCGCCTGGTGTTGAGCTAGAGTGCGGTCCATGAACGGAAACAACTGCTGCTATATATAAATTTCTACAGGCAGCAGTCGCCTCCATCATTCTGATTGACAGTGTACACTTCTCTCGTTATATCTGCCTACTTCCAAACTGCCCCCGACACGGGACAAGGTCACTTCACGGGTGTTACATTCGAAAATTGTGGAGGCTGCGGGACCCCTTGGACGGCAGGCTGGGCTGCTTACTTACTCTTTAGAATTCATGTGAGCATTTAAGAAGTTAGCGTAGATGATAAATTTGCTAAAAAGAGTGGCGATAATTTTAAATAATACTTAGCTATTAATTTTCTCGAAAACTCGATTAATCGAGTTATAAGAGTATGCAATTATAATGAACAACGAGTCGAATGATTGCACGAACATAAACAATGATGGATCGTACTAATAAATAATAAAGTTTTTCTACAATTCTTATGATTAATTAATTATACATTATTAACATAAATATTGTGTAAAATAAATTAACATTTTATTAAAAAGTATGTCGCTACTTGTGTTCTACTTTTTATTATCGTTAAAGCCGGTATAGTGGAAGCGACTTTTAAAATAATAAGTGCTGGTAATACAAGTAATCACTCAACACGTTATACAATAAATCGAAATGGCAAAAAGCAGCCGGCAACATGAAAGACGCGGCGAGAACAGACGCCCGCGAGAAATGACTTGTTTTGCCGACCGTCTGCAGTGTAAACAGGCGTAACATCAAAGGCTCGCGGCTCGCTAATGGCCGTATATGTGTAACTGCATTTTCAAGTGTGGATTATGCGTTTTTTATTTGAAGTTTCATAGGTTAAGAGTTTTCAAGTGTTTAACGACTGGCATTAGTTTCAGTAGATATTTGTTATAAGCTAGGGCTTTCTGTTAGGTTTAAAGAACGGCCGTGGTCTAGCGGTAAGACGCGTGAACTCGTGATTGATGAGACCCGTGTTCGAACCTCGCTAAATTCTATGTTACATGTAGGTCCTTTGGTCGCTATTAAAGAGTGGTAGGCAGACTGATGATGGTTATTTGTCCAGTCTGTCATCCTGGGGTAGCACCACCACTTTCGAATGTAACACCCGTGAAGTGACTTTGGCGCGTTTTGGGAGCAGTGTGAAAGTAGCCATTCTTTTTTTGTTGTAGTTCGGCATATGACCACACTTCGTAGAGAAATTTCTTAAGGCAGCAGTCGCCTCCGCTATGCCGGTTTAAAGAGACGAAAGTGTTCTATCCAGGTTGAAAGTGAATTTGCCTATTTAAAACTGTTGATCAATAAAAAATAAAAGTTTATTTTCTTTTGTTTAATGTGGCACAGTGGATAGCGCCCTAATTTGTTTTCCCCAGCTTCCATTCCTGGTCGTGACAACACTCCGCCTCATGTTAAGCTAGAGACGTTCATGAGACGAGACAACTGCTATCACAGATAAATACTGATACCTACAGAGTCTGAGGAGTGTACACTGTTAATCTAGATGGTACATGCTCGTCTCCTCAAACCGGCATAGGGAAAGCGACTACTGCCAGTAGAGATTTCTCTGTAGTAGCAGTTGTTTCCATTCATGGACCGCATTCTAGCTTTACATCAGGCGAATTGTTGTCACATGCCGAGCTACAATTAAAAAAAAATACTGATATCTACAGAGTCTCCTGATTTGGGATTAGCATACGTTTAAAGTCATTGAGATATATACTAGAGGCGCAATAACGCTCCCAACGTGAGGCGAGTGAAGATCTGCCCACAGCCATAATTAAGCTTTCTGTCAGTTGGTATTTGACAGGACGTATATAAACTCATAATGGGCAAATATGTGGTGAAAACGTGCAATTCTCGATCCCAAATGCACAACAAAAAAAGCGGGATTACGTTTCACACGTAAATATATCCTTTCAACATCTATATTGTCCTTAAACAACAAAAAAACAAATAAAATTAGGGATATTTTTTACATTTAGTGTTGCTAGTAAAACATCGTTTCCCATAACCCGTATTATAATATAAAAAGAAGAAATATTTTATTTTTAAGAAAGAAGATTTTCAACTTATATTAAACAATTAAAACATTGAACTTTATTTTATTTAGCTTAAAATGCATGCCTCTAGATATATTATAATCGACACTGAATAAAAATATCTAAACAAAAAAAAATTAGTGTGGGGAAAATTTTTAATTATACCGGCAACACTAAGTTTGACATTGTCAAATCGTTTGAAACGTCCTACGGCTTTTTCATGTCAAATGTATGGGGTTTGCGCCTCTAGTTATATATCTCAATGTTTAAAGTCGTCTTATTTTTCCTTTTAATGGTGCAATAATTATTTTTTACATTTAAATTAATAATTGCGAGACCCACACGGGGACGACAAGCGGTATTCTGTCTGTCAAAGTTGACATTTTATTTCTTTTTTCTTTGCTGTCATAGGTTCGTACAATTATTAATATTGATTGTAATATAATTAGGTATCACTATGCATCTAATTTGTTGCAATTTTTCATTGGAATTTAGCAATGAATTGTCTGAAATAACTGTTTTTACAGCGTCCGGGTTCAAACACACACACCGTCTGTTTAATAACGTAAAAAGTCCAGGGAATCCATTAAGCGAGTTTTTTCCACTCCTCACCAACCCCATAATCTAATATTTATTTAAAGCATCACGGTGCGCGGCGCACGGTGGGCTTTATGATTATTTTAATGATGAACCGAAGCCATCAATTAAATGGCGCCTGACCACGTCAGAGAGAACGCGCCGTCAAGTTATTTGTGGTACGATGATAGATGGAACTTTTTGATCTTTCGGCGGAACTTTCGAAGAGGGAAATAATCATGATTTTTTCTTCCTTGATGTGGTTAGTGGTTTTTATAGGTTTTTGTTCTGAATTTAATAGGTGATGGGGTTCCTATACCGTTAAAATCCGGTGGTTTTTGTGGGTTTTACACGCTTTTTATTAATAAGGTTTTGTGTACCTTACTATGAGGTCGTAACGTTGGTTAACGTCCGTTGCACCAGAAGGCTGGTTAAAGTTACTTTAACCGTTACGTTTACATTTATTCCACACGAGTTGCACCATCGACGCGCCTGTCATTTTTTTTTTATTGTAGCTCGGCATGTGACAACACTCCGTCTGATGTAAAGCTAGAGTGCGGTCCATGAATGGAAACAACTGCTACTACAGAGAAATCTCTACAAGCACAGTCGCCTCCATTATGCGGGCTCTAAGAGACGGGCATGTACCATCCAATTGACAGTGCACACTCCTCTCGTTATACCTGGCTACTTTCAAACTGCTCCCGAAACGCGACAAGGATCACTTCACGGGTGTTACATTCTAAAGAGGACGGCAGATTTCTTGACCAAATCTTGGCTTGGTTAAAGTTAAAGTAATCGTCAAACCAATGTCACTAACGTCTAATGTATGAAAATAAGCCAAATATGTTTTTCTATTATTTTTTGGGATCAGCCACCCTTTTAACGATAACAATATGAATTTACACGATATTGCAACGCGTGAGTCAACTTGGAAAAGTGCAGCCGGCATAGAGGAGGCGAGTGCTGCCTGGAGACATTGAACACGGAAAAATAGTATCTAATGTACCTCGTAGACGGCAACCCTCTCAACCAGAATGCCGTTGATACATTTAGTTACGGGACATACAGGATGTATGCAAAAACTGTATTTATTTATATAAACAATATATGTTTATGAATGAGTGCGTAAGTTGCACAAAGGCGTAACTGCGGGCGGAGTGTAACAAGCCACGCCCCCTCAATGACGTCACGATCCAAGATGGCGCCGCAATGTTGATTCGATACAAATTGCAAGGCGATCGTTTCAACTATACAATATTTCTTTAATTATAAACATTTAGGTGTATTTTTTTTTTATTGTAGCTCGGCATTGTTGTCACATCGCCGCCTGATGTAAAGCTAGAGTGCGGTCCATGAATGGAAACAACTGCTACTATAGATAATTCTCTACAGGCACCAGTCGCCTCTCCTATGCCGGCTTGAAGAGGCGAGTATACACTACCCAATATATTTAATTATAATTATGACCAAAACGCATAATGTATGGTATTTTAGTTTAGTTTGACGTTAAGCTAAAGTGCGGTCCATGAACGGAAACAACTGCTACCTCGGCTAATTTTCTACATGCAGTAGTCGCCTCCACTATGCCGGCATGAGGAGACGAAGGTCTTAATGACAGTGCACGCTCCTCTCGTTATACCTGGCTACTTCCAAACTAAACCAGATGGTCATTTCACGGGTGTTACATTCGAAAGTGGTGGTACCATTGATATAGAGAACTAGTAGTGCAATAGCACACCCAATGTGACGCGAGAGAAAACATGGCCGCAGCCACGTTTAGGTTCTCTGTCACTATTTGACTTGACGGCAACATTGTCAAATCCTTCAAGCGGAGCGTGAAAAAACACCTTCTTGAGCTGGCATAGTGACGGCGACTAGGGCCACCGCGTGCTGCGGACCTCCAGTCGTCGGCTCTCATGGACCTCCACTGTGCTTACCACCAGTCGACGTCACATGTCGAGTCAATATAAAAAAAATCGTTTGAAGTCGCCTACGCTTTTTTATGTTAGATGTATGAAGCTTGCACCTCTAGTATATATCTCTATGGACGGTAGACTGGGTACCTATATGTGTTATATACCTATATAACACCTGTGAAGTGGCTTTCTTGTAGTTTTTAAGTAGCCACGGAGCTTAAGTCAGAAGTTATCACGTTACCAGGCGACAGTTAAATCCTATATATTTTGTTAGCACATATATAAAAATCAATTGCTGTTCGTTAGTCTCGCTAAAACTCGAGAACGGCTGGACTCATTTGGCTAATTTTGGTTTTGAATTATTTGTGGAATTCCAGGAAAGGTTTACAAGGTGAGTAAATATGAAAAAAAATCCTTGGAATATAGTAAAAACAACAACTTCGTTTTCCCTTAGAAACTATTCCTTTGGTTTTGAATGTCAAACATTTGATGTTCATCCTCGTTCAGAAATCAAATTAAATTTTTTTTTTGGTTTGATTACGAATCCTTTTTGTCCCGGTTAAGTTTTAACCACATTTTTTACTAAAGTTGAAACATTCTGCAATTATCATTCAGCTTTTTTATTTCTTGATTCTGAGGCGGTACGAAGCTTGCCGGGTCAGCTAGTAGGACTGTCGAGTGGCTTTTGATTTAACCCCTAAATCACTCCATAACGAGAAGAGTGTGCACTGTCAATATGGATGGTACACATTCGCACTCTAGTTAGATTAGGCAGTGTCGTAATAAATGCCTAGCTATTATACAACAACAAAAAACGTAGCTAGAAATAGCTTAATAGGTGTTAGTATCGAGAGAATTTGAAACGAAGGAGAATACCCAATTTGTGCCCACTTCATATCCAATAATTTGTTAACAAAACAATATTCTAAAATAATACCTTATTTTTTCATTAATTTATTTCAATTATATCAACACATCGTTTACCAATCAATTTTTAATTACATAAATAACAGATATCTTCAATTATTAGAGCATCTATAAATATTGCATCAGAAAACAACTTATTACTCAAAAACCCGGGTAAAAGAA
Organism: Tinea pellionella; assembly: GCA_948150575.1. Classification (NCBI taxonomy): domain Eukaryota; kingdom Metazoa; phylum Arthropoda; class Insecta; order Lepidoptera; family Tineidae; genus Tinea; species Tinea pellionella. The sequence continues at coordinate 9,206,357 of OX411251.1, read as the reverse complement.
ATAAAACTCACTCACTCAAAACTCAAATGAACTCAAAATCATCGACAAACTCGAGAAAAAAATTGTGGGCCCATTTCTCTTAGGCGAATGGACATTCTCCTTTCAAATACGTAATTGAAAATTATCGATATCTTAAGTACAACATTATATTTAGTTAAATAATTACATATAGGTTAGAGTTAATGTTATGGCAATTGGCAAGTAATGGTCAGATAATAACATAGAGGGGAAATACATCGTCCACCAACGAGGCGCCAACGTCACTCCATTATAATCGTTCTATGTACAGCATGTATTATTTACATTTTAAGTAGGTGAGGTGTAATTTTTTTTGTATTCAATTTTCATCATATTTTAACAATAAAGCCAAAAACTAATAAAAAAATGAACCCATCTATATATTTATATATATTTCAAATATATCTAATTTTTTTTTAATAGTAGTCGTCTATTTCACACAAGTGACTGAAAAGCTAAGAAATATATGCAAAAAAGATAGCAGTCACTTCTGCTATGCCAGCTTGTGTGTAAAGTAACTAGGTTAGTTTTGCAAGATCTGCTGGATATAGGGAGAAGATTCTACCTTGTCAACCTGAACGGTTTTTTGTGATTTTGTGAACAGATAATATTATTTATATTAGTTAGATATTAAAAAAATTGAACTGAAAATTAAGTCTGGATTAGTGAATTATTAAAATACTATTTAAATGTAAAAAAATCACTCTTTATATGGTACCAAAAGGTGTATAATTTTAAAAAATATAAATCATAATGCCGACAAAACTACGGGATCGGACTTCCTTTCAAGTTTTTTTCGGCGCCAAAATCTGGTAATTGTTATTGATTATTTAACTTTGCATCTTTTTCTATGTAAATTCTTGGGTGGGCCTTTTTTAACTGTTTGTAGTGATTGTCGAAGTGTCAGGTTTGAGATGACACCCTTTTATTTAGTTTATTTATTGTTGGCAAAGTTACTTATTTATTAGTTTTTTTATTATTGTTAATATCTATTTTATATTTGGGCAATACATTTTGCACACACACACGTGCCAACGTAAGCACACATTGATATAGTAAAAGTTATATATAATTCAGTATAAACAAAACGCCATTCAAACGACCGCCTCAAAGGCACGCTGACAGAAATCAAACGAGCCTTCAAACGCATAAAGAGTTCGCTGCATCGCTACCAATCAGCGCTGCCGTCGCTGCTTTTTACGGTGACAAGTGTCCAATTATCTTTGATTGAAATAATAATAGAAAGTAAGATCTGGCAGCGCTTCCAGCATACGGAATTAGAAGTCCGAACGTTCGACGCTGTCGCTCTTTGTCGGCGAGAGAGGAATGCCTTTTTTACATCGACCCACCCGTGAAGACGGCCGCTTCGTCGAGTTATGTCGAGCCTTTGTCGGCGCGCGCCTCCGCGATTTCCCCGTGTCCGAGTTCGACGTGAAAAACATCAAAATCTCACCCGATCGGATCGATGCGGATTTAGTATTCGAAGCGACGATATGCAAATCGATCCATGCATATTTCATAGTTCGTCCATCGCGAACGTTAATTAGTCAGTGCGGTGGGACCGCACGCATCGAGCGACGATTTCATTCTATTGACGATTGTTTTTTACGTAACGGATGTGCCTCCCTTGTTTGCGAATACGACGTCTCGCATTCGTCGGACGTCGGCGGAGTGATCGCCGCCGACCGCATAAATACCTCGACAAGTTAAGGGCGATATATTTGAAATAGAACTCGGCTCCGTCTCATTTATTATTCGCGATATCGGAATTAATTGGATGCCTGATTTGGTTAACAGATTATCTTTGTGCAATCGATTTATCGATGTTTGTAAGAATTTGTAAATACAACATTATTTATTTAAATTTATATATTTTTGCATCAATAACGCAACTGATCGAAATCCCTATCTAAAAATAGTGTTACAATCGGGCTGTCGTATTCATGATAAAACGTTCTATTTCAGCTATCCGTCATTTTCACATGTCATATGTTGGACATGTGAAGCGAGCTGGGAATGCCCGTTTGTCATAAGCTGTCACTTGTGTTGGAGTGTTTAACTATAGAGGCGAACTATTAATAGATCAATATTTAGAATTTCGGATGAAACGAGGCACTCGATGCATAAATAAACATTGGAAATTCTTAATAATAATATTAAATTATGATTCTTCCATGTAAATATACGCGGGTAAAGGGCGTCGAGTTGCGCGGCGTCTATATTAAGTTAATTTGGTCCCTCTAAAAAAACAACCTTTCACGACTACCGTCTTTCGCCACTCTTATCTTTCTCATTCTCCCCATATTTTTAAATATACGCTAATTTAATGAAAAAAGTCACTTTCAAATGTAACGCCGACAAGTGTTGACGACCAGATAAAACGGTAACTAAATTTTAAAAAGATAAAGATTTCGAGTGCTCTTTTTTAGGCCGTTGAATGGCAAAACTTAATTTACATTTTTTATTACTTTAAAATTTATCTCACAACGATTATTTCATATGCTAATTATAGTATTACGCGTTTTGCAATCCTGTTTTATATCTATGGCCGCACCCTGCGTTCATCCCTTAATAATCCAAAAAAGCTCAAAACATTCCTCAATAATTGGGTTATATAATACAACCGTTAACGCATGATTAGGGGACAAACAGACATACTTTCACATTATAAAATAATTTATATAGGTACATAGATAAATAAAAGGAATGAGGAAAAACCATATTATGAGACATTTATTGAACCTAAATGTAGGCGCCTAAATAATGAAAAGTAGAAGTAATAGAAAGTTTTAATTAAAAAAAATAAAATATAATCACATAAATTTAAATAAATAATGCAAAAATATTCAAAAGAACTTCCCGGTAAATATTCCCACTCAATTTTACCATTGACGTGCCAACTTTTTATATTGAAAAATGTGTTTTTTATCAACAACTTATCAGTTAGTTATCGACAGAATTCGAACAAAACTTAATTGATCCCAAAGTGTTTTAACGTCGTAATTATACGGATAATTAGGAACAGATGTCTCGATAACATTTTATAATGCTATTTTGGATAAATTATCTTTAATATGTGTTACAATTATATACTGTAGTATTATTTTCAAGAGTATGTACACATAACCTATCTCCTAAATTTTACATACATATAACATAGTTATTGGACCGGCTAGTGAGATTTGAACACGGGTCTTATTGATCGTGAATTCACGCCTTCTACCGCTAGACCACGGTCGCTACAATTAACATTAAAACGCAGCTATGCCTTAATTGTTAAATATTTTCATTTCAAAAGTAGCATGTTGTCGACCACCATCGAAATGATTAGAACATCCCAAAAATCACAATAGTGAGCAGTCACGACCACATCTAGTGAAGTGTTTACATTGACACCACTTATCGATATCGAGGACCTACATCACGGTAGCGCTCTTAGGGTTAGTGCTCAACGAACTTTTTAATTACGACCTTCGTCATCGGATAAATTGTAAATGTTTTTACTTAATTTAATATTAAAAATATACTTGAAAGTTGAAACCTGTTAAGTAAATTGTAATACACTCAGTTTAATAATATATTTCAATGTATATTAAAATTTAAAGAACCGATATCGTGTGGCCGAGTAAGCCGACGCAAATTGGAATCGAATCGAAACGTCTCCCAATAAGCATTAGAATAAAGGGCATGGCACGCGTTGCGGGTCATATTTTATATGTTGTATGGGTACATCAGCGGATTTCACCTCGGTAGCTGTTTCAAGTGCTATGACAGGCTGCTGGACTAACAGCGCTTGAGGATCTCAGAATAATTGTTCGTCTATTGTTTGGCTAAGAATAGAATCGAATTGCCGAATTTGTTATCGACATCGATGAGATTCTCAAAGTGATGTGGGTCTCATAATACAATTGTCTTTAATTAAAATTAATTCAATCGATTTTAACTTAAGATATTCTGTATTTTTATTGTATTCTGTATTTTATTACATCGTATGATATGTTGATGGCATCTGTAGTGCAGCAGTTAGCGCGTTAGTCTGTTACGCAAAGATCCAGGATTCTATTCATTCATCAGCATTTTTTGTTTATTAATTTCTGATATTTTTTAAAAATATTCGTTTCGATATCTTAAAAAATTCTAAAAAAATTTAAAAATCCAATATCGATAAACTAACTAGTGCACATCACTACAGCCTAAGCAAACACTCAGCGCGAACAATTTTGTATGATCGATCGCTCTCCACGCCTCAACGTAGGTAATCGTATTTACACAACTAATAGAGCCTCTAATACATCCAAACTTATGGGTGGTCAGAGCTACTGTTTACATGTTATTTTACATTTTTATTTTTCCAGTCTCTCCTGTATTTACTGTAGTTATGATTTAGATAACCACTCTATCTAAAGCAGTATTACTAAGTAACACTTAAATCACTTTTGCCTGTACATACTTGCGGAGATTTCCAAAGTCCCTGGGTCTAAGGAGTGGTAGGTAGACTGATGATGGTTACTTTTTCTTCTTCTAATGTCAAGTGAAATTGTCGCGTTTCGGGAACAGTTTGAAAGTAGCCAGGTATATCGAGAGTAGGCCCGCATATCTTAGGCAACTGTTGACTGTAGAAATTTATCTGTAGTAGCAGTTGTTTCCGTTCTGGCGTATTGTTACTGGGTTAGTACCACCACTTTCGAATGTAACACCAGTGAAGCGACCTTGTCGCGTTTCGGGAATAGTTTAAAAGTAGCCAGGTATAGCAAGAGCAGTGTGCGCTGTCAATCTAGATGGTACATCCTCATCTCCTCAAGCCGGCATAGTGGAGGCGACTGTTGCTTGTAGGCATTTCTCTGTAGTAGCAGTTGTTTCCGTTCATGGACCGCACTCTAGCTTTACATCAGGCGGAGTGTTGTCACATGCCGAGCTGTAATAAAACAAATAAAAAGCTTTTGTATAAATTACCCGAATTCATAGTAATTGTAAATTGAATCGGAAAAATCCAGTCACCTTACTATTTCTAGCGGCTGCGTTGACTAAATTTAACAAATGCTGCTGAAATTATAAGATATTTTTTTATTTAAACCACAAATACACTTGAAACAAGATTTTAAGTAGAATTTTCGGTTAACCATCTGCTTGAATTTGTTTTTAATGTTTTTCGTCAAGTTTTGCGGTTGTTTTGATCTGAATTTCAAAGAGAGTGCGGTTGCGGTTAACTCTTACAGTTAAACACGTTTTTATTTAGAAAATATTATTTTGTCACTTATTTATGAACTGAGCTTTTATTGGTCTAATATTTGAGATTATTTTGTAAAATATATGCTTTAGATGTGAACTCAGGGCTAATGAATAATATCTAGTTTTTTTTTAATATGAAAAAAAAAATGTTTTTTTACACTTATATTTTGGAGATCCCGTTCTCGAAAGTAGGATAGCCTTGGTTATCTATAAGAACAAGCGATAATAATAAATAAAGAAGGTTTGAAAGTTCTCTCCCCAAGCCGGCATAGCGGAGGCGCCTGCTGCCTTCTTTGTGGTAGCAGTTGTTTCCGTTCGTATCGTCCGTCCGTACATTTATAAAAAACAGAGTCGAATTAACGCTCAAAAATTCAGTTTTGCGAAATATTAAGCACGTTTTCAGGTAAATCCTAGTAAATTGGCATTTTAATAGACGTTTTCAATACAATAAAATACAATACAAGTGTCACGCCTTTTCCCCACAGGGATAGGCAGAGACAACGGAACGCCACTTACCACGATCCTGACACAACACCCTCGCTTCCTTCACATTCACAATTCTTTTCATGCACGCCCGACGGTTATGGTCACTAGGCAGCCCAGCTTTCATGAGGATGTCTCCTATTTGATCGGAAACACGTTTTCAAACATTCATAAAGTATATCGCGTGACGTCAAAAAAATTATAATAAAATAAAACCCCTAATATAATAATGAGAGGCGGTTATAACAGACAGAATGCCTTGAAGGTATGTTTGCCGCGAGACCTTATTATATCCACTATAATTTGATCTGGTAACCACAGACTGGAAGCGGACTACACATTATCTTTCAAAATTGACGATGCATCGACTAATAAATGCTATACAGACGTCACTTTATTGGCTGATCCTTCTTTTTTATTAATAATATTCTACTAATAATAAAGTGTAGTTTAAAAACAATTTATACTGAAATTATGTATGATTTGACATAGGTTTTTGTTAAAATATTTAATAGAAGTACTGAGCGATCATAGTATAGGTACATAATACATAGTTTTAAAAGATTCTTTGCGACTAGGTTATATGTTTAAAAAAATATTAATAAAATAAAAAAGTGTCGAGTCAACGGTCGTCGTTGTTCCCATCAAAGTTAGGGTTAGCACAGGCTACAATTTACTGAACTATCTTAGTCATTAAGTCGTTATTTGTTGGCTTAATGGGCAATCAAAAAACCGCGAATAACAACCTCCTTGTACGTGCAACTCTTTGTTCCCAAGTAGCCAATTTGCTTCGGTCTTTTTTTTAGACTAAAATAATTGAAGCTTTCTGAACGTTATTGACGGATTGATCGATGTTCATATCTCGTGTTATTAATGAGCGGGTCCATTAATCTTGGGTTTTAATATTATCTACACGCAATAGGGTTGTAACATTATTGTTAAAAAAACAACAATGTTTTATTAAATTTGGTTTCTGTTGAATTGCGTTTTTCGTTTCACAGTGTGTCAGAATCGACAAACCTTCACTTCGGAGGTCCTAATAAAACATAAATAATATGAATTGCACGTGTAAATATACTTGCAGGTGGTCTTCAAGGAAATGCCACCATCAATATTGATTAACAACGATTGTTTCAAGTAATGCATGCATTGAATTTTATTGCAAATGGCACGTGTTCTGTTTATCAATTATTATTAAGCTTATTATAATATTAATACAACCTTATTCATATCATAGCAGTTACGGATACTATATTTCCTTATTTTAAATTTAAGAAAATCTAAAATAAATAAATAATAATAAATACATGATGATTCCCTGATCCCAAAAATGGATCTCTTGGGCCGCGGGTATCAGGTTAAGGACCACTAAAAGCCAGTCATATTCAGACTCAAAACAAATACTGTGACCAATTTTAATAGAAATAAAATTTAATTGAAAAAAAGAAGGTGAGTTCGATTCCCACCCCAAGATCAGGCTTTCATTATTTTGTTTGCGTTGCCGAGCTTAAGTTATAAATAAATAAAGTTTCCCTAAAAAACTATGTTTTAAAATAACTCTTTGAATGCTTTATGCTTATTTCATTATTAGTTACTCTAATGATGTATGATAGGTTAATATTATCGCCGAGTGATTGGCGGGCGGCAAAACCTTTTACTTTGATGTAGGGTCAGCACTTACAAATTTTTACAAATTAAACAACTTTACGTTTTTTGTAGTCGTTTACATATATTTTGTTGAGAAGATCCAGGTTGACTCTACTAACATAGAATAAATAGAGTCGCAAATTAATAAATACATAGAAAATAAAATACGCGATTCTCCCAAAGTTACAGCGATAATAATTCATTTAAATTCAACGTTGTTATATCATAAAACAATTTCAATTATTTGCGTCTCATTGTATATTATTCCGAATAACTATACTTCAAAAATATATGTAGAAAAAAGCTTAAGATTATTTTGCTATCCGTACAACGAACGGTAGCATATTTTTGACAGCATTACTTTAAAGTTGTCTGACAGTTGACCGATCACTGTCAAATCGTAACTTATCATACGATAAGATTAGACTTTTCAATTTAATGTTATTGTTTTATTCTTTATATGTATCGACATGTCTTCGTGAATAATCAACCCAAGAGATGTGCATCTCACGTTCTTCATCTTCTTTATTTCTTTTTTTTGTTCGGTTATCCCATCTTCTGGGAAGGCAATGGGCACGAGGCCCATACAGCCCTATCTTCAGTTTTCTTTTTATTGTAGCTCGGCATGTGACAACACTCCGCCTGATATAAAGCTAGAGTGCGCTCCATGAGTGGGAACAACTGCTACTACAGAGAAACCTGTGCGGGCAGCAGTCGCCTCCGCTATGCCGGTTTGAGGAGACGAGTATGCACTATCTATATTGACAGATACACACACTCCTCTCGCTATACTGACTTTTTTCTCTTATACATCGTTTACAGGTTTTGAGAAAATTTTGCTTTTTTTTTTAAATTAAAAATGTCTTGAAGAGTGAATAAATGAAGTAAATAAATAGAGGTACCGACCTTGTTAACTGTCTGAATCATTATTTCACCAAGTAAATTGGTAATTAATTACAAAAATTAATTAAAAAAGTGCATGTGTGTATGTAATGAATTTTAATTGTGGTTGTTAAAACAACCCCTAAAGAGATATTTTTACCTTCAACTTGACAATTAACCTAATTATTTAATATTCGTAATAAATAAAATACGCATAAAATTACAACAGTTGTTAAAGTGTACTCGTATCGAAAGGACACTAAAATGAAGTAAGTTATTCCGCTTTTTGCTCGTCATATCTATCCACCGAGGCGTCTCGTCTAACGCCCGAAATTAATAATGTATCCACAATCCGAGATTGAAATTTTAGATTGAAAAATTAGATTAACACACGGACCGACGGATAGATCTCGATTCAATTTCGATTGGCAGATAGGTTATTGGCACGCTTTATTCAAAATCTGGATTGATTTTTCTATCTCAGTCAGTGAAAACGGGATCAAGATTGATTATTAATTTCGGCCGATAGACGCGTATAATTCGGTTGTTGAATTGCATGGACACGATTCCAATTTTGCCTCAGTGAATAGTTGCACTGATCCTAATCGATTTTAATTAATATAATTTTTAGCATAGTACCCGTTTTAAGTCTTAAGCCATTCTAGATTAAGCAATCCAGAGTCAAAGCTACGAGCGATTTTTTCTCATGCGCCAGTAATTTGACGGAGATAATAACTGGATATTTTTTTTTTAATAGTGTGGATTCCACCTTATGCTATTCTAAGTGATTGTTTATGAGCGGATACAACTGCTATCACAATGGCTTAAGGAGACGAATACATACACCCTCGATACAGTATACGTTCTCCTCATGACTACTTTCGAGTTAATTTTTTTTATATTTTTTTAGCACGTCATATGACCGTTAATTTAATTTTAAAAAAAAAATTCCTAAAGGGAATTAGTTCACCACAACTTATTTATCGATAGGTTTTTACCGATATCATATTTCCCATCGTACTTTAGTGCTATTTAATTCTTTAAGTGACGAAATTTCAAACAAAAAATGTTGCCATTGTAAGAATGAGGAAGCGGCGACGACCGCGGCTCAAGTGTCACCTGCAGCCGAGTGCTCACCGTTCAGGTTTTTCAAAGATTTCGCTGTTACTTCAACATTGCATGGCCTCAAATACATAGGTGAAAAGAGAAGCTTTGTAGAAAGGTATTTATATATTTTTTTAAAAATAATACAGTGGGTAGATGTGTCCTCAAAAAAATATACAAAATTCGTTTCTTAGGTTATCATCTTGATAACCAGAGTACAGCGATTACCCAGTTCTGAAGAAACACGCAACAAATTCACGTAAATTACCGCTACTTGTGTGCACCGTCCAGGTTGACAGGACACACTCCTACTTCCAAGCTAATCCCAAAATGCAACTGAGCTAATAACAACCATCAGTTTGCCCACCACTCTAAAGTACATTGTTTTAATGTTAAAGGCAGACTGATGATGGTTATTTGTCCAGTCTGCCGTGTTGGGGTTGTACCACCACTTTCGAATGTAAGTAGCCAGGTAGAGCGAGAGGAGTGTGCATTGTAGACGGTCATACTCGTCTCCTCAGGCCGGCATAGTGGAGTCGACTGCTGCCCCTTTACATCAGGCGGAGTGTTGTCACATGCCGAGCTACAATTTAAAAAAACTTTTAAACACATCGCTTGCAGATTATTTTGGACTGCAGTGTTTTTACTAAGTATAGGAATATGTACACGTCAAATATATAAAGTGTATGACAAATGGAGTATGAGCCCCGTCATTGTGTCATTTAGTGAACGCAGCATGCCAGTGTTCAAGGTAACATTCATATTATAATAAAAATCTGACGTCCTACCACCACTTTCGGGATATTGGGATTAGTTTGAAAGTAGTCAGATATTATAATAGTAAGAGAAGTGTATGTACACTGTCAACATGGATAGTGTACATTCATCTAGCCGGCATAGCGGAGGCGACTGCTGCATGTAGAAATTTCAGTCTAAAGGACAACGACCATTTTCGGGCCCACTTCATACCTAATAGTTTGTTATCAAAACAATATTCTAAAATAACTTGTTTTTTCATTTATTCATTTTAATTATATCAACACATCGTTTACTAATTAATAGACAATGTTTAATAAACTAAAAATTATCGTGAAATTCGAAAAAAAAATTGTAGGCCCATTTCTCTTAAGACGAATGGGCATTCTCCATATTAGACGCGAGTGAAATAAATTACATGAACTATTACCGTTTCAGGTTCCATTTCCAGCAGTGACAATATGTCCACAAATGAAAACAAGTGAATTTTATAATTATACGCAAGACTATGAGAAATTTGACAATCGACCTAATAATTTGACTATGGAGTAAGTTTTTAGTTCCGACAATAAACCCAGTCCCATTTTGTACACCAAAATACGACACTATAAGTTAGTAGCTCAACTTCGCAGATTTACAATACAATACAATACAATTGTCACGCTTTTTGTCAACTGCTGAGAAAGGGTCAGATGAGGAGCACCCTCAAACGACGTGAGTAATGGACATGGTCGAAGCGAGAGTGGTATGTAGAGAGAGGAGTCGCTGGCGCTCCATAGTTTCTGCCTACACCAGTGGGAAGTAGTCAATAGTAGTAGTAACAGTCGCCTTCGCTATGCCAGCTCGAGGAGACAAATGTGCACCATCCATATTGATCACTGCACACCTGGCTACTTCCAAACTGATTGCGAAACGCGACAAGGTCGCTTCACGGGTGTGTAATTCGAAAGTGGTAGTACTACCCCAGGACACGGCCGACTGGGCTGATAACCAACATCAGTCTGGTTACCATCATTATTTATATTGTATGTTTTAGGCAAAGAAAATTTATTACAGATGTGAGTTCTGTATGTTACATGGATATGCCAATCGACAAATTAAATTACAAATTAGATGAAATTGGAGATATTGAAATTGTTAATAATATTAATCAGGTAAAAAAAAACTATATATTACAAACACTCCGCCTGATGTAAAGCTAGAGTGCGGTACATGAATGAAAACAACTGCATAGCAAAGGGCAGCAGTCGCCTCCGCTATGCTGGCCTGAGGAGACGAGTTTGCACCATCTAGATTGACAGAGCAAACTCCTCTCGTTATACCTGGCTACTTTCAAACTATTCCCGAAATGCGAGAAGGTCACTTCACGGGTGTTACATTGGGAAGTTGTGGTACTGCCCTAGACTGGGCTAATGACCATCAACAGTCTGCCTACCACTCTTTAATAGTGCCTATAGGCATTGAGCGACCAAAGTACATATAACAAAGTTACACTGGTACCGGTCAGAATTAGCGAGGTTCGAACACGGGTCTCATCGATCGTGGGTTAACAGTCTTGTGGATATTTCAGGTTTCACCAGAAGTAGACGAGATATTTAGAATATGTATATGGCGGGGTAAACTTAGGGATTGTTCAGATTTATTTTTTCCAGTGTACACTAATGAGGGTATCTGTTTTACATTCAATTCCTTGTCAAAAGATGAAATCTTCACTAGTAGGTAAATAACTTGAACTTTTATCTCCGCCTAATATTGTGCTAAAGTGCAGTCCACGAACGGAAACAACTGCTATTACAGAAACAGAAGGACATTTCGGGATCAGTAGTTAGGTGTAACGAGAAGAGAGTCCACATTCATCTCCTTAAGCCGGCATAGCGGAGGCAACTGTCTACAAAAGTTTATTTGTGGTAGCAGTTATTTTCGTTCGGGCCGCAATCTAGTTTAATCTCAGGCGGAGTGTTGTCACTTGTCATATACCGAGGCCCGAGATACAATTTTTAAAAAATCCCGTAGACAACAATCGCCCCGCTATGCCGGCTTGGCGAGGCGAATGTGCACCATTATTATAAATTATACATAAATTAACATTAGTTTACCTGGTGATTTCTGAACTGGCCAGTGACTTCGAGATTTTAGTAAGATTTGAACACGAGTCTCGTCGATCGCGAGTTCCACCTTCTGCTACTGGACCACGGCCATTCTAAGTACATAATGCATGGTTTCAGCATCCAAAATAATTACAGTTACATAAGTTCAAGAAAGAAATCTCATAATTGGTCTATAAATGGTGGTTATGATATTGCGGGTATGACGAAAATTAACCACACGAAGACTTATCCGAGGATCGGAAGGGTATTTATTGTTTTCAACTATTTCCCTTTAGCAAATGGACTGCACTATAGAGCGGCCGTGGTCTAGCGGTAAGACGCGTGAACTCACGATCGATGAGACCCGTGTTCGAACCTCGCTAATTCTGACCGGTACCAATGTAACTTTGTTATATGCACTTTGGTCGCTCATTAAAGAGTGGTAGGCAGACTGATGATGGTTATTAGTCCAGTCTGCCGTCCTGGGGTAGTACCACCACTTTCGAATGTAACGCCCGTGCAGTGACTTTGTTGCGTTTCGGGAATAGTTTGAAAGTAGCCAGATATAAGAGAGGAGTGTGCACTGTCAATCTAAGATGGTACATGCTCGTCTCCTCAAGCCGGCATATTGAAGGCGACTGCTGCCCGCACAGGTTTCTCTGTAGTAGCAGTTGTTTCCATTCATGGACCGCACTCTAACTTTACATCAGGCGGAGTGTTGTCACATGCCGAGCTACAACTAAATATGACGAAAAGTCGTATGCAAATATCAGCTTAGAAGTTTTTTTATTGTAGCTCGGCATGAGGTAAAGCTAGAGTGCGGTCCATGAGTGGAAACAACTGCTTCTACAAAGAAATCTCTACGGGCAGCAGTCGCCAGCCTGAGGAGACAACTATGCACCATCCAGATTGACTATGCACACTCCTCTCGCTATAGTTCGCCAAGCCCATATATTTGCCATTATGTGCAGGAAAACAGCGTCAATCCAGATCTGGAATTAGTATTAGCTGAAGAACCTTTAAAAACTGATCCATATTGTAATCGATTATATAGAGGATTTAAGGTAATTTTTTTTATTATAATATTAATTTTTATAATGAGCTACTGCCGTCCTGGGGCAGTAGCACCACTTTTGAATAGAACACCCGTGAAGTGACTTTGACGTGTTTCAGGAACAGTTTGAAAGGAGCCAGATATGTCAATCTAGATATTAATCTAGTGCATATTCGTCTCCTCGAGCCGGCATAGCGGTGGCAACTGCCTGCAGAAATTTCTCTGTGATAGCATTTCATGGACTGCACTCTAGCTTAAGATTAGGCGGGGTGTGGTCACAATATACTGAGCTACAATTAAAAAAATGTAAATTAAAGGTATTCTTGCACCACCCGTCTGATTTACCAAGATCATCTTTATATTATTACGCAATGATACCGAAGCATGAAACATCACTCGCTGTCAGATTTAATATGATCACTACAGCAAATTCGTTAAAGGATTATCCACCGAAAGTGTAAGTATTTAACTCATAACATAAAAATAATTTTTAACAAGAGTATCTTAATAAAGTAATAAACATAAACACTAATAGGTGTTTATTAGGTACAAATTAATTGTCTACATACCTACCACTTTTTTGGAGTAGGTGCCAAGCAAACGTTTATTGATATACTTGATATCTAGGAAGATATCTAAGTGTATTTCCCATCATAAAAACATGTAATAAGTTTCAGATTTCGAAACAACTTTTTGAATTGGTATAGCTTGGCACCTACTCCAAAAGTATGGCAGGTATTTAGACAATTAATTTGGACATAATAAACACCTATTGGTGTTTATATTTATTACTTTGTGTGTAGATACTCTTGTGAAAAATTATTTTTCACTTTTAAGTGCTTTTACTGTTTATTGAAGTCAGTTCAACTTTTAAAAAGATTTTTATTTTACTTTCATATTTCCTCATATTCTTTGCTTCATCCCAAACCCCAATTCAAATTTGTAATATTCTCTATTTATTTAGACCGTTAATAAATAATAAATTATTAAACATTCGCAACTAACATTTATAATGGCACAAATTAGTCAAAAATAACCTATGAATAAGGATTTGTGTAAAAAAATTGGTCCCGCAATTTTTTTCTCGACTTTGCCGATAATTTTTAGTTAATTTTGCAGACAAATAACACCAATCCTTCCTTAACACCAATCAGTTTTAATTTTTTTACCCGGGTTATTGAGTAATTATACTTTTTGCGATGTGATATTTAAAGTTATTATTATATTGAATGTTTTAATAATTATATATAATTATGTATATCTATTTTTACGTAATAAAAGGTTGACTATTGATTGGTAACCGATGTGTTGATATAATTGAAATAAATTAATTTTAAAATATTGTTTTGTTACCAAACTATTAGTTATCAAGTGGGCCCAAAAATTAGCATTGTCCTTTATTTATTGATAATTTTCCGCAATTGAGTAGCTATGACAGCTCATTGTGCCTGAGGTGATCTACACACAGACTCTTCACGTACCTACACACCTCAGAGAGTGGTTCACTACGGTACTGCACAAAACACAAACAGTAAAAAATCAGTCTCCGTTTCTTTACCAATAAATTAAGTTTAACTATATATTTCTCGTGCGCACTCATCAGGTAAATATGGATTTAAAATAACGCCATATTTGTTTTCAGTCGTCAGTGTTACTTTCCACAGGATAGGCAATTGAAATATTTCAATGTCTACACTCAAGTTAACTGTGAATTGGAATGTGAGTCGAATTATACGTTTGCACAATGTCAATGCGTATGGTACAATATGCCACGTGAGTATCCTATCTTATCCTATTCATTAACAGTATTATTTATTTATACGACGTTCCGTAAATTTTCATGAGGTTTTTTTTTCTTTTATTATATCTCGGCATGTGACAACACTCCGCCTAATGTAAAGCTAGAGTGCGGTCCATGAATGGAAACAACTGCTCCTACAGAGAAACTTGTGCGGGCATGTACTATCTATTGACAGTGCACACTCCTCTCGCTATACCTGGCTACTTTCAAACTAATCCCGAAACGCGACAAGGTCACTTCACGGGTGTTACATTCGAAAGTGGTGGTACTACCCCAAGACAGCTGACTGGGCTAATAACCATCATCAGTCTGCCTACCGCTCTTTAATGAGCGACCAAAGTACATATAACAAAGTTACATTGGTACCGGTCAGAATTAGCGAGGTTCGAACACGGGTCTGATCGATCGTGAGTTCACGCGTCTTACCGCTAGACCACGGCCGTTCTTCAAAACGTTTACATGAAATGCAACATTACTTTTTTATGTTATATACACATAAACATTATCTCATTCCCAATTAACTCTATTGCAAATAATATCGAGTGTGAAACAGCAGGTATATAAAACGTCGTATCTTCTGTGTCGGCCATTCAGTTTGCTAATTCTTAACTTGTCTGTACGAGTATGCTTATTAAGATTGAATAACTTATTTCAGATAATGACAGCGATCACATATGTCGGTTAAATAAATTAAAATGTGTTTTAAAAGCTCTAGGTATGTATCTTAGCTCATTTCCTGTACGTAGGTTATAGATTACAGTTTCCGTTTCTGGATCAGCTTGAAAATATCGTCGATATTAAGCCGGCATAGTGGAGAATCACACCCTAGTTTAACATCAGATAGAGTGCGGCCACGTAACAAATTACTATAAAAAAGAGATTTTGATTTTCAGAGGAGTTGACTAGAACTGAAATGTTGGCATTGTTAGAAGCTGAAGTTAATAATTATGAAAGGAAAGCATGCAGATGTCTACCAGCTTGCAATAGTACAACATATGATGCCGAAGTGCTTAAAACTGAAATTAATTTGGACAATTATTTAGAAGATGAAGAGTTCAAAGAGTTTTTCGATATGTTTAACATAACATGGTAAGTTGCTTATACGAAGCGAAGAAGCGACCCTAACCAACCACATCGCCTAATTAAACATCCGGCCAGTATTTGTACTAAAATATATATAATGGGTGATGGGCAGATTTACACAGTTTAACTTGAAACCTGAGTGTATATATAGTAAGTAGTAAGAGAGGCCGTGGTCTAGCTGTAAGACGCATGTTCGCAACTCGCGAAATTCTGACCAATGTAACTATGATTGGTTTGGTCGCTCAGTGCCTATTAAAGAGTGGTAGGCGGACTGATGATGGTTATTAGCCCTGTCTGTCGTCCTGGGGTAGTACCACCACTTTGTAATGTAACACCCGTGAAGTGTCCCGGTTGCGTTACAATTTAAAAAATTAGAAGTCAACCTGTGAATGGTTGATGCTGGACGGGGCAGATTCATCAAGCAGTAATTTTTATACGGCAGCAGTTGATCTCTAGTTTAACATCAAGAGGAGTGTACCACCTAATGAATATGTAATTTGTTACAGTAAAGAATATTCCCGTCTGGCAGTATATTTTAAAAATTCACATTTTCCATCCATCCAGAGGTTAGAATTATTCGGTGTGACTGATTTCTTGGCGCAGTGTGGTGGTTTACTGGGCGTCTTTCTTGGATTTAGCTTCATCAGCCTTGTTGAAATTGTTTATTTTCCTATCATAAGGTTTTGTTGTATTTCTTGTAATATTATTTTGTTAAATTAAGATGTAACATTAAGTTCTTTTCTGTGTTGTTTCAGAACTCTGCGTTGGTGGCAAGAATTACCCATTACAAAGAATAATCAGAATAACAAACCCAAGGAAACCAAAATAGTTTAATTGCTTTTATGCTGTATACCACAGAGATATATGCAAGAGGGGCAAACTTCATACATCGCACATGAAAAAAGTTTAAGCCGCTTCAAACGATTTGACAATGTTGCCGTCAAGTCAAATACTAACTGACAGAAAACCTAAAAGTGACTGCAGTCATCTTCTCTCTCCCGTCACATTAGGAGCGTTATTGCATATCTAGTTGTATATATCGATGCTGTATACAAATAAATAAAAAATATACTAAAGTAGAAATATTTGTGAGAAATAATGCGACGTCATCGATGTAATTATAAAAAGGGTTATAAAAAGTTAGGATCAAACGAGGCGCCTCACCCCAGTAGCCGGTGGCGCGACCATGTCAGAGGCAATTGGTTTCGGATTGTTGGACAACGCTACAAACGTGCCGACAGATACGAGATTTTAGTGACGTGCCATGTATATTTATCGATAAAATAATTATTTATTTTTTGGTTTATTAAAATTGAAATATGTCATTTCCGTTGTTTAAATCTAAACGAATATGTTTCCATAAATTTAATGCATAGTGATCACAAAGGTAAAGGTAGGATAATAAAATTATAATCTATCTATCTGCATAATATCACGTCCTACAGGGATGGGCAGTGACGAACCGCTGGTATTTCACTAATCAGAGAACATGAAGCGAGGTTCCCAAAAATCGATACGCATGGAACGTCACTACTTTTGGAGTGAGGTCAGAAAACTATTTACTTTGTAGTTGTAGTTAAATCTGTCGGCAAGAAGCGAGACAAAGCGGAACTCTGAAACGTGACTCCAGCGGGCGCGGCGCATGCAGCGGTGGCAACTTCAATTGTTATACAAGACAGATTTGGACTTTTGACTATAAAATTCTTTACTAGGATAGGTCCTAGATATACTTTCATTTCTTATACCATAATACAATTTTAATTGCGTTAAGACTGTGGATTGTATCGTTTTAGACAAAAAATAGAATCATCAGTGTACGAAGAAATAAAGTTATATTAGCAAAATTACCTTTCATCATTCTCAGACTTGTAACTGTCTTGTCAAGGAGCCGACCGCTGTCTGAACTACACTCTAGCACCACCGGAGTGTGGTCAGGCTACTATAAAAAATATATATTTAAACAAAACTATAAATAAACAATTTACAGAAGCTTAGTGCAAGATTTTTAATTTATTAATTCAATTGTCATGTTTCTGTCTACCCCTTCGAATAGGTATTGAAAGCGTGGGTATACGACTTTACAAATCTCGAGTGGTATCACATTCATGAAGTGTGGAACGTCATCCGGGCGGGCGGGCGGCGCGTTTGAAGTTGCTTTCAGCAAAGTGTGCGCCATTTTGGTTCGGAGTGGTTAATGTCAGTTTCGAGTGGTAATGGAATGTTTCATTTCATATTGATTGCAGTTAGATATTGTGAGAGCTTTTATGTTTTATTACTTCATATATTAGTTATAAATACGTTTAATTTTTATTATTATTTACACTGTATTACCTACTTGCCGAGCTACAATAATAAATATATAACTAACGCGACCGTGGTCTAGCGGTAAGACGCATGAACTCACGATCGATGAGACCTGTGTTCGAACCTCGCTAATTCTGACCAATGTAACTTTGTTATATGTACTTTGATCGATCAGTGCCTATAGGCACTATTAAAGAGTGGTAGGCAAACTGATGATGGTTATTTGTCCAGTCTGTCGTCCTGGGGCAGTACCACCACTTTCGAATGTAACACCCGTGAAGTGACCTTGTCGCGTTTCGGGAATAGTTTGAAAGTAGCCAGGTATAAGAGAAGAGTGTGCACTGTCAATCTAGATGGTACATGCTCGTATCCTCAAGCCGGCATAGTGGAGGCGATTTCTCTGTGGTAGCAGTTGTTTCCTTTCATGGACCGCACTCTAGCTTTACATCAGGCGGAGTGTTGCCACAAGCTACAATAAAAAAAAATACAATTTAAAAAAAGCCGGAAGCTTCAGGTCACACCTGTGACCCGATACAGTGAAGCGTCAATGTTTACATTCAAAATAGTAAAAGCAAAGCCTATTGTCATTGAATTTACTGCATTTATAATTATTGGACAAACAAGCTGAAGTTAGAAAACATTACAATAATATACTTTAAATCATCAATTGTCGTTTTCCCACAGGGATAGGCAGAGACAATGGAACGGCCACGAACCTGACGCAATTCTTTCGCTTCCCACACATCCAGAATTTTTTTCATACGCGCATGAGCACTAAGCAACCCAGCTTTCATATACAGCGATACCTCGAGATACGTGTTTAAAGCAATTTTCCCCATTGAAATTAATTGAAATGCCATTAATACGTTCCAGCCCCAAAAATGCTACCCCAATTGTTTTTGTTAAGTGTTTTTGAATAAGTAAAATGTATTTATAAATCACAAATATTGTATTAAAACATAATAAAATCATCAAATTACATACGTTCTGTATGTAAAGCAAAAAAAATAATGGTTTTATAAAGTGTACAATGTACATACTGTACAGTGTACACTGTACATACATATTTGTATATTGGTCGCTTAAATTTTTTTTTTCTTTTTTTTTTATTGTAGCTCGACATGTGACAACACTCCGCCTGACAACTGCTACCACAGAGAAATCTCTACGGGCTGCAGTCGCCTCCACTATACCGGCTCGAGGAGACGAGCATGTACCATCTAGATTGACAGTGCACACTCCTCTCTTATACCTGGCTACTTTCAAACTATTCCCGAAAAGCGACAAGGTGACAAGACAAATGCAACATACACACAACTTAAATGCTAGGACTACTGTATGCTTTATTTTAGTAACTGTTTTTCTCTTCAACTGGTCCTTGCCTTTTTCGCCGGTTTCAAAAACTGGTGGGCCGTGAGCAGCGTCACAGCTGGTCGTCCCTCGTATCAAAACAAAACAAAACTTCGCTCGCACGACAGCCTGTATCTCAAATAACTCGTATGTCAGGGCACTCGTATCTCGAGGTACCACTGTACTTTAAATAATAATAATAATAATAAAAACTCTTTATTGTGCGAAAAAAGAAACAAACAGAACATACAATTATTAAATTAGGTAGCACAATAGGCGGCCTTATTGCTTTAAATGTAGATAGATTATGTATAAAGTAAAAGGAAAATATTGTACCATAGGTACTCTCTTACGATTACAACATGAAATAGTGGTAGGCAGACTGATGATGGTTATTTGTCCAGTCTACCGTCCTGGGGTAGTACCACCACTTTCGAATGTAACACAGTTTGGAAGTAGCTAGGTATAACAAGAGGAGTGTGCACTGTTAATCTGGATTGTGCACGTTCGTCTCCTCAAGCTGGCATGGTGAAGGCGACTGCTGCCTATAGAAATTTCTCTAGCTTTACATCAGACGGAGTGTTGTCAAATGCCGAGCTACAACAAAAAAAAAACCATTAACTCTAACTATGCCTGTTTTTAATAAACCAAGAAGCAATTTAAGTGTATTATTTGTTAAAATTGCATGGTATAAAATCGTGACAGATCTAAACAGTCATCGTAATAAGTGGTGTACAGAAGCCACTATACTCTATATCACTTTTCAATCTACAGCCTTATCTAACTTACTACACGATATGGTACAGTGCAAGCAATAAATTAGGGTGCAACATTTTTGTTTATATTTACCGCAGAATGATCAAACGTCTAAACAGAAAGGACCGCTAACGTCTATTACACATGAAAATAATGACCAATTTATTAGCATAAAAATCTAACTGGAATTTTGACCGGAAGAAACCGAAGTTTGATATGGCCATAATTATACAGGATGTTAAAAGAAAGGCGCCATTCCCGCGAACCCAAAGTTGTATACGTAAAAAAAAGCAATAATTCCCGCGAACTAGAAGTTGTATAAGCGGTATAAGTATTTATTTTTTTATTTAATATATATTTTTTGCATATTTTTTTTAAGATTTATTGATCGATTACATAACATTATGGTACTATTTTTTGCTAAAACACACACAAAACATCATCTAAATATGAAAAACAAGCAATGTGAAAACACTGTCAATCTAGATGGTACATACCAAGCCGGCATAGCGGAGGCGACTGCTGCCCGCACAGGTTTATCTGTAGTAGCAGTTGTTTCCATTCAAGGGACCGCACTCTAGCTTTCCATCAGGCAGAGTGTTGTCACATGCCGAGCTACAATAAAAAAATGCATTGATATACGGTTGGTATTGCGACGGTCTCGATGTTATAATGACATTGCGGTTTG
Organism: Tinea pellionella; assembly: GCA_948150575.1. Taxonomy (NCBI): domain Eukaryota; kingdom Metazoa; phylum Arthropoda; class Insecta; order Lepidoptera; family Tineidae; genus Tinea; species Tinea pellionella. Next base: position 9,185,115 of record OX411251.1, on the reverse strand, counting down.
ATTTATTTAAAAATATGTAGTATTGATAGTGTATGCCCGCAGTCCTTTTACACCCTGTATACAAAACAATACAATACAATACAACAAAATAAGCCGGCATAGCGGACGCGACTGCTGTCTGCAGATCCCCTTCACTGACAGCAGTCACCTCCGTTCATGGATCGCACTCTAGCTTAACATCAGGCGGAGTGCGGTCATATGACGTGCTAAAATAAAAAAAAAATAAAAAAATAAATAAAAAAACAATACAATACAATACAATTGTCACGCCCTGTATACGCACATATAAATTTGTTGTAAGTATAATAACGTGCTACCGTCGATTCGCATCGCAATACAATTGGAGTTTATATCAAGATTGACGTCGCTCAGTCAGTCTGACCTGTGTCATTACTCCATGTCATATCTTAGACAATCGAAGCCGCTGATTGACAGATAAAGAATGGACAGTCATTCTCAATGTAAATTGACTCGAGGAAGTTACGTCATGAAGGTTTTATGCCTCCTTTAATACTTGACTTATAGGGTTGTCAACTATGTTGAACTAAAAATAAAATTTTAATAAAACCACACTCCGAAGTTAAGTTAAAATACCTCCGCCGTGCCGGCTTGAGAAGACCCAGTGCACTTCCCGGGTGTTACACTTGAAAGTGGTGATACTACTGTATGTTTACAATAATAATAATATACATAAAGAGCAAGTAAAACTAGATTTTGTAAAGCAGTGGTCATACTGTGACATATTGATAGCTTCCTGTAGTCTGGTGTGATTAATTTGTCTGTTTATATCATTATTTGGGACACAGCTGTGGAATTGAACCTTGTATACACTACTTTATTATTTAAACTTATTTAATATTTGAAATTATTTATTTTTAGTTTTAATACGCCCCGCTTCAGGCGACCCCGTTATGCGTGGTTTCGGTTTTACACGAATTTAGCGCTAAAATGGCTCTTTCAAAGATTTATTCAGGTTTGGACATATTGCAGAGCATAGACAGTAATGATGACCGTGTGTCAATCAGAAAAAAACAGTGTTGCGTGTTATGAAAATATTTTACAAGACCGTAAACGCAGCCAAGAAGACAATAGATAGGTAGATTTTTCCGTAAAAAATGCATAATGTGTTTTTAGAACTAAAGTATGTGTTGATTTGCATTTTGTACTGACTTTTGGTTATGCTTAAACGTGACCTCCTTATACGCTAATTTCACTTACGTGAGTTTTTGGGGAACGCATCCCTCGCTATTACTGTAAAATAATAGTAATACTTTGATGTGAAAGATTTAATTCGGTGAGCTAAAGGTTTGATGATCCAGTATGAAAGATCAGGAGTAGATGGAACTTGAGAATAATTAATAAATAATATAGTATTTAAAAAAATGACAATGTTATCAGTGTACATTACACCTTATTTTAATGTTAAAATATAATTAATGTTTCTTAAATTATTTAACGTAATTAATGTTGCAATTCTAACTGGCATATATCATTAATTATAATATATATATATTTTGAATATGATGTCACTTAATACATACAATTTGGCATCCTTCAAGCGCAGTGTGAAGAGGCATCTCACAAAGCCGGCATAGCGGAGGCGTTCACAGCTTAGGAGGAGTGCGGTCATATGGCGTGCTAAAATAAATTTAAAAAACATGCACAGGTTATATTTGACAATTATGGCAGTAATCTCGTTACACGTTTTTCCGAAGCGATGGCAATTAAAAGATTGTTTCTAAGTGCATTTTTTTTCCTATTTAGAGTTTTTTGACATCTGTCAAGTGAAGTTAGCTGCAAGTCCAGTTGTATTCTTAGTTGGCTCGCATTGTACTTATATAGGGTATTGAGGCCACATGTCACTCACCATAAAAAAGGTAACATGGTAGCTTTAACTACAAATAATAATTAGCAACATATAACCGGACACAAAGGCATGCATTACCCACCACTATGTCTTCTATAATTACTTATTTAACAATCGACAGGCAACATTGTTGTCTATTTACGCGTTTTAATACAACTGTCTGTCTGTCACTCTTTCATACTGACAAAGTTTGTCCACTTTAAAATTAATTTTTTGAAAGTAGTCAGGTATAAAGAGAAGAGTGTGCAGTGTCAATCTGCATGGTGCACATTCGTCACCTCAAGCCGCCATAGCGGAGGTGACTACTGCCTGTAAAAAAATCTGTAGCAGCAATGAAATAAAATGAAAATTATTTATTAACGTGGATGGACTCGGCATGCACTTGTTCATCGTCAGAATCTACTTTTGGCTTCGGAAAGGCATATGACGAGAAGACAGCCATAAGAAACTCGTCAATTATAGCCTGTGTTTATAATAACAAAAAAAAATGAATTATAAATTCAGAAAAAAAAAATATTCGCAACTAACTTAACAAACATAACTAAACCACAATATGGGGCACCAAAATGAAGAAAGTTATATATTATTATTATAGGCAAGCGTGCTCCACCTTAGACCGCATCACTGCTTAACATCAGGCAGGGTGCGGTCAAACGTTTGCTTATTAAGCATTTAAAAAAAAATATCAATGGTTTCAGTTCCGCAGATGGACCGCACTGTTATCATAATTATGCCGAATTACAAAAAAAATTTGTTCACGCCACTCTAGCTTTAGTATCAGATGGAGTGTGATCATATCTCGAGCTTTTATATAAAAAAAAGTCAAATATTCTCAAACACGGCCTCCAAAACTTAACAATGTCTAATTCCTTCACAGTTCATGTCTTAAGTAATTTGATTAACATTTATTTATCTGAAATGCGGTCATTAAGGTGTGTATGTGGAGTCACGATAACGGATCGAATGAGGAATAGTGTTGTGCGCGATAAATGTGCTTTGAAAGATGATGTAGTGACGAGGATTGAGAAAGGAATGCTTCGACAATACTTGGAAAGGATGTGAATGGATGCATTAAACAAGGCAGACCCAGAAGGGTGTTTTCCGATCAAATAGGAGACATCCTCATGAAAGCTGAGCTGCCTAGTGCCCATAACCGTCGGACGTGCATGGAGAGAATTGTGGATGTGAAGGAAGCGAGGGTGTTGTGTCAGGATCGTGGTAAGTGGCGTTCCGTTGTCTCTGCCTATCCCTGTGGGAAAAAGGCGTGACAATTGTATTGTATTATTTATCTGATGGTATTTAAACAAATAAATTTATGTGTACAACATATTAAAGTAGACATCTAATATAATACTACATTGTCAATCATATATCGCACAATGTACAATTATTGTTACGCTTTTTGAAACATAATGAGTGCCTTCAAAGTAAGCTATTTTATTATTATTAAATATCATTTATTTCCAATAACTTTTACAAATTCCGTTAAGTTGAACTTGTGGGCCTAAGTAAACATAACTACTTAAGTGTAGGAATGGGACGTGAGTAAATCGGAACGCGAAATGAACGTAGCGTTAAACGTTAAATACTAACTCGTGCAAAATCTTTATTTTAAGCCTATGTGGTAATTTTTAACACGCTAATCACGCTAACATTAACGCTAACACAGATGGAGTTATACCATATCATTCAAGACAACACAAACAGCTATAAAATATAAAAATAAATAATATCTATATCATAAATTCATCATAACATCTCCCTCCTCCGATTCGGAATAGAGGTGGCTTTCTATTAAAAAAAATTATTCAAAGGACTTCCTAGGGATGGAAAGGGTTATAAATTTTTCCTCCTTTAACCTTAGATCCTTTAAGCGGAGCGTGAAAAAGCATCTTGGGCCGGCATAGTGACGGCGACTGGGGCTACCGTGTACTGCGGTTCTCCAGTCGTCGGAACCCGATCCATTGGAGGACTGTGCTCACCATCAGACCAGTCGACGTCACATGCCGCGTCAATATATATGTAAATATAAACTAAATATACGCATACGGGCAACAGCTAATATTAAAATAAATAAATAAAATAATGCGATGGCGTGTTTTTAAAAAGATATCCGTCAATGTCATCGGACAAGATTCGAACATTCGTTTTATAAGAATTATTACACGCCATATAAAGAAATACAGATTTATATCTTATTCAATTTAAAACGCCGCGAATTTAAAATCATGTGCTACTTGAATGATTTTTATTAAGAACTGTTGATTTTTTTTTATTTATTATAATTTATTTCTTTATGTTACTTCAAACCATAACATTGAAAAGAAATGTCTGCGAAAATAATCATAATTTATGATAATATGATAAAATAGCTTTACACAATTCATAAAAGCAGAAAAACCGTCAAATTTTCATCCAACTCATTTGACATGTAACGTAAATATGGCCTCATATTTTCACGCCATTTCAACTCTGCCCTCCACAAAGGAATGCCCGTCCGTTAGAATTAATGTTCCTTCATACATTTTATACTCTACCTCCGAACGTCTATTAACCCACTAATATAAGCTTTAATTCGCTCACGAATAGAAGTCAATTTCGCGCATAACGCCCGAGGTTTATACGTCTATCTGTTAGTTTAAAAATGAATTTTCCGCAGAGTTCCCGTCGTGTCTATCCGAGCACTTTGCAAGATAAAAATGTAGCGGCAAAGACGCATAGATCAAGCGCTAGTGTCGGGAGAGGGGTTGGCAAAAAGTGAACACGACTCTTGACACTTTGAACATTAGTTCTGAGCTGTTGTTACCGAGACACGCACGAGATGTATGGGACTATAAACCACACAGCGCTACTCGAAATATTTTTACTTTCTTTTCATTAGTATGATATTCTCCAAAATATATATTAGGAAAACGTACATAAACACACTAACAATGTAAGAAATAAAATAAAGCATTAACCCGCAATAAATTGATACAGTACTATACATTATTCTAAGAATAAAACGAAGATATATCGCTCAATAAAAGTTAAAGGAAATAATAGTGGCCGTAACAAATAAACAAACAATAAAAGAAAGGATAATAAATAAAATGTTATTACAATGTATACGACAACATACGATAATAAGAGAGTTCCTCGTAGCGGAAAAAGGCAATAATTAAAGAAGTCACCGAGAGATTTACATCGGAACGGTGAACAGTCGTCCTAACTATAAAATTTGCTACAACCGTTTATCTGAAACGAGAAGCTTTCACAATAAACAAACCGGAGAAACGAACGGATAAAGCCGAAAGACTCGCATATATCTCACGCGGCAATAAAATAAATCCACCGCCCGCCCCATAATAACACTCGGCGTCGGTGAATTATTTTCTAATCCCGAGCGAACTAATAGTTCGCACGTGTCTACCCTAAACGCTGACTTACCGAAAGCTTCACAAGAAAAACATGAATTTCCGTAACGCCTCTTAATGCGAGCACCTTAATAATTGTCAAATAAATTTGGAGGTAAAGCCGCTGGAAAAAGAGCTGCAGCTACATTAAAGCGGGAAACGTAATGATGCCATAAAGTCGAGAGTGCGCTATCGATCCCTCAGCGGCGGAATGCAAGCGATTTGTAACCGCTTTACGGATACCTAATGCTCTTAACGGCCCACGGTTTATTTCTGATGACAGCAATATTTTGAAAGGCGAAGACGGAATTCGTGGACGCGGCGATATCTTTATTATTCGTTTCGGAATTAATTTCACGATTATTGCGCTCGTGCACGTAAATATACTTAACTGGTCGTTATTAATAGTTTAATCTCGTTTGGCCTTGTGATTATTGTTATTATCGGAGGATCTTCCGTTCGTAAATCTATATTGTATTATGTTGGCACATTTCAAATATATTTCAATTGAAAGTGGAGGATAGTTATGATCTTGTGTGCAGAAGTAGTATTTTCCTGTTCTGTAATTCCCGAGGTCATAACTCAGAGTTGCCACATTAGGAGCTCGGTAATTGCCAGTGTCGGCGCTCCGGCATCGTGATAAATAATACCCGGCAAGTCCACGGTGAAATATTGTGGCCGGTCTGCAACTGCATTTACTTTCAAAGTTGCATTACACCTTTTGTTCGCGCGTTTTATTTTATGCTGATGAGTTTCGTGAAGATTTGTTGTTTGTTTCGGTTTAAAATTTACTCTACATTTTAAAATTATACTTTTTGGTAATATTAAATCATTATTATTAAGAAAGTAGCCAGGTATAACGAGAGGAATGTGCACTGTCAATCTAGAATGGTACATGCTCGTCTCCTCAAGCCGGCATAGTGGAGGCGACATGGACTGTACTCTAGCTTTACATCAGGCGGAGTGTTGTCACATGCCGAGCCACAATGATAAAAAAAAAAGTTTTTTAGTAATTGTACATTTACTCTGTTACTTTATGTGTTTACGTCCCTTCAGTATAATCGATTGTTATTCCAAATACAACAACTTATGACATCTATTAATTATTTCTTTACCAATGTCAATAATACACACACACGCACACATGTAAGAAATGAAGTAATCCGCATAAACAAAGGTCCCCAGTGCATTTTCATCCAAGTCATTTACTGAAACAACAATAAGTTACTCGCATATGGTCTGCTTAATCCCGACTCCCATATTTCATGGTACCCACATCCGCACGTTGCCGGCTTAGCTCCACAACGACCAAATAGGACATTGATGTTTTGACCTCATTCACATAGTTCCTTTAGACCTCGTACATTTTTCTTCAAAGTTGTCAAAAAAACGTTATAGTAATGTTTTTATTATATTTATTATCTAGTATTATTATTTTAGATTTACATTGACTTTATTTCTATTGATAAATGTGGCTAATTTTATTTTATTTTTGTGCTTTTTTTTTTCGCCTATACTTAAATTATAAATCTCATTTTCACAATCTTCTCATCATTGAAGTAGATATGGGTAAAACAGGTTATATGATATTTTTATTCGGGATACAATAAGATAGAATAGTTGTGTACAGCTATTTTATTTCGTTTTAAAACTTTCCTAGAGATGTTTATCGATACATTTTTTTAAATTATTATTATTGTAGCCTGTTCTATGACAACACTCCGCCTCATGTAAAGCTAGAGCGCGGTCCATGAACAGGAAAACTGCTACTACAGATAAATCTCTATAGGCAGCAATCGCCTCCACTATGCCGACCTGAGGAGACGAGCATGTACCATCCAGATTGACAGTGCACACTCCTCTCATTATATCTGGCTACTTTCAAACTATTCCCGAAACGCGTCATGGTCACTTCACGGGTGTTACATTCGAAAGTGGTGACACTACCCCAGGATGGCAGACTGGGCTAATAACCATCGTCAGCCTGTCTACCACTCTTTATTACTGACCAAATTGCATATAAATACACAGAATTTAGTGAGGTTCGAAGCCTGGTCTTTTTTTTTTTTTTATTGTAGCTCGACATGTGACAACACTCCGCCTGATGTAAAGCTAGAGTGCGGTCCATGAATGGAAACAACTGCTACCACAGAGAAATCTCTACGGGCTGCAGTCGCTTCCACTATGCCGGCTTGAGGAGACGAGCATGTACCATTTAGATTGACAGTGCACACTCCTCTCTTATACCTGGCTACTTTCAAACTATCCCCGAAACGCGACAAGGTCACTTCACGGGTGTTACATTCGAAAGTGGTGGTACTGCCCCAGGACGACAGACTGCCTACCAGTCTTTAATAGTGAATATAGGCACTGAGCGACCAAAGTACATATAACAAAGTTACATTGGTACCGGTCTTTAGCGAGGTTCGAACACGGGTCTCATTGATCGTGAGTTCACGCGTCTTACCGCTAGACCACGGCCGGTCTCATCCTGGATGACCGATGACGATCTTAAAATGATACGCTTGTTAGTGTTAAATATTGAGAAAGTATTTGTTGTTAAATTGGGTCAAATATTGGATAGTAACGAGAACTGTAGACTGTGTGCTACTTAATCCTAAGTTACCTAATCTGTTGTCTTTAACTGCGTCGACGATTAACACAGCCTTTAACTGTGGCCAGATTTCAGCTGTATGAGTGCTAACTCTGTGGTTTGTTTACTCATGTTGTTTCCAATTAACTACTTATACATATTTTGTGTATTCATTTAGTTTATTATACAATGATAAAGATTTGTAGATTGCAATTTTATTTTTTAAAGTAAGTATCACAGTTTTTTTTTGTAAAATTCATGTTTAAATTGATTTTTTTATACCATAGCTATATTGCTTACAATATTATAAAACTTCGATTATTCTGTATTCTTGTATGTTTATTTGTTTAAACACTTTAATAATAAAAAATAAGGAGATAAAAAAAAACAAAAATAAAATATAACTTTTTTTATTGTAGCTCGGCATATTATGACAACACTCCGCCTGATGTACTCGTAAAACTAGAGTGCGGTCCATAAACTGCCACTACAGATTTTCTACAGGCGGCAGTCGCCTCCGCTATGCCGGCTTGAGGAGATGAATGTGCCCACCCAGATAAACTATGCCAATTCAACAAAGAAATAATCTGTTGTGTAAGACATTGCTGGAAGCGAACGGTACACAAAATATGATTTAGTGAACTTATATTTATGGGATTTGGCATACTCTATGTATGTACACAAGATAATAAGCATACAAAGGTATTTTGAGTTAGATAAGTTGATTTTCCCACAAATTCTGTCCCACATTGTGAGACAGTTGATGCGTGTGATAATGTAAGGCGTAAATATTTCAGTACGCCTTCCTAACATCAGTTAGGTCTTACTTTACAGCTACTTAGTGCCTCGCGTGACGGCTTCCTTTTACGGCTTTACACCTATTCTAACCTGATACAAATTCAATTACTTTGTTTAAAATTAATGCTTACCATTGAATTAGACACCACACTCTTTGCAATAATTTTTTTTTAAATTCCATAATAAATATTGCAAGTCTTCTATGAGGAACATGTATTTTTTTTTTATAATCATGTTTCTTAAGAGCTAAATAGACGCCGTTGATATTGCAGAAGGGTTGCTCACGCGATCGTGTGTCGATTTATGTAAAAAAAAAATTTGGAAAAAATAAATCGAAGATTCCCTAGGTATTGTATTGTCTAATATCATGATGAAAATAAAAAACCTAGCTATTGATAGTTTAGAAGGAAAATAGTTTTATATTTCTAAAGTTTTTTTTCTTGCAATGCCAACGGCTATCCAGCTCTTAAGACAGATTAAACTAAAATAGAACAAAGTGAGTATTTAATGTTAAAATATCAAATTGAAGATGAATGAATAATTAGGTCAAAACGGGACAAACCCTTGGTGTAGCGGACGGTTTACGTCACAACGAAGTAGAAAACTAGGTTGTCTAGAATTTAGTGTCTCTACACAGTAACGACTTTTGTCTAACATCAGCTTCATACTTTACTAGTGACATGATGTGTTTATTTGACGCTAAATGAGTTGCTTAGTAAACTTATGGACTATATTTTTTAACATGATTTAGTTTTATTAAACCTCATTCATTGCTCTTGCAATATTGAATATATATAAGTTAGGCTGCGATCCATGCACGAAAACTACTATCACAGACAAATGTTTGAAAGCACTCCACTATGCCGGCTTGAGGAGACAAGCATGCGCCATCCAAATTGAAAGTGCACACTCCTCTCGTTATACCAGGCTACTTTCAAACTATTCCCGAAACGCGACAAGGTCACTTCACGAGTGTTACAACGCCAGGACGGCAGACTGAGTTAACAACCATCATCAGTCTGCCTTAATCGATTCTTAGCAGGCATAATGGTTTTTTTTTAATCTAATGATTTCTTTGCCTCCGTTGAATATTTTTCGATATTTGGTCATGAAAGCTCACATGAAACATCAACCTGTATAACTACGTACTCAGTGCGTATCTTTGTCTAATAGATTTAATCTGAAACATACATTAGTATCTCATTTAATAAAGGTTTTAAAGAAAAGTAGTAAGTATAAAACCAATTGATAGCTATTGAAGTAAACAGCCATTTATGTTCCATCCCACTCCCTCACAGACTACAATATATAAATGCATCTCTTTCCTGAAGATGCAATTCTTATCAAATGCATCCTTATTGCTACAATATCGGGGTAATGGTGTTGCAATCTTATCTAATATTACATTTGCTCGCTACCTGTGACAATATTTTGTTTAAGATACATTTTACTTTATTTTTTAAATTATACCTCGGCATATGACAACACTCCGCCTGATGTAAAGCCAGGGTGCGGTCCATGAAAGGAAACAACTGCTACTACAGATAAATTTCTACAAGCAGTCGTCGCCTCCGCTATGTCGGCCTGGGGAGACGAATGAACATCATTCAGATTGGTAGTGCGTATTACTGCTGCCTGTAGAAATTGATCTGTAGTAGCAGTTGATACCGTTCATGGCCCGCACTCGTTTGTTACATAGAACAGAAATTAGTCGCAAAAGAGAGGTTTTTGCTTAAAATCGCAACTAATTCAGAAGTATTTTGAGAGCACCGACAGATTTCTGCATCTAGAAGAATCGATAAAATCTTTCTTCTGTCTACACTGGAGGACATAGATACTGGGTACATCATCATTATTTTAGTGCACTTTTTCATAGTTTTATAACTAGATACTAAACTCTGATGTTAAGCTAGAGTGCGGTCCATGAACGAAAACAATAACTTCCACAGAGATTTTTTTTCTCGCATGAAGAGTTGTGCAGTTTGGCAGTCCGCTCGTTTACCACCTGTGTTTACCACCAACCAAAGTACCGTAAACCATAGAGTTATATACTAGAGGTGCAAATTTCATACATCTGAAATAAAAAAAACCGTAGGCGGCTTCAATGATTTGACAATGATGCCACCAAGTCAATACTAACTGATAGAGAGCCTAAAAGTGACTGCGGTCATCTTTTCTTTCGCGTCGCAATGGGAGCGTTATTTCACATCTAGTTGTATATATCAATGCCGTAAACATAGAATAAATGATATTGTTACGTACATCTGGGGTGCGAAAGAGACAGCATGCGTCGAAGTTACTGGAAAGGTCTCGTATAAGCGGCGTAGCGTAAACATCTTGACCATGCCCACGCGAGTGGCGTGACCTGTGACCTTGTTTACATTAATTATTAGTAAACAACTTCGACGAGATCTTTCTCGAAGCTTCCTCCTGTTTGAGTATAATTACTGACACCCGAGTGTCCCAAGGAGTAGTCCTATTTTGGATGCGATAACAAGCGATACTGAACAGCGGCTATCGTACCACTCCTGCTTCTACGTTATTGTGTGTCGTATGCAATAAATCGGTGTGAAGACCGAAGTCGTGTATTTTATTTTGTACTCCCCACGAACGTACCAATATATTTTTTAAATTCAGATAAATTTGTGCGGCAGTGTAATGGTAGAATCTCGAAGGAAATGAGATAACGTAAAGGATTGTTCACATTGAGTTTCTCTCTACAAGGCCGTTTAGATAGAGGCACGGAATCGATTCCACTGTTATAACATCATTACGACCTTATTCAATTCTGTAGTAGACAGTTATATTACTTGTTTATTAACCATTATGATTTTTACCACAGAGAAATCACTAACTACATAAGAGCGGCCGTGGTCTAGCGGTAAGACGCGTGAACTCACGATTGATGAGACCCGTGTTCGAACCTCGCTAATTCTGACCGGTACTGTTGGTGAGAAGAAGCACAGTCTGCTGGTTAAATAATATTCACATCTACTTCCATATTCGTTTATTTCTTACACCACAATAAAATAAAACACTCTCCTATAACAATTCAATCGACGCCATAACTATTACACACACACGGAAAACAAAACCATCTTAACTACCAAAGACTAACTATGCCATAGATAAAACATGATGTTGCTATTCAATACTCCTCCTCAACATCATCAGTTTTATCAACTATACCTAAACTACAAACATGCCTATTAAAAGAACTCTTCGCTAAAGGCTTTGTAAAAACATCTGCTAACTGTTCATGGGTATTTATATACTTTACATTTATTACACCTTCCTCTACTTTCTCCTTGACAAATCTATATTTAATATCAATATGCTTCAAACGTTTGCTTCACAAAGAGCTACTAATTCAGCTTCTGTGGTACTCAAAGCCACACTTGTCTGCTTCTTAGACTTCCATATAACGGTATTATTAAACAATTTAAACACATATCCTGTAGTTGACTTTCTGTCATTCTCTCTCGCCCAATCAGAATCTACATAACCAATTAATGGTATATCACACTCATCTTTCACATATCTTAATTTATAATCAACTGTACCTTTTACATATCTCAATACCTTCTTAATACTCTTCCATAAACTTTCATTTGGCTTCGACTGATATCTACATAAATAATATACTGCTGTTGCTAAATCTGGTCTAGTACCTACTGTTACATACATTAAAGAACCTAATAACGACCTACACATTCTCTCATATGACATATCCACATCAAACTCCTCATTCATTATAAAATTTACATCCATTGGTATATCTACACTTCTACAATCATTCATACCATATTTTCTTAAAACATTTTTCAAATATTTACTCTGATCCATCATCAAACTATTATCCTTCTTCTCAATTGAAATACCTAAGTAAGTTAACTTATCAGATCCCATATCTTTCATTCTAAATTGTGAACTCAAAAACTCTTTAACTGAATCAATCTCTCGTGTATCACTTCCCATTATCAACAGATCATCGACATACAATAAAATATACAAATCTTCTTTCATATACAAACAAAAATCATTCTCTGATCGTTTAAAACCAAACTTTCTTATTGTTTCATTAAAACATTCATACCAATATTTAGGTGATTTCCTGAGACCATACAAAGACCTATTTAATTTTAACACATAATTCTCTTTAACTGTTATGCCTACTGGTGGTTTCAAAAATACTACTTCATCTATCTTTCCATATAAAAATGCTCCCTTTACATCCATTTGATGTATATGATAATCTCTGTAAGTTGCAATTGAAAGTAATATTCTTAACGTTTGTAATCTCAATACTGGCGAATATATCTCATCAAAATTATTCTCTTGTTGAAAACCCCTAACTACTAATCTTGCCTTCTTAATAATTTCATCACCTACATACTTCTTAGTAAACACCCATTTTGTATCAATCAATAATTTCTCCTCTTTAGGTTTAGGAACAACACTCCATGTCTTACTCTCATTTAATACTTTAATTTCTTCTTCTACAGCTTTCATCCAACCATCTCTATCCTCTCTAAACTTAATATCTTCAAAACGCGTCGGTGTATCATCATTCATCTGTCCAGTATACAATGCAAACAACACTTCTTCAGAATCATTAAAATCAGTCACATAATCTTTCATCCATCTCGGTTTCCTTATTGTACGGTTTGCTTTATCTTTCATCTCACTATCACTACTCTTCTGTCTAATCAATACTTCATTTTCCTCATTAACACAATCAATATCACCTTCTGATTCCTCATTGTTACTTTCCTCTATCTTATCTTTATCTCCCATTTCTATCACTACTAACTCCTCCTGTTTCTCACATCCTTCATCAAATATTACATTTCTTCCAACTATTACTTTATTTTCAGTTTCATCCCATAACTTATAACCTGCTCTACAATAACCTATCATTCTCAACTTCTGTCCCTTAGCATCCCATTTACTTCTCATGACTTTCAGTATATGATTATATGCGACACATCCAAAAACTCTTAAACTACACACATTAGGTTTCCGTCCTTCCCATCCTTCATACGGTGTATACTTCCTTCCACTCGTAGGGCTTCTGTTTATGACATATGTAACAAAATATAATGCTTCTCCCCATAATTCCTTCGGTAATTTTGATTCTAATAAAATAGTACGTGCCCTGTCAACTATCGTTCTATTCATTCTCTCAGCTACTCCATTCATCTCTGGATTGTATGCTACTGTATATTGCATTAAGATACCATTATTGGAACAAAAATTCTTAAATTCCTGTGACACATATTCTTTACCATTATCAGTTCTTAATTTTAACAAATTTCTATCAAAATGTTTAGTAACGTAATTATAATAATCTCTAAATTTATCGAACACCTCTGACTTGTTTTTTAACAAATATATTATGGTAAAATGAGTATAGTCATCAATAAAAGTAACAAAATATCTATATCCGTCAAATGTAGGTGGGTCCATAGGTCCACATACATCACTGTGCACTAATTCAAGAGGTTTACATGCCCTATATCCAGTTTTATTAAAAGGTAATCTGGTACTCTTCCCTATCATACATGATTCACATAACATTTTTGATAATTTAACATTTTTCAAATCGCTCATTCCTTCGACTAAATTTTGTTTCGATAATAAATTCAAATCATTAATATTCAAGTGACCATATCTCCTGTGCCATAAATTTATAATATTTAAATCATTTTTGTTAGTGTAATTACAATAATTCTTAATAACTTTAGTGGTTAATGTATACAACGAACCTTCACTATAACCTAACATTATTAAATTACCATACCCATTGTAAACATATACTTTGTTGTTTGAAAACACTACTTTATGTCCACTGTTTACGCCTAATTTACAATATTTATTATTGTTATTATTCAGGCGCTTATTTTTGTATTTTGACATGTCCTTCGAAATAAAGTTAGTTGCTTATTGAACGCTGACCTGTTAGCATTGCATTTTTATTTTGAGTTTAACCTAGCACCGTGGCAGCTGATTCTGGCGAGTTTATGATTTAAACATGGCCGATTCGAGCCGGATATAAGGAACCAGCTACAGGACCTCTGGATTATTGGGTTACTGAAATTCCTGAAAATTACGGAATCTGCGAGCGTCATCTGTAAGGCATCAAGGCGGATCGTAATTTATTATTAATACAGTGTTTCAGCTCATTTTCATCCCAATACTCGTCTTTCGTGTGTAATAGGTATTATAATTGTGAACAGGTTAGTTACAACTCATTTTGTCATATAATTATTATCTATAAAATATAACCTATTTTAGGTAGCTATTTATTTGTCAATTTTAATGTGCTAATAATTACTTAGTTGGTTGTATACTTATTCCCTAACGACAGTAATGATCTTTAATTGTGTATTTATGTATGTTATTTTGGTGTAAACACTTAATCATTACCTTCATCGTTTTATATACTTACCTACATACTAAGCTTATTGTTATTTTTATTAGCTAAAATTGTATATAGCCTTAATATTAGATAATAATTGTGTTTCTTCATGCATTTTTCAGGTGATCTAACGCACGCATCCTAGAATGACTGACAGGAAAGGGAAAGATATTGATTTATTGTATAAAAAACGCGCCAGTTATAAAGGGCGTCTTTCCGCCTTTGTTGAATTTGTCAGTGGTTTGAAACAACCGTTGAACCGGTCTCAGGTACATGAACTGCAATTAAAGGTCGATATAATAACAAAATTATACGTAGATTTTGATGCTGTGCAACTGAACTTAGAATGTTCAGTGGGTGACGCGGATATTGAGTTACAAGTCAGGGAGGAATTTGAGAGTGCGTATTCCAAGGTCGTCGCCGACGCGAAACTACTGATGCCCTCTGACGATACGACTAATATTAAGTGTGAACGCGGATCACGTGTTAACAATGGTCTTGTCAAGTTACCCACTATTCAGTTGCCCAGGTTTAACGGCTCTTATGATGATTGGTTGGAGTTTCGTGATACCTTTTCAAGCCTTATTCATTCTAACGATGACATTGACGATATCAATAAATTCCATTATTTAAGGGCGTCTCTTCAAGGGACAGCTGCAGTAGTTGTTCAGTCAATTAACTTGTCCTCAAGTAACTACATGATAGCATGGCGTACGTTGTACGATCGTTTTGATAACAAGCGTTTACTTATACAAAACCATGTAGCAGCATTATTCGAGATGGAATCTATTATGAAGGAGTCGTCATTTAGTATTAAGCGTATGATAGATCAAGTTAATAAAAATTTAAGAGCATTAGATTCATTAGGTCAACCTATCACTCATTGGGACACTCTGCTTATACATGTAATTACAAGGAAATTAGATGTTAAAACATTTCGTGAATGGGAGGAATATAAAAGTTGTTTAGATGCCGATTGTTCCATTACGTTGACCAATTTATTCGCTTTCTTGCAAAGTCGAGGTGACTTGCTCGAGACATTAGAGATGTCGAGTAATAAACATTCAGTTCCCGGTCAATGTAAAATAAATAATAGAAATAAATCTATGGTTGCACTCACAGATTCGCTTGACAGTCGGCAAAGTGTTAGTTCTAGCGCGTCTAATTATATTCAACCATGTCCTAAATGTAAGGGTGTACATCTACTTAGGGATTGTTCCCAATTTTTATCTCTGAGTGTTGACCAGCGTTTAAAGTTATTACCCGAATTAAAAGTGTGTTTCAATTGTTTCCGCACTGGGCATTATGCTCATCGTTGTCATAAACCTGGATGTACTATATGTAAACGTAAACACAATACTCTCGTACATTCCGCAGATACGCAGTCGCCCCAGGTGAACGCTAGCGACGATGACGCTGCCGCTACTGATAACGACTGTTAAAGCACAAGTCTTTCGGCGCGCATAGGTACGCAGAGCGAGTCCGCGTTATTATTGACTGCATTGGTTATACGATTGCGCATGCAGCGAGCGCGTGCGATTTTAGACAGCGGAAGTACGTTGTGCATTATTACTGAGAGGTTATGTGATAAATTAAAATTATTAATAAATAAAATAAGTACATCAATTTAGGCATAAATAATTATTCATCCCGTGTCGGAAAAATGTGTCGGGTAAAAATGAAATCTTTAAACGATAATTATACGAATCGTAATACTGAGCTCACAACTGCGGACAATGTTCCGTCTAAATATGTTAATTTAAATGAGTTAAAAATGCCTAATAATATTTGTTTGGCCGATCCTAATTATTATAGGTTCTCACCTGTCGACATAATTATTGGTGCTGGTGTTTTTTTGGGATTTATTAGGATCGAGTAAAATATATTTAGGTGATAACGGGCCGATACTATTGAGACTAAATCGGTCGGCTAGTTTCTGGTCTTCATATTTGTAATAAAGTGCCGAGTTCTAATTCTAATATCAAATGTAATTTGTCAAAGGTAGTTACTGCAGTCAGTGCTTCTCCTAGCGAATGACTTCATAACTGATTAATGCGTTTTAGGCGGCCTAAGAAGGCACGCCCTGAGTCTTCGCCTTATTCTGAGGAGAAGTCGAGGTGTATATTGCGAGTGCAGCCTCGTCGACCTTTGTGAATATTAGAATTAATTGTTGATAGATTTAGATTCGGCATGTATCTAAGTATAATATTTATTATTAATTTTAGAATGTTAATTAAAACGCTTAACCATTCGATAGTTAAAAAATGTTGACCCCTTATTTGTTCACTTTTAGCACTGTGTATTGATCCCATGGTGCGCATTTTTGATAAATTGTGGCATTATAGGTAGTCATGGGATGATATTGTACTACTCAGGGATAGTTGTGCCCTGAATGAAGACTGTCGATTAACTGGACGTATTCTTCGTTAGATAGTTTGTGATTAATATGAGGTGCGTGGGTTTACATTATGTTTACAGACGCGTCACAAATGGCTAGCGGTGCTGGTGTCTACGTTTGCAGTATTGTTTAATCGATTAGGTATAGGTAGATAGTACGTTTAGTAGTTGCTAAGAGTAGGGTCACATTATCTTATATTGCGTTTTAAATTGATTGGTGAAAAGGAAATTATAATTTAAAATCTTATTAATGACGAGCTACAAGATGCATTGAAATTAATTATTAGAATTTCTTAACAATAATCATTAGTTTTTAAATATTATAACAATTTAATTATAGTTGAACCTTGCCTAATGTGCCCATTATTTAGTTTTAATGCATTCATCAACGAAGTAGTGTTATATAGTGTTGTATTTCTGACTTACCTAATAATAATAAATATCATATTTTATTACAGTCCACTTATATCGATACCAAATTATTGTTAGGCTTATGATCTTGTCAGATTAATGCATGTTGGGTTACAATTGCCTTTAGCTTCGATTAGGGTTTCTTATTTGTCGATCGGAGGAGGCTTAGCAAGGTAGTATTGTTATTGTCAGTGCATCAAGTGTATTAGTAGTCTCGTATGGAGGCAAAGTAGTTGCATCCTTTGTGGTATGATAACCATTTTATGATACTGAGAATCTCAGTCTGAGATAGACTATTATCTGCATTGATCGTCAAGGTCGAGAATCCCAGACTGTTAAAATATAATGTATATTGCAATTTTCATTTATAATAGTTTACATTAAGGTCATTGACCTTGAATTAGTGGGCGACTTGACAAACGATAATTTTCACTCTGCCCGTGCGCAGATTTATGTTGTGTTGAGAAAAACTGGTTTATATTTTTCTGACAATGGTATCTCGTTTGTCAGTCGTAGATTGAATTAAAATTGGTAATTTTGAAAATTTAATTGCAGTTCTCTTCCTGAAACTATGGCTAATGAAGGCATCATTATTTTTCTCCGTCTTGTTCCGCCTCTTTTCTGTGGTCTCTGGGAGGCTGGCGTTAAGTTAACCAAATTTCATTTGTTGCGAGTATTGGGTCATTGTTATTTTAGTGTATAAGGAGCTTAACACTGTATTGATTCAGACAGAAACTGTTCTCAACCCTCGCCTGCTTGCGTCGCTGTCATCAGATCCCAACGATCTGATAACCTTAACTCCCGGTCACTGCTAATAGCGGATATTGAAGAGGAGAAGTCCACTCGCTTATAGCTATACCAACGGATCGAGCAGCGGAGACATTTTTGGAGCAGGTGGAATGGGGATTATGTCAGTGAACTCCAGTAATGCCTGCAACGTTAGTAACTTGAATGGCGTAAGAATAGTTCACTCATTGTTGACAGTCTTGATATAAGAAATGAAGAAAACCATCCACTGGAGACTGTTCCAAGTTGTTGCTGTTCCCCTGGATCTGTGGTATTAACCGAGTGGCAGATGTGGAAACTTCATCAGGGATCATTTGTCGGGCCTTTAGCAGATTATGTCTTCTCCCGAAGAATGAAGAGTGTTGAAAGTCGAGCTTTCAACGCCCGGGGGCATGTTTACGCCTAATTTACAATATTTATTATTGTTATTATTCAGGCGCTTATTTTTGTATTTTGACATGTCCTTCGAAATAAAGTTAGTTGCTTATTGAACGCTGACCTGTTAGCATTGCATTTTTATTTTGAGTTTAACCTAGCACCGTGGCAGCTGATTCTGGCGAGTTTATGATTTAAACATCCACTATTTATAATTCTAGATACTGATAACAAATTCTTTCTTAATTCAGGCACATATAAAACATTTTTAATACTACAATACTGTAAACTACCATATATCCAACTCTTAACCTCAATGTCACCCATTCCTACAGCTTTCAATACGACATCATTTTTAGCTGCTGCAATAATTTTAGGAGTCTGTAAGTTTATATAGTTAGAAAAATAACTTTTATCATTCACTAAATGATCTGAACAACCGGAGTCTATACACCATAACACTTCACTCCTACTCGGACCTACCTCACTTCGCTCACTTATAAACACATCACTTATCTCCTCCTTCGTCCCGGCAACCAAAGAACACCCGGCTCCTCCTGCACCTCGCCACGATCCACCGTTCCTTCCTCGTACATATGATGAACCTCTATGCTGCCACGGTCCACGTCCACCATTCTGCCTTTGTCCACGTCCTGTGTTCTGCCACTGAACATGTCCTGGGTTTCGCCACTGTCCATGTACTGGGTTGCTCCACTGTCCACGTCCTGGGGTCTGCCACCGATTAAAACCTCCTGCCACATTTGCTCGATTCGGACATCTTTCAGCCTTATGACCACTTCGGCCACATGAAAAACATAAAAATGCACTCTCGATTTTGTTAGAACTGTTTGATCCTTTTTTCTTTTCTTCCTCTCCTAGTAACCTGTCCTTTACCAAGTGTAATGATATCTCACTCATTGCTTCCAACGCTGTTACTATGCCCTCATATGACTTTGGCATCGATAATAATATATAATTTATTTTTTCTTCTTCTGATAACTCACTTCCAGCATCACTCAATGTGGAAAATATCTCTTCTAATTTAACAAAATGATGTTTCAAATCTGTACTCTCAATATAACGAATATCTGCCAATTTCCTTCTCATAAATAATTTACTCCTAGTTCCTTTCTGCTTGAAATATTTAACTAAATTTTGAAACATCAAATATGCTGTGTCTTTTTTAATATATTCTATATGACTATCCGCTACACCTGATATTAAAATGGCTTGCGCCTTCGCCTCAATTTTCTCATCTTTTAAATCACTATTAATTATCGCATCCAATACCCCACTCTCTCTCAATATCGATTTAATTCTAAATTCCCATGCACCAAAATTCTCTCCAGCAAACTGCACTATATTCAATTCTTTTCTCTGCATTTTTAACAATAATTCTCAATATACTCATAACCTTTGTTAACTGCGTCACACGCCGCCGCTATTACGCCACTCTTTTTCACACAATATTATCGCGGTCTTGACTGGACTCTGTTCTGTGCTCTGGGCCCATAACCCTGTTGGTGAGAAGAAGCACAGTCTGCTGGTTAAATAATATTCACATCTACTTCCATATTCGTTTATTTCTTACACCACAATAAAATAAAACACTCTCCTATAACAATTCAATCGACGCCATAACTATTACACACACACGGAAAACAAAACCATCTTAACTACCAAAGACTAACTATGCCATAGATAAAACATGATGTTGCTATTCAATAGGTACCAATGTAACTTTGTTATATGTACTTTGGTTGCTCAGTGCCTATAGGATAAAGAGTGGTAGGCAGACTGATGATGGTTATTTGTCCAGTCTGTCGGCCTGGGGTAGTATCACCACTTTCGATTGTAACACCCGTGAAGTGACTTTGTCAGGTTTCGGGAATAGTTTGAAAGTAGCCAGGTATAACGAGAGGAGTGTGCACTGTCAATCTAGATAGTACATGCTCGTCTCCTCAAGCCGGCATAGTGGAGGCGACTGCTGCCCGCACAGGTTTCTCTGTAGTAGCAATTGTTTCCATTCATGGACCGCACTCTAGCTTTACATCTGTGTTACGTGTTGTCACATGCCGAGCTACAATAAAAGAAAAAAAAATGCAGTAGTCGCCTCCACAGTGCCGGATTGAGGATACGAATGTGTACCAACCAGATTGACAGTGCTCTCTGGCTTGGTGCTTTACCTGGCTACTTCCAAGTTGATTTTGAAATGTTAGTCACATTTACTTGGATGGTGCATATTCTTCTCTTTGTAAATGTAAATTTAAACAAGTTAAAAGTGCGGAAGAAGAAGTTTTTAGTTGAGTTAATTTCTAGCATTATGTAGATTACGAGGCGAATGCAGGAAAACATCAAGTTTCAGTCTTCGGCTGTTGTAAAACTTTCTCAACTGTTATCGGATAAGCAATTTTGTGGATTTTGCATACAACAGTGTGCCAGTTCCGACACTCGTTTTTGGGACTAAACCTCGCACGGGATTACCTCTTTACTACTGTTTATATTACTCTTTTTATTATACTTAAAAGCTAGATTTGTAAACACTAATTAGTGACTACAAAATAACAAAAAAATCTATACGTCGCACATTGGGTCGAATTTGAAATTTGAGGACTTAGGAACAGACGCATTTTTTATTTTTTTCTTTGTGCCAATGGATAGACCTAATTAACATTAAAAAAGGTTTCTAAGAGCGATCTTTTTTTTTTATTGTAGCTTGGCATGTGAAAGCATTCCGCCTGGTGTAAAGCTAGAGTGCGGTCCATGAATGGAAACAACTGCTACTACAAAGAAACCTATGCGGGCAGCAGTCGCCTCCACTATGCCGGCTTGAGGAGACGAGAATGTACCATCCAGATTAACAATGCACACTCCTCTCGTTATACCTGGCTACTTTCAAACTATTCCCGAAACGCGACAAGGTCACTTCATGGGTGTTACATTCGAAAGTGGTGGTACTGCCCCAGGACGGCAGACTGGACAAATAACCATCATTAGTCTGCCTACCACTCTTTATCTTATAGGCACTGAGCGACCAAAGTACATATAACAAAGTTATATTGGTACCGGTCAGAAGTAGCGAGGTTTGAACACGGGTCTCATCGATCCTCCTTGCCAAATTTTATCAAAATCTGTTTAGCGGTTTAAGCGTAACAAAAAGACATAGTAACTTTCAAATTTATATTAGATGATTACACAAAGTTTAATATAACATAGTTTAGAGTCTAACCCGTGAGTGGTATCAGTGTAAATATTAACCTATATTAAAGCCATAACATTTCCATACAAATAGAAGCTTTTTCACTGAATGTCCTATAAAACTTGGCATTTACGTCGCGTTGGGTATCATAAACGGATTACCCTTGCTTGTTTAGAGTCGTAATGATAAGCCGGGAACAATGTGGGGGTGGATTTACTCGCACCCTTAAATCTTCATGGCGAATAAATTAAAATTTATTTGTACTGACATAAATGTTACTGCGAATTAGTGATACGAATTTAATTACTTTGTTGTACGACCTTCCCGGTCACGTCTTTCCACCTTCCTATAACATGGGATCCTTCAAGCGCAGTGTGAAGAGGCATCTCATCAAGCCGGCATAGCGGGCGCGACTGCTGTCTGCAGATGCCAT
The DNA here is from genome assembly GCA_948150575.1 of Tinea pellionella. Taxonomy (NCBI): domain Eukaryota; kingdom Metazoa; phylum Arthropoda; class Insecta; order Lepidoptera; family Tineidae; genus Tinea; species Tinea pellionella. The sequence continues at coordinate 9,162,440 of OX411251.1, read as the reverse complement.
GCTCTGACAGCAGTCGCCTCCGTTCATGGATCGCACTCTGGCTTAACATCAGGCGGAGTACGGTCATATGACGTGCTAAAATAAAAAAAAATAATAGATGAGCTACCACAGATAAAGACTGCAGGCAACAGTCGCCTCCGCTATGTTAACTTCATCAGACGAGTATTGTTTAGCTTTAAAGAGCACAGATTCCTGTCGTCATACCTGGCTGCTTCCAAAGTAATCTTGCAACTGACTAAGAGATATCACCAGTCTGCCTATCTCACATTTTAATACATTATATTTTCTCGTTAGGCAGACGGATGATGGTTATTTGTCCAGTCTGCCGTCATGACCTTGAGAACAGTTTGGAAGTAGCCCTAGTATAACGAGAGAAGTGTTCATAGTCAATGTTTAAGCCTTTCACTGTAGTTGCGGAAGAGTCACCGCTGATCGGCGAAATTCCAAGGGAGATTTGATGATCTCACTGCTGGAATAAAGAGAAGGAATAGGACTCACCAGTAATTAGCTGCACGGGAGTTTTTTCACTGTTTTTGTTAGATTTGTTCATTCGTAAGCTTTTAAAGCCCTCTTCGGCACAAGACGCGGCGCTTAAGAGCTCAGCAATGGACAACTTTTTCTTTTCCTTTTTGTGGCACAGGCGGACAACGCAAAGACGATACCGCGTACAGCCTGCTAAGATTTTTGGAAGGAGGTCACAAATGGATGGGAAGCAGGGAGAACGCAACAGTCAATCTAAATGGTGCGTATTCGTCTCCTTAAGCCGGCATAGCGGAGGCTACTGTAGGCGATTTAAAACTTTACAATAAATAAATAAGTTTATATAATTAGGTTTTAAATTATTTTTAATTGAAACAGTAAGTGAGGGTTGTAATGAAGTAAGAAGGGATGTTCAGATACTATATAATCCTGAGGTAATAGACCTGGGGAGCCAGTTTCGGGCCCTCTAATTTTGGTTACGCCCGTGATTCCGACGTCCGGTGAAAATGGTCAACCCCTAAATTTGCGAACCGCAATAATATGAGGGTGGGAATTAAAGCTCGACTCTCTGCATTTATGTCGGTATACACAGACTTATGAACGGATTTTTTAATCGCAGATATTTGTGTAAAACACGTGTCGTGAAATAGTATCTGCTGTAGTACAATAGTGCTGCATCACCCGCTTTTCTCTTTTCCTTACAATTTATTTAATATCAATTGGTTGTCTGGAAGAAATTGCTTTTAGTGATAAGACCGCCAATTGCAGTAAGTTATTTATGATTTTGTATTTCTATAACTCTGTTAAATGCAATAAAGAATATATTATTATTATTATTATTATTTTATTCTAGCTCGGCATGTGACAACACTCCGCCTGATGTAAAGCTAGAGTGCGGTCCATGAATGGAAACAACTGCTACTACAGAGAAACCTGTGCGGGCAGCAGTCGCCTCCTCTATGCCGGCTTGAGGAGACGAGCATGTACCATCTATTGACAGTGCACACTCCTCTCGCTATACCTGGCTACTTTCAAACTGTTCCCGAAACGCGACAAAGTCACTTCACGGGTGTTACATTCGAAAGTGGTGGTACTGCCCCAGGACGGCAGATTGGGCTAATAACCATAATCAATCAATTGGCGTATCTGTGAAACGTATATTTTTATAAATCCCGCATATATATATTTTTTACAGTAACTCCGCATATGATAACACTGCCTATTGTAAAGCTAGAGTGCTGTCACAACTGCTACTACATATTAATATTTACAGGCAGCAGTCGCCTCCACTATCCCGGCTTGAGGATCATTACACCTGGCTGCTTCCAAACTGTTACCGTAACGCGACAAAGTCATTTCACGAGTGTGTAAGTTAGAAGTGGTGGTACTACCCCACGACGGCAGACTGGGCTAATAACCACCATCAGTCTGCCTACCACTCTTAAAAATATTGCTTTATTTACTCTTTTTTTTTTAATTTTACGTATTATCGAGTACTAACTGAAATTAAAAAAAATATATAAATAAAATCCTTTACTTATATATAAAATGAAAAGTTTTAATTAATATAAAGTTAAACTCTGTCTAATAGATACATCAGTCTATGGTATGCGTTCATCAAAAGCTGGTGACACACAAAAGACTCAAAGTCCTTTAATAATGTCAAATGTGTCGCTAAATCTAGATAAATTGTAGATTTGAACCCAACACCGTCTCTATTAAACCTATAAATCTTACAGTAGGCGGTAGTTAGTTAATATATATCATACAACTTTTTAATTTGTTGACAATTAAAAAGAATAGGGGAAATATTTGTTTTTAATTTGGATATTAACCGTCACTAGTTAAACCTGAAATTAAAGTGACAATAACATCGTTTGTAAACTAGAGTACAATAAATATTTTAAATACACGACCAATTTTTAACCAAAAATAGTCTAATAATTACATATTGATCCACGTCGGCATGTCAACGCTTACTAAAATATGAATTAATCACCAAAACGTCAAGAAAGTGGAGTGTCATCGGACAATAGAAACGTGAGGGGAACAAAGTCACAGTTCAAACAAACACGCTCTACACAAAACGACTACACAGATCAAAAATACTCAAACCAAAAATGCACAACAAAATACAGTACACAAAGAATTTGTTATAGAATTTAACTAGACTGTGGCGTCAAAACAGAATGGTCGGTATATTATGAACACGACGTGTAATTACCATCGGGCGTCATGCATAATGTATGCCATGTCTACAATTTTAAGCCAATAAATAACAACCCCTCGTAATAGAACCGAAAATATGGTAACACATTTATAATAAATACCGACTTGATGGCAGAGCGTTGACAGTTATTTATATAGAGCTGCTAATATTTTACGCATCATTAATACAACTATAGATGTTATACTAGTGTTTATAAAGACTTTTTTATCATATCAAATGTTTATGATCGAAACGAATTTGCTATTGAAATAAGCAAGGTTATTTATTACCTATATCGTCGAAAATTTCTGAGAACACATCTGTTTAACTGCAAATTTTTATTAAGGAAAAATAATGTACAAAGCGAGCTACAAGTTGATGTTTAAGATCCAGTTAATTAAGTTTCCTTGACAGTCTAATTAGTACCAAATGTAGCAGAAAACGTAGAAATAAAACGGTAAAATTATTTGCATGTAAACAACCTACTAGATCGGACATATTTCAATTCAGACGACTTAAAATAGTTCTTTAAATAACTCTTTATTAAGCACATCCTAATTACTCCACCTATCATTTAAACCAAGTTAAGAGTAGTAGGCAGACTGATGATGGTTATTAGCCCAGTCTGCCGTCCTGGGGCAGTACCACTATTTTCAAGTGTAAGTGAACTAGTCGCGTTTCACGATCAGTTTGGAAGTAGCCAGGTATAGCGAGAGGAGTGTACACTGTCTGTCTGGATGGTGCACAATTGCCTGAAAGTGTAGAAATTTCTGTTCATAGACCGTACTCTATTAGCTTAAGTATTAGGCGAAGTATTGACAAGGTTACTCTATATCTATATAATAAATTAATCTCTAGATGTTCTTGTTTAGGGCGTTGTATACAGCTCTATATAAATGCAAAAATTCGTCACAAAGTGCTAAAATGTAATCGGCTACCCGCTCCGGGGCTTGTTTGCGAAATAATGGATTCATTTTATATTCATTTACATACTTAACGAGATCAGCCTCCGCTGATGGAGTTGCCACATTCACGTCAAATGTAATCTTTCATAACAGTTAAAAGATACCCTAATTTTGTTATACGATAGAGAGGGACAACTATATGTTTTGAATCTCTCTCGTTCACTGATCTAATTCGCTTTTCATCTGTCAAATTTAGTTTGGCACTTTTGTTAATGCGAATTAATCGATTTAAATCGTAATAAAGTTTGATTTTATATTTAACATCAACTATTTAGAGCTTTTATAATATAGAATAGAATAGAATAGAACATCTTTTATTTGTCATACAGTACAGATGTTTTTAGATATGTACAGGGTGAGGTGACAAAAGGGAAATCAGCTCAGCATGTGCTCTGGCAAATGTCAGAGCGCTGATTTTCAGCTGACACCGCAGGAAGTGGCAAAGGGGCAGTGATAGGGAAGAGGTGTAATAAAATAGTTATGGAAAGTAGTTTGTATTGGAACGATAAAATGCATAAATATAAAAGAATATGGAAGAAATAAAGTATAAAATAATATACTATACGAGTAATCCTGAGTTCTACTTTTTACTGTTAGTACCTTTCCCGATATCAAAATAGAGAAAAACATAATTTTATGACACTCCGCTTGTATACAGTCCACGTGCGAAGACCACTGCTAACACAAAATAGTTTGTGGGCAGCAGTCGCCTCTGCTTCAGTTTGAGGAGACAAAGTGTACCATCCAAGTGAATAGTGTACACTGCTCTCCTTATACTCGGCTAATTCTCGAGTGTTACACTTGAAAGTGGAGGACAGCAGATCGTGTGATGCAAATAGAATGTGTGATATTGAATTGCCATAACTGTTTCAAGATAAATGATTATCCGATCAGGCTTTAATAGGGTTGTCACTGCTTTTGTTATTTATTTATTTATTCGGAGAAATTGTTTTTAAATAATTTTACAACACTATTGCCAGTTTTAGTGTCGATACTATTCATTATTTTTAATATTTCGGTCGTGGTCTAAAGGCGTGAACTCACAATCGAAAAGACCCGTGTTCACACTCTCAATCTCACAAAATTCTGTTATATGTACATATGTACTTTGGTCGTTAATTGCCTGTGACATAATACAAGCATTTGGTTGGTGTTAAAAGTTTATTGAAATTAAGAATGTAATTTATAGTGTCAGTAACAACTATATAATATTGGCGATACTGTTGATGAAAAATGAGTACATGCCATAAATCATAAATATTCAACCCTGTGGGTCGCGGCGGGGGTCGAAAGTGCCTCGTGCGTAAAAACGAGGGGCCACCGCGCGCTGCCGTTATGAATGGCCGTTTGTCATCGGCCAACACTTTTATAGCTCCAGTGGCCATCTCACAAACGTTTATCTGCAGAAGTAAGCCGCCCAAATGGGAGTCAGACTATGCTAAAATATGATTTAGTGAATTACTCGTATTTCACTGTTCGAGGGAACTTTTATAGCGTATTCACTCCCTATGTATACTAATAGCTTCATTCGATTCGGACCACGGACACTATTTTAAGTACAAGCACCCTAGACATAATAAACAAAATTATTTGCTTTATTTTTTTACATTTGTATATACGACAGGAAAGCAATAATATATTTGCATTTGATTTTACAGACAGCTTTTGGAGAGTAAACTGGAAATAACGCAATCATCTCCGTGGCCGTAACCGTCAAAGACTCCATTAGCCTTTCTCCCTATATCTCTCTTTTAATTGCGCACAAACACGCTCTCTCTTCATCGTTTGTTTCGGCTTCCCTGGTCTGGCGTACCCGGAAGCCCCTTCTTCTTTTTCAAATTCCTCTCTCTGCCAATAACATATTGCTATTAACCTACTTAATCCAAAAAACAAACAAATAAAATTCAACTTCTGGTCAAAATAGTAAAATAAAATTTATAGCACCAATTATTTTCTTGACAATTGTTCACACAATGTAAACAACATTAAACTACTCAATAAATTGCAAAATGAACAGCTGCTATCATTATTTCAAATTGTTTTCAAACAATCAAAAATAGCCGAAACGAACATCAATGAAATTTATGTGTATGAAAATATAAAAATATTTTTCTAAAGGATTGTAATAATTAGACAAAACTTGTTGCTTGTCACGACTACAAGCGCTGAAATATCACTGAAATTGAAGTAATATCAAATAAAACGTAATTTCAATTCTTCGAATTAAGGCTTCCATCTCATTTATTAGCAAATGTATGTGTGAACTCGAGGTATCAGCTAGAAGTTACAAATAAAAGAAGTGTACCACATAAAATCCTCTGTGCCCCTAAACATCCCATTAAAATCGGTGACATGTGTGCAAGGGAATATAAATCGCAACGATTTATCCGTCGCCTTTCAAAATCCTACAGAGTCGAGTACTTATAAATAATGATTATACGCGATATAATAAAAATAACAGCCGTACAATGCGGGTTGGGTTTAGTCCCGATTACACTGAGCATTTTTGACATCATTTTTTATTAACGTACGAACTACGAGTAATATTAAGTAATTGAACTTATCGCTTGATACTTAAAAAACTGCTTTCATTCAGACAAGATATATACTATGATAGTACGGACCTTAATTTAGTACCTGACTTAAGGTAGAATTAAGTTACAACAGATATAAAAGTATGTACTAAATAAATGACAAATAAATTAAATATTAAAACTGGTTTTAAAATAAAAAAATACTGTGGTATTTATAGTGGTATATAAAAATATAGTGGTATAAGGTGGAAAAGCCGTGAGTTGGTAGCATCGGAAGAGGGTGAACTGATTGATGGAGCAGACATAATTGGGCTTCCCTTCATGTTAATGAATCGTGTGTAATGAAAAATGATTGTGTGACGGGTGTGTTTCGTATAATATCTACAGGCTGATTTTTAATTGCTGATTTTAATGTTTCTAAACTTGTCACTTGTTTAAGTCACGTTATTATTTTTATCTATTGATTTTTTTATTTTTTTATTCAGAAATGACTTTCAGATTTTTTCAACTAAAAATTATAATATTTAAAACCTTTAAGTAAGTACTAAGTACAAGAGGCACTTTAAATAAGTATACTAAGTTAGAAATAATAAAAATTTTAGGTATCAAGTTCGAAATACTTCCAAACAAAATAAATTTAAAATTTAAAAAAATATTTGGAACATGCTTTACCTATGTAGAGTGTCGACGAGTGGTCGTGTCTATGAATGTCTCTTTACAAATGGTGTTACAAATCGGAATGGCCTTTTGTACGCGACAGTACTTTGTTAAATAAAGTGACAACATTAATATAGGATTAATGTAAACCAACTTCCAGTTTGGTCTAGCTGATAAAAGCTCTTTCAAATTAATAAAAGAAAATTGCTAAAATGGAATCTTTCTTGAAAGAATTTATTATAATGAATAAGACGACAATTTTGAAGTTATGGGAAACAAATTTACTCTTAGACCACGAGGGAATTTTCCCCCCAAAAGAAACAAATAAAGTAGCATAATCGTAAAAATCTTAATAAACAAAATGGAGTCATTTCTATGCCAATAAAAACTGACGATCCAAAAAAGAATGTCGCCCCAATACCTAATACTAGAAGTACTAAACATAAAAAAGGCAAATAAATAATAATAATATATTATGAGTCCCGTTACGCGACATTACACGAGAATTGTACTTTTGTCCCAAACCAGTGGGTACATTACTTATTATAACGCGACAAAATATCTGTAATAAAAACTAATTTATGGCTAAAAATAAAATAACACGGCTCCTGCAGCTGGAGGGCGCGAAACTGACAGAACTGCAAAAAGAGACCCGCTTATTACCGATCAAAATTCAACCTTAGTGAAACAAAATAAAGTCTAAAATAAAACAGACAAACGAATTGTTAAATTCAATAGTTTCCCGCTCAGTGCGGCACTTATTTGTTGACATTTCGATTCATTTACACCATCTCTTTCTTCGCTATACAAATTAAAAGAGATAGCGTTAGATATTTGGAAGAAAAATGGTGGTTATTTGTAAACGTCATTGCTGATTTATGTTTTGGAAATAATACATGAGTTATGGAAATAATTAAATGTTTCAAATCGCCATTATAAATGACAGTAAATAATATTAATTTCGTTATTTATATTCATTTTATTATTATTGTTCTCGACCTATTATGCACCTAATAAAATGTAAAGAAGATAAGAGATCTCTTAGAAGAACTTAAATGCTTTTTAAATTCGCTGATCTGTACTTAGATTTTGCATTCAAACCTTAATTTTAATGTAGATATTAGACGAATTGCTAATGCATAGGTTTTGCTCATAGCTTCCTGGGTGATGCTAAACCACGTTTTGCACAGATAAACAGATAAAATTATATTGATTCTAATTATTATTTAGGCTGCCCAAATAGCCCTAATTCCTAGGGTGTACTCATCGATTTTATTTTTAACATTTTAATGAAAGGTAAATAAATAGATGCTAATTATATTTATCTAAACTCACTTAACATTAAACGCATCTGCTCCATTGAACAAAGCTTTAAATCACATGAAGTGATTTTTTTTATAATCTGCGATTTATTATCGAGTCGCGGTTCCGACTATTATCTATATAAATGGCATGTCACATAAATAAGACGTGTTATAATAGGGTGGTCTATTGTTGGAATATGTCAGGGTACTTGATAGCTTTTGTTGTGAATAGGCAACGAACAAATTGAGAAAGTTTTGTCAGACTTGACATGATGAATTTTAGGTTAAATTTTATGACGTTACAAGAAATATATATATAACTAGCTGTTACCTGCAAATTTGTGTATTCGTTCCCGTTCAATCCCCATGCAAGTTCCATTTTATATGGGTTAAAACATCTATGGGTTAATTTAAAAACTCAGAACCTTTCTCAATAAACTGATTATCTAACCCAAAAAATAATAATTATATTAATAATATGGCTCGTTCTAGACCATATGAAGATCCGTTCACCTTATTCAGCGTTATTTGGGGACAAACAAACATACTATGAAACGACAATGCCCATTTATGGACCCACTTGATGTTAACAAAACAGTATTCTAAAATAATATCTTATTTATTCATTAATTTATATCAACACATATATCAAAAGACAATGTTTCATTACATAAAAAACAGATGGTATACATTTTTTAAGCATTTAATACAATAATAACCTCAAATATAGCTTCAGAAAAATTCAAATTACTTAATAACCCGAGTAAAAAATAAAACTGTTTGGTTATAAGGAATGTAGATTTTTTTTTGTAAAAATGAACTAAAAATCGAGAAAAAAATTGTAGGCCCATTTCTCTTAGGCGAGTGGGCATTTCCATTTTTATCTGATGTATATATAGCACTGGCAAAGAATAATATATTTTTTTCTTTAAATTTTGTAATTATAAATAATTTTACGACTACATCATTATTCCTAATCTTTCGTTATAATCAAACAAAATTTAATGGCATTAAAATTTATTACTCTTGGTTAAAAGTTGATAAAATGCTTTTTTGTTCACAATTTTCCACTCGAATGCACCACTGTGCGTTAAATCCGTCATTGTAAAGTGTGCTGTCAATATTGACAGTGTTGTACGCAACCGTAGTTAATTTAAGCAATTGTGAACATTGTGAACACCTGCCTTTTGTTAACATGACACAAAGAGATTAGCTAATGTAATGTTAAACTATTATTACACATAGTTTTACGTCATCTCATCTCGCATAAATCTTTCAGACTTTAAAATACTTTACCGTTTTACTTGAATAGCAATGGAATCGTTGCTGCATAAGAAAAATCTTCAGTAATATTAAATTTTTCAAGGAAATACGTAGTCTTTAGTTTTTCTTTGATCTTTAATTTTTTTACATCATTATTATCGATGACAGGCATCGAAGGAGAGGTGAATACCGAGGAGGTTATTTATATTGTTTCTCTTTTTTCAGGTTTAAAGTTTTTTTATTTTATTTGAATCAATAATAACAGCGAGATTTTGTTCCGAGGCTATATACGACGGGCGACCCACAGGCAGTTTGCGTTCAGTTCTGGTTGAGTGTTGGTTCAGCTAATCCCCGTCGGAATAGGGCCGCGGTAGGAAGCTAACTTCCGTCGGTATAGGGCCCCGATAATCCATGGAAAACATCAATGTCACGGACAAATATATTTACAAAATCATGATTTAGATCGAGAGCATGGTTTTATTTGGTTTTTTTTTTAATTGGTATTTTAGTATTTATTAACAGCGAACTTAAAATTATTGGTTTTTAGGTGTAATGTGATTTTTTTTTGTTTTTTTGCGTATTTACGCGATGTCAAGTCGCCTTTTTTTGGTTAAACTTCTTCATCGTCAGATAAATATTCCTGTTTATGTGTTTCTAATACGAGCGGATCATGTTTTAAATGCTTTAATCTCGAGTTGCATAATATTGATTGTATTTGCGTCTGTACAGTGATCCTATCTTCGACCGGCATTTGTTTTAATTGTACAGCCACGTACTGGCCAAACACATCGCATTCGGTATCACCTATTACATCCTTTTTAGCACTAACTAAATTATCATTAGTCTTCACTTCTTTAACGATGTTTACTGAAGAGCTATATCTTGATGTGCGACGTTTTGGTATTGAAGTCTGCAGCGGTGTTTGTGCAGTCTCGTATGGTGAAGATCTTGCGGGACGTTCTTCACCGATGTCATCATCGCTCGAATTTGAGATTTGATTGCACTAAAACAATTAATTTAAACATGTAACGCCTGTGGTACGAGTGTACCTATAATACAGTCCGGTATAATGACCATATTTCGGCCATATTTTTAACATCCTATATACTATGGGTATCAACACAAAGGTAACACAAACATGTCCGACACAGGTCCGAAGCTGATTCATTTGTTTCGGCCAAGAATCGAACCTGGGACCTTTGCGTGACAGGCCGGCACTCTAACCACTGCCCAAAAAGACCGTCTATCTAAACAAATGAATAAACAATGATAATGCCAAAAACATGTTCATATAAACATAACATACCTACATCTCGCCTTGTTTATAGCTAAATGAAAGAGAGAACGCTATTCATACACGCGTCAAGTGTTTGTTCATTCAAAATACGTGATGCATTGCAGATTTAGTTACGATATATATTTTTTAATCAAGTTATTTTTTATTTAATGGCGTATAACAATTTGCCAGTGTCAAAGTAAATATTTTTGCATCAAGTTAATAACATTGTGCATCACGAGTCATTCATTCATCACACCAAACAGTCAGGTTAAGTCTCAGTCAAGTCAAAAATTGTTCCAGTAAAGTGGTAGAATCTTTACTGAAACTTCCCTTAGGGAGTTTTGCAGGGAAAATGGAACACAGGTTCTCTTCTTTTGAATTGTTTGCCCACACTCACGCGCGTTCACGAACACTTAATAGTTAATAATCCACCATTATTACACATTAACACTCGAAGAACACACAAGTTTAGGAAAATAATTCAAAACAGACAACCTGACGTCTCAAGATGGCCGCCAAAACTCCAATCAAGTTATTTAGAGTCTGACATGAGTGAAAGACTTACATTCGAGGGTTGTTCGGAGGTCGCTCTGCTTTGCTTAATTTTCTTCAAATTGTTCATAACTTTTTGTAGAATATAAAACCATCTAGTATGAGGCTCGTAAACAACACCGCCGTCCTGAATAGACTTTTCTCTCTTCTTTAATTCGCCAAAATAAGTCGCACGTAGACTTCTTATTTTATTCCTCGCGTCTTCTCTACTAAATCCTTTAATAATTTTATATTATCACTGCAAAATTCTCTGGTGGGGTAGTACCACCACTTTCGAATGTAACACCCGTGAAGTGAGGACTGCTGCCCACACAGGTTTATCTGTAGTAGCAGTTGTTCCCACTCATGGACCGCACTCTAGCTTTACATCAGGCGGAGTGTTGTCACATGTCGAGCTACAATAAAAAAATAAAAAAGAAGTAATATTTTACTAACTATACTAGCTCACCTTTAATATTCATCCCATCCACTATTATTTGCAACGCATTACGTCTCGCTTGTCTACTTTTATATTCTAACATATTAATATTCCATAAGCATTCGTTTTCTCTATACATTTTAACAAATTGGCATGTTCGCTCGTCCGACCATCGCTCGATCCGCTGCATGGCGCGTCCCAACACGCATGTGGCACTTGCGCAACTAGCTATCGAACAGAACAGCACAGGTGGCTTGACGCTAGTAGACTTCGCGCCGGTACTGTATAGATTGGCGAATTTCTGCCTTACATCGTGGTAATAAGGTGGAATTTGTCGCACACGGTTAAGCTGCGCAAGTTTCGTTCCACTCCTCTTGGGGACATCTAAAACATTATCATACTTATAATATATTTTTATAATTAAAGGTTTAAAAATCTCTGAGATTTTATAAGAGACCGATAAATGAGTTAAATACTCGTTTTCTATTTGTTGCTTGTCAGACTAAGGCATTACCAAAAGTTGCCACACTATAAACTACAAAACACTACAAAAATGCATTTATAAATTTTTATTTCTTGCACAAAGCGGCAGGGAATAGCCAGATATCTGTTGTAAATGGGAGAGACAGATTATACAAAGAGTGATCAATGGATATAGGCGGGCATGGACACGCCACGCAGTCCTGCAGACGTAGATAAGATTAGATGTTGTTATTATACCGCAGATTCGACTAACAATCATCATCAGCATCCACTTCTCCATTTAGTGAGATTTGAACACGGGCCTCCTCAATCGTGAGTTCACCTCTTCTTCCACTAGACCACGGTCGTTATTAATATGTAAAACATATTTACTAATGCGTTATTAGTGTGTAAGAGCGGCCGTGGTCTAGCGGTAAGACGCGTGAACTCACGATCGATAAGCCCCGTGTTCGAACCTCGCTAAAATTCTGGCCGGTACCAATGTTACTTTGGTTGCTCAGTGCCTATAGGCACTATTAAAGAGTGGTAGGCAGACTGATGATGATTAGTAGCCCAGTCTGCCGTCCTGGGGCCGTACTACCACTTTCGAATGTAACGCCCGGGAAGTGACCTTGTCGCGTTTCGGGATCAGTTTGAAAATAGCCAGGTATAGCGAGAGGGGTGTGCATTGTCACTCTAGATGGTGCATACTCGTGTCCTCAGGCCGACATAGCGGAGGCGACTGCTGTACATAAAGATTTTCTCTATAGTAGCAGTTGTTTCCATTCATGGACCGCAGCCTAGCTTTACATCAGGCGGAGTGTTGTTATATGCCGAGCTACAATAAAAATTAATAATATCATTAAAATGTACATAATATTGACATATTAAACGGCTGTCAACGATATAATTCAAGCTTTAAAAGTTCAAACGAGCTTAAAATAATTTATAAAATAAAATATGTCCACAACGAACACACTTCGTTTCTTTCTTGTTGTTTTATTGTTCCAAAGTGTTTTTGTGTTGGTTTTTTTTTGTGTTAATAATGAAGACATATGACTATCATTTGTTACAGTTTATAGGAATTTTAATTCGGTATTTTTGTCATGCGAAGTTTTTATTATTACTTTTCAAATTATATTTTTATTTATTCGTTGATTTTTATAATACACATGGTTGACTATTGCTCTTTTTTTTTTAAATTGTAGCTCGACATGTGACAACACTCCGCCTGATGTAAAGCTAGAGTGCGGTCCATGAATGGAAACAACTGCTACCACAGAGAAATCTCTACGGGCTGCAGTCACCTCCTCGCTTGATGTTAAGCTGTTGTGCATTAGCGAACAAATGTGGCCTCCGCTATGTCGACTTGAAGGACGAGTATGCACTGTCCAGGTTGACCCAGATATAACCAGGTTCTTCCGTATCATTTTCTTCACTTTTTATTTATACTACTTTTAAATCAGGAGTTTTATTACGCGTAACAGCTGAGAGAGATGGTGGTACTATCCCAGGACAGGAGACCTAGTTAATAACCATCATCAGTCTGCCCACCACACTCTTAATACTAATTAGATGTTATTAAATAAAGGTCTTTATATCTATTCTTGCTTTAACTGTAGTTAAGAAAGTTAAATAAAATAGAACAAACAAAAATCACATAAAAATAAATAAATTCTACGACTTTTCTTAATATAACAAACAATTTAATGTAAACAAAGTATAGTGTGTAAGTATATTTATGTGAAAATGTAAACAGTTCATGTCAGGAGCAATTCTGTAAAATTATCTGAAAGTTTGCAAAAAACAAGAATTCTTGAAAAATCTCCTAAGAAACATAACTGCAGTGAACGTAAATTGCAAACGATTTAAGGCGCGTACTTGTCACACTCAGCCATCAATTACTGCCACTTTTCGCTTGTAAAAACGTCAATGTAGACCGAGAGCTGGCGGACGCGAATTCTCATGTTTTATACGATTTTTTTTAGCTAATAGTAAATATCAAATATACAGGGTAATTTTTACAGGGTATAGTAGTAGATGTGAATCTTTTTTTTAAATTGTAGCTCGCCATAATGACAACACTCCGCCTGATATAAAGCTAGAGTGCGGTCCATGAATGGAAACAACTGCTACCACAGAGAAATCTCTACGGGCTGCAGTCGCCTCCACTATGCCGGCTTGAGGAGACGAGCATGTGCCATCTAGATTGACAGTGCACACTCCTCTCTTATACCTGGCTACTTTCAAACTATTCCCGAAACGCGACAAGGTCACTTCACGGGTGTTACATTCGAAAGTGGTAGTACTGTCCCGGGCAGACTGGACAAATAACCGTCATCAGTCTGCCTACCACTCTTTAATAGTGCCTATAGGCACTGAGCGACCAAAGTACATATAACAAAGTTACATTGGTGCCGGCCTTTAGCGAGGTTCGAACACGGGTCTCATCGATCGTGAGTTCACGCGTCTTACCGCTAGACCACGGCCGCTCCGGTTACTAAACTTATTAAACCGCTTATTAAACAAATTAAGCTGTTTACACTATTAAGCTGAACAATGCGTGTACATTGGCTGAATTAGGACATGTCACGCTACAGCAATATATACGTACGTTTAAAATATATTTAGCGAGTGCATTCAGCTCCCTGTCTAACAGCTGACGGGTTAACGAGCGAACGGCGCCGACACTTAGTAATTATGAACGGGCGTCTCGGAATAAATGTTGACGACGACCGGAGCCTTAATTGGCACTTACTCAGTTAACTGTAGGTTTCGCGGAACTAACCACCCTTAATAGTGAAATCTACGCTCACTAAAATTATAATAACTTTTAAAAACATTATTTCTTGACATTACTTATTTGTGTCACATTGCATACAATAAAGTGAAGAGAGAAAAAAAACTTAGGTTCATTACAATTTTTTTTATAAGTGTATGTGACGATACTGATGAACACTTCCCTATGCCGGCTTGAAGAAACGAATGTGCAACGTTCAAGTTAACAGTGGACACTTCTAGGCGCGCCTAGGACGGCAGACTGGATTAATAATCATCAGTCTGCTTGCCATTCTTTATTAATGTTGTTTGTCTGCATTTTATGTAAATATATTCTTTAAAATAAATCAAATAAATAATAAAATTGCGATCAGAAATAAAAAACGACTTAACATAAATTAAAGCACAGAATCGAAACGACAAATTCACATATTTTAATAATCTTCTTAGTTGAAAGAGATTAAATGTATTTTTATTATCCATAGCTATAATTCAGTTAATACGGTTCATTAATTTCCCTCTAACCGTGAGTCAATGCGCTGTGACTGTGACATTTCAATGACTCTTCCTACACAGCAACATATTAATCATTGCGGCCGTGGTCTAGCCCGTCTTTAAATCTCGCTTACTTCTCACCGGTACCAATGTGCCTATCTACTTTGGCCTCTAATATCTCTGGAACATTTTAAAGAATGGTAGGCAGACTGATGATGGTTATTAGCTCAGTCTGCCGTCCTGGGATAATACCACCACATTCGAATGTAACGCCCGTGAAGTGACCTTGTCGCGTTTAAAAGTAGCCAGGTAACACGAGAAGAGTCTTCTAAGGCCGGCATAGCGGAGGCGGCTGCTGGCGTATTGATTTCTCTGTAGTAGTAGTTTTTGTTTCCGTTCATGGGCCGCACTCTAGCTTTACGTCAGGCGGTGTTGTTATATGTCGAGCTACAATAAAAAAAAAAACAACATATATTTCATCTAACTAAACTATCGAGAAAATAAAATTAACAGCTCACAAATGTGTCGTTATTTTTTTAGAATGTACTGCGTAAATAGGCGTAGGTGCTCTCTGTGGAAATAAAAAAACGAATTCACTAAAAACAAAACACGCGTCAAAAGTCGTAACGTAGGAGATAATAGATAATTTTTCATAATAAAAAACCTTTTCAAAAAAAAAAGTTGAACCGACTTCAATAAACACTAAAAGCACTCAAAAGTGAAAAATAATTTTTAACAAGAGTATCTACACACAAAGTAATAAATATAAACACAAATAGGTGTTTATTATGTACAAATTAATTGTCTACATACCTACCACATTTTTGGAGTAGGTGCCAAGCAAACGTTTATAGATATACTTGATATCTAGAAAGATATCCAAGTGTAATTCCTATTCTGAAATTTTGAATTGGTATATCCTGGCACCTACTCCAAAAATATGGCAGATATGTAGACAATTAATTTGTACATAATAAACACCTATTTGTGTTTATATTTATTACTTTGTGTGTAGATACTCTTGTTAAAAATTATTTTTCACTTTTGAGTGCTTTTAGTGTTTATTGAAGTCGGTTCAACTTTTTTTTTTGAAAAGGTTTTTTATTTTTCCATTTTTAGGGTAGCGGACCAAAAACAGCAAAAACTCCATAATAAACGTACATTTACTAATCGTAGTTCAAATTAAATAAATTTAACAAAAAAGAAACTCGTGCAACCCCTTTCACCCCCTTTCAAGCTGAATTTCGGGAAATGCTGAAATACATGTTTCGTTTTTTTTTGCTGTGTGTAGACCAAATATACTAATAATTAATTAAATCTGGCAAAAATTCAACCCATTTTATCCCATTTCACCCCCTTCGGGGTGAAACGCAAGTTAATATATAATTGTTTCTATTGTAGAGCATAATTTATTATATATTTTGTCACTAAAAATATTGATTTTTTTACCTCGTTTCATCCCCTTCGGGGTTGAAACGCAAGTTTCATTGTTAATGTGGTAAAGCGTTTCTGCTGTTTCAAGTAAATCCGATTTAAAAATATTCATACTATTTTACCCCGTTTCACCCCCTTAGGGGTTGAATTTTAAGAAATGCTGATACACGTGTTTCATTATTTATGTTGTAAAGTATGTATGTCAAATTTCAAGTAATTTTGACTAAGAAAAAATTCAACCCATTTTGCCCCGTTTCACCCCCTTAGGTGTTGAATTTCAAGAAATGCTGTAACACGTGTTTCATTATTTAATTTGTAAAGTATGTTTGCCAAATTTCAAGTAATTTTGATTAAGAAAAAATTCAACCCATTTTGCCCCGTTTCACCCCCTTAGGGGTTGAATTTTAAGAAATGCTGTAACACGTGTTTCATTATTTATTTTGTAAAATATGTATGCCAAAATTCAAGTAAATCGGAGCAAAAAATTTTTACAAACTGACTTTTTTTCCCGTTTTAATAAAAAACTACACACTGTGCATCTTAGAAAAATATATGGGACCACTATGGGATGCAGCTTAACACAGTACAATTTGAATCATTGAAATCGGTTCAGCCGTTTAGAAAAAATCAATGAACATACATAAAAAAAAAACATACGCGACGAACATATAACCTCCTCCTTTTTGGAAGTCGGTTAATAAAAAAGGAATAGCGAACGATAAATAAAAGTTGTTTACTAAATAGTAACTTGAAAAAACTAGTCTGAAAATTTTCGTTTGCACACTCCTCATCTGCGGCAATAATTCATTCTTGTGATATTTTAGTGGGGAGCAAATCCCCTTAGAACCAATCTAAATTCCCAAGAGCGGCCGTGGTCTAGCGGTAAGACGCGTGAACTCACGATCGATGAGACCCGTGTTCGAACCTCGCTAATTCTGACCGGTACCAATGTAACTTTGTTATATGTACTTTGGTCGCTCAGTGTCTATAGGCACTATTAAAGAGTGGTAGGCAGACTGATGATGGTTATTTGTCCAGTCTGCCGTCCTGGGGTAGTACCACCACTTTCGAATGTAACACCCGTGAAGTGACCTTGTCGCGTTTCGGGAATAGTTTGAAAGTAGCCAGGTATAACGAGAGGAGCGTGCACTGTCAATCTAAGATGGTGCATGCTCGTCTCTTCAAGCCGGCATAGTGGAGGCGACCATTCATGGACCGCACTCTAGCTTTACATCAGGCGGAGTGTTGTCACATGCTGAGCTACAATAAAAAAAAGTTTATAAGTAGTAGGTAGACTGATTATGGTTATTAACCCAGTACCACCACTTTCAAGTGTGTTTCAGAATCAGTTTGGAAGTAGCCAGGTATAACCAGGTATCGAGATTGCTAGCTGCTTTTACACTCCGTACATTAAAGAAAAAACTATGAAGACCTAAGTAGACCTCTCTAGAAACATACATAGTCCAAGGGTCGTTAGCACCAGAAGGTCGGTTAAAGTAACTTTAACTATTACTTTTACGTTTACATTATGGTGTACGTACTCCACACGAGTTGCACCATCGTCGCGCCTGTCATTTTTGACGGTTACTTTAACCGTAACCAGCGAATCTTGGCTGGTTAAAGTTAAAGTAATCGTCAAACCAATGTTGCTAACGTCAAATGTATGAAAAGAAGACAAATATGTTTTCTATTATTTTTCGAGATCAGCCACTTTTAACGATAACAATATGAATTTACACGATATTGCAACGCGTGTTCAACGGTCGTCCTCGCCGTAGCAGTAATAGTTAAAGTTACTTTAACCGGCCTTCTGGTGCAAACGACCCTTAGTAAACATAAATGAAGAAAGTCGTCCCTTTTTATAATGAAAAGAAGCCAGAATATTACCATTAAGGCTGGTATCACGTCGAAGGGGTAATCACGGACAAAAGCGACGAGGGCTGTAAAAACGAGTCTTCATTCAGCAATAAACTTTCAGCCCTACGACCTCTTACATCTCAGAATAAAATCCCGAAAGAACCTAAAAATTCCCCCTCTCTAATTTATTACAAAATGCTCTCTTCTACATGAAAACCCAATTGACTCCTCGGGATATATTCTTCAATAAGAAATTTTGTCTATATTACGACTTATATTAAATTATAATGTCACAATATATGAAAGCTGGGCTGCCTGGTGCCCATAACTGTCGGGCGTGCACGAAGAGAATTGTGGATGTAAGGGAAGCGAGGGTATTGTGTCAGGATCGTGGTAAGTGGCGTTCCATTGTCTCAGCCTATCCCTGTGGGGAAAAAGGCGTGACAATTGTATTGTATTGTATTGTATAATATTATATTGTGCAAGTAACTGCCTAGAGAAATATTTGTAGGCAGCAAGGCAGCAGTCGTCTCCTCTATGCCGACTTGATGATGCGAATCACACGTATGTACATCGTGCAAATAACAAGAG
The DNA here is from genome assembly GCA_948150575.1 of Tinea pellionella. Taxonomy (NCBI): domain Eukaryota; kingdom Metazoa; phylum Arthropoda; class Insecta; order Lepidoptera; family Tineidae; genus Tinea; species Tinea pellionella. Next base: position 9,143,162 of record OX411251.1, on the reverse strand, counting down.
GAGATAAGAAAGGTTTCAGAGACTGTAAAATTAAATGTCTGCGGCTTTTGAATCTCCTGTAAAAACATTTACCCACAATCTCATCCAAAAGCTCTTAAAAAGAATTACACACCAATATTACAACTTTGTCATTAATAAAGTTTGTAAGAAAAAAACATTAAATTATACTCGAGTTTAATGAGTAAACATTTTAAAAAATTAACCAGAAAATAATTAACAATCCATTGCGTGTTTTCACAAATAACTTTGTTTTAGAATTCATAATAAAACAGTAATGTATATGTGTATATGAAATAAATTAGTTAAACGTAGTATTCACGTGGTAGAGGGTGCATAACACCAAAACTCACTCGAGAGAGTAATTGTGCACGAAAGCGTCTTGTAATAAAAGCAACTCGTGATACTTGTCTGCTCGTAAAACCATGACATTATGGGTGCACTTATGTGTAGTGTAGAAAGATCACGGAGTTACATTTTAGAAAACTTGGAAAAAGTGCTCGGCAGACTGATGACGGTTATTAGTCTAGCCTGTCGTCCTGACTTCTGGCTAGATAGTCCGGTTTTTTGCATCTGAAAAATCGCAATGAATAAATTCCTGTAATTTAACAAATTTTTATGGCCACTCTACAAGTACCACATTTTCAAGTGTAACACCCATGAAGTGACCTAATTGCGTTTCAGAGTCAGCTTGAAAATAGCCTGAAATAACGCGAACCCTGTAGACGGATGGTGCACATTCTACACTCTTCAAGCCGGCATAGCGGAGGTGACAGCTGCCTGCCGGAATTTATCTTTAGTAGACTAGACTGTACTCTGGCTTAGGGTGTTGTCAAATGCCAAGCTACTATATTTTTTTTTTAATAAATAGCACCTATTATGTGATTATTACATAATATTGTAAATAAATCATGAAAAATGTTCTAACCGCTTCTTCTTAGAAGGTCGGATCGTTAATCTTTTCCAAGTCATTAGAGCCGTCACTCTTAAAGAGTTTTATACGCGATTGTACGATTACCACATTCACGGTTATACTATTTTTGTATGAAAAATATATACTATTAAAATTATAATTACACCCACAGTTCTAGTTTATTATACTGATTGATTCGTTATTACACATCAGAATAAACGAGAGGAGTGCGCTCCGTCAATGGATAGTGCACTCTTCAAGCCGGCATAGCGGAGGTGACACGTCGATCTACTTATCCCCTGTATAAAAAATATTAACAATTAAAGTTAAAAAAATACTCTAAAATCCATTAACAACTTCACTTCCATAAATTAATGTTTCATCGCGAAGAGAAATTAAAGTTTCTTAAAAATATTTAACCCTTAAATACAATACGACTCTATTTTTAAGTTATATAAATGATTTATGTAGAGTCGGCTTGAGAAATGGCAAAATTGTAACCTTTGCGGATGATACCACGCTCTGCTTTTGTTCCCCGACATGGGATGAAGTTTTTAAGGATGCTCAAGAAGGGCTCAATCTCGTTCTAAATTGGTTAAGCTATAACAAACTTACTCTAAATACTAACAAAACTAAATACTTATGCTTCACTATAACAAACTCAACTCAACCGCCTATATCTCATACTATACTAGCTCACACCTGTACTGTCCCTAAAAATAATACTTGTTCTTGTTCGATCTTGGAAAGAACTGATAACATCAAGTATCTTGGTATCACCCTTGATTCCAACCTCAACTTTCATAGACATGTAGATATCTTGACTGGTAGAGTACGTAAACTCATTTATATATTTAAAAACATTCGTAATGTAGTAGACTTTAACCTTTTTAAAACAGTGTACTACGCTCTATGTCAATCACAACTTCAGTATGGTATTACTGTCTGGGGAAATGGTGGAAAAACTGTTTTACTGGCTCTAGAACGTGCTCTTAGAGCTGTTCTTAAAGTAAGCACATTCAAACCATTCCGATACCCAACTCACGAACTGTATCAGAACTGCAAGGTGCTAAGTGTCCGGCAGTTGTTTATCCGCAACACAATCATGCGGAAACATGCCTATATTGTTAAAGACTGCAATGTTAACAAAGAGAAAACGAAAAGAAACTTCATAATACCCTATCCAACTCGTGCTAAAACTGCCTTCATGGCCAGGTTCTACCCCTGCATAGCTGTCCATCTCTACAACAAAATGGACAAATTGCTAAATATTAAAAATCTCAATGACCACAGGTGTAAAAGTATTGTGAGTAATTATCTATTGTCACGAAATTACGAGGAAACCGAGGAACTGCTGAGCGTCGTAAAATAGTTTTATATATATATATATATATATATTACACACCCTCTCACATACACCCCATTCACATTTCATACTACACACGGAGAGGACCGCACATACACGCACACTCGCATACACATACATACACACACTACAGCTAATTTTTAATTTTAATTAAGTTTAAGTTTTAAGTTAAGTTAAGGTCGAGCACTGCCATTGGAGATACAGTCGCAAGACTAGTTTCAATGGCAGTGCATCTTGTACTCAGGACCAAATAAATAAATAAATAAATAAAATAAATAAATAAATAAATATTAGGCACCGGAGACCCAACAGATGCCGCCCGGGGGCACCTCTATTTATAGTGCAATGCTTTATGGCAGACAGGTGCTGTCGTTGAATGTACCAATAGTGATGTAAACACCATTTAATATATCGATAGGATCAATAAATTTATTATTTTAACCTTAAACTATTGATGATAAAAATACTTTAAATTTTAACGTACATTTTTTAAACAACTCATCATAATGATAAAGTATAAATTAGTAATTAAATTTAAAAAAAAAAAACATTAAATTTTATTTATACAAAGATGAAAATATCGATAAGGTAAAGTGAAATGTCACAACACTAGAGTGCACGAACTACAATTTATTATCCGATGCAATAATTCATTTGAAATGTTGCCCCTTATTAATGCACAGTGAATCAAAGGAGATGACATATTTACAGCAATTACTCACACAGTTAGACTTCAAGAAGTCTAACATATACGACCACAGAGTATTGAAACTCCTCACTCGAATAGAGTTCATGTTTGTATACTGCAATTGTGTCAGTCTGGTCAACGTACTCTGTGTATTTAGGTGGTTCATGCACGACTGATCTTTAACAGCTTTGATCTCGTTTGAAATACAAATTGAAGCGGCACAAAGACCGTTTGTAATTAATATGAGACTATAATTGTAATTTCCGATTTCTGACGTGGAACTAATGTTGTATTGAGACTTACCCATGTGGAATTACTGCCATTGTCTTCAATTACTCAATAACTACCATGGAAGATCGTTACTGACGATTGTTTCAAACTATTGATAAGGTAGACTGATGATGTTTATTAACCAAATGTGCCGTCCTGGGGTAGTACCACCACTTTCAAAGTGTCACCCGTGAAGTGACCTTGTCGCGTTTCAGGAGTTTGTAAGTAGCCAGGTATAGCGAGAGGTGTGTGTACTGTCAATCTAGATAGTGCATACTCGTCTCCTTAGGCTAGCATAGCGGTTGCGACTGCTGCCCATAGAGATTTTCTGTAGTAACCGTTGTTTCCGTTCATGGACTGTAGGCTGTTGAAGCGGCGCGCGTGGGCATATGCCATTCTACAATTTAAAAAAGTGTGGTAATATAGCTATTTGATTGGTGTAGTGTAGGTAGAGTTAACTGCATCTGAACAAAGTTTTATAATAAACTTGTCAAAGTAACAGCTAACAAAAAGTTCTCGTGTGATTTCCCACAACACGTCGCAACACAATATAAATCTAACAATAATACCGAAATTAATTGAGTTAAAAAAGCGATTCGCTGTCAACTTAACACTAAGATATCAAATTTAAAACCGTGCATTAAATAAGCAGCCCCGGGTCTCCAGGACCACCTTGTCAGCCAGCACGTAAATTAACATCAAAACGTCGCATAAAGACTTAACCCTTCGCCGCCGCATAATAAAAAATATTCTAACCGCTCGCGTCTCTCCCGCTGAGCACGTTTATAGAGTCGGTTGTTCGAACGACCGGACATTACCGTAAATATTGTCGTATTTATTGTGTTTCGGGTACAACAATTCAATTCACGCTCCGAATGCTAATTGGGCATAAATTGTTGAGAAATATTATTAAATATGCTTCACATATCGATTAATATGCATTCATTTGAATACGTGTGAAGTGAGCCGTCGATAATTCGACGTTTTCTATCGTGACTATGAAAGGGTTTTATTGTTTTGTATTGTTGTTATACGACTCTGCGGGTTTTCTTCGATTTGATTGGATTTAGTCAGCGAGTTGTGAACATTTTGTTGTTAAATGGACCGGGTGTATGTTTGTAAATACGCACTTTATATGCAAATTGTTCCTATTTCATTAACTTTTATATTATTGAGTGGAACGGTGAATAGCTGAAAGATTATTGCTAATAGCTTTAAGTAAATTGTATTTTAATTAAAATTCTACTAGCACATAATGTTTTTTCATTATTATTAACATGACTTTATAATGTACATAAATTTTGAAATTGCATTGACCGCGTCGAGTAAAATGACTTCTATTTTAAGATGTTATTGCCACATTAAAATGCGGGTTTTATTTATGCATTGAAATTCACATTATAGACATATTGATACAAACTTATAATAATTTTAAAGATTTAAATTAAAGTTGTAAATAGAATTATAATTGGAATATGCACGCTAGTAGGTAATAATAAATTTCAAACGACTTGTTAGTATTTGTATTAACTTAGACTAAACCAAATTTGTATAGAAAACAACTCACTCTTTCACTATTCCGCCTGAGAAAGATGCATCTATTTTCTTTAGTTATACATCACGTTTTCACCTGTCAAAAAGTGAAACGGTCAAAATATAAAGAAGCGCGATAAACAACCGTCAGCAACAATTGACATGTATAAACCCAACGTTTAACGACAAAGGACGGTCAGAAAAAACACGTCGAGCGAGTCAATGCGCCATCTTGAAAGCATTATAATAGAAAATAATAATGTAACGGTGGCATGAATTATTGCCCACATTTCATGTTAAATTGTATGTAAATGTAGGGAGCGCGACATGGCTCCCACAATAACATAATAATGGTGGATTTGTGAGTCACGTGAAGTTGTTAGTGTGTACTTAACCCTTTATCGGGACACGCACGTCGTACGTGGGTACGTGAGACCCGGGGACGACGAAAAATGAATACATCTCGGAGGACACTCTAAGGTTAATGTTGCTATTAAACAACGCTTCAGATATACGCTTTTGATGGCTTCATTTTATATAGACACGACTTCTTAATCTACAATTTATTATAAATTTTTTACTCAATCTTATAATTCCAAATAAAGAGACAACTTTCTTTGAATAAAACTCATCAGAAGTAAAAGTAATATTAACACTTTAATTATAATGATATAAAGTTTTATAAATACAGGAATGAATTATGATGAATGTCAAAAAATATTTCATAAGTTTAACAAACATGAAAAATTGTTATATTTCACGAATCCGTTGCGGAGTCACGCGATCTTTACAGCTTTTTCAGGAATTTAATTAAAATCTTATTAAGTGACAGGTTAATGATTTTCTGAAACGTCACGACAACTTTAATAGTAAGCTTTTGAGCTTTATTTATTACAATTAAGTAAATTATCTTGAAAAAAATTACTAATTTTAATTAGATGTTTTTTTTTCACTACATAATTCAACGTTAATTATGAACAAAAAGCGTAAACTAAAGATTGTTTTTATTTTTTGTAGTTTGTTTTTATAGTAGACATTTAGTTATAATTAACCAATTAAAGTGTATTTATTTTGTGGTTAATACTATATATTTTTACTGTACATGCAAAATATGTATAAATATTATTTAACTAGACAATAGGTACTAATACACCCTTCATAGTTCATAGTAATATGATTGCGAGATAATAAGGTTTGAGACATAGAAGCCATTAATCACCGTTTGATTACCCCATGATGGGGAAAACACCGTGAAGATATATCATTAAATGCATGTAACCACCCACTAAAAGCAAAACAAAACAGAATTTGGCGCCTCGAATGCCTCGGGCTCGGAAATTGCTCTCCTATCTCGAGCAGGGGGTAAAACATTTTTCAACCCCTAACAACCGCCCCGGGCATCGTGTTTGGATAAATAATTCAATTCGAAAACGGTTATAAATTGTAAAATCGCCATTTATCAGAGGGGCAAGTGATATACTGTTTTAGAGATGCGACACGACGTGCGGGGGCTTGCTGCGTGCACAGACGTCTTTTGATATATTATTTTGTTACCTTTTATAACAAAATGTTTTTGATCTTTGGTTTTATACAATTTAAAACCGCAGAGATTTTTTTGCGAATCAGGTATTAGGGAAATTATTTTAAAGACATATTAATCAAAATTCTAGTTGCAAAGGTATTCCTTGTGTGGCAAATAGGGATGGTTTTGATGAGAATGGCGAGGTCGCGCGTGGTCCTCCTCGCATAAAAGTCAACCGAGCATTTCACACGTCCAGAGTTGATTGCGACATGAGGGCACTCCGACCTGATTGCACTGTGGAAACAATAAACGTTAAACTGTTTTATCGTTTTACGTGTTAAAAACATTTCTCTTTGCTAAGAAAAAGCTTGTATTATTTATACTATTTAGAGCAACTGTGGTCTAGCGGTAAGACGCGTGAACTTATGATCGATGAAACCCGTGTTCGAACCTCGCTAATTCTGACCGGTACCAACACTATTAAAGAGTGGTAGGCAGACTGATGATGGTTATTTGTCCAGTCTGCCGTCCTGGGGTAGTACCGCCACTTTCAAATGTAACACCCGTGAAGTAACCTTGTCGCGTTTCGGGAATAGTTTGTAAATAACCAGGTATAACGAGAGGAGTGTGCACTGTCAATCTAGATGGTACATGCTCGTCTCCTCAAGCCGGCAACGTAGAGGCGACTGTTGCCCGCACAGGTTTCTCTGTAGTAGCAGTTCTTTCCATTCATGGTCCGCACTCTAGCTTTACATCAGGCGGAGTGTTGTCACATGCCGAGCTACAATAAAAAAAAATACTAAAAAATACTAAGTTTTTTATTTATTATTAATTAATTAAGGTAATTTTTAGGTAAATAACAAAAACCAAAAACTAACTAAAAGTTAGATAGCATCCACTATGTCGTCTTATTAATGTCAAACTTGTAAATAAAGTCATGCTAAGACATAAAACAATGTCTACCCTCAGTCACGCGTGACGCGGTCGCTATCCATGAGATTATACTTATCAGAGCCCATTTTGAGTGCAGCCGCGAAAGAGGACGGACGTGCGCCACGTTGCGCTTAACAAACATGGGGGAATTATATATGATAAATCATTGTTTGTTTTATGTATTTAAATTATTAGTTTATGAGTACAAACATTTTTGAGAGCACAAAGGCTGGTGTCATTATTTTAAGGTACACAATTGTTGATGTTTTACTAATTTTAGATGTTTGGTTTATCTTCTAATAATCAATAAGCATAACATAACATAAAAACTTAGGTAAACATCACCTGAAGTTTTTCATATCTCATATCTGGTTCATCGTTTGGTTCAATGCCCAATTCAGACAAAAATCTGTTAATGTAGTTTTTCTCAGTAGAAATAGTTCTTTTTAGCGCACGATATCCTCACTTGTCTCAACTTCTCTGTATCACTTTCGCCTCGACCGTTACTTCCAGCTCCAGCATCCAGCAGTTGTGGGTACTCCTCACCTGACCCTTTCTAGGCAAAGTTTATTAAATAAACCGCGTTACACGTTATTTAGTTATTATATAGAATAATTACCTAATCATTCCTAGTATTTTAATGACAGTAGTTGTTTATTATGAAATTATAAGGTTATGAAAGCACGAAGAGGGGAATTCTTGCGTGTGTGTATGTGTGTATATATTATGTGTATGTGTGTGTATTTGGTAGAGTGATAATATATCAAAACAATTGTACACAATAAGTGTGTACAACGCCACATGTCGCGTTGCTTTATATTTAATTTTCCGCCATTTCTTCCAGAAACATTACGGACAGACACAAACTAACATAACCCTCACCGGTGAACATGCGTAGGGTGACCATAATAAAAGTTACTTTTACAAAAAAAAAGTTTTTATATTTTTAGTATAAATATACGCCAATGATATTAATTTACTCCTGAATATTGTACTTTACTAAAAATATATTTAACTCGTTTATTAATTAATAAAATTGATTTATTTTTCCTTTTTTTTATTATTGACTAATAAACGACACAATCCCAAGAAAAACTAAAAATTACGAACACCACACAACTAACTCTAGTAATAGGAGACAGGCGTTCACAAAAGATTCACAATTTTCCAGCAAAACTGTCGCCATTCGCCTTTTCATTACGTACAAATGAGATAGGGGGTTTGTCCTTTAATATTGTCACTGTTTTATGGCCACTTAATTGGTTATTAGTCGGACAAGTATGGTGGGAATATCACGTTATGTCTCATTTTGTTCTGTTTTGTTTCTTTATAAAAGACACGTTTTTCTTATTGGTTGTCGCTGTGCGGGCGAGAGACTCGTGGATTATATCAAAAGATGTTTTGTGGAAACTTTTACACTAAATATGTTAATTTATCTTCGAAAAGTACGAATGTTAAAGTTGCAAGTTAAATTAAAGTTGCAAGTTTTTTTTCAATAAATAAATAGATATATTTATTCCGTCCTGACTAAGGTAGGACATCGTACAAGTATAACAAAACAATAATTTACTTTTTTAAATATCATATCAATATTGTTTTTACTATCATGAACAGTTAGGGATTTTTGTTAAGAGGGTTAGTTAAGTAACTTTTTAAGTAAGTAGTTTAAGGATTTATTTATTCCAAGGGAGTTTGGGAGCTACTTCTACAATGCGTGCACGTATATTCTTTCTCGGTGGTAGCCTGTGGTAACCACCTGGAAACACGGAATGCAATTTTTTTTTGATTGAAGACAAGCTAATGTGTATATCCCACATTACATTCAAAAAGTTCCCAACCATTAATACAAAAAGTTTTTGTTGTTCATTCAGAAACCCCCCAGTCTTCTTATTTCATGCATATAATTTATCCGGTTCAATACGCATAATTTTGTTTATACAAAACATGTCATTTTCCGGATGAGTCGTCAAGTACTGTGCTGTCTTACTACGGTGTAGAAAGAAGGGTGTGGTTATAGTATGGGAGACGTATCGTTACATTTATTTTTATTTTTTTATTCAATAAGCTTTCAAAACATTGCGTCGTACGAAAAAGAATATTTCAATATTGTTAACTACAATTTATATCTTTGAAAATTAGAAAATATAGTATTCTTTAAATTTTTCTATTTTATTATTATTTATTTTATTCTACTAAACTTAAAACTAAAAAAATATTTTCTAGATAAAATAAATATACCAAAATTATAGCCAAAAAGTATTAGAAGATTTTAAAGGTGCAGAAATAAAATTTATTTAATACGAATACATTTTTAGTAAATAAATAATAATAAAGATGACGACTCCCTGACTACACAGTAACGGGTGCGCAATGACATAGATGGATGGATCACGTCAATGGATCAATTGTAAAGAGGAAATGAACCAGTTTTTTTTTCTTTAAAATTTGCCTAAAAATAGTGTTTCACCATTTTGTTTTCTGATAATTGCCGTTAAATAACACAAGCCGCTCGCGCTATGCCGGTTTGAAGATACCAATGTGCACTATTCAGGTTGACAATGCACACTCCTGGCTACCTGGTTATGCTACTATTATAACAAAAAATATGTAATCGTTGATAGCCATACACTAGTTTTAGTACTGGCATTTAAAAATCATATGTCGGTCTACTGTTACAAATAGCGTACATGTGTTGATCTCGAGTATCAAAACGTACCCCTTGACAGATGACCCGTCTTTCGTCGTATGATTGATTATTTTCACGCCTAATGAGTAGCTTCAGTGACTTGTGAATTATGACCGGTTTTTCAGTAAATGCCTAAATCTACCCACGTTCTGATGATTGATGCGCCTTTTGATGATCCCTGTATGAAGTTTCTTTTTTGTATGATTGATATTAGGTACGTCTCCACCCTTTGCTTTAATTGCAATTCTACGAGTAACTAGTAATTTCTAAAATATCATTTAATCTTGCATATTTTTGTGTATAAGTATCCTGGAAGAAACTAGGTTTTAAGAAATAACATACATGTTAAATATCGCAATTTTATTATTATTTTTATTGTAGCTCGGCATATGACAACACTCCGCCTGATGTAACAACTGCTACTACACCGAAATCTCTACAGGCAGCAGTCGCCTCCACATGCCGGCTTGAAGAGACGAGCATGTACCATCTAGATTGACAGTGCACACTCCTCTCGTTATATCTGGCTACTTTCAAACTGCTCCCGAAACGCGAGGTCACTTCACGGGTGTTACATTCGAAAGTGGTGGTATAGGGGGCGAATAACCATCATCAGTCTGCCTACCACTCTTTTTTTTTCGCAATCGATATTCCTTTATGCGAATCTTGCAAAAATCTCTACCGGTACCAATGTAAATTTGTTATACCATGCTTTAATCTTTCATTGCCTATAATACGTACTCTTTAATAATGTAACCTATACATTATTTAAATATTCAATATCAGATAGGCCAGGGTGTTATTAACCCAGTCTTCCGTATTGGAGTTAGTACCGCCACTTTCAAGTGTAACACCCGTGACTTGAACTAGTTGTGTTCACTTTGAAAGTAGTCAAGTATGAGAGGAGTGTGCACTGTCAGCCTGGAAGGTTGCAGTAGCAGTTGTTATCGTTCCGACCACCCTCTATCTTAACATTAAGCAAAAAGATAAGAGGAAAGTGATTTGTGAAGTTCAAACAAAATACAGAACAATGGAATGCTCCTAATTCTCTATAATACATGGAGAAAACCTTATTTACTTTATTTATACATATATAACATTGTATATATGAAAACATGTTCTAAAATGTAGTAAGTAGAATAGTTCCTCGAGCATTCTGGCAGACGACAAACATGCGAATGCAGCCACTAAGTGGTCGTCAGTGCATTTCCTTTGCCTGTGATTCTCTAAGCACTAACAGGGGGCCTATTCCTTCCTATGTACTGGTAACATTAACTTTATTTACTAGGAATAATTTACTAAAACAAATTAAGATTTTTATAACTTTTTCTTAATTATTTTTTATGATATTTAGTTTGGCTAATTTTGAACAGGTTTGTTTAGGTTTTTACTCCGTTTTGGTATCAAAATGTTCTCGATTTAACAAGAATAATCTTCTCTGTTCACATTTCTGTGCTTACAAAGTGATATCAAATGCGTCTCCACCAGATATTCGGTGTTAGAATTTTATACAATATGAGTTTAAGTATTTTTGAAAACTCTTTCTCTACCCTATTTTTTTAAATTGTGGCTACGAGAGTAGTAAGTCCGACTACTATTATAGTGGTTATTAGTCCAGTTTGCTATCCAGGTGTGTATATTCATGTCATCAGGCAGGCATAGCGGTAGCAACTGATTCCGTTCATGGACCGCACTAGCTTTACATCGGGCAGTGCATAAGTGTAGAGAAATATTTGCAAGCAGCAGTCGCCTCTAGAGAGATGTTACGAATGTGCATTATCCAGATTAGCATGACAGTCTTTGGGCTACTTTCTGTCTGCCTACATGTTGTATTTACTTTACATGCAAGTTTAAATGGTAATTAATATTCACAAAACCAAAGTTGTTGAACAAACTCAATTAGCGGATCAGGCAGCGTGAGACAGACGATTCAGAAGTGGCGGGTATCAAATAATCCAGCGAGTGTCTGACTTAATCTTAGTTGTCGCGAAATCCACCAACGAGAGAAAACTTCTCTTTAAAAGATAAGAACATTTGCCAACTGTTTTAATGTCTCTTACTAATCGTCTTTTACTTCTTTTAGATATACTTACTTACTAGTTTTAGGAAAAAATAAGTATTTAATAGTAGTCCAGCACTAGATATTATTATTATTATTTAAAACCTGTACTAAGCTAGTGCTTGTATCACAGGCAGTGAGCGAACAAAATACATTTAACATAGTTACTTTGGTACCGGTCAGAATTTATCGAGATTTGAACCCGATCATGAGATCCGTCCTTTAATGCTAAACCACGGCCGTTTATACAGATTTTAAGCAAATATGTGGCCGTTGAGTGGCGAAAACTGCCACAACGGAAAAAGGTCAGCATCCCCCCCTTTTTTAACTGGGGAAATCCCAATTACGGATGCCCTGGCCCTTGGAGAAAGTACCACGGTTATGTCGGACTCTTCAGCCTAGCGCTGGCATACCGACTAAAACCCCACAGTGTTTCACTCGACGCATAGTGACGTTGCCTTTCATCCAGACTCAGCCCTGCAAGGTCAGCAACCACCTCAGTCTGAGTGTGTGACCACAAGCCGAGCTGCTATAAAAAAATACCTGCACATCCAGAATATCTCTCATATAATATTTTTAATTAAATACTATTAAAAATATAGACTATAGTCAGATAAAAGAAAAAATATGCAATTACTGTAAAAAAGCTCTCATATTAAATATTTTATGCAAAATTATGTCATAAACTGCTTTACACGGAATGTTTACTTTGCATTTTCAGGGGGAAATTAACGACTGGGTTGGACTTTAGAACACGCTGTATTATAAAGACTTCTCACCCTTTGAGCTTTCCTTTTAATTCTCGCTTAGTTAAGTCGCCTGGTTGAACTTTTTGCCTCTAATTATTTTCTTGAATATTTTTTTCTGGGTAAATTCATGGAGAATGCCCATTTTTGGGCCCACTCGGTACCTAATAGTTTGATAACAAAACAATATTCTAAAATAATATCTTATTTTTTCATTAATTCATTTTAATTATAACAACACAACATTTACCAATTAATAGACAATGTTTAATCACATAAAAAAACAGATATAATAAATTATTAAAACATTTAAAATAATAATAACCTCAAATATTGCATCAGAAAACATCTAATTACTCAATAACCCGGGTGAAAAAATTAAAATTGATTGGTAATAAGGTAGTAGATTTATTTTTCTACAAAATTAACTAAAAATCATCGACAAACTCGAGAAAAAAATTGTGGGCCCATTTCTCTTAGGCGAATGGGCATTCTCCTTTGTAACTATAAAGAAACATTATATTTTCAATTTAATTACCTTGTTATTAGTCCTGTATGACCACCGAGATGCCTGCACGAACATTATTTTCTTCTTTTTTTTTATTGTAGCTCGGCATGTGACAACACTCCGCCTGATGTAAAGCTAGAGCGCGGTTAATGAATGGAAACAAGTGCTACTACAGAGAAACCTGTGCGAGCAGCAATCGCCTCCACTATGCCGGATACCTGGCTACTTTCAAACTATACCTGAAACGCGATTAGGTCACTTGCATTCGAAAATGATGGTACTACCCTATGACAAATAACCGTCAGTCTGCCTACCACTCTTTCTACGATTATTGCAAGGAAAAAATGTTAATCAAAAACCGTTATAGTATAGTATATATAAATATATTATAGAAATAAGAACAAACAAAACGATATACTATTGTTAGTTAAACGCCATATTTCTTAAACCGTTTGAATTTTCAGTTGGTCGGTAGCGGTTCCTTTTGACGCGTCACAACGAACGCGGCGAGAACAAAAGCCTCTGTTGACTCCTACGGTATGCGCTTTTTTATACGTATTTGCCAATTTAAAATGATTAATATTACCATAGATTAAATTGTCTATGGTATGGTGGTATTGAACAGAGAATTTTTTTAACATTTTTTATTGTAGACAACACTCCGTCTGATGTTAAACCTGATGTCGCGTTTCGGGAATAGTTTTAAAGTAGCCAGGTATAAGAGAGGAGTGTGCACTGTCAATCTAGATGGTACATGCTCGTCTCCGAGCCTCAATAGTGGAGGCGACTGCAGCCCGTAGAGATTTCTCTGTGGTAGCAGTTGTTTCCATTCATGGACCGCACTCTAGCTTTACATCAGGCGGAGTGTGCCGAGCTACAATTTAAAAAAAAGTGCGGTCCATGAACGGAAACATTAACAACCTCGCTAAAAGACCGGTACCAATGTAACTTTGTTATATGTACTTTGGTCGCTCAGTGCCTATAGACACTATTGAAGAGTGGTAGGCAGACTGATGATGGTTATTTGTCCACTCTGGCATCCTGGGGTAGTACCACCACTTTCGAATGTAACACCCGTGAAGTGACTTTGTCGCGTTTCGGGAATAGTTTGAAAGTAGCCAGGTATAACGAGAGGAGTGTGCACTGTCAATCTAAGATGGTGCATACTCGTCTCCTCAAGCCGGCATAGTGGAGGCGTCTGCAGCGCGTAAAGATTTCTCTGTGGTAGCAGTTGTTTCCATTCATGGACCGCACTCTAGCTTTACATCAGGCGGAGTGTTGTCACATGTCGAGCTACAATAAAAAAAAAAAAAAAAACCGCAGAGAAATAGCTGTAGGCAGCAGTCGCCTCCACTATGCCGGCTTGAGGAGACGAATCCAGATTGCCAGTGCACGGGTGTTAAACTTGAAACTGATTACTATAGCGATTCACGAGAAAAAAAAACGTTTTTCTCTTTATTATTCGTTACGGCCAGGAATCAAACCTAGACCGTCCGCATAACAGACAGGTGCACTAACCACTGCGTCCGCCATATAGGACGACAAAATGACTAACTTAATTTCTGAATCTGAAATAACACTAAAGTTTAAGTTATCGATGTTTGTAAGCTCGCTACATCACTAGCATCGCAGTCGGCTTGTTTGATCTCAACAGAGGCCATATTGTCGGCGCCCTTGTGTTTGTGCCCGTGATTATTCCCGTAAAATAAGGGCTACGTGTTAACGGGCCCAATGTTTAAGATTAACAAACCTATCCTTTTGTGCATTGTTTGTTAAAATTGTGCAATGATAAAAAAAATCAGGGATTTTTACTAAAAAAATTTTTTTAAATCATTATGCTAATATAAAATTACACGAACTTGTAGGGTAACCATAATAATTATGAGCAACATAATTTAAATAAAATAGTTTTTTATTAGAAAGTTAAGCAGAGAAAATTCAATTTAAAGGTCGCTTTACTGATAACACTATCTAAAAACTACTAAAAACGACTTTTTGTGAATTGCATCTGAGAGGTCATCTTAACCTCGACTGATCTGTAAGCAGATTTTTTTTATTGTAGCTCGACATGTGACAACACTCCGTCTGTTGTAAAGCTAGAGTGCGGTCCAAGACCGGAAACAACTGCTACTACAGATAAACCTTTAAGGGCAGCAGTCGCCTCCACTATGCCGGCTTGAGGAGATGAGCATGTACTATCTAGATTGACAATGCACACTCCTCTCGTTATACCTGGCTACTTTCAAAGTATTCTCGAAACGCGACAAGGTCACTTCACGGTTGTTACATTCGAAAGTGGTGGTACTAACCCAGGACGGCAGACTGGATAATAACTAATAAGTAATTTAATTTTTATAATTCATTGTTAATTTTATTTTAAATGTCTGAAACACTTCCGTACCTAGGTAATTTAAAGGGAACAAACAAAAGTACAACATCGGCGCCAAAAGTCTTCACTGAACCTATTATTACAAAGCATGTTTTAGTATTTACGAAAACGCCCCTTTCGTTAACATTCATCTTCCGACATAAACTTCTATTGTGTAATTGTGTTCCAGCTAAATCATTAGAAATTGCAACGTCATCGCTGATCAAAGAGGCCGACAGTAATCGCTCAGCGTCGGCTCTCAATGGCCCACAAAATTAGGGTACTCCGAGGGCGGCGGCTGTTTTGACTCGACCGCTAGCGACATCTAGTGTGAAATTACAAGAATCGTGACCGAATTAATTCATTCTCATGTATAATTTAGTCTACAAAAAGGAACAGAAATAGGATGCTATTTGTAAATACTTCACTTAGCATCGTGTAGATACAATCATAAACATGATTTAATATTATAAAATAGACATGAAAATAGTATAATGTAGCGCCAATTGTATTTCGTAATATAGCGTGCTATTATAAAAAAGCCGCTACAAAAAGCTGAAAAAGTAATAGGTGATGGTGCACCGCGACTCCACTAAAACAGAATTATTACCAAAGCCCAGTTCACCGGCTCGGAGCTATTCAATTTCCCGGAGCTATGCATCTCTGTCATCGCATCGCCACTCCTTTCAGTGCACTCTGCATATTTTATATTATCCTCTCATCAAAATGCCGGAGGAAAACGCCTTAGTAATTTTTCCACGCGCGAAAGAGAGCGCCGACAGACGGGGTGTCAAAGCGGTGGGGGATAAGACACCGAAGCTCCCGCTAAGTATACAGAATGCAAAAATGGCGACGTGTGACAAGGTGGCAGGGGGAGGGAACACCGACACTCGCTCAGTCTAGCGCCGACCGCCGCGACGTACCCGCGTGGCTCGCGTCGCGATCAGTACGCTCTACAAGTGCCCGGAAATGTGCTGACGTATAATTTGGAATCCTGTGTATCGGTGCAGTGTTGTGTTACCCTGGATAAGGATCAGAACTCGCGGTGGAGCGAAATGCTCACATCAAGCAATCAGTATTTACGGCCGGATTACCTGTCGCCGCTGCCTACCACGGTTGGTTGATGATATATTATGATGGACAGCCAGCCGTTAACCCGAAACCGTTGAGCGTTCGCATCACGAATACTAAATCAATAAACAAAAACAAATACCCTGTGAAATCTTCAAAGGAATCTAACTGCGTACGTTACGTTCGAATAAAATATAAACATTAATCGGACTTATGTAAACAAACATTTGTGGGTCACGAGAATTATTTTATTTATTTTACTCATATTAAAGAAAACCTAATAAAACTAAAATTCAATTTCAAATCATCCACACTCGCGATTCATAACTTTACCAAAATTATATTTTAGATTAAAACCAAAACCAAGAATTAAATCATTATATTACCAATTTATTTTACTAGTCGTCATTAAAATTTCAATAAATATACAATAATTAAGTAAATAAAACGCTGACCTTTAATATATAACTAATAATTACATATTTACATACAATGCTCTAACTCAAAATCAAAACTAAAATCTGGACTACACTCAATAAGTATCAAAAAGTGATTGCCTAATTGTATTTTAAAATGTTTAGCAAATAGATCTGGGAACAAAAGAACCATAACTTGGAAAACCGGAGTTTAATTTTGTGTGTTTTCAATTCCCAATTATTAAGGGAGCTTTCCGAAATCAATTAAATAATATTATTGTATAAATAATGTACAAGATCTAAGCTAGTTATTACTTTATTATGGATTCTAACGAGCCGTCTCCTTCATCCTTTGTTTTCTATAGATTATTGTGTTTCCAATTCGATTTTTTAGTCTAAATAGACATTTTGAAAATAGCGGCCGTGGTCTACTCACGATCGATGAGACCCATGTTCAAAACCTAAGTTAAACTTAGTATTCATAGAACATAATTAACATGACCTATCTGGAATGAGAACTAGGCCACACGTTAAATCGGTCCCGGCAAATCAATTTCACCGGTTCACAATTTTGATTAAAGTTATTAATACGGCGATAAATTTAGTTATTTATTATTTGTATTTTTAACATTGGTTTATGATGTATGTAATCTAAACCACGCCGTGAAAGGGAACTGATTTGTGTTATTAGTTAATTCTACGGTTATTACAAACTTAATTACCCGTAAAGTGTAATTATGTGCTTGAGAGATTGCCAACGTAGGCATTTACTAAGGTACATTAGAAATATTGGCGACTGATTAGAGAAAAGTTTCAAACAGGCCAATAGCAAGGGTTAATCGAAGTAGGTTAGGATTGTTTTCTTCTGTACTCGGAGATAGGTCAAAATTTTCTAGTGAGGTATCAATAATCTTAATAATTTCAACTTCAATGAATCATAAGGTTTAGAAACACTTGTTTTTCTAAGCAATCATAATTATAATTTCACAATTGCATAATAATATTTATCATAAAATAATGATTAAATGAGTATAATTAACGCATTCAGCGTCATTGTTGTGGAATTATGAGTTTTATCTTCATAAAATATCATTATTATGAGAAAGATGTAATAAATTGTGTGATATTTTATTATTTAAGTTCATTTTTGAGATAACAATATATATGAGACACCTAATTAACATTTAATGAGTAAATCACCTTTGCTCTTATGCTTTGCTTGATTACACAATTTTTATTTGTTGTTTTTCTTTTAAAACGCATTATAATTTACTTTCAAAGTAATGTCTTTAAATTATTTTATTCGTCTCATGCTGTACCATTTATTTATTAATCATGAACCCTTCTAGGGTAATAGGTAATTGTAAAAATAAGGTAAAAAATATCTAATTATTGTCATCGAAAAAATTCCATGTCTTTGGTTTTTCTTTAAAATCAATCATCTTCAAAAATCATTTTCAATGTTAAATGTTCAATAAATAGTATCAATTTGTATTTTGTAATAGTATCAACATTATTTGAGAACATGTTAGTTCACGAGATGTAGTGTAGTTGGTTGTAGAGATTAAAAAGGATTGCGTTGAACCAAAGCGTGAAACATTAAAAGTTTTTGTAAGCTCGCTGTACTCGTGTGTCTGAACAACGATAGTACGTAATTGCTTTTTCATGTTTTTCACATTTTACAATTTCTCACCCGCAAAATGTTGCATATTCCACATGACCCACTTTAAATTAAACTCTTGACATCCTCTTTGTTTACTTCTTTGTCTCTCGCATCGTTAACTTTTGATATTTTTCGTGACTATAAACAGATTTGCATCATCATACTGTTCGATTCGTTATTATTATTTGAAGGCTAATAATATAATTTTATGGCAGGATAATAGAAACATAGAATCCATAAACGGTTATAGCAGTTTTAAATTCCGAGCGACACGCGATATAAAACAGTCTCTATTCATTGTCGACACAGTGAAAACCCACAGACTATCGATATCTTCGGCCGTTGCTTTTAAGAGCCCCGCTTTATGGCACGTAAAGATAACCGCGGCGACATTTTAAATGTCTCGCATAAAACCCTTTAGATCCCGTGAACAGATACGAGCTCTCTCGACAATAGAGCGACAACATCGCCGCCGCCGACTCGGTCGCGCCGCAAATTCACGAGCACAAATTGCCCTTTTCACTGCGAGATTACATCATGCGGGAACAGAGTGAAACGTCAAGCGAAGCCGACGTTCGTTAGACGCGGGATAATGGCGCGTCCACCTCTCCATCGGTCGCCCCTCTTTCGCGGCTTTGTGCGACCGTCACGAGCCGACCTCGACATCTCATTCCGTAAATTGACGCGTTCTCTTTGTTTCAGCTCGACGCCAAAAAGAGCCCCCTGGCGCTTCTGGCTCAGACGTGTAGCGCCATCGGTGCCGACTCGCCGAATCCGAAACTCATCTCGGCCGCGGAGAAAGGCAGCGTCAAATCCTCTAGCAAGTATGCGGAGTCATCCAGAGAGAAGTCTCCCATCGTGCACGCCTCGACAGATAACAAGCCGAGCTTCAAGCCTTACGAATCGTGCCTAACGACGAGAGAAAAGACTAGAACGCCAGAGGAGAGAGGATCGGCGAACGCTCACAGCAAGTCGCCTTCTTCGAAGGGCAGCGCCTCGACGACGCCTCAGGCGAGGTGCTCCAGTAATCATAGTTCGTCTTCGCTGAGGACCTCGCCGCCCTCGCATCGCAAGACGCCGTCCGACAAATCCGACGATAGATGCAGTCCAATGGGGGGGTCTCCGGCGCCCTCCTCTCATCATAAATCGGACATAGTGGTGCCCACAGCCACAAAGTTACCGTTCACGTCCATCGCGGACTCCAAAGATTCACAATCGAGCTTCAAACCGAGCGTGTCTGTCACATCCTCCGCTTTTCTCGGATTGCCTCCCGCCGGCTTTCCGTTGCCCGTCGACCTGATGACCGGCGGACTGATGGCCGCGCATCATCACGCGCTCAAAAACGGTCTCAACCCCTACTTGGCGTACGCGCGAATGAAGGCGCCCGGCGCGGACGGCGTGTGTCGCGACCCATACTGTACTGGATGTTCGTTGAGCTCTCACGTGATGAAGTGTCCTGCGGGTTGCGCTCAATGCGAGCACAGTAAGTTCCCGGCGTACGCCCAATTGGCCGCGCTCGCCGCCCTGCCCTTCGTGTGTTCGTGGATGGCGGGCGAGGCTTCATACTGCGGGAAGAGGTTCGCGAGCTCAGAGGAACTGTTGTCACACCTGAGAGGCCACACGGGTGCGGAGTTACCGCTGTTGCCGCGCGCTTACGGTCCGGCCGCGCGGTTCCACCCGTACGGCAAGCCGCCGCCGCCGCTGGTGTCTCCGCCGCTGTTTTCCCTGCCGCACCCGGCTCTGGCTGCGTACTTTCCGCCGTATCCGCTGTTCGGCCCGCGACCGCTGCAGCCGTGAGCGAGGGCGGGCCGCCGACTGTACATATAGTGTATCGGCGATGGACTTGGTGAAGCGTCTCCGACGGAGGCGGCGACAGCTGTGATCTCTACGTTATAATGTTGTTCAAACTTCGGGGACCGTCTTCGGGTACCGCTCGGTCCGAGTTGTGTTTTTAGTTAGATACTGACGAAATTCTCTGTACCAAATCTATAGTTTTATGTATTTAAGTTGTTGCGACGCTTAGTGATGATGATTGTTGATGATTATGTTTTATATGATGTACATAACTTATAATAGTTTCGCAGGAGAGGACGATCGCTGATAGAATACATATCTTGAATTTATTGTGGATAATATTAATATTAATGTTTTGATTGGAACGTGCTAATGAACTCATAATTGCAACAGTACATGTATATGTAGTGAGGACACCGATCTGAATCTCTTAGTTTTAAATATATTTTGTATATTATTTTTTACTATGAATTGTGATCTTCAATATATATGTAATAATGTTCGCACGTGACTTTTGATGCTAAATACCATAGAATGTAACTTTGTCAGAGTTGCTGCTGAATTATTGTCTTAATAAGATCATAAATGAAAAAGAAAGAAATATACGTAAATATTTAAATTATTTTTGTTTTATTTCTTCGTTTGTCTATAACATGCCTGTGAACAAAATGCGGAAGACGCATTGGCGCAGTGAGACATAGTTAAAGCTGTCCAATTAAACCATACAACTGTTTCAACATTATAAAGTATACACAAATTTATGTTTCTGTAATCATACATCACAGAAGTAAACGCATTTAACTGGCGTTGAAATATTAATATGATATATTACAGTGCATACGTCTGAAGTTTTGTCTGTGTGTTTCATAAATAAATATAGATTTTATGTACGACCCGTTGCTTGGTCAGCCTAGTGCGTGAGTCCACGCTTGAGAGATTCGTGTTATAAGAGAGGAGTGTGCACTGTCAATCTAGATGGTACATGCTCGTCTCCTCAAGACGGCATAGTGGAGGCGACTGCAGCCCGTAGAGATTTCTCTGTGATAGCAGTTGTATCCATTCATGGACGGCACTCTAGCTTTAGATCAGGCGGAGTGTTGTCACATGCCGAGCTACTATAAAAAAAATAAAAATCTTTGAACATTCGGTGTGTAACTTTGTTATTTTATGATTTGATCGCTTATTCCTTAAGGTATAATATAGGCATTAAATAAAAGAGTAGTAGGCAGACCGATAATGGTTATTAGTCGAGTCTGCCGTCCTGAGCTACCAGTTTCAAGTGTAGTGTAACACTTGATTTTTTTTATCAATCTCTTAAAGGTAGATACGCATTTTGTTACTTGAAGCCGGCATTGCGAAGGCAACTGCTACCTGCTGCTAGTTGCTTCCTCTTATGAACAGCACTTAACATCTTAACATCAAACAGATTGTCGAGCTACTATAAAAAAAATCTAGTATATGGGAACATATACAAGAGGAAGTATATTTTAAAAATATGAATTAATTACGAATTTAAAATAACATTTAACTAAACAGTTAAGTAACATGATTTATTATAAAAATATATTTTAAAACTAATAAACATAAATTAGCAAAATTTATCAATAATTTTTTATTTGACAATTTTTCTTTCTTCATCCGGATTTCACAAGAATTAATAGTTATAATTTATGTATTATATTAAAACTACTATATTTTATATAAATATTAATTTATTTTTATGTTCGTTGACTACCATAATTAATGATTCTATGAAATTTTATCTACATAATAAATATTATTATCATGTTAAAGTAATTATTATGAGTAAATAGAAAATACAGAAAAAAAACTAAAACTAGTGTCCTAATGTGATCAGGTTATGGCCCAGTCTGCTATCATTTTCACCATCCACCTCCTAGAGCCGGAATAGCGGAGGCGACTTTGTCTCTGCTCAAGGAGCACACTAGCTTAATACTTTGCCGTAAAATAAAAGAAAATGCTAAGTACAGAGCTTCCATTTTTTAAGTCCATAGTAGGTACATACTTACAACGATTCTTGGCACTACTTCCCCCTTTCTTTTATCGGACGTCCAGACACCCGGAGAGGTACCATCCATTTATGGTCCAAGCTCCAAAAGTACGTACGAGGCGTTTCGACAACACGTTCCTCGTTCGTACTGTGGAACTCTCTCCCGGTGTCTGTGATACCCGAGAAGTACAATACGGGCCTCTTCAAATTAAGGGTAAATATGTACCTCATAGGCAAGCGTGCTCCATCTTAGACCGCATCACTGCTTAACATCTGGCAGGGTGCGGAGAAACGTTTGCTTATTAAGCATTTAAAAAAAAACTTTGTTAAACGGGACACACACATAATAAACAAAATAAATAATAATAATAAATATAATAGTTAACAATAATAAATTATGATACGTAATTAACACTCAAATGTATTCGAGTACTACTTTAATGAGTCTCTTCTTGTAATATTGTATTGACAGTTCATTCTATTCGTTAAACATCAGGTGAGTGTTGTCACGGAAGGAACGAGACACAGAACTTGGACAGCTGCTGCACAGGATACAACATAACTCATGCGGCAAAACCTCACTCGCAGAATACATACTTGAAACTCACTTTTACAAGATAATTTATTCAGATTTCAAACTCGATTTAAAATTTAATTATTAAGAAATTGCAGTATAATATATAAAAATGCAGTACTTTTTTTTTATTTATTTGACATTGATTTCAATTATAATGTTAGAAAATTAAATAATTTTTATAATAAAACATCTTGAGAAACTTAAAGTTTAAGAGCAGTTTGGGTAAACAGATAGGTATAACGGGAGGAGTGTGCACTGTCAAACTAGATGGTGCATACTTTCCTCTTCAGATCGGCACAGCGGAAGCGACTGCTGCCCGTAGAGATTTCTTAGTTTCTACAGGAAGCAGTCGCCTCCGCTATGCCGGCCTGAGGAGACGAGTATGCACCATCTAGTTTGACAGTGCACACTCCTCCCGTTATATTTGGCTACTTCCAAACACGACAGTGGTGTGGTACTTACCCAGGACGGCAGACTGGGCTAAGAAACATCACCAGTCTGTAGGTAGACTCTTAAAAATTATTTTTCAAACAACTCGATTGTAAACTCACACAATACTTCTCCGAGTTACAGAAGTAATCATTTTCAGAGTTGTCAGATTCCACAATAAGTGATGCATGCAGTAAGTAGCTACGGCTGTCGCTCGCACGCTGCGATCGCGTCGAGATACCGCCGTCTTCAAAGGCACCGCTCGCTTTGATGTCATCCGCCGCACGCTCGCCGTGTTAGACTTTTGAATACTATGATGTATTCCCACTTATTGCTCCAACTACAACATTAAGTTCCGAAGCTCCTTGTTATAAGTTTTTTTTTATTTACAACAAATCTTTATGAAACTAGTATAGTTTGTTTTTGTTGAGGTTATGAAGGAGAATGCCCATTCGCCTAAAAATGGGCCCACAATTTTTTTGTTTTTTGTAGAAAAATAAATCTACTTCCCCGGGTTATTGAATTATTACATGTTTTTCTAATGCAATACTTGAGGTTATTATTATTTTTAATGCTTTATAATAATTGATGATATCTGATTTTTTATGTAATTAAACATTGTCTATTGATTAGTAAATGATGTGTTAATATAATTAAAATGAATTAATAAAAAAATAAGAGATTATTTTAGAATATTGTTTTGTTACCATATTATTAGCTATCAAGTGGGCCCAAAAATGTGCATTCTCCTTTGTAGTATAAGTTACATTGGTACCGGCCGAGAGTTTTAGGATATTCGTGCACGGGACCTATTAATTGCTGATACATTCCTAAATGAGATAAATATTATTTGTTTTGATGAGATTTTTGCTCGTAAAAAAAACTTGAATAAAATTTTCCATTATCTTACTTGGACATTTCGGTCCGGCAATAACAAAACTAACAACGTTATTATTTAATTTACGAGTCATAAATTCGTGATTATTGAAAGACAACCGTGAACAAAGTATCAAGTTAATAAATGAGTGAATTTAATAAAAACATCTGCCTCATGATGAGTGACAGAATGACAGACAACACAACTATGCCGGCGCCAACAGACCGATCTAATGTTTTGATTTTAATTAAGAAAGAATTTTATGTTTACACGATAACACATCAGAAACATGTTAAATTATACTTTTAAGACAGACCCATTATAAGTTTTAGACTCTACACATAGCGTAATATGTTTTTCATACTAGCTCGACACGTGACCACACCATGTTAAACTAGAATGCGGTCTATTTATTTATATCTTGAGTGCGACCATGCAGCGGTGGGATTCATCAAATCATGCCTTACAACAGTTTGTCTGTAATAAATTATCCACCTGTAGATGCCACAACGTGCACAAGAATTTAAGAATTAAAATAATAACAATGATAAAATTCATTTTAAAGAAATACAAAATTGATTAAAAAAAAGTTGCACAATAACTGATAATTAAAAACTAAATTAAAATTAAAAATTAAAATCAACTATAACAATTAAAAATTAAAGTCTATGATCGGAAACAAGTGCTGCAACAGGGAAATCTTTACAGCTCTACTATGTCGGCTTGAGAAGACGTGCACAGATGTACACTATCCATTGACACAGCATACACTTCAAAGCTTATCCTGAAACCCGACTAGGTTGGTTTTCGGGTGTTTCGCTTAAAAGTGGTGGTACTACCACAGGACTGGCTGACAGAGTTGGAGTACAACCATCCGATAATACCAGTTTTAAAATATACTTTATTTATATATAAAGAACTACTATAAAATTTAACAACTTAATCTTTAAAACATTTAAGGGCAAACTAACAACATACCAAAAGCATTAACTAGAAGTTTTAACTGCATATTTCCAAAACGGTCCCGTAACGGTTACCAAAGCAAAATAAACACATCACCCTCAAGGAGTTGGTTATTAAAATAAATACACCAAAACAGGCTACTAGTGATGTTCGTAAGTGATCTGACTCAGTTGCTATTTAAAAAAAATATTTCATTTTTCTTGTGATATTGTTTTTTTTTTTATTGTAGCTCGGCATGTGACAACACTCCGCCTGATGTAAAGCTAGAGTGCGATCCATGAATGGAATGTTTTATGTCATCCGCTTGGTGTTAAGTTAAAGAGTAGGTGGAAGTCGTATTCGCTATACAGGCTTAAGAAGATTTTTTCTTATAACATGGAATCCTTCAAGCGCAGTGTGAAGAGGCATCTCATTAAGCCGGCATAGCGGACGCGACTGCTGTCTGCAGATCCCCTTCTCTGACAGCAGTCACCTCCGTTCATGGATCGCACTCTAGCTTAACATCAGGCGGAGTGCGGTCATATGACGTGTTAAAATAAAAAAAAAAAAATAAAAAATCAAGAAGAATGTCCCGGGGCTCGGTCCGCTACCTTGGACCTCCGCAGGGCGGAGACTGGATGAATGCTAACGTGTGCCCAGACTCCGTCCACTATGCGTCGAGTGAAACACCGTGGGATTTTAGTCCGACATCCGCAACAGGGATTTCCCCACATAAAAAAGGCTTAAGAAGAATGTGGTACACCTTCTAGGTTGATGGGGCTGGTTACTCTCGTTCTTTCCCTGGCTACTTCCAAACTGGTCCCCAAAAATAGGTACTAGGTCACGTCACGGGTCGCTTGAGTAGGGATGACATACTAGCTAGATGACAGAATAATAACTAGTAGTAGTTTGTTGGTACATTTAACTTAATTCTAATGAAATTTAATATTTAAAAGAGTGGTAGGCAGACTGAGGATGATTATCTGCCCAGTCTGCCGTCCTGGGGTAGTACCACCACTTTCGAATGTAACATCCGTGAAGTGACCTTGTCGCGTTTCGGGAGCAGTTTGAAAGTAGCCAGGTATAACGAGAGGAGCGTGCATTGTCGATTGACATCTAGATGGCGCCTACTCGTCTCCTCAAGCCGGCATAGCGGAGGCGACTGCTACCTGTAGAGATTTCTCCGTAGTAACAGTTGTTTCCGGACAGCACTCTAGCTTTACATCAGGCGGAGTGTTCTCATATGTCAAGCTACAATTAAAAAATAATAATAAAAACTGCGTCGTATACGTAACTAATTCTACGGTAGGTAGTTAATGAAAGGATATAATGGCATAAAACAAACACAGAGTTGACTCAACTGAGTGCATAATAAAGACCTTTTTAAATATTCATAAACTGACTTTAAGGCTAAAATGCTGGCGGTGTGAAAGTGACAAGTGTATTTTATTGGTCGAGCTATTAACCTACAGTTATGTATTGTTTGTTTCAGGCACTAATTGCAGCTATTTTATCTATCACTTACTGAAAATAAGTAGTTATTATAATTATTATGTATACTAGAATTGAATGGAATTTTGTTGTTAGATTTTTTTTAAAAATGCCATAATTTTTTTGTTATAGCTCGGCATATGACAACACTTCGCCTGATATAAAGCTAGAGTACGGTACATGAACGAAAACAACTGCTAATACAGAGAAATCTCTATAGGCAGCAGTCACCTCCACTATGCCGGCTTGAAGAGACGAGCATGCGCTATCCAGATTGACAGTGCACACTCCTCTTGTTCTATCTGGCTACTTTCAAACTATTCCCGAAACGCGACAAAGTCACTTCACGGGTATTACATTCGAAAGTGGTGGTACTATAGGTAGGCTAATACCCATTTAGTTAGATATCAGATGCAAGTTCAATCATGTTAATATATTTTACATCATCGAATCACATCGAATCGAGTTAATGTCAGTAGTCACATCACTAATAATACACCACACGGCGCATTATTTGTCTCATAAATTCCTCCGCTACCTAATAGCTGGTGTGTTAATTGATCTCATAAATTTTCTATTCAAAACAGACGTGTCTGTATTTGAAATTTTTTCATGTGTCATGTTTTGAACCCGAAACTTAATTATGCACATATATTTCGTGTGTAAGATTAAATCCCCTACTCGTAGTCGCTTCTCAACTGTCAGTTTTGGTTATTAAACATTACAGTAGTCTCCTCTCTGCCTGCCTGAACTGAAAAAACCGCGTATGAGCAGCGAAGGCAGGTGCCCTATTGCCCTATAGCTAGTTCCAAGTTGATCTTCAGTCACTTGAAAGAGGTGGGAAATTATCAATCTGACTACCTTTTTTACTATAAACATTATTTTAAACTTTAAAAAAATATAAGCTCCAGGTCTTGAAGAAAAATGATAACTCTACCAAAAAGGTTACCTTCTCTTCCTGGTATATGTATAAATTGACACGGTAGTCATTGAAAAAACCTCCCTCCTTCCTACAGGCTGTTTCAGAGAGGAAATGGCCGTAAAGTTTGATGTTTATAGACGTTGTCCTGTGATAAGGGCAAGTTACACGCACCCTTTATGTCGTGCTGAGTGGCCCCGGCTGTCGTCGGAGAGATGGGGAGATATCGTAGGTCTTTCATTTTGTAAATAATGGTGGAAAGTATTTTTCGGTATTATTTTAAATGAAAATTTATAAAAACATTTTTGTTTATTTGTACATATTGATTACTTAACTATCCCATGCAATTATACAAGAAAATTAAAAGCGGTAGGCAGACTGATGATAGTTATTAGCCCTGTATGTCGTTTTGGGGTAGTATTATAGTTTTGGGGTATATTAGAGCGGTCGTGGTCTAGCGGTAAGACGCGTGAACTCACGATCGATGAGACTCGTGTTCGAACCTCGCTAATTCTGACTGGTACCAATGTAACTTTGTTATATGTACTTTGGTCGCTCAGTGCCTATAGGCACTATTAAAGAGTGGTAGGCAGACTGATGATGGTTATTTGTCCAGTCTGCCGTCCTGGGGTAATACCACCACTTTCGAATGTAACACCCGTGAAGTGACTTTGTCGCGTTTCGGGAATAGTTTGAAAGTAGCCAGGTATAACGAGAGAAGGTGCACTGTCAATCTAAGATGGTACATGCTCGTCTCCTCAAGCCGGCGCATAGTGGAGGCGACTGCTACCCGCACAAGTTTCTCTGTAGTAGCAGTTGTTTCCATTCATGCACCGCACTCTAGCTTTACATCAGGCGGAGTGTTGTCACATGCCGAGCTACAATAAAAAAAAAATGTACCACCACTTCTGAATGTAACACCCGCGTGACATAGTCGCAGTAATTGAAAATGACAAAATAAATTAAAATTGAATTTTAAACTGAAAAGAATGAAACGATATGGCTACAGTAACAATTACTCCAGCCATTAACCGATAGAACAAGTCAAACGCAGTGCTACAAACACAATAAAACAATGAACAAAAACCAACAAAGGTTTCATAAACAATACAAGTTGCACAGTGGAACAATACTACCGCATCAACGGACACAATAAACTGTCTACAATATGGAAAACGTCATTTTTACGACTCGCCCAGTGTGCGCCCCCTATCTGCTCCGTGTTAACAAATTCAATCATTTCAATGTAAAAATATTCAAATAAAAATACTTTTTATTGGATTTTTATTTGCTTTTATCTCGGCTTTTATTTTTTAGGATTTGATATGAAAAATACTTTTAATGATGTAAACTGATTTTGGCCATTTTAATTCTATATTTTATGTATGTGAAGTTGGCCCCCCATTATGAAAATTTTGAAAATTTAAGC
Organism: Tinea pellionella; assembly: GCA_948150575.1. Classification (NCBI taxonomy): domain Eukaryota; kingdom Metazoa; phylum Arthropoda; class Insecta; order Lepidoptera; family Tineidae; genus Tinea; species Tinea pellionella. The sequence goes on along the minus strand of OX411251.1, from coordinate 9,113,954 downwards.
GGAGTTCTGGTAGCCCCTCCAATAGTTCTAGAGTTCCCTATTAATAAAAAAAATAGTTCCGCTGATTAAAGTGCTGAAAACACGAAATGAAGTTTACACAATTTCGAAATTTTAAACACCTGTAACTCTTTCATTTTAGCTCCGATCGATTCCGTTTCTTTAACAAATCGATAGAACTCCGAGGGGGGCCAATAGAACTCCAAAGAAAATTAACGATTTCTGAGAAATAAAATTTTTTTCATACAAAATATGCTAATTTTAAAAAACGAAATTTCCGAGCCCCGTAGCTCTTTCATTTCAGTTCCGATCGGTTCCATTTCTTCGACAAATCGATAGAACTCCGAGGGGGGCTAATAGAACTCCAAAGAAAATTAACGATTTCTGAGAAATAAAATTTTTTTCATACAAAATATGCTAATTTTAAAAAACGAAATTTCCGAGCCCCGTATCTCTTTCATTTCAGTTCCGATCGGTTTCATTTCTTCGACAAATCGATAGAACTCCGAGGGGGGCCAATAGAACTCCAAAGAAAATTAACGATTTATGAGAAATAAAATTTTTTTCATACAAAATATGCTAATTTTAAAAATCGGAATTTCCGAGCCCCGTAGCTCTTTCATTTCAGTTCCGATCGGTTTCATTTCTTCGACAAATCGATAGAACTCCGAGGGGGGCCAATAGAACTCCAAAGAAAATTAACGATTTCTAAGAAATAAAATTTTTTTCATACAAAATATGCTAATTTTAAAAAACGAAATTTCCGAGCTCCGTAGCTCTTTCATTTCAGTTCCGATCGGTTTCATTTCTTCGACAAATCGATAGAACTCCGAGGGGGGCCAATAGAACTCCAAAGAAAATTAACGATTTCTGAGAAATAAATTTTTTTTTCATACAAAATATGCTAATTTTAAAAAACGAAATTTCCGAGCTCCGTAGCTCTTTCATTTCAGTTCCGATCGGTTTCATTTCTTCGACAAATCGATAGAACTCCGAGGGGGGCCAATAGAACTCCAAAGAAAATTAACGATTTCTGAGAAATCATTTTTTTTTTCATACAAAATATGCTAATTTTAAAAAACGGAATTTCCGAGCCCCGTAGCTCTTTCATTTCAGTTCCGATCGGTTTCATTTCTTCGACAAATCGATAGAACTCCGAGGGGGGCCAATAGAACTCCAAAGAAAAATAACGATTTCTGAAAAAAAATAAATTAAATTAGCATATTTTGTATGAAAAAAAATTTTATTTCTCAGAAATCGTTAATTTTCTTTGGAGTTCTATTGGCCCCCCTCGGAGTTCTATCGATTTGTCGAAGAAATGAAACCGATCGGAACTGAAATGAAAGAGCTACGGGGCTCGGAAATTTCGTTTTTTAAAATCAGCATATTTTGTATGAAAAAAATTTTATTTCTAAGAAATCGTTAATTTTCTTTGGAGTTCTATTGGCCCCCCTCGGAGTTCTATCGATTTATCGAAGAAATGAAACCGATCGGAACTGAAATGAAAGAGCTACGGGGCTCGGAAATTCCGTTTTTTAAAATTAGCATATTTTGTATGAAAAAAATTTTATTTCTCAGAAATCGTTAATTTTCTTTGGAGTTCTATTGGCCCCCCCTCGGAGTTCTATCGATTTGTCGAAGAAATGAAACCGATCGGAACTGAAATGAAAGAGCTACGGGGCTCGGAAATTCCGATTTTTAAAATTAGCATATTTTGTATGAAAAAAATTTTATTTCTCAGAAATCGTTAATTTTCTTTGGAGTTCTATTGGCCCCCCTCGGAGTTCTATCGATTTGTCGAAGAAATGAAACCGATCGGAACTGAAATGAAAGAGCTACGGGGCTCGGAAATTCCGATTTTTAAAATTAGCATATTTTGTATGAAAAAAAATTTTATTTCTCAGAAATTGTTAATTTTCTTTGGAGTTCTATTGGCCCCCCTCGGAGTTCTATCGATTTGTCGCAGAAATGAAACCGATCGGAACTGAAATGAAAGAGCTACGGGGCTCGGAAATTCCGATTTTTAAAATTAGCATATTTTGCACGAAAAAAAATTTTATTCCTCAGAAATCGTTAATTTTCTTTGGAGTTCTATTGGCCCCCCTCGGAGTTCTATCGATTTGTCGAAGAAATGAAACCGATCGGAACTGAAATGAAAGAGCTACGGGGCTCGGAAATTCCGATTTTTAAAATTAACATATTTTGTATGAAAAAAAAAAATTATTTCTCAGAAATCGTTAATTTTCTTTGGAGTTCTATTGGCCCCCCTCGGAGTTATATCGATTTGTTGAAGAAATGAAACCGATCGGAACTGAAATGAAAGAGTTACGGGGCTCGGAAATTCCGATTTTTAAAATTAGCATATTTAGTATGAAAAAAAAAATTATTTCTCAGAAATCTTTAATTTTCTTTGGAGTTCTATTGGCCCCCCTCGGAGTTCTATCGATTTGTTGAAGAAATGAAACCGATCGGAACTGAAATGAAAGAGTTACGGGGCTCGGAAATTCCGATTTTTAAAATTAGCATATTTAGTATGAAAAAAAAAAATTATTTCTCAGAAATCTTTAATTTTCTTTGGAGTTCTATTGGCCCCCCTCGGAGTTCTATCGATTTGTTGAAGAAATGAAACCGATCGGAACTGAAATGAAAGAGATACGGGGCTCGGAAATTCCGATTTTTAAAATTAGCATATTTAGTATGAAAAAAATTTTATTTCTCAGAAATCGTTAATTTTCTTTGGAGTTCTATTGGCCCCCCTCGGAGTTCTATCGATTTGTCGAAGAAATGAAACCGATCGGAACTGAAATGAAAGAGCTACGGGGCTCGGAAATTCCGATTTTTAAAATTAGCATATTTTGTATGAAAAAAATTTTATTTCTCAGAAATCGTTAATTTTCTTTGGAGTTCTATTGGCCCCCCTCGGAGTTCTATCGATTTGTCGAAGAAATGAAACCGATCGGAACTGAAATGAAAGAGTTACAGGTGTTTAAAATTTCGAAATTGTGTAAACTTCATTTCGTGTTTTCAGCACTTTAATCAGCGGAACTATTTTTTTTATTAATAGGGAACTCTAGAACTATTGGAGGGGCTACCAGAACTCCGCTTAAATTTTCAAAATTTTCATAATGGGGGGCCAACTTCACATACATCTATATTTTCCTTATTTCAACACATCTTTTATAATCCGGAGACCCAAGGTTCTATTCACACAAAAATAAAATGTTCATTTGTAATTATAAATATTTAAATAAATTAAATAAAAAACCTTTAATCATTTGCAACAAATATAAAATATAACTTTGTACAAACATAATTTTATATAAAAAGTAATTTGGGATCTAGGTACTTATATTATAAATATTATGTTTAAATTGTCCTTAGCATCCATAGCGAGGAGTATCCTAGTTTGGGGACCGGGTACCGTAGTTTAAGTACCCTAGTTTCAACTTACGTTCAAAATTGTGATGACTAGTCTTAATATACTCGTACATAAACTTTTTTATAGTAAAAAGATATCAAAAACAAAATTTATTATTACGACGAACATAAAATATCTAAAAAAAATCTTGAGTTGTCAATCAATCTTCAGCATACAGATCGTAAACATCAAAGAGATTTTCGATATTTTTCATAAACAAGAAAATTGAATCTGAGTACAGACTGGCTATAAATTTTCTTCTAGTGAAACTAAACAAGATATCACACATTTTCACTACCCTCTGATTCTGAGAAATAGGTTTTAATTAATATAAAAGCAGCCGTGGTCTAGTGGTCGAAGAAGTGAACCCACACATCAATGAGACCCGTATTCAAATCTCACTAAATTCTGACCGGTACCAATGTAACAACGTTATAAATACTTTGGACGCTCTTAGTACTTGCTTAGTATAGGCATTACAAAAAAAATCCTATTTGTTGTCCCACTACTAAGCAAAGCTCCCTCCAACAATCCACGGCTCTATGGCTTGTAAATGTCGAGCTCGTCCTGCTATTCTAATCTGGAGCCCATAACTAAGTTAGTCACTAATGTTAAGACCAATGTTAGGTTAGGCTAAGCTCAAATTCTCGCCATATCTAAAAAGATAACACAAATAAGCATAGATACTACAATTAATTTTGAAAACACCCACTAAAATACTACTATAAAATAAATCATAATAAATGTTTAAATATTTTGATGAAAATATTACACGTAAGATTGGACAATAAATCATGTTTCTTAACCGTAAATATAATATAATATACAAGTTATGTTTAAAAATAAACATCTCCCTGTGTTTGTTGAAGGAATCGAAAGGAAAACAATGTTAAGAAAATTTATGACTATTAAATTATGTAACTATTTTAGTATTATGTATTTGAACCAGTTACTTTCGATTAGGGTTCTCAACCCACTGTGCATTTAATATATTTTTTAAAGTTGATGTTAAGCTACCACAGGGCAGGCAGCAGTCGCCTCCGCCATGTCGGCTTGATGAGACGAATGTGTTGGTATCGCGTCGAGTGTTACACTTGAAAGCAGTGTTACTACTCCAGGACAGCAGTCTTCCTACCACTCACCTTATTATAATTGTAGTATGAAAAATACATAAGAGACATCCCTAAGAATTGAGAGTGTCAAGAACCGAGCATTTATGATTGTTAATTAGCATTAACAGTTGTAACGTTGTTAGGGTTGAACAAATCCTTGAATAATAGTTTAAAATAAAAATATACATATCATGTGATAACCCTATAAATCCCAAACAACACCCTTCAATAACTACTTCATAGATTTTGTTTAATATGTTTTAGTACATCTCTTAAGTAGGTAACATTTAGATAAACCTCGACTACCGATGCCCGCGCGTACGTAACCATAAATTTAAATATTATCTTGATAAAATAACTATAAATGTCCGCCGCACAACACTATTGCTTGTACGTTGACTTACTTTATGTATTTATTACATTACTCGTTCTTACGGAAACATCTTTCTGCCCTTTACCCATGCACTAAATATATTTTTTGTTCTGATATTATAATATCCACTATTTTACAAGAGACTAGACATAAGTTTCTAGAATGCATGGGTTCAGGTTAATATGTGATGAGGAAATATTCAACAGAACTAGATGCCATTTAGAAAATTACACCATGAAGAAAACCCTAAACAGCAATGTATACTAAATCCAACTAAATTAACGCAATTTGGCAGTTTCAAGAATACAAGTGGTGCCCTCGAGTCCTTATCGATAGTGTCGATAATATTTATGCTCGTAGCTTGTATCGATAAGAATCTGTAACAAGTTTTCGTTAAACTGTCTGTAATGTGTTGAATTTCTCAGTAAATTAATTCTAAGATTTTAATCTACGATTTTATTATCTTAACTAATATAATGTCCCTCCCGGTTTCAATGCTCGTAATCAAGATAATGTATATTAAGTTTATTTATAAAATAACAACAATTTGAGATAGGCTGAATAGCCGATAACTTAACAAGTTTATGGGACAAACAAAACAAACTTGAATAATATTTATGTACTTCTTGTGGCCGCCACGGGTTCTTCCCTATATTCATTGGCCGTATAGCGGTGCGGTCCCAAATTCGTTACGGGAGCTGTGCCTGGGACGCAAGTACAAGATAACAGTGTTCAGACTCACCTCGGCTGGCGCAGCTATTCTATGTTTGGTTCCTTGTTTTTATAAACGATGGATGCGCATGATTCTAGGGATTGTTCACTTTGGAGTACTTAAAAAGGCGGTACTTAGCATTATAAGAAGCGGTTAACTCATCGAGCGCGGGCGACGAAAGCGAGTCGTCTGAACTGTCAAATTGCAATTGTAAACACTTCTGCTTGGTAATGCAGATGCTGATCATACTTTTAAAGATGAACAGGTGACCATAGTCCATAGTCCTATACTAGGCCATAGAACTGTCAATACTCTAGGTCGGTACCACACACCCATACACATATTAACATCGAAAGAGCCATTGCAGTAATAAATGTCGTAAACCCTTAACGCATCGCACCACCGCGCACTTAACGCACCATTCTCTCCCAATATTACCAAATAAAACATTCCTTTAAGACTTCCAATTGTTGCGCTATTCTTGAATCTCTATTATAAATATCAATAAATAAAAAAGCTTAATGATAATTGCAGAATGTTTCAACTTTAGTAAAAAATGTGGTCAAAACTTAATTGGAACAAAAAGAATTCGTAATCAAACCAAAAAAGTTAATTTGATTTCTGAACGACTTTAAAATTTATTTGATTTCTAAACGACGGGACGAACATCGAATGTTTGACATTCAAAACAAAAGGAATAGTTTCTAGGGGAAAGCGAAATTGTTGTTTTTACTATATTCTAAGCATTTTTTCATATTTACTCACCTTTTAAACCTTCCCTGGACTTCCACAAATAATTCAAAACCAAAATTAGCCAAATCAGTCCAGCCGTTCTCGAGTTTTATAGATATGACAGAACGGGAGAGCGGTCCAAGGCTTCTATCCTCCATTTGTGGGCGATAACTGAGCAAATATGCTGAAACACGACAGACAGTTCCTCCGCACAAACAAGTCACAACGTGTCCTCCGCGTCGTGTGTTCTCTGTCAAAGCGTAACGACGCTTTTGTTTCATATCCAGTTAGTGCTTGTACTCATGACCACGTATTCATTTTGTTCCAAGTTAGTTTCTGTAATCGTTCAAATTAGAGTCCGTATTCATGACCGTTCCGACAAATAGATGAATTTCAATAATAAGACAACATCTTCTTGTTCATTAAACACTTCAAATCGCTCATCATGCCGCCTGGTACAACTTACTGACACTGCTTTTCTCAAGCCGGCATAAGAGAGGCGACTGCTGCTTTCAGATATTTGTTTGTCATAGCAGTTGCCTCTGTATAATATTGTTTCAGTAAGTATAAGTCACAAAATGAACTTTTTTTTTTAATGAAATTGGTAATCATTCATAAAATGTATGTGTACATGAAAAATGTTTTAAATCCGATTTAAAAACGTTTCAAAAACAATATCGTTTCAGAATAATGTAGCAAAGTTTATGCCACCATTACATTTTGTCTTCTGACTCCACACTATCATAGGAATGGACCAAGATACATTCCTTCCCCACATAACTCTATAGAGACAGATAATATCATTTGTCTAACTTTATTTTATATTAGCTTACAGATTTGTTTTAAATAAATAATAATAAAATGTTTTAGGCATCGGCACAACCACTTTAAAGAATGGTAGGTAGACTGATGATGGTTATTAGCCCAGTCTACCGTCCTGGGGCAGTACCACCACTTTCGAATGTAACACCCGTGAGTTGTCGCGTTTCGGGAGCAGTTTGAAAGTAGCCAGATATAGAGAGAGGAGTGTGCACTGTCAATCTAGATGGTCTCGTCTCCTTAGGCCGGCATAGCGGAGGCGACTGTTGCCCGTAAAGATTTCTCTGTAGTAGCCGTTGTTTTCGTTTATCATTCTAGCTTTGCATCAGACGGAATGTTGAATATGCCGAGCTACACTAAAAAAAGAATCACGATAACTGAAAAAATCACTCATTTTAAAAAATCTTATTAATTATTTTTCAAAGAGAATTTTATAAAACGGATCATACTTCCTGAGGGCGACTTCAAAACATACAAACTTTATGAATGTAGTCAAACCGGGAAACCGTTCACCAGATTAGCGCAGAAGTCACTTCGCCACAGAGGCCGTTATAATAAATTAAATAGTAATAAATGTTAAAAATTAAATGTACAAGAAATTACGCGATACCGAGTTAAGTCATTGGTATGCGTGTATTTTTTACTCGTCGGATGTCAAAAAAGGCTTGATATCTGTAATTAGCTTCGGCTGGCGAGACCGGGAACATATCAATTAAAATACTGAAAGCTGATTCCCACTATGTGAAGTATTCCTGAATTACTTGTTATTTCACATTGATGTGGGTAAATTTATTTTAAGGATGCGGTATATTTTTATACGCTATGCGAAGTCTCGGTCTTGAAGGATCTACAATGTACTTAAAGTTACAAGTTTACGAGAAATTAATCGAGATTTAATCAAGGTTTTTAAATACAGTTAAATTAAACTAAAAGAGAATGTCCATTCGCCTAAGAGAAATGGGCCCACAATTTTTTTCTCAAGTTTGTCGATGATTTTCAGTTAAATTTGTAGATAAATAAATCTATTTACTTATTACCAATCAGTTTTAATCTTTTAACCCGGGTTATTGAGTAATTAGATGTTTTCTGATGCAATATTTGAGGTTATTATTATTTTAAATGCTTTAATAATTGATTATATCTGTTTTTTATGTAATTAAACATTGTCTATTGATTGGTAAGTGATTTGTTGATATAATTAAAATTAATTAATGAAAAAATAAAATATAATTTTAGAATATTGTTTTGTTACCAAACTATTAGGTATCAAGTGGGCCCAAAAATGGGCATTCTCCTTTAAATGTTATGTGGCTTACTTTGTTTGGGAAGTTCTTTTAATTTGAAACATATTCGTGCCATATAATTACATTTTAATTTTACCGCATCCGTTAGATAGTATTAAATTCTTGGATCATAAAAACAATAACACGTACGGTCCGTTTATGGCAAGTTTTACATTCTTCCAATGATGGTGGTAGAAACGCACCTAATGGCTTGTACTATAGTTGTTTATATGATAATGTAGTGTTGGCAAACGTGATAAGAATAACATACATTCTGTTATACATTACTTGTCCAATTTATCCAACTTCTAACTCCAAAACCAAGTTCATAGTTACTATGAAAAAATTTGGCTATATCTTCTAGTTTAAATTTTCCTTTCACTAACCCATTTGTAAAAATCACCTGTGACATAAAAAGCATTGAACTAGAAGTGACGCTAGACAAATAAGCTACGGCACCGCATTGGTAAATTAAATTCTTAATATGATATATTTAAACTATTATAAACAGCAATGTACGTTAAATAATTTCCATTCGAAGTGCAGAAATCGTTAGAGTGACTTTATTAAGGCATTCAAAAGTTTTCACTTAATGTTAACTGCCCTTTCGCTTCATAATTTACTCCTTAATTCAATGTAATAAAGATCAATTTTCCTCGCTATTTGTATAAGCAGTTATGTGTTTTTAAAGAATTTCTTATTACAATTGTTTTTCTTGTGTAATTTGTAATACAATAGTGTGTAATTGTTTTGTTATTAATTTTATGATACGTACATGCATACATTGATGGCTCTATTGACTAACATGTGTTTGCACACCTTGTTTATTTTGCGGTAATAAATAACATAAAAATAAACGGTAATATACTTAACTATTAATTTGCATTAATTAAATAAAATGTTGCAAATGTTAAATTTATTTTTTTCAGTGCAGTTTTTGTTAACTTTTGTAATTAGAGGAACAAATAAACGGTTCACATTTATAATATTACTATAAATATAAATATTAGATGCAACATGTAATTTAGTAAAAACTACAAACCGAACCTTACCGATTTTAGCCGAACATCTCCGTATATTTTGAATACTTTGACAGAAGTTAGCAGTTGTAAACTTAAATCAATTTTATGTACAATGCAAGATCGAACCGCGAACGTTAAATTAAATTACGACTACGGCCGTCTTTTATTAACTATAAGAATTTTGCTCGCTTTTCTTACAACTGGCTTAATATTTGGCACATAAGGCCCATCATTTTTTTTTTATGGCAATGGCATTAATAGGCAAACGTTTGACCGCACCCTGCCTGATGTTAAGCAGTGATGCGGTCTAAGATGGAGCACGCCTGCCTATGAGGTACCTGTTTACCCTTAATTTGAAGAGGCCCATGTTGTACTTCTCGGGAAACACAGACACCGGGAGAGAGTTCCACAGTTTCGCAGTACGCACGAGGAACGTGTTGTCCACTAATACAGCTAATACTTCTCACTTTTTCCACCTCTCGGGAAAAGTGAGGGGAAACCAGATATCTATATTCCTTGTCGATTATTTTACCAAATTGATTAAATAAATATTAAATAAAAACACTCCGCCTGATGTAAAGCTAGAGGGCACACTCCTCTCGTTATACCTGGCTACTTTCAAACTATTCCCGAAACGCGACAAGGTCACTTCACGGGTGTTACATTCGAAAGTGGTAGTACTACCCCAGGACGGCAGACTGGACAAATAACCATCATCAGTCTGCCTACCACTATTTAATAGTGCCTATAAGCACTGAGCGACCAAAGTACATATAACAAAGTTACATCGGTACCGGTCAGAATTAGCGAGGTTTGAACACGGGTGTCATCGATCGTGAGTTCACGCGTCTTACCGCTAGACCATGGCCGCTCTTGTTATTATTATTTTCATTTTAGTATAATTATACTCGGTTTGTAGCTGGTTATTAACATGTTCGCGGGCTTAGGCCAAGGGAACAGTGTTGGTCGGATGGTGATAGATGTTTGTTTGCAAGAATTTCCAGACAATTCTGCAGCTATTCAGTATTGCAGTGTTATTATTATTATTTTAGTAATCTTTGAACTATACTTTCACCATTTTTTTCTATTTTTTCATTTGATTTTATAATTATTTTTAGAGATAACGTTTATTATTAATTATCACTTATGCCACTCTCAAATCCTTGCCTCTGCCTAACACTGCGGGGAAAAGCGTGACAATTTCATTCGTTTCAACAATGCATTTTTATTTTTCTATATTTATGTAGTTTATAGTTCTTTTTCCTTTTTTCACGTTATTGTTCACGGTTTAAATATATTTTTTTAACATTCGCATATACTTTAGCGATAATGATTTTGACAATATTGGGTAATCGGGCTTCTAACGTCTTTCAATAGATTAGGCCTAAGATTTATGAAATTATTCGTGCGAAAAATTAGAAACAAATGCGTTGGTAAAGTCGAAAGTTGTTATTGAAAATAAACATTGAATATTGTTAACATAAACATCCAAGATGGCCGCCCAAAAACACACAATACATCATACACCTTATAAATGCCAAATACACGCTAACGAACATAAATCTTAGGTTGTAAATTCAATTTTATTCGACAATTAAACGATCGTGCTTTCGCGTCGGCCGTAAATACGCATAAATACGAATTATCGTTAAAACGTCAGGACGCTTGTAAATCCTTCGTAATGGCCGACCTGTCTCAGAATAGCACATAGTTTAGACAACTAAGATTTGTTATAAAGAACTTATTTTATGCGCATGCGCATTGGGGGGATTCACTGCCACTACAAATGCACTCCACCCATAATCCATCAAGTCTATTTTTTTGTTGTAGCTTGCCATATAGACAACACTCCGCCTGATGTAAAGCAGTAGTCGCCTCCCCTATCCCGGCCTGCGGAGACGAATGTCCATCATCCACCATTCAAATTGACAGTACACATTCCTCTCGCTATACCGGGCAACTTTCAAACGGTCTCCGAAACACTACAAGGTCACTTCACGGGTGTTACATTCGAACGTGGTGGTACTACCTTAGGACGGCAGACAGGACTATCATCAATCTGCCTCCTAAAACTGAATAATAAATATTGTCGGCTATAAATGGCGAAAAAAAAACCTTCGAAATCTAATTAAAAACATGTAGATACTAAAGCCTCTGTCTATTTCTATTTAAAAATGTAAATATAGAGAAAGTTTTATCGTATTCGTAATTAAATACTCCCCTAAGTAGTGATGTCACACAAAACAAGGTGGTACGATATCGATAAAATTTGCATGTATTTGTCGTCATGCCAGATAAAATAGTAATTTATTAGAGGAAACGGGTGACACGATACGTGTTACTTTATTGTTTTGTTCGCAAATTATTATTACTTCTGTTTTATGTAGTGGAAAAAACATGTTAACCCTTTACTGTCGAGTTTAACGACTATTAAATTATAGTTAAGTTTTTTTTTTATTGTAGCTCGGCATGTGACAACACTTCGTCTGATGTAAAGCTATAATGCGGTCCATGAGTGGAAACAACTGCTACTATAGAGAAATCTCTACAGGCAGCAGTCGCCTCCGCTATGCCGGCCTGAGGAGATGAGTATGCGCCATCTAGATTGACATATAAACTCCTCTCGCTATACCTGGCTACTTTCAAACTGCTCCCGAAACGCGACAAGGTCACTTCACGGGTGTTACATTCGAAAGTGGTGGTACTACCCCAGGACGGCAGTTGCATTGTTTTTTTTTTTTTTATCATAAACAGTCGTGGTCTAGCAGTAGAAGACGTGGATTCAGGATCGAGAGACCAGCGTTCAAATCTGATAATAATACTGACTGGTAACTTTGAACCTTTGTTATAAGTATTTATATTTCGTTTTTTATTGACCGCTCAAGGCATCCAGTTTGCCATCGTGTCAAGGGACAATACACATTTGTCTTCTCAAACCGGCATAGGGGAGGCGACTACTGCCTGTAGAAAATTATCTATAGTAGCAATTGTTTCCGTTCATGAAACGCACTCTAGCTTTACATCAGCCTGAGTGTTGTCACATGCAAAGCTACAATAAAACGGTCACTTATTGAGTTAACAATTGTAGAGAAAAGATTTAAGCACCGGTTCTAAATCATTATTATCATTATCACTTATTGTTTTAAATCTATTTTACAAATATAGAACTAATAGAGTTTAAACCAAGCGAATTTGTGTACAAGTCTGAGAACAATAAGATCTTTTTTGGCATGCATTATGTAGTTCCATATTTCATGATATTTGTATGAAATCTAACAGCTGAAATATTATTTTGTTAAGTAATGCGATATAAGCACAAAAATAGCAGCAAAGTGTCGCCGCTCACTCGTTTCAATAACAACCATACCCTTTAAGTAAACAAAGTTATTAAAGCAATCGTCTACTATGATATTCTACTGACTTAAAATTTCATTTTCAATGGATAGTAAATAAATGTAATATGTACTAATGGCAAAGTGTTGATTTAGAAAAAAATAATCATGAAAAAATATGTGACGAAAAGGAGAATGCCCATTTTTGGGCCCACTTGATACCTAATAGTATGGCAACAAAACAATATTCTGAAATAATATCTTATTTTTTTATTAATTCAATTTAAATATATCAACACAACATTTACCAATTAATAAACAATGTTTACATAAAAAACAGATATTTTCAATTATTAAAGCATTTAAAATGATAATAACCTCAAATATTGCATCAGGTAACATTTAATTGCTCAATTTTTTCACCCGGGTTGTGAAAAAATTCAAACTGATTGGTAATAAAGAAGTAGATTTATTTTTCTACAAAATTAATTAAAAATCATCGACAAACTCGAAAAAAAAATTGTGGGCCCATTTCTCTTAGGCGAATGGGCATTCTCCTTTCGGCGGAAATAAAAAAGATTTTTGGATTATCTCTAGCCTTTTCGATATTTTGTTTATTAAGATAGAATGATCGAGGAAATAACGCGCGCGCGCAAAGCTATTGAGTGTATTTGCGACAGATAGGAGCGACGAAGGAAGCAGTTACGGCGATGGTGACGATCACGTTTTTCGCGGTTTATTCTCACTAAAGTGCTTAATATTGATCTTAAATTTCTAAAACGATAACTGTGACAAACTGTCATGGTACCTAGCATAGCGGTCCCCTTTGTATCGAGCTGATTGACAGTAACATATCGATATCGCAAATAGGGATGGGTAATAAGCTTATCGATAAGTCGATGTGGCTCAGGTGCTCTGATCACTGGGGCGTGGGGGCAAGTCACAGAAATTGACCGGTTTTCTAGATGTTACATTTGTAACTCGTTAATAAAATAAATTAATTTAATTTTAAACACGTTGAAAGTTTGGTTACGCTTCCGAAATTGTAGATTTCAATTTTTAACCGAAAACTGAAAATTATTTTACAATGATTGATTAGTCGTAGATTATTTTAAAAAACGACACTAAGAGTTTTTTAAACTAAAAGACTAAAGGAGCCTAATGATTTCATCTAATTTCACTCCAAAGTAATTAAAATAAAAAACGATTGACAAAAAAAATACTATACTGGTACTTTGTTATACGTACTTTGGTCGCTCAGTGTCTATAGGCACTATTAAAGAGTGGTAGGTAAACTGATGATGGTTATTTGTCCAGTCTGCCGTCCTGGGGCAGTACCACCACTTTCGAATGTAACACCCGTGAAGTGACCTTGTCGCGTTTCGGGAGTAGTTTGAAAGTAGCCAGGTATAACGAGAGGAGTGTGCACTGTCAATCTAGATGGTACATGCTCGTCTCCTCAAGCCGGCATAGTGGAGGCGACTGCTGCCCGTAGAGATTTCTCTGTGGTAGCAGTTGTTTCCGTTCATGGATCGCACTCTAGCTTTACATCAGGTGGAGTGTTGTCACATGTCGAGCTACAATTAAAAAAAAAAAAATAATATGGCAAATTCGAGTTAAAGTAGTATCAATTGTTGGGTAGAATATCAGTCTACGTAGCATAGTGGGGGGTGATGTTTGTCCCCGCGGCTACTGACGACGATTGAATGCAAACATGGCGTAACAAGCGTCTTAAACAGACAAAGATAACTTAGTGTTGAGATGGACTGTTTCGTGAATAGTTTTTTTAATATATATATTAATTTTAATATAACTAAAAGGTTATGGGATATGTAAAATACATACATATGCAAAAAAAAGTTTAGTTAAGTTTTTATTATTGTAGCTCGTCATATGACAATACTCCGCCTGATGTAAAGCTAGAGTGCGGTCCAATAACGGAAACAGCTGCTACTACAGTGAAATCTCTACGGGCATCAGTCGCCTGCGCTATGCCGATCTGAGGAGACAAGTATGCACTATTTAGATTGACAGTACACACTCTGGCTACTTTGAAACTGATCCTGAAACGCGATATAGTCCCTTCACGGAGGTTATATTCGAAAGTGGTGGTCGGACGGCCGACTGCCTAACACTCTTTAATAGTGCCAATACTCAGTGACCAAAAAAGTACATATAACATAGTTACATTGGTCAGAATTAACGAGGTTCGAACACGGGTCTCGTCGATCGAGAGTTCACGCGTCTTACTGCCAGACCACTTATCCATAAACCTAACCTAACGATAGGGTAAATCTGATTTAAAATATCATATTTTTATTAAAGTATATTTTCTATGGCTATTTTTACTATCTATTGTCACGTAAACGTAATTTAAAACTCAAATAAAAGATACATATTTAAACACTTCTGATTATATATGTTTTTACAATGTCCCGCTTTCAAAGAAAGAATCCCGCTTTTTTCACTCAAAAAGTTCTGAAATCCCGACTTGGCAAAAAAAAAAATCTGGTAACGCTGCTTAAAACCCAATACGCATTTAATATGAAGTAATAAATGAAAGTTACTCTCCACATGTTATTAACAACGTACGTCAGAGCAAACGTCAATAGATCTCGTTAGGATAGCAAGCGAGCCGGTAACACGACATGCCTCTCTCTCATACGTACAATTCTCCTAAACGACAATTTTACTTGCATATTCAAGGTATTGTTCTTCGTTCAGGTATTTCAGCCATTGCTTTCAGGATTAATTGCACATTGTCTTCATATATTGACAGCGTTTAAATTACTTTTTACTAATTTTGAGAAAAGTATGCATTGATATATATTGGCAAAACACTTTTGGATTGCCATTGTCATAAAACGAAGCTCTAACAAAGTACCAATTTGACTTGGTAAAAAAAATTATTCAGCAGCATACAACCAAGACTTATATTATTCAAAACATCCGTTAACAAAGTTGACTTGTTTAATTTTAACAACAAACTTTGTAGCATTCCATAAAACAAAATCATTCGGTTGCAAATAGCGATAACTTGTTTACTTGTAACCGTTACGTTTTCAGTGCAAAAGGTTAAATTCAACACAATGTAAGACAAAGCTACCTATACTTTATAGACAAAAACAATCCTTTACATTACAAAAAAAAAACTGAAGTCGGTATTTGATACGAATTGATAATTTTAAAAAATATTTTGTAAATATAAAAAAAGAGCGCGCTGTGACCCAAAGAGATCCCGAGATAAGGATAACTATAGTAGCTATACAATTAATTAAAGTTAAGAATACAACCGCAACCACTTAAAGATACTAAAATACATTACAAACATCTGATGTGAATGTCGTAAATTAGTTGAACAGCCGCCCGGTGAACGTATTTCAGTCGACAAACAATCAAGTGTGCCACTAATTTTGTCAACATAATAATAAATATGTCGAAAACCGCTCGGGTATGTCGACATCGATATATTGATGCGACATCACTATTTAATAAAGGATTTGTTTGTTTAGTTGAAATGCTTTTAAGTGAACCAAATTTATTAACTATTTTATTTATAATTATTAGACGTATATTTTACAATACTATATCACTTTACTATTTTTTAAATGTAGTCTGATGTTTGACTAGAATACGGTCTATGAATGGAAATACGCAACACGCAAAAAAGATTTTTTTTATAATGAATCTTAAGCCGGTAAAGCGGAGGCGAAATGATTCTTAGATGGAAAATTATTGGAATACTTATAATATTGTCTTTGCAGCAGTGGCGCTAGCTTAGCTCGTTTAATTGACTGGGGAAAAAAAGAGGCTCGTAAGATTGAAGTCGGGACGTCTAGGTTGAATCTAAGACCGCTGCTGAGTTTTAGATTGCTGATAAAATGAAACAGTAAAAATCACAAGTGAAAAACTCAGTAAGATGTGACGTTAGAGGAACGCGGTCACGCGAACCTCCAACGGCTGTGTAGCTTAGTAGTGCAAGTGTCCATATGTTTCGTGGCTTGTAACACTCCATGATAATTTTTCCCGGCCTTGGTGTTCCAAATTTCCATCCTCACTACGAACGCGTCTTAAACTCGCGTTCGTGAACGCATCATACAACGGTGCTGCCCTCTCGCGGCGTGCAAAAGCAGTGTTGTACAACAGTCTCGGTCGACGGCGCGCGCGCAAGATTCAAGTAAAGGCTAAAAACAATTAAAATCAACGTCGAGAGAGTTCAATCTGCATAATCTTCGTGTAATCAGTGTGTCCTGTCTACTCCTCAAGCAGTAAGTCCACTGCACACCTTTCCGTTGCATACCTTGTATTTGTCTCCGTGTGAATTCAGCAGGTATAGGTATTCTCTGCGTGGGTCCATACCGGCCACTAATCTAGCTGCGACCAGCCTTACACCGTATCCGATGTGCCCAAGACCAACCCAACTACGAAATATTGACGCGTCCTAATTTAAAAAATCAGGGTTTGTGCCAACTACTCACGGCGAGCCCTAGGCTCCGTTCGAGTACCGTACAATATGCAATCCGAAGAATTGATTTTTCTATTGAATTTTCGCAATAATTTAATAACATCATTTCTTCTAGAAACTACAATAAAACCTTAGTTTACGTTTTCAAGAAAATATGTGTATTTGTCGAGTCGAGGTACGATCGTTGGAGAAATAACTCCGGGCTGCGGCTGACATATTGGTATTGCCCCTTTATTTTTCTTTTTTACTTCATACTTTATCGGCAGCTTTGTTTACTGTACACCTCCCTTCACCCAACCCCTGTCGTCTCCCATTTATCTGCGCGTCCGACTTCACGCCCTCTGAATGATTTTCGATTACGTCCGCTTTAGATCATAGGATATTCATTGCAACTGACATCAACAATGGCTATTATGGAGTAATCATTATCGAGTAATAATTAACTAGAAAAATAAAAATATAATTAGTCTAGTTACTTTTTTTTTATTGTAGCTCGGCATGTGACAACAGTCCGCCTGATGTAAAGCTAGAGTGCGGTCCATGAATGGAAACAACAGCTACTACAGAGAAACCTGTGTGTGCAGTCGCCTCCACTATGCCGGCTCGAGGAGACGAGCATGTACCATCTTCTCAATAATAATAATTTTTTGGCGTAATCGCGTTTTGGGATAAGTCGGGAAATAGCCGGGTATAATGAAAGGAGTGTGCCGTGTCAATGGATGGTGCGCATTCGTTTCCTCAAGCCGGCATGGAGGCGACTCCTGTCTAAGGACATTTGTGTGTTGTAGCAATCGTTTTCGCACTCTAATTTAATTAACAACGCACTGTGACGGAGTGTCGATATATGCCGAGCTACTGTATGTATATAGTGTATAAAGTTGCAATTTAAAAAAAGCAAAATACCAAAAAAGCGTTTGAGTGTACCCGGCAACTGCTGGGAGTCAAATTGGAATTGCCTTTAGCGGCACCCCCGCCCACCCACAATTTCGCTTTGTATTCTAATGAATCCGGTAAAGCGGTAAATTTCTTTCATATTTCGACGTCATTTTGCTGCTCATAAACAACCTTGCACCCTTCGAAAACACATCAAAGGAAACTTATTTAATAATGTTTGTAAAATTGTGTACAAAGAGCTCCGTTTTTATTTGCTAATGACACGTGTCACGACACCTTTAATAAATCGAGCTGTTTTAGGCAAAAATTCCACAAAGAATACACGGCAGACTAATGATGGTAATTAACATGGTCTGCCGCTACTATAACACCACTTTTAACTACACGTGAAGTGACATTGTCGCGCTTCAGAATCAGCAGAGTGGTAGGCAGACTGATGATGGTTATTAACCCATCCACCCCCCACTTTCGGATGTAACACACCTGAAGTGACATTGATTAGTTTGAAAATAACGAGAGGAGTGTATAGATGGTACACATTCGTCGCCTCAAGCCGGCATAGTGGAGGCGACTGCTGGCTGTAGTTTAATTGAAGCAGTTGTTTCCGTTCATGGCCGTTCATATGCCGAGCTGAAAGTTGTCGGATATGCCAATAACCAACATAGCGGTAACGACTTCTGCCTGGTTGATACCGGTCTTTGTCTCCATCTTAATGACTAGACTAGACTAGAATAGACTTATATGAATAATATCTAATTAAAGTAACTTTTCAATGCAAACGAATTGACAGAATCGCATTTTTGTTATTCAAGAAGCGACAATTCGATTAATCAATGTCAATGCTTTCATTATGAATGTCCTGTCAAATCCTAATGAAAAAGTTAATAGAAAAAGTTTGAAAGTGTCACTCGTGCGCGGTGACTGCTTAAAAGAAGGGCTTTGTGACAATTCTTACACGAAACTTTGACCCGGACTGCAATTTAATTCCTATGACAAAACAAAAAATATATATATCATTCGATGTAATTATTGGTCAGCAAAACATATAGTCCATGACAGTCCCACAGTTAGCCGCCAAAAATAATCCATAATCCACAAAAGTAGGTACGAATCTTTAAAAAAATCTCTAAGTACAGCTTCGTATAGTAAATAAAATGAAACTATTTATCATTATGAGCAATAGAGGTTAATTGATGAGACCCGTGTCAAATTTCGCTAAATTCTGTCCGGTACCAATGTAACTAGGAGTGTCTAGAAGTGTCCTCAGGCCGGCATAGCGGAGACGACTGCTGTCCGTAGAGATTCCTCTGTAGTTGCAGTTGTTTCTGTTCATGGACCGCACTCTAGCTTTACATCAGGCCTAGTGTGTTGTCACATGCATCATATCCATCCATAAATAATGATAAAAAATCTACCTCTGCAGTGTCAAATATTTAAATGTAACAGGAATAAAACCTAATATAATATTTCATAATGCGACAGTCGTGAAGATGACAGACCCACCCGGTTAATGACAAATGGAGGACTTAATGATTTCACTTTTTTTTAAATATTAATAGATAAGGTCACTAAGATCTCTATAAGAAACGTAGAACGGAGTTAAACAAGCATGGTGGAGACGACTACTTCCTCTACAAGAAGATCTTTACATTAGGGGAAGTGAAAACGACCTATTTATTCTGCGACATCACAAATCATTATTAAAATTTTAAGAAAACCGTTTTGTAGAGTCATAAAAAAAAACAAAAAAAAAACTACTTTATTTTAACTGTACACATTGAACGTGCGGGACAATGCATCTGTCACTAAGTCCGGTAGTCAATGTCGGTTTTTGTTTTCTCCACTGACAGAGTGACAACACGTCTGGGGGTAATTTACGAGATTCACAATGTACAGATGCGTTTTTGCTATGCTATATATTATTTGGTGACATTTTTAAGGTTTTCAGATTTTATGCTCTTTTATTACTTTTTATTACTCTATTATTACGGAGCGGCCGTGGTCTAGCGGTAAGACGCGTGAACTCATGATCGATGAGACCCGTGTTCGAGCCTCGCTAATTATGACCGGTACCAATGTAACTTTGTTATATGTACTTTGGTCGCTCAGTGCCTATAGGCACTATTAAAGAGTGGTAGGCAGACTGATGATCGTTATTAGCCCAGTCTGCCGTCCTGGGGTAGTACCACCACTTTCGAATGTAACACCCGTGAAGTGACTGTCGCGTTTCGGGAATAGTTTGAAAGTAGCCAGGTATAGCGAGAGGAGTGTGCACTGTCAATAGATGGTACATGCTCGTCTCCTTGAGCTGGCATAGTGAAGGCGACTGCTGCCCGCACAGGCTTCTCTGTAGTAGCAGTTGTTTCCATTCATGGACCGAACTCTAGCTTTACACCAGGCGGAGTGTTGTCACATGCCGAGCTACAATAAAAAAAAAAACTTGAAGTAGGTGCCTATATATTTTTAAAATAATGCTACTCTCTCCACATACCTCTTTCGATTCGACCACATCCATTACTCCCCTGATGCAAGCACGTCGGTTGAGAGTGCTCCTCATCTGACCCTTTCAGATCTTCTATGGCGCCTCCTTCCGACACTGGTTCCACTCTGGTCACAATACTGTCCTTGAATAACTTTACCTAAAATAACACAATATAATATCTCACCACGGCATAAACATAACATCCTATTGGAATTGAAATCACAAACATAAAATATAACAACATTGAAGACGTACTAAACTCCATACAGAAGAGGCGAGTGGCTATAACATTTTATATCCACCATTACAGGGGGTAAGTGGGGCGTAAATTATTATAACCGGGGGCTAAGTATGGGGCCAAGCATTCAAAATATGAACGAGCAGAGATCTCGATCTCAATTCACTAACGGATGTTAGCTCGAGATTGTGAACCGGGGACTTTTTGTGAGTTTTAACAGTGACTCCTCTTTCATGACTAGATCAAAATAAAGAAGAGCTGTAGGTTCGAATCAGAACAAAACAGATTTGTATCTTTTTTTATATATGCCAACACTCCGCCTGTAGAGTGCGGTCCATGAACGGAAACAACTGCTACTTACAGACGGCAGTCACTCTCAAATCGAGGCCTGGTGTAGCCGCAGTTTCAGGAATAAGTTAAATGTATGAATAAATTAAGTTATTCGGAAATATAGTTCCTGAATATTCATAGAAAATAATAAAATGGAACTCTCCAATGTCCAAATGGCACTGTATTGAAGTCGACATATTGATGTCTGTTATCAAAATATTTCAATTAGCATAATAAAAATATTAGCTAATTGGCTGTACACAACTGTACGTACCTACTTTAGGCTTGTTTTTACCAAATCTTTTAAACTTAGATTAATTTAATAATTATTACATTTACTTTGTGACTTTGCGCTGTTAAATGCAAATCAAGATGGTATAAAAAATTATGGAAGTTTAACTGACAATATTTTTTATAGATATCACTTTTCGGGTGTTAGTTGAAAGAAAGAACGGTAGACTGGGATTAATAACCACCATCAGTCTGCCCACTACTCTTCAAGAATATTCTCTACCTACGCCATGTTCTTGTTTTTAGACAAGGTTTGATTGAATAAAATGAGTAGGTTAGGTACCTTTTTTTTCTTGTAGCTCGGCATGTGACAACACTCCGCCTGATGTAAAGCTAGAGTGCAACAACTGCTACTACAGAGAGAAACCTGTGCGGCAGCAGTCGCCTCCACTATGCCGGCTTGAGGTGACGAGCATGTACCATCCAGATTGACAGTGCACACTCCTCTCATTATACCTGGCTACTTTCAAATTGCTCCCGAAACGCGACAAGGTCACTTCACGGGTGTTACATTCGAAACCTTTGAATAAGTAACGAATAAATAAACTGGTCCCCAATAAAACTATTAACAATAAATCAATAATAGTCATCGACTATTCGTGGCGAACTATTAACATCACGATTGAGTAATAAATATTAATAATTTTAATGTACGTTCGTGGCGTTAGAACGATAACTGTCGAAGAGTATGGACGCCATTTTGATTTATGACAAACATGTCCTCTGTTAATGAATAGCTAAATAAAGTCGTTGATTGTCTGAACAGTTGAAGCGACCTATTTATTTAATATTTATTCACAACTAGATGTGCAATAACGCTCCGAATGTGACGCGAGAGAAAAGATGACCCCAGTTACCTTTAAGTACTCTATCAGTTCGTATTTGACTTGCGGGCAACATTGTCAAATCGTTTGAAACGGCCTACGGTTTTTTCATGTCAGATGTATGACACTCGACATTGCAGAGACGACTGTTGCCTGTAGCAGTTGTCGACGCTAAAAGAACGCACTCTGGTGTAACCAGGAGATGCCGATGTCTACTAGTACTTTAATTGTGTGTTTGGTCTCTGGAAGTCCATAGTTCAAGGTAGAAATGTTCAATTCATATCATTAATATAATCGAATCTAATAATAAGCAATTGCTTTTATTGATTCTCTGTTTTTTTTTTGTTGTAGCTCGGCATGTGACAACACTCCGCCTGATGTAAAGCTAGAGTGCGGTCCATGAATGGAAACAACTGCTACTACAGAGAAATCTCTACGAGCAGCAGTTGCCTCCACTATGCCGGCTTGAAGAGACTAGCATGTACCATCCAGATTTACAGTGCACACTCCTCTCGTTATACCTGGCTACTTTCAAATTGCTCCCGAAACGCGACAAGGTCTCTTCACGGGTGTTACATTCGAAAGTGGTGGAACTACCCCAGGACGGCGGACTGGACAAATAACCATCATCAGTCTGCCTCTTTAATAGTGCTTATAGGCACTGAGCGACCAAAGTACATATAACAAAGTTACATTGGTACCGGTCTTTAGCGAGGTTCGAACACGAGTCTCATTGATCGTGAGTTCAAGCGTCTTACCGCTAGACCACGGCCGCTGTGAATTGTTAACATACAAAATGAAAGACAATTATTCAATGTACTCTATAATTTTAATAATAACACAATTTGCAAACATCGTACTTTCAAAATAAAATTTTTCTAGTTAAGTATTTACATATACTTTATTTGCTTAGTTCATTGTTTTTCATTTGTGCATCACACCCGCCAGAGTGCGATGAGCGGAATGCTGAAGCTTTGTGGGATGTTTATAGCTTACGGCAGATATTAATAATAATATTTAATAATTTATTACAAAAAAATAACTTCAATACTATCAAGCTTGGTAGGCGAACTGACGGTGGTTATTATTTGCCGCTCTGGCGTGGTATCACCACTTTCAGTAACCGGCACAGCGGAGGCGACTGCTGCCTGTGGTAGGTATCAGTTGTTTACGTTAATGGACCGCACTCTAGCTCAACATCATATGCCGAGCTACAATAGAAAAACGTAAAGCATAAATATCCAAATAAAACTATGTATCCGTAACAGACATTTTCGCGCCAAAAAAAACTGTCTACAATATTATTCAAAATGTGACAATTCCCGCGATCCAATAAGCAGAAACAACCGCGGTAAATTTTTATTTACCCCGGTAAAAAAAGGGGAACGGTAACGTTGTTGCTGGGAATTTATTTGGCGTGCGTGGGGAAATAAGTCCGATTCGTATGTCGGAGAGGTCGAATTGATGGGATATCGGGTTAGTGCCTCATTTGCTCGAGGTTAGTTCGCACGAAAAAGATATTATGATACAAGTTAAAGCGGAAACCGTACTGAAGAGGCGCGGCGCGGCCAACAATCATTATTTCTATTAATTTATATGACATAACCGCACTATAGCGACGCGGTGCGGCACGGTGCGAGGCGGCCCGACTGTGTTTCGTGTCTGGAAGGTTGCAATCCCAAAATTAAAATATAGGCATTACTTTGTTTTTCATCACAATGAGAATTTTATGAGTGGCCGTGGCCTAGCGGTAAGACGCTAGATCTAGAAATCAAGATCGAATTCTGACCGGTACCAATGTAACTTTGTTATATGTACTTTGGTCGCTCAGTGCCTATAAGCACTATTAAAGAGTGGTAGGTTATTTGTCCAGTCTGCCATCTTGGGGTAGTACCACCACTTTCGAATGTAACACCAGTGAAGTGAGCTTGTCGCGTTTCGGGAATAGTTTGAAAGTAGCCAGGTATAACGAGAGGAGTGTGCACTGTCAATCTGGATGGTACATGCTCGTCTTCTCAAGCCGGCATAGTGGAGGCAACTGCTGCTCGTAGAGATTTATCTGTAGTAGCAGTTGTTTCCATTCATGGACCGCACTCTAGCTTTACATCAGACGGAATGGTGTCACATGCCGAGCTACAATATTAGCGAACTCTACTTTACACTTGAGTATTTAGAAAAGCGTAAAGCATCAAGTAAACGATAGATATAAAAGAGGCGAAAAAGGTGCGAAGATCTAAATTCTAAATAAAGTAGTGCGAATGAAATGAAGTAAGATTGGAAAGTAGCCCTTAGCTCGTACGTCGGAAAGGTCGAATGGCTGCAAAGTGAGAGGGAAAATGTGCCATATATTTGTCATAAACTGGCCCCAGATCCTAGTCTATTAATATAAAAGAATATAACAGTTATTCACGTTGTATGATCGTTTGAAAACACGTTAAGGTTTATTTCATGTTGTTACCTTTTTCGTATATTTTCTTCTTATGGCGTAATAAGTGTTTATTTTTTATGTGAACGAATGTTACTGCTTTTAGATATGGCTTATATTCGTTTGACTTTTATGTATTTGTACACTTACGCATATCATTTGTATAGGAGATAACTTATACGTCATTATTTTGTACGCCCGTCATTCGATATTTGGGGTTTTTATATATCTCGACTGTTACCGCAGAGAAATCACTGCAGGCAGCGGTCGCCTCCACTATGCCGGCTTGTAGAAACGAATATCACACCGTTTGTTTCCAATCGTGGTGGTGGTACTTCAAAACCACTTTTTAAATGCATATCATGATGGTCCATCAATTCTTTTTGTATTGCCTATACTACGCCTGTCTCATAGGCATTAACCCTTAAATGCATGTTGTTGCCAATTGTCTACATTCATTTTCACATAAAATTATACAAAAACCTGAGTGTCTGCGTTTGCACAGGACTTTCACGTACTGAGTGCATCAAATGCTTGGTTGCTTTGTGTCATAACAAAAATCGGAATTGCTTTGCTCTATTTAATTCATAAATAATAAGAAAATGCCTATACTAAAGAATAAAAAATATGAAATTTGTTTTATTTAAATTTACGTCTACAGTATTTTTAGCAATAAACGCATATTGTCGCCAAAAGTATACATACTATCTTTTTCAAAATATGTATTCTTTATTATTACCTAATTTTTTTATTATTTTTTACGTAATCTATGACAAATTTCCTATAATATACGGTTTTATTAATTCAAAACAAAAAAACATACCGTCAAGGTACATATAACATAGTCACATTGTTACCGACCAGCGAGTTTTGAACGCGGTCCCTCATTGTTGAGGATCGTGACTCCTGGTGGCTCGCTCAATTAGATGTCTCCATCGGCTACAACTGCTTGCCTGATGGAGAGCTTTATGCCGCCAGATTGTCGCCATCCTTGTGCGCTATGTGGCCGAAGTACTTCAGGCAAAGCGATGACAGACACGGTTGTTTTTTGATGCCCAATTCCGACAAAACAGAAGCATTTGTCCGGATAAAATTCAGTTGACGCCTTTTACAGCGTTATCTTGAACTAAACAAGAGTGGAAATAAAATAGACACATGCGACACTTAAAGGAGAATGCCCATTTTTGGGCCCACCACTATACCTAATAGTTTGGTAACAAAACAATATTCTAAAATAATATCTCATTTTTTATTAATTAATTTTAATTATATCAACGCATTATTTACCAATCAATAGACAATGTTTAATTTTTTTTAAATGACAATGTTTAAAGAGCGGCCGTGGTCTAGCGGTAAGACGCGTGAACTCACGATCGATGAGACCCGTGTTCGAACCTCGCTAAATGACCGGTACCAATGTAACTTTGTTACATGTACTTTGGTCGCTCAGTGCCTACAGGCACTATTAAAGAGTGGTAGGCAGACTGATGATGGTTATTTGTCCAGTCTGTCGTCCTGGGGCAGTACCACCACTTTCGAATGTAACACCCGTGAAGCGACCTTGTCGCGTTTCGGGAATAGTTTGAAAGTAGCCAGGCATAAGAGAGGAGTGTGCCCTGTCAATCTAGATGGTACATGCTCGTCTCCTCAAGCCGGCATAGTGGAGGCGACTGCAGCCCGTAGAGATTTCTCTGTGGTAGCAGTTGTTTCCATTCATGGACCGCACTCTAGCTTTACATCAGGCGGAGTGTTGTCACATGCCGAGCTACAATAAAAAAAAAAAATTGTTTCTGTATTAAGTAATTATGTTGTTCTTTTTAACAAATGTTATGTATAGCTATTAGGTTTACAAAATTTGACTTGTCTTCATTTGTGTATTATCTTTCTTGTATTACTGTGTTTTGTAAACTGTTTGTTATACTTCTTAAAAATAAATAAATAAATAAATTACATAAAAAACAGATAGCATCAATTATTAAAGCATTTAAAATAATAATAACCTCAAATATTGCATCAGAAAACATCTAATTACTCAACTATCCGGGTGAAAAAATTAAAACCAATTGGTAATAAGGATGTAGATTTATTTTTCTACAGAATTAACTAAAAATCATCGACAAACTCGAGAAAAAAATTGTGGGCCCATTTCTCTTAGGCGAAAGGGCATTCTCCTTTATAATTACTTTTATTGAGTCACCTAGCTTATCTAAATTGTCACCTATTGGCAGTTAAGATAGCGGCAGATAGCAGTTAAGCGTGCGGGTCACACACATTACTGTATGTGACAGTAGACACAAATGTTTCTGATATTACTTCCAAACATGACTCTGTGTTGGAACGATTTCAGAGTCAAGTGCGTCAACCTGTAATGCTACTTGAAATTGTGTGTATTATCTTCTCAAGCCGGCATAGTGGAGGCGACTTTTGTATCCAGATGTTTTTTTTTTTTGTAGCTCGGCATGTGACAACACTCCGCCAGAATTAAAGCTAGAGTAACTACCTAGCCACAGAGAAATTTAAGAATGGTTATTAGCCCAGTCTGCCGTCCTGGTGCCTGTAGAGATTTCTCTGTAGCAGCAGTTGTTTTCGTTCATGGACCGCACTAAATCTGCATGCAAAAGTCGCCTCCACTATGCTGGCTTGAGAAGACGAACGTCTTGGTCAAACCATCCAAGTTGACACACTCCTCTTGTTATACAAGGTCACTTCACAGGTGTTACATTTGAAAGTGGTGATACTACCCCAGGACGGCAGATTGGGCTAATGACAATCATCAGCCATCATCAAAGGACCACACTCTAAGAGTCTCGCTTAACATCAGGTACGGTGTAATTTATATAAAGAAAAATATAATCAACTAGCTGACCCGGCAAACTTCGTACTGCCTGAGAATCAATAAATAAAAAAGCTGAATGATAATTGCAGACTGTTTCAACTTTAGTAAAAAATGTGGTCAAAACTTAACCGGAACAAATAGAATTCGTAATCAAAGCAAAAAAAAATTAATTTGATTTCTGAACGACTTTTAATTTAATTGATTTCTAAACGACGGGACGAACATCAAATGTTTGACATTCCACAAAGGAATAGTTTCTAAGGGAAAGCAAAATTGTTGTTTTTACTACATTCCAAGCATTTTTTCATATTTACTCACCTTTTAAACCTTCCCTGGACTTCCACAAATAATTCAAAACCAAAATTAGCCAAATCAGTCCAGCCGTTCTCGAGTTTTAGCGAGACTAACGAACAGCGATTAATTTTTATTATATAGATAAATAATTAATATCTAACCTAACAAACCCATTTCGCTGGAAAACTATGTATAGTATACTTTTAAAGTGGCTACTCACTCCCCCTATGCCAGTACAGTCAAGTGTGCCCTTGAGTGATGAAACACACAAAGTACCTACGAACATCCTGCAGGAAGTAATAAATATAAATTTAAATGTTGCCAACAAATTGAATTTTTGTGTCAAATATGATAATAAATTTTAATCTGTCTACATGTAGTAGTTTAGTTTTTTTTTTATTGTAGCTCGGTATGTGACAACATTCCGCCTGATGTAAAGCTAGAGTGCGGTCCATGAATGGAAACAACTGCTACTACAGAGAGACCTGTGCGGGCAGCAGTCGCTTCCACTATGCCGGCTTGAGGAGACGAGCATGTACCATCCAGATTGACAGTACACACTCCTCTCGTTATACCTGGCTACTTTCAAACTATTCTCGAAACGCGACAAGGTCACTTCACGGGTGTTACTTTCGAAAGTGGTGGTACGAAGGTACAAAAGTTTATAATTATTTTTAATTTTTATTGAGCACATTTAATAATTTGATCAAATTGAAACGGTTATTCTAATAAAACATCTTAACAATACGGCAAATTAAGTGCAAATTAAGATTTTTTTGCCCCAAAAATTATTGGGATTTGAACTTGAATCTCCTTAAACATAAAAAAGCGGAACTGACTACTAAAACAGAACCACTCTTTTTTTTATAGGTATGATAAAATTTGTCAAAGTTGCATGTTAATTTGAAAAAGTCAACCCCTAATTAACACTTGAGGGTACGCACATGGCGTCTGAGGGTAGTTTTTTTGATCCATTGATTTATTGTTTGGGTCAACTTTATGCATTTTCTTAGTGTAATATAACACTGGCGCCAAACATTTTAGTCTTGTCATAAAAATAATTTTCTATTACTAAAGCGATTTGAATTTTACGATGTTTTAATTTTGGCTATTTTATTTTATGTACATTTTATGTTATAGACTATAATTTTAACTCATATGGAAAAGTATTGAAATAACGGTATACGAGACATCTGTAATGCGAAATAGTGGTTTTTTGCTCTGGGGTAATAACCAATACCATCACTTTTAAACACCCATTATATCATGTGAAGTTAGCGGCGTTTCGAGTTAAACTTAGAAGAGACGGAGAATAATGAGATACTGACTAGTCTCCTCAAGTCGGTATGGCGGAGGTGATTCTCTGTGGTGGCCATTCATCTTGAGATTAAAGAAGATAATATTTTTTCCATCCACAATCTCATCATCCACAATTCTCTTCATGCACGCCCGACGGTTATGGGCACTAGACAGCCCAGCTTTCATGAGGATGTCTCCTAAACTAATTTATCCTTATTTAAATTCTATTTTATTTATATTTATATGCCCTCTTGAAGCATATCCGAAACTTGCTTCCAATATCTTTACATAACTAGAAACTAGGCAATTAGAACGTAGCTAGAATACTAGACCAATGAAACCCCAATTAAATTCGTGCCCAACCTTCATATACATAGTTACCTGTACATATAATTTCAAGTCAAAACACAAACATAGGTACAGTCAGTGAACGAACACTAATGCATAATTTATAGTTGGGGACAGGAAAGATGTAAAGAACGGTGTCAACCGTGACGTGTACACAAAGCATGAAAAATGATGTCCACACTTAAAGAACACACATTCTCTATTGTCAATAAATTGTGCGCTATTTGGTAACGAGTTTCAATGAATCATTATACTATTAATCTTTTCGACTAGTCTACATAGAGATCTTTCCCACTATGAACACATGTTTACTTGTTTTTAATTCTTAATCTAATAATTATTATTCATTATTTTAGTATTACCTACACTGTAACTGCAATCTGGTCGTTTATTTAATCAGAGATCAATCAAGCCGCTATATTTTATTATAATTTTTTTTTTTTATTGTAGCTCGGCATGTGACAACACTCCGCCTGATGTAAAGCTAGAGTGCGGTCGATGAATGGAAAGAACTGCTACTACAGGAAGAAACCTGTGCGGGCAGCAGTCGCCTCCACTATGCCGGCTTGAGGAGACTAGCATGTACCATCTAGATTGACAGTGTACACTCCTCCCGTTACCTGGCTACTTTCAAACTATTCCCGAAACGCGACAATGTCACTTCACGGGTGTTACATTCGAAAGTGGTCGTACTACCCCAGGACGGCAGACTGGACAAATAACCATCATCAGTCTGCCTACCACTCTTAAAAATTCTGGGCTACGTTTTCATTTATTTTAAAATTTTATAATTAAATTATTATACTCGTATATATTATGTTTATTCAAATATAAGCAATTTATTATGTATAATTTTATATTGATTTACCTATAGAGTGATTTAACGACATCGTTAAGTTTTATTTATCATAATTATAGAGAATACATAGTTGAGAGTTAACATGAGTTGCATTTTCACGTAGTTTATGAATAGTGTTGGTTTTTTTATAAGCAACAGAGGGGCAACTTATGATGACAGATGGCAGTTGAGGGATGTCAACTAAAGGCTTTTGCATATTTTATAACAACGTACATCAAAGTGAACTTTTGTTTTTAATGTAAGAAGATCCTGTTCAAATATTCAGTTCTTTTTTATATTTTTACTTTTTTTTTTACCTCTACTAATGGAATAATTTACTAATTAGTAATGGAACTTTTATACATATAATTTTCTAAAGTATATTGTGCAATCTGCGTTTTGAGGATATACCTAAATAAAAAATCTGAAAACTTCCTGAAAATTCAAAATTATCTCAAAAAAAAACACAATTTTCAAAATAAAATCCTCAAATGTAAACTGATTATTTATTGTTCCGTGTTTGTATTGTTTGCGCGCATTTTCCTTGAGATTTCTAACACAAATCCGTCAAACTGAAATCCACCCTTATTTTCGAACCTGAACAAATAATATAAAGACAAAATCCTCACCCTGATATGTCATGATAACAAATAAAAGCAAACAGAATTATTATTATTAGTAGCTTGCATCTGTATTGTATGTTTTCGTTGATAAAAAGATATATATGTATATTTACTTTTTTATTACCTTAAGCGCGTCATAAGACCTCACTCCGCTTGATGTTAAGCATTTTAGGAGCTCGGTCCGCCACCTTGGACCTCTTGGCGGAGTCTGGATGAATGAAGACTCCGTCCACTATGCGTCGAGTGATACACCGTGGGGTTTTAATCGGTATTCGAGCGCTAGGCTAAAGAGACCGACATGGTACCTTCCTCAAGAGCCAGGGCATCCTTAAAGGATTTCCCCACGTAAAAAAAATCAATTGCAAAGTAGTAGTAGTTGTGGTGTAAAAACCCGGTAATAAAATATGACGTGAAACTAGCAGTTTGTCGACTTGGTCACGTGAAGCGCCAAAGGCTGTGTAGCTTAGTGGTCAGTGCACACACAAAGGGGAAGACGTGGGTTCGAATTCTACCTCAGCCCGTTTATTTTTTTGAATGATTATAATATAGTCAAAAATGATATTTTTTTTGTTAATAGAAAGCGTGCTTAAATAATTAACAAGACAAACTACAATTATTAGCATAATTATTCTTTAAACAGGTCAAACACTTCCTTATTTCAAAGGTAAATAAACAAAATAAAATTAGAATATGTACGGCTGCGAAATTTAAAACGTTGTAAATGTAAAAGTTGAATTAATTATCGCAATTATATTTGACAGAATTTAAATTCTGTTAAAAAACAACATAAAAATCATGTGAATTTATTTGACAATAATCAGTAACAAATTGCTGGAATAGCCTTCGTCAGAAATCCGGGACGATTACGACATAACACGCTCAAATCAAACTTACTTGTATGAATAATGTACACTCAATTTTAAATATTAAACACATCTACGTAAATAATTTTAGCGTAAAAAATTCGTGAGATCAAATAACTGTTTTCCACGTTTATTACGACATAAATTTTTAAAATTTTATAAACCATTATATTATACAAAAACAAATGTTTCTTCTTTTGTTTGTTTATCCCATATGAGCACCGAAACTACTAGTCCGGTTTGAAAAATTATTTTTGCAATAAATCCGTTTATCAAGGAAGATTATAGATTTCTTTAGTTTCCTAGATAGGGTTTCTTAGGAATGAAACAGGAACGCTAGACGCATGATAAGTTGCTAGTAATAGATAAATAATAGAAATAAAAATAAGATGTCCTTGTCCCATTTTGGATACCCTGTAATCAGAATAAGAACAGCACAAACAGATATTACATCGAACCCGGGACCTCAGCACTCCATGTACCAGCTAAAGGAATTAATTTTCGATGTTTAAATTAATTAAAATAAAATAAAAACGAATGTACTAAAAAATTGAGCAGTTTTAAAAACGAAAAACATCTTAATTTATGAGGGCGAACGAAATAAAATAGAAAATGTTATCACGAAGTCGGGCCAATTTTTCAAGCTCAATAAACGATTATAGTAATCTGTAGTGCGACAGTAAATCTTGCTTTAAGCCGTGTCACAAATAGTTTTTGTAAATGA
The DNA here is from genome assembly GCA_948150575.1 of Tinea pellionella. Lineage (NCBI taxonomy): Eukaryota > Metazoa > Arthropoda > Insecta > Lepidoptera > Tineidae > Tinea > Tinea pellionella. Next base: position 9,081,380 of record OX411251.1, on the reverse strand, counting down.
CCGCGTCTCTCACCAGAAGTTATGTGGCAATTAACTCTTGAAAAACGCACTCTTCAGACGGGAACAAATGTCGTGAACCAAACAACTTTACGACTTTATTACTAACGCTTATTTTGTTTAGGGGCAGGCAGGCCAGTGGAATCTTTTCAGGCGGAGTGTTAAAGGTGGTTCAAAATAAAAATCTGTGAACCCAATCCCTATAATGTTAAGCTAGAGTGCGATGCATGAATGGAAACAATTGCTACTACAGAGAAATGAAGCTAGCAGTCACCTCCGCTATGCCGGCTCAGGGAGATGAATGTACACCATCCATTGACAGAGCACATATATTCTCGTTATCTAATAAAAATTATGAGTCTATAAAAATATATAAAATTTGTGTTTTTTTCTTTTATAAAACTGATAAATATTTTTTACGACAACATATACCCTATGAACAGATGGCACTAGTTGGTAAGTATGTATATCACGAACGTGTCAAAATATCACTTAATTTATGTTCTTCTTAATGTAGATGAGACGACTCCCGGACGCGGTCGGCTGTTAGTCAAGCAAGCTATATTTCATGGACTAATGTAGGGGCACCATGACTTACTGATTTTCTTTAACTATTTAAATTATTATTATTTATAAAATCTATTAAATGTAAAAAAACAATAACATATCTTTAACTACGTGTTACACTATCAATACTACGTTATTGGAGATTCAAAAGAATTTTGGCGGCCATCTTGAGACGTCAGGTTATCTGTCTTGAATTATTTTCCTAAACTCGTGTTTCTACGAGTGTTAATGTGTAATAATGGTGGATTATTAACCATTAAGTGTTCGTGAACGTGCGTGAATGTGGGCAAACAATTCAAAAGAAGAGAACGTTTGTTTTTATTTTCCCTCCAAAACTCCGTAGGAAGTTTTAGTAAAGATTCTAACACTTTACTGACGCTATTTTTGACTTGACTGGGACCCGATCTGAATGAATAATCCATAATGTACAATAATATAAGCTTGATGCAAATATATCTTTGACACTGCAAATTATTATAACGCCATAAAAAACGTTAATATTTTTTTTATTATAAGCCTTTTTTAAGAGTTAAACAGCCATTGGTTTCATTAAACAATTTAATAATAACATATTCAGCATTTGAATTAATAATTTTAAGAATATAAGTTTAAAACCAATTGTATGGTCACCCTAAAGCTATATTCCCTGTTGAATTATAGTACGAGACGTGTTTTTATTTCTGGAGAACATTCTGACTAACTGTTGAACCGCTTTCATCTTCTAAATGTTATTAATTGATGCTACCACTTTTAACGTATAGTGTACACAATTACACTGCTTACTTTTCATACATTTTTTTTTAATAACTCGACAAGGTACATGCTCGTCTCCTCAAGCCGGCATAGTGGAGGCGACTGCAGCCCGTAGAGATTTCTCTGTGGTAGCAGTTGTTTCCATTCATGAACCGCACTCTAGCTTTACATCAGGCGAGTGTTGTCACATGTCGAGCTACAATAAGAAAAAAAAACATGTATTATAGTAACACCACACTCTGGCTGAAGTTAAGCTCGTACTCATCAGTTAAAACAACTACTATCACAGAGGATTGTGTGTAGGAAGCAGTCCCCTCCACTATGCCGGCTTGTGAGTGTTACGTTTAATACTTAAAAATTATATTATCGAAATGTTTAGATATTGAAGGAATTAGTTTACTGAAAACTAATTTTTAGTTTCAAAAAAATACTATTAAGGTCTTCTATGTATACCTACAACAAAAACGTACCAAACAATAAAAATATACTTTAAAAGTCAACAAAAAGCCCGCAATGTATATTAAATTAACAAATAAACTCATATTCATTCACATTACAAAGTAAATGATTGTTTATACTTGCAACTTTGTACAGCCGCGATGGATAATCACTCATGTTCTTTCAAAATCGTTTTTGTTGTAGTGACAGCTATTGTTATTGTAATTCAGCGAATGTGTACCCTTTTGTGGTATTCACTGAAACAATTTGTTTGTGTGACGTTTGAGTAACTACTTATAATTAAGGTCACAGAAGTTGAAAAGTGTGTCCAATCAACATTTGTCTCAAGCCGGCATAGTGAAGGTTACTGCTGTCTGCAGACATTACTCGCATGTAGAGCTACAATTTAAAAAAATCAATACTAAATTTAAGTAAAATATTTCAGGTAGTTTTTTCTTAAGTATTTTCCATTTTAATAATAATTTAACGACTTTACTCCGAAATGGAGCAGGCAGAGTGCTTTCACATGCAATCCTGTTTTTATTGCAGATTCAATATATATTAGCAGCCATTTTTCAGTACCTGAAAGATTAAGAAAACTAAAGTATATATCAAGTAGTCAGATAATTTATCTAGAAGTTCAGCTGGGAGGGTGTGTTCAGAAGCAGGTCACACTCTGTACGTATGCGGAGCGTAGCGTTAAAAATAATGCCTATAAATCGCGGCGAGATCAAAGCGCGAACAAATCTACAGGGCTAGGGGTGAGGGGAGAGCATTGATGGAGTGACTAGAGATGTCCGTTACAAACTTTTTGGAGAAGGTAGTTTCATATCGTCTATTAAATGTATGTGTGTTGGTACCTTTGTGGTTGAATCGTGGGTTGCAATGATATTAATGTATAATTTTCTTCATTTTGGAGCCCCATATTGTGGTTTAGTTATGTTTGTCAAATTAGTTACAACTATTATTATATATATTTTTTTTCTGGATTTATAATTCAGTTTTTTTTTATGTTATTATAAACACAGGCTATAATTGACGGGTTTCTTATGGCTGTCTTCTCGCCATATGCCTTTCCGAAGCCAAAAGTAGATTCTGACGATGAACAAGTGCATGCCAAGTCCATGCCTACGTTAATAAAGGATTTTCATTTCATTTCATATCAAGTAATAAATGAGTTATTACTTTGTATTAAGAGCAAAGAGTCTTTTTCTATTGTAGCTCGGCATGTGACAACACTCCGCCTGATGTAAAGTTAGAGTGCGGTCCATGAATGGAAACAACTGCTACAGAGAAACCTATGCGGGTAGCAGTCGCCTCCACTATGCCGGCTTGAGGAGACGAGCATATACCATCTAGATTGGCAGTGCACACTCCTCTCGTTATATCTGGCTACTTTCAAATTATTCCCGAAACGCGACTTCACGGGTGTTGCATTCGAAAGTGGTGGTACTGCCCCAGGAAGGCAGACTGGATTAATAACCATCATCAGTCTCCACTCTTTATAGTGCCTATAGGCACTGTCCGACCAAAATACATATAACAAAGTTACATTGGTACTGGTCAGAATTAGCGAGGTTCGAACACGGGACTCATCGATCGTGAGTTCACGCGTCTTACCGCTAGACCACGGCCGCTTTTTGCGCGAGAAAGGATGAAAGTTACGATAATTGATTCAAATCTAGTTTAGGTTAGCTAGTGGTTTATGTTAATGAACAATTAACAAGATTCAAACCCCGACCCATTATACTGTTAAAAAAAGTTAATATATCACGCCCACAACAACATTAAAAATAATATATGTTTACATTATAAGTAGTTATATTTTTATACTCATATATGTATGAAATGTACACAATACTTATTACAATTTGTTTGGAAATCAGCTTCAGTTTCAGACATGGAGGTTAGTTAGAAGAGCTTGCAGACTGAGGATGGTTATTTGTCCAGTCTGGCGTCCTGGGGTAGTGCCACCGCTTTCGAATGCAACACCCGTGAAGTGACGAGTTGTCGCGTTTCGGGAGGAGTTTGAAAGTAGCCAGGTATAGCGAGAGGAGTGCGCACTGTCACCCCTAAATGGTGCATAATCGTCTATTCAGGCTGGCATAGCGGAGGCGACTGCTGACCGTAGAGATTTCTCTGTAGTAGCAGTTGTTTCCGTTCATGGACTGATTTTAAATAAATAAATTAACATGGTGGTAGATGCCGCATCTGGATATTTCTATTCTATATATTATTTCATGTAGACCGACGTCACGTGATTTACCGCGTTGTGTCGGGTGTAATAAAAAACAGGCCGTCTCCCGGCTGACTGATGTGACAATTAATTTAATCCCATTTCTCTGCTTCTTCTTGTTTAGGGTTGTCGAATGTTGTTTATTATTTTATAATACGTAAGATGCAATACTAACGACATATTTCGCTGAAGAAACTATAACAACAGCTAACACTACGATGCCCTTATTTAGAAGCCACAGACGGAGTTACACATGGCTGTGGTTGGATCTGGTCTGGGATAATACCACCTCATCTCACTTGCAATACCCGTAAAGCGACCTGGAATTCCTGAATAAGCTAGTAAACAAGTAAAACAAAAGATCGTCTCCTCAAGCCAGTAAATGTTAATCAAGAGGGCAGTCCATGAACGGAAACAACTCCTACTACAGATAAACTACATGTAGCAATAGTCTCCGCTATACCGGCCTGAGGAGATGAATGTGCACCATCCACTTCACGAATGTTACATTCGAGACGTTACGTATTATTCGATAATAAAGTATAAAAATGTTATTGTTTGATATTTATGGAACAAGTTGTGAACCCTGTTACCGTGTAGCAGACACCAGCGCCAGGGCAGCTATTAAACAAGACTAATTGAGCGATAAATTCAGCCAAGAGCCGCCCCGATATAAAAAGCTTTCTAAACGAAAAATCCTAGATGAAGGAATATTGAAAGGGCGTTCGGAATTGGAATTGATTACTGTCAATTAGTACGAGCGTTAGACACTTGAAACTCCATTTCCTGTGTTAAGGGACACTCTTGAGACTCGCTCCATGTTTTTACTCCACAGTAATTATATTAGGATCGATTTTAATTTTATTTAAGGAGGATTTCTAAATAATTATAACCGGCAATAATTAAATCTCCAAACCTACCTTAGTGTGAGATGAGAGTTTATATTTGCAAGTGTCCTACGCTACATTAACCTGAAAAGAAAGACGTAAGCACAAAGCCAAATTACATGACACTTCCTCAATAAATTCTCATGCCGTTCGCATCCCATACCAAACTCATGCCAATATATCTTACACAAAAGGGCGCAGACACATTCTTCTCTTAATGGGTCACTTACTGTTAATTCTGGGCGCCGCGTACGAAGGTAACAAATGACAGATTCGTGACCTGCGCATACGCAATCTTATTTAACACTAAAGACAACATTTATAGACTGTACTATTAATAACTAAAACTATAAAAATACAAATTATTTTTATACGACGTATTTTATATTTACCATTGCATAATTAATTATTGCATTTGGGTTAAGATAGGGTTAAAGTTGAGTGGAACAGCCACGGTAGAGGTAGATAGCCTCTCAGATGACATCCGGCAACAGGCAGGCACCAACTGGATAATGGTTAAAGAGAGACACAAGTAGGAAGAATGGTGGGCGTCACGTTCGAAGACGGACACTATAGTCACGTCTATAGATAACAATAATAATACTTCCACGTTTGATGTGAATGTGAATATTATACAAAGTATATATTTATTAAAATAGGCTGCGTCGTTATTGTATGGAAAAACACTTGATCAAATTACAATGTCATCGATTTTGGTATCCTATTGTCACTGTTTACATTTTGTTATTTACATAGATACTATACTACGTGTTTACGAGTAATATATTTTGTATTTACATGAAATAGTAATCATATATTTTTTTGGAATTCAGGTTTTTACACCATTTTTAATACTGAATTAAAGTGGAGATTGACTTTGTAATTATTCATCAATTTTATTGTTTAGTATTTACAACACTTCACGATGTAATATTTATAGTTAAAAAATGGACTAAAAAATTATTAATTATGTTTTTATTACTTATTGGTATATTAAAATCTTGAATAATTGAACTGAAAAAATCAACGTGCACGCAACATGACAACGAGTGTTTTTTTTTTATCTAATACGAGTATAGCTCTAGAGGCGATTAAAAATTAATTAGAACTTTATAGTTCCAATTTTTCAATTAAGTTTCAAGATTTAAATATTATTATTGTAAATACTAACGTTTACTTTAGATAGAATAGAAGATAGTAAGCTTATGTTCGTACATGTTTAGCAATAGATAGAGATTTGGTAATTTGATAGCACGTAGGTTGAAAAGTTTAATTTAGTGTTTATTTTTATAAATTTTCCAAAAAAAGGGCATGACACCCATAATTAATTTATTGAACGACGAGGAGACGTGCGGTTTGTAAAATTCTAAATAATATCAAAACATATTAAAACTAACCAGTTCGTATTTAAAACAGGCGTTTAACAGAATAAATGGCATCGTAAAAACGACACTGGGACGTGACGATAAAAACAATAAAGTTATAATTTGACCTCTATGCTAAGACCTCTTTAATGCCCTTGGGACCAAGCACTTGAGCACTTTAGCGTGCGAATGACTTAATTAAATTAAAAGATTTTATGTCGCTTACTATCGTGTTTATTTTATTCATTAAGACATATAATATATTTTTTAAATTTTGTCAAAACCTGAGAATGAGTTAAGTATTTCTTTATACGGAATATTTCATATTTATTTAAACTAAAATGGAAACTAAATATTATTATAACATATCAATTGCCAGACATCAATTTAATTGAAAATAAACAGAAAAAAATTGTGGATTAAAATAATAACTCGGGACACAATTCTGGGGTATAAAGTGAAACCAAACCACATGAAATCTTTATTTATGTCGTTAAAAAATAAAAATAAATGTTTAGAAACGATTCTTCGACTTACTAACTACCAGTGTTGATATAGGCATATGCTTAGCGTTCACACTGGCGAATTTATTTTATTAAAATGATTTATAAAAATCAAACATTTATTACAAATAATACTTGGGCCCTTTTGCACTGAAATACTTTTGACTTCGGAAAATAGGTACAACAATTAGGTTACCCACCTAGCACAGGGGCCCCGGAAACCATATGCTATATATTATTTATAAAAAAAAAAAAAAAAAAAATTAGGAAAAACCTCCGCCACTGCCACAGTCTCTGCTAGGCTCCCTTTTTCTCGCTACACGCTCCGATTATCTGAAATAGCTTTAACGGCGGCTCATATCTAAAACACTAACTAATACGTAAACATTAATAAATACAGTGTAAACTCGATTTAACGACAAACTCCTTAAAACGTCGAAATTAAGTGACTATGGCTGGTTTACATTGTTGTCCATACAATGGTACACTCTATGTAGCATCACACCAACTCTGAATAACGACCACATCCTTAATAAACAATAAACAGTACTTTTCAGTTGCCAAAATTAATAACAACTGCACGTGTGTACGTTATCTTGTTGCTTTATTGTCTAGCCCGTATTTACCTCGACTGTCGGCATCATACGGATCGAAGATTCTGTCGTTAGGTTGTTATGCATAATGTTATATATACTTTATTGGTAAATAATATTATATTAGTAAAATAGTATAGATTTTTCTTCTCTCTATAACGCTATAAAATACGCAGTCCCTTCAGTGTCGCTATATAGAGTTTACACTGTATTTACATACGAATTTAATATTAACAAAAAACTCTCCCGTGTAAACATAAGATCGAGACAACACAGAAAACAGTGCGACGTGCGACGTAGCGGCGCGCACTCAAACAATTTTATCGCCTCCATAAATACGTCAATTCCAACATGAAACATTAATTTATTTTATCACAAGTTAAAACATTAATTTACAACTGTTTATAGGTTTGGATAAACTATGCTTTGACAGTTCAGTGTGAGATCGCCCTAATGCCCGTGGGGTGATAAATTATAGTGCCACAAAGATAACACCAGAACACCCTTAATGTACTTGTTTTTTGATACATAATATTGCTACCACACTTATTGTGACGTCATTAGAGAAAAAAAAATATTTTACACAGTTGTTTTATTCTTAGAATAACAATCTTTACGTTTTGATTAATTATCGTGATTGAATTTATTTGTTTTATTACGTAAGGAGTTTTTATGTAAATTACGTATGTGTAATTAAGGAATACAAAAAAAAAACAGATCAAACACATTTTACAACACATTTTTTAGAGTGGAGTCCACGTTCCAAGAGGAATGTGGACCATCCAGGTTGACGAGGCAAACTCCCTCCATTATTTCCAAAACAGCACTAAGTCACTTCACGAGAAGTAATAACTGATTACCAAAAGGAGAACGCCCATTCGCCTAAGAAAAACGGGCCCACTAATTTTTTCTCGAGTTTGTCAATGATTTTTAGTTAATTTTGTAGAAAATTAAATCTACTTCCTTATTACCGATCAGTTTCAATTTTTTCACCCGGGTTATTGAGTAATTAAATGTTTCATGATGCAATATTTGAGGTTATTATTATTTTAAATGCTTTAATAATTGATTATATTTGTTTTTTATGTAATTAAACATTGTCTATTGATTGGTAAATGATGTGTTGATATAATTAAAATGAATTAATAAAAAAATAAGATATTATTTTAGAACATTGTGCTGTTATCAAACTGTTAGGTATCAAATGAGCCCAAAAATGGGCATTCTCCTTTATTTATTGGCAATACTAAAACCTAATATGCATCAAACCCAATAATGATAACTCAATGTTAATACGAATAAATTCATTTAGAATCGAAAGTGCCCATCAAAGTCACGATTTTTTCCAAGACGGGTGGTCTCGCAACCTCCGTATTCATGTCTCGTACACAGACTGTACTTAAAATGTAAATTTATTGCCCCAGCATTGATTTTTAAGTTGTCCACGTTGATCTGTGGTGGTCTTTGATATAATACTGATGAATTTATATTTTTTTTACTTACTTTTTTCTAGGAAACAGGATTAGAATCAAACTACATTTTACACGAAGCCTTGGACGATCGAAAAATATTCTGAAAATTATTTTTTGTCATTTTATTAATTATAATTATTTTTAATTATTGTATGTTTTAATATATTTATTAATAATTTGGGCTTAGATGAGTGAAGGCTTTTTTTAAAACAAAAAAAAAACAATTATCTTCGTAAATTCTATTTGGGCTCGTTTACATCGCCAATTTGAAAGAATATTATACGTATCAAAAGAAGACTAAAAAACAATTATGTTAAAGCAAGAATAGGGAAATTAAGAAAAAAATTATGTAAGGCATAGTTAAACTTTATCCAAACATGTATGGATAATAAAGAAAACATTGTTCTACGACTAACAACATAAATAATTAATTTAAAACATTATGTTAGTTATTTAAACCACGATCATCGTAAAATTAAACTTTGTAATGTTTAAGCAAAAGCCGCAATAAAAATCGATTTCTTTTATCATCGCTGAGTGCGACAGTTTCACCTCAACCTTGCCCAGTTACCTGCCTCAGATAATACTCTACTTTCCATTCAGTCCGGACCTCTGGGAGTCGTAAACGATAGGAGGCACACTCTTTCGCTTACTCCCACTGAATTTTTACTGCACTCCCGTGTGAGACCCTTCAATGGTCAATTCTAGGTGAATATCTGAGAACTGCGGTGACAATAATCACTCAAAATTACTCAGGATAGCTTATACCTACGTCTAAGTATTCTATTTCCTATCACTAAAATTTAGTCGCTAAATGCTTATGGTGTAATATAAACGTTAAGAAGAATTAAAAAGGAAGTGCATTATTTAGGACGGTTGGTGATCTTTATTAGCCCAGTCTGTTATCCCGGAGTACTACCACTTTCAAGTGGAATGACCTGGTCGCGTTTCGGGATCAACTTAGAAGTGGCTGAGATAACGAGAGCAGTGTGCACTGTTATCGTGGACGGTGTCTGCAGACATTTTACTGGGATAGCAATAGCTGGGATAGTGTTCATATACCAAGAAGGAAGTTCCTTGCTGGATCTTATGGAGGAAATCGGATGGCAGATACCACACATGGAGGATCTGCGTGCGGAAACAAGTCCAGAGCCAATAAGACGTGCGTTTATCCGTGCGTATAAGAGAAAGTATGGTAACATTAGTAGTTGTCTACTGTTAAAGGTTGTTTATAGTTAGATGTGGACATCGGCCGTGATTGTCTTTGGACATTGTCGTCCGGCATGGGAATCACCGATTTAACTGTCCATTATTGAGTTGTTTGTCCCCAGTGTTCGTGCTGTTATGTATATTGTCTAAGGTTCGATATTTCAACATCATGTTTATCTTAGTTATCAATTTTTAGTAAGGTAATATTTGTCCAATTTTTTTATCTTATTCCTTTACTAAAATGATGTGAAAATTGATTTTAAAAAAGTTATTTTACTGATTGTAATACTATACAATATTTTTTCAATGCATTTTTGAGCAAAAGTTTACACTAGGTATAGAATTGTGTGAAATAACTACAAACACTACAGTAGTTTAGTAAAACTCATTTGAAATACCAGTCCATTATATGTAAATGATAATGTAATTTATATACATATAGTTAACAATTAATTACATTATTCTAACAAAGGAATAGATGGATTTTATGGTTATTATCCAATTTATATGTGTGGCACACACACACATTTGTGTAACGCAACAAATAATTTCTATAATTAGCATAAAACATTGTATCTTTTAATATTATTAATAAATAGCAGTCATGGACTATTGATTTTGTAAGTTAAAACGTGTAATCAATATGTTATCGGTTACATTACTTATTATTATGGTCTATTTGTAAAGACATATTGCAATGAATGTATCAAAATTAAATTTTAATTATACATAAATACATATTATATTATGCACTTGAGAAACCTTCTTCTTTATGTTATGTCCACCTCTGACGTTTGGAGAAAGGGTTATAGTATTAAGACCAGAGTTCCCTTAAACCGTAATGGAGTTTAGGTCCGTTTGCACCAGAAGGCCCGTTAAACGCGACTGTTAAACGTTTACATTTACTCCACACGCGTTGCAATATCGTGTAAATTCATATTGTTATCGTTAAAAGGGTGGCTGATTCCGAAAAAATAATAGAAAAACATATTTGGCTTCTTTTCATATATTTGGCGTTAGTGACATTGGTTTGACGATTACTTTAACTTTAACCAAGCCAAGATTCGCTGGTTACGGTTAGGGTAAAAAATGGCAGGCATGACGATGGTACAACTCGCGTGGAGTAAATGTAAACTATAATGTAAACGTAACGGTTAAAGTAAGAGTTAAAGTAACTTTAACGGGTATTCTGGTGCAAACGAACCTTAATGATATATTTTGCAGTGTGTTTAACATAATTCCGATGTCTATGCGATGGCTAGCTAATAAGCGTAAATTTTTGCAATTTTACTAAGTTGGAATTTATATGACTTCAGTCAGAGAGCACGTAAGATGTGAAACCACAAGAATATCGATCAAATTGACATTTAATTAAATGCGAATATTCCATGAAGCTGAGTACGGAAACCTCATCGCCACCGCCGCATATCAATTACTTTCAAATCAGCGCTATATTTTCCCTAAACGTCGCGTATATCTTGACAGATACCAACCAATTTATTTGCTTGTATAGAGCAATACGTACAATAGGAAGCCGCGCTCGTAACCGATCTCTAGTTTCTTAGCAACAATTTTCTTCTACCATATCGTTACACATAGCATTGCCTCAAAAGATAATAAAGCAACAAATCTTATAATCCGTGACGCTATGATCCCCTACACCATAATCTCATACATATAGATATATAATTTGATCCTTCGAACCGGTAATCATGTCTCGGTAACTGGTGATTTCATAAACGGAAAGTCTCGCGGCCTGTGATCACACGATCCCATCGGTGACGGCAAATTGTGGTGATTTTGACGAACGTTCAAAAACATAAATTGGCGTTCGCCGTGTGTTTCTCCTTTAATAATGTATATAATTTTGATGATTCGTTGTCAACCTGTAATTTCAGTGGGAATGTTATTTACTATAATAAGGAAATGTGATATAATATTACTATCAATTTAGAATAAAACTATGAACCAAAAATTGGCTAAAGAAAATCTGTGGTTTTTGCCCTCCCCGAATAGACCGCATGTAAAAGTGTGTATCAAAATACAATTACATGAAGCAATTGACGAGATTCTAAGCCACAGAATTAACCACAAAAAGGGTCCGCAAAATCATATTAATGGTCCTCCTTGGTCCCTCGCTACGGGGATCAATAAATCTGTGGATAAGTGGCGGGCCAACGTGTAATGTTGGTGATTAGCTAGAGCCCTCCTGACAGAGAAGCCGCGGGCCAAATCGACGATCGAAAATTGCTCGCTCTGCTGACAATTTCTTACGTAGTCAACACATTATGGAAATTTATTGTATTTTCTATTATTTTTGTACATTGACAAAGAAGATAACAAATAAGATAGAAAATAACACCCGTGAAGTGACCATGTCGCGTTTCGGGAATAGTTTGAAAGTAGCCAGGTATAGCGAGAGGAGTGCGCACTGTCAATTTAGATGGTACATGCTCGTCTCCTCAAGCCGGCATAGTGGAGGCGACTGCTACCCGCAGGATTCTCTGTAGTAGCAGTTGTTTCCATTCATGGACCGCACTCTAGCTTTATATCAGGCGGAGTGTTGTCACATGCCGGGCTACAATAAAAAAAAAAAGAGGAGATGGCAATTCACTAGTCATTCCATTGCACATTGTTTCTTATAGGGTTGGCAAATGCCCACACTCCATCTGATATTAAAAGCTAGAATTCGGTTCATGAGCAAAGAAATGCGTGTTATGTCGACTTGAGGAGATGAATGTGGTGGTATTACCCCACAAGTGAGCAACCAAAGTCTACATTTGCACAACTAACGCGGAAAAAGTAATATCGTGCAGAAATAAAAGAAGTTCTCTCCATATACATGTGGTGTAGTTGCATTTACTTCACTATCGCCTCTCACTTTGTGCAGAGTTTATCTTGTAGTATAAGGAATTTATTAACGTCTTGAAATATCGACATCTTTGCTTTCATGAAGATTGAACGAAACTTGTGAACGTGAAAGGGTTATAAATCGTGCTTTTCTAACAGGTGTTATGAAGTATATATGTACGTTTTGAGACAATGATAATTATAGGCGCATACTTAAACTTAATAATTATCTTCGTTTTGTTGAATACACATTGTTTATCAGAAGAAAATTGAGTTGAGCATATTTGTCGCGTTTCGGGAATAGTTTGAAAGTAGCCAGGTATAACGAGAGGAGTGTGCACTGTCAATCTAAGATGGTACATGCTCGTCTCCTCAAGCCGGCATAGTGGAGGCGACTGCTGCCCGCACAGGTTTCTCTGTAGTAGCAGTTGTTTCCATTCATGGACCACACTCTCCATCTGGACCGCTTTACATCAGGCGGAGTGTTGTCACATGCCGAGCTACAATAAAAAAAACAACTTAAATTTACAGTCAATAAATCAGAAAAACAATTTTCTCTACTGACTATGTAAGTACACGGAAAAGTTATGAAAGTATTGCAGATGAGGAGAAAGTGATATGTAGAGAAAAGAAAAAAAGATAGGCATTCCATAGTTTCTGCCTACCCAAGAGAGATAAAAGCGTGATATTATGATCTGATGCTCCGTAATATTAATAAAAACAGAATAGTTTGTGCAATCCATGATTAAATCTTAAATAATGATAATTTAGTAAATATGTTACAAGATTTTAGAAGACCATAATATAGGTAAAAACGTGATCGATCGACACGAAACCGAATCCCTTTAGAGGAAGAAAAATAATTGATATTATTATAATAACAACAATTCTGATTTAATTGCAACGATTTTGATAATTTTACCGATTTTAAAAGGGATACAATAATCGGTCGGTGATAAAGACATGGTTCGGTAATCGTGAACATCTTCGATTTACAAAGTCCATTTTGGAGCGACCCTATCATTTCATGGTCAGGTAAAGGCTCGTTAAACTAACCATTATGCACCTGACCACGGACGGTAATAACAGGTGGACGTACCCCTTCATTTTGAACAATTTTTGGCGCTCTAAAATGAACTAAATGACTATAGACGTCCGGGATGTTTAATTTTTCAAAAATATTGACAAATTGCCATCATCATGCCCTTCCACAAATTGATGCTCTTGCTAAAATAATATTATATTTTACAGCGTTATCTTTTTACTGCTGCTTTTCGGAAAATTCAATTTTTAACTCTTGAGTTATCTAAATAAAATAACAATTCAACCTCTACCAAACTAGACTGACAATAATGATTAAAGCAATCTTAATCAATATTAAAACTATACATAATATAACTAATGGAAGGTACTTGACAACAGGCGGGCTGTAGCCATATTATTTTTTATTTGTAGCTCAGTATATCGCACACTCGGACACACCGCCTGATGTAGACCTAAAGTGCGGTTTATCAACGGGAACAACTGCTACTATAGATATATTTCTATATGCAACGGTCACATCCGCTATAGCGGTTGAGGAGACGAATGTACACCATCCAGATAGACTGTGCACACTCTAGTTATACCTACTTCCAAACTGCTTCTAAAACGCGACGCTACATTCGAAAGTGGTGGTGCTACATCAGTCATCAGTATCAGTCTGCCAACCACTTCTTAATATCGAGCTAATTAAAAAAAAACTAATGATTGTCTGTATAAAGTTATACTCCACTCGACAATACGTCCCCTTCTTAGAAGGGCCCTAACCGGATGTCATCCCTTCAGAAACTAAACAACAGTCACCAAAGTATACCTGACCTCAAGTGGCACTTACCGACTTTCGATGGTAGCAACCGGAATTGACCTCAAGTTGTAAATTATTAAGATAATAAGTCTTATCATTTAATAGTTAAATGTCTCTGTTTTTGTTTATAATATTATAATTTAAAATAGAAACTAAATTAAGATACAAATACAATTGCCACGCCTTTTTCCCGCAGGGATAGGCAGAGACAACGGAACGCCACTTACCACGATCCTGACACAACTCCCTCGCTTCCCTCTTCCACAGTTCTCTTCATGCACGCCCGACGGTTATGGGCACTAGGCAGCCCAGCTTTCATAAGGATGTCTTTGAATTGATCGGAAAACACCCTTCTGGGTCTGCCTTGTTTTACGCATCCATTCATATCAGATTTATATATTCCTTTCGTCGATCTCCTTTCATTCATCCTTTCCATGTGGCCAACCCATCGAAGCATTCCTTTCTCAATCCTCGTCACTACATCATCTTTCAAAGCACATCTATCGCGCACAACACTATTCCTCATTCTATCCGCTATCGTGATTCCACATACACTCCTTAATGACCGCATTTATTTCCCTATTTAAGAGCGGCCGTGGTGTAGCGGTAGAACGCTTGAACCCACGAGCGATGAGACCCGTATTCAAATCTCGCTAAATTCTGACCAGTACCAAAATATGTAGTTTGGCCACTAAGTACCTGTAGGCACTATTAAAGAGTGGTAGGCAGACTGATGATGGTTATTAGTCCAGTCAGCCGTCCTGGAGTTATACCACCACTTTCGAATTACGCACCCGTGAAGAGACTTTGTCGCGAGAGTCAATATGGATGGTGCACATTGGTCTTCTTAGGCGGCATAGCGAAGGTGACTGCTCTCTGTAGAAATTTATATGTAGTAGCAGTTGTTTCCGTTCATGGACCGCACTCTTAAGTATAAGGCGGAGTGTTGTTTTACGCGGGACTACTATAGTATAAAAAACCATTTGCAAATTGATTTAAGTCACCGACAATCTTGTTAAGTGACATATCCGCCGGTGTGTTCTTACATTTAGGATCAATTTCTTAAATGCATCATCATCCTGTTGTTACTATTTAGTGGTTAGCGTGCGATTTGCGACTTCAATAGAATTGCATTGTGGTTTTCGTATTACAATTAATACGCTTGTAGTACGCCTGATTGCTGTATATTAAAGAAAATGTAGTAAGCAATATTACTCAATTTATCTAAATACACATCTATGCAGTAACCGGGGTAACCGTGGTCCGGTTAACCTCCTCTATATTTTTTCAAGTATCTCGACACGTGACCATACTCTGGTGTTAAGTTTAGAATACGGTTCATGAGCGAAGACAACTGCTCTCAAAGCGAAATATATCTGCGCGTCGTCCAGATTGACAGTGCACAATTAACAATCAAGCATAAGACAGAAGAGAGAACCTCTCTCAACACTAAAAGTCATTAGAATATTTTGTTGTTAAAAGTATTAAAGAATGGTTCCCAGTAATTCTCATTTCAAAGAAATAATGTTTTAAAATGTCAAAATAATGAACGAACTGATGATGTCTTAGCTAACACTAATCCACCGGAAAGAAATACTTAATCACATCAACGAGCTGCCAAAATGAAAAGGCGGTAAATATTTTTAATTTGCTTCCAGACTTGGAAAAAGTGAGTTGAAAATGCTCGTGACACCCCCTCTTCTTCGTCGGATGAGACGCGCGTCGACGGGTATAAATTTTTCAAAAGAGTTTTTAATCAGTCGTCAAGCGATTTACAAATTAAACAGGGCGGTGTTATGAAGAAATATCGCGAAACGTACTCAACGCGTTTCCATTACACCCCCTACAATTTTCTACCGATTTTATTACCGAAATCCACAACGAGTTATCAACTTAAAATGTTTTCAAATAAAATATCAATCACAGTCCTATAACCTTCCTTCAAGCGAAGCGTGAAAAAGCACCTCAGTAATGGCGACTGACTGTGAGCGATTCTCGAGTTGTCTATTCTTATTGACCTGCACTATGCTTTCAGATAATAAAGTGTTTTACGTCAGCCTACAGCTTAACACCAGGCGGAGTACGGATGTATGTGAACTTGATCCCCCAATTATAAAGTATCTTTAAGTATACATGGAGTACGGTCATAAACCATAAAAAAAAGATTTGATTTGACGCGGCCGTGGTCTAGCGATAAAGAACGCATCTTACGATCGATGAGTCCCGTGTTCATAACGCGCTAAATTATAATCTATATGTTATATCTGTATTTGTACTTTGGTAGCTCAATGCCTGTGATACAAGCTAAGATAAGAAAAAATACCTATATACAAACATTAACCTGCCGTGCTGTGATCATTAGAGAATGAAAATAGTTAACATTAATTCACAATATTCACGGACGTGTCGCCTATTATAATGGAAACGAACATTGACTAAGAAATATGAGTCCGGGGCGCGTTCCCGCAAAAAGCTCGCAAATTTTCGTCATCAATTATCATTATAAGGAAGGCAAGAGGCGGCCATCGTCGAGACAGCACCGTAATTGAGTTTTATAAATGAGGACATCTGCAAGAGACGTTACTACCGCGTGAATCCAACACTGCATGTCTTTGTAGGCGGTACTTTTATCAAACAACTTCATTTTTTTTTAATTGTAGCTCGGCATATAACGGAAACAACTGCTACTGTAGATAAATGATTACAGACAGCAGTCACCTCCGCTATACCGGTTTGAGGAGGTGAATGTGCACACTCCTCTACTCTATATACCTGGCTACTTCCAAACTGTTTCCGAAACGCGATATAATCACTTCACGGGTGTTACATTCGAAAGTGGTGGTACTACCCCAGGACGGCAGACTGGATTAATAACCCTCATCAATCTGCCTACCACTCTTTAATAGTGGCTATAGGCACTGAGCGACCAAAATACGTATTTAATGAAATAACTCAAGTTTTTTTTTCTAACTGTACTTTGATGTTTATGGAAGTTATAATATTATGTATTTATTTTGGTCTTCATTCTGATAGATTGATAGATGTGTTTTGAAAGAAATGTAGTGACGAGGATTGAGAGAGGAATTCTTCGATGTTTCAGACTAATGAAAACGATGAGTTTTTTTTTATATTGTAGCTTGACATGTGACAACACCTGATGTAAAGCTAGAGTGCGGTCCATGAATAGAAACTACTGCTACTACAGAGAAACCTGTGCAGGCAGCAGTTGCCTCCACTATGCCGGCTTGAGGAGCCGAGCATGTACATGTACGAGTGAAAGAAGTATGACGAAAGGAAATAAATCTGATGTTAATGACGCATTCTTATGAAAACCTAGTATCTTTTACGTGGCGTTCCGTTATCTCTGGCTATCCCTGTAGGAAAAAGGCGTGACAATTGATGATGATGATTGAAGCCATGAATATGCTTTGAATAAATGAGTCATGGGTGTTATGTCACCCGTCCTGGGTACAGCAAAATAAGCATTATAAAAAAAGACATAAAATAACAATTCATAATAACATCTAAAATAAGTAGGAAGTTAAAACACAGTGTAATAAATCATACAATATATATATTTTATTGCAAACTAACATTCATGGATCGTAATGGACACTTTTATTGTCTGTTACAATGGAGATTAATTTTAGTTGTTCATTTAAAGAATCATGTTTTCGAGGAATCGTTTATTGCATGGCCTATTTAGTTTTATATGACATGACGCGTTTCGACACCCAGCTCAAAGTGAAGCCAGCATAGTGGAGGTCACTGCTATCTGTAAACATTTAAGTTGTATGTATCCCTGTAGTGTTGATAATAAAATGATTTGTAACAAACAATAAAAGTCGTAATAAATATGAAATTATAAGGTGTATTCGATGCAGTAAAGCGACACTCTATACAGTCAAGGGTTACTGATAAGATGGTGGCTGCATATGTTATTTATTATTACGGGACAAAATTCATAATATTAGTTCCGAACATAATATAAATAAAAATAAAAAATAAAAATTGAAATGTCAAAATATAGTAATTACTTATAATATCAAATAATCATACTCCAAAAAAATTTTTTTTAATAATAAGATTTATTAACTAGCTGACCCGGCAAACTTCGTACCGCCTCAGAATCAATAAATAATAAAATCATTTCAAAAAAAAATTGAACCGATTTCTAAATAAAACAAATCACTAAAAAGTAAATAAATAATTTTAATTAACCTACACACAATTTAATAAGCATAAACAAGAATAGATGCTTGTTATTTATTTACAAATTAATTGTCTACATTTTATTTAGCATATTTCTGAAGTCGGTGCATGCATTTGAAACATGTTTTATGATTGGTAATCTACCTAGATTCAAACAATGTGGAGTTTTATATTTGGTTAGCACCGATACCGATAGCGATAACAAAGATACTAGATTTGCAGTCTTTTTTTATTGTAGCTCGGCAGAGTGCGGTCCATTAACGAAAACAACTGCTACTATAGAAAAATTTCTACGAGCAGCAGTCGCCTCCGCCATCTATATCGACAGTGCACACTCCTCTCGCTATACCTGGCTACTTTCAAACTGCTCCCGAAATACTGACGTATTATGGTAACACTAATTAATATATATTTTAATTACTAGAAAATGTCAGTTCGTTTAACCGTTTTATATCCTTTTACATAATAAATCTGTCTTTTTATCGAGTTATAGATAATATTGCTCCATACGGCCATACCACTCGTTAGATAAGGGGGTATCATCATAGTAAATTATTACTTATTGTTATAAATAAAATGATAATTAAAAATAGGAACGGGTAGCTTTGTATTTATTGTACAAGTGCTACGAGTATGTATGTCTCTGCCTATGCCAGTAGGTAAAAAATTTAACGTATTAAATGTACCACCACTTTCGAATGTAACACCCGTGAAGTGACCTTGTCGCGTTTCAGGATCAGTTTGGAAGTAGCCAGATAGAACGAGATGAGAGTGTACTGTCAATCTGGATGGTACATGCTCGTCTCTTCAAGCCGGCATAGTGGAGGCTACTGCTGCCCGTAGAGATTTCTCTATAGTAGCAGATATTTCCATTCATGGACCGCACTCTAGCTCTCCATCAGACGGAGTGTTGTCACATGCCGAGCACAAGTCGACGTGTTTATTTTTGGTAAAATTTTCTTTTATTCTTTTCTTAAAAAATAATTATTAAAATATAATCCTGAGAAGTCATTAATGAACAAGAGGGTAAAAAAATAATTAATAAGAAAAACGAAATTTAGAAAACGCGACCCCCGAAAGGAGTCCCCTAATTCGTCAAAAATTTAATAACTTTCGTTCTATTAATAAAAGAACACTTCAAACGCTAATTAACAACGAAAGAAAAATAACATAATTTATAAAAGAAAGAAACACAACGACGTTGAATTACGAGTTTACTCTGTCAACATTTCACATTCAAAATATGAAACACAAATTATTTAGTCCCAATTAGTCCAGTATTTTAAATTGTACATAATTACATTTACTTCACCTTTAACTTTTACTTTTGTAAATAACGTAATTTGACTAATTTCAATTTAATTATTATAATTTTCACTACTCTGTGGAAAATACTTTTTATATTTCCATCAATTTTAAAAACAGCCGCTTTTTTTTTTGCCTATTTAGGGAATCTTTAAATATTCTTGATTAAAACACAATGAAGAATGCCCATTCGCCAAAGAAAAATGGGCCCACAATTTTTTTCTTGAGTTTGTCGATAATTTTTAGTTAATTTTGTAGAAAAATAAATCTACTTCCTTATTACCAAGTTTTAATTTTTTCATTCGTCTTATTGAGTAATTAGATGTTTTCTGATGCAATATTTGAGGTTATTATTATTTTAAATGCTTTTATAGAATTGATGTTATCTGTTTTTATGTAATAAAACATTGTCTATTGATTGGTAAATGATGTGTTGATATAATTAAAATGTATTAATAAAAAAATAAGACGTTATTTTAGAATATTGTTTTGTTACCAAACTATTAGGTATCAAGTGGGCCCATAAATGGGCATTCTCCTTTAACATTTTAACTCAAAAATACTCCTATGCGATTGGTCGAACGCGATTGCGGGTTACGCCATCTTCTATGTGTGACGCTACACCTATTTATTCGTACAAAAAAAGTATGTTAATTATCTTGGTTTTAATTAGTGTTACTCGTAATTATTAAATTGAATGATTTTATGCGACCTACTATCGCGTTTATTTCGATTATTTTAATCTTACACCACGCATGTTTTTTTATTATATTTCTTTTTTTGTTCCATCCATAAGATGGTACCTTGGGGTTGCTAAATCCATGACACTAATTAAGCAAACGAAGCTGCGGGCAACAGCTTGTTAATTATGAAAATAGAAAAATGAATATATTCGTCGGAACGGTACAAAATATAGCAAATTAATTCCAAAGTGGGAGTCATTTGTCTCGCCTTGTGTTACAGATTAAGTAGCACGAGAAAAAATGTTACCAGCCTGAAGACCCCTTAATAGCTTAACTTTTCATCTCAACAACAAATTAACAAGCCGGGGAGGCGCTATTAATAAAAAGTAAAAATTATTTTAAATAAACACTGACGTTATGAATATCCTTTTAGAATTTAATATTTACCAATAACGAGAGGAGTGTGCACTGTCAATCTGGATGCACATCGTCTCCGCATAGCGGAGGCGACTGCGGCCTGTATAGATTTATCTGTAGTTAGTTGTTTCCGTTCATAGACCACACGCTAGCTTTACATCAGGCGGAGTGTCATATGCCGAGCTACATTGATAAAAATCAGTGGCTAAGGGGTTACCTGCAGAGATTTATCTATGGTATCATTCGGTGATCACACGCTTGACTCTAAAAACACATCAGAACTATTTCAACAGAGCACAAACTAAGCATTTTAACGAACCATATTTCAGGGTAAATTTAAACAGAGTGGTTTTGAAATTGGTACATAAATTTTAGAGCTTTTTTTTAAATATTCTCTCTCCCGGGGGCAAAAGCTACGCCATACATTAGCGTGCTTCTCGCGAGGCTTACATTCATACCCCATAACTTACAATTTTTGAGACATAAAGCTCACATTCACGGGTAAATGTGCCTTTACACTCGTCCGCATTAAATTATTTCATTTGAATAACTTTTTATTGTTGACTTTATTCCGTTGTAATAAAGTCTTTAACTTTTTAGTAACCGTGACTTTTGTTATTTAAATTTAATGTGCTTTTAAAGTTTAACTTTATCTATTAAGAATAAGGTTTTATTGATAAACAGTTTGATGATTGTAGCTCGGCATGTGACGACACTCCGCCTGATATAAAGCCAGAGTGCGGTCCATGAACGGAAACAACTGCTACTACAGAGAAACCTGTGCGGGCAGCAGTCGCCTCCAATATGCCGGCTTTAGGAGACGAGCATGTACCATCTAGATTAACAGTGCACACTCCTCTCGTTATACATGACTACTTTCAAACTATTCCCGAAACGCGTCAAGGTCACTTCACGGGTGTTACGTTCAAAAGTGGTGGTACTACCCCAGGACTACAGACAGGACTAATAACCATCATCAGTCCGCCTACCACTCTTTAATAGTTCCTATAGGCACTGAGCGACCAAAGTACATATAACAAAGTTACATTGGTACCGGTCAGAATTAGCGAGGTTCGAACACGGATTTCATCGATCGTGAGTTCACGCGTAATACCACTAGACCGAGTCCGCTCTAAATTTTTTGTAATTTTCAAACATGATTTGAAAACATCTCCATTTTCTATGAATATTAAGATAACTAGAATCAATCAACCAAAATCAAAGTAATGGAGAGAGGAAGCGTATTGTACGAGTACGTGCCTTTCTGCGTATTTGATACAGATAGTAAATTGTAGCCGTGCGCTGATGTAGGGAGATAGTTAACGGTGACAATGATGACTTCCACCCGAGCCTGTATCGTACATATAAAATAGAAACAATATACACTTGACCATTTTCGTGTTAAAAATTCTAATACTTTTTAGCAATTCAAATTCGGTTAAATATTAAGCTCAGTCAGGAGGGTCGGCACAGTGGAGTGATTTTATGGTAATTGTGAACGATTATTATGCAAAACTCTACATTGGTTAGTGTTGTGACTAAAACATCACCTGTTAAATTTTATACGTTATATTATTTATAATAATTTTGATACTTGATTTTTATTGAAAAACTATTGCTGGATTTTCATAGACAAAAAACAAAACACAACCTGTTTCTACATTTATCGATAAGTCGCTTAGATAGTGGTACTTGTTCAGGTAGCATTTTGGTATACATAAACGTGTATACTTAAAATTTAATTTAAAAAGTAGATAGGTAAGACAAAGTGAGTTTCTTAAATTCTAAATGAATTTACAATTCCTATAAAAATAATAAACACTACACTGGAAATAGAACCCAAACCCTTTGCTTGCGAAGTCTATCCAAATTATATCGATGTTAAATCGATAAAATTTTTGTAGATAAATTCATGAACGTGTCACAACACTAGTGTCGGGGGGGCTCACCGCAATACTGGGGTCGAACCGGTGCCCTCGGGGTTTGTGAGCAGCCAATTTGCGTTTTAATTAACTATTCGTATAACAGGTTTGTTTTGCAAATTGTTTCTAGATACTGATTTCGTAGATAATTTTTGTTAGCGTACATTAATGATGTTTATTAATTAATGAATTAATGGTTTGTTGAATTGTATTATCTGTGTATAGACATTTTGTTTTACTCTGTGGCTATGTTCAGTGAGGTCAGAGTCGGCTGACTATTCAGGGAACAACTCGAAAATAGGCGGCTATAATGAGAAAAACTAACGACATTCTAACCAACATTCATTTTATCAAGCCAGCATAGCGGAGGCGACGCATAGCCCATGCACCGCTTTTTTGCATTGCTTTTTTATTGTATTAAGAGTCTGCCACAGAGATGGTATTGCAGGCAGCAGTCATCTCCGCTGATGAGACAAATATGCACCATCCAGGTTGACAGTGCATAGCCCTTTCGTTATACCTACTTCCAAACTGTTTCCGAAACGAGACTAGGTCACTTCATAGTTGTTACACTTGAAAGTGGTGTGGCAGGCTAAACTAATTAATCGGTCTGCTTACCACACTTTGCCAAGCTATTATTAACAAAACAATGCCGAACTACTATTAAAAAAATAGCTAACGTGAAAAAAAGATTTTAAATAATTATTTAAGTAATTTATCTTCTTTTCCAAATACTTCGTCAAATATGATTGATTGAAGGTGGTAGCCGCAACAGTTGTACGGTCAGCATATAAAATAAGCATTTTATTACGTGTTTTTAAATTTAATCTATATCTGAAGCGATTGTATGTTTGCCATATCAAAATTATAATAAAACGTGTTTATTAAATATTCAAAATAAGATATTTATTATTTGCGAGTAGAGACAGCAATATTTGGTAAGTGAGACAAAAAACCTCTACATCAGGTAAGCAATATAAAAACTATGATACATGAACCGCGGTGAAAGTTGACACTACAATATTAAATGTAATTCTATAGAGATATTTGCACCTTTTCATCCCCTTAATCCCCTGTTACATGTTGGGTTTTTGTACAACATGACAGTTGTTTGTAATTGGGCGGACCACTGTTCATTTAAGAGAGATTAGCAGAATGAAAAACATTTTTTTTTACTTTTAGGTAGGTAATAAAAGTTTATTCCCGTTGAAACGTGTGAAGTATTAACAAAATAAAATTTTAATATTTTCCAATGTTATTTGAGTTATAGCTGTAACTTTTCATTTAGTTCCAATAATAGTAATTATCTTCAATTCATCGTTGTAGTTATATTTCAGTAAACAACAAGGATAAACACTAAATAAACTAGGTTTTGTATAGTCACATGTTTATTTCGCATCATAAATAAAACCCTTTTCTCATAATAAAAACATTATATTCTACCTACCCCTAAATGCGGGGTTCTACTCATGTCACAGAGCCGTCAAAACCGTTAAGCCTGCCATTCATGCGAGTAATTAGTGTGCGTCATGCGGTCGACGCCGGTGACAATGGTAGCCCTCCCCTAAATATTGCTACTTCATTCTATTTGACAGTTTTGTATTTCCTTACATTAGGGAGAATATAAAGTATTTTATTTAAACGGATAGATCTTTAGATAAATACCTAATATTATATTTATAATGTATGTATGTTTATTTTGTTAAATTTTGCTTTCTTTTTTAAATGCCTGTGGTTAAAACCAAAAGCCGATGAAAATTATCACTTGATCTAATCGAAAACTAAATAACTTATTACTTGGGTGACAGCAAAATAAACCCCATACATTTTGTTTTCGACCTGTACTAAACTAGTGCTTGTACCACATGCACTGAGCGAGCAAAGTACATAGATCATAGTTACATTGGTCAGACTTTAGCGAGGGTTGGACACGGGTCTCATCGATCGTAAGCTCCGTCCTCTATCGCTAGACCACGACCGTCCAACCTCAGGCGAAGTGTTGTCATATGCCGAGCTAGCAAAAATATGGTGACCCTACAAAAATATATCCCATTGAACAAATCTCATTGTGTGACGTCATTCAAAATTGTTATAAAGTAGGTAGATGTTATCAACACATCATAAAGTACAATAGGACAACAAGCTCTCCAGTTACAACACGACAAACTGCGTACAACAGAGAGATTAGTTGAATACAATACTCGCAACGTGACACGCTTCACTGGTCGGATTATAATGCATTACCCCAACTTCATGTTACCCTAGTAGTCCTATTATTGATGTTATCTATAATTTCGGATCTATTTTAAATTGAAATAGCGATTTTTTTGTTAATTTGAGATTTCCCTATTAAATTCGTGTATTTTAATTTTTTTTATTTTTTTGGCGTGACAATTGTATTGTATTGTATTTTTTTCTTTTATGAATTATGTTATAAATGGATTATTTGCATGAAACACTACCAATAACCTCAGATAAATGTCCTGAAATTTATTACAAACCATACACATCAAGAGTTCATTGTGGATAAATTCTTTCTTTTCTTTTTTTTTTATATGGCATATAACAATTTGCCAGTGTCAAAGTAAATATTTTTTGCATCAAGTTAATGACATTGTGCATCACGAGTCATTCATTCATCACACCGAACAGTCAGGTCAACTCTCAGCCAGTCAAATTATTCCAGTAAAGTGGTAGAATCTTTATTGAAACGTCCTAGGGAGTTTTGGAGGGAAAATGGAAACAGAGGTTCTCATCTTTTGAATTGTTTGCCCACACTCACACACGTTCACAAACACTTAATGGTTAATAATCCACCATTATTAGACATTAACATTCGAAGAAACACAAATTTAGGAAAATAATTCAAAATAGATAACCTGACGTCTCAAGATGGCCGCCAAAACTCTGTGGATAAATTGTTTTGACATTTTTTTGTGACCATGATATTAAAATTTTCGGGACTTCTCAAATTGAAAATAAAAAAAACTTATTAATGATTCTGATGCATGGCATTACTTGGATGCATGGTTTATAACATAGTTATACAATATTAGGTACGCTAATCCAGCAATAATTTGGGCGTGTAAAACATGTAAATTAGTTACTATTATTAGTTTCTATTATTATAATTACAATTCAATTGAATCTAATGTCAATATTTACAATCTAAAAACTCGTCCACATAATAAAAACATTCTTGCAACAACTAATTATAATTTTTTAAAACATTATGTTTATTATTCATTCATTTTATTCATTCGTTCATTCTGTATGTCTTTGGATTAACCCAACATAAACAGTTTATCGTACTAAAGTCTAGAACTGGCTTAATAAGTTACTCTAAATTCTAAAGTCACTGCTAAAAGTGAAAAGATAAAGTTTGTTTTCAATTGTCAAAAGTGAATCATCAACATAAAACAATAAAATTCATAATAATTAGTATGTAAAAAACAGTAGCAAAAATGGCGCCCATAAGTACAGTGAGACACGGAATATTTTATATTAATAAATCTTATTTATTGTGTAGTTCACGGGGCTCGTAAACAACATTATTCAAATAAGTTTCCGGTGCCATTTCAACAACTGGTCTTATAAATGCTCCCGACGAACCATTTGTGTGATATATTACACATGAATTTACGTAATTTGACAATAAAATTAACGAACTAAACTTGAAATAGTAGATTTTTTTATAGTTGAGTCGCATATGACCGCAATCTACTTGACGTTAAGCTATAGTGCGATCCATGGTGGGACACAAATACTACCACAGGAAAATTACTTTAGGCAGCAGTCGCCTCCACTATGCCGACCTGAATAAACGAATATGTACTACTAGATTTACGTGACCGCTGCCTGCAGAATGCAATCGCGTGTCGAGCTACTATAAAAAAGTTATTCTTCATTTTGATACTGTCTATTGGTAGTAAGCAACTAATTCACTGTAGAAGTTTATTTACGATCAATGTAAATGCAATAAAAATGTAGTATAGAACGAATAGTAGGTAGCAAATAACCATTAGATGTATGTTTTACGTATTACTGTAAGCTGCGAGACAGATATAATGTTCGGGAGTACAATTTATATTATAATTTTCGTGTTACGACTAAAATATTCGTCGGCAAAGTAAATTTGGTTCTAAATTGTTATTGAACTCTTTTGTGTGTTGCGTGACCTTTATATTTATTACATCATTATGTATTTATTAAATATAAAAACATCAATTTAATTTACAATTGATTGTAATTTTTTTATTAACAAGTGTTTTTTTTAGAAATATCTCAAAATAAACGCAAAAAATGGGCACAGTAGTTAGTAAGGAAATATACTGTCATCATTAGTAATTAAATTATGATGAAATATCAAAAGAAAAAATTGCCACGTTCACACAGTCCAAAGCGGGGAATCGAGTGTTTTGCATATTTGAGCTTGAAAAACTTAACAAATAAAAATACTTAATAAGTAGGCACAAGACATAATGATGTCATTAATATTTCCAAGTGCTCTGCCAATCCCTAATTGTAATATAGACGAGTGTATACAACACAATAATTATAAATACCAACTAATATTTAGCTTCTACTTTTTCATTCTGCGACTTAATTTCAATGTACAACTGAAAATTATAATAAATGCCAGTTATTTTAATAACTACCGCGTATATGATAAAACGCTTTATAAACATAGCTTTTAAAATTAGACCTAGATAGCTAACTGTAAAATTATTATTTTTTGTTTTATATGGCATTATAACAATTTGCCAGTGTCAAAGTAAACATCCTTTGCATCAAGTTAATAATACTGTATATCACGAGTCATTCATGCATCACTCTAAACAGTCAGGTCAAGTCTCAGTCAAGTCAAAAATTGCTCCAGTAATGGAATGTAAATGGTAGAATCTTTACTGAAACTTCCCAAGGAGTTTTGGAGGGAAACTGGAAACACAGGTTCCCTTCTTTTGAATTGTTTGCCCACACTCACGCACGTTAACGAACACTTAATGGTTAATAATCTACCATTATTACACATTAACACTCGAAGAAACAAGTTTAGGAAAATAATTCAAGACAGATAACCTGACGTCTCAAGATGGCCGCCGAAACTCTAAAATTTTTTTTTATGACTATAAGAATTTGCCAGTGTCACATCAAAATATGTTCGCTTGACTGCTAACTGTACAAAATTGCCAGCTTTAAGGATAAATAATTTATAAAACTTTATTTATGAGAAATATTCATATAATATATTATTATTAATTTATAACATTATTTAAATTTAAAAAATAACTACGCTATTTTACCATATCAAGGTAATAGCAGTTAATTTTTTTTATAACACGCAAGCCCTACACCGATACAGCCCATATAATTACTTTGGCCTATTATTAAAAATATAATTAAATCATATAAAATGTATTAATTTTGTGTAATTGTGTAGCGCGTACTCTAATTTGTAGTTAGTGTTATTGCTGACATACAAAAGGACGTATGTTTTTAATAACATATAATTTTGGTAGAAAACTACTGTTTAATTCAATATATTATTACTGTTAGGGCGCATTAAATGAAACGATCTATGGCTCGTTATAAAGGTAAAATATTCAATATGTAGGTATAATCTCATCAAATTTTAAAATAATAAGGGAATGATGGAATCGCCTGAAAAACATTAAACACAATCATTTTCTTCAGTACACATCGACGAGTTAACCATTAAACGCATATTCTTGCCAAAATTATAGTAATAACAATTTAGTGCGCGAACTCGTAAATGAGAACTCATACTGTTACTAGATCCCACAGGACAGGCCAGACCTAGTGTGGGATCCACCAGTTAACAAACCCTGTAAACATTATTATTTCAAATAAAGTTATTATTATTATTATTATTATTATTATTATTAAAAGTATATAATATACATACTATCTGTCGAGGCGCCTAACCTGCGTCAATGACTTAAGACTTTAAAAAACATAAATGACATGACAGTTGCCATGACGACGAAATAACTAAAAGATGGTAATTAAAGATTAAATAAAATAAAATTCGAAGGTTTTATTTCGACGAAACAAATGGTCCTTCTCACCAAATCGACTGGTTCTATGGAAATAAGTCCCGACAAATATTAGTGATGTTGACCCGAAGTAAGACGAAGACCGAAACAGCCACTGACGACGCTGTGATGGATGATTCGCAGGCCGACTGCCATGCTCCGGGTAATAATTCACATAATTTTTCACGACAATCTTCTCCGACTCGTTCTACCACTTCTACTACCATGACAGTGCGACGCCGAAAGCTGCTCGACATGCAGCTGGAGGCAGCTAGACGGATGGCAGAAGTCGAAAAGAATCTTATCGCGAGAGAACTTGAAATTCAGACAGAATTTGTAGACGAAAACGACGACAACAATAGCATAAGATCACGTTCTCCATCTGTACATATTCCATGTTCACAACATGCACCTACCTGTCCAGTAACTCCACGCATTCCGCCTGCAGCCACGACGACAGACCACTATTCTACAGACATCAGTAAGTTCTTAGCACGACAGACTTCTTTTAAAGAGCTACCTTCCTTTGCTGGTGACGCTGAAGAATGGCCGTTGTTCTACAGCCAGTTCAAAACGACTACACGTCTATGTGCTTACTCCGACGAGGAAAACATCGCCCGATTGTCGAAGTGTCTGAGAGGCCGGGCGCGTGATGCGGTGTCCGCTCTGCTGATGAGTGCGACCAATGTCAATAAAATTATCGACACTCTGAAGCTCAGATTCGGACGACCTGAACATCTGATCGAACTGATGCTCATGAAAATACGATCCATGCGAGACATCCGACACGATGACTTCGATCAACTTATAGAGTTCGCTACGTCTATACAAAATGTTGTGGCGACCATGATTTCGACTGACGAATCCGGACATTTAAGAAATCCTACTCTAATTAAAGAAATAATCAGCAAGCTTCCATCGAATTTGAAAATACAATGGGGATTTTATCTGCAAGACCATAAAATACATTCTGTGTCACTGACTGACGTCTCCGATTGGCTCATGATCATCGCCAACGCTGCCGTGCACGTCACGCCCACGGTGTCTTCGAGACCTGCACAGAAGAACTACCACGAGAGACAAGTAAGACAAAATGTATATACTATTACTAAATCTCGGTCTTGTATAGTCTGCAAGGGTGACCATGAATTTCGAGACTGTCCCACATTTGTAAATATGAGTATAGACGAACGATGGAAGTATGTCACTGATAATAAACTATGCTTCTCTTGTCTGTCTTCGAAGCATCAACTGCGTGGTTGCCAGAAGAAACAAAAATGTACTTCATGTGATAGATTACATCACAAAATGCTGCATGCAGAACCGTTGACTCCGACTGCTGCAGCTGTGAATCACGTGACTGACGGGTCACTGCTACTGAAATGTGCTCGTGTCGTGATCAGCGGACCAGCTGGCGACGTTGAGACGACAGCCCTCCTGGACGAAGGTGCTACAGTCAGCCTGATCGACGCGACGCTCGCCCGACGGATTGGAGCGACCGGACCTACCACCGCTCTACGTCTGCAGGGAATCTCTGGTATGACGACAACGGAGTGTGCTTCACAACGCGTTTCGATTGATATTCGCGGTCGTAATAGTGAAAGTGTATATAAGAATATTAGTGTAAGGACAGTAGACAGACTAGCGTTACCTATACATAAGTGCGATTATAGAAAACTATTGTGTAAATATGACTATCTAAATGATTTTGTATATGATCATGAATTTGTAAATGTAAATGAACGACCTTTACTGTTGATTGGACATGACAACATTGATCTAATTGTAACACGACAGCTTTTTCAGGGACCTACAGACGCGCCTATGGTTTCTTTGACGAAGCTAGGTTACATTATTCATGGTAAGTTGACAACTGTAACACCGAATGACGTTTCTGTGTTACACATCTGCGCATGTGACGAACTCAATGACATGGTTCGACAATCTTTTTCGACTGAAAGTTTTGGTACTAAGCCTTCTTCTGACATTCCTCGTTCACGTGAGGATATGAGGGCGCTTGACATTATGGACCGGACTACGAGACTAGTTGGTGACCGCTGGGAGACAGGGCTTCTTTGGAGACACGACGAGCCAGTCTTACCTGACAGCTACAATTTGGCACTTAAACGAAATGACAATTTAAAACGTAAATTTATTAGGTACCCAGAACTTTTCAGATGTTATAAGGAGAAGATCATGGAGAACCTCCAGAAAGGGTATATTTCTAAACTCTCTGATAATGACAAATTGACTAAGACTAACAGGACTTGGTATTTACCACATTTTTCTGTATATAATTCTAATAAACCAAATAAAATTCGTGTAGTATTTGACTGCGCGGCAAAGTCGATGGGGGCGTCTCTGAATGACTTTTTGCTCAGCGGCCCTGACTTTCTGCTCTCTTTGCCTGGCTTACTTCTAGGTTTTCGACGTCATAGTATTGCTGTAATAGGTGACATTCAGGAGATGTTCCACCGAATTTATATAAGAGAGGAAGACCGACAGGCTCAGCGATTTCTCTGGGACAACGACGAATACGTTCTGAACGTTATGAGTTTCGGAGCCGTCTGCTCTCCATCATCAGCTCAGTATGTTAAGAATCTTAATGCTAAGAGATTCGAACCGACACGTCCGAAAGCAATTCATGCCATTGTAAATAATCATTACGTCGACGATTTCATCCATTCCATTGACTCGGTTGACGAAGCAGTCACACTTGTAAATAATGTCATATATATTCATGCACAGGGTGGTTTTAATATGCGAAATTTTACATCGAATTCGAAAGAGCTTTTGCGACATATTCCAGTAGACAAAGTTGCAAATGCAGGACAGAAGATTCTTTCTGATATGACCGAACAGAAGTTAGAACGGGTCTTAGGTGTCAACTGGGATCCCGATTCTGACTGCTTCACGTTTTTGCTTAATTTTCGTAACATTGACAATGACATAAAGACTGGTAGTAAAGTACCGACTAAACGAGAAGTTCTAAGACTTATTATGTCAGTCTTCGATCCTCTCGGGTTTATTTTGTACATAACTGTAAGTGCTAGAATTCTTCTTCAGGACATTTGGAGGTCCAAGATAGGATGGGACGATCAAATTGAATCCTCGCATTTTGACAGATGGCAGACTTGGCTAAATGATTTGTATAAAGTTAGTTATTTAAGAGTACCACGTTGGATGGGCAGTAACATCTGCGATATAGACGGACCGCTAGAACTTCACATTTTTTGTGATGCAAGTTCACGTGCATTTTCCAGCGTGGCATATTTGCGTAGACCAACAGGTGACATGAACTGGCACGTTTCTTTCGTCATGGCTCGTGCCAGAGTTGCTCCTCTTAAAGCTTTAAGCATTCCGCGTCTCGAGCTGCAAGGAGCTTTAATGGGAGCACGACTTGCCACTTATATCAAAAAATACATACCAACCACACGCGTATGTTATTGGTCCGACTCCAAGACCGTACTGAGTTGGTTGCGATCCGAAGCCGGACGCTTCAAGACATTTGTGGCTCATCGTGTCAGCGAAATTGCAGAACTGACTAATATCTGTGATTGGCGTTGGGTTCCGACAGAACTGAACGCCGCCGATGACGCAACTCGTGACACTCTTATCAAAGACAAAGGGTGGCTGACAGGTCCACAATTTCTATATCTCCCTGAGAGTTCATGGCCGAATGACGACAAAAATGACCAACAGACATTAGACCCAACTGATGCCGAAGTTAAGTTAGTCTACTCGGTATCAGATGACATTAACGTATTTCTGCCCGACGACAAAAGACTTATTCATTCCGTTAAGACTGTTTTGAAGACTACTACTCTTAAGACGACGACTTCGACTGACCAGACACTGGTGACTATTCTAGCTGAAGCAGAATTTATGGTAAACAATAGACCGTTGACTTATGTGCCGATTGACCATCAGGACGACTTGCCCCTGACTCCTAATGACTTCCTGCTACCTAAGACTGACAACATAGGTAGCCCAATGGGTACTTACAATGTTGGCGACTTGTTGCGACGATCTTGGCGAGAATCCCAACGTATATCGGACTTGATATGGAAGCGTTGGATCAAAGAGTACTTACCGACATTGACTAGACGTGACAAATGGTTCAGACATGCTGAATCACTTGTAGTAGGTGACGTCGTAGTGATTGCTGATGACCAGCTACCAAGAAACCTTTGGCTACGTGGACTGATTGTCAAGGTGTTCCCTGGCAGTGACGGACGAGTTCGCATAGCAGACGTTAAGACTAGACAAGGACTTTATACTCGACCAGTGACAAAGCTATGTAGGTTAGACGTTCTCTTCTCAGCTTAAGTATTGGTGTTCCAATACTGTGGGTGGGGATGTCGAGGCGCCTAACCTGCGTCAATGACTTAAGACTTTAAAAAACATAAATGACATGACAGTTACCATGACGACGAAATAACTAAAAAGATGGTAATTAAAAATTAAATAAAATAAAATTCGAAGGTTTTATTTCGACGAAACACTATCTTTTTCAAAAATATATTCTTTATTAGTACCTAGATTTTAGATATATACGATTTTATTAATTCAAAACAAAAAAAATCATCGATTTAAGGGTTAAGCATGTATTTGTTAAACAATGTACTAATATATACAATACTGATTCAATATAAGTTTTAATATTTTAAAAGTGGTAGGCAGACTGATGACGGCTATTAACCCAGTTTGCCGTCTTGGAGTAGTACCACCACTTTCGAATGTAAGATTTCAAAAGAACACTCGTGAAGTGACTATGTCAGTTTGGAAGTAACGAAGTATAACAAGAGGAGTGGGCACTGAAAATCTTGTGGTACATCCATCGTCTCCTCAAGCCGGCATAGCGGTGGCGACTACTGCCTGTAGAACATCGCTGTGGTACCACTTGTTTCCGTTCATGGACCGCACCCTTTACATCATGCGGAGTATTGTCATATGTCATATGTCTAACAATAAAAAAGACTATTTGTTTGAAAATAGTATGAACAAGCCCCTAAATAAATTAAATAGCAAAACTAATCTGATTATAAAATCACATTGCTATTAATATAAAATCAGGCGCTTTACATAGTGCATTTATTTCATGGAATAGGGTTGGGCAGGACGTGTACGATTTACGGAGGCTCTCACTGTTCCGGGACAGACCGTTTCATCAGGTAATAAAACATTCTCGCGCAGTCGTCCTCGTAGGGATGCGACATAGCGCGACATTTAAATTATCGATAAAGTGATTTTAGTTATGACACCAAAACTACACATTTAAATGTGTTTAAAGAATACAAAGCAATATAAGGGGTTGATTTGTTTTTTACGAATACTTTATTATAAGTTTGAAATAAATTATACCGAAAATTAAAATAGATGTTTCAATTATCGATATCATTTAACGAAAAAATTAAATGAAGATTTTTCTATCAATAGTATCAATATTAGAAAAATTGGACATCCCTAAACTTTAGTAAGTTTTCAAAGTAAAATATGGCGGGCCCAGGTCGGTGTTCGGAGGGCAGATACATCAGTGCAAGTGGATTACCCTTACATTGTGACTTCAGCGTGTTTTATACATATTCAAATGAAGCATATACCTAAACGAAATTTTATTCATAAAATTAGAAATAGAAATAAATATACTAAATACTATATTAACTATGTAATACTTAAAGGCTATAATAATAATTTATTTGTATGATTTTGGTTTGCATAATTCAATAAAGTTTTTAATTTAAGATAATTTGGATGCCACTTTTTCCGTTCCATAAACGGAAACAACTGCTACCACAAATAAATTTTTTCAGGCAGCAGTCGCCTCCGTTATGCCTAATTGAGGATCACTATCCTGGTTGACAGGGCACACTCCTTTCGTTATACCTGGAAATTTAATTAGATTAAACTACGCATTTAATCAATTATAAATATAAAAAAAATATAAAGGGAAATAAAAATGATTACTCTCATGAAGCTCACAAAAATATACCAAAATACAGACGCCCTCACTTCTCACGGAACGAAATAAATCTACTTTTCTCGCTGTAATATCAAGTGTAAAGAATGAATTTGTCAGCGAGGTGATTCGGTCGCTGGCGTGACGTATCGCTCGGACCGCCTCGCATATTTCACCCTGACGCGTCCAAAGTACATTACGATTGTTACTATTACAACTCGAATTACTAGTCGAAATATTACACCTCTATTTAAACAGATCAAAGTTTTGAGTTTAAAAGAGTGGTGGGCAGACTGATGATGGTTATTATGGATGGGCCCAGTCTGCCATTCTGGGGTAGTACAACCACTTTTGCATGTACACCCGTTTTGGAATCAGTTTGGAAGTAGCCAAGCATAACGAGAGAAATGTGCACTATTAACCTGGATGATGAACATTCGTCTCCTCAAATTAATTAATGGGGAATTCCACAATGTATTGGATAGATAAAGAAATTCAGCCATCTTCTTGTTTACGAGAATGTATCTGAAAATTTTAGTTAATAAACGAGTTAAACATTCGAGTTACAAAAGTGCATACCGAAGCACGAAGACTACCCGTTGTGTCTACAAGATTTATCGCCTGATGAAGCGCTCTTTCCCTAAAAAAACTGCAGGAAATTTCAAGCTATTTTATGTGGACTGCGGAAAGGAAACACTAGTTGGTTGGATGTTGAGAAACTACTGACATTTCAAGAGGTTTTTACTACGTGTTAAATGTTTTACAGAAATAATGATGTTCTAGCTAAATAGAGTTAATTTAAATAGTAAATTAGGGTGTTATTAATTAATTTATCTCTCTCGCCGCCTTTTAAAGCAGGTAACTGAAAATTCTACTCATTTTCTAATGTTATTTTTTTAAATTTGATTTAGTTATTGATATATGATGATTAGTACTCACCGTGGGTGGCCGTGTCCGTATGACGCGGATATACAACTAAAAGTGTGTTAGAATCTCAAAAAAAATTACGGTACCAATGTATACGTACTTTGTTCCCTCAGTGCATATGACACTACAATGTATATTGTCTATAAAATAATATTTTTAAATACCTACAACTTTTAGGTCCTTTTTCACCAAAAGGCCCGTTAAATTTACTTTGACTGTTAGATTTTACCGTGACGTTACCGTTAAACGTTTACATTTACTCCACACATGTAAATTCATATTGTTATCGTTAAAAGGGTGGCTGATGCCGAAAAACTAATAGAAAAACATATTTTTTTTTTTTTTTTTTTTTTTTTTATTGTAGCTCGACATGTGACAACACTCCGCCTGATGTAAAGCTAGAGTGCGGTCCATGAATGGAAACAACTGCTACCACAGAGAAATCTCTCGGGCTGCAGTCGCCTCCACTATGCCGGCTTGAGGAGACGAGCATGCACCATCTAGATTGACAGTGCACACTCCTCTCTTATACCTGGCTACTTTCAAACTATTCCCGAAACGCGACAAGGTCGCTTCACGGGTGTTACATTCGAAAGTGGTGGTACTGCCCCAGGACGACAGACTGGACAAATAACCATCATCAGTCTGCCTACCACTCTTTAATAGTGCCTATAGGCACTGAGCGACCAAAGTACATGTAACAAAGTTACATTGGTACCGGTCTTTTAGCGAGGTTCGAACACGGGTCTCATCGATCGTGAGTTCACGCGTCTTACCGCTAGACCACGGCCGCTCTTTGGCTTCTTTTCATTCATTTGACGTTAGTGACATTGGTTTGACGATTACTTTAACTTTAAAATTAAGTTAAAGTAACTTTAACGGGCCTTTTGGTGCAAATGGACCTTAGTATATTAGCACAACTATGGTACCTGAATAAAAATAAAACAAAAGCGTGCATTGCGCTTGTAAAAGCAAGTCATAGATCACTCGTTCCTGAAAACCGTGTGCAGATAGTGTGTGGTTGTAACGGAGGCCATATATTTCAGGTAGGACAACATAATTAGCTTTCTGCCGTCATTATTACACTTTGTTATAATAAATGGCCAGTATTATGTCCTTTGCGAGCTTTTATTCTTATAAGATGTTTTATGAAGCTTTTATGATGTTATTAAGGTGATTTTTCAGGTGTAAACAGGGAGTAGTTTTATGCGAACATTCTCCTATTAAAGCTTACGTCTCATCAAGTTACAACGGATAAATCGAATGATGATCAAATGTACGATTCTTTGCATGTTTAGCGACAATCCAAATATATGTTAACATAGAAAGTGGGTGTCTACATCTATAAGCTCCAATTGAAGTAAAACATCACTTTATTTCTATAAAAAAAATATAATCTAACAAAATCGGTATGATTTTAACATTATTGATGGAATTATACGTAATAGAAGATATGCGTTACTTGTATTATGTATATTTGAGCGGCCGTGGTCTAGCGGTAAGGCGCGTGAACTCACGATGAGACCCGTGTTCGAACCTCGCTAATTCTGACCGGCACCAATGTAACTTTGTTATATGTATTTTGGTTGCACCCGTGAAGTGACCTTGTCGCGTTTCGGGAATAGTTTGAAAGTAGTCAGATAGAACGAGAGGAGTGTGCACTGTCAATCTGGATGGTGCATGCTCGTCTCTTCAAGCCGGCATAGTGAAGGTGACTGCTGCCCGAACAGTTTTCTCTGTAGTAGCAGTTGTTCCATCAGTCCTGTCCAACTGTGAAATAATTAAAAAGTGTAAAACATATAAAAATGTTTAATTGTACCTAATCTAAAACGATTATTATATATCATCGTCGCGGACATTTTTACGAGCAGTTAATAAAGACTTACGTTTGTACAGTTGCTATTAAGACGATAAAATGTTTCGCTCATTGCATTTCTGATGTACAACCTGATAGCAGGAACAGTTCTTACAACTTCAACGTTACGGTACGCGCTCGACCGACGGAAAAGACCTCGTTCCGTCACCGTTAATATGTTCATCCATTAGTGTGGGAATATTTTATTTATCTTACAGCGACAATTTGTGTGATAATTTCCGTTAGTTTTATATACGAGTATATATTTTTATTTATTAAGTTTTACCTTGCCCATTTGCGGATTCTGCATTAAAATAATTGAAACAAGTCTTTTTATAGGCCGACAGTACTGTTGCGCCACGCGCGCCATTTTTAATCTCATTTTTTTATTTGATCAAATAAATAACGTGTACATCGGAATAATAGGAAACAAATAATGTTATTGGGTCCCGCTATCATGTTGGTCATTTTTCAACTTTACTGCACTTTGCAACGAAACAGGTCGTATTTTATTTCTAGTTTTTAATTTTATGTAGAAAATAAATATATATGTACCCACTTATTATAATATTATGCAAAACAGTTTATTGGCAATGTTTATTTTGATATAGGATGTTTTATATCCGACACGTGACCACAGTTTGCCTAAAAAGCTAGTTCATGTTTATGCCTTCTGTGAATATCAATTTAGACGTACATAGTCAGTGTTGTAACACGATATGAAATCGATACTCCCTTTCAATAGCAGTATTTTACGTGATAATGTTCAGATGAAATTTGTGAAAAAAATTCTTCCAAAGTGGTACAGTTTCTTATAACAAAAATTGCGTAAAATGCAAATATTATGAGTTCTCGTTTACATGTAGAAAGTAATATTATAAAATAAATACACATTTTGTCGCGTATTTTAATAAATAAATAAATTAGTAGCTGCAAAATAATTACATTATTCTTTGATAAAATACCACATAAAGAGTGATAGGCAGACTGATGATGGTTATTAGCCCAGTCTGCCGTCTCAGGGTAATACCACCACTTTCGAATGTGACCTAGTCTTGTTTCGGGATCACTAGAAGTAGCCAGATGATTTCGTGCATAGTGAAGGCGACTGTTGTATGCAGAAATTTCTCTGTAGTAATTGTTAGTCTGCTGTTTCCGTTCATGGACCGCACTCTAGCTTAACATCAGGCGTGGTGTATATACCGAGCTGCAATGAAATATATATATTTTTGTAGTAACTTGGTGAAAGAGGATGAACTCTAGATATATTTGATATACATTATAATAGGTTAAAGTGACACGATCCTTCGTAAATGGATTGGGGCGTGTGATCGAATTTAAAGCCTCCAACACACGAGGTGACAGATTAAAAGCTCAGAGACACGGTGTAGCTTTACACAATTTATTGCAAATGTGTGTGTAGGCCTTTTTTATACTTTGTATGCCTATTGTATATTTGAGACAGTGAGTGTTATTTATTTTCTAGAATCTTCTAACAAATGTGTTACACACAGCTTGAGGAATCGAATGTG
This sequence comes from Tinea pellionella, assembly GCA_948150575.1. Taxonomy (NCBI): domain Eukaryota; kingdom Metazoa; phylum Arthropoda; class Insecta; order Lepidoptera; family Tineidae; genus Tinea; species Tinea pellionella. The sequence continues at coordinate 9,041,797 of OX411251.1, read as the reverse complement.
CACCATTTGATCGACTATGCACACTTCTCTCGTTATACCTGACTACACTGTTCCCCAGTGCCGGATTTAAGCATAGGCAACATAGGCAGTTTGCTATGGGCCCCCACCACAAGAGCTCTGCCATCACACCACAAAAACAAATTAAATTAAATCGATAAAGGCTCAAAAAAACACTGGGTTTAGTTTTAAATTTTGTGTTTGCCAAATTATTTAGTTGCTCTCTTCTTTACCTTGACCTTAATAGAAACTTTCAACAGTTAACCACAAACGATTTGGCCACCACAACATACTCTGCCTAGCCTGTGGACCGCCGAAGTCTAAATCTGGCGCAGCTGTTCCCGAAACGTGACGATGTCACTTCACGGGTGTTACATTCGAAAGTGATGGTACCACCCTAGGGTGGCAGACTGGGCTAATAAACGTCATCAGTCTGCCTACCACTCTTTAATAATGCCTATATGCACTGAGTGGGCAAAGTAACATAACATAGTGTCATCGATCGTAAGTTTACGCGTTTAACGCTAGACTACGACCGCTAAAATTTGAAATAAATAAAATTTAAATACATATAAGTATGTAAGTTTTAACTGGCAAATTTTATCTACAGGTCACGTGCACATCAAAGGTTGTATACTAGTAATGCATTTAATTATCAAGCAGATGGATGAGCTAAATTCTTCACAACACTCAGAGACATATACGAACTCACACACAAGAGAGGCCTTACAAGTAATTATTTTATTTATTACATTCAAACGTGGCAAAAGTTGTGAATTACAATTGGTAAGACATGAAAAAAACGAATGTGAAAAACTGCAAAAAATATACCACTGAAAAATGTAACATTTGTGTTATGTGTCGACAGGCGCCGCTACACGGAAGGTATTTACAACTTCCGTTTTGCAGATGGCTGAACATTCAACGCCCTCACAGGAAACTGTTACAACTCGTGATAACACATAAGTTGTGCGCTTTTGAAATACTATATGATAATATAATCACGACTATAAAATGTCTGAAGTAGACGGCACTAAAAAAAACACGCAATGACGGACTCTCATGACCCCTAAATTCTTTTTGCAGGATATAATTTTCTGTATTTATATTTTTATCCCATCCCAGCGCTAGACCAAACCTGGATGCACGGCGACACTAGTTTTGCGAGGCCCCCTCAGGCGCGAGGCCATCGCCGTCCGCCAATCGAACCTATTCCCATTCCCAAAAGCTACTCAATAAATACGTATTTAAGGTTCAAATATTAAAAATTAAAAATGTATTTTTAGGTGGTCGGTAGTGATGTTATCAGAGGCCTGCACCAATGTTGGCACAAGACAAACACGACCCAAACATTCACTACTTTATTGCGAAAAAATGCAAACACAGCCGATAAATGTGGTGTGCAGAAATTTCACAAAATACGGGATAAATTAATTCAATCCAAACTAAATAGGTATCTTACATACTTCTATTATGAATATGGACATGGATTTTTTTTTAAATCCAAGAATTACCTAAGACCGTATCTTTGTTGTGAACATCAAAAATGCTTAGTACAGGGAAATTAATTTAAAGAATTCTTATAAATATTGTTTAGGTTTATTTTATTTGCGCCAGATATATTTTTTTTTTTGAAGCGGCGGAGGAGGCAGCATCTTCAATAGCTAATACATACATAGATGACTATTTTTTTTATTGTAACTTGGCATGTGACAACACTCCGCCTGAATTACAAACATTTTAGATTCTTGAGCTAGCTTTAACATTATTTTAATGCTTTGTGCTGAAAAAGTAGTTTAGGAGGCTAAAAGTTAGCCCCTACCTACCCATGTAATATCAGGAATCATCGTATGCCAGGCATATATATTTAAAAAATTAAATAAAGCGTAAATGCCTAATATTGTCACCCTAAAGACTTCCCCTTTTTTAATATGATGCGGTTTATTTGATATTAATTTCGTTGTTTAAATACGTTTTCTGCTCAGTCGGCCATTATGGACGCTTTTTTGCAAACATACAATCATAATAAAAATTTCGTGTACCGAAATTATTCATTTAGATACCTAGCTAGAGATTAGCGCAGAATCTAAGTAATGTTAGATACTTATTTATATGTTTAGTCCTAAATCATGTAGAAAGGGATGGCAATAGTTAGCACCGAAAACCATCCATGCATAGAGATTTATACTAAAGGTGCAAACTTGACAATGTTGTCGACAAGCTTTACATCAGGCGGAATGTTGAAAACTACACTTCGACCAATTTTAAGGTTATATGTATGATCCATGAACAGAAACAACTGTCACTACAGCTAAATTTCTAGAGGTAGAGTGCACCATCCAGTTTGACAGTACACATTCCTCTCAGACAAGGTCACTTTAACAAGATACTAACTGAAAGAGAATATAAACGTGGCTATGGCCATGTTTTCTCTCGCGTCAAGAAAGTTCTCTAGTAAATACCTACGAAGATATTCTCTAGAAGTCTTAGATGCATATAGAATTTTGTTTATAGCAGAATTAGCCACTTCGGTGTCCCTTTTTTATAAAAAAGTATTCCAAGATTTATCTAAACTTCAGCACACAACTTTGACAAGTATTTGTGTTTTGTTGATATCTGATTGTTTACCACTTTAATGTTGGTAGCGCCCACGTGCACTAAGCGACCAAGTCATTATGTTCGTCTCCTCAAGTTGGGTATAATCTATTCGGTCCAGTGGACCGTTAAGCTAGAACTTAACATCAGGTCAAGATAGAGAAAAAACAAAAGTCCTCAAAATATTATAAGAAATTTAATTTGGCAAAAATCAATCTTCTAAAATTGTCTCAAAACTCTGCACTGGGCGTTGCATTTTGGATGCGAGTTTGGCCGATCTGTGCCTACGTTACTCAGTGACGATGTATTTATAGTGGGCACACATAGAGATTCTTGTAAATGTGGTAAATGCTCTGATAATATCAGTTCACGCTCCCTTGCTGTTTCTTCTTGTCTAAAAATACATTTTAATAATATTAATAAAGCAATGGTCATTACATTGATATTGGAACGAAAGAAGAGGCCATAGTTGCGTACTCGTACAATCGCGTACAAAAGTGTAATGGATATCATTAACGTTACGAGCAAAGGGCGCTAGGCAGCGTGTGCTGCCGACTGTACAATCGCGCACGAATTTTTTAAAATATAAAAATGTATAAAAAAAATGAATAATGTAGTTTACACTTTTGTTGTTGACTATATTTGGTCGACAAAGAAAACAACATACACGTGGCTAAGGAGTGACAAGGAAGGAGTTATTTCTCGTACCTCATCCCATAATAGCATACCATCAAACGTCTAAAGCTTTTTTTTTTTGACAAACAATTTTTTTTTTATTGTAGCTTGGCATATGACGACACTCCGCCTGATGTAAAGCCAGAGTGCGGTCTATGAACGGTAACAACTGCTACTGCAGATAAATCTCTACGGGTAGCAGTCGCCTCCGCTATGCCTGGCTACTTTCAAACTGCTTCCGAAAGACGACAAGGTCACTTCACGGGTGTTACATTCGAAAGTAGAGGTACTGCCCCAGGACGGCAGACTTGGCTAATAACCATCATCAGTCTACCTACCACTCTTTAATAGTGCCTACAAAGCTACATTAGTACCGGTCAGAATTAGCGAGGTTCGAACACGGGTCTCATCAATCGTGAGACGCGTCTTACCGCTACACCACGGCCGCTATCTAACATAGATTTAAGATTACTATATTTTGTGTTTCTTCAACTTACAAAGTCTTAACAGAATCCCAGACATTCTGATTACGTCTATCCTCCATTTGTTTATGCGTGATTCTCTGTTCGGCGTTATTTCGTATTTGTTCTTTAAGCTCTTCTCCGTAGCGTCTATTACGTTCTCTTATTTTCTCTTGTTTCAATTTCTCTTTGTCATCTGCTTCTTTCACTTTTGATTCTAACTGGAAGGATATAAAAAGATAATTTTATTTTTCGGTTGTTGTAGTAAAGGCAAAGGTATCATAGCCCATACAGCCCATTCATCAATTCTCTTCCTTTGAAACTTGTTCTTCCATACCATACATTTACATACCAATTCTTTATATTTCAAGTCTGAATTTCGTTCATTTTCCGCCTCAATTTTTCGGTTCTCCATTTGTTCTTTGAGAGCTCTCTCCGTCTCTTTCTTAGAGGTTAATTCCTTCTCTTTCTCTCTTATGTCATCTTGGCAATATTTCTCTAATAGTTCCTGTTCTTGTAGTTGTTTTATGATATCTTCCCTTTCACGACGTGCTGTCTGAAATGGCAAATTTAAAGATTTAAATCTAGGTTAAATTCCCAATAAAAGCGGCCGTGGTCTAGCGGTAAGACGCGTGAACTCACTATGAATGAGACCCGTGTTCGAATCTCGCTAATTCTGGCCGGTACCAATGTTAGTTATACTCGTATGTACTCTGGTCGCTCGGTGCGTATAGGCACTATTAAAAAGTGGTAGGCGGACTGATAATGGTTATTTACCCAGAACGGTGTCTTGGGGCAGTACCACCACTGTCGAATGTAACACCCGTGAAGTGACCTTGTCGCGTTTCAGAAGCAGTTTGAAAGTAGCCAGATATAACGAGAGGAGTGTGCACTGTCAATCTAGACGGTACATGCTCGTCTCCTCAAGCCAGCATAGTGGAGGCGACTGCTGCCCGCAGGTTTCTCTGTAGTAGTAGTTGTTTCCATTCATGGACCGCACTCTAGCTTTACATCAGGCGGAGTGTTGAAAACTACACTTCGACCAATTTTAAGGTTATATGTATGATCCATGAACAGAAACAACTGTCTACAGCTAAATTTCTAGAGGCAGCACTTGCCTCCACTATGCCGTCTTGAAGAAACAAATGTGCACCTTCCAGTTTGACAGTACACATAACTCTCAGTCAAGGTCACTTTAAGGGTGTTAGACTTGAAAGTGGTAGTACTACCCCAGGAAGGCAGACTGGGCTGATAACCATCATCAGTTCGCCTACCACTCCTAAATAGACTGCACTTGTAACTTAGGACTATAAAAAAAGACGTAATAGTGTTGGCAATGATACCTGCTCAGCGATAATTTTATTTGACACTTTTTCGTTCAGTTCTTCACGGAGTTCATTTTTCTTTTGTCGAGCCAATAATCTGTAGAAACATAATTACGGTAGAGTCCAACCATGAGTTATTTTGGTAACTAAAACATTGTCGATTATTAATTTTTGGCATATTAAAAAACTATTTGTTTGTTATTAAATTTTAATGAAAATTGAATGGAAAAATTCAACACTCACACAACAGACTTTCTCCGCTTGTGTGCTTAAGCTAGAGTGCGGTTCATGAATGGAAACAACTGCTACTACAGATAAATTTCTACAAGCAGCAGTTGTCTCCGCTATGCCGGCTTGAGGAGACAATGTGCACGGTCCAGGTTGACATTGCATACTCCTCTTGTTATACCTGGCAACTACCAACCTGTTCCGACAACCCGACAAGGTCACTTTATGTTCTAAAGTGCTAGTCGCACAGGCTGTTACATGGGTATTGATTTTGTTATACAATTTTCATCGTAATTTAATAATTTAATTCGCTTATTCAAATAAGTGGGTTTCATTACTATAACATTTGATGAAAAATTAATATAAAACCCCAGTAAAGCAATTTGTAAACCAACATGCCAGTTTGTCTGTCAGACATAGAAGCAGCATCTCTTTCTCTTGCAATTTCTTCAGCAATAACATTATCTCGTTGCTGCTTCATCCAAATCTCTCTTGCGATACGATTCTCTACCATCTCCTTTCTTAGGGCCTCGCGCAAGTTTTTCTTCTGTTCTATTTCTCTGAAATTATAAAATTCTTAAATAGATTTTTATTTAAATTATATTATTAAATTAGACGCAGCAAATAAATAAATAGACTTTTTAATGATTCCGACTATGAGACATGGTATATTCATGATATATTAACAATGTTGAAGGTTTATTACATAAAAAATTCCTGCCCACCTCATAGACAAAGAGCTTAGTAATAGTTTGGCTTAGTAACACAATTTTTACGGTAAAGAATAACGTCCTATATCATCCCAAATGTATATAACAATTTCTCGTTGAAAACAAGGAAATGCCTAAACAATAAAAATTATAAAAATAAGCTAAAAAAACTATTAGCAACCTGTATACATATAAAAGTATATTATAAGTTAATATCTGTATGGATCGATGCTGTAGGAGTTACATAGCACCCGCAGGATTTGTATTGGTCTTACGCAACAGGGACAGTGCAAAATCTCAATAAGCCAGCATAGTGGAAGTTACTGTTACTGCAGACATTGGACCTAAATGCTGGGGAAGTTAGTCTGTTATTCTTACCTCATATCTTCATGATAAATAGTTTTAATAACATCGTCCAAAAGCATTTTCTCTCTCAATGACTCCTCGTATTCGCATTGTCGTAATTGTTGCTTCATAACTAACTGTTGTTGTAAATTCTCTCGATATTTCAGCTTTTGATTGGCTTCGTTCTCTTTTGATTCCCTCTTTTGTTTTTCATATAATTCGTATGCTTTTAAGAGATTATCACATCTGTGTTGTTCTTCGCTCTATGGATGAAGCCCCCTTTTTAATACTACTATGAATACTTTATTTGTTTATTGACATAAGATAGACAAAGAACTATATATTATGTATTCTTTGTATATACTATGTATACATTAAAGTAATGAAAAGATATTTAGAAAATAATGTTTCTAATTGCTTATTTATTTATTTATTGCATGTCACATAATATAATTAGTATACAGTCTATGGCGATTCTCATACTGCCCTGCGCTACGGAGCGGGACACGTGCGGGTGCGGGAGTGCAGATCTGCATCTCCATGCAGATTTCTCCACACAAACGTGCGGGGCTCATGCGGTCGCCTGGAGGCCTCATTTCACATCAACTTGTGGTGGTGATATCTAAATCGAATATAATCGATCAACATCGAGATCCTTTTTTCAATAGTACATCTAGTTCTGTCAAAATCAAGCACAATACTGCAAAACTCAGGGATGTTGGATCTGCAACACCACGCGAGAATGCGTTTTGTGTGTGTAGCACTACGCATATTTTTATACAAACAAAGGTACATGCAAACAACGTAAGAACACGCACTCATGCGCTACGCTGCGTGATGCGAGGCATTGTGAGAATCGCCTATATAATGGTAGGGCATTGCAAGAAATTAAAGTAGGAAGAGGGAGGGAGATTACTTTAATATAATATTCAGTATAATAATACTGCTATAGTATCATGTTTGTGTATTTTTTGTGTGTTGATGGTATTTTTTGTACCTATTTAATTTGTTTTCTATGTCAACTTATTTGCATATTCAGATTAAGAAATAAAAATCACCTTTTCCTGTTCTCTCTTATATTCATTACTTAAAATCTGCATCTTCAAATCTCTACACAAATAACCAGCTTCAAGTTTTTTAATCATATCCCTGAGTTCTGGGTCGTTTTCTCTTAAATATTGTCTTCGATATAACTCACAATGTTCCTTGTCTCTTATCGAAGATATTTCCTTCGCTAAAGCTATTTCTTTAGCTGCTCGGGCGTTCACTTGGGCTGCATGGTCTGTTCTCTAAAAATATATACATGCAATTTGCAGTTAATAATGCATCAACACTCTAATAGCTAGCCCTACAATGTAACATACACCGCTTACCTCTTGATAATCCTTTTCCATTTTTGCTTCAGTTTTAATCTGGGCAAGACACCGGCCCATTTTACCATCAGCCATTCTACTGTCGAGCCATTCCATATCTAAAGCTCTTTGGTAAGTTCCTAGCTCTTTACGTCGTGCACTTACCAGCGCATTACGAATAAGTTCAGTCTGCTTATGCTCCTAAATTAGGAAAAAGAAACGTTTGATGAAAAAGAACTGCAAAATACAAATTAAAAATAATGTTACATACCGCCATTTTCAGCAATAAAATATGTAATTAATTAACTATAATAAAAACTTCACAAAGTATTTTTACAAAATCGTCACAATAAACCAGTAAATATTTTGTTTTGACAGATTTGACAATTTTGTTTATGATATTTTCCATTGTGTACAAAAATGCTATCAGCAGCATTCATTAGAATTGATAGGAATTATCCACTATTCAATAATAATATTTATATATTTTTAACTTCGTAAGCTATGAAGTAACAAGATACATTGCTCAAATTGTAAAATAGTTATTAATTTTGCTTTAATGTGATTCAATAAAAAAGATTATGAGCTCCATCTGTTGGTTATGGGATAAACTACTTGACAGTTATCATTTTCCCCACCAAAGACCAAGCTCATATTCGTCGGAATTTACATTCCGCGTTTGACGTGCGCTAGTGCGAGGCGGGGGTGTAGTGTTCTTGCTTTTCGGTTGCAGTTTGATGGTGTCTCAAATAATAGACGGTCGGTAATGAACAGTGATAACAATGGCAGAAAGTAAAGGTGCGCTAATCGCGAAATCAGTGCAAAAACATGCCGGACGAGCCAAGGAAAAGGTATTTATCGTTTTTGCCCGTTTATGTGCATCAATGTGTAGTCGTCTCGCGGTGATGGTGTTTTTCTTAATTCTGTATGTGAAAGTGGGTTCGGAGCGGTATGTGGCGCGTCGGATGAGCCGCCTCGAAGTGAAAGATCGGTCAGGTGTTCTGGACACCTGTTGCTGCGTGGTAGCTATGGGAGCATGTTTACAGAGTGTCAGCTGACCCCGTGCATGTGATCAATAATATCCGACACCGGTGCTCTTATCATTTCCAGGGCAATGCGGATACCTATTAATAGTGTCGTAACGAGCGTATAGAGATAATTTTGGCCCATCACAGATGAGATGGGTCTCCTCAACGATAGCTACATGTCGCTATATTACCAATTAGCATATTTGATTTGTTAGAAGTTTCTCTGTAGAGTGTCACAAGTAAATGTGCTAATATAAAAATAACTTGGACTGCGATGACCGTCGTAGACTGCTCTAGTTCCGCAGAAATATATTTCAGTATCTATTTTTAATGTAAGATTGTCTAGCACGTTTTATTTCTATGACAAATAAAATTGTATAGTTTCTGTTAGTTTAGCAATTTTTTTATCAGAATTGTGGAGGCTAATATTTACGTTTATAATAATGGAGGCCTCTGATGGAAATTGCTATTGGTGATATTGAATTTTTGTATTAAATAATTATGTTCTTATCACTTTATTCTTAAATCATTTAAGAAAAGGTGTGATTTGAAATCTGATATCTGATAGTAACTTATCTTTGAATATTATTTATTGTATAAAAATGTTCCAGCTAGATATATGCAACATTATAGAAGGTAGGTATAGAAATATTGTTGAAATGAAAAATAATAAGGTTTTTTTTAAAAGTATCTATAAATACCTACTTAGTATGTTAGAATTATTGTAAGTTAATTTTTTTATACAAATTAATACCATTGATATATACAACTAGATATGCGATAACGCTCCTAATGTGACGCGAAAGAAAAGATGACTGCAGTCACTATTAGGTTTTCTGTCAGTTAGTATTTGACTTGAGGGCAACGTTGTCAAATCGTTTTTTTCATGTCAGATGTCGCAGCACCAGGGGAAAAAGGCATAAGATGTAAAAGTCAATTTTACAGGAGATCAAAAAGAACGTTTAAATAGATATAACTTTTTTCCTTTGACCTAAAAGAATGTTTAAAACGTCATTTAAAAGTACAACATATGAGTCGTTACGTTTAATTAAACAATAATAATTTTGCCTAAATAAACATATTCTGTTATCTGTTAATAAGAAAATTGGAACTGTCAAACGACGTATTATATAATTTCATGTAAAAAAATTGACCTTATTAGGACTATCTAACTGTACCAATGACTCAAAACCACCATAAAAACGCTTATGCTCTTATTACTCTGAAGGTGCGGTATGAAGTTTGCTCCTCTAGTATATATCTATATGATTAATATTTAAAATAATAAAATCTAAAAAATTATAACATTTAGTAGTTTAAATTAATAAATAACAATATTTGCCTTTTAACCATTGAGATATATACTAAAGGAGCAAACCTCATACATTCGACAATGTCAATATTGGTGTTGCCGTACATTAAAATAAAACTTTTTTTTAATTAGACATATGCCCATTATGAGTTTATTAATTCTACGCGCCACTCGGCTTACGTCAAGTCAAATACCAATTGACAGAGAACCTAAATGTGGCTGTGGCCATATCTTCCCTCGCCTCACATTGGAAGCGTTATTGCTTATCTAGTTGTATATATCGATGCGTTTAACACCGTTTAATAGTTGTCATAGGGTAACAATAATCAATTGAACAGGTTCAATTCTCAATGAAGCGGTTCCCATGACGAACTGACGACCGCAAAGCCACTCCCACAAAACCATTGTTAGCTAAATACTATAAAATAAACAATCGTGTACATAATGAATTAAAGTTTTTTTGTCTAATAAGTATTTTAATACGTTTTTACTTCCTATAAGTTGTGAACGAAGATTAAATAAATAAATACAAAAACACACAAAACATAAAACTGCTCGTCTCCTCAAGCCGGCATAGTGGAGGCGCATGTTGTCCGCACAGGTTTCTCTGTAGTAGCAGTTGTTTCCATTCATGGACCGCACTCTAGCTTTACATCAGGCGGAGTGTTGTCACATGCCGAGCTACAATAAAAAAAAGAACAACAAAAAACACTATACAGTGTGTCCCAATTAAAATATAATTAATCATCGACTTTGTTAATGCCAATAATTTAAAAAATACACTACTTGGATTTTTTAAATATTTGTCTTATAGCTGTAATCCCTCGGCCTATCATCACTCGATTTCGATTTGACATAGATTTTTTGTGACAACCTGTATAAACTTGTATCTATAAAAAAATTGACGTGCCGTCATTGCGCTCTTTAAAGTTTTAACTTGTAATATGTTGCAAATTGTAATATGGGAGGGAATATCTAGCGTTTATGTAGGTACAATTCCATCTTGTTTGCCGTTGTCGCGGGCGGCACCTACTCGACATGGCCATCTCTGTCTCTTTGTATAACTTTCTTTAACTCAATAGACATGTCACGTCCAACCAATTGCCGTCCTCAGACGCTCACCACAGTAATATGTTAATTGTCAAACTAGGTATTCGATTTCAGTAGAAATTTTGTGTTTTCTAAAAAAATTTTTTAACGCGACACTTTCTTATTGATTTTATTTAAAGTCTCGTATGTACCGGCATAGCGGGCACGACTGCTGTTTGCAGATCCCCTTCTCTGACAGCAGTCGCCTCCGCTCATGGATCGCACTCTGGCTTAACACCAGGCGGAGTGCGGTCATATGACGTGCTAAAATAAAAAAAACAAAAAAAACTTGACTGTCGCTTTTGACTTTTTAGCCCCCACGTTGTTAAAAAATCAAGACTTTCCTTTGGTTTACCGTATGTCATTACTTCCCAGAATAGTATCCTTATTGTTAGCGACACCATCGGGTGGTGCAATAACACAGTGTGTTGTTTTTTTTTAATCAATCGGTTTAATTCCTTTCGCTATCTTTTATAACTTCGTGCACACTTGAAAAATTCAACCTGTATCTGTCCGTTCGTTTGTAAAGTAATTATTTTTGTTCGCAAATAATAATAGTTTTATTTAAAAACTGCAATCTAACAAATGACCAATTTAGCAGTTAGGACATAACAAATAAGTGGTTTATTTCAAACTATGCATGCGTGTGTTACAATAGTTATATGCATTTTACAACTAACCAATTACCTAAATTGCTACATGTATCATAGTTCACGTCTTTGTACATACAAGATATAAGCAGATTGAAAAAAAGTGGTGGTACTAACCCAGAACGGCAGACTGGACTAATAACCATCATTACTACCACTCTTTCAAGTGTAACATCTGTGAAGTGACCTTGCCGCCAAGTATAACGAGAAGAGTGTCAACTTGGATGCACATTTGTCTCCTCAAACTGGCATAGCGGAGGCGACTACTGCATACAGAAATTTCTCTATAAGCGGTGGTGGAGGTTGATAGGATAGTCTCCTCGTTATATTATACATATATTTAAGAGCGGCCGTGGTCTGGCGGCAGAACGCGTGAACTCACGATCGATGAGACCCGTGTTCGATTTTCGCTGGGCGGTACCGATGTAACTGTGTTTTATGTACTTTGGTTGCAATGACAAATACAGAAGGCCAGTAAGCCAGTATGATAAAACTTCATCCTAATTAATTTTTTCTGGCTTGAGACACTGGCCCAGGGAAGAAGCTAGTTTTATGCAAACGTAGCCAGAAGCTTACTGGCTTAAACAACCTAACGTATTTTACATTTGAACGCAACATGGACTAATAACCATCAGTCAGTCTGCCTTCCACCTTTGTCAAACTTTTTAAATGCTCCAAGCCTCAAGCCCATGTTCACCCTAAGCTCACCCCCTTGTATCAGCAAGCGACGAAAGGACCTCAAGAGAGAACATTCGTTTAATTTGAGGCTATTAGGCTGTCAACTACAGTTATAAAGTTTTTTTTTTTTATTGTACCTCGGCATGTGACAACACTCCGCCTGATGTAAAGCTAGAGTGTGGTCCGTGAATGGAAACAACTGCTACTACAGAGAAATCTCTACAGGTAGCAGTCATCTCCACTATGCCGGCTTAAAGAGACGAGCATGCACCATCCTGATTGACAGTGCACACTCCTCTCGTTCTATCTGGCTATTTTCAAACTATTCCCGAAACGTGTTACATTCGAAAGTGGTGGTACTGCTCCAGGACGGCAGACTGGATCATCAGTTTGCCTCCCACTCTTTAATAGTGCCTATAGGCACTGAGCGACCAAAGTACTTATAACAAAGTTACATTGGTACTGGTCAGAATTTAGCGAGGTTCGAACACGGGACTCATGGATCGTGAGGTCACGCGTCTTACCGCTAGACCAATTGGTTTCTAAATTCTATTTAGACTGAATATTAAATTGTGTATTAAAGAGCGCAAAGATTTGTGTCAAGATTAAGACAAAAAACTGATCCAATATTTTTATGATACCCTGCAGCGAGTAACCGTGTGAATTCTCTAACTGATGATACATAATGTCTGTTGCATACCGTATCACGTGTAGGCAGTGTCCTTGTGAAGTACAATCCTACACATACTACCTTCACCCCACGCTTCGCCTACACCGAACCACTTTCATTTGAATGTTGCTCAACAGATTTTTGATTTATTTTGACAAGATTCGCTTGTTTTGGTTTGCTACCTTAAAAATTATTAGAGTTGCCCCATGGCGAATCAAAAACAGAAAAATATTTTTTTGGTCTATTAGTTTAACTCGTTTTTTTTTACTACTACTTACTACTTAGCTTACGCCTTGTTCCCACTGGGGTAGGCAGAAACTATGGACTCCTCTCTCTACATACCACTTTCGCTTCGACCACATCCATTACTCCCCTCATGCATGCACGTCGGTTGAGGGTGCTCCTCATCTGACCCTTTCTCAGCAGTTGACCGATCTGACTGAGAAAGGTCTTCCTAGGGCGCCCGCTTCCGACACTGCCATCCAGTTTCGCGCAATAGATCTTTTTAGTTAATCTCCTTTCATCCACCCTTTCCAAAGTTTTTTTTTAAATTTCTACTTATTTATAAAACTTTCCTAGGTAAAGGCACGTCTTTAAACATAGTGGCACTTTTAGATAAGACAAATACTTAAATTTTATTCGTAGATACCTAAATAACTTATCTATTTACGTAGCCTAAAACACAATATATTATACTCATAAATTTTCATTTTTATCTATTTTTTTCATTAATTAATCGTATTTATGTATTAATAGGTACCTATGTATTGACAGCTATGTAAGCCTTGAAGAGACCTCATATTTCCATGTCCACCAAGTATTAAAATTTTAAATACTTCAGTCCTTCACCTAATTGTAGTATAGTTCACTTCCCCTATTGCTTGCCAATTGATTGCATACTGATCTCGATGTATGCCGGTTACGCTCTATTTAAAAAAAACTTTAATAAAAAAAGGTATTCTATTACGCCTCGTATCGCATTTTGATTGGAGCCCTGACACGCTTTCGTTTTGTCATATCGCCTTATCTCAGTATCTTTGTCAATTTGATTTTCTTTAAAATTTGTCTCGAATGATACTCGTATATCTTTCGAATACGTCTTATATTAAATGGACAAAGGAGAGTTATATGACTACCATGCATGATCAACAATTGAAATATTTATTTTTGAATCCGGTGATAACTTGACAAGCTATTGTGTGTTCTGTCTGACGCGAAGCATCTGATAGCTACGGAATACATATTTGTACTGCGAAAATTCATATCCAGTAAGAAAGAAAAAAAAAGAACAGAGCGGCCGTGGTCTAGCGATAAGACGCGTGAACTCACGATCGGTGAGACCCGTGTTCGAATCTCACTAAAGACCGGTACCAATGTAACTTTGTTATATGTACTTTGGTCGCTCAGTGCCTATAGGTACTATTAAAGAGTGGTAGGCAGACTGATGATGGTTATTTGTCCAGTCTGTCGTCCTGGGGCAGTACCACCTCTTTCGAATGTAACACCCGTGAACCCTTGCCGCGTTTCGGGAATTTTTCGGGAAAATTTGAAAGTAGCCAGGTATAAGAGAGGAGTGTGCACTGTCAATCTAGATGGTACACGTTCGTCTCCTCAAGCCGAAATATTGGAGGCGACTGCAGCCCGCACAGGTTTCTCTGTAGTAGCAGTTGTTTCCATTCATGGACCGCACTCTAGCTTTACATCAGGCGGAGTGTTGTCACATGTCGAGCTACAATAAATAATAATAATAATAATAATAATAATAATGTCATTAAATTTCAAAAGCATGTAGTTTGAATCAATTATGTAGTTTTGGTGTAAGTTGTTGTCGTCCACCCACCTATTTGAAAAGGCTTTTAGCAGTCTCCGGGCCACTTGATTTGGCACTTAACAAGCGTACACGTCGAAGGGAAAGTCTGAGAGGAAAGTACCGACACCGAAACATGCGCTTTGTATGGTATTTATTACACGAACTGAATTGTAAAGTTTTGCTAAAATAAGTCTCATAAATCATAATAGATATTTTTAGAGCGGCCGTGGTCTAGCGGTAAGACGCGTGAACTCACGATCGATGAGTCCCGTGTTCGAACCTCGCTAATTGACCAATGTAACTACGTTATATGTACTTTGGTCGCTCAGTGTCTATAGGCACTATTAAAGAGTGGTAGGCAAACTGATGATCCAGTCTGCCGTCCTGGGGCAGTACCACCACTTTCGAATGTAACACCCGTGAAGTGACGCGTTGTTGTCGCGTTTCGGGAATAGTTTGAAAGTAGAGAGGTATAACGAGAGAAGTGTGCACTGTCAATCTGGATGGTGCATGTTCGTCTCTGCAAGCCGGCATAGTGGAGGTGACTGCGCCCTGTAGAGATTTCTCTGTAGTAGCAGTTGTTTCCATTCATGGACCACACTCTCTCTAGCTTTACATCAGGCGGAGTGTTGTCACATGCCGAGCTACAATAATAAAAAAAAAATTAAAATTACTTTCTGGAATTTTACTTCTGCAATTTTTCGAGCACTTCACCTGTCAACGACTGGCATGTCTGTAATATATTTTTCTTTTGTTTCAGGTTAGATTTTTTGGTTTTCATCTGATATACCGTTTTATATGAGAATTGTACTATAAGGTAATTCTATAGTAGCACACATAGTCTAGCATTTAAGTTCGCCTTCGAGATATAACTCCGTCCACACTCCACAGTCGCATCGTAAGACCTTGCTTCTAACGGTTAGGTCACTAAACTTATGAACTAAATTTCTGAAGAGTAACATAAGCATGTATTGTACCTAGTACATAAATATTGTGTTATTTTATAGGTAAGATATTACGTACATAATTTTTCCTTGTCTTTTTGTTATCACATAGATAAATTTGACATGACATCTCAATGATTATGGAACGAGACTCAAGGTCATATAACGATATCTTAAATTTCGGATTTTTAGGGTCTACACGCAAACTTCACATTTTCTATTAAAAATTATTGGGGAAAATATTCTTTAGTATTTATTGGATGTTTACGTTTAGTTGATCCAAATTAAAATATTGATTAAATTTGCTGTAATTATGACAACGTAATGGTCGTCATATAAAGTGA
Organism: Tinea pellionella; assembly: GCA_948150575.1. Taxonomy (NCBI): domain Eukaryota; kingdom Metazoa; phylum Arthropoda; class Insecta; order Lepidoptera; family Tineidae; genus Tinea; species Tinea pellionella. Next base: position 9,025,584 of record OX411251.1, on the reverse strand, counting down.
CGTCGAAGAAGACGATTGTTGATTAGGCTGCAATTTTAATTTGTGACGACGCAGCTTTTAAATCTAATTTGAATATTAAATTAAAAAATCTGTATGTTTTATTTTAACTATATTAAAAATTATTTTCTGCACACGACCACAAGAATTATGCGGAGACAACGAAAACCACTTACCACGATCCTGACAGAACTAACTCGCTTCCCTCACATCCACAATTTTCACGACGGTTATGAGCACTAGGCAGCCCAGCTTTCATAAGGATGTCTCCGATTTGCTCGGAAAACACCCTTCTGAGTCTGCCTTGTTTAACGAATCCATTCACATCAGAATTATATAAGCGATAATAATCTATTTTGTCTAAAATTTCTAGTTTTTTTTTTCTTAGACCCCATCATTTACTTGATATACATACCTACTCATGTATTCTTATATTTAATTGAGTGTTTAACGTACGCTTGTAACTGCATTACCGTAGGTATTGTACGATAAGTATCTTCTTTACGTTAAGCGTAGATAATGACAGTTAATTATTGTACTAACCTTGTGTTTTTTTTTACTCCCCATAAAGACAAGCACTAACTACCTCTTTCGATATATCCTTCTAAAGTTTTAATTAATTCTGTAATATTGTGAGTGAATTAAACGATTTACCTTAGTATCTAAAAGATATATTCTTGGTATTTTTTTATAAAGAAAGTTAGTCCCTGTATAAGTTTGGCACGAAATGCATGTTAACAGTTGGTTGCTGGTTTTCCTCTCTGGGGAGCCCCAGCAGCTAAATTCTCATTCCCAAATTTTTGGGTCTTGTGATTTCGAGGACCCTGTGGGACTGCCGCTTTCCTCTTACACCCATAGCTGATGTGAAACTGAATTGTGGATTTTTTCTTAAATAAATAATTATGTATTTACTATTATATACTTAGTACTTACAGTTCTTATCTCTACTTATCTCACTATTTCCCTATACCTCTATCCTGCACCCTCCAAATCACTACACTCTTTTCTGGTTAGCTGGAAGAGAATGCCTTTGGGCATTAAGCTCGCCTTTGTACATTTATTTTTTGTGCAATAAAGAATTTTATTATTATTATTATTATGTTTATTTGTTTGATTAAAAATGCAAAAATGATATAACATAGCTAAAAGCAACAAATAAATGATGACACATGCACATAAAACATTACTGATACGCAAATACATAATTACAATGTTATCGGTGACGCGAAAGGCAATGTGCATGACTATATTAACACAGATTTGTTGTAAACAATCAGCACATAATTTTTATATATCCTATTGTATTCTTTTATTCTTTGCATAGCGCGTTTTATATATTTTCAAGAGTTGTAGGCAGACTGATGATGGTTATTAGCCCAGTCTGCCGTCGTGGGGTACCACCTTATCGTGTTTCGGGAGCAGTTTAAAAGTAGCCAAATATAGCGAGAGGTGTGCACTGTCAATCTAGATGGTGCATACTCATCTCCAGTAGAGGCGACTGCTGCCAGTAGAGATTTATCTGTAGTAGCAGTTGTTTCCGCACTCTAGCTTTACATCAGGTGTAAATATTTAAAAAAATTGCTATCATAACACCATGCACTGTGCTAAGTGTTGGTTCGAGCTATTTTTTGATATGTCGAACCAAAGACCTCGGTTTTAACAGGCGATCAAAATTTGTAGAAGAAACCAAAGATTTTCCTGTCATTGGTCGTCTGTAACATTTGTTTGGGTGTATCAAAAAGTCGATGAAACAATTGTATGCATCAAGTTTCCCTTTTTGGACCGATTCCAATATGTCGTTGTATTAGTCAGTGCCCAGGTGAATGGACTAGCCCACGCGGATTTTCGTAAAATCCACTTATTTTGATTGTGACTTTACTAAAAATGGACGCGAAGAACTAAACTCGCTTATTTATATGGTCCTTTAACCTTATACTCGTTTCAAAACTCTTTAATTTACAAACTCATGTCTAGAATCTTAACTAGTTAGATGGACTCGCAATATAGAACCCTGATGCTCGTAATCTCTAACCTAACCAGTACTAATGCAACTTTGTCAGATACACTTTCGTTGTTCACGCATCCCGCTAGCACTAGTTGAGTCATTGAAATAAGATATGATTTAATAATAAATACTGTTTTAAATTATAATTATTGCTGTCTTAATGGACGTAACATAATGAGCGGTACACAGACTGATGATTACACAGACAGACTGGGATCCCGAAGTAGTGCTCTCAAATTCAAGCGTTTTTTTTCTATTCTTGTTGGTAGACATTGAGAAATTTGGTTCTACCGTCCCCTTTCTTTCATCGGACGTCCAGACCAGGAGAGGTACCGTCCTTTTATGGTCCAAATTCCTAAAGTACGTACGAGGCGTTTCGACAACACATTCCTCGTGCGTACTACGAAACTGTGGAACTCCCTCCCGGTGTCTGTGTTTCCCGAGAAGTACAATACGGTCCTCTTCAAATTAAGGGTAAACAGGTTCCTCACAGGCAAGCGTGCTCCACCTTAGATCGCATCACTGCAGGGTGTGGTCAAACGTTTGCCTATTAAGCATAAAAAAAGAAACACAGACCCCGCAGAAAGTCCCACAGTTTCGCAGTATGTACGGAGAACATAGTGTCAGAACGACTCGTATGAACTTTGGGAACTTCAACCATAAACAGATGGTACCTCTCCAAGTATCTAAAATCCGTGAAGTGACCTAATTGATTCTATTTGCGGGATCAGCTTGGAAGTATCCCTTAACATCAGGTGGGGTACGGCAGCAGAACTGCATTCCAAAATTGTTATACTTAGTTATTATAAGGACGGTAGGCAGACTGGCGATGGAGAGTCTACTATTCAACTGTAACACCAGGGAAATGGTTGAATTGGAGTAGTTGGTTTTGTTTTTTTTTGGACCATCTTGGAAGGCGGAGTACAGTTACGACAGAATTGTTGGTGCCGCCAATCTATAAATTAACAATTAGGTATGTGTAAATGGAAAAATTAAGCTCAGTTTCCACAGCAGTTGCCAAATCGTTATACAAATCGTCAACGAATGTCATGTATTCCTAATTGGGATTTCACGATGAAACGTTTACCAATAAGGACAGATTTCTGTGCCGTTTTAGCACGGTGATGCTAATCAACACTTACACAAAACTGTTTAGGTTAATATTCTCTATATTTATTGAGGCAAAACTGTTTTTGAATTAGAGGTTTAACAAGTTTAGTTTATATTCAAACTTAAAATTTTATAGTATTATAACTCGCCGTATGATCGTACTCCCTCTTCCATGCAGTCTCCACTGTGCCAAGATACACTCCTCTCGTTATACCTGAACTATTCATTTACATTTGAAAGTGGTGTACGGGAGACTGTGTTAATAATCATCATCAGACTACCTAACACTCTTATTTGTATTGTTATAGAATATAAGATTTTTTTTTATTTTATAGAGCATTATACAATTTGCCATTGTCAAAGTAAATATATTTGCATCAAGTTAATAATATTATGCATCACGAGCCTTACATTCATCACACTAAACAGTCAGGTCGATTCTCAGTCAAGTCAAAAATGGCTCCAGTAAAGTGGTAGAATCTTTACTGAAACTTCCTACGAAGTTTGGGAGGGAAAATGGAAACACAGGTTCCCTTCTTTTGAATTGTTTGCCCACACTCACACACGTTCACGAACACTTAATGGAAGAACACACAAGTTTAGGAAAACTCCTTATAAGATTTATTTCTTCACATATCTTAAAGATATATCATATAGTTTAGTATCGGGAAACATTCTAATGACTGACCCATTTATATACGTACCGAATTAATTCTGTGTGGCTACAAATCTAAAAATATCTTCATGATAATTATGTCACGGTAACATATCGGTCTATAGGAATAATCTGTTCGCTTCTGCAGTAAAATTATAATTTGTGACGTACGTTAAAATTATACGATTGCATTCCACGCATGCTCTACATCCGATGATAAAATTTATAATCCTCAGCGTACAAAAACAACACTAATCATTCATTACAAATCATCAAATATAACTCAGCAATAACTCACTCAGTAGATTTTTCTCAAGAAGCTAATATTATTCAGAATTAGCTTAAAACATTCAGTATTTAAGAGTCGTAGGTATTTTGTGGTGGTACTTTCGAATGTAACACCCGTGAAGTGACCTTGTCGCGTTTCGGGAGCAGTTCGCAAGTAGCCACGTATCGTGGGAAGAGTGTGCACTGAAAACCTGAAACGGTTCGCCTTCTCATGCCGGTATAGCGGAGGAGACTTGTGATTGCAGAAATTTCTCTATGGTAGTCATTAGACTGCACTCTAACTTCACATCAGATGGTGTGTTGTCATATAAAAATGACAACAGAATCTCTTCCTTTTATTTATTGTTTTGTTAGCCCGCTAAACTAGTGTGATTTATATTATACCATTTAAACTTGATCATTAACATTGTGTCTCCTAACCCCATCAAAGCCAATTAATTCAACCAATATAATAGTTGCTATGCATCAATTTTAACGACGCCGTTAATTCTTCTAACATAGTCGAAGGTCGGGCTCTCTATATTCTTCCGATTATCACCTTTAAAGTGTTATAGAAGTGATCATCCGTCACACGGAAACAGAGCTGTGACGTATTCAGTTCACCGTCAACTAAAATTACGTAAGGACAGGCAGACGTTGCTTATATCCGCACCGACGACGCGTTCCGACTCGTCACAACCCACAACTTGGTTGACGCGACAAACGACTCTAATTCCAAAGGATTAAAGCTGATTATTACTCGCACACGTGCAGTAGTTACGCTGTTCCCGTTCAGTCGTGCTTATGGACGGTCGCCAGGCCAGGTCGGTGATGCGACTATTCCCGTCTGATTCTCTGGATACTGTGTCCAATGGCTCAGTCGCTTAGTTTTGGCATTTGTCATTCAATTCTGGCGCCGTGTTATTCCTAACTATTTTGTATCCATCCATATAATGAGATTATTTCTAATTTAATTTAATATGAAATGTATGTTTTATTATGGTAGATTGATATTATAGATGCATAATATCTTTTTGATGTGAAAATGTTATATATACTGCTTTATAGCGGCCGTGGTCTAGCGGTAAGACGCGTGAACTCACGATCGATGAGACCCGTGTTCGAACTTCGCTAAACACCGGTATCAATGCAACTTTATGTACTTTGGTCGCTCAGTGCCTATAGGCACTATTAAAGAGTGGTAGGCAGACTGATGATGGTGGCCGTCCTGGGGCAGTACCACCACTTTCGAATGTAACACCCGTGAAGTGACCTTGTCGCGTTTCGGGAATAGTTTGAAAGTAGCCAGATATAGCGAGAGGAATGTGCACTGTCAATAGATGGTACATGCTCGTCTCCTCAAGCCGACATAGTGGAGGCGACTGCTACCCTGCACAGGTTTCTCTGTAGTAGCCGAGCTACAATAAAAGAAAACTTCCCTAGAACTAATAACCATCATGGTAGGCAAATATTACCTTTTAAATGACCTTTGTGTTATTTACTAATAAGGTATACAGTAATTAATCCAAGTTCTTAAATGATTAGTAAAATCAGTTAATTGGTAATTAATCTTGTCACGCGGGCGCTAACTGATAATGTCGTAAATTAGTCACCCACGCCCAAAGACACTGTTTTCATTGTCGTGCTTCCACATTAGCACTGTTACCATTTGTGACATTAATATTCCGTCTGACATAATTTTGGACGTGATTTGATTTTGCAAGTGCATGTCATTTATTGACATCCGTGCCAAGGTTAATTGTTATCATAATTTAGGACTTAGGAGCGGTTGAGAGGTTGGAAGATTGCGAATGAAAGTAATGCTAGAACTAATTTGGTCTATGGTCTGGCCAATGTTAAATTCACAATATCTCATACAATGTTTCTTTGAACGATAAACGGTGTCAAAGGATTTCGTCTAAGAGAAATGGGCCCACAATTTTTTTCTCGAGTTTGTCGATAATTTTTGGTTAATTTTGTAGAAAAATAAATCGACATTACTTACGACCAATTAGAATTAATTTTTTCACCCGGGTTATTGAGTAATTAAATGTTTTCTGATGCAATATTTGAGGTTATTATTATATTAAATGCTTTAATAATTGATGTTTTTATGTAATTAAACATTGTATATTGATTGGTAAACGATGTATTGATACAATTGAAATAATATAATGAAAAACTAAAATATAATTTTGGAATACTGTTTTCTTAACAAACTATTAGGTATTAATCAAGTGGGCCCAAAGATGGGCACTCTCCTTTCAATTTGAATAAGTGGTATACAGAGTAATGGTTTGAAAGTGTGCACTGTCAATCTAGATGGTACATGCTCGTCTCCTCCAGCCGGCGTAGTGGAGGTGACTGTTTTCGTTCTGTTCAGGTTTTTCTGTAGTAGCAGTTGTTTCCATTCATAGACAGCACTGTAGCTTTACATCAGGTAGAGTGTCGTCACATGCCGAGCTACAATAAAAAAAAGATGGTTCTTAGCTCAGTCTGCCGTGTTGGGGTAGTACCGCCATTTCAAACGTAACACCCTTGATGTAACTTAGTCGCGTTGCGGTATCAACATAGAACTTGATAATTGTAACTAGCAAGCAAGCATAACGGAGGCGACTGCTGCCTGTAGACATTTTTCTGTGGTATTTAGTATTCTCCGCACTCTAGCTGAGCATCGGGTAGAATGTGGCTATTATAAAAAAAAATTAAACTTATTAGGAATCCAAATAAATAAATATTATATGAAGTGAAATGTAAAATAGAAAGGGTTATAAATAAGTAGGTAATTTGTTTCGTATAAATACAACTTTTTCTCACAAAATAAACCTGTTTCCAATAAGAGCTAAGCAAGCAGTCGTGATAGAAATGCTAATAAGATGAAATTCCGTGTGCCTTCGAAATATTATTCGTATCTATAAAATTATCTATTTGTAGGCGTGACTCGAGTCAATGTCGAATTGACTTCTACATTTTTGTCTTATACAAGCCAAATCCTATTGCTGGGGCGTCAATGATGACAATTTCAGACAGGCAGCAGTCACCTCCGCTATGCCGGCCTGAGGAGACGAGTATACACCATCTAGATTGAAAGTGCACACTCCTCTCGTTATATCGACTTCACGATTGTTACATTTGAAAGTGGTGGTCTACCCCAGGGCGGCAGACTGGGCTAATAACCATCGTCAGTCTGCCTACCACTCTTTAATAGTGTCTATAGGCACTGAGTGACGAATGTACATGATAACTTGTTCGGAATTTAGCGAGGCTCGTACACGGGTCTCATCGATCTTACATCCTCGACCACGGCCGCTTTTTTTTTTAATTGTTCTTTGTCTAATACAATTTTTATGCGTAAATAATAGTTCTGATGACGGTTTTTAAAGTAGGGTCCATTATCAAAAACAGATAAATGTCTGCGAGAGGATATCGCAGGAATGTGCACCTAGACAAACTCCTTATCCATTCGGTTAAAAGTTATTATCGTCTGCATCGCGTAGTGTTTTGTTTGCGGCTACAAAAGTTATGTTATTACTTATTGATATTACTCTATCAAGACTGCAATAACACTATTGGTGTTGCAATAGATAGAATGCATTTACGATAAAATAAAATAAAATGTTGGTGAAATTTATGACCTTTACCGCCTACGCACAGTGGTTCCCCCCATATCACAAAAATAAAAATATGAGTTCTTTTGTTCCGTAAAATGACTACTCGGTTAATTATCTATTATGTCCGAACTACCTAAAAAATATAATTTAAAGGACACAAACAATTAGTTTCATTATCATATCGTACTTCAAAGTGTAAGTATCTCACGCGCTCATCCCGTTCAGCGACTCGTCTATTGCCGCCGCGCCGAATCATTAGTGTTTCTGGGAAACGTTGCGTTCTTGTGATTTTGTTTGTGATGGATATTCAAGGCAAGGGTATGTACATTTTATTGTATTAACTTGTTTGTTGTTTAAAACTTTGGTATTTGTGCTAGGAGCCTCCTACGCCATAGTTATTTTTTCGTAACTTTTAAATATCTTTGGAAACATCTAAACTTTTAATTGTTATGTTAATCTTAGTTAATGCTATGCTTGGTGTCAAAAATACGAGGAGACCTTCTACTTTGAGGTCTTACTAATTTTCTGTCCCATTTTATCCCATTTTTAGAGATATTTGGCCTCTAAGCCTCTACTGTGTTTCGTAGCAATTTGCATTTAAAATATTTTATTTCATCAAAATGTTTAATTTTACGATTTAATTTTTGTTTTTCTTTTGTTTTAGGTGTCGAACGGCTCGGTGTCTTTAAAATGCAGTATATATATTTGAGATTTAGTACAAGTTCAACAAACAAAAGTTGTCATGTACTGAGCGAGCTGAGCTTGTATTTAATGAAGTTTTAATGATATTATATTTAAGGAAATAAGTGATAGTATATATAAGGAAATAATGTAAAAAAATTATATCTCCTTGTGTAAAACTTTTTAGTATAATTAATTATATTTTTGTATTTAATTTAGATTTTATAGAAGTTTATTTTATTTTATAAATATACACACACTTAAAATAGAGTTTTTTTTATTAATAAATATTTATTTAACATATACAAGTTAGTTTTGTTGCTCAAAACCAATATTTTTAGATGTTATTATTTTTGTCGCACCTTAGTATGGCCGGTGAACCACTGTGCTACGGTGTTAAGGCGCGTATTGTAGCTCGGCATGTGACAACATTCCGCCTGATCTAAAGCTAGAGTGCGGTCCATGAATGGAAACGACTGCTACTACAGAGAAACCTGTGCAGGCAGCAGTCGCCTCCACTGGCATAGTGGGCTTGAGGGGATGACTTTCAAACTATTCCCGAAATGCGACAAGGTCACTTCACGGGCGTTACATTCGAAAGTGGTGGTACTATCCCAGGACGGCAGACTGGACAAATAGCCATCATCAGTCTGCCCACCACTCTTTAATAGTGCCTATAGGCACTGAGCGACCAAAGTACATATAACAAAGTTACATTGGTACCGGTCAGAATTAGCGAGGTTCGAACACGGGGCTCATCGATTGTAAGTTTTACCGCTAGACCACGGCCACTCTGAAATGTTATATCAATTTGTAGATTTATCTTTGTACTTGCAAACTACTGTCACTGTCTAATGTTCGTTTCTGAATAGTTTCTGAAAACAAGCTTCCGATAATCGTTGAGAATCATAACCAGGGACTAAAGTGATCTGTTCTAACATTATGGTCTACTGCTTTGAAGTGAGTCTTATTTTGGGATCAGCTTGGAATATAATGGGAGAAGCACTGTCAATCTGGATTGTGGACGGTGCACCATCATAGGCAGGCATAGCATAGGCGACTGATGCCGCCTCCATATTATAAAATATTCACTTCACAAAAACCTATTAAATTAAGCGTTCGTAGTGACACTTCATTATTGTCTTAATTGTTTAACCGTATATTATTTTGACCGTTATTATATTATGTATATTTTTATTGTATATACAGTTATGCGTAGATACTTTCATTATGTTTATTTTAACATTTACACAGATTATAAGCGTCGGTACAACTAGGTCGCACGTTAACTTGCTTTGATAAAAATAACCTGTGTGTTATTAGCGTGTTACGTAATAACATATGGGCTTGCTCCTTTTTATTTAATCCTTGTGAAATTCAAAATAGAAGTTACGTTTTTAAGTGCTTGACAATAACACAGGCACACAAAAAAAACATGAACCAGAGGGCAGACCCCATTATTCTTGGGTTTTTGGGGTCGCTAAAACCGAATATGACCATGAAAAATAATTTTAATTGCCCGTTTTCCCGCTAGCACCCCCTTACCACCCCTTAAGGAGAGTTAAAATTTAAATTTTTGTATAAAATCAAGATGTGTGTGTGTATTTCTATGTTTTTTTGGGATGCTGAAACCGAAAATAGTAACAAAAAAAATTAATACCTCTATTACCCATTATCACCCCCTTACTTAGTATACCATATTCTTAAGAATTTTAGTACTACAAGTTTCTCTCCACCTGATGTTTAGCTGAAATGATAAAGATAAATGTCTGCAGGCACCAGTTTCCTGTGCTATGCAGTTTCTCTCGTTATATCTTACTATATCCAACCTGAAAGGCGACAAGCTCACTTAAAAGTGTGGTATTGACCCAGAACTGAAGATTGGGATAATAACCATCACCAGTCTGCTCAATGGCGTGTTGAGATGAATATTGTGCTCTTTGCTATACAAATTCAATAAATTGTTATGTTATAAACATTATGTCACTAAATTAAGTTAAATGAAACGTTTATTTTACGCCAGATCATAATTGTTATCAAGGTCGACACGCAGTTGATTATCTAGGGCATTCTACGAATCCTATAATGTCTTACTTTTCGTATATTTTTATTATTTATAAACTAACTAAAATATTAGGCTATTTCCTTATTTACTCGAGTCTTTAACCCATATCTTATCTTTGTTTTATCTACAATTATATGTATATTTCGTTTCACCTATTAGAGCAAACATTTTTGTGCTAATTGTACCTTCAGTTCTTTTATTAGTGAATTGATAACTCTTTTAATATTTACTTTTAAAATAATCAGGATAGTGAAAGTGAGTGCTTTTGCTTTCTTTTGCCATAACTCTTCTAGACCCGAAGCTTAAATTTATAAGTTACGACTCGACTCGTATACTATGGTATAATATAAATATTTAAAGTAGAATATAAGATTTGCACTCTTCTCCAAGGTCATTTTATGCATCTGTAATTACTTATCTGTTGTCGACATTTAATCTTTGAGATTAGTTATGTCCATTTGCACCATATGACTTAACTATTACTGTCACGTTAAAGTAATGGTTAAAGTTAAAATTGGTTTGCTTCAAAAAAATCTGTCACATTTGACGATTACTTTAACCTTAACCGTTACTGGCGAATTTCGGCCGGTCAAAGTTAAAGTAATAGTTAAATCAATGTCGCTAACGTCAAATCTTTGAAAAGCCGCTCTTGTTTGTATTGAGAGAATTCATTTACACCAGCAACCCTTTTAACTATAACGAATTAATTTACACGATGGTGCAACGCGCATGGAGTAAAAGTAAAGATAACTGTCAAAGTTAAAGTTAAAGTAACAGTCAAAGTTACCGTGCAAACCACCCTTAGTAGTCATTCTGTTATCTTAATACTTGCTGGATATTTTTTAGAGAGTTAGTCGATTGAAATGTGGATATAGGAAATAAACCTCCTTTTTTTTTCTTTTCTTTTTTCTTGGAGCAAAGAACGAGATAAAATAGCTATTCGTAGTTTTGCAAACACCGAGCAGGTTGGTGTGGAATGCGGCGCGGAGTGAACGGTCGGAGGTGTGCTAGTGTGCCATCGTAGGCTCTATCCAAATGTCATGGTGGCAAAAACGTGAAGCTGTGGCGTAATTTGCATTGTGTGATTTCGAATGTCAAATTCTAGTTATTGACATTGCGTGGAAACATATCTAGAGTGCGGTCCATGAACGGAAACAACTACAGATAAATCTCTACACGCAGTCGCCTCCGCTATTCTGGCTTAAGGAGACGAGAGTGCACCTAATTTACATTAGTTTTTTTTTTTATTGTAGCTCGGCATGTGACAACACTCCGCCTGATGTAAAACTAGAGTGCGGTCCATGAATGGAAACAACTGCTATTACAGAGAAACCTGTGCGGGTAGCAGTCGCCTCCACTATGCTGGCTTGAGGAGACGAGTGTGCACCATTTTAGATTGACAGTGCACACTCCTCTCGTTATACCTGGCTACTTTCAAACTATTCCCGAAACGCGACAAAGTCACTTCACGAGTGTTACATTCGAAAGTGGTGGTACTACCCCGGGACGGCAGACTAGACAAATAACCATCATCAGTCTGCCTACCACTCTTTAAATGAGCGACCAAAGTACATATAACAAAGTTACATTAGTCAGAATTAGCAAGGTTCGAACACGGGTCTCATCGATCGTGAGTTCACGCGTCTTACCGCTAGACCACGACCAAACTTTAAGATTGGGTTATTTTAGATTTATTTTGATTGTAACTCGGCATATGACATTTCTCCGCCTGATGTGTGCTAGAGATCCGCTAGAGTGCGCCCCATGAACGGAAACAACTACAGATATATCTCTACATGCAACAGTCGCCTCCGCTATTCCGACTTAAGGAGTGTGCACCTAATTTACTTCATTAATTAATGTATGGATTGATTATCTATTGTTTTGCGTAGCCTTCTCGTTTAGACTTAGCGGACTCGTTTTGGCGGCAAAATTTCTCAGGTTGATTCCCTAGTATTCAGTTATTGCTCAATTACCATAATAGCTAATCGTCTCTGTGTGTATGTTCTTAACATAAGCGCGTCATACCTGCTACTTTGTTATAAATAATATAATGGTAGTGATATCTGAGACGGTGTCTGAATATTTTAATGTAGTCTTTAATTCTTATAAATGTATAGTTATATAATATGCAGATAATAAACCGAACAATGTTAGAGAGGTTTTATTTCTAACGCTTCTTTCTTTTTTTTTTTTTGTTAATTCTCCCATTCTGGGAAGGCAAAGGGAACAAAGCCCATACAGCCATGTCTTCAGTAATATAATATATATCTCATTTGTAGTAAATTCTTGAAGTTTTTACATCAAATTGCAATGGTGTTTTACAATTTGACGCTTTCTTGGAGTATTTGGCGGGAATTCACCCGCTCACGTCACAATATGAGCGTTTTCACGGCGTGGGATAACCACAAAAAAAAACCGCTTCTGTTGCCTCATATAGAGTGAATTTTAATGTTTCCACAATTACTCACATGCGCAGCATAAAATTACACAAAATAACACCAATTTTACACAATAATAACCACTAAACTAATTAAGGAAAGGGATAAAAAAACACCTCAACCTTCCCGGGCAAAAGCGCGCCAAACACTCCTTCCTTTCTTTTCTTTCTTTTTGTTTTATATGGCATTATAACAATTTGCCAGTGTCAAAGTAAATATTTTTGCATCAAGTTAATAATATTGTGCATCACGAGTCATTCATTAATCACACTTAACAGTCAGGTCAAGTCTCAGTCAAGTCAAAAATTGCTCCAGTAAATAGGATAAAGAGCAGTTGAATAGGTCCAATGAATTGCAATATTGGTTGTAGTTTACTGTAGTACTCGAGTTTTGTAAAAATGCAGATATGCTGGCTGTTAAGTTTTAGTATTGTTTTGATAAAAAAAATTATTATTGAAATCAGCTTATCTGTGTGTTAGTTTATCAGCTGAACACATACGCGTAGAATTTTGTAATGTTTGCATTTCATTACAACTTGTGTAGGTAATTATTTGTACTGGTGACCTGACTATTGTAATTACACTAATTTATTACAGTTTTAATGTTTTTTTTTTTGTATGATGTCCATGAGCGAAGTTGTCTCCACAGCAGGCGGCAGTCACCTCCGCTATGCTGACTCGAGACGAATGTTGACAGCGAACATTGTTCTCATTCTACTTCCTGATCTCGCTATATTCTGACCAGTACCAATTGTATAAGGTATTTGTATAATAATTCCGCCGCTCAGTGCCTATGATAAAAACTACTATAGGCACTTTAAAAATATATTTGCCAAATATTTTGACAGTGATTTCATTGTTTACTCTTTCAATTGCAGCAACTGTAGTTAGATATTTATATATTATGCTATTTGATTAACGATGTGGTGACAGGGATTATTTGGCGAAGAAACGATGTTTTAGGCGCATACAAAAGATGGATGATAGTGGATTAACGATACAGATTTGATAAGTGAGTTGGAGACTTAGAAACAATCCCTTCATCAAAGCGGTGGATAGAGCGGCCGTGGTTTAGCGGTAAGACGCGTGAACTCACGATCGATGAGACCCGTGTTCGAACCTCGTTAAATTCGACCGGTACCTTGTTATATGTACTAGAGATGCAACGGATAGTAGTTTATCCGGATACCGGATATTCGGCTAACATTGTGGCCGGATGGCAAGATATTCGGCCGCCGTATATCTGGCGATACTTTGCTGTTTGGTGCAGCGTACCTCTCAGGTATATACATTTTTATTATTGTAGCTCGGCATGTGACAACACTCCGCCTGATGTAAAGCTAGAGTGCGGTCCATGAATGGAAGCAATTGCTACTACAGATAAACCTTTAAGGGCAGCAGTCGCCTCCACAATGCCGGCTTGCGGAGACGAACATGTATCATCTAGATTGACAATGCACACTCCTCTCGTTATACCTGTGACAATGTAGACATGTAGATAGCTGAAGTCAGCTCTAGTATGACGTTAAGAAATCATTTGGCAATTGAGAAAACAAGTGGAACGATCAAATTCCTAATTGCAAGTACACCCGATGCATTTATCGCTGTTTAGAGAAAAAAACCAGATGGTCAACTATGTATGGAAGTTGTAAAACTGGATGTCGCCGTCTCTCTCTCTCACAGGTCGCCTATTGCATTGTTCGTCTCTCTCGGGTCCCTTCGTCTTGTGTACACGTTCGCGACACACATCTCGTCTCTTCCGTTCATTGCTTTCTATTTTCGCCTCACTTGTATAGTAAGTAATGCAGGTGTGTGCGTGTGTTAACATCTCACTTTTGTGTAAATTAACGATATTGTTTTCACAATTTCCGTTAAGCTCCTTTTGCTTAGTAAATTGCGGCTAATATGCATGCATTACGGACTATTGTTCGGATCGTTATCTTGTTGATGTGTGTAGGTACACTCGTACATGTTGTGTACGGGTGTAGGTCGCGTCAAATTTTACAGCGTCTCGGAAGTTAGTCACAAGTCGCTGGGGCTGGAACGTGAGAGGAAAGGGCACACTCCCGCCCTACGCTTCCGCAGATTATTTTTACGTTAATTCCAAATTTTTTTTTTAAATTGTAGCTCGGCATGTGACAACACTTATGTAAAGCTAGAGTGTGGTCCATGAATGGAAACAACTACTACTACAGAGAAATCTCTACAGGCAGCAGTCACCTCCACCATGCCGTCTTGAAGAGACGAGCTTGCACCATCCAGATTGACAGTGCACACTCCTCTCGTTCTATCTGGCTACTTTAAAACTATTCCCGAAACGCGACAAGGTCACTTCACGGGTGTTACATTCGAAAGTGCTGGTACTGCCCCAGGACGGCAGACTGGATCATCAGTCTGCCTACCACTCTTTAATAGTGCCTATAGGCACTGAGCGACCAAAGTACATATAACATAGTTACATTGATCAGAATTTAGCGAGGTTCGAACACAGGACTCATCGATCATGAGTTCACGCGTCTTACCGCTAGACCATGGCCGCCTTACTTACCTTACCTTAATTTTACTTAACTTTAATTGTACTCCCGAGAAATAACTCCCGGAGCTAACTTCCGAGACGCCATACAGTTCGACGCGACCAATAGCCGAAGATTAAACCAACATCCTGTTGGTACGTTTCAATATTAGGTACAGCAAGTTAACACCTATTCATGATTCCACTACTGGGCGTCTCAACTTTTTGCAAGCTTTCTCCACTAGGCAAGTGCCATCTCGTATTGGGTCTGCCGCCGATGTGTTTCACAGTCTAGCGTCCACTCTACGTCGCCTCGCCAACGGGCAAGGTCTTCAAAATATAACCCATATTAAATCGAAAACCATTTCGAGATATCACTTCAATTAGATGTATTTTTTGATTTCTGAAAAAATATTAAAATCGCGAAGATATTTGAAAAACTGTAATGACACGCGATCGACCTTTTTCGGACGGACATTGGTGTAGAAAAAGAGGTCTATGGTTATTACCTAACAAAGCCAATAGCTTTTCTTTGCGTTTCCTTACGATAACAGTATTTAATACAAATAACCGCTGCAGTGTAATGAACAAAAAAGTATACTATAAACACTATATTTTAATTAAAATACATCTTTTAAAATTGAAAGTTTTGTCGAAGAATTTGACAAGGATTTAGTTTTCTTGGCAATGGTTTAGTTCCGTTCCGATCATTACGTATACTATATTACAATCGAAAATTTTAAAAAATTAATAAAAAAAGAACAAAACAATTATAAAAGTTTTCCAGAAACGCGTGTCGACTGAATTAATCTATATTATCCAAAAAATATGTTAAAAAGACAGTTGTCACCAGATTTACCTTTCCAACTGAGGTTTTAAGTTCAACACTCACAATACTACGCACCATTGCATATACCAGAGCTGCATAGTCCAGAATTATGGTGTCCATCGTCACGCCTTTAGCGCTACAGGGTCACCCAGAGATAAAAAGATCGTCACCTTCCACGAACCTTTTGATCGTAGATATTTTTCCTTGGACGTTCTATCGTAATGTTTTCAATACTATTTCCGTATATAAAAACTCCATAGTCCCCTTTTAATATTTACTCGTGGATGAAGGAGATGAGTTATAAAAAGCGTTCTCTATGGCGTATTGTTGACCTTGTGCGAGATTCGATCTTGTTTGTACTACAGCCCGAATGTTTTTGTTTTGGTTCTATTGATGATCACATTAATACCTTTATTATTTGCTCCATTTTACATTAAATTACCTTTTAATGTGTTTATTGTTAAATTTTTGTTTGATAACTTTATTTTAATCTATAAACCTTGTTTAGTGACCCTAGAAATGTATTTATAAAATCTATTTTATTTTTATTGTAGCTCGGTTTATGATGTAAAGCTAGAGTGAGATCCGTGATCGGAAACAGCTGAAGTCGCCTCCGCTGTGCTGAGTCGAGATGAGTAATCAACAGTGCACACTCCTCTCGCTATATAATGATTAATTCCGAAGTATTTGGTGAATAAAATAACCTATTTACAAATATTTTACGTATCTTTAACTTAGAATAAAACTGTGGAAGTAAACAAACGCAGATGCCATATAAATGTCGCCTTTAAGTCAATTTATTAGAGACGATTTTACAGTTTGTTTTAACTTCACACGGCCGACGCGACGTACCTACGAGTAAATGTTTTTCATTGTTTTGTGTTGTTTTTGATCTCTGTTTTTGATAGTTCGTGAGCAGAGACACTCGCCTCCGCTATACCAATATTACATCATGTTTTCAGTTCCTGAAGTAATTTACTTCCATTATTATTTGTATGGTTTCGTAATAAAATTCAATCAAATTTCACCTATTACATGGTTTTTTTATTATTATATAAATTGTATTACAGTTAACACCACCCACATGGCAAAATAGACTTTTGACTGCATTTTGACATTTCCGTTTACGAAATCGTTATACTATTAACTACACATGTAAAAACGCCTCGAATACTAACAATTAAACTATTTCCTAAAACACTTCCCTCGTAGGATGTTAATAATTGTCTATGAATATAATTGTGTGAAAACTGAAATTAATTAGAGCGACCGTGGCCTAGTGTAGTGGGCATAGACGTGGGTGGGCTCGCAATCGATTACGCCTGTGTTCGAATCCAAGAAAATGTTGACAGATACCAGTGACGTAGGCAATCAAATCGGAAGTGTTGCAGGGCCGCTGAACCCCCGGTTGCTTTCCGGAACTCCCAGTATAGTTTGAATTTACGTTTTATTAAGTAAGATTTCTTTTTTTTTTAATTAACGTTTGTGTAACTGCGGCACTGCTATTTTATCTCTGTGAAAGGATTTTTTAATTTGTAGCTCGGCATACGGCAACACTCCGCCTGATGTAAAACAAGAGTGTGGTCCATGAACAGAAACTATTGCTACTACAGATAATTTTTTACATGCAACAGTCGCCTCCGCTATGCTTGAAGAGACGAATGTGCATCTATCCAGATTGACTATGAACACTCCTCTCGTTATACCTGACTACTTTCAAACTGTTCCCGAAATGCGAGATAGACACTTTACGGGTGTTACATTCAAAAGTACCACCAGTACTACCCCAGGACGGCAGACTGGGCTAATAACCATCACCAGTCGGCCTACCACTCTTTAACTACCCCTTAGTTTCCCTAAGGATAGTCGCGAAAACCTCTCAGAGTTCTACCGTTATTGCCACGGTGAATGTTCAGCAGAGATCCATGATTTAATTCCTCCTGCCCCACACCGCTTGAGGTCGACGCGTGCGGGCAATCGAATGCAACGCCTAACCGTCGAAACGATCCCCTCGCGGACTAAAAATCTCGGGCAGTCCTTCTGTCGTTCCATTAAACTGTGGAACGACCTTCCAAGCCACGTCTTTCCTCCTTCTTATAACATGGGATCCTTCAAGCGCAATGTAAAGAGGCATCTCATCAAGCTGGTATAGCGGATCCGACTCTGACAGCAGTCGCCACCGTTCATGGATCGCACTCTAGCTTAACATTAGGGGAAGTGCGGTCATGTGACGTGTTAAAATAAAAAAAAATCAGTTTCGTAGATTTTAATATTAATCAGGCCTTAAGCAGGACCTTTGGATGCTTAGATAAGCGACTGGCCGGTGCCAATGTAACCGTAGACAATCAATGTTTATGACATAGTGTAGAATATTATTTATGACACATATTGTATGTATGTTAATGATAAAATTGTGGCGTCTATTTCTGGAGTCGAGGCTACAATATAAATAGTAGTGCTTGTTTAACAATTGTACATTGTGGTTTTGAAGTCACGCTCTATCGGTCTACATTATGCAAATGTACTCTGTCCTGTTCAATAATAAGATCAATGCAGTGAAAGTACTCCTGATCATTTTTCGCATCCGTAACACAGGTTTTCTTTCCTAGTACGGATGCCAAAGAGTCTGCTATAAAATTTCCTCACTTGTTGTTAAATATAGTAAATAAAGGAAATTTGATATTAATTCATAAATTTAAGTTCCTTTAGTATGTAAGTGTAAAAAAAGAGCCCACATCAGCTAATTTTCCTAGAATCTTAAAAAAAATACCAACTCACGATTGAAGAGTAGTGGGTATAGGTTGCAGTCTGCCTTCCTGTGTGTCGGGCAGTGCCGGATTTAAGCATAGGCAACATAGGCAGTTGCCTATGGGCCGCCATCACACTACGAAAAAAATAATTAAAACGATAAAGGCTCAGTAGAAACAAAAAAATACTGAGTTTTGTTTTAAATGGTGTGTTAGCCAATTTATTTAGTTGCTCTCTTCTTTACCACAAACGATTTGAGGGTCTCCACAACATGCTCTGCCTATGGGCCGTCGAAGTCTAAATCCGGCGCTGATTACGGGAGGAGTGTGCACTGTCTATCTAGATGGTGCATACTCGTCTCCTCAAGCCGCCATAGTATCTCTAAGCTGATCCCGTAATGCGATTAGATCATTTTACTGATCAGTCAGTACGTTGGCAGCTATTCTAATAATTTATCTTTCAATGACATAACTTAAACAATTTATTATGTTTTTAATAACACCTATTGGTATTATACGCTCTTTTACAAGTGTCTATTTAATTATACCTTGTTATGCTATTCTCGACTTTATTTCATTCTTCCGAAGGAGCATTTTTGCTTTGATGTTTTAATGCGAGGGTTGTCAATTTAGCATAATTTGATTTACAGGTTTATCGTTGCTTTATTTATTTATTACATTACCACTTAACCGTGAAGATATGTGTTTAAGAAGAATACGCAAGTCTTTTTTGCTCGGCATATGACAACACTCCGCCTGATGTTTTCTACAGGCTGTTGCCTTCTCTGTGCCAGTTTCAGAAGATAAATGTGCACACTCCTCTCGTTATACCTCCAAACTGTTCCCGAGACGCGCCATAGTCACTTCACGGATGTTACATTCGAAAGTAGTGGTACTACTCCAGAACGGCAGACTGGGCTAATAACCATCATCAGTCTGTCTACCACTATTGAATGCATTGAATATAACAATACAATGAAACCTATTTCCTAAAATTCTCAGACATTAAGAGATCTTAACAAAAAAAATCGATACTGAAGCGTACGTTTCAATTTTCATTTAAATAATTAAAAAAATATTCTTGGTATCAACCCTAATTGTGTAGGTTAACATTATAGCATCGCTTGTATGGATTCAATGGTTCAGGTAACCATACTTAGTGCATTGCTCCGTTTAATTATCTTGTACACGGTAATACGATGTGACATTCTCTTATAACATAACTTTAGTACATTATTACTGACGCTTCAACACATTTTGACCACTTGTGTCAGGGGACAGTTTGACAGAGAAAAACTAATTAAGGAGCTAAATTTAAATAAATGGGATGTCGGTGTATATAATGCAGCATTGATAGATCCTTTGTCCTACTCTGCTATCTGTATATATAAATTTATTGCTAACATTATTAAAGATAGGTACGAGTAGTTTGAAAGTAGATTTAAGTATTAGTTATAAGTTAGATAAATTTTTTATGTTGTAAATGTTTAAGTTATGATGGGACTGGCGTAACCTGTCGGGTTAAAAGTCCCTAATTTTTTTATTTTATTTTTTTTTATTTTTTTATTGTAGCTCGACATGTGACAACACACAACAATGACAATTAAAATTGAAAAAAAAAAATTCTGACGCCATTGTAGGATTCATATTATTTATTTACCCAGCCGTCCTGGGGTAGTGCCAATAATATCCGTGAAGTGATATTGTCGCGTTTCGGGATCAGTCTGGTAGTAGCCAGGTATAACGAGAGCAGTGTGCACTGTCCAACTGAATGGTGCACATTCGTCTTCTCGAGCCCGCATAGCGGAGGCGACTACTGCCTGTAGAAATTTATTATCATAAAAATATTAATTTATTACTGCACTCTAGCTTTACATCTAGCCGGCCGTGGTCTAGCGGTAAGACGCGTGAACTCACGATCGATGAGACCCGTATTCGAACCTCGCTAATTATGACCAATGTAACTTTGTTATATGTACTTTGATCGCTCAGTGCCCATAGGCACTATAAAGAGTGGTAGGCAGACTGATGATGGTTCTTAGCCCAGTCTGCAGTCCTGGGGTGGTACCATCACTTTCGACTGTAACACCTGAGAAGTGACCTTGTCGCGTTTAAGGAATAGTTTGTAAGTAGCCAGGTATAACGAGAGGAGTGTGTACTGTCAATCTAAGATACATGATAATCTCCTCAAGCCGGCATAGTGGAGGCGACTGCTGTCTGTAGTAGTAGTTGTTTCCACTCATGGACCGCACTCTAGCTTTACATCAGGCGGAGTGTTGTCACAAACCGAGCTGCAATAAAAAAATCCGAATTATTTGAAAACACTACATTGTGGTCTGACGGTTCAAGGATCGAAGTTCAATCTGTTATGTACTTTGGTCGCTCGCTGCCTTTGATATAATATACAGGGTGAATTTTTCAAGTGGGCTTTCATGGGCAAATCCTAAACTATGAGAGATATCGAAAAATGCTGAAAGGAGTCTCGATGCCGATTTTGATGAAAACTAAAACTGCATTATTACATTTTTGATAAATCCATTTTCCCGGCCAGGAATAGAACCTGTTGATTTTGAAGAAAAACAACACTCTGTATTATTGGACCATCTGATAGTGTTCCTGATAAGGATCAAATTCTGGGAAGTAATGATATACGGCAAACCAAAGAAAAGTGTTGATTTTTAACAAATTGTCTCTTATTTCCATGTATTTATACATTACCTACTACATTTATTATGTTTTGATTTAAAATCTCGCGCTCTTCGAGGTTAAAAGCCATAACCGCCAGATCTAACACCTTTTGATTATTTTCTCGGGGGGCATGTCAAAAACGAAATTTACAAATGTACGTACAATGAAATTGATGACTTAAAACTAGCGTTAGGGAATATTTTGAACGGAATCAATAACCTTGTGATGTGGAATGCAGTACACTCCTTGAGGCGTCGAGTTCAGCTATGTATTGAAAATAATGGCTATCATTTTGAATAATTGATTAATTAAGATTTAATTACTTAATGTTAAAAAAAAAAACAGGATTTTGCTAAAAATCAAGACTTTCCTTTCATTTAACCTCGAAGAGCGCGAGAATTTAAATCAATATGATGATTTTCAATCAATGTACCGGTAATGTATAAATACATGGAAATAAGAGACAATTTGTTAAAAATCAACACTTTTCTTTGGTTTGCCGTATATCATTCCTTCCCAGAATTTGATCCTTATCAGGAACATTATCAGATGGTCCAATAATACAGAGTGTTTTTTTTTTCTTCAAAATCAACAGGTTCTATTCCTGGCCGGGAAAATGGATTTATCAAAAATGTAATAATGCAGTTTTAGTTTTCATCAAAATCGGCATCGAGACTCCTTTCAGCATTTTTCGATATCTCTTATAGTTTAGGATTTGGCCATGAAAGCCCACTTGAAAAATTCATCCTGTATAGGTACATTAATTGAAGACTGGTAGGTAGACTGATAATGGTTAATTATAATTTGCCCAGTCCGCCGTCGCGGAATGGTACCACCACTTCAAATAAATTAATTTCGGAGGAGCTAGTAATCACGATCCGAATGTAAATGGTGCATATTCGTTTCCTCAAGTCGCCATAGCGGAGGCGACTGCTGTCTGCAGATATTTTCCTGTGATAGTGGGAATTTTTTTCATGATGAATTTAGCTGTGCTCGTTTCTAGTAGTCTATTTTGAGGGAAAATTTTTAGCTTTCTCATTATTTATGTATATTCGTAGATATTAATGTTAACATCATTTTATGAGTAAGCTATTAAAATAAATGATAAATAAATTTAAAAAAAGCTGGAATGACTAGAGCCAAATGCAAAAAAAAAAACGTAAGTAAATCAAATATGAATATCTCTGTATAAAATTCTAGACTTGTATAGTACGAACTAAACTATATAGCGGCTCCGAAGTTAGGCACAAGCCGCTGCGCTGAACACAAATTTAGGTATCAGTGGGACACGATCAACGTGACAGGGAAGGGCACACTCCTTTCATTCATATTTAAAATTAACTCTTGTAAGCGTGGGGATACGTAAACCCAAGAAAACTCTGTTTGGGTTCAAAACCATCTGACAGATATGACGTCACAATCTTTTTTAAAAACTTAGGCAAAGGCTACACTCATAATACGACCGAATTGGTCGACGCTTCGCTAGCGGTCGGTTCTTATTTCAGATATCACTTTAACGCTAAATACGGCCACAACTCGGGTCTCGGGTGTTGAAATTTAACCACACGCGATTCGATATTTGTTTATTGCTTGTATGATACTTGCCCGTTTCCCAATATGGAGGTTCTGAGCGGTCGCGGTCTAGTCTAGTCCAGGACCTGTGTTCAAATCTCGCTAAATTCTAATCGATATATGTAACATACATTGTCGTGTTTCGGGATCAGTTTGGAAGTAACCAGGTGTGTGTACTGTCAATCTAGACGGTGTGCATTCGTCTCCTCGGGCCGGCATAGCGGATGCGACTGTTGCCTGTAGAAACTTGTCAGTAGTAGCAATTGTCACTCTTAACACGTCAGGCGGAGTGTTGTCGAGCTACAATAAATAAGTGTCGCGTTTTATACATCAGTTTCGATCAAGCTCATGCCGGCATCGCGGAGGTTTTTTCTTTTATTTTATTGTAGATCGGCATGTGACAACACTCCGCCTGATGTAAAGCTAGAGCGCGGTCCATGAATGGAAACAACTGCTACTACAGGGATACCTGTGCGAACAGCAGCCACCTCCACTATGCCGGCTTGAGGAGACGAGCATGTACCATCTAGATTGACAGTGCACACTCCTCTCGCTATACCTGGCTACTTTCGAACTATTCCCGAAACGCGACAAGGTCACTTCACGGGTGTTACGTTCGAAAGTGGTGGTACTACCCCAGGACGGCAGACTGGGCTAATAACCATCATCAGTCTGCCTACCACTCTTTTACTTTACTGTTGTTACTGTTACGATTACTGTTGCCTTAAGACATTTTTATGTTAGTAGCGGTCGTCTAAAATATTGGATACTTTGTGTTTTATATAATTTATTGAAGTGGATGTCTAGCGGTCATGACCTGCGCCGCTATTGTTGAACAATGAGGCCATCAATCAGAGCCGTGAAGGATCCACCAGCGAATCTGATTTCCCTTTCGTTTAAATTTGAGAGCAGCTGTTTGTTGTTGATAAACTATTTTAAGTGAACTTTATCGTAACGTCACGTCACGGATTTACAGTTCACATTTTTGTAAACTATACAAAGCTAGTTCTAGCTTCGTGTTTTTGATTTTTTTTTTATATTGACGCAACACGAGCGCCGACTGCTAGAAAACCGTCACTATGCCGGCCCAAGGAGGTGCTTTTTCACGCGAGATGACTTCCATTCAGCGAAGCATTCCATTTATCGATGTATTTTTTTCATATTCGTTTCTTTGAGTCGACATAGCGGAGGCCTAAACGTTTCACTTTGACAACGACAGACTTCGCTTAACACTACTATACCAAAAGTTAACTAATGAACGTGTTAATAGGTCTTACGAAACGATTTTGTAAAAGAACATAACATGACTAATTTGAATTGTATGCAAATTGAAGTGGTTGTAATAGGGTTTTTTGGTACAGTTTAAATTAGCTGTATTTTTTAACAATGTTGTATACTACTGTTGCATGTATTGTGGTAAGGTCAAGGTCGTTATTCATTCATCTTGTTTTTTACGAGTACCTATATTCTTTTAACTAGATCGAGGGCAATACTTTGTTCTTAAGAGAGGAGAGTGCCCTGTCAAACGGTGATGCACATTTATCTCCACAAGCTGGCATAGCAGAGACGACTGCTGCCTGTAGAAATTTATCTGTAGTGACAGTTGTTCCCGTTCATGAACTGCACTATAGCTCAACACGACGCAGAGTGTAGTCATATGTCGAGCTACGATATAAAAAAAGTGAAGTGCCCATTTTTGGGCCCATTTGATATTCATTAGTTTATTCACAAAACAATATTCTAAAATAATATATATTTTTTTCATTAATATATTTTAATTATATCAACACATCATTTACTAATCAATATAAAATGTTTAATTAAATTGCAAAAAGTCTAATTACTCGATAGCCCGGGTGAAAAAATCAAAACTTAACGGTGTAAGTAACGTAGATTTATTTTACTACAAAATTAACTAAAAATATCGACAAACAAAAAAAAAATTGTGGGCCCACTTCTCTTAGCCTTTAATCAATTAACTGTCATTGAAGTCGCTAAAGAACGGCGCGACCGTGGCCAATGAACCAATATTTATATACATGAGATGTTTTTCAGTAGTGAATATAAAGATATGATATCTATTTTTGTGTGGGATTTACTTTGGGTTGCCATCTCTAAAATTTGGCAACTAGGACAAACGTGAAAACCTCGGATTTTAGAGCCCAGAACCCGGACACGTCTACAGGTTTTTTTTTAAACATAGTCAGTGTAATAAAAAACGGGGGGAAGGTGAATTTAGCGAGTCGGTTCGTCGGTTGTTCGCGGCGTGCGGGCAAAGTGCATGTTTCGCTGGCAGACCCAAGACTTTAAATTTTTAAACCCGGACTACAAATGAAGCCCCGCCCGGACGCTCCCCGGATTTTTTTTTTATTGTAGCTCGACATGTGACAACACTCCGCCTGATGTAAAGCTAGAGTGCGGTCCATGAATGGAAACAACTGCTACCACAGAGAAATCTCTACGGGCTGCAGTCGCCTCCACTATGCCGGCTCGAGGAGACGAGCATGTACCATCTAGATTGACAGTGCACACTCCTCTCTTATACATGGCTACTTTCAAACTATTCCCGAAACGCGACAAGGTCGCTTCACGGGTGTTACATTCGAAAGTGGTGGTACTGCCCCAGGACGACAGACTGGACAAATAACCATCATCAGTCTGCCTACCACTCTTTAATAGTACCGGTCTTTTTTAGCGAGGTTCGAACACGGGTCTCATCGATCGTGAGTTCACGCGTCTTACCGCTAGACCACGGCCGCTCTCTAAACTAGGACAAATCCGGGGAAACCTGGACTGAGGCAACCCTAGGTCTACTCCGTGCGCACTCTCAAGTGTACAAACAACGAGTAGGTGCACCTTTGTATCTCTTAAATATTATTCTGTACACGTACAGACGTCCGGTACACTCGAGTAGATATGGATTTGTGACGTTATTCGTGGTTGGGTTCGATCAAACTTTAATTTTTATCTTTTTGTTTCAACGAAGGTTTTAAAAGACTGAAATGAAATGAAATGAAATCTTTATTGCGTGCTTGGTATTAGGTAATTTCTGAGGCAGTACAATAAATATGTCCAACTAATATCTGCCTTTGCAGGCGTACACACATTTGTCCGTATTACATAGTTACAGTCCATTATTACAAATAATATAATGTCAATGTATAAACAGTATTATAAACTTTATTAATGTCATGGAAAATTACAGAAAAAGAAAAAAAATAAATAATAATAAAAATAAATTAAGTGTGTTTCATTTATATTCCATGTAATCCTTCACCGAATAAAAACATCTTTCCGTAAGCCATGCTTTTGTATTCTTTTTAAATGAGTAAATTGATTTATCTTTAAAAGTGTCTGGTAGTTTATTATAAGTATTAATACACATTATATATGAGTTTTTGTTTGTTAAAGTTAGTCTTGCATGATGTCTGTACAGTTTTTGTATATATTGTGAGTGAGACTTACTTTTCTTTGGAAGGTCAATGTCCATTTTTGGGCCCACTTGATTGATACCTAATAGTTAAGAAAACAGTATTCCAAAATAATATATTATTTTTTCAATAATATATTTCAATTATATCAATACATCGTATTGACACAAAAAGTCTAATTACTCAATAACCCGGGTGAAAAAATTATATTGAATTGTAGCTCGGCATGTGACAACACTCCGCCTGATGTAAAGCTAGAGTGCGGTCCATGAATGGAAACAACTGCTACTACAGAGAAACCTGTGCGGGTAGCAGTCGCCTCCACTATGCCGGCTTGTGGAGACGGGCATGTACCATCTTAGATTGACAGTGCACACTCCTCTCGTTATACCTGGCTACTTTCAAACTATTCCCGAAACGCGACAAAGACTTCACGGGTTTTACATTCAAAGGTGGTGGTAGTTTAGTACAAAATGAACCAAAACTCATGGACAAACTGGAGAAAAAATTGTGGGCCCATTTCTCTTAGGCGAGTGGGCATTCTCCTTTAAAATTTTAAAATTATTAAAGTTTATTCTAGCATTATGAAAATTCTAATGTGTATTTTGGGCTAACCGCATTTACCATAGGATGTAATCATAAAATATGATTAATTTATTGCTTGGTCGATTGTCAAAACAACTCGGTAAAGGACGTCCGAATCCTTCAGTATGATTAGCAACTAATCGTGGATGGCCACACGTCACATAGATCGCGGGTTTTTACAGCAATTTGTACTTTTTCATTATTGTACCGCATTGGACTTTTCAAGCGGGCATAGTGAAGGCAACTCGCCTTTTTGAAATGAAATCTTTATTGCGTGTTTGGTATTAGGTAATTTTTGTTCGTAGTAAAATATCATGTCCAGCTAATATCTGCCTTTGCCGGCGTACACACATGTCCGTATTACATAGTTACAGTCATCTATCCATTATTACAAATTGTATTAGTTAATAAAACATCAAATTAGAAAAGATATTCGGCGCGTCCTTTTTGTGTCGCACAATTGACAAGTGGAATGCTTTGCCCTCCCATGTATTCTCCCAATCCTTTCACCTTGGATCCTTCAAGCGGAGCGTGAAAAAGCACCTTCTCAGGCCAGCATAGTAATGGCGACTGGAGTCACCGTGCGAGCGGTTCTCTAGTCATCAATGCTCATGGACCTCCACTGCGTTTACCATCAGACCAGTCGAGGTCACATGTCGTGCCAAAATAAAATAAAAATAAAAAAAGATATACAATAATGATAATGTCAATCATGAAAAATAATAATAATATTTTTTGTAGCAGTTATAGTTATAGTAGGGAAAAAATAGGAATGTGAACGAAGTGAGGGTTCCCGGGTTCATATCCTAACAGAAAAGTAGTAAATGACATCAGATAAGCTTGTAATAGCATAAGAAATGCATAAGTAAAAAAGCGAACAAAATAATAATTTATTTTATTAATTGCGTATAAATAATCGCATTGTATGAATAACCCTTAAACGCAAACATAGTAGAATACAATTGAAAACGAAAGGAAGCTACTTCGATGTAGGAAATGACATTAATTATGTAACTTAAGCAGTGGATAATTGATTAGCGGAATTATCGGGGGAAAAAATGTTTGTAAACAATCACGGAGATATGTCTGCAAGTGTCACCTGCTGGGACAGCTGACCTCGAAACTGGTACACCAACAACCATATTCAGTCCGCCTACCATTTTTTTAACTATTTAATTGACTTAGAATTATAGAGTAGAAGGGGTATGCTAAGGTGGTTCGGTCATTTGGAAAGGATGGATGAAAGGAGATTAACTAAAAAGATCTATTGTGCGAAAGTGGACGGCGGTGTCGGAAGGGGGCGCCCTAGGAAGACCTTTCTCAGTCAGATCGGTCAAATGCACCCTCAACCGACGTGCATGCATGAGGGGAGTAATGAATGTGGTCGAAGCGAAAGTGGTATGTAGAGAGAGGAGTCGCTGGCGGTCCATAGTTTCTGCCTACCCCAGTGGGAACAAGGCGTGATACGTTGACTTAGTTTTTGCATAATTTAATGCACGTAGGTATTTATTTTGTGTTCTGTAATACTTAATTATTATTTAGTTTATTTTATTAATATAAGATTTTATTATTGCACACCTAATTAATTATTATCTATTGTATAGAAAACAAATACTTTTTTGAATTTATTATTATTGTAGCTCGTTCTATGACTACACTCCGCCTGATGTAAGGCTAGAGTGCGGTCCATGAACGGAAACAACTGCTGCCACAGAGAAATCTTTAACGATGCACACTCATCTCGGTATACCTGGCTACTCAATCTTGAAAGCGTAGGATGTCAAACTAGGCTAAAACCATCATCAAAAATAAAAAATATTATGTTTATTTCTGTTATTTGCAGCTTCTTCAGAACCTGGGTAAAGTGGACCGCACCCTCGACGACATATTCGAGGAGCACCTCCAGAACTTCAACAGGCAACACCAACAAGCAACCAGACTGCAGAAGGAATTCAATAATTATATCAGATGTATTAGGGGTAAGCAGTTTTAGTTTTACACATTTTTTTAATAGTGCTTGTGCCGAGATGAAAGTACCCTGTCAACCTTGGCGGTTATTGTAGCTCGGCATGTGACAACACTCCGCCTGATGTAAAGCTAGAATGCGGTCCATGAATGAAAACAACTTCTACTACAGAGAAACCTGTGCGGGAGTCGCCTCCGCTATGCCGGCTAGAGGAGATGAGCATGTACCATCTAGATTGACAGTGCACACTCCTCTTGTTATACGTTTCCTCAAGCTGGTATAGCGGATGTGATTACTGTGTGCAGAAATGTCTTGTCATGTATGTCGAGCTACTATAGAAAGATACTAGCATTTTATATAATTCTGGATGTGCATTGTTTTCAGCTGCACAGACTGCTTCTAAATCCCTAATGGAGGCCATATCGGAGGTGTATGAGAGCGGTTGGTCCGGTCATGACTTGCTCTACATGCAAGCTCAAAACATGGAGATGCTCTGGCAGGACTTCTCGCATAAACTTGGGGACCAGGTCCTCATACCGCTCAATACTTATACCAATCAGTTCCCGGAGACCAGGGTGAGTGGGTCACATTTTAATTTGCACATGAAGACGCATTTCAAGAAGGAGACGGCAGCTGACAATAAATCACGAGAGAAGACAAATAGTTTGTGAGATGCACTACTAACTAGCGCCAACGCCAAAAGATCTATAGGCAGCAGTCGCTTGCGTTATGCCGGCTTTGGGAGAGGAATGTGTGCTAGACGGTTGACTGTGCACATTTCTCTCGTTGTACTCCGTCATACATTTCAAACTGATCCCGAAACGCGATTTCATGAATGTTACACGAAAAGTTACCTTAGGGCGACAAAGTTGGCTAAAAACCATCGTCACTCTACCTACCCCTTTTTTACCTTTACAACCGTAACGATAAATGAACGCCCCACGTTGTACAATATATATATTATTGTAGCTCGGCATGTAAGACTCCGCCTGATGTAAAGCTGGAGTGCAGTCCATGAATGGAAACAACCGCTACTACAGAGAAATATTTACAAGCAGCAGTTGCCCCCACTATCCCGGCTTGAAGAGACGAGCGTGTACCATCTAGATTGACTTTCAAACTTTCCGAAACCCGTGTTACATTCGAAAGTGTAACGGCAGCACGGCAGACTGGACAAATAATTTACAGTAAGAAATACTGAATTTCAGAAAAAAATTGAGAAACGCGGTCGCAAATTGGTCGACTACGATAGTCAGAGGCACAGCTTCCAAAACTTACAAGCAAATGCGGCTAAACGGAGAGACGATGTTAAGGTAATAGAGATAAACGTCGTATGCTAACGTCGTAACCATCATTAATTATCACGCCTTTTTCCCTCAGGGATAGAGAATCCTGTCACAACTCCCCCGCTTCCCTCATATCCACAATTCTCTTCTGTTTAATAGTATTAGGCGGGACTTTGCGGAAATCCATAATAAATTTCCAAACACTACTTTGCAACTAATTTCCGCTAATCAATGTGGCATCCTCAGGAGCAGTGGAGTGGCGAAACGTACCGAGAGGTTTTTGCATGTTGGTGAAGGGTCTAACATTGACAGTTGATGTGACTGTGTAACCTACCTCACTAACTGGCTAGCGGAAATTAGTTGCAAAGTAGTGTTTAAAAAAAATTGATAATTCATTTCATACAAGCTTCACAGTTATGGGCACTAAGAAATTTAGCTTTCATAAGAATGTCTCCGATTTGGTACGAAAATATCCGCCTGGGTCTGCCTTGTTTCCATTCGTCAATCTCCTTTCATGCATCCTTTCCATGTGCCCAAACCATCGAAGCATTCCTCTCTCAATCCTCGTCACTACATAATAAATAAATAAAATAAAAAACACTTTATTGCACGTGTAAATCGTACATAGGCGAGCTTAAGCCTTTGGCATTGTCTACCAGCTAACCTTTGTTGGTGTGAGCGGAGATGTCGACAGTGCAATGAAAAAAAAATATTGACAAAATAAATAGAATAAACTAATAAATAAATTATAAAGTAAAAATAAAAGATTAAGTTTTCAAAATATAATACATACATACATATCATATAATATACATAAATAAACATATATATAAATATACACAATATAAATTAAGGAAAAGAAAAAAGAATTAAGATCTACATCTTCTTTCACACCATATCTATCGCCCACAATTAGTCTAAATATCGTGAAAAGTTACTGTTATTTCTGTAGTAAATGTACCTTGGCCAAAGAGTGGAAATAAAAAAGGACTAACCGATTAAAAAAGCGGAGGTCAAATGATTTTATCGTCTGACACGTCTTCTCTATGAGCCATTTAAACAAAATAGTCCGTAAGGCACAATGATACCGATTTCGCCAAGATTTATAAATCGACTGTCACAGGAGAAAAAATATTGGTGATATAGCTTATAAAAAATATAATTTTCAGGTAACCAGAGGTCGTGAACAGTTGGAGGAAGCAAAACGTACATACGAGGTCCTCAATTCAGAACTTCACGACGAACTGCCAGCATTGCACGACTCGCGCGTTTTGTTCTACGTCAACAATCTACAGACTCTATTCGCCGCTGAACAACTATTTCATGCTGAAAGTGCTAAGGTATTTAAAACACTAGACTTGTGTTTTTGTAGTAACTCGTGCCAACACGCCGTTCTCATGTTGAGCTAGAATGAAGTTCTGCAGGCAGCGGTAGCCTCCGCTATGCCGGCTTGAAAGACGACTATGAATCCAGATTATAAGTGCACACTCAAACTTGGCTACTTTCAAACTGATCCTGAAATGCAACAGTCACTTCACGGGTGGTTACATTTGAAAGTGGTGGTACTACCACAGGACGACAGACTAGGCTAATAACCATCATAAATTTAAAAAAATATTATAGGTTTACAACGAGTTGGAAGTAATAACTGACAAGTTGGCCAACGAGTGCCAACGCGGTTCATACAGTAAGAGAAATAACAATCACGTGTCAGCTATTACAGCTGTGCACAACGGACAGACCACCAACAATGACACTGTACCAAGTACGTATTACAGAACACTTGAATAACTATTGGACATTCATTTTTTTAATTAATTGGAACTTTAAAAGTTTAATAAAAAGCTGAAGAGTATTTTTTTTTTAATTAAGAGATACAGTGTAAACTCTTTATAGCGACACTTTTTATAGCGTTACAGAGAGTTCTCGTTAAATGGAGAGAAGAAAAATCAATACTATTTTGCTAATATAATATTATTTACCAATAAAGTATATATAACATTATGCATAACAACCTGACGACAGAATCTTCGAGCCGTATGATGCCGATAGTCAAGGTAAATACGGGCTAGACAATAAAGCAACAAAAGAACGTACACAGCTGCAGTTCTTATTAATTTTGGCAACTGGAAAGTACTGTTTATTGTTTAATAAGGACATATTGTGGTCGTTATTCAGAGTTGGTGTGATGCTACGTGTTTCGACGTTTTAAG
Organism: Tinea pellionella; assembly: GCA_948150575.1. NCBI lineage: Eukaryota > Metazoa > Arthropoda > Insecta > Lepidoptera > Tineidae > Tinea > Tinea pellionella. Next base: position 8,992,924 of record OX411251.1, on the reverse strand, counting down.
GAGTTTGTCGTTAAATCGAGTTTACACTGTATTTTAGTAAATAACGCGAAACAAATCTTAACAAATTACCTACTAACAAATTGAAATCGCAATTTGCAAGAAATACTACAATATTACGTATAAATTGGTCTAGAAAAGGATGGGTAGACGAGGAAGTTTGAATAGCTGAAGTATTTTTTGTTAGTCAAATTGCAATTTCTTTTTTTTTATTTTAAATTGTGATCTCGTCTTGCTTCTAAAGCATGTATTTAACATAATTTTGTGTTTGAACTGTTTCGCTGTTAAATTATTATATTCTTTGTTAAAATGAGATAAATCTTGAAACTTCACTTTTCCTCTAATGATAATAATAATTAAGTTTTTAATGTTGTTAAAAAATGAACTGTAACTTCAAGGAATAAAGTCTTAAATCGAATGACTCTAAAAGTAATTTATAATTGATAAATTTCTCATATTAAAATGGAATATAAAAATATAGTATAGTTTTTGAGCGTGTTATAAAATAACCGCTAACGCTTAATAACGTTTGGCATGTGTTTGTTTGTGTATTAGCAACACCCGCGACACCCTCCCCCGGGAACGTCTCCCCTCTCTCCGGCGTCTCTACAGTCACTAATGGACACAAATATGAGGATTCATTCGAGAAATGTCCCAAATATGACGACAGTGTTGCCATTCCGAATAAAGACGAGGTTGACGCTAAAGTCGAGAAGGTCGAACCTTTGAAACTTGAAAAAGTTGAACCCAAAATGGACGAGGTCGAAAATGTAGAACCTACGAAGGTCAACAATGTTGAAAAGGTTGAAAAGGTTGAAAAAGTTGAACCTTCGAAGGTAGAAAATGAATTGAGTGTCAATGATAAAGCGAAACCGGAGAGTCCTAAAGAAGAATTAGCGGGGAAGAAGATAGAGAAGGAGGACGATAAGGACAAAAAAGTAGAAGAATTATATGACATTCCTTCTGGTAAGTTTAAAACTAACGTTCAAGCTATTTAGACTATTGTGGCTGTTTTAGTCTCAATTTGTGCTATTTTTATGTTATGTTTTAAAACCACAAAACAATCCCGCATTTGTAAGTATTGCCAAAAAAAAATTTAAATCTCTGTAAATTATATACCTTGTTTCATCAATTCTACAAACATGTAGCTTCGGGACGGCATATGTCGGGAGGAATACACATGTAAATAAGGCATGTATTCGTATATAAACGGTCGGCATAGTGGGGGGTCGGTTTAAAGTATCGGTGGGTTGAATGAACACTACCGTTCACAGATAAGCAGTCGGTACAAAAAACGGAATTACAGAACGAGAAAAAAACAACTCAGGAAGTCTACGATGTACCCGTTGGTGAGTTTCAATGATAAATAAACTATAGTCCGTTTCTTCTTAGTTGTCTCGTTATGTCAACAAATATCTCTTATATTTTTAAAGTAATACAATTTTACATTTGTTTATATATCGAGATGTGCTTAGTGAAACGAGCCTTATATTTATTTCTGTATGTATATATTTATATTGCGTCGGATTACTTTGTTTGCGAACGAATTTCTCTGTAGTAGCAGTTGTTTCCGGTCTTGGACCGCACTCTAGCTTTACATCAGGCGGAGTGTTGTCATATGCCAAGCTACAATAAAAAATTGGAACAATATATCATTATTCACTCAAGTGACACTGCAAAGGCTTCGCTGATAGTACCTCAAGCCTGTACACGGTTATGGTGTATTCGCCATTATATCCCGTTAAGGTGAAAGCCAACACCTGAGCGTCCATACATTTTGTTTTACAACATTGTTTGAAACATAGCAGATTAATGTTGAAATTAAGTAATTTGATAACTTTCACAGCACTAATTATTATCGCAAGTCACTATAATAAACAAATAGCTACGACACAGAATATATAAAATGCATTTTAAATATATTAAACATTTTATATTAGTTATATTTCACTGGCATTTTATATATTCTGTGCCGTAGCTATTGCGTAGCTAGTGTTTATTATAGTGATTTGCGCAAATAATTAGTGCTGAGAAAGTTATAAAATTACTTAATTTGAACATTAATCTGCTATGTTTCAAACAATGTTGTAAAACAAAATGTATGGACGCTCAGGTGTTGGCTTTCACCTTAACCTACGACCGAGTAATTTGATGACTATCATTATATTATTTTACGTATATTGTATATATTTATAATGTAAATACACGCACCTTATATCCCTATCTATCGCTTTATTATACCTAATCCATTTTATAGTATATCTATAAATAATTGCTTTGTCTTGTATATTAATAATCCGCATCTAATATGATATATATATATATTTTTTAAATTAATATTATTTTTATTAATCGTTTAATATATTAATTATATTTTAATAATTTATCACCAGGCAGTTCTGTCTACATCGTTTTGTATTATAGGCGTGAATATAAGTAGGTTAGTCCCCAAAGACCGACATTGCAGTAAAACAAAATTGAATTAAAGTAAGGCTGGTACAGTCTGTTTCCCGAATTCGATTCCCGGTCGAAACTAATATATTTATTTAAAAAAAAAGGATTTGTTTCTGGTCTGGGTGTTATGTTTGTGATGTCCTTGTCCTGATTGATACCCAGGGTATTTTTTTTTTAATTGTAGCTCGGCAAAATTCCGCCTGATGCTAAGCTGGAGTGCGGTTGTTCATTATACAATATTTATCAGGCAAATAAAAGAGATATAGGTAAAGAAAGCGAAGGAGATGTGTATGGAAGGATGAAAGCTTTATTCTTTACGTTGGTCGTTCCATGATTATGATACTATGTGTTTTAATATATAATCATTTCACTTCAGGAGCAACAATATCGGGTCTTCCATCGGGTGTGCTGTATCGTGTGAGGGCTACCTACCGTTACACTCGTGAGGATGACGATGAGCTGTCGTTTGATGTTGGTGACGTCATCAATGTCGTACTCTACGACGATCCTGAGGAGCAGGTCAGTGTCCACGCAGCCTAAACCAAACTATGTATTGAAAAGTTGATGTTTTGCCATAGTTGCTATCCAACAGCGGATGCAATTACTACCAAAAAGAAATGTATGTACGCGGCAGTCGCCTCCTCTATGCCGGCTTCGTGAAACGAGTGTGGCAAACAATACTGTTTATAATGATTTATTTTCATGAATATGTCGTTAATTTATCTGCAAATGTGTTTTCCATAAGATTCGGATGTGGGCGCTGCTGAAATTAAAATGTACTTTTCAGGAGGAGGGCTGGCTAATGGGAGTGAAGGAGAATACGAACGAGAAGGGCATGTTTCCGGCTAACTTCACTCGGCCAATTTGAGTTTGACGCATTTTTAATGTCATATTAACACAAATATGACCAAAAATGTAAATTTAAAATGTCAAAATTATCGTCTAGTAGGGAGTGCATTTGGACTTATTAAATTAAACCTTGTCTTCTTTGAGAAAAAAAGTAAAGTGTCAAATTTTTTGACGTTTCACTTTTTGAGTTTTTTTTGCACTCCTTACTTTATTGTATTGTTGAATGTTAAATATTTATATTATTTATTCAATTACAACGAATGTATTATATTATTATCGCCCTCGCCTCAAATTGAACTAATTTATTACCCATTTTTTTTTTTGTATATACCCATAGCAGTCATTTCATTATTATTATTAAGAAATATTTAAAAAAAAAAGGAAGGAAGTTTCGTCGGTTTCACAATAATTTTTATGTACTACTAGCTGACCTAGCAAACTTCGTACCGCCTCAGAATCAATAAATAAAAAAGCATTTCTGATCGACTTTAAAATTTAATTGATTTCTAAACGACGGGACGAACATCAAATGTTTGACATTCAAAACCAAAGGAATGGTTTCTAAGGGAAAGCGAAATTGTTGTTTTTACTATATTCCAAGCATTTTTCATATTTACTCACCTTTTAAACCTTCCCTGGACTTCCACAAATAATTTAAAACCAAAATTAGCAAAATCAGTCCAGCCGTTCTAGAGTTTTAGCGAGACTAACGAACAGCAATTGATTTTTATATACAAGGTGTCCCAAAACTCAACGATAAGCGGGCACCAGAGGGTGGTCCTGCTCATGACTACTCGAGAAAAAAATATAAGAAAAAATAATCTCCTATTTTTAAAAAAATACAACAAAAAATTAAAATTTTTCGAAAATTTACAACTCTTATGATATTTTTAACTACCATGACCACAATTTTTCAAATATTTATAATTTTTTTTTTGTATCGGCAACCTAAGTAGCACTGCTATCCATCACAACCCTTAAAAATCCCAGATTACCTGTAGTTTTTACACAAAAATCAATCAAAACTACTTTTTACATTAAAATTTCAAAAGATTTTTACTTACAGTCCATTTTAACACATCGTTATGTAAAAAAAAAGTATGGACACTACTATGGCAAGTTTTTTTAAAAATTGACGCAACTAACCAAGATTCTAAAATGATATAATACTCTAGGAAAACTGGCCACAAAAAAAAAACATGCGTACTATTTCTAAACAAGAACCAACTTTCATAAATCATTGTTTGTTGATAGTAAATGTTTTTACCTACCAAAAATTGGTTTTTTGTTGCAACTTCTTGGAATTTGCATGAAAACGTGCGTAGGCAATAAAATTTGGAAGTTAAATAGTAGATATTCGTTGTTGAAAAACAATAGGGCCCTTTGAGTTAGAAGGAAACTTAGATGGCAATAGTTATTTAAACTTTTTACAAAATGACTTGCCAGAATTATTGGAAGACGTGCCCATAATAGATTTACAAAACATGTGGTTTCAAAATGATGGTTGCCCTGCTCACTATGCCCGTCCTGTGCGAGAATACTTAAATCAAGAGTATCCAGGGCGTTGGATTGGGCGACTTGGTCATATCCTATCTCTGGACTTCTTCTATTGGGGTTGTCTCAAAGACAGGGTCTACTCAAAATCAATTGCAACATTGGACGAGCTTCGCCAAAAAACTACTCAGGCTGCGGAACATATCAATGGTAGAAGATATGCACGACAAATAAAACGATCTTTTTTAAGACGATGTTGTGCCTGTATTATTGCCGGTAGCGAATAATTCGAATATTTGCTGTAATATTAATAAAATTATAAATTTATTTTTTTTAATGCTTAATAAGCAAGCGTTTGACCACACCCTGCCTGGTGTTAAGCAGTAATGCGGTATAAGGTGGAGCACGCCTGCCTATGAGGTACCTGTTCACCTCCGATTTGAAGAGACCTATGTTGTACGTGTCGGGAAACACAGACACCGGGAACTCCCGTTCCACAGTTTCGCAGTACGCACGAGGAACGTGTTGTCGAAACGTCTCGTACGCACTTTAGGGACTTGAACCATAAATGGATGGTACCTCTCCGGGTGCCTGGACGTCCGATAGAAGAAAGGGGACGGTAGAACCAGGTTGTGTAGCTCTTGCGCACACTCCCCGAAATGTATCCGGTAAAAAATAAATGTCATTTGTTGTACCATTTGTTTTGTTGCATTCAATATTTTTTAACAAGAAAAAAGAAAACAATTTTTGGTAGGTAAAAGTGTTTACTATCAACAAACAACGATTTGTGAAAGTTGGTTCTTGTTTAGTACTATACGCATGGTTTTTTTTTGTGGCCAGTTTTCCTAGAGTATTATACCATTTTAGAATCCTGGATACTTGCGTCAATTTTTAAAAAAACTTGCCATAGTAGTGTCCATACTTTTTTTTTACACAACGATGTGTTAAAATGGACTGTAAGTAAAAATCTTTTGAAATTTTAATGTAAAAAGTAGTTTTGATTGATTTTTGTGTAAAAACTACATGTAATCTGGGATTTTTAAGGGTTGTGGTGGATAGCAGTGCTACTTACGTTACCGATACAAAAAAAAAATTTTAAATATTTGGAAAATTGTGGTCATGGTAGTTAAAAATATCATAAGGGTTGTTAATTTTCAAAAGATTTTAATTTTTTGTTGTATTTTTTTTAAAATAGGAGATTATAATTTCTTATATTTTTTTCTCGAGTAGTCATGAGCAGGACCACCCTCTGGTGCCCGCTTATCGTTGAGTTTTGGGACACCTTGTATATAGATAGGCACATACAATTTTTGCTAGCACATGTATTTTTTTTTATTGTAGCTCGGCATATGAAAACACACCTGAGAGAGAAATACCTGGCTACTTTCAAACTGCTCCCGAAACACGACAAGGTCACTTCACGGGTGTTACATTCGAAAGTGGTGGTACTACCCCAGGACGGCAGACTGGGCTAATAACCATCATCAGTTTGCCTACCACTCCTTAATAGTGCTTATAGACACTGAGCGACCAAAGTACATATAACAAAGTTATATTGGTACCGGTTAGATTTTGCGAGGTTCGAACACAGGTCTCATCAACCGTGAGTTGACGCGTCTTACCGCTAGTAGTAGCTAGTAGCGTTAGTAAGTTCATTTATAATTTTTTTTAAATTCAGTTTTGTCCTAATTTAAATCCGCTTGATTTTCATGGACCGCACTCTAGCTTTACGGAGTGTTGTCATATACCGAGCTACAATAAAAAAAAACTCCGCCATTTTTTTGGATAATATTCTATTCTTTTTATTCCTGTTTTTAAATGTCTGTACTAAGCTAGTGCAGCTAAAGTATATTGTTACATTGGTACTGGTCAGAATTTAGCGAAGTTTGAACGCGCGTCCTCCACTGCTAGAGCTCCATGGCCGTTCATATTATTAATTAATTTTAAAAATTTATTTATTAATTGGATAAAATCAGAGTAGAGTCTTATGCCTGTAACAGCTCATTTTCTAAAATGTGGCAGTGTAAACTGGTTCAGTTGTACATTTTAAAAGCCTTAAAAATTACTATTTATAGGTTCTAATGATAAACCGACGAAATTAACCTCTTCATTAAATTTTTTGGACACATTTATGTAGATAGTATGAAAGAATTTAATAAAGTATATCTTTGAAGACTTGTATACATTTTTTATAATATATTTTATTATGCAAAAGTAAAATTATTACAAAATTAATACTTCCAATTGTTTTTTTTTTAAATTAATAAATGTATTTTTTAAAGTAATATATTAAAACAGACAATAAAGTTGTTTAATATTTTAATTAAAATTATATATTCTAAATTATATTTCATTATAAATTATATTATTAACTTGCATTTTATAGTATTTTGCATTTCTGTGAAGGTTTTTCTTAATATTCTTTTGTTTCTAGATTTTAGATGTAATGACTTTATAAACGTAAAAAAAAATATTAATTTACTATTTTAAACACCAAATTAGGTCAAGTGTTGACTCTGGCCTCTACATTCGTTAAATACTCTGGTATGGCGGCGTCCACTAGATTCACGGAATCGCGCCTATGATTAGTATAAAACTACGTCCATTAGGAACGATCGCATCGCTCTGAATTACGTGACAATATATGCGTACGTGAAAGATATGAGATTCGATTCGATTCTAGTGAACGCCAGCCTTAACATAATCCGGCAAAAATAGGTGTGGCATATAAATTAATATTGTTTTACTTATAATTTGTATTTAACGTTTTATTTGTGTGTTTTTCCTTAAATTAAACTTTAAAGAGGGTGTAAAACTGTAAATCTAATTAAATTGGCTGATTATCCCTTTTTTGTGAATCCTTATAATAATCGATTAGTGTTTATAGAATTGTTATTTCAATAAGTATTTAATTATTAATTACTGTCAGTATAGTGAAGGTTAAATCTACACTGTATCCCATTTATTTATGTAAAAATAACACTTGTTGAAATAACGTTTCTAAACTTCAATTATTATTTATTTAAAAAATAATTTATTTTTAATATTAACATTATTTATTATATTTCTTAACGATGAGTAAAATCAGTTACTAATTTATTTCGGTAGTATCCTAATAATTAAATATGTTTCTATTTTGCTTTGCTTGTTTTTTCGGGTGTGAAATCCAAACTTTTTCTTATTTATTTATGAACTTTATGGTGTTCATTATATGTGTTCACACATGGCCTGAACTTATGTGTGCACTTATAAAAATTGTGTGTTTATAAATTTGTCACTATGTGGCTTATAATTAAAATTCGTGTCAAAAAAGGTGCTTCGAATTATACCATATTTATTCATATAGATTTAGCTCGGGTCGCCTTTTGTCTATGCACGGCCGCACACGGCTGCACACGTCACGTTTACACTAAATAGTAGTGTAATGTATTTATTGTTCGACTGATGTCGTTCGTGTATAATCAAAAGGCGAATGTTATTTCCAATATTTTTAAAAATTAATATACCCAATATAAAATTAACATTTTATTAAATAAGTTTACGTAGAAATGTGTAACCTGTTATTGTATTTTTATTAATTTTATGAACATTTATTTAATGAGAGAGAATTATTATTGTCGCCTGTTTTTTTGATTGATTTTTATCGATATTTTTATATAATTATAATTTTTACATATCGATAGAAAATCAATTAAGCTCATCACTATACAAGGATTTTTATTAGAACAAAGATTTTGAACAATTTTAAATATTGCAAATTTTAGCTATTGTTAACAGATTATAGTAATTTACATTATTTGTATTATGTAATGTTGCACAGATGTAACATTGCGCTTTACGAGTCGCAGATTTATTAAATTATCTCTTCTCTTTGCTCAAACGCGGAGCCGCCATTTTGACAAAAAGATAGAGAAAACTGTGAGTTTATAAAAGTGTTCAAATAAAGACTTTCTAAAGGGTGTGGATCCACAATGCCTTTCTTTATGTAATTATCGCCTATCGGCAAGTATGGACGAGGTGTCTGCTGCTAATTTTGAGGCATTTGTATCCATATCCTTGCCTTGTGTGTTGTGACAGGATAGCGGCAGTGTGGCGTCAACTGTGCCATGAGAAGGTCCATATTATTAATATAGGTGTTAATATCTATTTGTTAGGACTTGTACAGTTTTTACAACTGAAAAAAATTAAAAAATATAAAAAAATCTCGAGAAAGCTTGTTTTATTTTCTACGCGACCCCAAAAGTGTTATTTATGTAATTAAATTCTCGTAATCCTCACTAAATATTTGAATTAAATAAACCTGGGAAATAAATAATAAAACATATTTTTAAAAAAGAACACTACTTTGTCTAAAGATCTTTTTCTGAACGCGTCTTATTTTGACAGCTGTAAGTTTACAAAATGGAACTCTATCGCATGATTGATCACAATTGATTATTTTCACTTTGTTTTGTGATTCAGCAACAATTGTATGTGAAAACAATAATACTAATATGAATTTGTGTCTAAAAACTATTTTTACTAAAACCAAAATATCGAGGAAACTGTTTTAAATTACTTACATTGTGATAGAATCATGTTTTGTTTGATTTAGCTACGGCGTAATATTTTCGTGAAATTCATGAATTCATTACATTATTTACGATCGTGTCGTAACTAGGAATTGCTCTACAGGTATGTATGTAATTATTGCGTCCTCAACTTTGTGTTAGGTGTATGTCTTGCCTTGTACATTGTATTAAATTATGGTAATAAAGCAAAGATATATCTTGAATCGATATATCTTTAATGCTTGAAAACTGACATCAATTTCTATAAAAATAAGAAAACTAGACTATACATTGTCATCACATTGATTGAATATAAAGTAAATACTTCATGTTAAATATTTTTATTGGTTATTTTATTAGTGTAGGTTAAGTTAAATTATTTCCACTCGACGAATTGTTAAGTAGTTTTTTTATTATAATTGTATACTTTGTACCCACTGACTACAGTCCCGCCTGTTTCCCAACATGTTTGTCATTTATGCTTATTGCTTATGTTAATGATCGGTTACATTGTTATTGTATATCTAAGAAAAATGTTTATTTGTGAACAAAATATACCTATTTTTATATTAATTATAAACAAATAACAACTGTCATTCTACCACATTTTTTACCCTGAGATAGGCACTGGAAACAGTGCTTCGAGTTTCTTTGGCTTGCATGCATCTCACAATTCATCATTGCCTAATCACAACTTTGCCAGCATTGAAACAATATTGATAATCAATTAATGCAATAGGTACAGTTCCTGAGTTTGTTAGCCACTTCGATGCTCCCAGACAGTTACTTGAAGCTCCAGAGTGGTATCCACACACAGGCCCTCAATGAGAGTGGTGATTTGTTAGTAAATTGTCGATATTAGGTATTTCAATGCTAGCAAAGTCAATAATAGTCTGGCAGTGAAAAATTATCATCTGCACCTCGCTAGATGTGTTTCAACTCTTAAATCTTAGGGTACGTCATCAGGTACAACACCCCGCCTGATGTAAAGCTAGAGTGTGGTCCATGAATGGAAACAACTGCTTCTACAGAAAAACCTGTGCAGGCAGCAGTCGCCTCCGCTATGACAGCTTGAGGAGACGAGCATGTATCATCTAGATTGACACTCCTCTCATTGTACTTTATGTCCTCTTCTTTAGGATTCAAGTTATTTCGATGCTAAAATCTATGAAAATGTGTTAGTTACACTTTTGCTTGTATTATAAGTACTTGTATTTTTTTACTTTTGGCTTAACTCACACATCACTTTCCAATCACAAAACAGTAGTTGTAATGTTGCTGAATTGTCGACCATATCAACCACTTTTGTGAGTAGGATTCGGATAGCATCTGCAACAGTTTTTGTGGGTCACATCAACCATGTATGACGACTATTGAAACCGACTATAATACAATTTGTCATCCGTCTGATTGCTATCACAACATTCCATAGTAATTTAGTACTCTCAACACACCACCACTTTTTTCTAATGTAGATGCAAAGTGGTATGTATGAGTTAAGCCTTTAAGCATAGTGGACAATAGCATAGTGAATTAAATTATTGTCGAAGCGTGGTAGGCAGACTGATGATGGTTATTTGTCCAGTCTGTTGTCCTGGGGCAGTACCACGGCTTTCGAATGTAACACCCGTGAAGTGACCTTGTCGCGTTTCAGGAATAGTTTGAAAGTAGCCAGGTATAACGAGAGGAGTGTGCACTGTCAATCTAGATGGTACATGCTCGTCTCCTCAAGCCGGCATAGTGGAGGCGACTGCAGCCCGTAGAGATTTCTCCGTGGTAGCAGTTGTTACCATTCATGGACCGCACTCTAGCTTTACATCAGGCGGAGTGTTGTCACATGTCGAGCTACAATAAAAAAAAGCACTACTTTGCAACTAAGGTGCACAGTGACATCAACTCCTAATGTTAGACCCTTCACCACCATGCAAATGCATCTCGACGAGTTTCGCCACTCCACGTGGCATCCTCAGTGATTGCTTCGACTTCGCTCTGAAGATTTGCATGTTGGTGAATGGTCTAACATTGACGGCTGATGTGACTGTATCCTCACTAACATTGATTAGCGGAAATTAGTTGCAAAGTAGAGTTTAAAAAATCTTTTTGCTTATGGATTTAAGTAACGCCTAATACGATTAAACGAATTAAATTATTGTTTTTTCTATTATTTGCAGTTTCATCAATAAATCTTTTTTTATTATTTTTTGCTCTTTTATTTATTTTTTCTTAATTTTCCTTTTTGTTTGATGCCTTCTTTATATTTGTATGAGTATTGCATTTGCATAGGTTTTCTTTTGCCAGCTTTTTTTATATTAACTTACTAATTTACATTGCAATAATCTTATCAGAACCTAGGTAGGTTTTAACGCACTATATAAATGTATATTATAGAGGGAGTTATATAGGTAATACCAGCTTGATTCATATTAACGTTTGGGAAACTTATTAGTTGTTAAACTGCAATTACTGACAAATATTAGCATCAAAAACAAGTCCACTCAAATCTAGTTTTAAATCAAGATTCATACTTGAATACCGCGGTCGTTCTAAGAATACAAGCCTAAGTATATGTTTGTTATAATTTTCTCCACTTATCACATCCGTTGCATACATAAGCAAAGATAATGGGTTGAGATGTGCAACTTAAATTAACAAGTTATTACAAACAGAATTGATGGAAAGAGGTATCTAAATAAGTGAAGTGACCTTCTCGCGTTTCGGGAATAGTTTGAAAGTAGCCAGCTATAGCGAGAGGAATGTGCACTGTCAATCTAGATGGTGCATACTCGTCTCCTCAAGCCGGCACAGTGGAGGCGATTACTGCCCGCACAGGTCTCTGTAGTAGCAGTTGTTTCCATTCATGGATCCCACTCTAGCTTTACATCAGACGGAGTGTTGTCACATACCGAACTACAATAAAAAAAGATATTTTTAAAGAGTGGTAGGCAGACTGATTATGCTCAACTCTTAGTCTGCTGATTCTGCACGTTCTGGGATAATATAAACACGTCTTAGGATCAGCTTGAAAGTAACGGAGTATACTGTTTGTCAAGTGGGCATTGGTCTCCACAAGCCGGCATACCGGAGGCGTCTGCTGCCTGCAGATATTACTTCGTGATAGAAGTCGCCTCTATTAATGAGAAACGCACTTAACATCAGACGCGATATGGTAACACGCTGGAGTAGTACTAAAAACCTCTATTACTTATGTAGGATATTCTGTCTACCTCAGCGCTCCAATATGACAGAGTATGTAAACAAACGTTATTCCAACCGTTCATGTCAAGGACCGGCTTTAATAGATGACAATTTAAAGCACCATTTGATATTTTGCGGTAAATTCAGTCAGTGCTCGACCGCTGATATCGCCGCACGTGTTTACTACTCGGTATTTGTATACAAGCTTTATTGTACTAAGTTATACACGTTTATATATATTGTATACTTCGGCTAATAAATTGGTGTAAGCGTGAGTAAATTGTTTTTGCTTTTATTGTAATTGTATAGTTATGTTGGTATAGTCGATTGTGAAAACAAGTATTCCCGTTTAGATTTAACGGGATAAAGAAACTTATAACTTGATTACATTTGATTTGTTATAACGTTAAAAAATAGTTTTAGCTTATTGAATTATTATTAGTTGGAAGGTCTGCAAATACAAGACAGCATTTCGACGCGTGCACGTAAGCTCCGTGTGGCTTAGTGATCAGCTCTATCCTTGGATAAAGTGGAGAAGGTGTTGATTCGATTCTCACCGTGTGCATGTGGTATATGTACTATTTCAGTCAAAATTCAATTTAAAAATATATATATTGTATTGTACCGGCTTTTTCCCATTGGAGAATGAAAAGCGAATACAGTAATAAATAATGCTGTTTAAAAATTATAATCAAACAAACAAATCGGGGTTAGACCAGGGCTTTCTAGGGTCCATGGGCCCGGGCTCTACATACTTGATCACATAAAACGATTATATAAACCGACAAGTACTAAAATAAATATTTGTACTTTGCTAAATCTACATTGCATCTCCATGTTAGCCTAACGCTAACAGTTTCCTTGAACCTTAGACATCATTGATCACTCTGGCATGATTTTGTGTGATTATCTAACATGTGTACAGGGATAGCCAGTGGTATCTATGTTTTCAATTGAGCTTACAAGTTTTGTTCTGAAACTTTAAACAAACCTCGGGTACGTCTACTGGTTCACTAGAAGACTAGAACATAGTAAATGTGCCACTGTCAAAAGGATCTTATCGTCTTAGACACATTTTGCTATTAATTGTGAAAAATCTATAACGGGGTATTTGCGTTAAGAGATCTTACAAATATACTAAGCTTTAAGAATTATTGCCAGTGGCGTTGTTAAGAAGTTGTGCGGTGTCCCAAATTATTGTTATTTTACCCAAATTATCTTTTTTATTAGTCCTTGTGGTGACCACATACCGCCTCGTCTCTACATCAGTTAGGGGGTAATACCACCCCACCACAAGTACCAACCCAGATGTCATACTAACTACGCCATTACTGCCTGACCTTTATGTCACAAGAAAACTTTTGTGGTTGTTGAGGGTAGAATAACGTGAGCATTTTACCCTGTCAACCTGATCGGTGCACACTCTTATACCGCAATAGTGAAGGCGACTATTGATTAGTAGTATTCGTATCCGTTCTTGGCCTCCTCTGTTTAGTAGACATTTGAAAATATGTAATAGATACGAATGAATCAGTGACCTTTCAAATTCACACATAATAGATGCGCAAAAGGTGTAATGGTGGCATAGTGGAGGCGACTACTGCCCGTAGAGATTTCTCTGTAGGAGCAGTTGTTTCAACTCTATCTATACATCAGGCGAAGTGTTGTCACATGCCTAGCTACAAAAAAAAGAAAAACTTATAGGAATATCAGCTCCTCAGCACTAGAACATAATCGTTTGATTGAAAACCAATTTTATTGGTCAATATCCAAACGCAGCACAATTAGACCGTAAGGTGATGCAGCTAACTTGTTGATTTTACATACAGGATGTGTGAGATTAGACGGGAGATGTCTCGTAGGTACCTCCTACTAATACGTTATAATCTACAGATATAAACGAGTAGACATGTTTTGCATGATGTCATTACAATTTTGACAGTTTTTTAATTATTTATTAACTGATATAAAAATTATCTTACACGCATTGTCGCGATAATCAATCAGACAAATTTAAAGAAATAATTGGTAGTGATTTAATAATACTTGATATACAATTTCTAACTAGCCACTGACCGACGTCTCGAGATAGATTCGAGTCACAGCTCCAGTTAATGTCGAGCTTGTTCCCTCGTGGGAGGATATAGAAATGTTTTTATTCCAGAAGTTTCAAACGGGATATAGTTGTACCTGGTTATTTCCTAGAGGTTCTACATCTGACATGAAAAAAGCGTAGGCCGCTTCAAACGATTTCACAATGTTGCCGTCAAGTCAAATACTAACTGACAGAGAACCTAAAGGAGACTGCGATCATCTTTTCGCTCGCGTCACATTGGGAGCGTTATTGCACATCCATACTAAATATGATAAAAAGTCGTGAAATAAGCTCAATTTTAATGCAGTTTTTCTTTGTGAAAACTCATCGAATTAATTTTATTTTTGCAAAATTATGTTATTATCTTTTTTTATTTAATTCAATGTACATTAGGCGTAATATGATAATAATAGGTTTTTTCATGTTACGTGCATGATAGAAACCAACGTATGCTCAAGGGTATTGGGTTGAAAAAAGTAGATTATAAAATAAGGAATATTTTAGAAAAATCTATGACTACATGAACCAAACAACATTTGTGTGAAAATTAACATACATTTGTTAACCGTTAGCTGAAGTTTTGTGATCCATTAAGAATAGAATACGTACAAATAAAAAAAAAACACTTTTACATTAAAATTGAGATTGGCAGATATAAATAAATACATATAAAATCAATCGAACGTATAAAGTTATTTTTTTAATCTTATCACAACTTCGAAGTAAGAGAAACGCTAATAAATAACATCGAAACATCATTATTAAAATCACGTACGTATAAAACGCAATCTTTCCCAATTTTACATGACAAGAAAACCTGAGTCGTTGAACAATATCGTTAAATTATGTCTTAATTTCTTTATTAAATGCCTTATTGTAAAAGATATATAAGTACGAACTTAATAAATTATTTTAATAGAAAAGATATCTATTTGTAATAAATCTTCAATAAGGTACTTTTAAAACTTTATCTTAATTCATTTAGGAACAATAAGCTGGGATAGACTAAAGATACAACTGGGATAAAGTAAAACCAATGCTGAACTGTGAATGGTATAAATAATAATAATTCTTTATTGTACCGTACATAATGGCGAGCTTATGCCATTAGGCATTTTCTCCCAGCTAACCATGCATTGGGAGATGGAACCGGATAGTAAAACATTGTTTTAAAATATATTATTATAAAGTGTAGCTCCTTCCCCTAAACCTAGGGCTGACACCAATCTGCAACATCAATTCGAATGTTCATCTGAAAAGTGCGGTCCATGAACGGAGACTGCTGTTAGCTTCTACAGCCATAGAGATCTCTGCAGGTCGTGGTAGTAGACTGAGCTAATAACCAGACGCAGTCTTTTATATAAAAGTATTTTTTAGTCGCTTTGATCAGAAAAGAAATAAGCGTAAATAGGGGAATAAAAATTGCAAACACTATTGACCTATTTACCTACAAAATCGTATCATTCTATTTATTATCAACATTAAATATAAAATCGATTGAATAAGCTCCGAGTTCATTAGTGTGAGCTACTCTACTACTAATAAATATATCTATAATACACAATAACAATACTATGTATGCTTGTATATACTACTTGTATATACTATGTATGCTCTTTAAATTGTATCTAAACTAGTCATAGGTATGTGTGTATTGTATTTGTAATATTATTATATTGTATTGTAAATGACGTGCCAATATGTAACGAGCATGTTACATCGGCCAATCAAAAAATAAAAAAAAATATTTTGCTTTATTCAATAATTTTAGATATATTTATTTTTCATTTATTTATTCTTATATTTTTGTTTCTGCACCGAATACACTTCCACCGCACCAAAGGTTAACTGGTAGAAAATGCCTCAAGGTGCAATAAAGTATTTTTATTATTATTATTATGTATTATATTTTATATTTAATACATATTCAGCAATTTAGTGTAATTTTTTTACTTAACTTTCTGCTTTTTTACTAATTGTAAAAGTATATATTATAGATAAAGTTTCAATTAAAAAGCTTCCGAAGCAATTTCCAATATTTAATTTCATTACTTTAATTCAATTAAATAAATAATTATAGTTATAAAATAAAACCGTTATTTCATAATGGGAATTAAGTTAAAAGGTTTTTAATCGAGACTAATTCATTGTGTTTTCAAATAAGTAATTTTAAATGTAATTTCTTTTCCAATATCTACAATTTTATTTAGTGTAAGTGAGGTTCTCTCGGAGGTGAGTTTGGATTCTAGAGACCTACTAAATATTGTACTAGATCTTTTTGTTTTTTCACTTAGGCACTAAAGTTACTCATAATTGCGTTTTTTTTTTAATTTTGAGAATAGTAAAAGTAAATGCAGTAAGCTGAATAATATCTTTAACTTTGTTTAAATTACATCTATTATTTAAGTTTTCTCAAGTTAATATTATTCTCTGTACCGCTGGTATCAATGTATCTAAGATAATGTGTCCAAGAAATAAGATAGGTAATTGTTTTAACCAGTAGCAAACTAAGACTAAAGCGGGCCCACGGCAACATTGTAATTCCGGGCCCATTTTTCAGTCATGATACATACTTTGCATTTAGTAGTTTACTTTTAAAGCATATAGTATGTAGTTCTATTTAATTATCGAAATCCAAGAAAAATAATGGGGTAAAATGCAGCAGTCACCTCCACTATGCCGGTTTAAAGAGACGAGCATGCACCACCCAGATTGACAGTGCACACTTCTCTCGCTATACCTGGCTACTTTCAAACTATTCCCGAAACGCGACAAGGTCACTTCATGGGTGTTACATTCGAAAGTGGTGGTACTGCCCCAGGACGGCATCATCAGTTTGCCTACCACTCTTTAATAGTGTCTATAGGCACTGAGCGACCAAAGTAAATATAACAAAGTTACATTAGTACCGGTCAGAAATTAGCGAGGTTCGAACACTGGACTCAACGATCGTGAGTTCACGCGTCTTACCGCTAGACCACGGCCGCTCTGACCGTCCGCACGGGGCGATTACGGGCCCTAGGCACGTTCCTAGGTTGCCTATGCTTTTAACCTATAGTAAAAGGACAAAACAACCCTATGTAGCATTGAATAAAGTATCAATAGTTACACTGCAACCACTCGTCCAATAACGTTGTGTAGCTCGTGTACCTACGTGTTCAGTGTATTTTTAGATACAATATTGATTATTGCCATATCTTTGAGATATTACCCCGATAGCAGACTGGTCTAACGACCATCATCAGTCTGTCTACCACTCTTTAATTAGAAAGATTTTTACTAGCTCTGCATTTGACCACATCGAAAACAACTACTATCAAATCAAATTGTCACTTCGGTCCACAGGGATGGGCAGGGACAACGAAACGCCACTTTCCACGATCCTCATACAATTCCCACACTTCCCTCACATCCCCAATTCTCACTATACAAACTCTACGATTATGGGCACTAGGCAAATCAGCTTTCATAAAAATGTTTTCGATTTGGTAGGAGATTATCCTCCTAGGTCTATCTTGTTTCTTTTCGTCAACTACTTGATTGAAGCATTCCTTTCTCAATCCTCGTCACTACATCTTCTTTCAAACCACAATTGTATAGATCGATTCAAACTTTATGGCATCTCGGAAGTTGGCTGCGGTTGCTACTTCGCGCAGCTACAGTCAAGTTAACAATTAAAAGTTAATTCTAATATTAATAGAACATATAATAACTTGTTGACGGGTGGCGCGGGGTTGTGCCCTTCATCTCACCTTTGATGAACGAGATGAACTTCGGAGCCGCCATAAAGTAGGGTTCTACATAAATAAATACAGTAAAATACGAGTATGTATATTATTGTACATAATATAATTACATATTCGCGATTACCCTAAACTTTTAAATAAGTTATTTACTCTACGGTACACAATTGTTAGATCCCGGATTTGTGATGACCCCGCATCGCGGAGATGTAATACTTACGTAATAAGATAAGGTTATCATACTGTTATGATTTACCTTACTTAATTATTATTTCTTTTCATTATCAATTTTATTTATTTACATAATATTTTTTTTATATTTACGTTGGATATATTTAATATCTACTTTGGTAACTTAGTGCAAAAATGCACTTGTTATATTTTAAAAAATCCATATTACTTTTAGACTGACTCCAGCTGGCAAAGCGGAGAAAACTGCTGCCTGCAGACATTTTTAAAAAATCTTTACAGACTTAAATACAATACAAGTCACGCTTTTTTTGACAACGGAACGCCACGTACCACGATCCTGACACAACACTCTCGCTTTTTTCACATTCACAATTCTCTTCATGCACGCCCGACGGTTATGAGCACTAGGCAGCCGACTTGATCGGAAAACACCCTTCTGGGTCTGCTTTGTTTAACGCATCCATTCACATCAGATTTATATATTCCTTTCGTCAATCTTCTTTCATTCTCCTTAAATGAAACCTTAAAATAACCACAATGTTTAGGTACATTACATAAATGTAAATTGGTCTCTTACAACGTTTTAAAATGATGTAACACAAGGTCCAGTTGGCAGGAAATGCATTGTGTTGTTTAATGACTGTATAAAGCAGTCACTAAACGAGTGCCTCAGTGCGAGAGAGAATCACTTTATAGTAACTCGACATGTGACCGCACTCTATTCTCGCCGTGTTAAGCTATAGTGCCATCCATGGGCGGACACAACTACCGCGGAGAAATGTCTGTAGGAATCATCCTTTCGTTATACCCGACTACTTCCAAGCTACTTGGCGTAATTCAATGGCGAGATGGTTAGTGCGCTGGTCTGTTACGTGAAGATCTCCGGTTCAATTCCCAGTAACGTAAATAATTATTTAAAAAGTAAACGGTTATTTCGCGCGGCTGTTGTTTGTTTATGGTATTCTGATATCCATATTGCATGTTATGTTAAATGGGGTGAGGGCCATTGTACGCATGCGTACGTATTTATTTAGGATTTTCTGTTGCAGAATGGAGTGGGGCGTTCTTTTAACCGGTCTGTTACTCCGGTTTCTGTATTGGCTCCTAACACCTGTATTCTGGTTGACGAGTCGTGGTAAGAACCAAAAAATACCACCTATTACGGACAAACTACTCCTTGAAAGTGCCACCAGCTTGGCTAGGAAGATCAGGGATGGAGAGGTGAGTGGGAGCATCGATTTGTCTACGATGTCTGCGTAAAAAGCATATCAATAAATTACTAGATTAGAAGAGTGGTAGGCAGACTGATGATGATTATCTGCCCAGTCTGCCATCCTGGGGTAGTACCACCACTTTCGAATGTAACACCCGTGAAGTGATCCTGTCGCGTTTCGGGAATAGTTTGAAAGTAGTCAGAAATAGCGAGAGGAGTATGCACTGTAAATCTAAATTGTACATGCTCGTCTCCTCAAGCCGGCATAGTGGAGGCGATTGCTACCCACAGGTTTCTCAAATCAAATCAAACTCTCTGTAGAAGCAGTTGTTTCCATTCATGGACGGCACTCTAGCTTTACATCAGGCGGAGTGTTGTCACATGCCAAACTACAATGTAAAAAAAAACTTGATTAGAAGAGTCTGTCCTGTCAATCTAGACGATGTATTATCAAATCGCATAGTGGAGACGAGTGCTGACTCTAAACTTTTCTTGAAACCACACAATGGCGGTGGTAGCCCAAACTTGGACTTCGGCGACCTCAGCTTTTTTAGCTCCACATACCACTATTAATCCAGCTTGTTTAGCTGACGCCTAGCGCCGCCACTGAAACTACACTTACTACTATACAAAATATATGTTTGCAGGTATCAAGCGAGCATGTGGTGACAATATTCGTAAACCGAATCAATCTTATGAATCCATACTTGAATGCAGTCGTAGAAGAGAGGTTTGAAGATGCCCTCCAAGACGCTAGAGAAGTAGACAAACGACTAATAGAGTTCAGAAGAGAAGGACTTCTAGATAATATAAAGAAACAACAGCCTTTCCTCGGAGTACCTTTTACTGTGAAAGAAAGCTGCTCTTTGGCAGGTGATTCTGGTTTTTAAATATTGTCTTCTGTACAACTTCTGCCACACTGACGCAGGTAAAAAAGGCCTTCGCTATGTCGGCTTGATGAGACAAGTGCACTCGAGACGACAGACCAGATTTCCATACAATATAAAACAATGAAGATACCATTTACGGATGTAACCAAAAAATGTCTGTGGACATGTGCACCAGGCCATTTTTTACTGGTACTATGGTTTATTGAAGAAAGCAAATTATTAACTTTTTTCATACTATACAATTAGGATTGTATTTTTGAAAAATAAATTTAATAAATTATGCAGTTTCTTCAGTTACTTTATTCAGTTTTTACTTCTTTAGTAGAATTCAGCGTGTCTGGAAAATAGGCTACTGCATGATGACCATGGTCTTCAATATATTTTAATGGTTGTTTTTTTATATATACAGGTATGTCAAACGCAGTAGGCTGCATAGAGTTGTCAGGTCGTCGTGCGATAACAGACGGTGATGTTGTCAGTGCAATGAAGAAAGCTGGAGGTATACCATTGTTAGTATCAAATACACCGGAATTATGTTTAGGATGGGAGACATGCAATCTGCTAACTGGTGTCACCAATAACCCTTATCGCTTGAATAGAACAGCTGGAGGTTCCTCTGGTGGCGAGGTGAGATCATTTTTTTTTAAATTGTAGCTCGACGTGTTGCCTCCGATATGCTGGCTTGAGGAGACGAATGTGCACCATTCAGGTTGAATCCTCTCGTTGCACCTGGGTACTTCCGAACTGATCTCCAAAGTCACCTCATGAGTGTTAAAATTAAGTATATTATTACTTCTAATGACACCGCATCCTGAGGTCAGTGTAACACTCGTGCAGTCACTGCGAAACGAACGCGTTTAGGGGTCGGTTTGTAACCTTGACTTCTGTGGTAACAGCTTGACATCAAGTGAAGTTCGGTCACATGGAGAACTACTATAAAAACGCAAAACCTTAACTTTCTACTTCCACGCTTATAATTACAGGCAGCACTAGTCGCAAGTGGTGCTTCAGTATTGAGTGTCTCCTCAGATATAGCTGGTTCTATACGTATTCCTGCTGCATTTAATGGAGTATTTGGACATAAACCAACCCCAGGTAAATCAACGATTAGTAGTAATATAGATATTTCGCAAAAAGTTGTCAATTAATATCATTTAATAAATTAACTTAATTTTTAGGCATGGTATCAATACAAGGACATATACCGCACTTAAACGACATTCAGTTCCCGCGTTTTCTGTCTCTCGGCCCACTCGTACGTCACGCGGAAGATTTGTATCCGGCGTTAACTGTCATGGCGGATCATAACGCACATTTGATGAATTTAAAAACACCCGTCGATGTTAGCAAATTACGCGTAAGTATTTATTTCTAAGATGAATTCATTCAGATTTCTGTGAAATCTAAGAATACGTTAATTTTTCTAGGTTTTCTACATGACGGAGGCGTCAAATAATCCCGCTTTTATAAAAGTGGATAAATGCATTAAAGATAAAATTAAAAATGCAGTGGAATATTTGCAAAATACTTGTGGTGCTACAGTCTGTGAGGTATTACTTATTAAATTCATAATGTATTTACGTGTTTTTAAAATAGTTGCCTGGTATGGCGGAAATAACAATAGCAACGATACTAATGTATGCGGTCCAGATGATTACAAAACGCGACTAGATCAACTCAGGACGGCAGACTGGACTAATATCCTGCCTGAAATCATATATTTTTCAAAAGTCAAAAACATGGATTTGTGAATAGTCGGCCGGTCAAAAGTTAACATTTATTTATTTCCCGCCAAAACATTATAATCGAGTTAGTCTTCATTGAGAAATATTTATATTGAAACAAATAATAATTATAGTTTAACTATTTATACACTATTATAAAATTTTTAATTTGCAGGATAAATTCAAAGATTTTGAAGACTCAGTAGATATGTCGATTTCTGTATTCTTTTCAATGAGAGATATACCTAATATGCTACAAGATTTACAAAATCCAAAGGTGACTAAATATTACATTCGTTTATATTATGTAATTTTATGCAATGACGAGATTGCATAATATGAAGAAATGCGTCTGACGATGACTCATCGACATTTTCTTTTCATCAATGGCAGCTTTATGAAGACAGTGTTACCAGAGTTAAAAAAATAAATACATTAAAATGAATGATACTTTCTTTTTTGCAGCGGGAAAAAAATATAATACTTGAATTTCTAAAGTTCTTGGTCGGATTTAGCGCACGTTCTCTACAGGGTTTGACTTTCGCATTTATAACGAAAACGAAATTATTTATACCGGAATCGCGGCATGAATTCTACCGTGAAAAAGCAGAGAATTTACGAAAAGACATGACGGTAATGGTTTTTATGTATACATTATTAAGGTAATAGCACTTATTAAATTGATTCGTAACACAGGCGACGCTCGGCATCGATGGTGTATTCTTATACCCAGTATTTGTTGGTCCGGCCCACAAACATGGAGAAGTTTTCGTGAAAGCTTCAGGAGTGGCGTACAGCATGTTGTTCAACATTCTCGGAATGCCAGTTACTGCTGTTCCTATGGGATTACACGAAGGATTGCCAGTCAGCATACAAGTCAGTACTGAGTCTGATCTACATTTTTGGTGGATTCAGTTTTTTAGTTTATTTTTAAATAATATCTTTATTTAATCAGGTAATCGCAGCACCAAATCAGGACAGACTTTGTTTGGCCGTCGCTAAAGAATTAGAAAAAGGTTTCGGTGGATGGAAACCGCCTACATAAAGCGAAAGGACGTGGAATACAAGATCTGCATTTAAAAGTGATGTTTAAGATATTTAGCTGATATAAAATATTTGTGTATCGATGTGATTATAATATATTTTCTTCGATATAGGAGACTGTCATTTCAAAACATTTTGAATGTGTAATTGCTACAGTACAGAGGCTAAGTGGAAAGAATTCACTTTACGCCGTGAGTGAATAAAACAAATTACACACTCAGGCCTTTGTATTTATTAGTTTCATTAGCACATGCGCATTGCGCATTGTTTGTGTAAACAAGAAAATAATCGAGAAATAAATTTTATCTAAACAATCCAAACTTTTATCACTTTATAATAATGGAAGGCATTTAAATTATTTTGTATTCATTTTCTAACTAGGTGTCAATGTTTTTATAAATGTTTCTCGAAATAAATTGAGCTGTGAGATTTCGTATAATGGATTTTAATGTAAGAATTGTATATGTAATATTTATATGGTGTTTGAATATAATCTAAGCTAAGTGTATTAAATAACCATTTTATTTTGATGGAATACGTTCTAATTTCTACTAAGGCGTTTTGCTAATTGTCATTATTAAACATTATTAAAGAAATATTTGTCTTATCTTTCTAACCCATATCTTCCTAAATATTACCTTAATTTTTCAAAATTGTTTTATAGGCTGGCAGTATTGGCAGTTTACGGTATTTAGCAGGATATTAACTATATTATTATATGTACCTATGTATGCATGTTTTTTTTATATGGATTGCTATTTTTAAGAACGCATCGAGAGCTTATGATTTCAAAAATATTTTTTTCATCTAGCAACATTCGTAACGACGTTTTGAGCCGTGCGACATGACGCGCGTCCCGCCGGCGGATTTTTATATATAAGTTTGACGTAATTTGCAGTGAATAAACTAGAAATACAGTGGATAAAGTGCAGTTAATTAATACATTGCATAAACAATAAGTGCGAGGTTGGCGAATTCGGCGTTATAATAGCAGATTTCACAATGGCCGATCAAGTAGACTCAATGTCAGATGCACAGCTCCGGACGAAACTCGCCGAGCATGGCTTTCCCGTGATGCCAATAACCGCGTCGACTCGTAAATTATTGGTGAAGAAGTTAAAATTGGTGTTGGAAAATAAATCGAAACCTCGGAACAGCACTGACAAGGCGGCGGAGAGTCGTCGTTCACTCGCTAAGTACTCTAGCGGAGAGGATTCCGATATCGACAACAATGTCAATATCAAGGAAAAACGAACGCGTCGTACTACTGCAGGCGGTTCGATGTTGCCGCCAGTCAGCAGCAGACCGCGACGCATCACCCCTAAAAAAGATTCTCCCAAGAAAAGTTACGACAAAGACTCCGAATCTGAAGAAGATAAGGCCCCGTCGCGCACTCGCGAGGTCGTGGAGACGGTGACGACTCGTCGCATCACTCGTAATATTGTCAATGACCGTGGCGACTATGAGACCGGCTCTGACAGTGATGTCGATGCAGATAAGAACAGTAACAAATCATTCAGAAGTAACTCTCGTTCCAGTGACTATATCTCGAGTACGGCGCCAATCATCGAGCCGCGCATCAGTCCACCTAGAAGTTCCGTGTTCACATCGTCTCTGTCCTCAGACTATGGGTCCTCGAGCACCAATGATCATTTGAATGCGATGAGAGCTAGGTTAGGATTGACGTCAACTTTGGACCGACCGTCTGTCAGTAATTACACATCGTCATACAGAAGTAGTTTTCAACCCAAAACTTCAACAGAGGAGGTGGAATCTCCATACTTGAGCAGTTTCACCCGTCGTCTGACGGCACTCGGCACAGAATCAGCGGGAGCTTCCTCTATTCTGGACAGAGAGGCTCCAAACAATGGTGGTATACAGTCTAGACGCTCCTATTTATCTAACATGAGCAGACCGGACATTGACAACGCGGCCAATGATAAAAAAGTGTTTAGATCTAATATGGTCTCATTGGGTTTGCTCGCAGTTTTAGCCCTGTTCTTTGTTGGTGTCGTTTTTTTATATGTTGTTAAGAAAAATGATATTTCGTCTTTGATGGACGATCAGAGCAATATAGTGCCCATCTGTCAAACCAACATACACGGAAATAGACCCGGCATCAACTGCATCCCCAAAGACCAAGTCAGTTATGCTAAAGATTTGTTAAAAATCGTTCATCCGGAATTAACGAAGCGTGTGGCCGATTACAAGTGCGGCAAGGTCGGTGTGATGCCTTATTTGACTGACAGAGAAGTACTCGACATAGCTAACAACCGAGCCGAAACAGTGGGTCAACAACAACACAGGCTGAACCTGAACAATCTACAGGTACTCATCGTCAACAATCCGCATTGGGGACTCAGTGTCGTGCGGTTGAAGAATCTCTACAGTAAGGAGACCGACCTCGATACGTTTTCCGTACCCGAGGAGGTGGCGAAATATCGGAGCACGGGCACCGTAGCCATCTCGCAGTCTGATCCTGGCACACCTTTGTCTTGCCTCGCCGCTAACACCATATCTAATGCCATCACTACGGGAGTGGCCACAGCCGTCTTCATGCTGCTCGCGTACAGCTCTTACCGACTGTATTTGTACTACATGAGTTATCGCAAGAAGAAAAGTGAAGAAGTGTACAAATTGGTGACACAAATCGTAGAGACCGTCTGTCAAGAGGCCGAGGAGAACTCTGAGCCTTATATATCGATGGATCACGTGAGAGACGCTCTGATAGCTCCCCATCATAGAGAGAAGATGGCGCCCGTGTGGGATGCGGCCGTCAAGTATATACAGAAGAATGAGAGTCGCATTCGAGTGGAAGTGCAATCCGTGGATGGTGAGGATTGCCGCGTGTGGCGTTGGCTGGCAGCGGGAGGAGTGTCTCCGGGCAGACGCGGTTGGCAGGGTCAGGCCTTCGACACTCAACAAGGCGCCGTCAACAATCTCGCCGTGTCGCCGACGCAATGTCTCAAGATAAGGCACATGTTCGAGAAGAACGACACCAACCCTAACCTGAAGGATATCATTCGTGACGCCATATTGGAGAAGTGCGGCGACAAATGTAACATCTTGCACATTGATATGGAGTATCCCTCGTGTTGTGTTTATGTGAAGTGTGCCACTGAGAAGGACGCGGGAGTGGTGTATCGCAGTCTTCATGGTTGGTGGTTCAGAGGGCATCTCATCACTGTTAAATATCTGCGTTTGGAGCGTTACATGCAGCGTTTCCCTAATTCCCCGACGGCCGGACCGTATCTGAAACCTTCCCTACAGAAACATTCCTGGGATGAATGAGATCTGGTATTCGGAAATGGGCGACTTTCTTTTTGCTCCTATAATATGCTGTAATTAATAGAAATAAACACTATAATATTGATTACAATTACTCAATTTTATATGTTTTCTATTTTTCTAATTTTGCTAACAATTTCAGTAAATGAGTGATGTGATTGTATCATGTTTTTATTTCTATTTGTTACAGTTTACAAGTTCATTAGTTTATTAAGTTGGTGATCACATTAAACATGGTCTCATGTCAGATCTGGTTAAGTGGTTACAAAGTGTAGTTAGGTAAATATTAGAATGTTCATGACAGGACCAGTACATAAATTTTAGGACCGTGTTGCAGCCATTTCGTAAATTCATTTTGTTTTTGGTGCTTAATAATTATAGAGAGCTTTGTTACATCTCCTTTGAAGCTGTAGCAATTTTAAAATGGACAAAACATATCAAGTTCTGAATAAAATTAGTCTTTCTGTTTGCATTTGGCTTAAATTTATGTTTATTTATTATTTGAGATGATAACATTTAGCTTTAGCACAATTTTCTTATTTTTAATTTGCTGAATTGCAAACTTTTTAGGTTTAGTTTAACCTTCAAAGACCGAGGTGTGTAGATTATAAGATCTGCTGTTAATTAGTGGTCAGAGTAAGGCTCACTCCATGATACTTCTTGCTATAGATTTATAACTAAACATCCAACCTTGTAATTTCTCTGACAAGCCGCATTATCCACAGTGATAATCAAGATTTTAATCCAAGCAGCAAATATGTGTATCGAGTTGGTTAATGGCAGTTTTTTTAGAATAGAGAATTTTGTGTACATAGCTTGCCTTTTACAGCTGTTTCTAGGGCTGGATTTACCAAACTTTATTAGGTTTTGGTTGACTCAGCCTTTGGTCATAGTATTTTTGTAAAAATTCACAAAGTTATTGTCTGAATTAGAATTAGAAATAGTTTTTACTGAATTTAGCGTGTTTTAGTTGTTAGTGGTTATTGTCACTTGTCCATATAATAAAACTTAAGGGAATATATGCATTTGTGACATTTTTAAGTGACATGCTTTTTGTACTTTTCTAATATGATTTTCAATTTCGTTTTAGTATAAGTAGGAACTAACAGTAACTGATTTCGATTGATAATAATTGTTCGTTTTTTTAATTATTAAATAAATGTATAGTAAAAAAAATTTGTTTTTTTTTTGTTTCTCTGGTTAGTAGTTTCTTCTAGGTAAGTCCTAATATCTACTTTGGTGTCTTGACTAATCAAAGCCGTTCTGAAATCATTTAGAATTATTAATTGATATTCGAATATTTATAGGAGCGTTCTTTGTAAGATTTAGCTTTTATGAGTCTGCATTCAAAATTCTTATCTTTTTCTCAATATTTACACAACAAAAGTCATCGAAATAAACATAATAGATAGCAATGAATAAATATTCTAAAAATACATATTTTTTTTGCCAATGTTTATCTAATTGTGTAAATTATAATATTATAGATATTTTTGCTTTACTTTGTTTTTGAACGTGGTCATTGTTGTCAAAAATGTCAAATCGCCCGCTATTTTAACACTTGTTATCAGTGAGTTGTGATTTTTTGATAAGCGTGTCCGATTTGTTCGTGTGTGTCTTTATGAAATAGTTAAGTAATTTAGTAGGAGGCCCAACGTGCTATAAGATGGCGTGTGTAGTAAAACGTAATAGTTTACTAGTGAATTTATGTAAAAATGTTAACAATGTGCGAATGTCTTCACATTTTACGTATTTTCCTGATAAAGTGAAGCCCAATGTTGAAGGTAATGCATCTTTGTGTAAATATCTAGTAGTTTTGAGTTCTTTATTTATTATATCATGGCCAAGGTTACATGTAATATATTTGAATTATTCAAATGAGTCAAGTGGCAAATAAAAAGGTTTATTTACAGGTGAAGCAGTGAAAATGAACACCATGCAGGCCATAAATAATGCTCTAGATCTGACTCTTCGTAATGACCCTACATCTCTTGTATTTGGGGAGGACGTCGCCTTCGGTGGTGTCTTTAGATGTGCTTTAGGATTACAGGTAAACATTGTGAACTAATTTTTTTCGAGAGATCTTTTTTGAGATTGTTTGAAATTTTTGTTTTTATGTAGTTTAAAATGAGTAGTCCAGTAGTTGTTTTACTTTTAGAGTGGGAGAATGCCCTCCATTATGTAGGGAGGTTAATAAATAAAATAATACCGAAGTTAACTGGTGAACCAATTATCATAAAATAATTTTTATTTGTGTCTAAATAAAAACAAATACTTAAAATACAAACTATAATATAGGTGTTCTATTTTAAAATTTGACAGATGACAATTTCTTTTTTAAATTATTACAATTGAGATGGTAACCTCCACTCATTGAGGGAATCTACCCATAAAGGCATAACTCATCTGCTTATGGAAGTGATAGCAAATTATAAAAAAAAAATACATATTTTAGGCATTATTCTTTAAAAAAAAAATTGTATTTAATAATTGATTTCCAAACCTCCCAACTTGATTTCAGGAAAAGTATGGCAAGGATCGTGTATTCAATACACCATTATGTGAGCAAGGGATTGCGGGCTTTGGTATTGGAGTAGCTGCTACGGGAGCTACTGCTGTTGCTGAAATACAATTTGCTGATTATATATTTCCAGCTTTTGATCAGGTACAAACTCAAGAAGAGAAATAATTTTGAGCTTAATTTTGCTAACACTTATGACCTTATACTAAAACAAATAGAGGAAGATACAGTACATTCTCTGCTGTTTATTATTGAAAGCGGTTCAGGAACAACTAAACGCAGTTTTTCTACTTCTCATCTGCAATTAGTCTAATGACTTTAATCAGATCTATTGAGTGACATAGTGGCATTTCGAGGGTCAGTGTGTGTGTTATTACCACCAGACCTCTACTCAATGGGGAGCACTTGGGCTTGCTTAAGTCTTTTCATTGGTCTGACTGTGGTCAACCGGTTGGCGATTTTGTTTGTACTAGCTTCGGGAGTCGATAGACATAGAAGACAAAGATAGAAAGATTTTTCTAGACTGTAACACGAAGCAGACAGAATACTCACTCGTTTCCATATGTGTGTCAAAGAATGTCAGTTAGACCTAGTTTGCAAAGTCCACTTTTTAGTTTTGTGTACCTTCCTCTTTTTATTTTAACCTGAGGTTATGACAAGTCTGCCATCCTGGGGCAGTACCACCACTTTTAAATGTAACACCCGTGAACTAACCATGTCATGTTTCTATCATGAATCTAGATAGTACATGCTCGTCTCCTCAAGCCGGCATAGTGGAGGCGACTGCTGCCTGTAGAGTTTTCTCTGTAGTAGCAGTTGTTTTCATTTGTGGACCGCACTCTAGCTTTACATAAGGCGGAGTGTTGTCACATGCTGAGCTACAATTTTAAAAAGAGTTAAAAATACAAGAGAGATGTCATTAATTAAACTATTATGTAATAGTTAGGCGGCCATGGTCTAGCGGTAGAGAACGGCCCTCGCGATTTATGGGACCCGTGTTCCAACCTCACTAAATTCTAACTAATGTAACTATGTTATGTACTTTGGTCAAACCTGTGATATGAGTTAACAAATTAAAAAATTTACTTAATTTACAGTTAGTAAATGAAGCAGCGAAGTTTCGTTATCGTTCTGGAGGCCAATTTGTGTGTGGTGGTTTGACTGTTCGTGCTCCTTGTGGTGCAGTCGGTCATGGAGGGTTGTATCATTCACAGAGTGTGGAAGGATTTTTTTCACATGCAGCTGGACTAAAGGTACGTTCATTTTATGTTTGTTATTAATGGCTAAAACTTGAAAGAGGACAATTTACGTTTGTAGACGTCACAGAAGAAAATGGTCCCCTTTCAAGCTTTAGTTATTATAATTCATTAGTGAAATGAATTAAAGAATTAACCCTTAAATGCATATTGTTGCCAATTGGGGAGGTGTCTCTGGTGACAGCTATCTTTTTTACATATTTTTTAGATAATATAGATTAATTTAGTCGACACGTGTTTCTGGAAAACTTTCATAACTGCTTTGTTCTTTTTTTATTAATTTTTAAAAATTGCGATTGTAATATAGTAATCTTGAGGTTTCATTCGGAACTAAACCATTGCCAATGAACAAGAAAAATAATCATTTGTCAGAAGTTCAAACAAACTTTTGATTTTTAAAAGTTCCTGTTAATTAAAACATTGTGTTTATAGTGTAGTTTTGTTTTAAAAATTACAATCGTTATTTGTATAAAACACTGTTATTGTTAGGAAACACAAACAAAAGATATTTGACAAACTTGTGAGGCGACAACCATAGACAACAAAATAATCTACAAAACTGTTAGGTTGGTACTTTGTATTCTATCTTGTCAAACTGTCCGAAGGTCGAAGAAGGTCATTACAGTTTTTCAAATATCTCCTCGATTTTTAAGTTTTTTCAGACAGGAGT
Organism: Tinea pellionella; assembly: GCA_948150575.1. Taxonomy (NCBI): domain Eukaryota; kingdom Metazoa; phylum Arthropoda; class Insecta; order Lepidoptera; family Tineidae; genus Tinea; species Tinea pellionella. The sequence goes on along the minus strand of OX411251.1, from coordinate 8,961,749 downwards.
AAAAAAATTCTTCCAATTGAAGTGATATCTCGAAATGGTTTTTGATTCACCACGGGTTAGTTTTTTTGGACCTTGCCCATTAAAAAATCTGAGTGTCTGCGTTTGCACAGGACTTTCACGTATTAAGTGCATCAAATGCAGGGTTGCTTTGTGTCATAACAAAAATCGGAATTGCTTTGCCCAATTTAATTCATAAATAATGAGAAAATTCCTATAATAAAGAATAAAAAATATGAAATTTGTTTTATTTAAACTTACGTCAACAGTAGTTTTAGCAATAAACGCATATCGTTACCAAAAGTATACATACTATCTTTTTCAAAATATGTATTTTTTATTATACATACTACTATTTTTTTAAATTATTTTTTGTGTAATCTATAACAAATTTCCTATAATATACGATTTTATTAATTCAAAACAATGAATCATGCATTTATTTATTTATTTGGTCCTGAGTACAAGATGCACTGCCAGTGACACTAGTCTGGCGACTGTATCTCCAATGGCAGTGCTCGACCTAAACTTAACTTAAAACTTAAACTTTATTAAAATTAAAAATTAGCTCTATTGTGCGTATGTATGTGTATGCGAGTGTGCGTGTATGTGCGGTCCTCTCAGTGTGTAGTATGAAACGTGAATTGGGTGTATGTGAGAGGGTGTGTAATATATATATATATATATATAAAACTATTTTACGGTACACATATGGTACATACACTTGTAAATTATTTACCTATTTTGTTTTTTATTTTGATAAGGTGGTGATACCTCGTGGTCCAATCTCAGCCAAAGGTCTCCTCTTAGCATGTATTAAGGAACAGGATCCATGCTTGTTTCTGGAACCAAAGATACTTTATAGAGCTGCTGCTGAAGATGTGCCTACTGAAGAGTATACTATACCTTTGGGAAAGGCAGAAGTACTTTTGGAAGGTTAGATTATTATGCTTATTGATCAGAATATAATGAGTAAGGCTACATCTCTCTTAAATCAATAATGGACCAAAAGACCTACTACTGAGCCAATTGGAGAAAAAGTCTTAATAATTTGCCACCAATTGACACTCCTCTATATACACCCTGTCTGTATTTAAATAAAATGGCTTTGTGTTATGCATGAACAAAAAATAATATATAGTTTTTTTTATATTTTATTTTATTGTGACAACACTCCACCTGATACTACAGATAAATCTCTACAGACAGCAGTCGCCTCCGCTATGCCGGCTTGTACTATCTAGATTGCATACTCTCGTTATACCTGACTACTTTCAAACTGCTCCCGAAACGCGACAAGGTCATTTAATGCGTATTATATTCGAATGTGGTGGTACTTCCCCACGACGGCAGACTGCTAAAAACTATCATCAGTCTGCCTACCACTCTTGTTGCAGGCATTTATTTATTTCTATTTTCAGGCGATGCAGCAACATTGATAGCATGGGGTACACAAGTTCATGTGTTGTTAGAAGTGGCGGCCATGTTGGAAGAAAAACGCGGTACCAAAGTTGATGTTATTGATTTGCAAACTATACAACCCTGGGATGAAGAAACTGTTTATAATGTGAGTTTTTACTACAGTAATATACTGTATAGTGGCAGGTATAATGAAGGAGTGTTAAGTGCAAATGTATTATAACAAAAAATTTATCCAAAAAGATTTTTGTTCAATTCATTTTATTAAATATCATTTAGCGGTTTATTCTAAGTTTAGCTGGACCGCGGAGTCGTACATGTCTGCCGCCCAAATTGACAGTGCACAACTTTTCTCATTATATCTGGCTACTTCTAAGCTGTTCTCGGAGACGACTAGGTCACCTCGTGACGGGAGACTGGTTTAATAAATTAATAACTATCTTTAGTCCGTCTGCCTATCACGATTTTAACTTTTTAAAACTTTTTTCAGTCTGTAAAGAAAACTGGTCGTTGTTTAATTGCTCATGAAGCTCCAATAAGTAGCGGATTTGGTGCTGAATTGGCAGCCTCTATTCAGGTAAAGAATTTGTAGCGCCATCTAGTGAGATATTTAGGAAACTACACTATATTCTATACTTAGAAGCAATAACAAGAACGCTCTCCATGATCGTATAGTGTGAAGTTCTGAACGACTGTATGTTGTTGATTGGTTATTTAAAGCTAAAATTACGCGAACGTAACACTCCGCTTGATGTAAAGCGGTCCATGAACGGAAACAACTGCTACTACAGAGAAATCTCTATGGGCAGCGGTCGCCCGCATAGAGATGCGGGCCTGAGGAGACGAGTATGCACCATCTAGATTGACAGTGTATATTCCTCTCGCTATATCTGGCCACTTTACGGGCGTTACATTTGAAAGTGGTGGTACTACCCCAGGACGGCAGACTGAGTTAATAGCCATCATCCGTCTGCCTATCACTCTTTAATAGTGCTTATAGGCACTGAGCGACCATGGCACCAATGGTACCGATCAGAATTAGCGAGGTTCGAACAGCTAGACTGTGTATTGACCTTAGTGATATATTAGTTAGATGTTATAAAAATATTATTCTTATAGCATTGAGATATATAACTAGAGGCGCAAACCCCATACATTTGACATGAAAAAGCCGTAGGCCGTTTCAAACGATTTGACAATGTCAATCTTAGTGTTGCCGGTATAGTTAAAAATTTTCCACACACTAATTTTTTTTTCTTTAGATATTTTTATTCAGTGTCGATTATAATATATCTGGAGGCATGCATTTTTAGCTAAATAAAATAAAGTTCAATGTTTTAATTGTTTAATATAAGTTGAAATTATTCTTTCTTAAAAATAAAATATTTCTTTTTTTTATATTATAATACGGGTTATGGGAAACGATGTTTTACTAGCAACACTAAATGTAAAAAATATCCCTAATTTTATTTGTTTTTTTATTGTTTAAGGACAATATAGATGTTGAAAGGATATATTTACTTGTGAAACGTAATCCCGCTTTTTTTGTTGTGCATTTGGGATCGAGAATTGCACGTTTTCACCACATATTTGCCCATTATGAGTTTATATACGTCCTGTCAAATACCAACTGACAGAAAGCTTAATTATGGCTGTGGGCAGATCTTCACTCGCCTCACGTTGGGAGCGTTATTGCGCCTCTAGTATATATCTCAATGTCTTATAGACTTTTTTTTTTGTTTCAGTCCGAATGCTTTCTACACTTAGAAGCTCCAATAACGAGAGTGTGTGGATGGGATACTCCGTTCCCTCATGTCTATGAGCCATTTTATTTACCTGATAAATGGAGATGTTTGCAGGAGCTCCAGCAGTTACTTGATTATTAATTTTGCCTAGGCTTTATTTAATCACCTGAAAAGTTACGTCGAATTTAATAAACATTGCCAATTCACTATTTGCATTTATTTTTAGGTGTTTTTTTTTTACGAATAAAATTATTGTTGTTTTTGAAATGTTAAATATATATTTTAGTTACAAGTATTTTGTTTTATTGTATTGCACATTTGTAAAACAAAAACTAACCCTTTAGAAAGCAGGATAGCATATTAGGCGCCACCTAGCGGTCGCACTAACAACTATACGTGTGCGAGAGATTTGGCTAGTCCGCCTCAAGCTAGTGTACAGATAAATGTTTGTAGGCAGCGGTCACCTCCGCTATGCCGGCTTCACGCCTTGAGTATGCACCATTTAGGTTTGCAGTATCCAACAAGAATCGTAGTCTCCTTCCAAACCGCAATTAGGTCACTTCACGGGTGTTTAAAAGTAGTGGTACTACCCTAAGACGGCAGACTGGGCTAATAACTATCATTTGTCTGCCTACGACTCAAACCATGTGAGAATGAATACGATTGTGTAAGTATACAGTACACTATGAACGAAACTTGAAATAAAATTTACCAAATTAGGACTACGATTTTAATCAGCATCTGGTTATCTCACGAATTACAATAACGGCCATATTAAACCTTAAAAGTAAAGATATGTTAATAACCAATTTATTTAATTAAAGGCTATAAAATTAATGTTTTCGGTAAGGTTCTGTTCAGTGGTCGTTCGGTAGTGTTTGTTGCATGGTTATACACACACGTAATGTCCATTTTATTTATTGTTTAAAATGACTTCATTTTTAAAAAAAGTTTCACTAAGAAAATGGCGAATTACGATACCGTAAAGGCCACAAAATGTCGTAAACTTTCAATAAGATATTTTTTTACGAAACGACATAGGTATTTGTACGCGAAATTATGTACAATATATTTATTGAATTACATAATAACAATAACTGTTAACTTTGACACTCATTGCATTCGAACTTGCATCGAAAAAAAGAATTTGACATTCATCTGCAATGATATTTTGACACAATTTTTTACACATATAATTTATTTATTTTATGGGAAATAAATACGATATAATTAACGGGTTTATGTTTTATAAAATATGTAAATAAAAAATATAAAGTAGATATTATATGTATCTACGGTCTTACATTTTTTCAACTACCTTATTTCATTTAACGAGGATCAAGAACACGACAGTTTAATTATTAATTAAATTATGGTATAAATTAAAAGATAGAATACAAAAATTTCATCTTGAGCGCTTTGTAGTTTAGTGGAGCCTGGGTCATGTTCTGTCATCTGAGCATCCGTGCGCAAACGGAGTTCCATTACCACTTCAGCATACTTTTGTGTTTGCGCGGCGACATATTTTGTTTAATTTTCATCATAATTTAATATTAATAATCCCAGCATTTAAATATTAAATGTCAAAAATTATAATTCTAAAATGTCGATATTGTGTTTCGACATCGATGAATATTAGTTTATCTATTAATTACAATTTGTATCTCGTCAAAAAGCTGTCATAAAAGAGTAAGTATATATGCAATTGAAATATGAAACCGCTAATATTATTACATTATTACTAAAAAAAGGTCATTTGAGGTCAAAAACTTTACTCAATATTGTAGTCTGGCTGCGACGTATACGTATTTAGGTACATACAATTTTTTTTATATTGAGACTAGCTGTTGGTCCGCGGTGCTACCCGGGCTTATCAATTTAACAGCTCTCGAAGTATGAAAAATAAGAAAAGAATACCTCATATTTAACTTCGTTTTCATAGTAACAATAAATAATTTCGACCAAATTTGATTATCATAAAAACGGTTATTGTGAGTTAATCTTAAAAGATAGACATATACTGTCGCGGACATTTTTTTAGATAATTTAAAGAGGAATAATTCTTTCATACATATTTTTTGGGTATCTCGAACGGTTTTCGCAGCGCACGCAACGGAAGCACTCAAAGATGAACAATATTCCCCGTTTTTTCCACATTTTCGACTGTTTCTTCGCTCCTATTAGTCGCAACGTAATGTCATAGAGCCTAAAGCCTTCCTCGATAAATGATCTATCCAACACAAAAAGAATTTTTAAATTCGAACCAGTAGTTCCTGAGATTAGCGCGTATAAACAAACAAACTCTTCAGCTTTATAATATTAGTATAGATAATTAATTATTATTGATTGAGATGTATACTTCTCAAGCAGTACATGTAAAGCGCTATAAAGCATTATAAAACGTGAATAATTAAAATTAGTAACTTCCCCCCGAGACTATATTTTTAAGGACGATAGAATACGTGTAATTGACTTTTTTTTTATTTTTATTGTAACGTCACTCGGTGCGACGACGCAGTTATGAGAAAAGGGTGCTATTAAAGTTATGGCAAAAACTAATGTCACCGCCACCGTAAGGAGCCACGCAAAATAGTTTACTAAGTTAACGAGCAGTATTAATAGTGGCAAAGGTACCGAGCTAAAAAAATCGCCACTTTCCAGGTTTGGTCTAGTACTGAGTTTTATTAATTTTTATTACAAATAAAAATACTCAGTAATATAATATATCGTCACACCAGCCAACTGGAAGGACTGCCGATAGAATAGAAGAACTTCACGTAAGCTCTGTGTAGCTAGGACAACCTTATTGGCCCCCACCTATCTAAGTCCTACGACTATTTATTTTTAATTTTCTTTTTTTTTTTTTTGTAGCTCGGCATGTGACAACACTCCGCCTGATGTAAAGCTAGAGTGCGGAATGGAAACAACTACTTCTACAGAGAAATCTCTACAGGCAGCAGTCACCTCCACTATGCCGGCTTGAAGATTTTCTATGATTTTGTACAAATAAATTGAAAAAGAATATGTTGTATTTGTAAATTTTAGTGTTATTTTTAATACCTAGCGCATGTAGAATACGTAGATGCGGGCATTGAATTCACGTATGAAAGTATAATATAACAAAGAGAACAAGTGAACGTTTGAGTTACTCAAGACCTCGTGCTGTCTTAACAAGACAACGCTGCGAATAGATATTATATGCAAACACGCTACACTCTACACGATAATACACTTATTACTGTATTATTTATCAAATTATAGTACAAAAAATATTTTTTGGGTGTTTTTAATGCTCTCATTATTGGTACTGAGCGTCTGAAATACATATAAAGGTTCGAACACGGGTTTCATTGGTCGTGAGTTCACGCCTTCTACCGCTAGACCATGGTGTTTATCATTCCCAGTCATATTCAATCTTTAGGGAACCAAAAAATAAATACTTCCGAAACACAGAAGAGATAAACAAATATTTATATAATATTATTAAAATGAAGCGGAAATACTTATTTTATTTGTACGGTAGAAAAATATAGGTTAGGGTCTCTATACTATATTTTCTTCTTTTGTTTAGTAGAAATTATTAAAAATGGGATAGGATTGGATGAAAATACGATATCTGTTTTATTTTAATATACCGAAGGTCACTGCTGTCTGCAGAAATTTATCTGTAGTAGCAGTTGTTTCTGTTCATAAATTACATACTAACTTAACATTAGGCAAAGTATTGTCATATTCCGAGCTACAAAAATAAAAAATAAAATCAGCGCGAACTTATGCAATCAGTTAACAACAAAGTTACAATATTTTAAGGGAATTTTAGTTAAGTTGTTTATTGGACATTAAATATTACGATAGCTTGCAGAAAAAATATTAAATACCATCAACCCCTAATATTGAGGGAAAGATCTGCGCAGCGTACGGAAATAGACTAGGCGTGGGCGAATTCTGGACGGGGGCGGGCAGATGTTTGAATTTAAATGTTTTCTACAATCAATGTACATCTAATATGACCTTAATAATGACCAATATATATTTATTATATGCATGTAACGGATATATAGAAAAGTACCTTAAAATTAATGTAACATATATACTAGCGTGACATTTTAACATTGATTTTGCATTTGCTGCATTGATTAGAGATGAAAAATAGTATGAACAAGGGCAGTCTACTTCCACACTGCACCAAAGCGCGACTTCGTGGGTGTTGTTACACTTGCGATATCAATAATCTTTTCAAAATTCAAGTACAATCTTAGACAATTGAGACAATTAAACATTTATAATATTGTTTTATATTTATGGGTATCTTTATTAAAATTTTTGTATTTTATACTTACTCAATAAGCTGCAATTCTATTTAATTTATTTCTATTAATTTCTATGTATTTTCTGTTGTTTCGAATGCACTCCATTTATTATTTTAAAAACATGTAGGTAAACCTACAACATTATATTTTATATTTTCCAATATTTAAGTTTCGGAATTTCATATTCTTTTGTAGGTACCTTCGCAATTTCGTATCAAATTTTCTCACCTCTAGGGTGTTATATTACTTGAATTCTACCAAACGGTGAACGGAAGAGATTTTTCTTTGGCATCATGGATATCGTTAATCGCTGATGATAGCACAAAGGGTTGAGTAACATTATTTCATTGATTTGAGTGTTTATTCCTCACCGAGGATTCAAGAAAAGCCTCGTCGTGCCCAAAAATCGTGACATCGATTATCGTCAGCAGTAATCGAGTAACATGGTTACGAAATGACTATAAAATATGGAGTTTTACTTACGTATTAGTACTCGCTAGTATTGCAAATTGTCAGCCGTTCGCCGAAGTCGACCGGCTCCGCGTCAGTCAGTACGCGGCCGCGGTCGAGGGTGTCGCTTTCTGCGGTGTATGACCTCTTTGTGTTACGGAGTAACAAATTCGAAGCCGATTGCGTTCCAGTGTTTTTTTCATCAAAAAAGTACGTAAAGTTTACACGAGAATATTTTTTGTCGTTTAAGTATGAGCGTTATGGAAAGTGTGCGGCCGGTTTCCTGCTTTGTTTTGTTTAGCGAGTGGTTATTGCAGCAGTCCAATGCACCTGCTCTCGACGTTACTGTTTTGCCGTAGTAATTAATTGAAAAGTGATTGTAATGTGGTCATGGTCGCACCACACATGTCCGGCACACTTTTCACGAGACGCGTGTGAGTCTGGAGGACCGATATCTGCGTGAAAGCTTCGGGGAATGCGATCGCTTCAGATTAGCTTCGACCATTTGTTTTTGTAGCTTTAATACGGCGGCAATTAGGTAATGTGATGTTTGTGTTTGTATCGAGAGATGTCTGTTTATTGGAGTGTCGTGGCCGGTAGGTGCGTGGATAGATATTATTATAGGTGGAGGGTACACGGACGACAGACGGCTAGCACTTGAATACCTACGTTACTACTTGGCTATTTTGTTTTTCTGTTTGCGAATACATATTCTTGTATAGTTGTTTCTATAATAAACAAATTTGCATAGATAGGTACCGTTACACAGATTATTATTATCGCATAGATTATTATCGTAATAAATAATGCTTATAATTGATTGTATATCAATGATGTTTGCGATAGAAAACCTTTCTTTTTGTGTCTATAGATCGGAAATCTTTTAATTATTTTGTTTTATAGTTATGAGGCTAGAGCAAAGCTATGTAGGAAATAATAATATACGAGTTTGGAGCGCGGAAAAGTGAATCGCATGTTGTTTTTTTTATAAACATTCTTCAATTAACAATTTTATGACCATTTTACTAGTAGGTGCAATGAAATCGATATTTTTGTACAATTAAATTCACGATTTCTTATTAGATAACATTCCTTTAAAAAAAATTCTCCAATTTTATTTAGGGACTTTAAACTCAGTTCGGTTTCGGGGCAGTCCCATCATACCTTTAACATAGTAAATATTAAAAAAATCTAACATAACTTTTTTTTAAGATAACATAATCTAAATAGAACCTAAGGAGTAGGGTAACGTGAAATGTGCGCAGTTTAGGACGTATACTCTGCACCAATGTTATTTACGATTAATATAAACATAATATACCTAATATATTTTAATAAATTAATAAAATTGATAAGTTCTGTTAACTGAAGCTGGTGGACCATTAAAGTAGATACTCTAGCGGTGTGTTTAGTCTATTTACGCGGTTCGATACCTCATCGAAACTGCAGAATCCAGATTGGTAAAATTTATATAAAAAAGTAAGCATTTGTTTCAGCTCTGTTTGAGTTGTTCTTGTCCTGATACCCATTGCGTGTATTTGTATTTTTTATGATTAATAATATATAATATATTCGTATCTTAATGTAAAATGACGTTTGCAAGTTTATCTAGTATTTCTTCCTTATCTTATTTTTATTTATTGATTATACTTTAAAAGGATTGTTTATTTTCGGTATTATGTCAGTGTAATTTTGGTGATGTGGGAAATTAAGAATATACTTAGTGAGGTGAGGTGTTGAGTTGTTGTTTATTTTAGTATTTCCATTTGTAATATAGTGTAGTTATGGAGCTCTCTGGTCTTTTCCTTAAATGTCAAAGGTTCGCGGTGTATTTATTTACCCATACCTCAGTACTTACTTTTCATGCTCTTTCAGTTGAATTATAATCTTCACATATTTGTAGATATATATTCGGGTTAAACTACTTATCTATCTACCTACTTTATTTTTCTTGTATTTAAACATTATTGATAAAATATTTACATAGTTATTTTATTTAATATATATTTATTTTTAGGTTTAGTGTTTTTTTGCTTTAACAACTATGTAGAGGTATCAATTGCTGTTCGCTTACTTCTAGCTTGTTTACAGAATGTAATAAAAATAATATTTATTTATTTAGGTCTTCCTAAAGCTATTAAGAAACAAAATATAACAATATTAACGAATTAAATTGTCGAAAATTCCAATAAGTTTTTTCTATTTCGGTTTTTTAAGGATAGAGGTAACATACTAGCTACTTATCTAGTTAAATATCATATTAAAAACTTGTCGTTAACTCGGTTATAAATCCATATATACGTATATTATTTCACCATGTCGCCTATTATTTTATCCGTTATAAAGTCTATTAATATTCAAATTAAATTATTAACCTTTTCTGTCATCATTTTTTGTCGCACATTGTAAAACTAGTCTAGCGTACAGTCGGTTGAAGAAGCGACATGCAAAATGGTGGATGGTCTGTTTATTGGATTAAAATTGTTTAGCAATGAAATAATTTTTGTGTTGTGCGCTTAGTGTGTTTTGTCGCTCTTTTGGGATAAGCAGGGATTGTTTTTTTTAAATTTAGTCTAGTCTTCTTATGTTTTGATCTAGATTACAAATTGAGTAAAAGGCGGATATTAATGATGATGACTTTTTATTTTATTTTAATTTTGTAACAGTTATTCTGTGTCTGAGTGTACATTTGTTTTTTGCATTTTAATGTTAAAATATCGATTATCTAAGCGCTCATCTTTGTAACCTACTGACCACATTTTTTACACGAGTCGGTGTGTTTTTAACTTAGATTGGTAGTTAAGTACCTATACGTATTAAAAAAAAACCTCCCACTGTCTTACTCCTTTAGCCTCGGATCTTTGGAGAAAGCATCCTCTTGAGCCGGCATAGTGACAGCCACTGCGCTTATCATCAGGCTAGTCGTTGTCATAATTTTGTACATAACCATACATAACCAAGATATTAGTACTGAGATTCTTAGGAGATTCGAATACAGGTTCTATTGCGGGTCCATGAATGAAAACAACTGTTACTATAGAGAAAGTTCTGTAGGCAGCATTCGCCTCCACTATGCCGGCTTGAGGAGACGAATGTCTACTTTCTAATTGATCCCGAAACGCGATTAGGTCACTTCACGAGTGTTATACTTGAAAGTGGGGGTACTACCTCAGGATGGCAGACTGGAGTAGTACAACCATCATCAGTCTGCCTACCACTCTTTAATGATATTTGTTTGCTAGTACTGTTGTCTAGAATTTCTATTCGGAGTTCCGTAGTGAGCTGTCACATTCAATGCGTATTTATATCCTACGAGCACTAGAATTAGGGCACAGGGTTAGTCTTGAACACTATGGAGCTTCTGTGGCTTGGTGAAGCTATTAGCTCGCCACTCTGTTAATATACTTAGTACATATAGAGCCGCAGTGGTCTAGGCGGTAGAGGATGAACCTCACGATCGTCGAGACCCGTGTTCAAACCTCGCTAAATTTTGACCGGTAACTATATTATATACTCGTATATTTGGTCGCTGATACAAACACTAGCTTAGTGTATTACGAATCAAACTGTATGGCGGCTCCGAAGTTAAATACAAGTCGCTGCGTAGTACACAAATCGAGGTGTCAGCGGGGCACGATGAAAGTGCGAGGCAGGGCACACTCCCGGGTTCCCGCCCAAAGGTTATTTTTCTGTTGTACGTTTGTTTAAAATTCCGAGCCGCGATAAAGTTTGACGCGACGCATACAGCATTAAAAAAAATTATACGCTAATAAAATAATGTAAATGTATATAGGTAATTAATGTGGGTTATGTTATGTATAAATTAGAAAAAATAGGCACAATAGCGCAGTGGTCAAGTTATTGCGTAATAGAGGTTCACAGTTTGAATTCAAGTGAAAGTTGATGGCTTTAGAGAATTTTTTTTATACAAATATAACACTTATTTTTTAACGTTTAGAGTTCAAATTGCAATGTTTTTCTTGTATAGAGGTTTAGATATTTATTTTTTGATAAGATATATTCAAGACGTTTTGTTAAGATCTGGGTTCAAATCCAAAACGTGTACTGTGTAACAGTCCTTAGAGGTGATCTTCCCAGCCATATCTTTCGTTCTTGCTACAACATTAGATCTTTCAAGCGCAGTGTAAAGAGGTATCCTATTAAGCCGGCATAGCGGACACAATTGCTAATGGATCGCACTCTTTATCAGGCGGAGTGCGGCATTAGTGCTAAAATACATTTAAAATATAAATTAATTAATCAATACCTACATTTATACTATTACTAACATATCTTGTAGGTACAGTGGTTATCAACTCAAGGATAAACAAAAATATAACACCCATATGAGTTACGAATGCTTACTAAATATTTGATTTAACCGAGAATCGAACCCGGGATTCTGCATTTCATATTGGTTTTCATATATTATTTTTTTATATGGTTATTAATTATTATTGTTAACAAATAGGTACGTATGTAGGTAGGTATATTAAATTTTTGTTGTTAGCACTTGTGCACACAGAATGTTTAAAATAAGCTGATTTATACAATTAAGTACGTACTCGTTCATGTACTAACTACATTTTGTATTAAATTATAATAATAATATGTTATTTTATATTATAATATTTTTAATTATTTCTTCTAAGATATGTTCCTAAATGAGGAATGCGTGATTTTTTACCTACAATTTTCACCATGTTCATAATAAATTAATCTACAATTTTAATGTCAGAAATTAAATTTGTAAAAAACTTATTGCACAAAATATAAAATTACTAAAGATGAGTTTAATGGCTTTAGACGTTTTGGCAGTTAACCTTTGGAAGATGTAATCGGGCATTTCAGTGCACAAATAAATCAAAATATAGGTAATATAATAAAATTAGGTTGGTAAATAATATAATACATAAATATTTAAATTAACAAAATAAATACACACATAGTATTATGAAAAAATTACAAATTTAAAATCATATAAGCATGAGAAGTTTTGTCAAACACTCGAGCTTTGTGTCGTTGAGATTTTTAATTAGAAATGATGTCTTGCCGCGAAAAATGTAAATATGTATGTACACTAGCGTACATAATTCAGTGACGCACATCATTTGTTTTTGCTAAAGTGCGGTTGTGGAGACGAGTGACGGAGAAACATGTACAGGCGGTTGCAGGAGGAGACGAATATGCAACATTCAGGGTGCTAATGTCAGAAGACAATCGACAGTTGTGACTTGATCTAATTGAAAACAAAATGTATGGGAATTGACGTTCTATTGTCACTTAAGTGACAGTGAATCAAACGTCAAATCCCACGAATTTTGTTTTCCGAGTTTTGGCGACATTAGGTCTTGAATTATTTTCCTAAACTTGTGTTTCTTCGAGTGTTAATGTGTAATAATGGTGGATTATTAACCATTAAGTAGTGTGGTCAAACAAAACATTTGTTTCCATTTTCCCTCCAAAACTCTGTAGGAAGTTTCAGTGAACCACTTTGCTGAAGCGATTTTTGACTTGACTGAGACTTAACCTGACTGTTTAGTGTGATGAATGAATAACTCGATGCAAAATATTTACTTTGACACTGGCAAATTGTTATAATGCCATATAAAATTTAAAAAATATATAAGTTTTTTGTCTTTAGCCCCTGGTGGATAGTGTACAGTCCTCTCGTTATGCTCGGCTACCTTTACTACGTCACTTCACGGGTGTTACACTTGAAAGTGATGGTACTACTCTAGGACGGCAGACTGGGTTAATAACCATCATCAATCTGCCTACCGCTCTTAACTCAATTAACATACATTTTAATAATTAGAATTTTCATGGTTAGTTGTGTTATGATTTTGCAAATTGAATTCTGTCAGTTTTCACGAGGAAATTATCTCACGGCTCTTTACTCGTAAATACTCAAAACGTCATCTATCTATTCATGTGTTAAACTTTACTTAATAATTAGCTATGTTCAATTATTTTCATTTTTAGTGCGTAATAAACGTTATTTTGTTTTTTTCTAGTTTGCTCTATAGCTTGATATTTATTTTATGTATTGGACTGCCTATAGTGCCAGAAGAGGGCGCTCTATGAAGAATTTGGTCATGTACCGTAAGTGGTATCTAGTCGTCATTGTTTACGTTGGTATAGTATTAGTAGAATTTATCAAATTTTAAAATTAATGTGTGTCGTTACTTGTTTTGTGTTCGCGAGTGTATTGTAAAGGTCAACAGGTCGTTCGGATTGAACAAATAAGCAGGCCGGCTTAATTAAAAAGTTTTCGTTGCTCTTCTTTTGGGACTTCATGAATTTTAAATATTCCGACTTTACTTCCCATGGATGTCGCACGCAGGCTCAGAAGTATAATATCAAAACACGAACTATTGAATTAACCAGACGCGGTCTAGAATGTTTAATATTTTTAGCTTTGAGGTTTTGAAGTTTAAGAAAGTTACTAAAATTCAACCTAACCTAACATAAAAATACATGAATTGCAAATGTTAAAAAAAGAAATAATACCAAGGCTGTTGGTCTATTTAATTTATTTTTCAATGATTTATGGTATAACAACTTTTTGTATCGCGCGCCATTGCTATATCTATATGTATTATAAGAGACAAGGTGATATAGAATATATTTAGTAAACTAAGCTTACGAGCATTTATACTAGCCGTTGGGTTAGCCTCTGTTCGCCTGAGGAGACTCGTCAAGATGCACTTACAAGAACATAAGCTATGGTCATACGTTAACAAAAACAGGAACATATCTTACGCACTAAAAAGTGGACACCACAAATTAGGTCTATTTGACATACTTTTTGACACATTTTGTCTTCTTCTCATTGCAGTCCGGCAACGTCTTTTTATCTTTCTGTCTCCTGTGCATGAGTATCGGCACTGTAACGCTTTCAGTAGTAATCAACAGAGTACGTACCATGTTATGTTTTTTTTTTGTTTTAATCTAAAGCTATGGTAGACCTTTTAAGGTTGCAATTCCTATATTGAGTGATATGCAGACTGATGATGGTTATTAGCCCAGTCTGCCGTCCTGGGGTAGTACCACCACTTTCGAATTACACACCCGTGAAGTGACCTTGTCGCGTTTCGGGAGCAATTTGAAAGTAGGGTATGTGTCTGCATTGTCAATCTAGACGTCTCCTCAGACCGGCATAGCGAAGGCGACTGCTGCCCGTAGAAATTTCTCTGTAGTAGCAGTTGTTTCCGTTCATGGACCGCACTCTAGCTTTACATCAGGCAAGATGTTGTGGGCTACATAGATTACGCATTTATTTTAATGCTCATTCTAACAAAATGTTTTAGATGAAAAAAAAGACTAAAGAAGCCAATATTTGGTCACAGTGACGAAAGAAAACTCGTGTCAAAAAGCAAAAGTAAAACAGGGACATGACCGTTTTAGACACCGCGTTTAGAAGCGGTTTGCCTTGCTCTCTCTTCAGATATTATATTATACTGGGCCGACTTATATATATATGTTTAATTATTGTATATGTTTCGAGATATATCATGTGATAATGAATAGTAAATGCTATTTCTGTTACATTGTAATTAAAGTATCGATAACTTGTATCTATTTATTATTTTTAATGTATTAATTTTAAACTTTCGGATTGAATTTTTCTACTTATATTACTAGGCGTATCGTCATCGACACGTACAATTTATTATATTATTAAAATATTTTGTTGTCACAGTTTTGTGCATTGTTTAAAGTAAAGTAGAATATCAAATTTGACATATTTTGGTGACTGTTCTGAGAAGAACAAAAAAGCTTGTAAGATAAATCGTGTCTATAATAAAATAAATAAGTTTCTAGCAATCCTGAACAATACTTTTCTCATCGAGCCAGTATAGTGGAGGCGACTGTTGCCTGCAGTGTTCTCTGTAATAGCAGTTGTTTCTATTCACAGCTCACATTCATATATCTCAATGCGTCGGACATAAAAAAACGTAGGCCGCTTCAAACGATTTGACAATGTCGTCAGAGAGCTAACTGACAGAGAACCTAAACGTGGCTGTGGTCAGCTTTTCTCTCACGTCACATTGGGAGCGTTATTGCACATCTAGTTGTATATATGTGTAGCCATTACTTTTCCTTCGACCATTTCAAATAAGGGTATATTTTTGTAGTAAGTTAAGTATTAAATCGAGTTTTGTGGAATATTCCGTGCACGATTTCTGGATTAACTTATTTCCCAAAGTTACACATAGGAGGAGTGGATCCTTAACGCGTAACGATAATTGTTTACTATTGTTTATAGGAACAACACATGCTTAGTGGCCTTCTGTTGTCGATCCGCATTCGTGATAGATATATAAATCGGAAATTATATCTAATCACGCCATACAACCTTTCTAGTTCCGTAAAAATATCTACATAAATATAACTAGGTACTTGAATTTTGAATTTTCCGGGCTGGTTACCGCACCCAGACCATGGGGGTCCCTGGTGCGCCCTTCCGTACTAGTGCAAGCCATCCTATCTCCTCCACGAGGGTCAGTACGCCGTCGACGTTCCGGCACGCCTAAGGGACTGTTGACGTTGTCCTCAGGAATTTCCTTCTCGGTGCTTCAACGCTGCTGCACTCCAGGAGCACGTGTTGCACCGTTTCCTCCTGTTCCAGGCACCCTCTGCGTAGAGGGCTGTCTGTAACATTTATATTGTAGTACTGCCTGTTTAGGTACCTATACATACATCCAGCCTGCCGTCCTGGGGTAGTGCCACCACTTTCGAATGTAAAAATCGCGAGGTGACCTTGTCGCGCTTCGGGAGCAGTTCGGAAGTAGCCAGGCAATGAGAGGAGTGTGTACTGTCAATGCAGATGGTGCGCATTCTTCTCCCGAAGCCGGTATAGCAATTTGTTTCCGTTCATCGACCGCACTCTAGCTTTACATTTTTTTTATTGTAGCTCGGCATGTGACAACATTCCGCCTGATGCAAAGCTAGAGTAGAGAAATCTCTACGGACAGCAGTCGCCTCCACTATGCCGGCTTGAGGAGACGGGCATGTACAGTGCATACTTCTCTTCCGCGACAAGACATCAGGCGGAGTGTTCATATCTCAATAAAAAAAATTAGAAACTATTGCCCGGTTGATTGCGATTTTTGATGCTAATCTAGATTAAGGGTTATTAATATATTTAGATAATAAAATATTTGTATAAGCTTAGTTGAAGAAACAACCCTTAAATTCATAGAATAGGGGATAGGCGGTGTATCAATAAATGTTTGTTTAAAATAAACTTTTAACATAACAATTAATAAACTACTCCTTCATCTATCTGCTTACCCCTAAATTAAATATATTCAATCTATGTTTTCATTAAAACAATAGCTGGAGTTACCGAAAAATTGGGGTCAAAATATTGAGTGCAGTGACCGTGACATTGGTTGGTACAAGGTCATTCAGTGTTGCCAGACACTTGTTGCATTCGCTGGCGTGTTGCCAACATATCAAATACACCGGAACTTTCATATGAAATAATAAAATTGCTCGCGTGCACATAAACGAACGATAAATCATCGTATAATTTTCAATATTTCGGTTGTTTTTACTAATTTATTTGTGTTGCTTATAATTTCTTGTAAATAAAGATTAATTATTAGAACAAGCACAACAAAAAAAAAAAACTGTAATTTTATGAAATTAATATATTACTTAATAAACATTTTAACGACTAGGAATCGAACTTGGGACCTCTTAATTGAAGTAAAAAATTACATCTTTTTTTGTCTGCTTTTGCGTGGCTTTTAGTTCCACAAGGACTTCAGTAAGACTGCGCGCGCGTCTCCCGGCGGTTAATTTAGGGTTAATTTAAAGTATTTTTTAATTTAATTTAAAACAAATAATCGATAGACGTGATAGAACATATTACATACACAATAAAGACAAAGAAATTAAGCAATATTAAGTTATCAAAAGTTACGTCAAAAACAATCATTGATCCTTTCACTTATTTCGCAGTGCACTCCACAAAACACTATTTATTCAATAATATCACTTATTTCTCACGTAATAAAGTTCACGTGTAGACAAAAGGAAATATCCAACTATCAGTTAGGCTAATAATAATTAACCTACATCCCTAATAATGTATAGGTAGCAATTTAAATATTTACATATTAAAAAAACACTTTAAACTGGTCTAACTAGGTACTCGGCATATAAATGTCATTTCTTTACGTAAAAAATTAATAAAATAAAGTTGTTATGTATGTTAAATCTATTCCATACTTAAATGAATGTGCCCTTACCGATGAAATTGCCAATTTTCAATGCTAGCAACTTTGAACTCAAATATCTGGCGTGTGGTTCGGAATTCCAAATTCGAAATTAGTTATTAATTTGTTTTTGCGTCATAGGATTTTGCACTGACATCGTTTTATTCATGACTGTGAAAAATTGCAAGGAAAAAAAATTAATATAGCAAATAAATTTTAATTTAAAACAAATCAGTCAAAAAGCATTGTTTTATTCAAACCTAAACACAAAAGTTTAAGTGAGCTTAAGTTAAGTACTTTCACGTATTTAAGGACGGTATTGCTTAAAATTTGGGGCAAACGAGGGTCAAATGTCTAAGGAAAATGGGTCAGGGCTCCGAGGAAGGACGTTTAAAGAAATAAAAAAATCCCATTTGATCGATGTTTTACTAGTAATAATTTATTGAATTAAATAGCGTTTTTATTTGTATTTACTTATTTTTTATTATTTATTTATTAGCTACAATTTCGCACTCATGTTAATAACAAATATAGCAAACTCTCGCTCTAAATCTCAGAGGAATTAAAATACCTAACTAGTGCGGTCGTTGTCTAGTGGTAGGCGTTGAGTCACCTAAGACTCGAAAAGACCCGTGTTCAAATCTCGCTAAGTTCTTGCCCACATTCTTGGGCCCAACTTATTCCTAATAGTTTGGTAACAAAACAATATTCCAGAATAAAAATTTTTCATTAATTTATTTCGATTTTATCAACACATCATTTACCAATCAATATGCAATACCAATTATTAAAGCTTTTAGCTTTTGCTATAATAACCTCAAATATTGTATCAGAAAAAGTCTAATTACTCAATAACTAGGATGAAAAAAATAAAACTCCAAAAGGTTGGTGATAAGGAATACAGATTTATTTTCCTACAGAATGAACTAAAAATAATTGTGAAACTAGAAAAAAAAATTGTGGGCCCATTTCTCTTAGGCCCTTTGTATACACAAAAAAATCGAATAATAATATATTTTGATATAGGAAACTCCAAGGAAATATTTGAAAAAGTCATGAAAATTTGCGATACACTTGTTGCATCCCCTTTACCTTGACCCGGTTAACTCAAGGACACTTGTTGCTTTCCTAACTTTGGTATGAACAACCCGTATGTCTAAATAAAAGTCTAAACACCATATATAAAGATAAAATATCTAGTTTATTTTAGCATATTTATTATGGATATAATTATTAACCTGTGTGTGTAACTTTAAATAGATAAATAAAGTTTATTATCATTATTATTATTAAGATTTTAGACGAAAGGACAATGTCCATTTTTGGGTCCACTTGATATCAAACAGTTTGTTATCAAAACAATATTCCTAAATAATTATCTTATTATTTCATTAATTTATTTCAATTATATCAACACATCGTTCACCAATCAATAGTCAATGTTTAGTTACATAAAAACAGATATCATCAATTATAATTAAAGCTTTTAATTATTTTTTCTACAAAATAAACTAAAAATCGTGGGCCCATTTCTCTTGGGCGAATGGGAATTCTCAATATGCATATAAAAAATAAATCAACGCATTATTTTGAGCTAATTTGTTTCGTTTAGTTCTTGAATTTTTTTGTGTTGTCTAAAATATATTTGTTTTGTAGACACCGAGGCATTTTTTGTACGCATTTTTAATGAAATATCTTGGAATATAAATGTACAATTAAATAGAGCAGTCTGGCAAATGAAAATACATATTGCTTTTTGTTAATTTTTCACTAAAATGGTTTTAATTTTCAGCTCTGTACAATTTCTTGTAGGTTTCTGAAATTAGCAGCAGAATTGAGAAAATGCTCTTCATTTTGTTCTTTGTTTTGGCACTTTATTGTTGAGATGTTTTTTTTTTTTGAGGTTTTGGAGGTCTCGAAAAATATTTCGTTGTGTCTGTTTATAAAATTGGAAATATATGAACATTGTATGATGGAAAGGCGTTATGTATGTTTTTTTTATTGTTTTCATCGTACGGAAACAATTGTTACCACAGAAAAATTTCTGCAAACAGCACTCGCCTCCGCTATGCCGGCTTAAATAGACGAATGTGCACCATTAGGTTGACAGCGCTACTTGACAGTAGCTACTTCCAAATTGATTCCGAAACTAGGCCACTTCACTTGAAACCACTCTGTAAATTTTTTCATACCTTTTATTTTTAAAGTGATAAAAACTCACCTTAATAGCTATAATAAAGACAAGGAGTAATTTAAGGAATTTGTTACAGGCGCTTGAAAAGTGTATCCAAGTGTGACCACCCATTATGTAGTGATAGCTGACACTGTGATCAAAATGAGTTTAACCGACATAGCTGACGCGGTCGAAAGCGATTTATACAAATATGAAACGACCAGGCAGATCCCAGAGATCGTAACGCCTGACGATATGAACGAATCGGGTTATAACGGCTCGGAAAATTCTTACGGGGAGAGACGCGATTCTAAGGAAGGTTTCGCGGGTGAAGTCGATAGTGATAGTGGGGTGGACGGAGGTGCTAGTAGCGGGTGCAGTACGGCTGATGATTGTCCAGTCGTGTCTGTCAATGATGTGGTGGCTTACTATGATGACATACGTCCGCGGCGGCGACATGTACCACAACTTAATTTTTATCATCTCGATATTGAGAGGATGGCGCTTGATATACAGGTTAGTGCATTTGTTTATACTATAATGACATTTATTTATTATATTAGAGAAAAAACAGATACAACCAGTAATAGATGCAAAGTATAATACGAGAAAGATTATATGAGCTAGGAACAAAGAAGAATGCCCATTTTTGGGCCCATTTTCATACCTAATAGTTTGGTAACAAAACAATATTCTAAAATAATAACTTATTTTTTATTAATTCATTTAATTATATCAACAGATCCATAGACAATGTTTAATAACATTAAAAACAGATATCTTCAAATATTAAAGCATTAAAAATAGTAATAACCTCAAATATTGCATCAGAAAACATCTAATTACTCAATAACCCGGGTGAAAAAATTAAAACTGATTGGGAAGTATATTATATATTTTTTTTAGAAAAATTATCGACAAACTCGAGAATAAAAATAGTGGGCCCATTTTTCTTAAGCGAATGGGCATTCTCCTTTGGATTATATTAAATCAAATCAAATCAAATCAAATAATTTATTTACTAGTTATGGGTTAGTAACAATGGTCTTATTTCTATGTTAGTGTTTCTCCATAACTACCCATTTAGGTGTGTAAATGTCAAAAGGAATAATAATAATAATGTCAAATAATAATAATAATAATAAAATTAAAAATAATAATAATAAAATTAAAAATAATAATAAAAAATTAAGAAATTATGTCAAATTACCTTTATTAAAATTACCTATATTGCTTTTATTAGCATGAACATAAATATTTATTTAATATTAGGTTTTATAATAGTTTCCCTTTCTTTTTACGACGTTCTTAAAGAGTACGTATTTGTAGAAAAATATAGCATAATTTAAGGCATGATGAAGCATCTGAATGATAAGTAACATTCGTTTCATCTTTTGTTAATATTAACTGGGTAATTCCTGTCTTTTGCATCACAATTTGAAAGGAGATTTTCAAATTGCACACTTTAAAAGATGACCACTATTCATTCGGTTTTAAAATTATCTATAGACTTATTTGTTAGGATTTTTTTTTCTAAATTATCCCAGTTTGTATATTGTATAATTATAACACGGTATAATAAAAAAAATACTACAATTTAGCTAATACGGTCAATTCTATAGTGTAATAAACTTAAAAGACATATTATTGATGCATTTCTTTCCTGTTTCATTTCTGATACTTTTGACAGCCAATAGAAACTAGCTTTGATAACCTTGAGAAAGGTGTGTTTGGCGCGCTTTTACCCGGGAAGGTTGAGATGTTTTTTTATCCCTTTCCTTAATTAGTGTAGTGGTGATTATTGTGTAAAATTGGTGTTATTTTGCGTAATTTTATGCTGCGCATGTGAGTAATTGTGGAAACATTAAAACTCACTCTATATGAGGCAATGGAAGCGGTTTTTTTTGTGGTTATCCCACGCCGTGAAAACGCCCATATTGTGACGTGACCGGGTGAATTGCCGCCAAATACTCCAAGAAATCGTTAAATTGTAAAACACCATTGCAATTTGATGCAAAAACATCAAGAATTTACTACTCGACATTGGCAGAATTGTCGTTGTTATGACATCTGAGGCCATTTAACAAAAGAAGAAGAACTTTGAGGAAACTTTTATATTAACAAATTTAATATAGACTAAAAAAATCGTACAAAATGAAAGTGATACAAATTAGAGCCCTTATTTTACTTACTTCATGGGGTATATTTATGGAGCCCTCATTTCGATTGAAGAAGATAATTGTCGTCTGTAGTCGATCACGCGCAAAACAATATATTAACAAATTTAATATAGACTAAAAAAATCGTACAAAATGAAAGTGATACAAATTAGAGCCCTTATTTTACTTACTTCATGGGGTATATTTATGGAGCCCTCATTTCGATTGAAGAAGATAATTGTCGTCTGTAGTCGATCACGCGCAAAACTATTCGTTCTAAATCAGCGTTAAGTTGTTGAAATAGGTATCAGTAGCGACCCAATCACGTTTCAGAGTTAGCTAAGTAGCCGGGTATAGCGAGAGAAATACTGTCAACGTCAATAGTATCTAAAAATTCGACTCCTTAACCCGGCATAGCGGACGCTACTATTGCCTGTCATTTGTCTGTGATAGCGGTTGTTGCCTATCCTTGTGGGTTAGGTAGGTTGTTTACGTTGTCCTTGTCCTGATTACAAAACAATATACATTTTTTTTTTCAATATATATTTTTTGTTCTCGTAGTACAGAAACAGTATTCTTATATGTGGTCAAGCGGTACCTATTTACTTTTAAGTGAAGTTCACGTCTATAGATACGGTTGTGAGTTCATTGAGCAACTTTACACAGTTAAAGTAACAAATTATAATAAACTGGGGAGGTATTATGAATGTATGCATTTTACAATTACATAATGATATATATCTTACATTGTATTCGATGATTATTTAAGTTACTTTTTATGTATTCTTCTTCATTGACTCGAATCATAACGAGAGGAGTGTGGAACTTTCAATCTAGATAGTGCATACTCGTCTCCACAGCGGAGGCGACTGCTGCCCGTAGAGATTCCTCTGTAGTAGCAGTTGTTTCCATTCATGGACCGCACTCTAGCTTTACATCAGGCCGAGTGTTGTCTCATGCCGAGCTACAATAAAAAAACATCCTTCTTAAGGCTGCCATTGGTCTGTTATTGTTTCCAGCGTTCTACTCAGTAATTATTTAAACTACAGGATATAAAGTTTTACCTCTCTGAACTGAAACAAATGCTACTACAGATAAATTTCTACAGGTTACAGTCGTCTCCGCTGTGCCGGCCTGAGGGGATGTATGTGCACTTTCCCGATTGTCAGTGCAATGCGTCTGGCTACTAACAAACTGTCTCTTAAACATGTCTTATAAATAAATGTGATTTGAAAATCGAGAAGTGAGTTCTAAGACTCATCATTTGCGCGTAAGCGGAAAGTGTATACAGGGTGAATTTTTCAAGTGGGCTTTCATGGCCAAATCCTAAACTATAAGAGATATCGAAAAATGCTGAAAGGAGTCTCGATGCCGATTTTGATTAAAACTAAAACTGCATTATTAGATTTTTGATAAATCCATTTTCCCGGCCAGGAATCGAACCTGTTGATTTTGAAAAAATAAAAGCACTATATTTTTGCACCATCCGATAGTGTTCCTGATAAGGATCAAATTCTGGGAAGTAATGATATACGGCAAACCAAAGAAAAGTGTTGATTTTTAACAAATTGTCTCTTATTTCCATGTATTTATACATTACCGGTACATTGATAACATTTATTATAATTTATGATAATTGAAAATCATCATATTGATTTAAAATCTCGCGCTCTTCGAGGTTAAATGAAAGGAAAGTCTTGATTTTTAGCAAAATAATGATTTTTTTTAACATTAAGTAATTAAATCTTAATTAATCAATTGTTCAAAATGATAGCCATTATTTTCAATACATAGCTGAACTCGACGCCTCAAGGAGTGTACCGCATTCCACATCACAAGGTTATTGATTCCGTTCAAAATATTCCCTAACGCTAGTTTTAAGTCATCAATTTCATTGTACGTACATTTGTAAATTTCGTTTTTGACATCCAGAGAAAATAATCTAAAGGTGTTAGATCTAGCGACCTAGCCGGCCACGGCACAGGACCTTAAAAATTAATTTATAGTTTTTCCTACGTTTCAATTGTTTTCTTTTTAATCATGGCTTTTTACCTCGAAGAGCGCGAGATTTTAAATCAAAACATAATAAATGTAGTAGGTAATGTATAAATACATGGAAATAAGAGACAATTTGTTAAAAATCAACACTTTTCTTTGGTTTGCCGTATATCATTACTTCCCAGAATTTGATCCTTATCAGGAACACTATCGGATGGTGCAAAAATATAGTGCTTTTATTTTTTCAAAATCAACAGGTTCGATTCCTGGCCGGGAAAATGGATTTATCAAAAATTTAATAATGCAGTTTTAGTTTTAATCAAAATCGGCATCGAGACTCCTTTCAGCATTTTTCGATATCTCTTATAGTTTAGGATTTCGCCATGAAAGCCCACTTGAAAAATTCACCCTGTATAATAGGGTTTTTTTGCGTATTTACGTGCTGTCAAAGTCGAAACAATCGTATTGTTAGTGAGATTTTAGGTAAAAAAATCTTTGAAGTTTAGTTAGCGAAGTCCACTCTCAATGGATGGTGCACGTTTGTCTCCTCAAGCCGGCATAATGAGGGCGACTGCAAATCCGAAAGGCATACGAATAAATAAACATAAATTTTTAAGCAAGTAATATAACTTTTTTATAAAGAAACATAAAAACAAAATTAACTATAAAAATGTACCTAAATATATAAAAAAAGGTAAATATAGCTTATAGTTTATGGCTCTAATATAAGTGAATCAGTTTGAAGGTATTCGTTTACAGAATGTCATGGTTTGAAAGGCAACCTAACATTTCGTAACTAAAATCATGGTGCGAAGTCAATATCGATACTCTTCATTTTAAATAATTCAACAATTATCTCTAACATATGCTTTAAACATGTATACATTTTTTTTTTGTACCTGACACTCCATCTGATTAAGCTAGAGTGCGGTCCACGAACGGAAACAACTGCTACCACAGATAAAATTCTACAGACAACAGTCGCCTCCCCGTAAGGTTAACTTGTTGGGAAAGCCGGCATAATTGTAAAAGCAGTTGTTTCTGTGCGTGAACATAATTATATATTAGGCTACTATAAATATGTCGGAACGGTCATGAATACGGACTCTAATTTGAACGATTACGGGAACTAACTTGGAACAAAATGAATACGTGGTCATGAGTACAAGCACTAACTGAATATGAAACAAAAGCGTCGTTACGCTTTGACAGAGTCTCTGAAAACACGTCACGCGGAGGGCACGTTAAGACTTGTTTGTCCGGAGGAACTGTTGTGTTTCAGCATATTTTGCTTAGTTATCGCCCACAAATGGAGGATAGAAGCCTTGGACCGCTCTCCCGTTCTGTCAAATAAAACTCAAGAGGAGTCGTGGATGGGTACAAATGTCTCATGAAGCCGGCATAGTGGCGTAGAGTAGACTGCTACCTCATGGTGTCACTCTAGCTTAATACTACATAAAGAAAAGTAAAAATGTAAGTATGGTAATATCTGTCAATCAGTGCGTACTAAAAGAAAACCATGTCAATCGCTCCCAAGGTCTTCTAAACAATAATAATACTGACTTAATTACTACCAACTACAATTATCTCCCGCGCACACGTCACAACACATAAAACAAGGCACACTCACGCGATTATACTCTTTATTTGCGAACAGTTAATTGTCACAATGCCGTGTATTGTTGTTGAAGATATGACGTTTTGTTATGTAAAAAATTTCAAACTTATTATGAACAGAGTGAAGCCTTATATACGTTGAAAAATCGATATCATTACACTAACCAAGGGCAGTTGTTACTCGTTTCAAAGATAAAAATATGCATAATTCACTCATGTAATAAATTTATTACATTCCGGCATAGCGGAGACGACTGCTGCATGCAGAAATTAATGTTCGTAGCAACCGCGTTCACACAGGCTGCCAACCTATTATAAAAAAGGAGTGTTTGACGGCCATTCGCGCGGGAACGTCGAGCTAGTGTTTACTGAAGGGAATTAAAACATTTTTTCTCCTTAACCCGTAACGAAATTATCTTAAAATATATATGTTAATCTACACTATATAAAACATGTCCTCTTCATTTAAAAATAAATAAATAATAGTATTAAATATCATTAATATTCATTGAAAGTAAACCTTGTTTTAGAAATATAAAACCATTGTTCTTTTAAACTATATTAATAGCTAGGCTTTTTTTTATTTTCATCATGATCTTAGACAATACAATACCTAGGGAATCTTCGGTTTATTTTATTTTCAAATAACTTTTCAAATTATTTTTACATAAATGCGTGAGCAACCCCTCTGTCGCCCAATAAATCAGTATGCGAGGAGCAAGGTCAATGGCGTATGCCGTATATCCAGCTCTTAATTTGTGTAATAATGATTCGCTCTATATATGGTGCAGTAAGCGGTAATTTTTTGTGGCATTTCATTCCGTGAAAATGTTCATGTATTGATGTTTCTGAGCAAAATGTTGCTGCCAAACACACCAAGAAAACATAGATTTACAATGCAATGTAAAAAAGAGGAAATTATAATTAGTTGCCAAAATAAAATAAATAAATAAATAAATAAATAATACCGAAGACGTGACTATGAGCTTTAATATTCATCACATTGTAAATAACTAAAAAAACGAAATTAAATTTGATAAATAATACGCACAAAAATAAATTAGAAAACTGAAAACGTAGCTGTATGGACTTGGATATCTTTGCCTTTCCAAAATGGAAGAACAGAACTAAAAAGATAAAATTAAAACTATAACTAAACCTAAGAGTTTTTGGCGGCCATCTTGAGACGTCAGGTTATCTGTCTTGAATAATTTTCCTAAGCTTGTGTTTCTTCGAGTGTTAATGTGTAATAATGGTGAATTAATTATTAACCATTAAGTAGTGTGGGCAAACAATTCAAAAGAAGGGAACCTGTGTTTCCATTTTCCCTCCAAAACTCCCTAGGAAGTTTCAGTAAAGATTCTACCACTTTACTGGATCAATTTTTGACTAGACTGAGACTCGACCTGGCTGTTTAGTGGGATGAATGAATGACTCGTGATGCACAATATTATTAACTTGATGCAAAAATATTTACTTTGACAATGGCAAATTGTTATAATGCCATATAAAAAAAAAAAAACCTAAGTATAAGTATGTCCAACAAATGAAGAAATTTGTATGTGAATTTGAATTTATTAAGGATGTGTAATGTATCTATTTATAAATAATATTTTAGCGTAATATATTGGAGATGTCAGTTGGTACAGTCACGATTCTAACATCGTGTCTCACGCGACAACCGTTGATGATATTAAAACAATAATAGAAC
This sequence comes from Tinea pellionella, assembly GCA_948150575.1. NCBI lineage: Eukaryota > Metazoa > Arthropoda > Insecta > Lepidoptera > Tineidae > Tinea > Tinea pellionella. The sequence goes on along the minus strand of OX411251.1, from coordinate 8,933,938 downwards.
ATATTTTAATCAACTCAACTAATATAAATATATATGAAAGTCAGTTTGTTTATCACGCGCTACTGAACCGATTTTATCGACATTTTATATATAATGGTAGGCTTATAATGGTTTTATTAGCTCAGTCTGACATCCTGGGATAGTACCACAATTTTCAAGTGTAACAACCGTGAATGTGTGCGCAAGAGCTACTCGTACATAACCTAGTTCTACCGTCCCTTTTCTTTTATCGGACGTCCAGACACCCGGAGAGGTACCATCCATTTATGGTCCAAGTTCCAAAAGTACGTACGAGGCGTTTTGACAACAAGTTTCTCGTGCGTACTGCGAAACTGTGGAACTCTCTCCCGGTGTCTGTGTTTCCCGAGAAGTACAATATGGGCATCTTCAAATTAAGGGTAAATAGGTAACCTCATAGGCAAGCGTGCTCTATCTTAGACCGCATCACTGCTTAACATCAGGCAGGGTGCGGTCAAACGTTTGCCTATTGAGCATAAAAAAAAAGAACCTTTGGATGCAGAAAGATATAACGAGTCGAGGCGAGTCAACCTGGATGATGCACATTCGTATTTTAAAGTCGGCATAGCGGAGGAGATTGATAGCAGCAAAAGTTTTTCTGTGTTAGCAATTGTTTCCGTTCGTGGACTGTACTCTCAAACGGAGTATTATCATATGGCGTTTGTCTATAATAATAAATAAATAAATAAAAGTCGCGGCGATACTACTGGCAATTTGGCATCAGAAAATATACGATTGCATAAGTTCATGCCAAACAGCGTGAACTGTGATAATACTTCTCTTCTTAATAAAGCAATCGCTTTTATTAATTTTTCCATAAGTTTTCAGTAACATTTTATGCAAATATTTAAATTAGTTTAAAATCTTAAAGCTTTTCCAAGTAATAATGGCTATTTTGCAAAATTAAAATTTGCACTAACGTTTGAAGTAGTTTTTCAATCTTTAATTAAATAAAAATGCAGAAGGCAGGTTTTTTAAAATCTTTATTTAATTAGGAGCTTACGCTGAAGCATCAAAAACTGAAACATAAATATAACTAAGAGTTTTGGCGGCCATCTTGAGACATCAGGTTATCTGTTTTGAATTATTTTCCTAAACTTGTGTTTCTTCGAGTGTTAATGTGTAATAATGGTGGATAATTATTAACCATTAAGTGTTCGTGAACGTGCGTGAGTGTGGGCAAACAATTCAAAAGAAGGGAACCTGTGTTTCCATTTTGCCTCCAAAACTCCCTAGGAAGTTTCAGTAAAGATTCTACCACTACTGGAGCAATTTTTACTTGACTGAGATTTGACCTAACATTCTGTGTGATGAATGAATGACTCGTGATGCACAATGTTATTAACTTGATGCAAAAATATTTACTTTGACACTGGGAAATTGTTATATGCCATATAAAAAAAACTAAATAATAAAAAAAATATATAACTAAAACTAATCCATGAATAAATAAACAAAAACAATCTATCTTAACAAAAAAAAAGAAACAAATTTATATAATTCTATAGCGGCTACTGAATCGTGCTGGGACAACATACTGTTGTATGTGCCCATATCCCATTTGTTTATGCAAAATTTACTATGGAGCCACTGTCCAAAAGGCATACTCCATATATGTATGTATTTTGTGGACATTAATATAGTGAACTAAAGTACTAATAAACAGCCTGAAGACATTCACGGTAAAGTCAATTGAACAGGATAATGTTTATTGTTTACATATTTTTTTATTTGTTTATTTACTTCTACTTATATAAACAAGTACTCCGTCGTAAATAACTAAATGATTTTTGCTCCAAATTTTTTTTTACATATTTTATTTATCTTTTAAGTCTATTTTTGTTACAGCTTGAAGTTAATTTTTAAGGATTTTCTTTTATTCTTTTAATATTGAATAATTTTTATTTAGAGCAGTCCTGGCCAATCTGTATCAGTGCTAGTCCCTCTACTGAGTTGCATCCTAGTGCTCGTACGCGTGGTAAATAAAATACCTTTTTTCCCAGCGGAAAATTTTGACCAATGAAGATTTTAGTATATTTTTGTTGGTATCGCCCGCACGCATTATGCGACCAAGAAAAGAAGTGATTCGGCCGCATAATGCGTGTTGGCGCTAACACAAAACAAATCGTCTCGCGGGTCATTTTGCAGACGTGTAACATTGCAACGTTAGGTCAACGTGTTCTTAAAAAAAATTAATAAAAACACAAAAATTTGTTGTTATACTTTGATTCTATTATAATAATATTTTTTCAATTAAAAAACATATGTTTGTTCCGTACAAAAATATCAATAAAATAGAAAAACTCATAATGATAATTATTACCTAATTACCTCCAGGTACCTGGGCCGAAAGTTGCCAGGCCTGACTTAGTGAGACATCTAGAATTATTTGTATTGATTATTCTAAAAATAGTTAACTATACATACATAATGTATATTTTAAACTCTTGAGATTTGTATAATGACACTTGCTTTCAGGCGTTTTTCATCGAACTATAATTGAAACATTTTGATCACGTTTTATAAACACCCCATTACTTATATCAAGTTTATTTATTTACTTAAGGGCGAAAGACGTGGGTTCTATTCCCACCTCAGCAAGCTGTTTGATTATTTTCAATTTTCATATTACGTAATTTATACAAGGCAAACCCAGAAGTGTGCTTTCCGATCGTAGACATCCTCATGAAAGCTAGGCTGCCTAGTGCCCATAACCGTCGGGCGTGCATGAAGAGAATTGTGGATGTGAAGGAAGGGAGAGTGTTGTGTTAGGATCGTGGCAAGTGGCGTTCCATTGTCACTGCCTATCCCTGTGGGAAAAGGCTTAATGTTGAAAATGGGGGAGATTTAAACACGACGGTTATTGATTCGCAATCCACGTCTATACCAAGTCGGCCACGGTCGCTCGATAAATAGTGAAACCAATTTTAATCCGCGAAATCTAAACACTTTATAGTGCACTTACTAAAGCAATCTATGTCTATTCTGACGTCATGATAATAATAATAATGATGAAAAGTAGTACCGGAAATAATAACAATTACTATGCCAATTTTACTATAATCACTAACATTTATTCGTTTTCCTTTTATTTTTGTGTGAAATAGTGTGTTTTATGTTTAATTCATACATTTTTTATGCCTATACTACGATTGTATTATAGGCATTGAGCGACCAAAGTACATTAGCGAGATGTGAACACGGGACTTAACGATGTTCACTGCTTCTACCACTAGACCTCGGTCGCAATTAATACCAAAATTATGATTCCATAAACTTTAGTTACTTACTGTCTATCCCAGTAAGACTATCGCCCGAGATTAAAAATCAATCTTGATCCTTTTTTGGCTAACTCAGATAGAAAAATATATCTAGATTTTGAGTGAAAGGTGCCACTAACCAATCTATCGATCGAAATTGCAATCTGTCAAAGCAATCTATTAGTGAGAGGCCGGATTAAAGATTAGAGATTGGCTTCTGTAAAAAAAACTGCAATTTTTAACATCCAATTATCACACTTAAGTATGACATTGTGTCTAATATCTGGAATTGTTTTAAAACAATAGTCGCTCTCACTATACCGGCTGGCTGTTAGTCATTAGGTAACTTCACCCACTCCACTTAAACATGAAATCCACTAAACCGTGGAACATTCTTTCTACTCACATCTTTCCTCCTACCTACTAACCTGCAATTGGTGATCGATTCAGTAAGCCGACATATCAGACGCTACTGCTGTCTGTAGCAGTAATCGTCTCCGCTTATGAGTCTGGTCATATTACAGAATATTATCAAAAAATAAACACACTCGCACTGTGCGGGGAAAGCGTCCGCATTGTGTTGACAGAATTGACAGCCGAACGAAACGGTTCTCCAGCCGTCGGCGCTCATAGACTTCCACTGTGCTTACCTTCAGGTCAGGCGAGGTTACATGTCACGTAAATATAAAAAAAAAATTGTAGCTCGGCATATGACAACACTCCGCCTTATGTAAAGTGCGGTCCATGAAGAAATATCTACAGGCAGCAGTCGCCTCCGCTATGCCGGCCCGAGGAGGCGAATATACATCATCTAGATTGACAGTGCACATTCCTCTCGTTATATCTGTTGCTACTTCCATCTGTTCCCGAAACGCAACAAGGTTACATTCGAAAGTGGTGGTACTACCCCAGGACAGCAGACTGGGCTAATAACCATGATCAGTCTGCCTACCACTCTTTAATAGATAACATTTATAAAATAATGCACGTAGAAGATGCCTCTATGGATAGCGGTTTAATGACAAATTTAATATTTACGAGTGAAAAAAAATCGTGGTAAAAAACCTATGATCGACCTTGCATTCATTGTACTTCATTTTCCAACATCGTCATATCCGTTAAATGGAAATACCTACCTACTAATGATAGGTACAATATTACTTTTGACTTTAAGCAATTTCATTTTTTTTAACTTTTTTTTTTCGGCATGTGACAACACTCCGTCTGATGTAAAGCTAGAGTGCGGTCCATGAATAGAAACAACTGCTACTACAGAGAAACCTGTCCGGGCAGCAGTCGCCTCCACTATGCCGGCTTGAGGAGACGAGCATGTACCATCCAGATTGACAGTGCACACTCCTCTCGTTATACCTGGCTACTTTCAAACTATTCCCGAAACGCGACAAGGTCACTTCACGGGTGTTACATTCGAAAGTGGTGGTACTACCCCAGGACGGCAGACTGGACAAATTACCATCATCAGTCTGCCTACCACTCTTTAATAGTGCCTATAGACACTGAGCGAACTAAAATTATGCATGACTAGCTGACAGCGGCCGGCGCTTCTCGGACTTATTGTATGGGATTTAATTACGCGATTTACACTGGAAAGTGGTGGTACTACCCCAGGATGGCAGACTGGGCTATACATAGTAAAATGTAGCTTGGGTCCTGTGACACATGAGAAATTTGGGCTTATTAAAAGAAGCTTGCACCAACGTTACACCGGAGAACTGCAAAAGTGTTGTGGAATGAACCAAACGCGTCATAACTGAAGACTGGGAACGTGACCTACGTCTTGATAATTTACGCGAAAACGAATTAATTATAAATCTCCAAGATTATTCTAGCGACTCTGATATGGAAGATGATGATGATTTGGGATGTACTCCTCTATTATCCGATTCAGAATAAATGAATACTCTTTGTTGATATATACATGCATTTTCATTCTATTCTCATTCTCGATATAATATTAAACTCTTACACTAGCACATCCCTAGTAAAGTCATTTTGGCATCTGTCATAGGACCCAAGCTAAATTTTACAAAGTATAATAATAACCATCATCACTCGGCTTACCACTTATTGGTTTATTTAAGGCTCAGTTTTCTATAATTTTCGTGAATTATGTTATTAAAAAATATTAACTATTATTTTTTGTAATGTTGCAAAAAAACAACATTTTTGAGTTTAAGTTTAATAATTTTCATACAGCATAATCCGGTATGATAATATACTTGCGCACGCGCACCGCACGGCCTTGTGGCTGCAGTTCCGTGAAAGGCGATCGTTGCACACTGATCATGAATATTGCTTTAATGTTACAAATCAAAAATTTAGTTTTGAAACGTTTATTAGATGAATTATTTTAGTTATTATTGTTTCTAGCTATTTCTTTATTTATTATTTGCTCTTTTTAACTTACTAACATAAAAGGATATAAGTTTTTTTTATACAAACAGAATATTATTGATCATAAATTGATCTAAAATAAACAATTTATTTATTTATTATTCAATACACATTACTTATGAAAGCTGGGCTGCCTGGTGGCCATAAACGTCGGGCGTGCATGAGGAGAATTGTGGATGTGAGGGAAGCGAGGACGTTGTGTCAGGATCGTGGTAAATGGCGTTTCGTTGTCTCTGCCTATCCCTATGGGAAAAAGGCGTGACAATTGTATTGTATATTCCTTATATTAATTAAAAATTTGCATACCGCGATGACGAATTCTTGTCTTCTGCCCTCTAGGATCTATGGTAACAAAAATCAGAGATAAATGGTTAGCCGTAACCTTAAGAGTGGTAGGCAGACTGAGAGTGGTTATCAGCTGAAGCTGCCGTTAAAGTTACCTTGACCATTACATTTTACGGTGACTTTAACGGTTACGTTTACATTTACTCCACACGCGTTGCACCATCGTCGGGAATATACTCCTCATTACATCAGCCACCTTATGCTTAATTGACCTTATGCTTATCGTGATAAGGGTTTAATTTCGCAGTTTAAATTTCTAATAATGGATGAAATTGGAACTGCTCTTCATATCTCCAAAGTTTGGCATCAACTTTGGTAAAATCGTTCTAACTCCGAAATCTAGAGACCTTGACAAAGTTCGAATTTCGTTACGAGTTTGAGGAAACGAATGTATATCCAGGTAGACAGTGCACACTCCACTCGTTATTTATACAATAATTGTAAATAATATAATGTTTGACACCTCCAATTCGTGCAGTGTTAAGTTAATTGTATTTATTATTATCAAATACTGAAATGGGTTTTTCAGTACGTCATTGTGAATTATTTAGCGTGTTTTTCTACTAAAATGTGTTAAAATGTATTATAATATTATTTTTATTATTTAACATCTTTTACGGTATTAAATTTTTTATTGTAGCTCAGTATACGAGTAGTATCAATTTTGTGGTAAATCTTACTCCACCTGATTTGCTGTATACAGGCATTCCGAGTGCGGCGACACTCGTCTTTATATTGCGGCAAGAAGCCGGTTCTCGGTTGCAGTATGCAGTCGCAGGGATTGCACCTTTAACTACAATTGTTAGCAGTATCACTACCCTAACAAAATATTAAAAACAACAAAGTTATATGCAAAATGAAAGCAATTTATTAGTAACAAATATGACGCTGTACAGTCGACAAAACAATAGTATTTGCCTACACCTGTACACTTGTTTGTCTGTCTGTTCAAAGACCTTGGCATTGTTATAACAATAATAAGTAAAAACTACATGATGGCGTGTAGAGTGCGCGCGCGATTCTTCCTACTGCGTTACAAATATTATTAGATACATATTAACTTATTGCTTTTCTTCATTTTTTTCGAGATATATTTAATATGATAGAGTGGCCGTGGTCTAGCGGTAAGACGCGTGAACTCACGATCGATGACTCGTGTTCGAGCCTCGCTAAATTCTGACCGCTACCAATGTAACATAGAACATACTTTGGTTGCTCAATGCTCAGTGACTATAGGTACTACTAAAGAGCGGTAGGCAGACTGATGATGGTTATTAGCCCGGTCTTGGGTAGTACCACCACTTTCGTGCACGATCGTGAAGTAACCTTGTTGCGGGATATGGACACCGATATTATGAATCCCACACCCAATCCCATTACATATTTTTTTCTAGTACATAATATAGCATAGTTACATTGGTATCGGCTAAAATTTAGGGAGGTTTGAACATGGGTCTCATTGATCGTGAGGTCCTCTACCGCTAGACCACGGCCACTCTTGACGAATTAGTACATTTATAAAATGGTTATTATTGCTTCCTAGAGAACAGATCTTTAAGGATAATTAGTTAGGTAAGAGATAAAAACAATTGGTGACGTAAAAATTATCCAGATAACCGTATGAAAACACAATAACAATAAAATGGGTTTATCAAGTGCCCATGTGACTACCATCGACCGACTTGTTGCTTGCTGAGGGGGATAACATAGGGAGTACATTTGTCCCACTGACCTCAATCTCAATGAAACCTTAATAAGAAAAAAAGACTCCTATTCCGTTACGAATAGAGCTTTATATCCTGTGAAATAAGTGGGATAGTTTAACTAGTACTTTCAAGGAATGTTAACTCTTATATTGAGGGGAAAAGGGGATGTTTTCGGATGACTGTCTGAAACAATTTTTGCAGTAATCATTCGTCTCAAATTTGTATGCAAATAGCATTATGGAGAGGTAGTTAGAATGTGCGAAATGTAACGCGTAGTTTTCAAAATTCAATTGTATAATTTCTGTAGAATTTTACCACAATTTGCTGCAAAAGCTTTAAAGTGTACCTTTTGTTATTTTTATAATTTCGACATTAAGGACTAAAGTATACATACATTGGTACAAATCTTTTCGGTACAAATATGATGCAATTAAGAAAGTTTCAAAGCACATTTCATTACAAAATAAATTCAGATATTAAAATAAATATACTTATTATCTCTCAGATAAAGTATCCATATTCAAATTTATTCCCTGATTAGATGTGGTTTATCTAGAGCTGGTAACACTAGGTCCCTGATAAATATGTACATTGTCAATATTTACGTATATTTTGCAGGCTATTGCGTGACATATATATAGCCTTTGCAAAGGGTTTCCTCTGTTACTTTATAACTTCATTATTATGGAAGTCTAATTTCGTTAAAAAATATTATATTTAGAGGTTATCAATTCGTCGTGTATTTTTTTTTGGCGATGTTATCTCATATCTCCGCCGTTTGTGAACCGATTTTGATGATTATTTTTTTTGTTGGATAGAGTATATGTCCGCATTGGTCCCGTTTCAATTTGAAGAAAATATTCCATCTCTAAGGGTGAAAAATAAGCGATTACCGATTTTGTTTGTATTAAATACAATACAATACCTGAGTGGGTATTTTCGTGGCCTAAAATTGTCCTTAATTCAACTTCTGTGGAGGGTATGAATGAGTAGGTACTGCAAATATTTTTTTGTTATATTTAATAATATATCTACCTATGTATATGTGAAAGTATGTTTGTTTGTACTCCAATCACGCACAAACGGCTGAAATCTTGACGCTCTTGGGCTTGAATAGGTTGTAATAGAAAGGATCTTCTAACATTTATTTTGCTTTACGGAAATTTCTTTTTTTTTAATGAATAAGTCAATATGTTCCTATCAAATGATAAGTAAAAAAATTAGTCTATTAAAAGCGATATGAGAGAGAAAAATGTGACTTTCAACGCATAAATCCTTGTTTCCCAATTTTTTTTATTAAAAACTAGTTTATTTTACAGCAAATAATATGCTGCCGGATGCATTTTTTATTTTCGCAGAACGTACATTACGTTAGGAAAACAATATTAATGTGTGATAATAATTTGATGAGCGGCAACTTTCATGTGATTTTCACATTTCAGGAAAATGAGGTCGACACGTCTGGCTCATCGGCTATGTATAAATTATATTCATGAAGTATTTTGCGTTAGCTGAAAATGTTTACTAAATAAATAACATATTTTTTTCTCTCCATTATCTTTAAATAACTACTTTATATGGAGATATAAGCATTGTATTATTATTCATACACAAATTTTACATACAGCTACCATAGAGAAATCTCAGCAAACATCAGTCGCTTCCGCTATACCGACTTAAAGAAACAAATGTGCAACCAAGTTTGACAATGCACACTTCTCTCGTTATAACCGGCTACTTCCAAACGCGACTGAGAATTTCGGGATTATTGGGAAATTATTATTGTTAGGTACAACCAGCATAGCGAAGGCGACTAGATCGTACTCTAAGACGGCAGTTTGGGCATACCATGAAAGTATGAAAATTAAACATCGTTTATTGTTTTAAACAGACGAATCATTTTATATTAATTAATCATAGATAATCAATCATTGTCGTTTAGTTCTCTTTGATTCGATAACGCCGCTGTGGTCTTTGTTACGACTGAATAAGGTGCATATTTGAGGTTTTATTTGTTTACCGTATAATAGGTAAACAAAGGTTTGTATTAATTAAGGGAAATGTATTGTACTTATATAAGACTTGTTTGTATTGAGATTTTATATCTTAAGGTCCATTTGCACCAAGAGGCCCCGTTAAAGTTACTTTGTATGGTATTGTTACTTTAAATATTACTTTTACGGTGACGTAACCGTTAAACGTTTACATTTACTCCACACCCGTTGCACAATCGCCGCGCCTGTCATTTTTGACGCTTACTTTAACGCAGCGAATCTTGGCTGGTTTAAACCAAATATATTTTTCTATAATATCATTTTTTCGGGATCAACCACCCTTTTAACGATAACAATATGAATTTACACGATATTGCAAACGGTTACGTCACGGTAAAATGTAACAGTCAACGGGCCTTTTGTTGCAAATGGACCCTTATGATTTAAAATAATTTTATTTATTTTAAATTTTAGATTAGTTAGAGAAAGGAGAATGCCCATTCGTCTAAGAAAAATGGGCCCATCACTTTTTTCTCGAGTTTGTCGATGATATTTAGTTAATTTTTTAGAAAAATAAATCTACATTTCTTATCACCAATTATATATCAGTTTTAATTTTTTCACTCGTGTTATTGAATAATTAAATGTTATCTGATGCAATATTTGAGGTTATTATTATTTTAATGCTTTAATAATTGGTAATATTTATTTTTTATGTTATTAAACATTGTATATTGATTGGTAAATGATGTGTTGATATAATTAAAATGAATTAATAAAAAAAATAAGATATTATTTTAAAATATTGTTTTGTTACCAAACTATTAAGTATTAAGTGGGCTCCAAAAGGGGCATTCTCCTTTTCTTAGTATTAATAGTGATTAGGTTAGGAAAGGGATTGGTAGCTATCTACCTTTTAAACCTTGTATAATTTAAACATAATAACAAGCATAATGTATTAGTACGGATACATAAACATTTTCTATAAGTGTTGAAATTAGTTGACTATATTGCACGTAATCACGATCGCACTTTCCAAGTCGTTGACTGCTATTGTTAGTTCGTTTTATATTTGCTAGATATCATATTAAAAAAAAGGTATGTCTCAATGGGTAATGGCCCTAACTGGGTGAAGATAACATCTTGTATAAATTGGTATTTTTCTTCGTCTTAAGGGACCTTATATCTCCCATTCACCTCTACCTGGACATGCCTAGTACACAGGGAATTTTTTTTAACTGGGACAGTATGGGAAAATCCTAAACCACAGGAGATACAGGGAAACTGTCTTAGGAACCATTTGCTCTTTTTTTATGAAAACGAATTTGGCATAGTAATTTTTCTGGTCAAACTTTTTCCTTTATCTCCTGTGGTTTAGGATTTCCCGATACTGTCCCAGTTAAAAAAATTACCCTGTATATTGAATTTAAAAAAAAAACAGTCTCTAGATCTAGATATTGTGTCTTGCCAACTGCTTGTTAGAAAAGCTGTTAAAATAGTAAAAATCAGTAAAGTCGATTTTTTATAGAAAAACTCTGCGGTTAACTGGCTATGCTGGCCTGAGTAGACGAGTATGCACTCTCAAGTTGCCAGTTCACACTCCTCCCGCTATACCTGGCTGCTTTCAAACTGCTTCTGAAATGCGACAAGGTCACTTCACAGGTGTTACATTCGAAAGTGATGGCACTACCCCAGGACGGCAGGCTGGGCTAATAACCATCATCAGGCTACCTACTCGTACCTCTTTAATAGTGCCTATACCAAAGTACATATAACAAACTTACATTGGTATCGGTCAGAATTAGCGAGGTTCGAACACGGAATCGTGAGTTCCCGCGTCTTACCACTAGACCACGGCCGCTCTAAAAAGTCAATGTATCATTGCAACATTGTAATAAAGACGTTAAGTATTCTGATATTTAACGCAGACCTTCGTAAAGTGTAATGACATTTACAGTTAGCTGTTAGGATATCTATATGTCTAGATTTTATATAAGGATATATCTAGTGCCTGAAGGTGTTATTCTAGTAATTATTTTACTTAAAATATACTCAAATCAGCGTTGCCAGACGTCCCGATTTTTAAATCAACATTAAATGTCCCGCGCGTAACTCACTCTTCAGACTATTATTTGAAACACCACATTTTTCTAACGGGCACATTCCCCATACATTTTGATATAACTATCGTTTACGATCTGTCAAATTTGTATGGTTATAACGGTTTGTTAACCAAACCGAAGAATTCAGAAACCGGCCATAAGAAGACTCAACTACCTAACGATAGGGTAAATCTGATTTAAAATATCATATTTTTATTAAAGTAAATTTTTATGGCTATTTTTGCTATCTATTGTCACGTAAACGTAATTTAAAACTCAAATAAAAGATACATATTTAAACACTTCTGATTATATATGTTTTTTACTATGTCCCGCTTTCGAAGAAAGAATCCCGCTTTTTTCACTCAAAATAATTCGAAATCCCGACTTGGCAAAAAAAATCTGGTAACGCTGACTATATACACTTCCACTTCCCCGATATTAAATTAAAATGCAGAGAAAACTGCTACCACAAAGATTATTTTTGGATAACTGACGCCTCTACTATGCCGGCCTGATGAATGTAGACCGTCGATAATGCTCACTGCATATCTCTAATTGGAAACGTACTTCCAAGTTGATCTTGAAACACGACTCGGTTACCGGCAGACTGGGCTAATAACCATCATCAGTCTGCCTACCACTCTTGTAAATATAACATATTTACGTTGATAACTGTCGGAATTTAGTGAACATTGAAGAATTAGTATATCTTAATGTACTCGTACATATTGTTGTCTATTACATTACGTGTTGTGAGTCATGAATGTGTGCGTGGGTTGTAGGTAACACACTTAAGTTATAATCCTATAAGTACGTCCCACTAAAATTTATATAACACATGCGTGAATAAAAACGGGGTAAAATAGATATCACCCTTTATCGAGCCATTTTTTATAATCCTAAGGGCCGTTTACACCAGAAGGCCCGTTAAAGTTACTTTTACGCTTACGTTTACGTTATGGTTTACATTTCCTCCTCAAAAGTTGCACCATCGTCGCGCCTGTCATTTTTGACACTTACCTTAACCTTAACCAGCGAATCTTGGCTGGATAAAGTTACTTTAACCGTTACGTTTACATTATGGTTTACATTTACTCCTCAAAAGTTGCACCATCGCGATGCATCGTCGCGCCTGTCATTTTTGACGCTTACTTTAACCAGCGAATCTTGGCTGGTTAATGTTAAAGTAATCGTCAAAACAATGTTACTAAATGTATGACAAGAAGCTAAATATGTTTTTCTATTATTTTCTCGGGATCAGCCACCCTTTTAACGATAACAATATGAATTTACACGATATTGCAACGCGTGTGGAGTAAATGTAAACGTTTAACAGTCGTCGCCGCCGTAAAAGTTACTTTAACGGGCCTTCTGGTGCAGACGAACCTAAATGAATAAAAAACATTGATAAGGCCACAAAATTAAATTATATAAAGCAGCTCGCAACTTTGTATTATGTCGCGTTACAAATTCAAGTCTCGTTCCATCCTTAGGGAATAAACCCAAAACATGCGTACGGGTTATCTGACGCAAATATAATTTTTAATTTTTCAAATTTCTGAAACACATATACGGAATTAATTAACAAACAAACATTATTTTTTATTTATTTAATATTTTCTTTTTTATTTAAATAAAGTGGGTTGGTGCCTGCGTTGCCAGACGTCCCGATTTTGGCGGGATGTCCCGATTTTTAAAACAAAATTATATGTCCCGCGCGGGACAGGCTCAGTCCCGCTTCTCGGACTTGTGTGTGTATTGTGACGTCGGATGAGTATAAAGTTTACTGTAAACTGTGTAAAAAGAGTTACAATTTGTAACTGACTCTTCAGACGAAAGAATCCCGCTTTTTTCACTCAAAAAGTTCCGAAATCCCGACTTGGCAAAAAAAAAGTCTGGTAACGCTGGTTGGTGCCCAACTAACTGGGAGTAGAATATGGCAAAAAGTATCTATGCTTCGTGACAGGCGATCTTTCTCCGTAATTATACGGAGTGTATGTGGAGTCACTTTAGCGGATTGAATGAGGAATAGTGTTGTGCGCGATAGATGTGCTTTGAAAAATGATGTGACGAGGATTGTTGGAAGGTTGTTTTCCGATCAAATCGGAGAGAGACATCCTTATAAAAGCTGGGCTGCCTAGTGCTCATAACCGTCGGGCGTGCATGAAGATAATTGTGGATGAGAGGGAAGCGAGGGAGTTGGTGGATCGTGGTGTTGTCTCTGCCTATCCTTGTCGGAGAAAGGCGTGACAATTGTTATTGTTATATGAACAAATAAAAAAATAATAAGAGATTTTTATATACATTATTTATTGCCGTATTTAATTACATATATTACAGAGTGTTCACAAATATACATTTCTACAGTAAAATGTAACTTTTATTTGTACATAAGCCTGTTAAACAAATTAAATTAAAATAAAAACGCATCCGTGGACAGTAACTTTACGATTAATTCATCTTATTTCCTAATTACCATTTTTAATTTAAAATAAAATGCTTTACACTTTTATTGTCATGAATAGTTACAGTTATAAATGCACGTGTAGTTTTCCTTTAACAGAAAAGTAATTGAATTTCAATATGAAAGGCATAAGGCACCATTTATCAAAAATTCCAGTTTGGTTCCGCAACGTCACATAAATCCAACCGCTTTATACCAAAGTGGCGTATCTCCATAGACATCCGTCACACATTCAGGCATTGTTCTAGTAGCATGACGTAGATATTAAAATGGTATAAAAATAAATAGATATCTCGCGAGAACTGGTGTTTTCTTCATTCAGCGCTCAACGACTAAGTATAGCCATACCACTAACATAATTAATTACCCTACCATCATTAACGTGACCATTTAATTTTTCCTCAAAACGGGATATTAAATTATTTGAGACAATAATACCCTCCTCCCACCTCCTCAATCCATAAAAATAAATCGACGTTTCTTAACCCTAGATCACTAATCATTAGTCTCACAGACTACATGCTCCGGACGCATTCGACTTCTAAGCATGTTCCCGAAACACCCTCGCCTCGTCTTTCTTAGTTAAATGACCCTTAAGTGACTATTTAGTGACCTGCGTGTGCTCATTGGTTATACAAATCAATCAAATCGAAAATATTTAGCAAAAAATATATTGAAGTTTTATTTTGTTAGTCTGTGAGACTAAAGTGTAGTGATAGTGTTACTCGAAAATAAGATTAGTGATCTAGGGTTAACCTACATTTTGGTACTAGGTTTTGTATAATATTTAAAATTGTACACGGAAAGAACACTGTTTCTCTGAAAACTGACAATTCTGCGTCGCGAAGCTTACTTCGGGGACAACGGGACGGAGTACTCAAAAACGGAACAGTCCCGCTCAAAACGGGACGTTTGGACACGTTAGTCATACAGTCAAATAATGTTGCTAGAGTTCTGAAGGCAATGCCACGCGTTGGAATATTATTATATTACGCAAATAAATAGACAAATAAGGGAACACTTTTTTTTTTTTTTTTTTTTTTTAATAATAAGTGTTTATTGGTAGTATTTTTTTTTTTTTACAATTTAGCTTCACGCCAGTAAACCATAATGGTTTGTCTTGGCGTTGCACATTCGTTCTTAATTACACTAAATTACACATAAATAGTTAAATAATATATTAATCGTTTTACTACCCGTGGCTCTTACTACGTTTCCGCTTCCCGAAGGCCAGCTGGAAGAAAATGCCTTACGGCATTAAGCTCACCTTTTGTATAACAATAAAGTTTTTAAATAAAAAAAAATAAAATATATACAAATTAAATGGTAAACAAGTTTAGCGTCAAACAAATGTCAAACAAACAAAATTGCAAATTGTATTCGAAGGATCGGAGCCAAAGACACATGCTGCAAAATTTCAATTCAGTTGCGAGAGGTTTATTTTACATGCGTCAGAGTTTCATAACACTTCAAAATTAATAAGCTTTAGTAATTAACATTGTAATTATAATAAAGTACATATATACTCGTACTTCAAAAACATAAATTTTGGTATTAAATTTCAAGACAAGCACTTGATATTTACAAATTTGTTATTACTTATTCTACTGGTGTATTCATCCGGTTCTACGTAAAATTTGAACTTTATGTAAAGACTTGGACTTGCAAGATAACCCTAGAGTATTAGGAAATCTAGTATAATTAAAACATTGATATATACAACTAGATGTGCAATAACGCTCCCAATGTGACGCGAGCGAAAAGATGATCGCAGTCCCCTTTAGGTTCTCTGTGACTTGACGACAACATTGTCAAATCGTTTGAAGTGGCCTACGGTTTTCTTACGTCAGATGTATGAAGTTTGCACCTCTAGTACAATATTTTTATTCTTCATATACATATACAACCTACCTATATATAGCCACATATTGTAAATATATACATATATTATGTTCGGTAAGGAAAGTGTTTAGACGAACACTTCGGTTGTACGTACTCAAAACTCGTCCGTTTTGTTCAATTCATCTGGACGAATGTGTAAATTTGCAAAGCAACAAATTACATGTGCGTTGTGCAATAATTCATTACAAAGTGTTATTGATATTGCGAATTATATGGAATTTATTTTTATTAGCGGCTGGCTTTAAATAAATTACACTATTATCTTTTAATATTGAAATGTTTATAATGAAAAATGTTTATAACTTTTCCTTGAGGTATTATCATTGTCATTCTTATAAATTACTATCGATTTTTATTTCAGATGAAATAATATTGAAACTAATTAATAGAGTGGTAGGCAGAATGATGATGGTTATTTAGTTTAGTGTTCCGTGCCAGTACCACCACCACTTTCAAGTATAAAACCTTATTTTACGGATGAGCTTGGAAGTCTTCAAGTGTTACACCCCTAAAGTGACCTAGTCGCAAGAGGAATGTACACTGGCAACCTTTACACATTAGTCTCTTCACCGACATAGCGGAGGTTGCTGCCTGGAGACATATCTCTGTAGTAACAATTGTTTCCGCCCAATCCCAACAGAATGGAAACAGTACAGAGTGGAAAGAGGTATGCTAAGGTCGATCATTTGGAAAGAATGGATGGGAGAAGATTAACTCTAGGAGCTAGGATCAGTTTGACCACTCTTATCTGCATCCGTGTTTCGTATTGCAGCGCTACACATCGTAACGTCGGATTCAGATGCGGATTCGTTCTCGTTATGATACGGCATCGGTTCCCGCATCTGAATAGAATCTGAGAGGGAAGCTCGCTTAGGTTAGACTACCATATATAAAATAAACAACAGAAAATATTAAAGGAAAAATGAATTATTATTGTTTATAATAAACTCAGTAAAGATTAACTATTATTAGACAGTGTTTGTACACATGTTTGCCAAAAATTTTCCTCAGTCAAATTTGTGTGTTAATTTAGAACAATAGTATCGTCATTTAGTTACATCAATTGTTTCTAATGACTAAATCTAAAACAATAGAATTTCTTACATTAAAAACCGCAAAAATTGTGTTTGTAATAAGTTTACGTCACGTGTGACAAAAACGTTGCATTACTTGGCGAAATTAACTCGATCAGTGTCCGTGGAAGCATAAAAAAGGATAATTTTTGGGCCCACTTGATATCTGATAGTTTGTTAACAAAACAATGTTCTAAAATAATATTTTAACATCGTTTACCAATCAATAGACAATGTTTAATTACATAAAAAAAAACAAATATCATCAATTTCGCAATCACAGTTTGAGATGCAGCCCAATTCTACTGACTAAATTTTAGAATATATGTATATGACGTTTGTCGGCTGCAACTTGAGCATCTAATTGAATAAATAATAAAACTAATAAAATAAAATAAATAAAACAATGTGATAGCTTAGTGTAGCAATTTAAAAAAATCAAATGTACTTATCTAATGTTTCGAATGTAACCATTAGGTTACCTTGTCGCGTTTCGGGATCAAAGAAGTAGTCAAGTATAACGAGAGGAGTGTGCACTGTCAACCTGACGGTGCACATTCGTTTCCATAAGCCGGCATAGCAGAGGCGAAATGCTTGCAGAAATAATGTGTGGTAGCAATTGTTCCAGTTCATAGCTTAACATCAAACGGAGTGTTGTCACTTGTCATATACAGAGAAATTAAACACACTTGCCTCCGCTATGCCGGCTTAGAGCGACGAATGTGCACCATCAAGGTTTTACAGTGTACACTCTCCTAGCTATACCCGGCTACTTAAAAATTTGAAAGCGTTGGTACTATCCCAGAAGGGCAGACTGAGCCACCGAGTTGACGGTCACAGACTTGTGTTGACAAGGTAGACTCCTACTTTTATTATAATAGTACTTCCAAAGACATTATTAATGTGTCTTCATCAGTTATCCAAATACAATTTCCAAAAGCTCTGCTAACCCCGTTTGGTAAAAAAGTCATGATTGACGTATTTTTGTAGCGGTAAAGAAGTATTATAACCAGTATAACAATGTAACCAGATAGTCTCGTGCGCAAGTAGTCTGGTCTGGTGCCGACCTATCCCATTGTTTATGTTCATCCATTATTAGTGTAGACTAACACGAATAGAAACTGGTTTTTGTAGCTTTTTTAAAATACTATTGTGTGTACTTTGGAGGTAGGCAGATAATTTTCACTGGGTAGGCGACTGGTATTTTTTTACATACTAATAATTGCATTTTTGAAAAATAATTTCTATAAATTACGCGGTTAAATGTTTAGTTCTAACTTCTTTGATGAAATTCTAGGTTTTTTTCTGTTTGCTTTGAGGCCAATCTTTCTTCATTGCGTGGCCAAACAGACCACTACATTACCATTTGGTCACAAATACAATACAATACAATTGTCACGATTTTTTCCCACAGTGATAGTCAGAGACAACGGAACGCCACTTACCACGATCCTGACACAACACCCTCTCTTCCTTCACATCTACAAACTTTTTTTTTTAAATTAAATGGCAAAGCGTCTTCGATCTTTCAGTGTGGTAGGCAGACTGATGTACACAGGGCGGTTGTCAAAGCAATTTTAGCTCAAATTCATAATAACCAAGTAAAATAGAATTAGTATTACACGTGATTTCATATACACACATTTATAACCGTAAAATTTATGATAGTCACGGATACTACCAGCATTTTTTCTACTAGATATCGAGCTGAATTCATCCGTTTCATTTGTGATTATGAATTGTAAAATTGTAAAGGGCAATGTCCATTCTTGGACCCGCTTCATATCTAAAAATTTATCTTAACTTTAAAAATAATATCTAATTTTTTCATTAATTTATTTCAATTATTATTAACACATCGTTTACCAATCAATAGATAAATCCATAAAAAAACAGATATCATCAATTATTAAAGCATTTAATATAATAATAACCTCAAATATTGCATCAGAAAAAGTATAGTTATTAAAATCATCGATAAACTATAAAAAAAAAATTGTGGGCCCATTTCTTTTAGGCAAATGGTCATTCTCCTACAATAATAAATAATGCGACCTTAGTTCGTTTGATGTTAAGCTAGAGTACGATTTATGTCTGCAGTGGTCTCCGCTATGCCGGCTTGATTGCTCATGTTATACCCAAAACACGATTTAGGTTAAGTAAGAAATAATGTTAAATATATATTATTATATTTATTTCTGTGTTTATTCTGTTTACCCCCAACCGTTGATATAAGTCGTGAATATATTCGGCAAGTTCATAACGCAAAAGCAAAATACTTGTTTATATTATTCGTTGTACTAAAGAAGGCTGTATAAATGTATTTATTAAGATATTTAAGGGTGTGGTATCGTGTAAGAAGAGCGATTTTTTAAAGCTATATCTTGAAACAATTTATTTATTTATTTATTAAATTCGACGCACAAAACGGCATGCAAGCATATACATGTCATAGTACGAATACAGTCGAGAGTTAGGCTGGCTTGCATGCCAAAGCATGTGCGCATACTATAAGTACAATACAATGCAATACAAAATAATACAATTCAATACAAATTGTTTAAGTGTTAGGTTAACTCTCGTGTAAGTCACTTGAATGGATATCCCAATATCACTTCGCCTAAACAAACTTACTTGAATTTTGTGAAAAGAAAAATTTAATTGAACTTTTCCGCTCCTCTCATGTTAAACCACAAACTAGTTGTTTAGCAAAAGGGCACTTGGTCCTAATGCATCCTTCCGTTCATTGGTCATGATGCTTTAGATTCGTAATCGATTGGTTAACCTTTACTAACACTCCGGAGTTGTACGTACTAAAATATAATGCAGGACTTATGACCTTTTGCAATAAGCTATAGTTTAGAGTTTGCAATTCCCAGATTGTGGCTAATTTACTTGGTTCGAATGGTGTTTCTTCCCGATGACGTGGGGTCTGACGGAGAGTCGTCGCTGGAGTCACGGATGAATGCGAAAGCCTGACTTCACCATGTGACGTAGAGACGAACACCGTGAAGGTTTTAGACGTGTTTCCCCCACGTAAAAAAATCGAGGAATACTTTAAAAAAAGAGGCAAAAATTTATATCTTATATCCTGTAAATATATATTTTTTAGAGTCATATGTGTTAATAGTTATGTTGGTAAGTTAACAATATTGTGAAAAACCAATTGATATATAGAACTAGATGTGCAATAAATCCCAATGTGACGCGAGAGAAAAGATGACCACAGCCACATTTAGGTTATCTGTCAGTTAGTATTTGACTTGACGGAAACATTGTCAAATCGTTGCATCGTCTCTAGTTTATATCTCGATGGATAAACCTATATATTTTTTCGGATTAGAAAAAATTATGCAAATAAAATGTGACATTAGGAATCGGTTTTGATATCCGGATTCAAACGTGTGACCTCGAAGTTCAATTAAAACGTCCACTTACATCATTTTATTTGGAAACCTGTTCTTAGGGATGCACGATCTTTTAAAACTCACGAAATAATTTATTTAATTTTATATAAATTAATTAAGTTTACACGTCCCTAGACTGGATTTTGTCGGTATGCGAATTTTGTGATTGTTCATAATCACGAGATGCGCCGAATATAGGGAGGGCAATTCTCGAAGTAGAGTCATTTCTAACACTTTCCTTGTCACCGTGTTGATAGCCCAAAGGAAATCGACATTTTTGTTAGCGTTGTTTATTGCAAAGGAGACTTTGGTAACAAAACAATATTTTAAAATAATAACTTATTTTTTTATTAATTCATTTTAATTATATCAACACATAATTTACCAATCAACAGACGATTTTTAATTACATAAAAAACAGATATCAATAATTATTTAAAGCATTTAATATAATAATAAACCCAAATACTGCATCAGAAAACATCTAATTAATCAATAACTCGGGTGGAAAAATTAAAACTAATTGGTGATAAGGAAGATTTATTTTTCTAGAAAATTAACTAAAAATCATCAACAAACTCGAGAAAAAAATTGTGGGCCCATTTCTCTTAGGAGAATCCCCATGGGCATTCTCCTTTATATGCTTAACGTATACAGGGCCTAAGCCACTCGACCAGAGACTTGATCCAACGTGTCTTGGGCGCATATGACACCGTCACCTTCTTACAAAAAGTTAACGAACTTTGAATTTTGTTTGTTTGTTTGATTATTCACAAATTTATAAGAGACCGCGCTCTCTAGAAATTTAGTTGAATAATCTGGGGTTTTAACGCCTTTACTGAGATAGTGTTCGTATCATAGGCATTTGAACACGGGTCTCATCCATCCATCTATCGTGAATTCATCCTAACTTTCTACCGCCAGACCACGATCGCGATTGGTCAACAGTTGCTCAATTATTTGATCATTCAAAAAGAATAGAAGAGAAAGACATAAGAAATGAACTAGAAGTGATATGAACACGAAGGGTGCGAAGTAGCAAGAGCTTTTTGCCGATAAGAATTTAGCGAGGTTTTGAACACGGGTATCATCGTAGACTAGGTCCCTCTTCTACCGCTGGACCGCGGCCATTCAAACATATTAATTAGAGATAGGTTATTAGTATTTTATGTAGGTATAAGTATGTTGGCAATGAGAGGTGTTGAATTGTGGTAATATTTAGCAAGCGGTATCGAGTGACGTTTGTCAACCATAACGTGGTGAAGTAACACAATATGTATGAATTTGGAGGCTTTTTGCGGCTTATACTATCTACTCGTACTACTGTAAGAGCTAATTGAATCCACTTTTCATCTATACTTACTAATAAATCTAAATCAATAGACATTGTCCTTTCTGAAGTTACATGACAGACTACTACTAGTAAATTTAAAAAAAAGACACGAACGTTCTATCTTTGCTTTCCTCCAATGAGTTTAGGGCCCTGTCCTGCCAATTACCTTGACCATACAATTGCTCCGACCATTGCTTCAAATTAAAGGTAAGGTAACCTCATAGGCAAGCGTGCTCCACCTTAGACCGCATCACTGCTTAACATCAGGCAGGCTGTGGTCAAACGCTTGCCTATTAAACTTAAACATACAGAAATCTTGGCATCGCGCATCACTTAGACACGCAAAAAACCTTATTATTTTCCCATTACTCTTAATATATTGAATTCAAAAAAAAAACCACGTCCTAGATCATGATTTTGCAAATGTAATTATGTAAAAGAAAATTTTATTTTGTGAGTTTTTACCGAGCACCGAACTGCATCACAAATTTATTTAGAGCTCACTTTTATTTTCTCTCATATTTTTAAGACAATCCTGTTGTTTAAGACTTATATTATAGTTAGTGACTAAATCATTTTCATAAAATGGCACTAATAACTGTAACAGCCTTAATTACATTGACCTGAACATTTTTTATCTAAACGCTGAAGCATTCAAATATAATTTGTACAAAATTTATCATAGGGGAGTAGATCAGTGAATACTTGTATTTCATACTTAAATATGAATTTAATTTAACCTTAAATAAATTATTTTTATACTATTTATATTACTTCACCTCACTTTATATATTTGTTTCTGTAATAATTATATTGTTCTTAATAACCAATGTTATGTCAATTAGATTTACAAAGTTTTACGTGTTTTTATCTGTGTATTATCTTTCTTGTATTACTGTGTTTTGTAATATTATTATACTATTTAAAATAAATAATTAACGGATTATTAATTCAGTATCAGTTTTCAAATAGCAGTGATTTTTCTCGGCCTTCTCAAGGCTGTTGTAATAACGAGCTGAAAGGGCCTGCCCTTTTCTTGCTGTCATCTGTCTACGTTGTCGCACGTGACGAGCTTGCTCTAAGTTAAGTTCTAGTTTTACACTAACAACATTTGACCCACTACGTATTCACTTATTAAAAATGAGTGTACGTACATTGGAAAGGAGAATGCCCATTAGTGTCTAAGAGAAATGGGCCCACAAATTTTTCTCGTGTTTGACCATGATTTTTAGTTCATTTTGCAGAAAAATAAACCACCAACCAGTCTTATTTTTTTCACCCGGGTTATTATGTAATTAGACTTTTTCAGAAGTAATATTTGAAGTTATTATTACATTAAATGCTTTAATAATTGATAAAATCTGTTTTTATGTAATTAATTCTGTCTGTTAATTGCTAAATAATTACGTGTTGATATAATTGTAATTAATTAATGAAAAAAAGATGAAATATATTATATTTTTTAAGATATGAAGAGGGCTCAAAAATGAGCATTGTCCTTTGTTCGCTTTTTTTTTGTGAAAATGAATTAAATATCATAGGGGAGAGAAATAATAAAATGACTGCACAATTATACAACACAAGTATTACCAAAATTGTAATTCCGAACAGATTTCTTAAAAGTCTTTGAGGGTCAAAACAAAAAGGTCAAAGACGCACTAAAGATAGCGTGTCGTAATTAATGGCACTACAATACCGTATTGTGGTTCAGCTCTAGTTCCGGAACATGCGTTCATAATACGTTTATTATGCTTTGATATATTATAATAAGGAAATTTGACATTTGTAACACTTCCAAAATATATTATAATACACAATACTTATTCAAATTTTTTAAAAATAATCTTGTTGTGCGCGATTGATGTGATTTGAAAGATGATGTAGTGACGAGGATTGAGAAAGGAATGCTTCGTTGGTTTGGGCACTTGGAAAGGAGATTGACGAAAGGAATACATAAATCTGATGTGAATGGATTCGTTAAACAAGGCAGACCCAGAAGGGTGTTTTCCGATCAAATAGGAGACATCCTCATGAAAGCTGGGCTGCCTAGTGCCCATAACCGTCGGGCGTGCATGAAGAGAATTGTGGATGTGTAGGAAGCGAGGGTGTTATGTCAGGATCGTGGTAAGTGGCGTTCCGTTGTCTCTGCCTATCCCTGTGGGAAAAAGGCGTGACAATTGTATTGTATTGTATTTTTTTAAATGCTTTTACTAAGCTAGTGCTCGTATCGTAAGTACATATGGCAACTGCTACTATAGAAAAACCTCTACAAACATCAGTCGCCTCCGCTCTTCCGACTTTGGGAAACGAGTATGCACCGTCTAGATTGGCAGTGCACACTCCTCTCGTTATACTTGGCTACTTTCCCGAAACAAGGACACTTCACGGGTGTTACATTCGATTGTGTTGGTACTACGGCAGTACGGCAGACCGGGCTAATAACCACTATCAGTCTGCTTACCACTCTTTAACCAGTAACCACTGAGCATCTATAGTTACATTGATACCGCTAAAAACTTAGAGAGATTTGAACACGGGTTCCATTAACGTGAGTTGCTTTTTACCGCTAGACCACTGCCGCTATCTCTAGTAAATATATTTATCCCCTGAACTAGTTTATCATAGAGACTACGTAACGACAAAATTACTCTAATTAAAAAATAATAATACTTAAATAAATACTGTAATAAAAAATGTCTGGTTTCTAAAAAGCTTGTGGGTATATAATAAATATGAATATCATATAAATATGTAAAAGTAATATTTGATCTTTATTTGTGATGACTCCAGGCTCCAATGTTACAATGGATAACATCAAAGCAGGTCCTTGAAGACTGACAATACACAAATTGTTTATTGAAATTAGAATTTATAATTTCAATGTCGTACTTATTGTGATTATTTAGAGACCGATGATGGTTACTAACTGAGAAGTTGGGCTAGGTTGATTTCTTTTTCTTTATGCGCTTTAAATTAAAATATCGCGAAGTGAATTTTAACCTTTAAATGCATATTGTTGCCAAAAGTATACATACTATCTTTTTCAAAATATATATTCTTTATTAGTACCTAGATTTCCTTTAATATACGATTTTATTAATTCAAAACAAAAAATCATGCATTTTTAATTTTTAAGCATCTTTTCTTGATGTCTCGTCTATCTCTTCTAATTTTTTTTTTAATCATTATATTTGCAAACATCATCTAGACTATGTTTTTTTTTAGTTTACCCGCTGTCAATGTGAAAGCAATCGTATTGGGAGATGTATGCCTCTTAACATCAGTCGGAGTGTTGTTACCCTCTGCCGGACCACTATAAAATAAAATTTATTGTAGATGGTCGTACAAAGGTTTTTGGCGGCCATCTTGAGACGTCAGGTTATCTGTTTTGAATTATTTTCCTAAACTTGTGTGTTCTTCGAGTATTAATGTGTAATAATGGTGGATTATTAACCGAGTGTTCGTGAACGTGCGTGAGTGTGGGCAAACAATTCAAAAGAAGAGAACCTGTGTTTCCATTTTCCCTCCAAAACTCCCTAGGACGTTTCAGTAAAGCTTCTACCACTTTACTGGAATAATTTTTGACATGACTGAGACTTGACTGTTTGGTGTGATGAATGAATGACTTGTGATGCGCAATGTTATTAACTTGATGCAAAAAATATTTACTTTGATACTGGCAAATTGTTATAACGCCATATAAAACAGAAAGAAAAAAAAGATAGTCGTACAAATGCATTTTACGAAACTTCTTTGGGCAGAAAATATGTAAAATTTAAGGTCAAACAAGAACATGTTTTAACTAAATTAAAATACCACGACTTTATAATCAAAGCTTTCGAAACGTTCGGATTAAAATAGTCAAAACGCTTAGTACGCCGCGTAATTTAATTCAGTTAAAATACTTCCTATATTTTTTTTGTATTGCAATTTTTTTCTGTTCACATTTCATTAAAAAAATAATAAAATACTTCCTGTTAAATAATTATATCATTTAGATACTGTACCCTTAAATATATCGTAGTTAAATAAGTAAAAAAAACTATTGTTAT
Source organism: Tinea pellionella (assembly GCA_948150575.1). Taxonomy (NCBI): domain Eukaryota; kingdom Metazoa; phylum Arthropoda; class Insecta; order Lepidoptera; family Tineidae; genus Tinea; species Tinea pellionella. The sequence continues at coordinate 8,907,864 of OX411251.1, read as the reverse complement.
TTATAAATTAATTTGCGGTTTTCTCGCTGAAAAATAAGATTTCTTTCCGCTGAAAAGTGTTATAAGTTGGTTCTGAAAGCTGGTTCATTAATGGAAAAATCGTTATTCAATTTTCATTCATATTACCATGTAGTTACGGTTTTGATTTATGTAGATTGTTGTCGGCCCACAGTTTCATTGTTGCCTACGCGTCGACAGTGTGCGTTGGGCTAGAAAATGAGGTTTCAGATGAGGTTAGCTAAGGCGGTTACACATTAGACTTTACTGAAAGGTTGTTTATTATTTAAAATTAAATTGTTTTAATTTTTTTCTATATTTACTATTTAGTTAGTTTCTTATTACAAACGTATTTAATTATTTTTTAAATCTAGTAGCAACTTATATGTATTTAAAGAAAAAAGTATTTGTTCCGGGTATTAGGTATATCCCTGTTTGGGAACAGAGCATAGTATCTGTCTTTTTTTTCTGAATAAAATTAATTCTAATAAAATAAATGGCTGGCAGACCGATGATTGTTATTATTCCAGTCGCCGTCCTGGGCTGGACAACCACTCTCAACTGTAACACACGTGAAGTGGCCTAGTCGTGCTTCGAGAGATGAGTGTGCCATGTCAAAGAATAGTGCACATTCGTTTCGTAAAGCATAGTGGAGCTCGACGTTAGCAGTTTTTTTTATTGTAGCTCGGCATGTGACACAACTCGGTCTGATGTCAAGTTAGAGTGCGGTCCATGTATGGATATGGATCTGCTACTACAGAGAAATCTCTACAGGCAGCAATCTCTCCACAATGCCGGCTTGACGAGACAAGCATATACCATCCAGATTGACAGTGCACACTCCTCTCGTTATACCTGGCTACTTTCAAACTATTTCCGAAACGCGACAAGGTCACTTCACGGGTGTTACTACCCCAGGACGGCAGACTGGACTAATTACCATCATCAGTCTGCCTACCACTCTTTATTAGTGCCTATAGGCACTGAGCGACCAAAGTACATATAACAAAGTTACATTGGTACCGGTCAGAATTAGCGAGGTTCGAACACTGGTTTCATCGATCGTGAGTTCACGCGTCTTACCGCTAGACCACGGTTCTAAAGCAGTTGTTTTCGTCGTGATATGCTGAGCTACTATAAATAAAAACTAGTGGAAATTAGGATAGACAGAGCCTAAAAATAATCATTATTTGTGACACCCCTTACTAGTAGAGGTTAGTATTAGGGTTTGATTGATATTAGTGTATAAATAAGATACTAGATGTAGGTCGACCGCGATCCAGATGGTATTACTAATTAGATTGAACATTGAAACCTTTCAGGATGGTTTTACTAATGTAGCTCTTCGTTATTTACGTTCAGAGCGGCCGTGGTCTAGCGATTAACGTGTGAACTCACGATTAATGAGACCCGTGTTTAAATCTCGTTAAATTCTGACCAGTATCAATGTAATTATGTTACATTTCAAGAGTGGTAGGCAGACTGACTGATGATGGTAATTTGCCTAGTCTACCTTGTCACGTTTCGGGAAAAGTTTGGAAGTAGCCAGGTAACGAGAGGAGTGTGTGTACTGTGAATTTTAATGGTGCACATTCGTCTCCTCAAGCCGGCATAGCGGCGGCGACTGCCTGGAGAAATTTATCTGTAGTAGCATGGACCGTACTCTAGCTTGGCATCAGGCGATATTGTCATATGCCGAACTACAATTTAAAAAAAAATACTTTGGACGCATTATACAAGTTAATAATAAGTGTTAATGTTATAAATAAATCGTTTCAATTTAAGCGTTTGATCTTTGGATGAATAAGTATACTTCTACGCATAACTTGAAAGTGTATTAAAAATGAAAAAGGGATAATTCTGTTCGGCGTGGCGTGGCGCGGGCGTGGGACGAACGGGGGCGTCCACGTCGCGGCGCCAACTTAATTCACCATTCGATACAATATAAGATTTATTATATATTTTATTCTTTAGGAGACTTCATTTTTATCAATTTTTGTAGATACATTTATGCCTTGTAATAAAAGCAAAAAGTACCAAAGGACAATGCCCATTTTTGGATCGACTTGATATCTAATTATTTGTTTATAAACAATATTCTAAAGTTATGTATGTCTTATTTTTCGTTAATTTATTTTAATTATATCAACACAGTCATGATTTACTAATCAATAGATAATTACATAAAAACAGTTTTATTTTCTACGAAATGAACTAAAAATATATAGATAGGGATAGGTAGGTACAAGGTACCGAAACAAAAGTATCTAGTACATACTCGTATGTACTTGTATCGGAAAATCTTTCGATTTTTAAAGGTACGTCAAAAATATACTTTACTTACAAACGACTAATAAACTGTTTTACATCCTTGACCTACATTAATACATCTAATTAATTACTTTTAGATACTATGAGTCTTTGACGCGTGACTGAGTTATGGATGCTGAGTTAGAATTAGAAGTGTTTACGAAGCTAAACTTATTGGGGTGATCGACCTTATGAAGCTATTTTTTATGCACTGAACGATCTAAGTACATATAACATAGTTACATTGGTACTGGTCGTATTTTAGCAAGGTTTGAACACGGTTGAGGTCACGTCTGTCTGTTAATTGCAGCGTGTGACCGCACTCCACCTGATGTTAGTGCGAAGTCCAAGGACGGAGACAACTGCAAGTGTACATTGTAGAGGTTGACAGGGCAGACTCTTCTTTTTTTTTTTTTTTTATTGTAGCTCGACATGTGACAACACTCCGCCTGATGTAAAGCTAGAGTGCGGTCCATGAATGGAAACAACTGCTACCACAGAGAAATCTCTACGGGCTGCAGTCGTCTCCACTATGCCGGCTCGAGGAGACGAGCATGTACCATCTATATTGACAGTGCACACTCCTCTCTTATACCTGGCTACTTTCAAACTATCCCCGAAACGCGACAAGGTCACTTCTCCAAGCTAATCCCCTTATTATAGTGATATATAAAAAATGTAATTAGTTAAGTTTTACATGTCACCATGAATAGATACTTTATAACATTAAACGAACGACACCCACGTTGACTTATCAAAATGTTAATTTAAAAAGTTACATGAATAAAAGTGGCAGTGGATTCATAATTTCTGTGTCGTAGAAACAAATTCCATGCATTAAATTAAGAAAAGTTTTTACATAAATCATTAATAAACAAAAGACTTAATTATTCATTTATGATTTAAAAGTACAACTTTATTCTTTATGTTATAAGCCGAATGTAAAATTAAAATAATGTAACTTAAAATAGAGACTTTGGTGTATTATGTTACTTGTTTTTGTTTAAGAATAATTATCGTAGTGTGGTGGTTTAAGAAAATGTACGAGCGTATCTCGTAAATGATTTAGTACATATTTTAACGCGTGAGATTCTAGATAGGGGATCTCTTATTTTTAGGACAAAACGAATAAATATAATATAAAATAAAAACTCTTTATTTCTGGCCAAATTCTATATTTTATATTCAAATGTTAGTAATAACAAGGAAATATGTTTAAAAATAAATAGCTATAGAAAATAGCTGTCTCATTCGAGTGTGTTTCGTTTTTTCAGCCATCCCCGAATGGGACAGCTACATTGTTGCGACTGCTACCCGTACAGGTTTCTCTGTAGTAGCAGTTGTTTCCATTCATGGACCGCACTCTAGCTTTACATCAGGCGGAGTGTTGTCACATGCCAAGCTACAATAAAAAATAAATAAAATACTTGGAGAAGTGCCTCCTCAGGACGGCATCACCACCAGACCACAGCTTTACATCGAGCGGGGTGTTTTTTTTTTTTTTTTTACTCTAATCCGTCTGACAATATTGCTCAGAGACCTTACCGTAAGTTGCCCGCGAGACCAGTATTTTAAGTATTATGAGTAGATCTTTGGAATAAAATTTTATTAAGATATTTCTCGCGCAAAAAAGACGTTGGCAATTGTTGACATCGTAACCTCATTTCGCAGACTTAACGGTGGAGGAGGTGCGCTAATATTTGAACGCACTTCCAGTATACTTGATATAAAATTGTAATTTCATGACATGGCGGAAATATGTAACTCGATAGAGGGAGTCCAATATTGGCATTTTTGATATTTGAATACCATAATAATTTTTTTATAGTGAATCGGTGTTAAAAATTAGAGCACGGTACATGAACGGAAACAATTGCTGCCACAGAGAAATTTCTACGGACAAAAGTCACCTCCGCTATGCCGGCTTGAGGAGATGAATGTGCACTGTTTATCGACACGGCACAGTTCTCTCGTTATCCCTGGCTACTTCCAAATTATATGTTTGTTAACGCAATACGATATCAGAACATTTAATATATTTTATGGTCAGTAATTAAAAACCTTTATCTGAACTAATTGATACCCTACTGGTGTTACGTTAGATGTTAATGGGTAAACTGCAAATACAGCATGTTCTATATACTTACGACTTCACATTAATATGGGTAGACAGAGCTTTGAAGATTTTTATACATATACTAAGCATTAAACAGCTGTTTTACAATACTTTTTATTTTAACAAAAATTTTTTATAGCAGGTAGTAGTGCGGCTGATAAAAAACAACTGTTATCACATAGAAGTGTTTACAGGTAACAGTCGCCTCCACATTGCCGGCTTATGGAAACTAATGTGTGTGCAAGTACACTCGTACGGATGTTCTGACTGCTAAGTTACACGGTTATAGGCTCTTGTTTAATTGGATTGGTTTAATGGAATTGGGCTGGGCATGTTGCTAGCGATAGAGATGACAGATGGACTAATAGAATGTTTCATTGATACCCAACAGATGGATCTAGGACTCGCGGACAGTCAAGGAAACGTTGAGTAGATGACGTAGTCTCATTTGCCGGCAATCGTTGGACAAAACAAGCTCAAAATAGAGACGTCTAGATGTCCAGATTAACTACTTATTCTATTCTATTCTACATTCTATCTAATTTAATTATTGGCATATTATGTATAAATTACTTTAATTAAAACCAGACGACTGATTACATTCAGGAATTTATTTTTTATGGTAGCTCGGCATGTGACAACACTCCGCCTGATGTAAAGCTAGAGTGCGGCCCATGAATGGAAACAACTGCTACTACAGAGAAACCTGTGCGGGCAGCAGTCGCCTCCACTATGCCGGCTTGAGGAGACGAGCATGTACCATCTTAGATTAACAGTGCACACTCCTCTCGTTATACCTGGCTACTTTCAAACTATTCCCGAAACGCGAAAAGGTCACTTCACGGGTGTTATATTCGAATGTGGTGGTACTACCCCAGGACGGCAGACTGGACAAATAACATTCCTCAGTCTACCTACCACTCTTTAATAGTGCCTATATTTCTGAGCGACCAAAGTACATAGAACATAGTTACATTGTGCATTGGTCAGAATCAGCGAGGTTCGAACACGTGTCTCTTCGATCGTAAGTTTACGCGTCTTACCACTAGACCACGGCCGCTCTTAATATTATCTATTATTGTCATATTCTGTGTTACAATAAAAAAAAGTAAAAATTTTCTTTGAAAAAAGCTGTTTATTTACATCTTAACAACATGAACAAAGATTTGCTTGTATGAAGCGTGTCGTCTCGACATAAATTGACACACAAACTCCCTGTATGTGTAATTTTCTCTGCTTTTCCCCGTGGCCGCGTGGGTGTAAATTCTTTACGAGATATGACGTGTTTGCTTTTAAGTGCTTGCCTTTTGACGTCACTATTACGTCACAACATATTATTCTAATACTTGAACTGTACACGTGATTGATTATTTAAAAATAATTGTAAAGGCTTTTTCAGGCTGTTTTACAGTCATTACTTTAGTTTCCGTGGGGGTTAAAAATTTTGAGGTGAACATTTTTTTTAATTGTAGCTCGGCATGTGACAACACTCCGCCTGATGTAAAGCTAGAGTGCGGTCCATGAATGGAAACAACTGCTACTACAGCGAATACTGTGCGGGTAGCAGTCGCCTCCACTATGCCGGCTTGAGGAGACGAGCACGCACCATCTAGATTGACAGTGCGCACTCCTCTCGTTATATGGCTTTATTTATTAGTCGACGAGACATCTCTTTTATGACTGAAAACATTTATTGACATAAATTAATATTTTAATAAAGAACAATTTTTGGGCCCACTTGATAGCTAATAAAACTATACATATGTCATTTTTTAAAAACCATAGGACAAAATAATAAGGCTAAGGAGACGAAGCCCGCGCAGAGCGCTGCATTTTTTTGTAAACAATATACATACGTGTTCAATTTGAGTTCGTATATGCAGTTTTTTTATTGTAGCTCGGCATGTCAACATTCCGCCTGATGTAAAGCTAGAGTCCAGAAACAACTGTTACTACAGAGAAATCTCTACAGGCAGCAGTCGCCTTGAAGAGCTGAACATATACCAGTACCATGTACCAGTGCACACTCCTCTCGTTATATCTGGCTACTTTCAAACTATTTCCGAAACTCGAATGTAATTAAACTCTATTATTATTCTAAAATAATCAATAGACAATGTTTGATTACATAAAAAAAACAGATATCAATATAATTATTGAATTTAATACAATAATCATCTGAAATATTGCCTGAAATATATGAAAGTCAAATTATTCTATAATCCGGGTTAAAAAATTAAAACTGATCAGTGAGAAGGAATGTAGACTAATTTTTCTTAATGTTAATGACGAATTGTAGAAAAAAATTGTGAACCATATTTCTTGGGCAAATGGCCATTTTCCCTTACACTGACGGTTTATTTTTTGATAAAACGTCGTACTTGTAAATGCACTGAACACATTCTTCAAACCAGCATAGGGGAGAGAACTGCAATTATTTTTCTATTGGTAGAGATGACGGTCTACTATTCAGAATTTAATAAATAGGTTCAGCTTCTGTCTGCAAATGTCTATATTATCAAAAGTCAGTTTATTCCTTAGAGGGAGAGTATCGCGACTAGACCTTGTAAAACAAACAACTTTAAGATAGGTTAGAATAGACTTAGGATATCTAACTTTGACCTAATACACTTTGTAAAGTTTGAAACGTGTCTTTGCGTATATTAATTTAGGACCCTTTTTTTTTGTGCACTTCAAACAGTTTGGGGTGAGTTCTGAATGCTTATTTATCACTTTTCTTAAAAAAACATACCAAAAGTGGTAGGCAGACTGATGATGGTTATTTGTCCAGCCTGTCGTCCTGGGGTAGTACCACCACTTTCGAATGTAACACCCGTGAAGTGTCTTTGTCGCGTTACGGGAACAGTTTGAGAGCGGTAAGACGCGTGAACTCACGATCGTTGAGACCCGCGTTCGAACCTCGCTAAATTCTGGCCAGTACCAATGTGACTTTGTTATATGTACTTTGGTTGCTCAGCCTATAGGCACTATTATAGAGTGGTAGGCAGACTGATGATGTCCCGCCTGCCGTCCTGGGGTAGTACCACCACTTTCGAATGTAACAACCATGAACACCTTGTCGCGTTTCGAAAACAATTTGGAAGTAGCCAGGTATAATGGGAGAAATGTGCACTGTCAGTCTGGATAGAGCACATACGTCCCCTCAAGCCGTCAAAGCGGAGGCGACTGCTGTCTATAGAAATTTATCTGTAGTAGCAGTTGCTTCCGTTCATGGACCGCACTCTAGCTATGCCGAGCTACAATAAATAAAGGAGAAAGATGTGTTTAAGTATCGTGAAAGGATCCGAACCATTTCTCTATATATTCTGGTGGGACAAAAGGCGTGAAATTATCACGGGTAGATTATAATACATTTTTGTAACAGGTCAAAATTTTATAGTTCAAAGTGTTATACTTTTGTACAGACTTGAGTACTTAGAACTTAGTTCAACAAGGACGCTGGTTATTTGTATAGTTTACTTTGGAGTTAGCGTTTCTGATTTAACGTTAGTTTATTCGTTTGATGAAAGTTTTCGATAAGAGATTAAGGTTTTGTTGACAAGGTTAGGTATTATTGTTTATTTTTTATTTATTTATTGTAGCTTTCCATGACATGACAACATGCCTGATGTAAAGCCGTAATTTCTACAGACAGCAGTCGCCTCCACTATGCCGGCTTGAGGAGACGAATATACACTACACAGATATATAGTTCACTCTACTCTTGTTATACCTGGTTCTAAACTGTTCCCGTTCCCTTAAAAATACTGCCGCCTGGGGTAGTACCACCACTTTCTAAAAGAGTGGCAGGCAGACTGATGTGGGCTATTAGCCCAGTCTGCCGTCCTGCGGTAGTATATCGTGAAGCGATAGTTAAATGAAAGAATGGGTTAGCTTACTATATTTTAATTTAAAAGAATGAGTTACAAACAGCAGACTTACAGGCTAGTGAGGGTGTAGGTATGTAGGGCCGGTGCGTAAGATGTGGAGAGCATGAGGGCGTGGGTCGGCGGCGTTCCCGCGTCGGAGACCGCTATCCTTCTTCGGCGAGACTCCTTGCAGGGTGCAGGACGTGCAGGAACCCGAAGGACGGTTGTCAGCAGCACATGAGCAGGCGCGTACAGACTTCAGAGATGACCCCATCTTCTTGTCTCGTCATGCTTGTAGGGTGTAGCGAACGGCGGCGTCGGAGGTCTCACGTTGATGAATCAGACTTGTTACAGATTTTAGAGGTCTTCTTTTTGCAGTTCCCGGGGTATAGTGGCCCCGGGAAAAGACCTTTAGGTGCAGAGCTTCATTGTTAGTATTTTCTAGTCGGAGAACTGATGACGGAGAACTGATCACGGAGAACTGAGAACTGATCTCGATGAAGAAAGTGGGCCGCTTTTTATAGCCCTTTTTCAGATTTGAAATTTTGAATTCAAAGAATGTATCATGGAATGGAAGTATTTCGAAATGGGAACAATATCTTCATGAATTAATGAGGTTTGTAAGGTAATTTTGGAAGAAAGTGCTTAAAATCTAGGTGAAAATGAAATTAAAAAAACTAATCGTCAACATTGTCAGATACAAAAAAAATATAGAAAAAGTGAAAAATAACATAGTAATTTTGTGTAAAAATTGTAAATAATGCAAGGAAAAGTGTAGTAAAATTATGCCCCACAACCTGGTGATAAGTATCATATGATGTGATGTGTGTAACTCGAGAAAACATATAAAACATGATGATGACACTAGGATATGAACATGAAAAACCAAATAGGATGAAAAGAAACAAGGTTAGGGGATATAGTACGCTATAAGTACCACGTCTTTCGTATGTAACACCTGTGAAGTGACCTTGTCGCGTTTCGGAAGCAGTTTGAAAGTAGCCAGGTATAGCGAGAGGAGTGTGCACTGTCTATCTAGATGGTGCGTGCAGTTCTCCTCAAACCGCCATAGCGGAGGCGACTGTTGCCCGTAGAGATTTCTCTGTAGTAGGAGTTGTTTCCGTTCATGGACCGCACTCTAGCTTTACATCAGGCGGAGTGTTGTCAGTACAATAAAAAAACTGTTTTTGCTACCGACGCGACGCGCGCGACGTTGAGCTTGGACAGTTAGTGACCAATATTTTTAACCGACTTCGAAAGGAGGAGGTTATCAATTCGTCGTGTATTTTTTTTGTGATGTTCCCTTATATCTCCGCCATTTGTGGACCGATTTTGATGATTCTTTTTTTGTTGGATAGAGTATATGTCGGCATTGGTCCCGTTTTAATTTAAAGAAAATATAATTTGTAAATAAATAATAAGCATCTAATCTTGTTTATGCCTATTAAATTGTGTGTAGGTACTCTCAATTAAAATTAAAATTATTTTTTAGTGATTCCAGTGTTTTATTTAGAAGTCGGTTCAATTTTTTCAACCTAATTTTCCAAATAAAAAATCTAGTACAAAAAACCAATATAATAAAAAAGTTAGCATGGCAACGTTGTCCTTATTTCAGGCAATATGGTTAACACAGCGGTCGGTGGCGCCTTCAAGTCGCGTCGCTCATTTAAGTGTGAAGCTAACAATTAACGCCTTTATCACCCTGTATATAAGGGTATTTAACCCTTGTTAGGTATCTTATACTAATAATTTGTGATAACAAAAAAATGTAATAAATCATTGATGTAATTATAGGCTGAGTTTGTAATTATTTTTTTATGAATTAGGTCGAAAAAGGGGTTTTAGGTTGACTGATTATGATATAAAGTGTAACCTCGAGATTAACGTGTGCCTTGTCAATGGATTGCGCACATTCCTCCTCTCAAGTCGGCATAGCAGAGGTGACTATTGTCTAATTGTTTCTCCTCATCAACCACTTGCTTGAAGCTCTCTATAAAAAAAAAATACACTTTTAACTATCCTTTTTGAAAAGCCTTGACATTCATAGATGCCTATACGAGCGGCCATGGTCTAGCGGTAAGATGCGTGAACTCACGGTGGATGAGATCCCGTGTTCGAACCTCGCTAATTCTGACCAGCACCAATGTAACTTTTGTTATATGTACTTTGGTCGCTCAGTGCCTATAGGCACTATTAAAGAGCAGTAGGAAGGCAGACTGATGATAGTTTTAAGCCCAGTCTGCCGTCCTGGGGTAGTACCACCACTTTCGAATGTAACACCTGTGAAGCGACCTTGTCGCCTTTCGGAAGCAGTTTGGAAGTAGCCAGGTATAGCGAGAGGAATGTGCACTGTCTAAATGGGGCATACTCGTCTTCTCAGGCCGGCATAGCGGAGGCGACTGCTGCCCGTAGTAGCTGTTGTTGCCACTCATGGACCGCACTCTAACTTTACATCAGGCGGAGTGTTGTCATATGCAGAGCTACAAAAAAAAACTTTAATAAATCTTCTCTTTTTTCTACGTTCCCCTCACATTCATCACCTTCTTCATGCTTGCTCTACGATTGTGGGCGATACACCCACGGTTTGTCCCACGATTTGATCGATTGTCAGTCCTTCTAGGTTTTAAATTACCTAACATTTTGTTATTATTATTAAAGTAGCTACATAACTTAAACAAACAAACAGAGAAACATTCATTTTCATATACTATCAGGTTTTATAATAGGTAGTTCTTATTACTTACAATCAAGGTTAGATTGGATGTTTAAAATGATTTATTTGCGATAAAATGACGTCAAATTGGCATATTTTTTTTCCACAAAATTTTTAATTAAAAATCACGTATTATTCGTGTTAATATTTAAACAGTAACTTCGGATTTATTGAATTAATTAATTTTTAAATACCATAAAATTAATTTAAAGGATTTATATCCATTGAAATCCTTTTTTTAAATGGTTATTTCAATAGTAAACAGGCAGTTAACGGCCCTAACCCGCCCTATGTCTCACAATGTACTTGAGCTTACGATTGCTTCGACCAACAAAAACAGCGGATAACATGCAAACAAACATTATTTTCATATTACACTTAATGTATTGAATTTTAAAAAACCACACTAATAGCATGCAAGACAACAGCGGCCGTGGTCTAGCGGTAAGACGCGTGAGCTTACGATCGATGAGTCCCGTGTTCGAACCTCGCTAAATTCTGACCGGTACCAATGTAATTTGTTATATGTACTTTGGTCGCTCAGTGCCTATAGGCACTATTAAAGAGTGGTAGGCAGACTGATGATCCAGTCTGCTGTCCTGGGGCAGTACCACCACTTTCGAATGTAACACCCGTGAAGTGACCTTGTCGCGTTTCGGGAATAGTTTGAACGTAGCCAGATAGAACGAGAGGAGTGTGCACTGTCAACCTGGATGGTGCATGCTCGTCTCTTCAGGCCGGCATAGTGGAGGTGGCTGCTGCCTGTAGAGATTTCTCTGTAGTAGCAGTTGTTTCCATTTAGGACCGCACTCTAGCTTTACATCAAGCGGAGTGTTGTCACATGCCGAGCTATAAAAAAAAAAAAAACATTCGGGATGGACTTTTTTAATGCTTAATGGACAAGCCTTTGACCGTACCCTGCCTGATGTTAACGTGAAAGCCAACACCTGAGCGTCCATACATTTTGTTTTGTGAAATATACAATACAATTGTTACGCCTTTTTCTCACAGAGATAGGCAGAGACAACGGAACGCCACTTACCACGATCTCGACACAACACCCTCGCTTCCTTCACATCTACAATTCTCTTCATGCACGCCCGACGGTTATGGGCACTAGGCAGTCCAGCTTTCATGAGGATGTCTCCTATTTGATCGGAAAACGCCCTTCTGGTTCTGCCTTGTTTAACGCATCCATTCACATCAGATTTATATATTCCTTTCATCAATCTCCTTTCATTCATCCTTTCCATGTGCCCTAACCATCGAAGCATTCCTTTCTCAATCCTCGTCACTACATCATCTTTCAAACCACATCTATGTAAAATGTTTAGTGCTGAGAAAGATATAAAATTACTTAATTTCATCATAAATCTGCTATGTTTCAAACAATGTTGTAAAACAAAATGTATGGACGCTCAGGTGTTGGCTTTCACGTTAAGCCCGTGATGCGGTCTAAGGTGGTGCACGCTTGCCTATGAAGTACCTATTTAACTTTGATTTGAAGAGACCCGTGTTGTACTTCTCGTCTGTCGGCTCCTCTAGTAACGTTATAAATCTAGATAAAAACAACTTAGTAATAAGGTTGAACTCATAAAGATATATACTAGAGAGCAAACCTCTAGTTTCAAACGATTTGACGTCAAGTCAAATACTAACTGACAGAGAACCTAAACGTGGCTGTGGTCATCTTTTTTTCTCGCGTCACATTGGGAGTGTTATTGTATATCTAGTATATATCAATGGTTGAACTACAATCAATCTTAGAATACCTAATTTCGTGACGTCACGCCCAACGGACGCATTATCATAATACTTAGATAAACGTTCGTACCTAGATTCTAGGCCATACAGCGTCCGGTATTAAGTACTTTAATAACCTCTAAACATATAGTTATACAGAATTAAATTTTATTGCCTGTATTACAACTATTTTTTATAGTAGCTCGACATATAACAGCGCTCCGCCCTATGTTAAATTAAAGTGCAATGCGCGAGCGGAAACAACTCGCCTCCGTTATGCCGGATTTCCGAGGAGAATGCACATGGGTGTTACAATTGAAAGTGGTAGTACTATCTTTATAACGTTACAAAGCCTTGAGCACCGACGAAACGTCGCCTGTTTATCGGTCCATTTTACATACGGATACATTTCGGAGAATGTACGCAAGAGCTACACAACTTAGTTTTACCGTCCCCTTTCTTGTATCGGATGTCCAGGCACCCGGAGAGGTACCATCCATTTATGGTCCAAGTTCCAAAAGTACGTACGAGGCGTTTCGACAACACGTTCCTCGTGCGTACTGCGAAACTGTGGAACTCTCTCCCGGTGTCTGTGTTTCCCGAGAAGTACAATACAGGCCTCTTCAAATTGAGGGTAAACAGGTACTTCATAGGCAAGCGTGCTCCATCTTAGACCGCATCACTGCTTAACATCAGGCAAGGTGCAGTCAAACGTTTGCCTAGTATAACATAAACTCTGTTGCAAAAAATTTGGCACTTTAGATTTTTTTATTGTTGTATTTTAATGTAAACACATGTTGTATCTATAATGATTGTACATTATTATAATCTTGTAAACGCATATCTACGTTTTCGTTGCCTATCGGATAGAAAATTTGAAAAAAAAACAGTTATTATTAATTTTTATGAATATAAAGGAACTAATTATTTTTACAACAATTTTACAGCCGTACAGCGGTACCAATACCGGGAAAATTTGAACTCGAGTCGAAATAGCGACATTTGAATCTTTGGATCTTGAGCCCATGCGTTCGACCATAAACCACGACCGCTTTGTGCTCCTTCCCTTTTGACCGCTCCGACTCACAATTTGAATGAAAATAGTGATTGAATATTTAATTTAAAAGCACGTAATTTAATTAAAGTTATCAGCGTCAACAATTGTAATAATCGGGCACGGCCACGACGCAACACCGCCGCCGCGCTGCCCGGTTAACCTCGAAAATGTTACTTTCCTTCATTATTCATTACGTTGGCATTTACTAGTTTTATTTGTGAATTAACATTCTTTGTTGATAATTTTCTATAATATCTATTTGATTGGTGACATTTTTGCGGTTTCTATGGTCTAGTTACGTGGCCTTCGTTGGTTAACGCTCGCCTTGGTTATTGAAGTAAAATTACCTCAATGTTTTTCCTTTTTTTTGTGATACATGTAAAATTTCAATTAGTTATACTTTTTTATTGCAACATACGTAGCTCGGCGTATGACAACACCCCGCCTGATGTAAAGCTAGAGTGCGGTACATGAACGGATACAACTGCTACCAAAGAGTTTATGACGCGAGATGAATATCCAACTTCCAAATTGAGCCTGAAACGCGGTACACAGGAGTTACACTCGATCTTTAGTTATTTACTTCATGTCATACCCATGTTTTTATATTATTTTTTTTATTGTTTCAGGTAAGAAAAGAATAAGTTTTGTAAGTATAAAATGTGGTCTAGCGGTGAAGGCGTGCACTCACGATCGATGAGGCCCGTGGTCATCTCGCTAAATTCAAACAGGTGTCAATGTTATACAAACTTTGATCGCTCAATGCCTATGACACAAGCATTGGCTTAGTGACAGAAATACAGTGTATTTTGTATATTTAATTTTAGAAATTTCCTTTTGTGTTTAACTGAAAATTCAGGTCGTTAACCTTATTTCATGATAATTAAAAGAACTATAATTAAACTTTAATGTTTCCGTATTTTTGTTGATAATAGTTTTTTTAAATACTGGTACCATTAAAAGGCTATTCAACGCTGAAATAGATTTTTTAACAGTTACCTATCCATAATTAACTTTTTCGTCAATAATATTGACAATAAATAAATAGATAATTATAATAATTAGCTATAATATTTCTGTGATACCATTTTTGTTTATAAAAAATTTATAATATGCGACGATTACATCTAGATATGGCGCTTGTTAAAACTTATACCGAAAATAAGAATATAAACTAAATCTTTGTAAATAACAGAGCGGCCGTGGCGTAGCGGTAAAACGCGTGATCTCGCGATCGATGAGACCCGTGTTCGAACCTCCCTAATTTCTGACCGGTACCAAAAAAACCAGAAGCGGTCGCTCAGTGCTTATGGGCACTATTAAAGAGGTAGTACCACCACTTTCGAATGTAACACCCGTGAAGTGACCTTATCGCGTTTCGGGAATAGTTTGAAAGTAGCCAGGTATAACGAGAGGAGTGTGCACTGTCAATCTAGATGGTACATGCTCGTTTCCTCAATCCGGCATAGTGAAGGCGACTGCTGCCTGTAGAGATTTCTCTGTAGTAGCAGTTGTATTCATTCATGGACCGCACTCTAGCTTTACATCAGGCGGAGTGTTGTCACATGCCGAGCTATAATAAAAAATAAATAACCGGGTATAACGAGAGCACTATCAATTGATGGTGCGTATTTGTCTCCTAAAGCCGGCATAGCGGAGGCGACTGCTGCCTGCCCAAATTTCTCTGTGGTAGCAGTTGTTTCTCTTCACTCTAGCTTTACATCAGAGAGAGTGTTATTGTTAATTTTAAAATAAAACCCACTAATAGCAGATAATATGATTAAAGCGTCGGTAAATAAGTCCGCGTTTTGTAGCCGCAAGGGACACAGCTTCAATTCCCGGCCGACCCAAAGCAATCACGGCTGAGAATATTAGTAATATATTTATATTGACTTTGTTATGATAACGTGAGCTGCATTATAAATATATCAGTACCGCCTTTCAGGTTTCTATACAGTTACTACTTACCCAAATTTAAAGGAGTGTGCCCTGTCTTCTCAAGCCGATAAAGCGGAGGCGACTGCTGGCTGTAGACAATTCTCTGTGGTTGTAGTTATTTCCACACTCTAGCTCATCAAGCATCAGTACCGAAGTACCAATTTCAAAGTAACCGGCTATAACCACGGGAATGTGCATTGTCAATCTGGACGGCATAGTGGAGACGATTGCTTGTTTACAGTAATTTTTGTGTGATTTCAATTGTTTCAAAGACTCATGAACTGCGCTCCAGGCAGATTGTTCCGCACATAGAAAAACTGCTAGTCACCTAGAAAAAAAAACATAAATACACAATTTATAAAAGCAATTTAAATATTTACTAGTACCTATTGTTTTTCTTTAGAAGGTAAACGTACTTTTTTTATGTATCAATCATAAACATCGCCTTAAGCCGTCGACCGAAATGATGAATTGCAATTTTGTTTAACTTTTGTTATGGCTTGCGCCTTCGACATTTAAACGGATGAAATCTTTATAAATATGTGCCTCGCTACAATAAAAAAAAGGTAATGTCAAATATAAATTGAATTTCGGGTTTTGGCGGCCATCTTGAGACGTCAGGTTGTCTGTTTTGAATTATTTTCCTAAACTTGTTTCTTCGAGTGTTAATGTGTAATAATGGTGGATTATTAACCATTAAGTGTTCGTGAACGTGCGTGTGTGTGGGCAAACAATTCAAAAGAAGAGAACCTGTGTTTCCATTTTCCCTCCAAAACTCCCTAGGAAGTTTCAGTAAAGATTCTACCACTTTACTGGAACAATTTTTGACTTGACTGAGACTTGACCTGTCTGTTTGGTGTGATGAATGAATGACTCGTGATGCACAATGTTATTAACTTGATGCAAAAATATTTACTTTGATGCTGGCAAATTGTTATAATGCCATATAAAAAAAAAGTGAATTTCGAATGTTTGTAATGAGTTTTGGCGGCCATCTAGAGACATTAGGTTGAATGTCTTGGACTTTTTTTTTTCGAGTGTTAATTTGTAATAATGGTGGATTATTAACCATTAAGTATTCGTAAACGTACGTGAGTTGGGCATACAATTCAAAATAGGGGAGCGTTTCTTTTCATTTTCCCTCCAAAACTCCATTGGAAGTTTTAATAAAGGTTCATTTTCGCATTATTGAAATGAGTTTATATTATATCATGATTAAAAGCTGTTACCTTTTATGTCTTATGATTTAAAATAAATATAATTTTATATTACCTATGTTACTGCAAATAAATTTATATTAGATTATTCTCTCTGAATGAAGTTAATACAATAATTTATTTAGCTGAATATACCAGACCTGTTGCAGTACGAATGCATCCAACCTGTCTGTCCCATTGTAGTGATGTAGCCATGCGTTTATAAACACAAATATCGATAAAGTACTTCACGAATTTGTTTAGTTTGAATAAATCAACTAATCCACACGTTTATTAAAGCTATAACTTGAAAGGCTACTGAAATTAATGAAAAACTACAGACGCCATCTTGTTACGCTCTCGCCCACGATCTTTCAGTCGAGTACATTTGTACCCCATTTACTAGTAATTGGGGTCTCCTGAGACCAGGGGTCTGTTACAACTCTACAACCGTACGTACAGAACCTGACCTTTTTTTGGACAAAGGGAATTGACCTTTTTTAAATTAGGTTGTTAATAGTGTTGAAGTAGGAAAGTTTTTTTTAATAATTATTTCTGCTAAACTATACAGCCTTTGGCGCTTTACGTGACCGTAATTCATCTATTTAATATTTCTACCGGTACCCATCCCAGCTGCTTGGTTAGCGTAATATATGAGTCCAGAAATTTTTTCACCACAATTTTTATATATGTTTTCCTATTGAATTTTCATCATAATAATATTACAAAAGTGGCATTCCGTTGTCTCTGTCTATCCCTGTGAGGAAAATGGCGTAACAGTTGTTATTGTTGTATTACAAAATCATGTTAACAGTTGTAAATTTACACCGGGAAAATTTATTAAAAATCATAAAATACTACAAATAAATATATGTATGTATATAGCCTTGTCGCTATATTTTCTGTTAAAATCTTAAATTTACACTCAAATAAAACATATGCGTTTGTGTTAGATACTTTAATTAGAATGTCAAATATATTGTGTAAATAGAATGTATTCGCAGGGTCAAATATTAAACGTACGAACAGACAATTTCTTAAGTGTTAGGTTGCGGCACTATGAAAAAACTCGTCATGACTGCGTTCGCAAATTTATCGATTTTATTTGTATAGAGCTTGAGGGCTGTAGGTTCGAATCCGGTTTTCTTAAACCAATTTTCGTAATTATTACAAGCAAAGGGGTCATTGTATATACAACCTAATCTTCAGAGGCATTACTGTCCGAATTTTTTATATTATTTTTATTAAGGTTATGAATTTTTGTCAGATTTTCAGCGGAGTTTAGAAGGGAAAATGAAACACACTGTTTTCCTCGCGCATTTCTGTACACATTTAATGTCAAATATTATTATACATTAATACTCGGAGAAATAAGTTTAGGAAAACTAACATCTCTCATTGGAGATACAGTCACCAGGCTAGTTTCGATGGCAGAGCACTTTGTATATACAGTATGTCACTTGATCGAATCGACAACAAAATATATTGGATTTGACGTTTCACTGACACCTAGGTGATAACGAAAACGTCAAATCCCATATATTTTGTTTTTAATTCGATCAAATGACAACTATCGATTGGTTTTTGACCCAAGACCCTTTTATTTTAATAAATATTATTAGCTAAAACACTGCTTCAATTTAATTTTTGTGTTTTTATAAAAGTAATATGTCGATTAAGGAAAACATTACGCGCTTTTACTATTTTGGTTTCTTATAATATCGATAACTAAACAGTCGAAAAATTTGACATCACTACAGCTACCGGAATGACGTTATAAGTAACAGGTCGTCGACCTTATGCTTAAAAATATAATATATATTATACATATTATTATATCTTGTATATAAATAAGCCCTTCAGATTTATTGGGGAATTTTATTGATGTTCACCCAAAAAGCCTTTACTTTACTTGATTTATTTTTATGAACAATATTAAATAACTATAGTTTATTGTTTTTATATTATATAGGTCCTAGTTTTATATAATATAGGTATATATTTCTAAGTTCATTGACCCTTAATGTTATTTATAGCGGGCTTCGTTACTCATGATCGACACGAACTCCTCTAACTTGGATAATGCAGTTTTATATTACTTATACTGCAACTACTAACAAAATGTCACACCTGTCAACATACATATTCACTAGACAGGGCTAGGTAGAACATTGAGAAATACTTTAATAGCTACTCAAAGTATTTATATTTCGAATCTTATAGAGTGGACTAGTTTATTTGAGCGCGCTTCGTGGCACTGAGATAGTTTTTGCTTTTTGAAATTTTTTTTTGAAAAAGCAAATTTTGGATTTCGAAATTAGAAGGCATTTCCTACAACCTTTGTTCCGGAACTTTAGCCCTATCTTGTTCCGTTTCCGAGATATCGGCATCACTTTCGGTCAAAGTCGAGGTTTTCCTAGGGTCGCGGGGGCTCCCTCTATACGTCCAGAAAATAATCATCTCTCTAACCCCCCTGCATGTGCTTCATAATTGATGTCAGTCAGTGGTAATCGAGCTTTATACGAAACTCGTACTCTCGTTCAATATAATAATGATCTGCCGCCTTTTTGCGTAGGGAAATGAACGAAACAGATGCCCTGGCCCTTGAAGAAGGGTCATATCCGACCTAGGCTGGAGCGTCTAACGCCGAACGTAAAACCTCAGTGTTTCTCTCGACGCATAGTGGAATCTAGGCACCCATTAGCATTTAGCCTAGGTCCAAGGTGGCGGACCGAACCCCGGGGATTTTACGGGGACGATTTTACGGTTACGTTTCGAATGTAACACCCGTGAAGTGACTTTGTCGCGTATCGGGAATAGTTTGAAAGTAGCCAGGTATAGCGAGAGGAGTGTGCACTGTCAATAGATGGTACATGCTCGTCTCCTCAAGCCGGCATAGTGGAGGCGACTGCTGCCCACACAGGTTTCTCTGCAGTAGCAGTTGTTTCATGGACCGAACTCTAGCTTTACATCAGGCGGAGTGTTGTCACATGCCGAGCTACAATAAAAAAAAAAGTTAAGGAAAATAATTCAAGACAGATAACCTAATGTCTCAAGATGGCCGCCAAAACTAGTTAACTTTTATTGTAGCTAAAAGTTGATGTCCGTGTGCATGCGTGCGCGTGTGCGTGTACCTACTATACAATAATTAAATTCTAAATAATCTTGTCCGAACTGTTAATTATAATTTAGTATTAATAGAGTTGCCCTCGGGCGTGTTCGTAAACGTTCATCACATCTCATCTCTTCACTAAAACTAAAACTGATTTACTGAAATTTCTCTCCACATTTGTATCCATTAGTTAGAGTAAATAGACATCTTGGGCTTCTGCTCAAAACCCACACGATTCTCATCTTTGTCACCTCTGAAATAAAGGTAGAAGTTCTGTGTTTCAGGACAACCTCGTACATAGCGGGTGTGCGTTTGAGCGGAAGTTATTTCAGAAAATAAATGTTTTTCAAAGTTTATTCGATACAATAGTTGTGTTACTAATGTATGTTTACGACAAGATAATAATAGGTGTAGGCAGAAATTTAAAAGTGACACACCCGTGAAGTGAAAGAAGTGTGTTAATTTTTCTCCTCAAGCTGGTATAGTGGAGGCGACTGTTACCTGCGAAAATCTTTGGTAGTAGTTGGTTTCACTCATGGACCGCACTGTAGCTTAACATCAGGCGAAGTTTGATCACAATTCGAGCTTCTGAGAGAAGGAAGTCTCTGGCAAAGGGCAATATCCTATTGTCCCGCATTCTACTAATTAGATGGGTTCGAGTTCTGATCCGGGTATACGTGTTTCACATAGTAATATTCTTAAATGCGTGGAAAACGAAATACTGTTTTGGACGATGTCTATTATTTTTAATTTGTTTGTTTTTGCAAGTAAATTTGCAACAAATGTTTAAGACTCAATTGAAGATGCTATGTGTGTTGCCATACATATGCCGAACTACAAAAAAAGGCAACAGTCACGTCTATGCCGGCTTGAGGAGATGAATATGCAGTGTTCAAGTTTCTTTTTTTTTTAAATATATTTATTTATTTTTTGTTGACAGTGCACTAATAATAAAAATATTCAGAAAAATATTTTAAAAAATTATAATAGATAAAATTAAATACTAATTGAGGTTAATATTTAGGTAAAGTAATATGAATATAAATACTGCTTTCAGTGGCTATGAATACGGTAACGTAATCAATATTGAAACAACCATTTTGTACGTAAAATCTTCAGTTCGTGACGATTTACACACAAATAGTATTATTTGTGTGTAAATAATATTGGCGGTTATATTATGAAAGCTTTTACCTAGTGCACATAACTTTAGAGCTTGTATGAAGAGAATTGTCAATGTTAGGGAACCGAGGGAGTTTTTGTGTTGTTTGCCACCGTGTACCGCGGTCCTCCAGTCGTCGGCGCTCATGGACCTCCACTGTGCTTACCACCAGGCCAGTCGACGCCACATGTCGCGTCAATATGAAAAAAAAAAGTTATGTTGGAATCGTGGCAAGTGTCGTTCTATTGTCTCTGCTTATACGTAACCGTAAAATCGTCAAAGTCGCCTATAGGAATTACCTTGACAACTGCTTTATGAATTTTTTCTTTGCTATGCGGTTACTCTTAATATAATATCGGTCTATATCTATAAAAATAACATTTCTGTAACATTTTTTTATGTTTTTCTGTTTCACGTTAGGAAAAAATTATAATAACATATCTAAAACATGTAACATAGTAAAGCCGATCTAATCATTATTTCACCCGAAATATTACTTCACGCTCAAATTCAAGAATAAAGTTCTCTTTCATGTACACAAATCTAATTATACATTTATTTTAAACTCTACGACATTGTCATAAAGATTATATTATGTGTGAGGATACGACTGTGGTAATGAAATGTATACCAAAGTCTGTGGTTAACCATACGTCATATATTAATTTCCCCTGAGAATTCTAGTTACATTAAATCTAATATCAGTTAAACCTTCATTTGTACCGAAACTTGGGGTTTCGAGTTCGAGACATGTATGGAATTTTCTAGAACGTAACTTTGATAAATGCTTGCAATAACGCGTGATAAAAACGAGGTAATATTTTTTTATTAGAGCTCGACATATGACAGCACTCCGAGTGCGGTCCATGAACGGAAACAACTGCTACTACAGATATATTTCTTCAGGCAGCAGTCGTCACCGCTATGCCAGCTGCGTTTTCTCTGTGATGGCAGTTGTTTTGTTCATAAGACACACTCTAGCTTCACATTAGGCGGAGTGTTATCATACACAGCTACAATAAAGAAAAATCAAACCGACGTCCTCGGCTATACACGCCAATACCACTAAGCTACACAGCACTTTACGTAAATGTTTCGAAATTCCTGTAAAAATCCATTTCAACATCAGCAAAATACACTGCTCGCCATTTCTGTTGTCTCTACATTTTCCTAGGTTTAAACATATCCATTCTACAACCTTCCTTTAAACGTTCTGTGAAGAGGCATCACCGAGCTCATCAGACACAGATGAAGTGAGATCACAAGTACGGCTACAATAAATAAGCTAGTGTTTGTATCACAGGCAGGCACTGAGCGACCAAAGTGCGTATAACATAGTTGCATTGATCAGAATCCAGCGAGGTTCGAACACGGGTCTCATCGCTAGATCAGGGTCGCTCTTTACATTGTACACATATAGTTATCATCTATAATAAACGACATTTCATTAATTTCTTAATTTCTAAGCATTTTCTTAACAATTCATATCCGGTGATTATTCAAAGTATAATGTATTAATAGTTTGTTAAGTTAGTTACAGGGTAAAACATGCTCTTTAATATAAGACAAAGAGTTCAAAATTGTATTTAATTGTTTGCGAATAAGACAATAAAGTATTTTGCGTAAGATTGAGTTATTTACATTGTTTTTTGTTTTCTGATTATACAAAACTTTATTTCACGACTCTGGTAGACACTAATAATAATTTTAAAAAAAAAATTCGCTACTTAAACAATATTTAGGCGACTGATGATGGTTATTAGCCCAGTCTGCCGTCCTGGGGCAGTACCACCGCTTTCGAATGTAACACCCGTGAAGCGACCTTATCAGGTTTCGGGAACAGTTAAGAAGTATCTGGATGGTGCATATCGTCTACTCAAGTCAGTATAACGAAGGCGATTGCTGCCTGTAGAAACTTATCTGTAGTAGCAGTTGTTTCTGTTCATTGACCGCACTCCAGCTTTACATCACTTAGGTTGTCATATGCCGAACTACAATAAAAATTTTTTTTTTTTAGAACAGTCGTAACATAGGCTAAGGTCATTAAGAGCAACATTTGATTTAAAAAGCACTTGTGCTCAAAATTCTCGTCATGCAACAATCGTTAGGTAACATAAAATAACATTTCAAAATAAATAAGTACTTTGACAGATGAGTGGACTTTGACCTTCGCTTTTGCGACTATTACGTTTTTTTTTATATTATTTTATAGCCTATATTATTTTATAACATGTTATTAACCGGTCTTCCGTCGTGGAGTAAAATCACCACTTTTGAACGTAACACCCGCGAAGATTTTTTTTATTGCAGCTCGGCATGTGACAACACTCTGCCTGATGTAAAGCTAATATAAAGCTAAATACTATGTATAACGAGATGGTACACCCGTCTCCTTAAACTTCAAACAACTTTTTTAACAGGCTGCCTGATGATAGATGATATTAACAACAATACGTCATCATATCATCGTTTGATTGATGACGAACGAATAAATGACCGTAAGATGCCAGAGAGAGAAGGCGTGCACGGATCATCATCGTATCTTGTAGTTGATGGACAAAAGCGTGTATGTTTAATTTTTTTATTTAATATAATATGTTCTCTCAATCCTTTCACCTTGGATCCTTCAAGCGGATCGTGAAAAAGCACCTTCTCAGGCCGGCATAGTGGTGGCGACTGGAGTCACCGTGCGAGCGGTTCTCTAGTCGTCAATGCTCATGGACTTCCACTGAGTTTATCATCAGACCAGTCGATGTCACATTTTGTGCCAACATAAAAAAAAAATTCATGCAATATTGCAAATTATAATTTCCTAAGTTTTATTATTTATGAATTACAAATGTCTTGAAATTAAAATCAGTGTCAAAAGTTAAATAGTATCAAATTCTAAATAGTAATGATATACGGCAAACCAAAGGAAAGAGTTTTTTTTAATACTATCCCTGTATCTTGAACATATGCAGTTTTGAGTATTAACCCTTAACGTATATCTTCCTTTATCGCATAAATCAAACGTTGACGGGTTAAGTACGTGTCCCCTGTCCACAGAGATAAATAAAATTTAAAAAAAAAATGCTTAAGCAATAATCAAAATTACTTGGATTGTCTGAAATATAATAAGCTCTTTTGGATTTCTTCACAATGCCCAATCAGACTTTTTGTAGTTAATAATATACAAAATTGGATTTCTGAGAATATCCTTTCCGAAATGAAGACTACAGTTTTGTTTATAAATGTTACCTGTGTGGTTTTAGTTTGAAACATTCGTAATAATTGTAAACGAGTGTAATTGACATAGGATGTAATTTTCAGACTGATGATGGATATTAGCCCAGTCTGCCATCCTTGTCGTGTTTCGGAAACAGTTTGGAAGTAGCCAGGCAGATGGTACACTCAGGCCGGCATAGCGGAGGCGACTGCTGCCTGCAGATATTTTTCTCTGTAGTAGCAGTTGTTTCCATTCATGGACCGCTCTCTAGCTTTATTAGGCTGAGTGTTGTCATTTGCCGAGCTACAATTTAAAAAATAAACCCCTCTAGGTACAATTTATACGTAACATTCGTAATTCACAAATAATAATATATGACAGGTGTCAGTCACATATCTCTATTCACTTCCCAAGTCTATATAATGAACCGTCTGCGCATAACTTCATGTTTTTTCTTTCTGTTAAACAAAAAACATGCTGATGCATATAATTGCAACGATTAGTTTCTCATTGTTTTCTGATTAAATTAACAGTAACTGCGTAAATCTTACTTGATTTGTGTCTAGTCCAGTCTAGTCCACAGACTGCAAAAGACATCGCGGATTCGCGGTAGATCCAAATCCAGATGGCCGTGCTTTTTTATCGTAGCTCTGCTATCAACCGTCTAATGTTAAGCTAGAATGCCGTCTATGAACGAAAACAACTGCTACCACAGAGAAGTTTCTGCAGGCAGCAGTCGCCTCCGCTATCCCGAGAGATTAATGTGCATTCGTTATACCCAGCTACTTTCAAGCTGGTCCGGAACGCAACTAGGTCATTTTGCCTGTCTACTACTCTTATTCCACACATTCTGTAATTATTATACAAGCGTACAAAGTAATGATAAGTTAGAAGTCCAGTCAACAGTGACGTCAGTAATTTGAAACATTTTTTTATTGTAGCTCGGCATGTGACAACACTCCGCCTGATGTAAAGCTAGAGTGCGGTCCATGAATGGAAACAACTGCTACTACAGAGAAACCTGTGCGGGTGGGTAGCAGTCGCCTCCACTATGCCGGCTTGAGGAGACGAGCATGTACCATATTAGATTGACAGTGCACACTCCTCGCGTTCTATCTGGCTACTTTCAAACTATCCCCGAAAGGCGACAAGGTCACTTCACGGGTGTTACATTCGAAAGTGGTGGTACTGCCCCAGGACGGCAGACTGGATCATCATTCATCATCATCAACATCATCAAATCCTATACATTTTTAGCTCGGCGCTTCTCGCATTCGCCATGCTAGAATGCTCTTAACTCGACCCCTTTGACCTCAATAAAAAAAAATTAGAAATAGTTATATTAATTTTTAACACATCATTAAATTAGCATAATTCAAATAGTAGATCATAATTAAAATTGTAATAACCGATAATTACTCTATTATTGCGGATGGGAAAGTTGAAGGTTGCGCAGGATTACAACCAATCGCGATCGAAACGATAAAATAGTATTCTAAGAATAAACTATTTTAATTAATTTTGTCTACCTCAGTTCATTTAATACTTTTAATTTGTTTTTTTTGTCGTTGGTTATGGCATTACAACAATTTGCCAGTGTCAAAGTTAATAGTACTGCATCACAGATAATTTATTCACTACACTAAAAAGTCAGGTCGAGTTCCAGTCAAGTCTTAAATAGCTTCATTAAACTTACCTTACTTAGAATCTTTATTAAAATTTCCTAGGGAGTTTTTGAGGGAAAATGTATTTACATGTTCTTCTATTGTTTGCCTACAATCATGCGTGCACGTTTGCGAACACTTAATAGTTAATAGTCCACAATTATTACATATTAACACTATAAGAAACCCAAGTAAGATGGCCGCCAAAACTCTAGTTAAATAATTCTACAATAGAGAAATATAATTCTAAAAAATATACGTAATTTTCATCTCCCGATTTAAAATTAATTATTTTCATTAAACCTAATTCAACACTTTCTTCCGCTTCTCACTTACCCAAAGGTCGACTGGTAGATCGGCTCACGGCTTTAAGTCCACCTTTTGTCAATTGGTCAATAAAATATATAAATGGATAAAATAAAAGTTTTCATATGCCAAAAATTACGGACGTTAAAATAAAATGTTTTAACCAGAAACCCTACTCAACTGTTCGGACTATCAAATAAATTAAGTAAAATAACGAACAAAATATTTAAGAGAACAAAACAGCACTTTCATAAATTAATTTTAATAAATTATGTTTCTAATTTTACTCAAAATTTTGCCTAAATAACAATAACTATTTATATAATTCCTACACAATTTCAAAGGTTTCACCTTCGCCTTTATGGTAATACTATCCAACCTCCTATGTGTACAATTTAGTATTATATGTTAGGCGTTGCCGTTTCAACCCTTTTTCAACGTGGGTAAATCTTTTACACCTCCGCATCTCGTCTCAGTTTTAACTCCAAAATCTTCACTAATAAACAGCTATCTAAATAATGAGCGGCTGTGGTCTAGCGGTACAGGACGGTCGTCACAATCGATGGAACTCGTGTTCGAACCTCGCTAAATTTTGACCGCTACCAATGAAACTATGTTACATGTACTTTAGTGCCTGTAATACAAGCGCTAGCTAGCATTTAGCGAGTCGTCCTCATTGCGAACATAGGACAAAGAAACGTAGAAATAAAAACTTCTGACTGATTCATTTGCTAGCGATTTAAATTATAAAAAATATTTAAGGATAGCTTCGTATAGTGTAGGCGTATATATAAATTTTGACTTGGACCGGAAATAACCGCGATATCTTGAAACTAGTATACAATAAACCCGGGCAGCCAATGTCAGCTAGTTTTATATAGAGAGAAAAATAATTCAAAGCTCAATGGATACGAACGAGACCACAATGGCTGCAAGTCTTCAAACACCGTCGTTAATTAAAATAAAGCAACAATAAGCCTTAAAATGCTTTTAACTCTGTTTATACAGACTAGGCGGAAGTCATTATTGAATATTAAAAAAAAACATACTCGGAAAACTACGCATTATTTGTATTATGTCTATTTTTTGTTATCGAAATGTTTTGTTTGCTTAATGCATTTCCACGCCGCTAAAGTATAAATAAAGCAATAAATAATTTCGACAATCATATTCAAATGAATTGCAAAAGTATTTTAATTGCAGTTCAACACCTCGCACGCTCCGACAAACAGACAAATAATCAAGTCTCATTCTAATTAGTAGTGTCGATTCATCCAACTGTATTTATTCACTAGTTGAAATATCACTCATATTGTCAGCTACGGTGCAGAATATTGGTTATATTTCACAAGTATTTTATATATTTTGTGCCGTAGCTATTTGTTTATTATAGTGATTTGCGATAATAATTTGTGCTGAGAAAGTTATAAAATTGCTTAATTTCAACATTAATCTGCTATGTTTCAAACAATGTTGTAAAACAAAATGTTGGCTTTCACGTTAAGCCGTCATGGCGGAGGCGACTGTTTTCTGAAATTTCTTTGTGATGGTCGTTGTTTCCATGGACCACACTCTAGCTTAACATAAGGCGATAAGAAAAAAAAGATGCTCATTTAAAATGTATGAAGATAATTGTATTAATAAGAGTTAACTTCGATTATAATTTATGAATGCATGCATGATCGATTTTTTCCTACTTAAACGAAATACTAATATGTCTTAATTATTGCTTACATTAATTAAATAATTAATGTTTATTAACATTTTACATATGTATTATTTGAATTGCAAATAACGTTTTTGATTTAAAATGGATGCTTAAACGAACTGAACTTTAGTTAAAAGTAATTTAAAAAAAATTATATTAATTAATATAATTAATAAAAAAGGCGTCCTGGGGTAGTACCACCACTTTCGAATGTAATACCCGTGAAGTGACCTTGTCGCGTTTCGGGAATAGTTTGAAAGTAGCCAGGTATAACGAGAGGAGTGTGCACTGTCAATGTAAGATGGTACATGCTCGTCTCCTCAAGCCGGCATAGCGGAGGCGACTGCTGCCCGCACAGGTTTCTCTGTAGTAGCAGTTGTTACCATTCATGGACCGCACTCTAGCTTTACATCAGGCGGAGTGTTGTCACATGCCGAGCTACAATAAAAAAACAAAAAAAAATAGAAAAAGTAAAGAATGATTTTTATAAAATAGTTGAGATTAAAAATAATATTTTTTTGTTTTAAAATAACTCGTCAATTTCACTAAAGTTGACCACGGACTTAATAAAAGCGACAGCGACAAAGTCGACGTAATTTCTTTACCTTCAACCTTCTTTTGGGCTGTCTCGTTTAATTTCTCATAAACTATATATTTTAATATAAAAGATTATATTTTACAAATTATTTATAGTTACTCTAATGAAATATGTAAGAACAGCATGCTTGATCTAAAATTTTGGCAGAGAGTTTTTGCGGCCACCTTGAGACATTCCTAAACTTGTGTTTCTTCGAGTGTTAATGTGTAATAATGGTGGATTATTAACCATTAAGTGTTCGTGAACGTGCGTGAGTGTGGGCAAACAATTCAAAAGAAGAGAACCCGTGTTTTTCATTTTCCTTCCAAAACTCCCTAGGAAGTTTCAGTAAAGACTCTACCACTTTACTGGAGCAACTTCTGACTTGACCAGACAGTTAAGTGCGATAAATGAATGACTCGTGATGCACAATATTATAAACTTGTTGCAAAAAATATTTACTTTGACACTGGCAAATTATTGTAATGCTATATAAAACAAAAAGAAAAAGATTTTTTTGCACACAACAATAAATAAACGAGTACAGACAAATGATACCACAGACAAATGTCTGCAGGTAGCAGTCGCCTCCTATATGCCGGCTTAAGATGACGAATCAGGTCGATAGGGCGTCTGCCCTCCTGTCGTTATATCTATCATTATATAAGTCATTTAACGTGTTTAGCTTTGCTTGGCAATCATCATCAGCCTGCCTACCAGCACGCCTGAAATATAGAAAAAGGATGTACGGGCGATGATCCCGTTTCCTCTGTTAAATCAATAACAAATGAAAATCGCTTCTCTGTCGTAACTATTTTTATATTTGTATTTCTAAATAGAATGGATTGTTTTTCAAATTAGTTCTGTTTTTTCACGCGATATTAAATTAGATAACCTTTACCTCTCCCTCAAAGCCTGATTAGAATTCCTTAGAAGTAAGCTGTCTTTACATTGCAAAATATAATACAAAAAGCTACTACATCTTATATAATATTTCATAAATATTCTATTTTAACTTCAATTATATTCTTTAAAACATTATTCACTTTAAAGCATTTTTTTTATTGTAGCTCGGCATGTGACAACACTCCGCCTGATGTAAAGCTAGAGTGTGTTCCATGAATGGAAACAATTGCTACTACAGAGAAACCTGTGCGGGTAGCAGTCGCCTCCACTATGCCGGCTTGAGGAGACGAGCATGTACCAACTTAGATTGACAGTGCAAACTCCTCTCGTTATACCTGGCTACTTTCAAACTATTCCCGAAACGCGACAAAGTCACTTCACGGTTGTTACATTCGAAAGTGGTGGTACTACCCCAGGACGGCAGACTGGACTAATAATATCATCAGTTTGCCTACCACTCTTTATATATATTTATATTATGTAGTTAATATTAAAAAAGTATTGCATTTTTTAAATATTTCAACTCCAAACATTTCAGTGACTTTTCTTAACTTTTTTTTAATAAGGCATGTAGCCACTCACTGCTTGGTGCCGCCACACAGAGCCGCCTCCGCTGTACCGGCTTGAGGAGATAAATGTGCCCCTGCTATCGACCCTCCTGTTATTAGACCAAGTTACTTCCAAGGTGATCCCGAAACGTGACTTTTTTTATTTTTTAAAATGCCTGTAATACAGACACTGAGCGACCAAAGTACATACTTACATAGTTACATTGGTACTGGTCAGAATTTACGGAGTTTTGAAGACGGGTCTCATCTATCGTGAGGTCCGTTCTCTGCCGCTAGACGAGGGCCGCTCACCGGCTGTTATACTTTAATACATGCGATACTTATTTTACACTTTTGTTCTTATATTAATTGATGATATACCTAATTTAATGAGCCGTCTATTCGAATCCAGTTAAAGCTAAACCATTGTTTAAACATAATTTGCATACATTTAGCTTTCTATACAAACGAAACGGTCATTTACATAAATTATCTTGTTTATTTTAAAGTAATAAACAAATTTTAAATTGCATAATGATTATTTTAATTTTGTTTTTTATAATCAAATATTTTCTTAAATTACTCGTACGCTAAAAATATCTGCTCTCCCGGTGTCTGTGTTTCCCGAGAAGTACACCACGGGTCTCTTCAAATTAAAGGTAGTTTGCACTAGAAGGCCGGTTAAAGTATTTAACTATTACGAGTACTTTTACGTTTACTTTAATCGTTACGTTTACATTATGGTTTACATTTACTCCACACGAG
The DNA here is from genome assembly GCA_948150575.1 of Tinea pellionella. Taxonomy (NCBI): domain Eukaryota; kingdom Metazoa; phylum Arthropoda; class Insecta; order Lepidoptera; family Tineidae; genus Tinea; species Tinea pellionella. Next base: position 8,876,969 of record OX411251.1, on the reverse strand, counting down.
TTGCACCATCGTCGCGCCTGTCATTTTTGACGGTTACTTTAATCGTAACCAGCTAATCTTGGCTTTGTTAAAGTTAAAGTAATCGTCAAACCCATGTTGCTAACGTCAAATGTATGAAAATGTATGTTCTCTTATTTTTCTCATCAGCCACCCTTTTAACGATAACAATATGAATTTATACGATATTACAACGCGTGTGGAGTAAATGGAAACGTTTAACGGTCGTCGTCGCCGTAGAAGTATTACATAGTTAAAGTTACTTTAACCAGCCTTCTGGTGCAAACCACCCTAAAGGTAAAGTACCTCATAGGCAAGCGTGCACCACCTTAGACCGCATCACTGCTTAACATCAGGCAGGGTGCGGTTAAACCCTCGGCTATTAAGCATAAAAAAAATCTGTAGGCAAAAGTCGTTACTAAATCGCGCCGTCCAAGTTGACAGGGCAGCTTCCTCCCGCTATACTCGCTTCACGAACGTCTTTTTCATAATGGTGGTAAGATTATTATCTCCTTAATCAAATAAGGTGCCAATCATCAAAATTTATTAAAGTTAAAGGTTAGAAAACCCTGAAAGTCGATGCGGCTAAATTATCGTTATAAAGTAATTTTAACTGCATCATTCTCTTTTGTCTGTATCTGCCATGTCTGTATATATAAGTATGTATATGTTTTTTGGCGGCCATCTTGTGACATCAGGTTATCTTGAATTATTTTCCTAAACTTGTGTTTCTTCGAATGTTAATGTGTAATAATGGTGGATTATTATTAACCATTAAGTGTGTGTGGGCAAACAATTCAAAAGAAGAGAAGATGCTTTACCATTTTCCCTCCAAAACTCCGTAGGAAGATTCTACCATTTTACTTAAGCAATTTTTGACTTTACTGAGACTTGACTTGACTGTTTAGTGTGATGAATGAATGACTCGTGATGCACAAGGTTATTAACTTGATGCAAAAATATTTACTTTGACACTGGCAAATTGTTATAATGCCATATAAAACAAAAAAAAAAGTATGTATAGTTGGGTCTGAAAGCATATTTTCAAATAGCGTATTATCAAAAATCGTCCAGCAAATCGTTGCTCTTAACGAATCGCCTATTCGAAAGCTAAAACATTGTTCAAAGTAATTATATCTTCAAAACATATTGGGTAGTATTTTTCCTCAAAAACCGTGTGACGTCACACAATAATTTACATGTATATAAACTGTTCTATTTACCTACTAATACAGTTAGATAGCCCGCAAAATTACTACACGCCCGATAAAACTTAATTTGATTCTGGGAAAGGAGTTATAATTATTTCTATTTTGTTTGTGGGAAATTCATTGATAACGGCTAGGTAGCCCAGTCTGTCGTCTTGGTGTAGTGCCACCATTTTCAAGAGTAACACTCGTTTTAGTCTCGAGATCATTATTTTTAATGCCTGTCCGGAGTTAGTGCTTTTTTACAGGCATTGAGTGACCAAAATACACATTGCATGCATTGGTCAGAATTGATCGCGAGTTTCATCTTCTACCGCTACACCAAGGCCGCTCATATTGAAAGTGGCTGGGTATAATGGTGGTCAACATTCGTCTCCTCAAGCCGGCATAGTGCAGGTGACATTTGAGGCTAAGACACATAGCACGTATAAAAAAAAAACTTTGTAATAAAAACTACCTAGGTTTTTTCATAGCTTATGCAGTTTGAGTGGTACATATTGTTGAAATATGGCCTTGTTTAGTTTTTACCTTTTTTGTAATATATTTGACTTTGACAGAATGCCAAAATCCACGATGGAATTGAATTAATATAAGAATTGCATATTATTTATTAAAGTGAGTTTATTTTAACATGGTAGCAGAACGTGGTTCGAGATTCTTGTCTTAAAACTTTTGAAGAAATTTTTCTTTACTAAGTTCTGAGTTTTGTGGGCACAATGGAGAGCAAATCTATTTTGGATGCCTGCAAACTGCAGATTAGTAATCTAGAAGACAAAAATTGGGTCACATGGAAGTATAAAATTTGCATTTTGCTCCGTGGTGCTGGTGTGATCGATGTGGTGGAAGGGAAATTGGCGAAACCTGACCTTCCCGGGAGTGATGCCACCGCACAAGACATTACGACGTACAATACTAAATTGCAAGGCTATCAACAGGCAGATAGTACCGCTCTTCTCATTTTAACATCGAATATGTCCGATGAAAATCTACAAAAGATTATGCGGTTTACATCTTCTAAGGAAGTGTGGGAGGAATTGCATAGGATGTTTGATGGGATATCTGAAGATAAAGCTTATGATTTATGCATGAAGTTCTTCAGTTATAAGAAACATTCAGAAGATAATATGTCCACACACTTATCTAAGATGAAGAATATTTGGTATGAATTAAACCAGGAAATGATGAAGTCCAAGGGTGAAGTTCATGACTTGCCGGAACTTCTACTTATTTGTAAAATTCTTGAAACCTTACCAAGTGAATATTTTACTTTCAAGTCAAGCTGGATGTTAATGTCTAAAGGGGAAAGGACTATTGAAAATTTAACTAGTCAACTCTGTGCATATGAGAGAGCTTTGTCATGCAAAGGTGATGAAACTAGCATGGAAGCTTTGATAGTTAAGAATAGTAAGTTCAGTAGAAAGGATAATGAAGGTAAGAAGAATATTTTCAAGAAAGATACAAGTAACATAAAATGTTTTTACTGTGGCGAATTAGGACATAAAATAAAAAGGTGCCATAAGTGGATTCGTGACGGCCGACCATCTAAACCAAAGCCAGGTACTAGTAGAGTAGAAGATTGTGATATGATACCTAGTACTAGTAGTAATGTAAATATACATTTAATGCCTAGAGATAATGAAATTGTAAATATGAATTTAATGGCATTAGATAATAATTTGATGAAAGATGGATATAATGATTGGTTTGTGGACAATGGCGCGACTAGTCACGTGACAAATAGAAGTGATCTATTTGAGACTTTTGATAAGTTTATTGTGCCGCACACAGTGACAACAGCAAATGGTGAGGCAGTAACTGCAATTGGTAAAGGAAAGTTGAAAGTAGAATCAAATTTAAACGAACGCAAGGAAGTAATAACATTGAATGATGTTTGGTTCGTTCCGACTATTACAAAGAATATATTTTCAGTTTTAGCTGCACAAGATCGTTTAGAAAATAGCATATTCGAATCTATGACTGAGATGTGTAGATTGAAAGTGAATAATGTAGATATGCTATATGGAGAAAGGAAACGATACGGTGGTCTTTATAAATTGAATTTAACTAATGTGTTACCGAAACAGATTAATGAAATTTCTAAAACTAATATGTTGCAGTTATACCATGAACGATTAGCTCATCAGAATAAGGTCCATGTTAAGAAGCTCATAGAAAGAGAAATGGGTATTAAAATGGAATTGGACAATGAGTTTTGTGAAGGTTGTGTATATGGGAAAGCAAAAAGGAGATCTTTTGGTACACGTGAAAGGTCAAAAATACCAGGTGAATTATTTCATGCAGATGTATGTGGACCATTTTTGTGTTCCATCTCGAAGTTTAAATATTTTGTTCTGTTTAAAGACGATTACTCAAGATTCAGATATGTATATTTTTTGAAAGAGAAAAATGAGGTTTGTGATAAAATGAAAGCCTTGATAGCTGAGACTGAGAGAACAGGTCACAAAATTAGGGAGATCTTGAGCGATAATGGAGGCGAATTTGATAATCAAAGCGTGAAGAATCTATTAGAGAAATATGGCATAAAACAAAGGCTTACGATGCCGTATACGCCCGAACAGAATGGTTGTGTTGAGAGAGATAATAGAACTATTGTAGAAGCTGCTAGATCTATGATGAATGCACATGAAGTGTTGCCGCAAGGGCTTTGGGCAGAATTGATTAATACGACTGTATACATAATAAACAGAACAGGACCTACCAGTGTTGACGGAAAATCTCCATTTGAATTATGGTATGGTAAAAAGCCTTATATTAAACACTTAAGAATAATTGGTAGTACCTGTTATGCACATATACCTAAAATAACTAGGAAGAAATTAGATAGGAAAGCGGTTAAAGGCATTTTAATCGGATATGACAATGATGATGGCTATAGAGTTTGGTGTAAAGAGAAGAATTCTTTGATTAGGTCTAGAGACGTCATATTTCAAGAAAATGTGTTGAAACCCAAGAACTTAATTATGGTACCTATGAAACAAAAACCTCTATCAGATATACCACAGTCTTCTAGTGATATAAGAAATGATGTAAATATTGATAATGAAGTAAGCAATAATGATAATGATAACATGGATTCTAATATAGATGAAGATGATAATTTTGAAGATAATGAAGAAGAGGTTGTAGATCAGAATAGAATGGTATTGAGAGATCGCTCTAAATTAAAAATGCCTAATAAATTTGATAACTTTATAATGATGTCTGTGAATAATGTAAATGATATTAAAGAACCGTTAACATATAAAGAAGCGCTAAATAGTAAAGAAAAGGCTAAATGGCAAGAAGCAATGGATAGTGAAATGAAATCATTAATAGAAAATGAAACGTGGGAAGAGGCGGAATTACCTAATAATAAAAAACCTATTGCTTGTAAATGGATTTTTAAATTGAAACATAATCCTGATGGAACTATAGAACGTTTCAAAGCCAGGCTGGTAGTGAAAGGATATTCCCAGAAGGAAGGAATAGATTATTATGAAACGTTTAGTCCAGTAGCTAAGATGAGTACAATCAGAGCAATTTTGAGTATAGCTAGCAAAGAGAAGATGTCGTTAACACAGTTTGACGTGTCAACTGCGTTTTTATATGGAAAGCTAGATGAAGATATTTACATGAAGGCTCCAGAAGGCTATTTTACAAATAATAAAGTACTTAAATTAAAAAGGAGTCTCTATGGACTTAAGCAAGCACCCCGGTGCTGGAATAATTGTTTTAAAGATTTTCTCATAGAGGCTGGATTTAAACAAAGTACAGCCGATCCATGTTTATTTACGAGGCAGAGAGGATCAAAAAGAATTATATTAGGATTATATGTAGATGACGGGTTGGTTGCATATGATAATAAAAATGAAGTCGATGAGTTTATAATAGAGTTGAAGAGAAGATTTAAAATAAGAACAATGAAAGCATCTTATTTTTTAGGATTAGAAATAGAAAGTAGAGAAGATAGCTCTATAAAGGTTTCACAGAGTGCTTATGCAAAGAAAATATTAGAAAAGTATGGAATGATAGATTGTAAACCAGTAGGAACGCCTATATTGAAAGAACAAATGGATGATGAAGAAGTTGAAATCATACATTTTCCATATAGGCAAATAGTTGGTGCATTAGCTTATCTTATGGTAGGTACAAGACCAGACATAGCGTACGCCGTTGGTGTAGCTAGTAGAAATTTGGAAAGTCCTACAAAATTAGATATTTTAAGAGTGAAGCGCATACTGCGATATATTAAAGGCACTTTGGATTGGGGCATTGTATATAAAGAAACCGAGGAAAATACTTTCTTGTGCTATAGTGATGCAGATCACGGAGGGGATTTAACAACAGGTCGATCTACATCAGGTATGATATGCTTATTTTCTGGAGGAGCTATTTCATGGAGAAGTAATAGACAGACCTCGGTGGCTATTTCTTCAACTGAAGCAGAAATCGTAGCAGCAAGTGAAGCTTGTAGAGAGATTATTTGGTTAGGAAGGCTGTTGTCAGATATACAAGCGGTTAAGTATGTTCCAAGACTTTATATTGACAACGAGTCAACAATTAAATTGTCAAATAACCCGCCCTACGAATTTCACCAGAGAACAAAACACATAAGACTAAGGCATTTCTTTATAAGAGAAGAAGTTGCATCTGGAAGTATAGACGTTACGAAGGTAACAACGGAGAATCAGTTGGCTGATATTATGACAAAGCCTCTGTACAAACCAAGGGTGGTTAGGCTGTCTATGAAAATGGGTTTAACGAAAAATTAGTAACAAAACTTAACAAAGAGAGAAGATGTTGAAATATGGCCTTGTTTAGTTTTTACCTTTTTTGTAATATATTTGACTTTGACAGAATGCCAAAATCAAATATATTACAAAAAAGGTAAAAACTAAACAAGGCCATATTTCAACATCTTCTCTCTTTGTTAAGTTTTGTTACTAATTTTTCGTTAAACCCATTTTCATAGACAGCCTAACCACCCTTGGTTTGTACAGAGGCTTTGTCATAATATCCTCTCTGCCTCGAATTGCATATTATTTATTAAAGTGAGTTTATTTTAACACATATTAAAATTTGTATCATAACGACCTTTATAGGTGTGGCAAGGTCGTACGCCATCCGCTAAGTAAAACGACGAGATTTTTTTTATAATTGAATATATTAAGGCGTTTTAAATAATAAGGTTTTTTTTTTGTTGCGTAAAGGAATTCGACATTCACTTAATTACTTTGGGGTCGCTGTAGTTTATATCTACATATAATTAATATATCTAAATAAATAAATTTATAAAGTATCTTCTGTATGTTAGAGAATAAGTTGTTAGTTTGAAATTCGTCTAATTTAATTCGTCTTTTTTAATATTATATATTTTATTTTTCTTCACATTAACTTAAATATATATATTTATTATACCTCGACTATGTGACAACACTCCGCCTGATGTAAAGCTAGAGTGCGGTCCATGAATGGAAACAACTGCTACTACAGAGAAATCTCTACAGACAGCAGTCACCTCCACTATGCCGGCTTGAAGAGACGAGCATGCACCGTCCATATTGACAGTGCACACTTCGTTATACCTGGCTACTTTCAAACTATTCCCGAAACGCGACAAGGTCACTTCACAGGTGTTACATTCGAAAGATACATATATTTTTGACTACTTAGCTTTTGTTACACATTGAATGTTGTGCATTTTTGTAATTGGTTGCATATCTGAAAAAATAAAAAATTAACTGTATTAATATAGAGTGTGAAATATATTAACTGTTAATATGTCATTAAATAAATAAATAAATCTAAAGGAAAAGCAAAAAACCAGGGTAGTGTAGTAGTGAGAGTATCTGTGCGGAAAGCGGAGGCCGTGGGTTCGATTTTTCTATAATTTTCATCGTAATTTAATAATGATACATTTAGCTAATATTATTAAAATTAATTGATATTATTTAAAAAAGTAACTCGTACATTTTTTTATTGTGAAAGGAGAATGGCCATTTGCCTATGAAAAATGGGCCCACCATTTTTTTTCGAGTTTCTTTTTTAATTAATTTTATAGAAAAATAAATCTACTTTCTTATTACCGATCAGTTTTAATTTTTCCACCTGGGTTATTGAGTAATTAGATTTTTTCTAATGATATATTTGAGGTTATTATTATTTTAAATGCTTTAATATAATTGATTATATCTTTTTTTATGTGATTAAACATTGTCTATTGATTGGTAAATTATGTGTTGATATATTTATAATTAAATAATTCAAAAATAAGTTACTAGTTTAGAATATTGTTTTGTTACCATACTATTAGGCATTAAGTGGGCCCAAAAATGGGCATTCTCCTTTCTGCAGTTAACAGTGCACACTCTCGTTCATCAGTCTCCACTACCACTCTTTAAAATCCGGTTATCCATGAGCGGAGACAACTCGTCTTCGCTATGCCGGCTTTATTTCTCGACAGTGCGCTCAAGATGGCAGGCAGACTGGGCATAACCATCAACAGTATGTCGGCTACTATTTATAGCAAGGTGACATTTACAAACAAAAAATATCATGTATCAAATAGGTTAGCGTTTCATTAAAAATCTAATTCGAGTTTATTCAAGATTCCTTAAACCGCTTTTTATTAAACTATTAATATAATAAATCAAAATTAATTCAAGTGTATTTCCACATAGACCGGCCGTTTTATGTCCATTCTATTCTGTTTTTTCGATTGCTAGGCGTGGCGGTTTACGCAATAACACACTTCGCTACACACATTATTAATTACACATTTATTTCGTAGCCGTAAGAGCTATAATCGCTTAGTGTATTCAACTAAAATTGTATAGCTGCAAACGTGTTTCTAGACGCCCTAGGCACTGATAAACGGTGTTAGTGCATGATAACAGCTAGACTATAGTTAGTACCTAGGTACTAGTCGACCGTGGTTCACTTTAATCTAGGTATAAAATTAGGTACAGCTTATTCGAAAGTTGCTTGTAATATACACCTACAGAAATACGCATAATTTATAGTTTAAATAATGTATGTGACATTATTAACATTTAAACCTTTTATTAAAATATAACAAAAGTTAAATAATGGGCAAGGTCCAAAAAAACTAACCCATGGTGAATCGAAAACCATTTCGAGATATCACTTCAATTAGAAGAATTTTTGATTCCCGTCTGAAAAAAACTTAAAAACTCGAGGAGATATTTGAAAAACTGTAATGACCTTTTTCGACCTTTGACTTCGACTTTCGTACAGTTTGACAAGATCGAATACAAAGTGTTGGTACTTAAACCTAACCTAACAGTTTTGTAGATTATTTTGTTGTCTCCATAGACAACAATGTTGTCGCCTCACAAGTTTGTCAAATATCTTTTGTTTGTGTTTCCTAACAACAGTGTTTTATACGAATAACTATTGTAATTTGTAAAACAAAACTACACTTTAACACGATGTTTTAATCAACAGGAACTCAAAATCAAAAGTTTGTTTGAACTTTTGACAAATGATTTTTTTCTTGTTCATTGGCAACGGTTTAGTTCCGAACGAAACCTCACGATTACTATATTAAGATCGCAATTTTTGAAAATTAATAAAAAAAGAACAAAGCAGTTATAAAAGTTTTCCAGAAACACGTGTCGACTAAATTAATCTATATTATCTAAAAAATATGTAAAAAAGATAGCTGTAACCAGATAAAGGAGAATGCCCACCTAATAGTTTGGTAACAAAACGATATTCTAAAATATAATAATATCTTATTTTTTTATTTATTAATTTCAATTATATCAACACATCATTTACCAATCAAATGACAATGTTTAATTACATAAAAAACAGATTTCTTCAATTATTAAAGCATTTAAAATAATAATAACCTCAAATATTGCATCAGACAACATCTAATTACTAAATAACCCGGGTGAAAAAAAATAAAACTGATTAATAGTATTAAGGAATGTAGATTTATTTTTCTGCAAAATGAATTATAAATCATCGTCAAGCTCGAGAAAAAAATGTGGGCGAAGAAGGGCTTTGAACATTTTTTTTATTGTAGCTTGCCCTATGACAACACTTCGCCTGATGTACTAGAGTACGCTCCGTGAACAAAAACAACACTAATGTAACAGTCGCTAGTCACGGGTGTTACATTCGAAAGTCGTGGTACTGCCCCCGGACGGCAGACTGGGCTAATAACCCCATCAGTCTGCCTACCACTCTTTAATAGTGCCTATACACACTGAGCGACTGAAGTACATATAACATAGTTACATTGTTACCGGTCAGAATTTAGCGAGGTTCGAACACGGGTCGCATCAATTATTACGGATATTATACTGGATACGTCATAAATAGATGAATTTCTACAAGTTTCAGCGCTCGTGATTAGCTTTGTAGTCAGAACATGTACGCAGAACGGAAGCCGTTGTTTTTTTTTAATTAAATTTTTATCATAATTTAATTATAACAATCCCTGCATTTGAATAATAATTGTTATATTTTGTTTAAAACAAAGAGTGGTAGGCAGACTGATGATGTTATTAGTCCAGTCTGCCGTCCTGGGGTAGTACCCCAACTTTCGAATGTAACACCCGTGAAGTGACTTTGTCGCGTTTCGGGAATACTTTGAAAGTAGCCAGGTATAACGAGAGGAGTGTGCACTGTCAATCTAGATGGTACATGTTCGTCTCCTCAAGCCGGCATAGTGGAGGCGACTGCTGCCCGCACAGGTTTCTCTGTAGTAACAGTTGTTTCCATTCATGGACCGCACTCTAGCTTTACATCAGGCGTAGTGTTGTCACATGCCGAGCTACAATTTAAAAAAATCCTACAAAAAAAAAAGGTAACTTATTTGTTACATTTCAATTCCAATTAGTTATTTTTTAAAATTAAAACAATACGTATTATGCACCTTTGTTACTACACAAATGCCGGAAATCCCAACACCGAAAACATAATTCAAAACGTGTATCTGTCACTCAAAGTAAAATAGGCTTTATTGCAGACGCGAGTAGTGTCATATAGCTTTGTAAAACAATGTGGTACATCGGACGTTTTAGAGTGTACGCTTTGAAAATCGAATGTCAAGGACGGAACGTTCCTACGCGTTGATAAATTTGTGTTTGTCAATTTTTCTTGTTTATAATGGAGTGTTATTTATGAAAAAGAGCGAGTAGCGGGCTTACTCTACCAAGGCGTCTCGTCTCAGACGCGTCACGATTGATATGTGCCTAATATTTTTTGCATGATTGAAACACCAAAGTAAAATCTTTTATTATTAAACCTTTCTTTGGTTATGAAAGATAAATGTTCTTCCGTCTTCATCTCCTGATTTGGATCAGAGTCCGTAGCACAAACTCGGAGAAACCAAACTTAATACTTATAACAAAGCTACTTTGTTACCGGTCACGTTTTTTAAGATATTATCTATTATCGATCTAGCATAAAGAATAATTTATTTTATTATAACTTATTCTATGGTGCTATGAATTCAGTGACTTATTGAGAAGAAGATAATCGCTCAGTTCATCGCTAATGTTATAATTTGAACCATACGGATTAGGTATCAATATTGTCTACTCGCATGTCATATTTGCTAAGGTATTGTATTTTTTTTTCTTAATATTGAAGGTGATCTCAATATTATTACATCACGTATTAAATTTAGGCCGGCAAAGTGGAGCATATTAATGTAGTATAAATATGGCTATACTCATTTCCAAATAATTGCTAGTACAAAAAAACTCAGCAGAGTCACCGACGAGACGAGACGGAGTGCGTTCAAGTTACCACTACACATTTTCACGGCTGTAATGTGGTGGTGCTAGCTCGGCTATATATATTACAGAACGGAAGAGCGGTCCAAGACTTCTATCCTCCATTTGTGGGCGATAACTAAGCAAATATGCTGAAACACGACAAGTCACAACGTGTCCGCCGCGTGGTGTGTTTTCAGAGACTCTGTCAAAACGTAACCACGCTTTTGTATCATATCCAGTTAGTGCTTGTACTCATGACCGCGTATTCATTTTGTTCATTATATATATCTACGTATTTTCTCTTATATAATAAATACTAAACAATATAACCTTATAGAACCTTCTCAGTAGTTCACAATAATCATTCACGTACATGGAAAATAACCTTCAAATAAGGAAGGATAAAAGAAAATTGGCCCTTACGACTTTGGAGTATGATAAAATTTGTCACATCAAAGGATAAATCGCTTTGACACGAGAGACTGTTCTTTTTCAATATATTTCAAGGAAATCTATAAAATACTAGAGAAATAACCTACATTTTGATGTCCGTAGATGTCCGAGAAAGACTGGACTAAAGGATTTCTGAGATTTTTTCTTTTACCTATCAAAAGTACAGTTAACAACAGGTTAGCTGCATCACCTTAAGGACTATTTTTGCTTGTGCTATCTAACAAGCTCATACCCGACACTTTTACATCGACCAATAGAAATCGGTTTACATTATTTACATCCATAACTGGTTGAAAATAAAGAGACGATTATTCTCTAACCTTTTAAGAGTGGTAGGCACACTGATTATGGTTATTAGCCCAGTCTGCCGTCCTGGGGAAGTACCACCACTTTCGAATGTAACACTCGTGAAGTGACTTTGTTGCGTTTCGGGAATAGTTTGAAAGTAGCCAGGTATAGTGAGAGGAGTGTGCACTGTCACTAGAACGTACATGCTCGTCTCCTCAAGCCGGCATAGTGGAGGCGACTGTTGCCCGCACAGGTTTCTCTGTAGTAGCAGTTGTTTCCATTCATGGACCGCACTCTAGCTTTACATCAGGCGAAGTGTTGTCACATGCCGAGCTACAATAAAAAAAAAAAACGTGGCAGCGGCGACTTTGCTGATAGTACGAGTACATTGTATACTGAAAAGTATTAAAATTGAGTTTACCAATGCATTTAATTCGAGCATCATCTTCGTATAATCTCGGCACTACGGGCCCTCGAATTTGTACATTTGTGTCTAATAAAAAAATCCTCCATCTGATTGGTTAATTACTCGGAAATTGTCAGATGAAGAAAACATTTAACCAACTGCGTTGTGTTGGGCGTAATAGTGTGCGGTTGAGCTGAAAGTGGAGAAGAGAAATCGTTAGCGTTCCATAGTCCCTGCCTACCCCGGTATGAATCTGTAATCTAATGTAAAAACAAGTGTTATTATAATTCAAGTAATTTTAAGCAAAAAAATAACAAAGTACTTCTCATGTTTTCGACCGAATTTCCGTAGAATTAATAAATTACTATCGAGTACCTAATTTTCAATTCCCAAGGGTTATCCTTAAATTATCTGGATTACATCCCTTTCCTTACTTTTTCCAGTTTTTCTACGAAAAAGGGGCAATAAAGTACGTTTCGAGTTTGCTAATTAACTACCTTGTTTTTTTTGTCATAATTTGAATCGTACAATAAAAAAGTTTTACCAAAACAAACAAGTTTGGAATAATTAACGAAGTTTGTGGAAAGGTTAACTAGATTCAATTAATTTCTTTTTAAATAAATTTTAGTTTATTAAATCAACCTTGTATACAATACAAACCTATTTTATTTGCACCCGGGGATAAAATTAATTTAATTAATAATTAATATTCAAAATGTAGCAGATCTTTTAATCAACAGAAAGGGAAACAAGTAGAGCCTTTTATTCCTGAAGCCTCACAATTTACTAAAAAGGTTACTAATACAACAAGCTTTTATCTAAAACAATAAAGATTAACAACGACCAGTGGATTTTAACCCATAATCCTATTGTAGGATAATTTGATACATACAACAATCAAAATAAGTAAGCAGATCAAATTATAAATCATAATCTGGATGGACCTGTTCATCACTCTGAAAATAGCGGTGCATGAATGGAAACAACTGTCTGGCATCAGTCGTCTCCACTATGCCGGCTTGAGAAGAGGAGCATGCACCATCTAGATTGACAGTGCACACTCCTCTCTTATAACTGGCTATTTTCAAACTATTCCCGAAACGCGACAAGGCTGTTACATTCGAAAGTGGTGGTACTACCCCAGGACGACAGACTAGACAAATAACCATCATCAGTCTGCTAACCACTCTTTAATAGTGCCTATAGGCAATGAGCGACCAAAGTACATATAACAAAGTTACATTGGTCAGAATTAGCGAGGTTCGAACACGGTTCCCATCGATCGTGAGTTCACGCGTCTTACCACTAGACCACGGCCGCTCTCTGAATTATATATTTACCACTTTCAAATGCACCTAGTCGCGGTTTGGGTTCAGCTTAGAAGTAACCGGGTTTAAATAGGGAACTGTCGACGTTGTGTCGGTGGAGCATAGCGGAAGTGCCTTATAATGGTCACACTGGCATGTAAACTATGATAATGAGTGATGTACAGCTCTTTACAGAAACTTGTCGCTGTTAATTCGAATTAATTGTAAGTCTGTAAATAGGGGTGAAACCCGCAACTTTTCGACAATTTTTGTTCTACATACTATACTCCCACGTATTATATGTTTGTATGTTATTCGTCGAGAAAACCGACGTGACGTCACAAATATTGGCGCCGCGACTTTCTGGAAAATTTGTCGCCTCGTTGAGTCTGTAACTAAGCATTTAGGTCATGTGTTTATTCCTGAAAGATTTATTACACTTTAAAATAACCTGAATATTAAAAATACTATACAATTGTCACGCCTTTTTCCCACAGGGATAGGCAGAGACAACGGAACGCCACTTACCACGATCCTGACACAACACCCTCGCCTCCTTCACATCCACAATTCTCTTCATGCACGCCCGACGGTTATGGGCACTAGGCAGCCCAGCTTTTATGAGGATGTCCTCCTATTTGATCGGAAAACACCCTTCTGTGTCTGCCTTGTTTAACGCATCCATTCACATCAGATTTATATATTCCTTTCGTCAATCTCCTATCCATGTACCCAAACCATCGAAGCATTTCTTTCTCAATCCTCGTCACTACATCATCTTTCAAGCCACATCTATCGCGCACAACACTATTCCTCATTCTATCTGCTATCGTGACTCCACAATATTAAAGATATTATAATATTATTTTACAATATTAAAATTCATGATGTAATAATTATAGTAGCAGGTTCAAATCTTTTGCAGTTAGTGTTAACTGTGGTCGTTTAGTTTTAGCTGTAAAGACAGCGCGATCCATGAGTGGATGCAACTGTTACGGACTATCTTAGAAAAACTGTCGGGGTGGAGAATTTTTTCGTTATATCTGACTTCTTCGTGGGTGAATCTTGAAAGTGGTGGTCGTACTACCACAGGACTAATGACCACGATCAGTTTATATATCGCTCTTTTATATATATTTATATTTGTTTTTTTTACAATATTTTTTTCTGTAAATGCCTGTACTAAGCTAGTGCCTTGTATCTCAGATACTGAGCTAACGAAGTACCTTGTAACTTAGTTACTTTGATACCGGTTACAATTTTGCGAGGCTTGAACACGAGTCTCATCGATTATGAGGTCCAATTTGTACCGCTAGACCACGGCCGCTCGTCGACAAAACGAAGCTCTAGCAAAGTATTCGAACGCAAAATTATTCGGCAACATACACCGAAGACTTATTCAAAACGTGCAAACAGCTTTGTCAGTATTAAGCGAGCAATGTACATTAACAAAGTTGACTTGTTTAATTTTAACAGCAAATTGTGTAGGTTGAAAATAGCAATAACTTATTTATTTGTAGCTGTTTTCTCAATATACTATAACCACAGCTTCTTCTACAAATGTTGTAATATCTAGGTATTTTTTCTGATCCTATATTACCTATTTAGAATAATATAATGTACAGGAACAATGTAATGTACCTTTGTTATAATCACATAGCAACTAAAAAGTTTTATATTTTTACGAGATTTTATAGGTTTCTTAATTCTTAAAAAATTTGTATGTTTTCTTTTCAAGATGTTTTATGTTTATTTCTGTTTGTTTCAGGTAATATATTGTTTTTGATGCGAAGCGTTCTTTACGGGCGGGAGGGAATAAACTAGAAAAAATCACCGTCACTGTTAACTTCTCCCTTCATTAACGCGCTACACTATTATTACGCGTATGTTATATTGCAACGAATCTACGTCATATCGCAAAGGGTCTGCGTCATTTCGCAAAGGGATTATTGAAATGATTATACAACGAAAAGTTAGCTTCACTTCAGTCAGGCGTACCCTTTTTCTGTATATCATTTGTAAGTACGTTTTAAATACTAATAAAACATCTATAGTTGCTTTCGAAAAATATATTCTGCACTTATGCGAGTACATTGTTAAAGATAAAATATTAGAAATATTTGGAATAGTGTTCTAAATAATTAAGATAACCTACTTATATTATTTCCTATCTTAGAACATTGAAAATACATGTATATCAAACATTATTTTTATGTATATGTATATGTATGTATATTTCATGTTAGATTATTAAATTCTTATGCTAGATTTGTTTTGCTTTTGTTCAATAATTGTAGATTTATTTATTTTTCATTTATTTATTCTTATATTTTTGTTTCTGCACTGAAAACACTTTTCACATCTCCCAAAGGTTAACTGGTAGAAAATGCCTCAAGGCATTAAGTTCGCCTTTTGCAATTTTTATATTGTATAAAGGAGAATGCCCATTCGCCTAAGAAAAATGGGCCCACAATTTTTTTCTCGAGTCTGTCGATGATTTTCAGTTAATTTTGTAGAAAAACTAAATCTGCTTCCTTATTACCGATCAATTTTAATTTTTTCACCCGGGTTATTGAGTAATTAGATGTTTTCTGATGTAGTATTTGAGGTTATTATTATTTTAATGCTTTAATAATTAATGATAACTGTTTTTTACGTAATTAAACAGTGTCTATTGATTGGTAAATGATTGATATAATCAAAATTAATTAATAAAAAGATAAATTAATATTTAAACATATTGTTTTGTTACCAAACTGTGCCCAAAAATGGACATTCTCCTTTGTGCAATAAAATAATTTATTATTATTATTATTATTCTTACCAGTGTTTGAAAAAAAAAACTTGAACTTTGCCAAATGTACTTTTTATAGTAGCTCGACATACTCTACCTACCAGTATGAGAAGATGAATTGTACAGGTTGACAGCATTGAGATATATACTAGAGGCGCAATAACGCTCCCAACGTGAGGCGAGTGAAGATCTGCCCACAGCCATAATTAAGCTTTCTGTCAGTTGGTATTTGACAGGACGTATATAAACTCATAATGGGCAAATATGTGGTGAAAACGTGCAATTCTCGATCCCAAATGCACAACAAAAAAAGCGGGATTACGTTTCACACATAAATATATCCTTTCAACATCTATATTGTCCTTAAACAACAAAAAAACAAATAAAATTAGGGATATTTTTTACATTTAGTGTTGCTAGTAAAACATCGTTTCCCATAACCCGTATTATAATATAAAAAAAAGAAATATTTTATTTTTAAGAAAGAAGAATTTCAACTTATATTAAACAATGAAAACATTGAACTTTATTTTATTTAGCTAAAAATGCATGCCTTTAGATATATTATAATCGACACTGAATAAAAATATCTAAAGAAAAAAAAAATTAATGTAGCAATTTTTTTTAACTATACCGGCAACACTAAGATTGACATTGTCAAATCGTTTGAAACGGCCTACGCCTTTTTCATGTCAAATGTATGGGGTTTGCGCCTCTAGTTATATATCTCAATGGTTGACAGTGTACATTTCTTTTGTTAGACTTTGTCACTTCATAGATGTGTTATACGTGGTACTACCCCAGAACAGGATAGAGCCGTAATAACTTTCAACTGTCTGCTTACCACTCTTTAGAGCTTTAGATAGACAAACGAAGTTCCCGATCTGATAATTTATTAATCATAAGAAAAAGTAACACTTACAAGGTGATTACTAATAAATATTGATGATATTTCACGAGAAGACAAAGAAATTCTGCGTGACCTTATTTCTAATAGAATTGAATGTCTACATCCTAAACCTTCTGATCCAATTATAATAAATGATGCTTCTAGAAAGTTACTTAGTAATTATTTCTGAGAGATAGGTCATAGTATCTATATTTAGTGACTAGGATTCGTTTCCCAATTTTATTTTAATAGTAGCCCGTTAAGCACAAATCAGAGTGCAGTTCGTGAGCGGAAAAAACTACCAACATAGAGTATTTATTGTCTGCAGACAGTAGACACCTCCGCTATGCCGACTATGTGCACCATCCACCATAACCAGTTTAATTAGATAGGTATGATAGGTAGTGTTTTCTTAGGTCTAGCGTGGTAACTCTGCCTGATGTAAAGCTAGAGTGCGGTACATGAATGGAAACAACTGCTACTACAGAGAAATCTCTACGTGCAGCAGTCGCCTTCACTATGCCGGCTTGAGGAGACCAGCATGTACTATCTAGATTGACAGTGCATACTTCTCTCGTTATACCGTTATAAAACGCGACAAGGTCACGGGTGTTGCATTTGAAACCATAACCTACCACTCTTTAATAGTGTCTATAGACACTGGGCAACCAAAGTTGATATAACAAAGTTACATTGATGCCGGTCGAATTTAGCGAGGTTCGAACACGGGTCTCATCGCTCGTGAGTTCACCCGTCTTACCGCTAGACCACGGCCGTTTTTGTCTGAATAAAAAGAATTTATGCGACTTATTATCGCGTTTATTTTTTATAGCTTTCGAAACGAATCGAAAAAACAGCGATGTATGCACACATGACACTAATGGCGTCACTGACGACTATTAGTAATAAATAAATTGTCAAAAACGTAAATAAGTAAACGTTAAATTGTTCTGAAACGAGGTCGCCAGCAGATTGTCTTGCCGACAAGGTCTGAGGGGGAGAGGTCGCCCACGCGTATTCCGTAAATAGAACCTCATTCTCCTAATAAACCGCGGCAGATAGACCACCCGCTGTATCCACCTTTCTACGTTTTATCTTACAGAATGTGCATTTCATTGTGCCCTTGATGCAGATGACGCTAAAGATCATGACTTTTATGATTTTATTGACGATATTTAATTTATTTATATATGTATATTTTTTAACTAATTTACCTCGGCATTGCACTAATAGTCCAATAATAAAAACATTTATTATTAGTCTAAAAAAATATTAATTAAAGTCTTTAAAACCGGCATAATTAATGTTATTTATCATGGAGTGTAATTATTTTCTGGTTTCCATGAAGAGCATTAAAAACAGAAGCTAAAACTTAAGGAATAACCGCAGGAACTCAGACTCAAATCCTTTCACCTTGGATCCTTCAAGCGGAGCGTGAAAAAGCACCTTCTCAGGCCGGCATAGTGATGGCGACTGGAGCCACCGTGCGAGCGGTTCTCTAGTCGTCAATGCTCATGGATCTCCACTGCGTTTACCATCAGACCAGTCGAGGTCACATGTCGTGCCAAAATAAAAAAATTAAAAAAAAACCGTTACCGTTACAAAAATAAACTAGTAAATATACCGTTAAAGGATAATGCCCATTTTTGGGCCCACTTGATACCTAATAGTTTGTTAACAAAACAATATTCTAAAATAATACCTTATTTCTTCATTAATACATTTTAATTATAACAAAACATCGTTTCCCAATCAATATACAATGTTTAATAACATAAAAAATTACAATGATAACCTCAAATGTTGTATCAGTAAAAGTCTAATTACTAAATAAATTAGGTGAAAAAATTTAAACTGATTGGTGATAAGGAATGTAGATTTATTTTCCTACAAAATGAACTAAAACTAATCCTGAAAATCGAAAAAAATTCTGGGCCCATTTCTCTTAGGCATTCTCCTTTGAATAATATTAACTATTGTCTATCTCTTTAGCGTTATACAGTATCAGTATTATTTTTGGTCACTTTTCTTCGATATAAAAATAATATGTAGTATATTTGTAGAATTGACATCGTTATCAGTCCCTGTATTTATGTAAAAAAGGTATTTTTAGATTAATAAATAATTTTATATAAATAATTATTAAAGTCATGACGTAAATTAAGATAAAAACTATAAAGATCCTACTGAAAATTACACAGTGGCTCAAGGATGCTCTGCTGTAAAACTTTTTCATCCCCTCACTGACTTTCAGGCTTTTTATAGACGCACTAAATATAGAAAGAACCTTTTCACTCTAACACTGAAATACGCTAATGTAAATAGCCTGTAGTAAGGTTGTAAGCGCGCCAGTATGTTACGCCGCGTCTCGGTTTTAGGTATTTATATGTTTGTTTTGTTCTTTAAGGTACTCGTATATAATATATGTATGTATTTTTATATATTTTCTTTTTATTAATTCAATTTGTACGCTCATATCGAGGAACGGCGTTGGAAAAATAGGGTTTAATGTTTTGTACAATATATACCAATCCTCTAGGGTAATCAGGGTTGTTAAGGTCCGTTTGCACCAGAAAGCCCGTTAAAGTTCCTTTTACGCTTACTTTAACCGTTACGTTTGCATTATGGTTTACATTTACCCCACACGAGGTGCACCATCGTCGCGCCTATCATTTTTGACGTTTACTTTAACGTTAACCGTAACCAACAAATCTTGGCTGGTTAAAGTTAAAGTAATCGTCAAACCAATGTCACTAACATCAAATGTATGAAAAGATGCCAAATATGTTTTTCTATTATCCTACCTGTAGCCTATCCGGCTATATCATAAGCAACTGGTGCCTGCAGAAATTTATCTGTGATTGTAATTGTTGACGTTCATGGACCGCACTCTAGCTGAACATTAGGCGAAGTGTTGTCATATGCCGAGCTACAATAAGAAAAACGCAATATTGATATATTAAATTTAATGTTAACTTTACATATAATATTCCTATTAATTGACATTCTAACTATTTTTATTAAGAGGCATGCCATTAAAACCGTTATAACAGACTTTATTTTATCGATAAACTCGATTAATAATATTATCGATAATGCCACATCACTAACTTGTCTACATCTATTGTAATACATTCAAAGCCATATTAATTTCAGCCTTTAGTTCAGTGTATTTTAGGGTAATTTTCCTTTGTATTTTTCAACTTTTTACTCCTTGAAGTACTCCCGTAACAATGCCTTTTTAGTGAAAAGAGGACGCTTGTTCCCGCGTACTTAAGAGGGTTTATTGATCCTTCTTATAACCTGGAATTCTTCAGTGTGACGAGGCATCTCACTTTGCATACGCGACTGCTGTCTGCAGATCTTTTCTTTGGCAGCAGTCGCCTCCGTTCATGGATCGGACTCTGTAAAAACGACAAAACAAAACATAGGAAGAGATTTATCTTTATTTCTAATATTAATAAATATTTGTATATTTTTATAGTAATTCGTGGCCTGTTATATTTACCAAATAAAATAAGTAAAACTCGGCTCGAGACCTAATTGCCTAATGTTAAGCTAGAACTGTAGTTCATGAGCAGAACACATAGGAACTGGCGTGTTTCAGGACAGTGTTAGGAGACATGGACCGCTCCCCGTTCTGTCATATATGTATATATAGCAATAATAGAGCCAAACAATTGTTATAAAACTGTATAAATTTCATTAGAGAAAGTAATTTGTGAATAAAACCCAAATGAAAAGCAACCATCATGCAAAACAAAACATAAAAAATTATATTCGCAAAATTACTCAAGAAAACATAACGTTATGATTTTTTTTATGAAACAGAAAGTTTTTCCTAATTAGTGCTGGGTACAGGGAATCACGAAACGGTATTTCTTATAATTTTTACCGGTATTCCAAAAAATACCGTTACTTTGATAGTTATATCATTACCGTTAGGTTAGGGTAGTTTTGAAGGAGAAACAGTGTAGATTTTAAAATTAGAGGGCATTTCATTCAACTTTTATTTCGGATGAAACTAAATGTGCAATAACGCTCCCAATGTGACGCGAGAGTAAACATGGCTACAGCCACGTTAAAGTTCTCTGTCATTGATTTGTTGGCAACATTGTGAAATCGTTTGAAGCTGCCTACGGTTTTCTTTCATGTCAGACGTATGAAGTTTGCACCTCTAGTATATATCTCTATGTACATTGTATATGACCATTTAAAACATAAACGTCAAAATGTACATTATGTCATTTGTAACAGGGTTGAGGAATTTTACGTTACGACCTATAAAAAGTAAATATGAACGTTGAAACTGGATGTAATCAAAGTTACAGCAATAGACCTTGGTGCCTTCAGGACTCTAGATAGGGCTGCGGTATGCGAGGAGAAGAGTTGAGAGCGATTTTATAGGCGACAGCGGAATATACATTTACAAAAATTTACTTTACACCATTGTTAAGCTATTAATGTACTAGTGTCTTTTGCTGCCATCATCAATATTCTTCAATTGGGAACCGCTTAACCCGATAAATACTTTAAATAAATCGCTTTTCTTTCATATAACTCCAAGTTTATGATCCAAATTTAGGGCACATCAACAGAAGCCCACGCTTTTTGAATATATAATATTTACTAAGTACTTTATTTACAGTCAACAATTAACGGATCAAACTTACATATTTTATTTATTTATTCGGATACAACCATTCGTGGACGACTGCTGACAAGTTACTCGTATATTTTTTATTTATATTTATATATATATTAATGTGTACAAAATTTATTGAGACGCAGCATGCTGTTTCTGCATACTTCACTAGGATAACCTGTGCTGAAGTTATGCAGGATTCCAGTCCTATTTATTAATTTTCTAATAGCATTATATCCTAAAAAAGAGATTGAACTTAATTGAATAATTAATTCATCACAAGATTAGTTTATTGAAACAACTTAGGTGATTCCATGAGTTTTTTTTTCTTTTTTTCTTTTTTTTTACTAGCGCGTGCTAAGTCTCAACTTTAGTTAACGTGCTTCGAGCTTTTTTTTTTTTTTATTGTAGCTCGACATGTGACAACACTCCGCCTGATGTAAAGCTGGAGTGCGGTCCATGAATGGAAACAACTGCTACCACAGAGAAATCTATACGGGCTGCAGTCGCCTCCACTATGCCGGCTTGAGGAGACGAGCATGTACCATCTAGATTGACAGTGCACACTCCTCTCTTATACCTGGCTACTTTCAAACTATCCCCGAAACGCGACATGGTTTGCTTGACCATGACGAATACCGTTTTTTAATCATGGACTGAGAAAGGAATGCTTCGATGGTTTGGCTATATGGAAAGGATGAGTGAAAGTAGATTAACGAAAGAAATTTATAAATCTGATGCGTTAAACAAGGCAGATCAAGTTTGGAAACATCGTTATGGAAGCTGTGTTGCCTAGTCCCCATAATCGTAGAGCGTTGGCTCTGCCTATCCTTGTGGTAAAAAGCGTGACAAAAGCCTTCTAAAGTTATTTAAATAAAATACTTATTATTTAAATAATTAAATTATAAACAGAAAAACAAGTTCTGTGTTCGACGTTACTGTTACAATTGAGCTTTCAGGCTAATTTTATAAAAGCTGCTATAAAATTAAATTTCGTGAAAGTCAACTGAAGTAAGTCCTTTTCAGCGTAAAAGCCTTATTATTTTAGTATCGACTGAGGTTATATTTTATACAGAAAATATAAATTATGATGAATATTATTGTTGTAGAAATGTACTCCAAGAAAATACCTGAAAATTTAATTTTGAGATAAAACAAGTGCGTAAGTATTTCTCCCTCAGTTAAGGAAATTTCGTGATAATATTTACTTTATTTAAACGTGTATTTGTTCCATATGTTCACGCATACAACCCTCATTGTCAGGGGTAGAGAACAAAGCGGCATTGGAAGAAAAATTCGGTGATGAAATTTATTTTTATAATAATTACAATTTTTAGAATATTCAAATGCTACTTCTTTTGTTTTAATTAAACTTTATTTAGGGACCTTTAACCCAATCCGGTGACGCCAATACCGTCATACCCTAAACATTAATAAATTTAAAAATCTAATTTATAACTATTACTTAAATCTACTTATAAACTACCTATTTTTAACATATTTTTATAATTTTATATAAACATATGGGTGGCTGAGTCGGACAAAGAAAATGCTACTTGGGTTGTTTTATTTAATCACCAAGCTACACAGAGCTGACCGCGTCGAAATTCCTTCTATTTTATCTTTCTTTTGATAGCCCTTTTTGTGTTTACTTGTATTGCTTAAAATAAGTATAATTGGTAGTGTAATATTAAATATAGCTTATAGAAATATATGTAAAAGTCTTGTTAATAATAAATTGTAGATTCATCCTTATAATGAAAACACAAAAAAATCTTAGACACAAAATATCTACAAAATAAATGGTTTCCAAAAATAATAATCATACGTGACAAAAATAGAATGTTTATTTCACGCATCGCGGAAACCTCTCGTTAACCTAAATAAAATGCTGTTCAAAACACTAAACAACGTTTCGACGACAATTTTTCCAATATGTTTAATGTAACAAGAAACTGAACCGAGGCGTAAACTACGCAATCATGTGTCGAGAAGATAAAAATTATGTATGGGCGCAACTTGTGAAGTGTATGACCGAAATTTTTTTTTCGTATAACCGTTTGTCTTATAATGATTATTACCTCTTTCTGCCGTCCTGGAGTAATACCAAGTTTATTACTCATGAAGTGACCTAATTACGTTTCGAAAGTAACTTGGGAATATACGGATATAAGGATAACAAGCTCGTGTCATTGAAAGGGCATAACACATACTGCCTGCAGACCGTTGTAGCATTATCTTGTAACAAACTTAAGCTGTGCGGTTACTCGCTGGACTTCTATGAAATAAATAAGGAAATATTGAGAAGTAAAAAATACTATATAATTGTATTAAATATGTCCTTATTTCTTATTATTTATTGTCACTTTATTTTATATAGTGTAAATACAGCTTATGGTATAAACTGTAAACAATTATATGATATAACTTAATGTGAGAGGTAATATAGACGTTTACGCTAAAATACGCATTAAGAACAACCTCAGAACTATATAGACATTAATTATAAACTCGAATAATAAATATTTTTCATAGTAGCTCACAAACAAAGACGACAGTTATCTGATTGAAATCTCTACAGGTAGGCAAGTTGACCCTGAAACGCCACTTTGGTCACTTCAACTACCCTAGAACGGCGGACTAGTCTAATAATCATCACTAGTCTGCCTACCATAGTAAATTAATGCATGATAATGTAAATATTAACATTAGCATTTGTTAGATGACCTTTTTGCCCCTCTTTAAGTCTTTTTTTCCTAAATAAATACATTTACATGAAAAAGGAAATCCTGATAAATTATGTAAAAGTGATCTTTCATCACCTGTCTTTATTACCAACTTGATTATCTTATACAAGGTGTCCTTAAACTTGATTGACCATTAGGGTCACCATACTTTCTGTAATAGACATATTTCCTATGGGGGTTGAAGTTGAAATATAACACTGCTCAGAGAAGGTCAGAGCGGCCGTGGTTTAGCGGTAAGACGCGTGAACTCACGATCGATGAGACCTGTGTTCGAACCTCGCTAATTCTGACCGGTACCAATGTAACTTTGTTATATGTACTTTGGTTGTTCAGTGCCTATAGGCACTATTAAAGAGTGGTAGGCAGACTGATGATGGTTATTTGTCCAGTCTGGCGTCCTGGGGTAGTACCACCACTTTCGAATGTAACACCCGTGAAGTGACTTTGTCGCGTTTCGGGAATAGTTTGAAAGTAGCCAGGTATAACGAGAGGAGTGTGCACTGTCAATCTAAGATGGTACATGCTCGTCTCCTGAAGCCGGCATAGTGGAGGCGACTGCTGCCCGCACAGGTTTCTCTGTGGTAGCAGTTGTTTCCATTCATGGACCGCACTCTAGCTTTACATCAGGCGGAGTGTTGTCACATGCCAAGCTACAATAAAAAATTTAAAAAAAGTCGCTGGTGCTTCATAGTTTCTGCCTACCCTAGTAACTACAACAATCTGTCAGAAAAAGTTACACAAGATATTATCGTTTTTTTTTGCGTGTTGAAATTGTTATTAAATAATGTTGAAAATTAAACAAAAAATAAATCAATGTGCCTGCAATGAGTTGGGAATCGAACCTGCTTCCACGGCATAATTATTATTTGAACGAATCGAGGTTTTTTAATCGTAAACAAAGCCCTATGTACAAATTACTATACAACAATTGTGTACTAACAAAATAAAAGTAAATAAATTAGCTTTGCATATTCCCAAATATCTAGACAAATTATCTAAAAACTTTGGCAACCCTACGTAAGAGGTCTGATGACGTTAGTAGGCGCGCTCGTGACGTCACCGCGTCCCATTGCCACCCTCCTAAGTCACCTCCTGCGTTGCTGCGTAGAAATTTATTGATAATCTACAGTGCATGTAAACATTGGCACACGGTCAACAAAAAAACAAATCAGAGTAAATAAAAAGAATTAACTTTACGACTGAATTATAACTACCTACAACTTTTTATGCTTATAATTTTGCTTTTTTCATCTAGCTCGCCATATGACAACACTCCGCCTGATGTGGAGGAGAGAAGGAACGACCTTCCCAGCCACGTCTTTCCCCCTTCCTATAACATGGGATCCTTCAAGCGCAATGTGAATCTCATCTCATCAAGCCGACATAGCGGACCCGACTGCTGTCTGCCGATATGACGTGCTAAAATTAAAAAAAAAAACAAAAAATGTAAATCTAGAATACGGTCCATGAACGGAAACAACTGCTACTACAGATTAATATCCACAGGCAGGTCGCCTCCGCTATGCCGGCCTAAGAAGACTTTTTAATGAATGTATTAAGCTAGTGGTTTTATCGCAGGCACTGAGCGACCAAAATATATATAACATAGTTTTAGTACCGGTCAGAATTTAGCAAGATTCGAACACGGGTTCCACAGACGTGAGGTCTGTCTACCACCGCTAGACCACTGCCACTTTAGGGAATACTTAGGGAACAAAAACCTTCTGTAATAAATGGGTTATCTAACAGAAAAAGTTTTTTTTTAAATCGGATTAATAGCAGTCGCCTACACAATGCTGGCTTGAGAAGACGAACGTGCACCCCGTCCAGGTTGACAGTGTATACACCTCTCGATATAATTAAGCTTTATTTATTTTGCATGAAGATGCGTGTATTGTATAACGTTTTACGTTTAAATTCTCGTGTCTCGATGTATAATGGAAACGCACATAATTTCGGGTCAGGTCGTTCACCAGAATTAAGTACATAATATACTATATTACACGTGTTAACATTACAAATTGTATTTATTTATATAACACATACAATACGACTTAATTTCGTAATTTCGTATCGTACTTAATTTTTGTCTATGGATATTCTTACTATTTTTCATACTATAGTTATAAATCTAAAGTTTTAGAATAGTACCACCCCTTTCCGTGAACACACACCCGGTGAAATGACCTTGTCACGTTTCATGTAGCCATATATATATTTTTTATTGTAGCTCGGCATGTGACAACACTACACCTGATGTAAAGCTAGAGTGCGGTCCATGAATGGAAACAACTGCTATTACAGAGAAACCTGTGCGGGCAGCAGTCGCCTCTACTAGCCGGCTTGAGGAGACGAGCATGTACTACCTAGATTGACGGTGCACACTCCTCTCACTATACCTGGCTACTTTCAAACTATTCCCGAAACGCGACAAGGTCACTTCACGGGTGTTACATTCGAAAGTGGTGGTGGACGACAGACTGGACAAATTACCATCTTCAGTCTGCCTACCACTCTTTAATGAACGACCAAAGTACATATAACAAAGTTACATTGGTGCCGGTCAGAATTAGCGAGGTTCGAACACGGGTCTCATCGATCGTGAGTTCACGCGCCTTACCGCTAGACCACGGCCGCTCTTCTTTATGATAGCAGTTGTTTCCGGTCAGGCGGAGTGTTGTCATCGAAAAATCGTTAGATGTATATTTTCTGTCTGAAAAAAAGCAACAGTTTTCATACATTTAAGTGTAGATGCGTCACACCATTCATTTGGCGTCATTGAAGGGAGGCTCGAGTATTAGTAGGGTGGGTAGATGCCGTCCCTGTCTAGATAATAGCTTTTCCGATCGCTCCGTCTCTGTCGCACGCCCACGCACCCATTGACATTCGCCCACGTTCGTTCCATTGAAGCGATCGCAAAGCCTCGTTTGACGATTACATTTTGGCTCCATTTTAACTAATTTTAGGATTATGTGCTTTATTGCAGTCGCTAATAACACAGTTTGAAAATATAACGTATTTATTGGAAATAAGATACATACTTTTCGTAGTTCGGTAAAGGAAAGAAAGTTCAGTTAGTTTTTTTTTAATTATTGTAGCTCGGCATGTGACAACACTCCGCCTGGTAAAGCTAGTGTGCAGTCCATGAATGGAAACAACTGCTACTACAGAGAAGTCGACTCCGCTATGCCGGCTTAAGATGTTTTTTAATTAGGTGTTCTACGAAAACTTTTCACATGTAGGTTGTTCGGGATAAGTGAGGTGAAAAGCATTGCAAAAGCAAAAAAAGAGTGCATGCAGTCGTCGTCACTGCCTACCTGCTTTATGACTTCTGTACTTTATGCTAATTATCCGAGTTTTGTATTGGCCAAATTACCTTTTTTTTCAATCAAGAAAGATTGCCTTTTGCCGCGTAATATCTTGTAATCAATCATTGGTATTTTATTTACGGGTTTTTCCTTTCAATAAAATTATTTTGTATTCACGTTTACTAATCTTCATGTAATTAGTTTTTGCTATCAGAATGAATGTTTTTGTTTTATTTATACGTAAAGGGGACAGTTTTCTTTGTACGAGAACTTTTTTTTTATTGTAGCTAGGCGTTTGACAACACTCCGCCTGATGTAAAGCTAGAGTGCGGTCCATGAACGAAACTAACCGCTACCACAGATAAAGGAGAATGTCCATGTTTGGGCCCACTTGATACTTAATAGTATTCTGATATAATAGTATGGTAATAAAAAAATATTCTAAAATATTATCTTATTTTTTTATTAATTCATTGTAATTATATCAACACATCATTTAGCAATCAATAGACAATGTTTAATTACATAAAAAACAGATATCTTCGATTATTAAAGCATTTAAAACAATAATAACCTTAAATATTGCATCAGAAAACATTTAATTATTCAATAACCCGGGTGAAAAAATTAAAACCGAGTAAAATCGGTAATAAGGAAGTAGATTTATTTTTCTACAAAATTAACTAAAAATCATCGACAGACTCGAAAAAAAAATTGTGGGCCCATTTTTCTTAGGCGAATGGGCAATCCTTCTTCTGTCGTTCCATCAAATTGTGGAACAACATTCCCAGCCACGTCTTTTCCCCTTCCTATAACATGGGATCCTTCAAGCGCAGGCATCTCATCAAGCCGCCATAGCGGACGCGACTGCTGTCTGCAGATCCCCTTCTCTGACAGCAGTCACCTCCGTTCATGGATCGCACTCTAGCTTAACATTAGGCGGAGTGCGGTCATAAAAAATTAAAAAAGAAAAGAAAAACCCACTAAAATATCTTATACTATGGGTATCATGATAAGGTTGACATGTAACACCCAGCTCCGAAACGAGTACTTTTTTATCAACAATTAGGTGTCCTATTGTTTTATTACAAATATTTGTTCCAACACAGACATCTGATATGAAATATCATATAAATTTAATTTCAAATCTCAATGGAAAACTTAAATTAAATATTGACATGAAAATTGTATTGTTAATAAATTCTATTGTTAATTTAGGTGTTTAAACGATTGCCGATCATGAAATTGTGTATTGTTTTCATAATAAATTGAATGTTTTAAACATTTCACAATAATTTATCGTATCTAAAGCAAGTAACGAGCCAAAAACTTGGCGAGTCTAAACAAACAAACTAACGAGGGTCGACTTTATCGTTTAATTAAACAAACTTTCTTTATTGTACATAATTATAGACTATGTTACTCAAAAAAAAAGTAGCCAGGTATAACGAGAGGAGTGTGCACTGTCAATCTAAGATGGTACATGCTCATCTCCTCAAGGTTTCACTGTAGTAGCAGTTGTTTCCATTCATGGACCGCACTCTAGCTTTACATCAGGCGGAGTGTTGTCACATGCCGAGCTACAATAAAAAAATAAAAAGAATAAATAAATAAGAACTATTGGTTTATTAGCTAACTCTGTGGTACGGTGGGTAATAGACCAGTCTCTTGCGTTCTTAGGTTCGATTCTATTCATTTGTTATATTGTATAACAAAGCACTTTCAATCTAGTGTATATTTGTCTCCTCAAGCCGGCATAGCGGACGGGACTATTTCCGTTCATTGATCGCAAGTCCAGCTTAACATCAGGCAGAGTGTATTGCCGTGCTAATTATTTGTTTATTAATTTATTAAAATATCTTAAAATAGTAAACATTTGTTTCGGTTCTGAACGTTTGTGTTTGTGTTGTCCTCGTCATGATACATTTGGGGTCATAACATTTTTTTTTTAATTCTACTTATTTTTTATAAAATTTTAAAAATGCAATAGTTTTTTTTTTATTTTAATGCCTACCACTCTAATATCATAGAGTTGATAAATAGTATAGAAAAAACTATGCTATAAGTTATCCATTAAAGAAGAAAGGAGTAACATGAATGACAGTACCCCTTGTTCAGATTTTAGCGGGAAATGTAACATTTTACTATATGACCTTGAACTGAGCGAATCATGCAACCCTGCAGCACACCCACGCACATAATAAACCTTAATACCAAAGTTCACCTTCTGAAACCACCCTCCCTCCCTTCGCTTACTACCAAAACCGTAAACTACAATTGCTAATCTTTACATTGCTGCCTTTATATTACTCCAATCAAAGGCAAAACGAATAAAAATGTCAATGTATGTATTTGCGACTACAACACACTGAAGCCATCACAGACATGAAAATTTTGAATTAAACATTTGTAAATATTAATGTGTAGCAAGCAATGTTGGGTTTTATTGCTTTAATAATATGGGAGAAAATTGCGTGTGAATTTGTTATGCCCGCATGGAAAGTATTTTAACAGGTACCTTTTCTTATTGCTAATATTTTTTTATAGTGGTCCAGTATGTGACCGGGGTCCATTTGATTTTTTTATTGTAGCTCGACATACGACAAATTCGCTCGATATTGTGCGGTCCACGAACGGAAAAAAACTACAGAGAAATGTGGCCTCCACTATGCCAGTTTGAGGAGATGAATGTGCACCATCCTGATTGACAATGTACACTCCTCACACATAGCTGGCTACTTACAAAATGATACCGATGCAACATGTTTACTGAATGAAACTTGTAGCGCCATCTATTGAGAAAGCTTTGAATTAAAAGTTTTCACTTTCGTTTTTATTAAAGGTGAGCTTTCAGTGCCTTTCAGTATGTTATGCCGTTTAAATTGTATTTTAGGGTAGACAACTGTCGATTGGCTTGTGACTTCAACCCCAAATCACAGAACGTTATTTGTAGCTATAACTCTATAAAGCGATTAGAAATAACGCCTAAACAATCCTTAAACACTTTTTAAAATTCTATTTACCCTCACACGTACTCGTTCTTAGGCGTATACTATACATATACTTATCAAGTTTCAACATAACGTAATTAAACTTACTATAAATGTATTTTTTTTTATCTATTTTTTCGTATGTTATATTTACTATTATTAAATTATAAAGAAAAATTTTTTTCTGTTCAAACGCCCGAATTCAGTCATATATTTAATTATAATTGCACATTTTTAATCTTAATCTAAAGAAATACTCAGATCAATTCGAAAACGGGTGTCAAGAATCTCATTATTACTTTATTATTTTGTCTGTTATTATGTTAACAAATAAATTTTATTTTTAACCGACATCAAAAGGAGGAGGTTATCAATTCGTCGTGTATTTTTTTTATTATTATTATTTTGATATATTATATATAACTGTGAGGCAAGGTGATGTCAGGAGCATCCTTAACCGGCAAGCATGAGGGGAGTAATGGAAGTGGCCGAATCGAAAGTGGCATGTAGAGAGAGGAGTCGCTGGCACTCCATAGTTTCTGCTTATCTCAGTAGGAACATTGCGTGGGTTTACTCTCAAGAGAGTATTTCTCAAAAATGTTATATTTTTATTACAACTAGAAAAAACTACTTTAGCATAATAAAGGGTGTTCTTGGAACCAGGTGTTTGTTTGTATATTTATGTAGTGAAAACAGAAAACTGCTTCACTTATCATTATTTAGGTAAATGTATTTATTTTTTTATTAAAACGTGAAGCCGTCCTTTAAAATTATGTAAATAGAAGAAAAGAAAGCTACCGTAAGATACGCGTTATTTTTAAAAATAATTTCGTCGACAATGACAATAATTTCGTACCGAACTTAAATAAAAAAAGCTTTCATGGTTATAAAAACAAAAAATTAATTTGTGGTGAAAGTATCGCTTAAATCAATTAAAACTCTACTAGACGAGTTCGTGTTAATTTCTGAACGGATCCGCCTCAACCGTCAAACTTGACAGGTCGCGGCTGGCGGGAACATTGACGATTGATATGTCACGACCTATAATGTTTTGACGGTAGTTCGTGTATCTTTATTTTTTAACTAATTTAACATATATGGCTACCTTCATTTTATAATGTTCGACTTGGGCTACATTCATGGCCACACGGCAATTCGAACCGACTTTTAGTCCCTATAATACATGTTTTTTAAATTCGCTGTATTTGACATATGTCGGTCCGAATTTGTGTGAAAAGAAGCAAACTCTCTTAATAAAATATTCAAAGATTTATCCTCGTTTAGAAGTACTTAGCAATATGCGGACATTTCTTTGTAGAAAACTGTCATGTTTAAGATTGAATTAGTTCACAAATCATATATAAAATCCGGTTCGCAATCGCCTCTGCCTACCCCAGTTTTACATCAACGCAATAAAGAAAACAATACACCTATGTAATATGCGACAGACTTGTAATTATTCTAGTTAATCAATTATAATTGGTGCATTTCTTTGGCGTTTTGTAATAATATTTAATAACACGTTTCATGAAACACACACATACGCACAAATACATTCTCTCTCGCCCTTATTTCAATGGAGTGAGCAGAGATGCCGGAGACGGCTGAACTCCTCGACTTCTCCCAACCCTTTCAGAGCAGTTGTTATATTTTAATGTCCGTGCTAAGTAACTAAGCAATTGCTTGTATCACAGGCATTAAGCTAAAGTATATATAACATAGTTTTTTTTATATTGTAACTCGGCATATAACAACACTCCACCTGATGTAAAGCTAGAGTGCGGTCCATGAACGGAAACAACTACTACTACAGAGAAATCTCTATGCCGGCTTGAGAAGATGAGTATACACCATCTAGATTGTCAGTGCACACTCCTCTCGCTATAATTGGCTACTTTAAAACTGCTCCTGAAACGCGACAAGGTCACTTCACGGGTGTTACATTCGAAAGTGGTGGTACTGCCCCAGGACGGCAGACTGGGCTAATAACCATCATCAGTCTGCCTACCACTCTTTAATAGTGCCTATAGGTACTAAGCAACCAAAGTACATATAATAAAGTTACATTATATTAGTACCGGTCAGAACGAGGTTCGAACTCGGGTCTCATCGATCGTGAGGATCGTCCTCCACCGCTGATCCACGGCAGCTGATAAGAGCTTATTCTTATCTTCCTAGAGAGTCTCCTTCCAACTCTACCATCCATTTTCACATAGTTAATTTGTTAAATTAGTCTTTACACGTTTGTAATCCAATGCGGTATTAATTTTTTTTTATAAACTGTATCATAATAGACTTAAAAATAGTATTAATTTGGGGCATTATTTTGATCGCGTACGTTTTTACAAAGCGTGACAATCATACGATGAGCATTTGTGTATAAATAGATTTAGTAGGCAAGGTTTTTTTAGCATTTATCCAATTTATGTCTCATACCGTTTTTTTGTTTTCTATTTTTTTTATATAGTCGCTTGTCATATGGCAAGCAGTCGCCTTCGCTATGCCCACTTAGGTCGTTATACTCGACTTCCAAACTGATTCCTAGGTCACTTAACTGGAAAGTGGTACTACCCCATGACGGCAGACTTTGCTAATAACCATCATCCTATTATGGGATATAAAATAAAATCAACTAAAAAAAGCCACTCAAATGACCGGTATTCAATCGGTCGGCTTTTGTAACGTACCTTAGTATTTGAGAGAGCTATTTTCACGAGGTGTATTTGGCAATTTGCCCTTCATATTATAGTCTAAACCAATAAGGAAGACTATTGTTGTAAACATGACTATTAACAAAAATAATACTCTTTATTTATAGTATAATTTAGATAAAATAGAGTTCGTTTTTATTTTATTTTTTTAATAAGGTAGTGCTTGTATCACAGGCACTAAGCGACCAAAGTACATAATTATAACATTAGAATCGATCAGAATTTAACGAGGAACACGGCTCTCATCTATCGTTAAAATGGAGCGGCCGACCGTGACCTAGCGGACCACGGTGGAAGACACTCCGGTTCGTACTAATGTAACTTTGTTATATGTACTTTAATCTCGGTGCCAGTAGACATTAATCTAAAATAAAAGAATGGTAGGCCTTCTTAGGTTAGTTCCAACATTGTATTAACATTATACATTGTATCAACTAGAACAGCCGCGATTCGGGATCAGCTAAGAGGACTGTGGCCCGTCAACCAGGGCGGTGTACACTCATCACACTATGCCGACGTAGCGGAGGCGACAGCTGTCTGGAGACATTTCTGTGATAGCAGTCGTTTCCGCTCATGGAACGCACGCAGGAGTGTGTTTACGGTTGATACAAGAGCGGCGATGAAAATGATAATAACTTGTTTAATAGTATTAGGCGTTACTTTGCAGAAATCCATAACTAAAATAATTTCCGCTAATCAATGTTAGTGAGGGTAGGTACACAGTCACATCAGCTGTCAATGTTAGACCCTTCACCAACATGCAAAAACCAACGTTTTGCCATTCTATGTGGCTTCCTCAGGAGATGTGTGGTCGTCGGCATGAACATAATAATTGTCTAAGTAATAATTTAAATATATATTATATGTACTAGATTTAAAAATATCAATTTCTTAATATGTGAATAACATTCACTTCATTAATATGCAATAATTCTAATTTATTTGACAATAATTCTGAGTGCGCGATTTTGTATGCAATAACGCCGTATCTAATTCTGATTAATTATATTGCCTTGATATTTGACTTGATTATTGTTATCGATTCAATTTTCTATCTCGCAACGTCTGTTAAGAGCGGGCGCGGTCTAGTGCTTGAAGGGAGTTCACCCCGATCGATGTTACCTGTATTCAAATCTCGTTAAATTCTGACCGGAACCGGTGTCACTAGGCATTTTTTAAAAAAACATTGGTCCATGGACGCAATTTTTTCAAATAAATTCGTTTTTATTTTGACTTGAATAGTTTTTTTTTAAACAGTTCCATCTTAAGTTTGTTTCTATGTTAAAAGCTGCGGCTTGCGCCTATCTTCCAGGCCAGCCCTCATGAAAGCTTTGGATACGTAAAACTAAAAATATATTTATAATAAACGCGATAATAAACGCGATAATAAACAGTATAAAATATTTTTATTTAGTTTTTCTTAAATTTTCGACAATAGTAAAATAAAAATTGTGTTTTTCCCGAAGAAAGAAAAGATTGCGTGGAAAATTCCAATTCTTACACTGATAATTTAGAACAAATAATCACTCCTTTTCACACTAAGATTCCAAGGATGGCCTGATTTTAATGTATTGATATAATTGGCAAGGAGAAATGTGACGTGTTTTTAGGATATTTTCAATTCTAACTACAATAAAACTAGTTTTTTTGCCGCCGCTTTAGACGCGATCGCACCAACTCGCTTCGTTTCCGAGATATTGCCGTCTCTTCCGGTCCAAAATCGACTTTTCGGAGGTCACAGGGGGATGCTCTCTATACTTATCAAAAAGTTTCATCTCGCTAACCCTTCGCTCTTCCTTCACTTACTCCAAGAATGAGTTCAATAGTTGAGTCGTTTATATAATAACTATTAACTTGTTTCCTTAGGTTCTTGATTCTTGACTTTTAATTTTCCGGGCTGGTTTCAGTACGCAGACCCACAATGGGGGTTCCTAGTACGTCCTGCCGTACTTATACAAGCCATCCTATCTCCTGCATGAGGGCCAGTACGCCATCGACGTTCCGGCACGCCTCAGGGAGTGTTGACGCTGTCCTCAGGAATTTCCTTCTCGATACTTCAAAGCTGCTGTACTCCAGGAGCACGTGATACACCGTTTCCTCCTGTTCCAGACATCCTCTGCGTTTCCTTAGGTTTTGCGCAAACATCTTGTAGATAAATTAAAACATATAATTCGCGTTTATTTTCATTGAAACTCGATATATGACAACACTCGACCTGAAGTTAAGCTATAGAGCATGAACGGAAACGACTGCTACTACACATAAATTTCTACAAACAACAGTCACCTCCGCTATGCCGGCATGAGGAGACGAATAGTTTGAAAGTAGCAAGGTATAACGAGAGGAGTGTGCACTGTCAATCTAAGATGGTACATGCTCGTCTCCTCAAGCCGGCATAGTGGAGGCGACTGCTACCCGCACAGGTTTCTCTGTAGTAGCAGTTGTTTCCATTCATGGACCGTACTCTAGCTTAGATCAGGCGGAGTGTTGTCACATGCCGAGCTACAATAAATAAAAAAAAAATATGCACCAGCTAGATAGACAGT
Source organism: Tinea pellionella (assembly GCA_948150575.1). NCBI lineage: Eukaryota > Metazoa > Arthropoda > Insecta > Lepidoptera > Tineidae > Tinea > Tinea pellionella. Next base: position 8,840,922 of record OX411251.1, on the reverse strand, counting down.
GCATACTCCTCTCATTATACCGGTCTACTTCCAAACTGACCCCGAAAAGCGACAAGGTCGTGTTACATTCGAAAGTGGTGGTACTACTCCAGGATGGCAGAGTGGACTAATCACCATTATCAGTCGTTAATTTAATCTAGAGATTTAGAAAGCTTTGTAGCCGCCAGTCTCACTGGGACCATGAAACGTCGAATCAAATTAATAAAAATTAACGCGATCGTAAGCTGCATATATTTTTTTTTATTTGAATTTTTTTTAAAGATATGACTTGGTAATTAAAGGCCCAGTGAGTACACAATATTCCGTTCTATGGTAACAAAAAACAAGTTGTGTATGTATAGCTGTTCTAATTATGTCGCGTAACTCGGAAGTTTACTTTTAGGCGAACAAAGACTTGCAATAACAAGTATAAAAATATGTGTAAAATACTGGTTTGTTTTATTTTTTTTTTTTTTTTATTTTTTTTTTTGCTATATTAATCTTAGTTTCAAATAAAAAGGTGACGACAAACAAATATGTAGAGTAAAGTAATAATGATACTTACTTTTTTACCTACAAATTCTATAAAGTACTTGGAGCCACTGAAATGCGTACATGTGGTCCATGAACGGAAACTGCTACTACAGATAAATCTGTACGTATTGTTAGGAAACACAAATAAAAGATATCTGACAAACTTGTTAGCCGACAACCATAGACAACAAAATAATCTACAAAACTGTTAGGTTGGTACTTTGTATTCTATCTTGTCAAACTGTCCGAAGAAGGTCGATCGCGTGTCATTACAGTTTTTCAAATATCTCGACGATTTTAAAGTTTTTTCAGACGGGAATCAAAATACATCTAATTGAACTGTTATCTCGAAATGGTTTTTGATTTATCACGGGTTAGTTTTTGAGAACCTTGCCCATTGTTTCCTCTCTTTAATTTACACATCGGTGGGGACTCCTGTCTTTTTTTTTTATTGTAGCTCGACATGTGACAACACTGCCTGATGTAAAGCTAGAGTGCGGTCCATGAATGGAAACAACTGCTACCACAGAGAAACTTCTACGGGCTGCAGTCGCCTCCACTATGCCGGCTTGAGGAGACGAGCATGTACCATCTAGATTAACAGTGCACACTCTTCTCTTATATCTGGCTACTTTCAAACTATTCCCGAAATGCGACAAGGTCACTTCACGGGTGTTACATTCGAAAGTGGTGGTACTGCCCTAGGACGACAGACAAATAACCATCATCAGTCTGCCCTACCACTCTTTAATAGTGTCTATAGGCACTGAGCGACCAAAGTACATATAACAAAGTTACATTGGTACCTGTCTTTAGCGAGGTTCGAACACGGGTCTCATCGATCGTGAGTTCACGCGTCTTACCGCTAGACCACGGCCGCTCTTGTAATGCCTTCATGAAAATAATGTGTTGATTTTAAACAGTAACAATGTACGTATGTCGTAAATTCTTTCCGGCTTATCTAGAATCTTATATAACACGAATAAGCGCCTGTTGAAAGTGTAACGTGGTATTCAAGAACAAGGCCAGTACATGTTGTGACCTTCAACGGTCAATCACGACGACCTTCAAACTACTACTGCGTATAGACAATCAAAATACGCAAAAATTATATACTCAGTTATTATTTTTTAAATTATTGATCAGTCTGCCGCCCTTCCGAATGTAACACCCATGAAGTGACCTTGTCGCGTATAACGAGAGGAGTGTCAATACGAATGGTGCACCTCAAACCGGCATAGCGGAGGTGAACGCTGCCGGTAGCAATTTATCTATGATGGCAGTTGTTTCCGTTCATGGACTGCACTCTAGTTTAACTTCAGATGGAAAAAAAATAGTATTATTTGGGAGTCATTGACTTCTTAGCTGATCATGTCGAAATAGGTAACGGCAGCCCTTCCAATTGCTGGGTTGACGACATATTATACGAGATTTTTATCAGACTTATCCCAAAAAGAACTGATAAAATTAATCAAAGACGAGTTTTTATATAATGAAGGTGAACGTTGTTTGTTGTCCCGATTTAGCCAACTTCACAATTGTGGTCACTTCACAATACAAATCAACATTCCGCCATTAATCTGACCATCTCTCTTTACATTATAAAATTTTAAACAGTTATAAAATACATTACTTTCGCCGCTTATATAACACTCATACATGAACATCGAATGTATATGTTAGAATTTTAAAAAGTAAACAAGTTTTTATATAAATAAAAAAGTTTATTTAATCAGTATCCAGTTTCAAAGTGCAACATAACTAGCGAAGTTTAGAAAACTGTGAGGATAAAACTCAGCAAGATATTCTCTGCGATTTTTCACGCTGTTGCATAATTTATCGAAACTTATCAATAAAAACGTACTTTAGTATAATTTAACATTTGCATAAATACGTAGATAGATATATACTAGAGAAGCAAACCTCATACAACGGACATATAAAAAGCATAACATTGACTTGACAATGTTGTCGTCAAGTCAAATACTAACTGACAGAAATGTAAAAGTGACTACGGTCATCTTTTCTCTCGCGTCACATTGGGAGCGTTATTGCTTATATAGTTGTATATATCAATGCTTCTTTCTATTATTTTATTATAAATTGATTATTTTTATTTACTTAAGGACAATGCCTTTTTTAAGCCCAATTCTATCAATATATCTCAATATATCTGATAGTTTGTTAACAAAACGTTCTAAAATAATGTATTGTTTATTTATTTATATTTTATTACTAAAAAATTGAGTGTGGTAAGATTCGAATCCGCTTCCCTGACTATGCGTACGAATATATTAAACATAAAATTTTAATTCTGGGCTGTAAAAATTGGTGGTAAAAATGGTCATATCCAAAAAGAACAAAATTACAATAAATTTCTTAATATATTTTTAAAAATTATTAGAAAGAAGTTTTTATTTAATAATAAGTAATAATAATAATATTTAATAATTGTATAGGTTATTACAGTACCCCAACGGGGTTCTTGCAGCAAAAGTACAATAAAGATTTTGATTTAATTTGAACACAGGCTATATATAAATGACGAATTTCTTGTGAGAGTCTTCTTGTCATACGCCGTTTCGAAGCCATGTTAGAGACTGACGATGAGGTAATAAAATTTATTTTATTTAATCAAATTGACCATTTTACTAAATAAAGTTTGTTTTTGATTTGATTCAACAATACAGATAATTTTTTTAATTTTTTGTCACTGCTCGGCTACACATTTTGTTTTGTTTTTATTTCATAATAATTTTAACAACAAACAATTACAAAAAAAATAAAAATAAAAAAAACTTTACGTTGGATCACAAATTAAATGTTTTCAATACCCAATCAAAAATTAATTATATCTTAGCAGGTATAAAAAGATTAATAAATTAGTTGATATTAAATTGACATTTGGACCAAGGTCAGAAAGTAATGAAAGGAACTAAATATATACATATCGATATGTAAGTATATCACCTCATCATCTCCACAAAATAACCTTCAGTTTCTACTTTCATACCTTGATCAAGGTCCCAGAAACCACTGTTTTTTTCCACTTGGTCCAAATTAATGTTGCACCCACAATGCAATAAAAATACACTTGTACTCATTATCTTGTTTTTATTTTATTCCAGCTTGGTCTGATGTTAAGCTAGCTCTCCGCTGTGCCGGCTTGAAGAGACTATTGTGCATATTATGTTGCAGTATTAACAGAGCAGAACTCCTCACTTTATACCGGACTGTTCTCATCAGTTTAGATGGCTGACTTTTCCCAACTTTCGATATCATTTTTTGCAAAACCTTTAATCCTCGACGTAGGACACGGCCGCTTTAATAAAGCTTTGTTGTATACTACGTAATGATATAATCATTATCCGTGTTCGAATCTCGCGAAATTTTGGTACAAGCTAGTGTTACGGGAGCTGTGCCTGGGATGCAAGTACAAGATAAAAGTGTTCGGACTCACCTCGGTTGGTGCAGCTATTCTACGTTTGGTTCCTTGGATTAATTGACGACAGATGCGCTATGATTCTAAGGATTTAGACTTTAGAGTACTTAGCAATATAAGAAGCGGTGTAAAAGCAGTTGTCAAATTGCAATGCGCCACAGACAGACAGAAAACAAGGCGCTCAACCACAGCCTATTATAAACTGGCGTAAATAATAGACATTAAGGCCCGTCTGCACCAGAAGGCCTGTTAAAGTAACTTTAACTGTTACTTTTACGCTTACTTTAACCGTTACGTTTACATTATGGTATACATTTACGTCATTTTTGACGCTTACTTTAACCTTTACCGTAATCAGCGAATCTTGGCTGGTTAAAGTTAAAGTTAAAGTAATCGTCAAATCAATGTTACTAACATGAAATGTATGAAAAGAAGCCAAATATGTTTTTCTATTATTTTTTTAACGATAACAATATGAATTTACGCGATATTGCAACGCGTGTGGAGTAAATGTAAACGTTTAACGGTCGTCGTCGCCGTAAAAGTAATAGTTAAGTTACTTTAACGGGCCTAAAATACTGATAGTGATACATATTATACAAATATAAATAAATACGATATTTCTTCGTGTTCAAATTTTATTATATTTGCATTAAACACATTATTGCGTTGAATAATATATATTTCAGTTATTAAAATGTAATTTGAAACTGTTTTTGCATATCGTCCATTTCCACAATCATTTTATAATTTGCGCATTGTTTAACTGTGAATTTTCATTTGGAGTATTTTATTCAGATATTTTTGCATTTTTTATTTTAAAACCCATTATTTAGGTTTGAAAATGGCCGTTCTTTGTGCGTGGGTAGTCCGCAAAACTACAGCCACCCAATATCTTCTAGAAAGCCTGATCCTCACATTTCGGCACTTCAGAAGTGCTCCTGCAGTCGAGGAACCCCTGACGTGGTTCACCCACACTAATGCTCTTCAAGAGCACATGCGTGACTGTCTCCCCAGCCCCCGCGCAACATTTGTCAGTTCATAATGTATTTAATAAAAATACAAAATAAATAATACCGGAAGTATGGTAGGGACAGAATGAAATAACTATGTAAATAAATATATTAAAAATAAAAGTCACTTTAGATATAATAACTCAAGCCGGCATAGCGGAGGCAACAGAGTTTCTCTGTGAAAGCAGTTGTTTCCGTTCATGGACCGCACTCTAGTTTTACATCTGGCGGAGTGTTGTCATATGCCGAGCTTACATTAATAAAAAAAAGTACTACTTTCAACTCATACATTGCGGTTTATATCCTTTTTACCTATATATATATTTCTTGCATTTTCTTTTGTAATTTATAACAATAGCATTTCCACATTACGGTCCGTTGAATTTAATGTTTTGTATAGAAATTATAATTATGACCTTGGCGAGGTTGTTAGCATTTTAAACAAAGTATAGTTCTTTTTTGTTAGTGTATTGTCTCAACAACGGAAAACTTAAACAGTTGGTTCGTGTTAGGTTTTCATTTTTAGTATCATTAGATATCTATCTACCTCTCTACAACTTACCTTTTTTTATATACGAAGGCGAAGCATCAAACCAGCCTATCCCCACCGGCGTCTTTTTTGAAAGCACTCCCAATAAGTAAAATTACTATAAAACATAATATATTATACATAATATATATTGTATATAAAACACAAATTCCTTAGGTATCTATCTACATATAACAATCAGCACGCACGTCCATTTATGGTTCAAGTTCCTAAAGTGCGTACGAGGCGTTTTGACAACACGTTCCTCGTGCATACTGCGAAACTGTGGAACTCCCTCCCGGTGTCTGTGTTTTCCGACACGTACAACACGGGTCTCTTCAAATCGAAGGTGAACAGGTACCTCATAGGCAGGCGTGCTCCACCTTAGACCACACCACTGCTTAACACCAGGCAGGTTGTGGTCAAACGCTTGCCTATTAAGCATTAAAAAAAATGAAAATTTTTTCATTCGAATGATTATTCGGACAGTGTTATAAATAAATAATAATAAAATAAAATTACGTTTATTGATCTTTAAAAATATACGTAAGAATAAGTTAGGATTCCTGGCACCCGTACAAGGATTGACCTGCATTACGGATGCCAGTGCACTTCTAAAAAGAGTAAACAATATTTAATTTCATTACAAAATAGATATATCCGATTGTTATTTTAACATTTCGTAAATTCGATTGTTTTTTCTTTCCGAAAGATTTCGTCCGTTTTATTTAATCTATTTAATCAAATCAATAGAGCGGCCGTGGTCTAGCGGTAAGACGCGTGAACTCACGATCGATGAGTCCCGTGTTCGAACCTCGCTAAATTCTAACCGGTACCAATGTAACTTTGTTACATTGTCGCCCAGTGCCTATAGGCACTATTAAAGAGTGGTAGGCAAACTGATGATGGTTATTTGTCCAGTCTGCCATCCTGGGGCAGTACCACCACTTTCGAATGTAACACCCGTGAAGTGACCTTGTCGCGTTTCGGGAATAGTTTGAAAGTAGCCAGATAGGACGAGAGGAGTGTGCACTGTTAATCTGGATGGTGCATGCTCGTCTCTTCAAGCCGGCATAGTGGAGGTGACTGCTGCCTGTAGAGATTTCTCTGTAGTAGCAGTTGTTTCCATTGATGGACCGCACTCTAGCTTTACATCAGGCTGAGTGTGTCACATGCCGAGCTACAATAAAAAAAAATGTCACAATTTGAGTAATTTATTCAATGAATTAATGCATACGATTGTGATAACAAAAGTATTATTTGCAATGTGCATACTGCACCTAATGAAAGTAACAAATGTACTTACATATAATTTATCAATGGAATGATTTGCTGGTGATTGTCGATTTTCTGATCATTCGAACAATTCTATTGTCAATTTTGTTTTAACAAGACTCCGGGTAGGACATACGAACCTGACCCATCTACATATAATAAACAGATGCAGAATGGCGATAACCGTGCTGCATCTGTTAAAGGTATGTACAGGACTTGATGGAGTCAGGAAAATGTATAATGTGCCCGAGGACGTGGCAGAGTGTTTGAGTGTCCACGTCTTGAACTATTTGAAACACATTGGTCTATATAATAGCATCTAGTTTTAATATTGTATGTTGCTAATGACCTAGACGTTAAAGCAACTTTAAATAAATAAATAAATAAATAAAATATTGTAATTTTTTCCATCACTATATGCAAGCTAAGCTTACTCTAAAGCTGTGCTTGAGTTCAGAGTCTAAACTAACTCAGCTCTTGATCTGCAACTAAGCTAAAAAGAGACAAAAGATATTTGTAAAAATGGTAGAGATACTCCACTTATTTTGTCTGTCTACTATTTCGGAATAATATAAACAGATATTATGATAATGACGTAACAGTTTTAGTGTTATATGTCGCCGAAATTTTTAATAACAATATTTATCGTGGTCATAAAATTCTTTATCATTTATCAATAGACATATTAAGTGCTTATACTTATTTATATATTTAATTATATCAGTTAGGGTTTAAGTACTTTTATATACGTACGTCTGTTATGAAAATAGATAGAATTACTTAACAGAATCCAGGCAACTCGGTTATCGAAAAATCGAAACAAAATGTATATTAAAAGAATAACATGTATACCTATTGAAATCCCACATGTTCGAATCTCTTCAAAATCTTACCCGGTACCAATGTAACTTTTTTTTTTAACTTTTCATCGCATCGCTAGTAAGTAATAATGAAAGATGTATATCGTGGTACCATTCCGACTTTTCCTACTTTGAATAAGAACTAAAACGTTTTAGGAATAATATTGTTTCTTAAAAGTTGATGGTACTTCTAAAGGACAATGCCCATTTTTGGGCCCACTTAATATCTAACAATATTTTAAAATAATATATTATTTTTTTATTAGTTATCGTCTTTATACATCGTTTGCCAATCAATAGACAATGTCTTATTGCATTTTAAAAAAATGATATCATTAATTATTAAAGCATTTAATATAATAATAATTAATAACCCCAAATATTGATCAGAAAAAGTCTAATTACTCAATAATAACCCCGTTAAAAAAAAATCTGATTGATGATAAAGAATGTAGATTTATTTTTCAACAATTTGAACTAAAACATTGACAAACTTGAGAAAAAGATTATGGGCCCATTTTTTTGGCGAATGGGCGATTTATAAAGTTACCTAAACCAATACACATAACGTATGCATTCGTAATGTCCCATACAGACGTGCAATTGAGTGCAAAAAACATAATCTAAGATTATTATTATCGAACGAACGGAAGTTTTGACACAATTATTTTATTATACATTTTTTTTATGCAGGAAGCCAATACCACATTCCATGCCACAATGATAATGGCAACAAACAATTTTACAACTAAAAATTATTTATATGCATTTTATCTATTAAGTATCTTATTTTCTAATTTTTGTTATAAATTATGATAAAAATTAAAAATTTTATAGAAAATAAAAAAAAATTGGTCGCTCAATGCCTGTAATACAAGCACTAGCTTAATATAGGTATTTAAAAAAAAATTGTGTAGATTCATTTTAATCTCTTCGATTATATTTTTGTAGTATGTAGAATTTAATTGTTGTGGTTCCAAACGAGTCTAGACTTATACTACATTCAACAAATACTCTCTAGGCATATAAATATACAAGGTTTACCGGGTTTTGCAAAAAAAAAAAAACAAGTTATCAATGCTAAACTCCAACAAAAATGTAGTCAAAACGTTTAATTTAAGACACTAATTTAGAAAAATAATTCTTTGAATAAAAAAGTCATTAATCTTACTAATAATAAATAAATTATTATATAGGTCAGTGAATAATAATGTGCACTTTATGTCATTGTAATTTATGACATTTATTAAGTAAAGCTTTTATGGTTTTAAAAGAAGTTTTTTTTTTTTTATTGTAGCTCTGCATGTGACAACACTCCGCCTGATGTAAAGCTAGAGTGCGGTCCATGAATGGAAACAACTGCTACTACAGAGAAACCTGTGCGGGCAGCAGTCGCCTCCACTATGCCGGCTTGAGGAGACGAGCATGTACCATCTATTGACAGTGCACACTCCTCTTGCTATACCTGGCTACTTTCAAACTGTTCCCGAAACGCGACAAAGTCACTTCACGGGTGTTACATTCGAAAGTGGTGGTACTACCCCAGGACGGCAGATTGGACTAATAACCATAATCAATCTGCCTACCACTCTTTAATAGTGCCTATAGGCACTGAGCGACCAAAGTACATATAACAAAGTTACATTGGTACCGGTCAGAATTAGCGAGGTTCGAACACGGGTCTCATCGATCGCGAGTTCACGCGTCTTACCGCTAGACCACGGGCGCTCTTAAAAGAAGAACTAAGAAGTATAATAATTTAAAAAAGTTTATTTACACCGAAAGAAAACACAATAGGGATCCTGTTTCCCGGACTAGGACAGCTTGTATCTTTTTTTAAGGGTTTACAACTGATGGTAGTTTTTAGCTCAGTCCTGGGGTAGTACGTGGGTCTCTTTCTGGTCGAGTTTAATTAGTTAAATTCACAAACTTTATACTTACTTTACAAATTAATACCTAAATATGTATTTAATGTTTTTTAGTCTGACTACTTTTATAAAAGATGCCAAATGACTATGGGTATTATTTCATAGTGTAAATTAGAAAGGACAATGCCCATTTTTAGGCCCACTTGACATCTAATTGCTTGTTAACAAAGCAATATTCTCAAATAATATCTTATTTTTTCATTAATTTATTTCAATTATATCAAGACATCGTTTACCAATCAAAAGACAATGTTTAATTACATTTAAAAAACTGATAGCATCAATTATTAAGGCATTTAATAAAATAATAACTTTAAATATTGCATCAGTAAAAATTTAATTATTCAATAACCTGGACGAAAAAATTAAAACTGATTATTACTAAATACAGATTTGTTTTCCTACAAAATATTTATATATAAATATTTCTACAAAAATAATTTCTCACAATACAAAATTGTGGGCCCATTTTCTCTCAGGCGAATGGGCATTCTCCTGTAATTGTAATAATTCGTCCCACCTGGGACGAATGTCTGCAGTTAATTTTAAAATGAAAACAGAATCTATTACATCACTAAATTATTTTTTGCCATAGCACCCTGACCTTTTAAAACATGTTCCTATGACATTATGACCATATTTGTTTTAATTATTATTATTATTATTTTTTTTATTTGAATTAATTGTTTCAATGTTTAATGACACTTGCTGAGAGAAAGGTTATCTTAAATATTATAATGTTAAACATGCGTATATTATTTTCTTAACCTGTTACTAAGTATTTCTTTAGTGTTAATATCTATTATTGTTATTTTTAATTGTTTTTGTATTACCAACAATAAAGACTTAGCAATAATGTCGAGTTTCGTGTGGCTTCTTTCCTCGACCGTACGGTGCCGAAGCCACATGTAAATGTACCTAATTTTAATTATATTTATAATTTTATTATGGACCATTCATAAGTGCATACGTTAGCCTATTTGAAAAGAAAAATAAAGCCTTAATTATTGTTTAAACAATACAAATGTGCGTTGCAGTGTAAACCACAAATATATTTAAAAATAGTGCGATATTATTTTATCATTATTAAATTTTACACAATGTTTTTGCTATTTAATGTTCATCATAATTTGATACTAAACAAATCTAGCAATTTAATGGTTAAAAAATAATTAAAAGTATCTAAAATTTAATATTAAGATTGTTTTAGTATCATACAATACAATACAATACAACTGTCACGCCTTTTTCCCACATGGATAGGCAGAGACAACGGAACGCCACTTACCACGATCCTGACACAACACCCTCGCTTCCTTCACATCCACAATTCTGTTCATGCACGCCCTACGGTTATGGGCACTAGGCAGCCCAGCTTTCATGAGGATGTCTCTTATTTGATCATCATATTTAGTACCATACTTCTTGAAAGACCACAGTGCATATAAAAAAGTTACATTGGCACTGAACAGGGTGGGGATAAGAGAGTGGCATTCGGTCTTAAATTCCGTCAACCCTTAAACTATACTCTACTAAGATAATAATCATAAAAGTACAAGTGCGTTGCAAAACAAGTTATGTATTCGAACCAGTTCGACATCTAGAGTTCATATCCGTGTATAATTAACTGGTAGTACATTCGGCTGTAGGGCACATTGCACAAGGACAAACGTATCCGCCTACCCATATTACTCGAGGGCTCACAGCTATTTATAAAGTCTTTTTTATTTATTAAGGATTCTGTATATACTATATACTTGTTTAGTTTTTGGGTCGATTCAAAACAATTAAAATCCAATTTGGCAGTGAGTCTTATGGCTCGTTCACATACGCCCTAATCTTCATTATTAAAAATTATGGTTTCAATCAGTAATCAATCATATTAAATTTAAAAAAAAATTAGCAGGATTTGAACACGGGTCTGATCTATCATGAATTCACGCCTTCTACCGCTAGACCACGGCCGCTTTGTTTATGTACTGGTTGGTACTCGTGGTACTGACAATTCTACAATTAAAGGACAATGCCCATTTTTGGGCCCAAATCTAATCTAATAACAAAACAATATTTTAAAAGTAATATCTTGTTTTTTCATTAATATTTAATAATAACAAAGTTAACCGATCAATGGTCAATGTTTAATTATATAAAAACGCCGGATAAAAAAAAATAAACTGTTTAGTGATAGTGAATATTAATTTTTCTTTCCTACAAAATTAACTAAATAACAAACTAGAGAAAAAATTGTGGGCCCATTCTTTTTCTTTCAGATCTTCCTTCTCATTTAACACAATCACAAAAATATCGTATCTTGTAATCAATAATAGTTCAGTTAATTAGATAATATGTAATAAGTATATACTTTAGAATGATACCAAATGATTGATAACTCGCACCTGTATGTCACTAGTTTGCGATGTTTTTTTTTGTCTAACAAGAACCAATCCGTTTAAACAATTTGTTTAATTAAATTGGTGAATTATTCTTGACGTTTATGTTATCGTTTAAAAATATAATTGAACTTTTCAATTTAAAAACAAGGTAAAAGCGTTATTTAGCGCGCAGTGGTTATGCGAAAATCTCGCATGCATTTCTAACTGCACAGAGTAATAGATGCCGAGAAATATCCACAAGCAGCAGTTCCCTGTGCGAATTTTCACCATCTATTGACAGGGTACACCCCTCTCGTTATACTCGGCTACTTCCAAACCGATCCCGAAACGCGACTAGGTCACTTCACGGGCGTTACACTTGTAACCTATACCACGTGTAACTGTACCAGAAACTCATGGCATTGAAAAAATAATGATTAAAGATTGTGATGTGAAAAACCAACTTAGGTATATTTAATTACTCATTGATAAATAAAAAATAATAATCGGTATCGAGATCTTTCAATCCAATTTCCCAGTTGTTGAACGCGACGAATTTTATTACCCCTATTTGCCATGAGATTTTGGTAGACCTATACCACCCCAGGATGTTCGACTGGGCTAATATCTATCATCAATCTACTTACGAATCTATTTTCTTATCATAGATACTAAGTGACGAAAGTACATAGAAGAACAAAATTGAATAAAAATTGAAAAAAAAATTATACCTCTCAGACTAGCTCAGTGGTTTTGTACGCCGATTGCTTAGAATGTCTTAAATCATGGGTCCACGCGTTCAATGTGCAAAAATGTGCTCTAAAACAAAATATAGATTCACTAAAGTCTTCAAGATAAATAATAAAAACAAAAACGTAACAGTAACGGTACGTTACGTTAGAAATATTAAGAGTAAGGCCGATGTCGTATAAATCATTGTTTATTTCAAATGTGACAAAAAATCACGATTGCTTCTACTTTAACAAGGTCAGTTATTATTACTATTGAGCAAAAATTTGTCTGATATAAAAAAAGCACTCGAAAGTTTATTATTGAAATTGCGGTGAAATAAACCTAGTAATGTATGACGTCACGCTGGCGGTAGGAAGCACTGCTGATAAAACGAAATTATTTTTTATTAGAATGAGAATGGGCTTAACGTACATTTGACTCAGACTCTACCATGGTTTTGGAAAGACGTATGAATAAATACACAAGACAAGCATGGCGTACGGGAGTAAAATGCCCCCAAAGCAACTGGGTTCGATTCTCACCTTAGCCTGTTGATTATTTTCATCATATTAAAAGCAACTTGGACGGCGTACACTTATCGTATCAAGCCGGCATAGCGGAGGTGAGTGTAGCTCGACGCGGAGTGCGATCCGAACTATTAAAAGAAAATGTATAATTATCACAATGAACGAACATGAAACAATTTAGCGAATGACCTTGACATACCGAATTTCAGTAGAAAAAAAATAAGATTTTATTTTCTAGATAATTTTAATCTCTTAATACCGTTTATTACATTGTTATCGTTATAAAAGTGAAACATTATTAGTCTCAGATATATACCTTCCGATATATATATGTACCTTCCGATATAGGAATTTTAGGTATTTTTAATAGTAGCTCGACACATGAAATTTTTTATTATTATAACATTATGACCGCACACCGCCAAATGTCATGCCAGAGTGCGATCCATGAACGGAGGCGACTGTCTGACCGTGTCAGAGAAGGGGATCCGCAGACAGCAGTCGCATCCGCTATGCCGTCTTTGTGAGACGCCTCTTCACACTGCGCTTGAAGGATCCCATGTTACAGGAAGGAGGAAAGGCCTTGTCACGTTACGGGAGCAGTCTGAAAGTAGCCAGGCACAACGAGAGGAGTGTGCACTGTCAATATAGATGGTTTATACGCGTCTCCTCAGACCGGCATAGCGGAGGCGACTGTTGCCTATAGAGATTTTTTTGTAATAGCAGTTGTTTTTGTTCATGGATCGTACTCTAGCTTATATCAGACGGATTGTTGTCATATGTAGAGTTACAATAATAAAAAACCATTAAACAAACATAATACGAGTAAAAGGATGTACCTACCTCTTAAAATAACATACAGAGATTCGAAATGTATTTTTAAACAAGATATTTTTGTAGATTTATTTTTGTATATCGGGTTGTAAATAAGAACAAAGTGATGTGAGGTCACGGACGAACTTAATTTAAACGTGTTTGTGACTGTACATTTCACTCACGTGCTTTTAAAAGTGCTTCCAAGATTTAAACATTTAATGGAGGTATATTGAACAAAAAATAATATATTTTTTTAATGTAGCTCGGTATACGACAACCGCCGCCTGAGTTGCGGTCCAAGAGCGGAACGACTGCTATGGGAGAACCCTTTGGTTTTTTCAGCATGAATAAAAAGTTGAATCATTTGTGAAACCCTGCACTATACTTAATAAAGTTCAATTTTGAAATTAAAATAAAGAAACAGTGTACCCTGTCAACAAATAAATAAAATTCTGTTTACATTAAATAAAAACTTTTAAAAAAAATTTAAAAAGTGTGGTAGGCAGACTGTTTAAACCAGTCTGCCGTCCTCTCAAGTGTAACCGGGATCAGTTTGAAAGTAGTAGGCATAATGAGAGGAGTCTGCTCTGTCTACTACTTTTTTAAATATCTATAAATATAGCCAATAAACAACGAAATAGGAAAGGCCAAATACGTGCTTAATTTTAATAAAATATCTTATCGTATGTTTTTAAAGAATTAAAAAATAAAATTAATCGTTTTATTAAAATAAAAACTAATATTACTAAAGAACTAAGATTAACCGTATTTTGTAACGTTTTTAAAACGGTCTAATATTACGAAACTTAACGTCTAATATTAATTTAAATTACACATGGATCGGTTATACTGAAAACTGTTCTGAACCACTTGATAAACGAAATAGGTCTATAATGAATATTTATTATTATAACAATTATTATCTTAAGCCAGATATAATAATTTGATTATGAAAAACATTCCAAAACTTGGAAAGTAAACAATTTCAAAAAATACGGCGTAGTAGCTACGGTTATTGCGTTGTAACGGCTACGTCATCCGTAGACCCTTCTACGCCCACGGCTACTCGTGACGTAGACAATCTAACGCCTGGATACACAAATAGATTTCAATTAATCGATTTATGCATTCAAAATTAATACGTATACAATAAAAAACATACACATTTCTTTTAAATATGACCGTTTAAATTTTAGATAATCTATAATATATAAAATCATTTACCCACGTACAACAATGTATTCTCGATATTTTATTATAGTTTTAGCAAAACATTTGATAACAGTATTGTGCTAACAACTCTACTTTATATGTCATATCTTTGGCGTTGCGTTGTGAGCGAGATAAACATACAAATTTCAATACGCGTGAAACTGACGGCAGATGTAGCAACAAGTATTGTGGGGAGTGGGGGGGCCGTGACCGCGACGTTATCGCTACGAGTGTGACGTCACAGGCCCTTTCACTACTCGCCGCGAAGCGCTCTCGGTCGACAGTCCGCGCGGCTCGGTCACTGCGTGAGAACGTCTCGCGCTCAGTGTTCCTAAAAACATTCAATATCAACTCACGCGTTCACACAATTTCATATTATTTAGAAACGTTATAGAGATAACATTCGTACGCAAACGGTTCGATCGACCTCCGTGCGAGAAGGTTCTCTAGTGGTATTTCTATCGCATCATAATCAACATGGGAGTGATCAAAGTATCTTCTGACTCCGGGTTCGACATCTCCGTGTGCGAGATGCTCGATGACATGAAGGTACGTACCGTTTACTCTGTAGACTCTACAGCATCATGTGATACCGGCCCGGCCGCACGTAACACGAGTGCGATGTATCGTTCGACACTTGGCGACGGTCCAGTCCGTTGCATCGCCCTACAAGTTTAAAGAAAAACAGTTTTCTCTGTT
This sequence comes from Tinea pellionella, assembly GCA_948150575.1. Classification (NCBI taxonomy): domain Eukaryota; kingdom Metazoa; phylum Arthropoda; class Insecta; order Lepidoptera; family Tineidae; genus Tinea; species Tinea pellionella. The sequence continues at coordinate 8,825,004 of OX411251.1, read as the reverse complement.
AGACGAGGGTGCGTGGGCGCAGCCATACGTTTTCCACACGGTCTCGTACGCCGAAAAATGTGTTAGATACGCGTGTAATGCACTTTTTCAATTAAGCATTCGGTCCGTTGCTCACGTTCGTGTTCTCCTATGTATCGCAGTTTCTATTCGGACCGCACTCTACACACTTTCCGCTTCCGATCGGCACTCTGAAAGGAATGCGCAAAATGACGTAAAATATTGAAATTGCACAATGTATTATTCCACTGTAAACGGGCCGAATTAATTGGCGTCTTATCTATGCATGGTGCGTTATCTACGGCTGATAATGATGTATTTTAAAAAACAATCACTCTTAATCCCCTAAACAATATTTGCGAATGTTCTAGAATGTAGACGCGTCTTGCGCGTAGCAACGCCGCGCCGCCCGTGCTTATAAAATGAAAAGTATTTAATTAATTTCATCATATTATATGCATTCGTGTTTCCACATGATAGGTTTTACGGTGACGAGAAACGTTAATTGAGGTTTTACTGTAAATCATTACGACATTATTATTTTGTTAAGAAATACGTTCATTACTTACGAGGTATAATTATATAGGTTTTAATCATCGTAAACAGTTTAAGAGTTCTGTTTCTATTTATTTCTTACATAAAAATATTTATTAGGTACATTTACCTACGTCATCACGTATTATTCAGTAATATGTGTTAATTAGATAAATTCATGAATTCGTGTTATAAATAAAACTAATATATACTAACTACTGAACAACAAAAGTATCTACATAATCTTTAGAAGACACTTTGATTGATATTTACATAAAAATTAATGTGATCCGTGAAAGCGAACACCATAGATAAATTTCTTGAGGCAGCAGCCGTCTCCGTCTTTTTGAGTCTAGATTCTCACACTCCTGTCGATATACCTAGGTAGGTCATAAATAAACCAGTAAATAAAACACTCTTTCAATAATACCACTATACTATTGGCACTAAGCGACCAAAGTACATTTAACTGAACACGGGTCCCATCGCTCGTAAGTTCAAGCGTTCACCGCTAGACCACGACCGTTCCTTGTATGGTAACGAAAGATGAAATAAAGACGCCATCCACTTCGCACGCGCTCACTTCATGATAAACAGACAAAGAGCAAAATTTCGACGCGAATTCGTGAGGGGTTCACCCTTGATATTAACAAGTGTAGCATTTTCTAATAGTGCGGATGCCGCGCTGGTATGTGGGTCAGTGCATTTTGTAAGAGCCTCAATGTCGTCGTACAATCACTTCTTACAGTAACTTTGATCTGGATATCCGTTTATTAAGACATTTATTTAATGCGAATACGACCTTTTTTTACGAAAAACTAATATCTCTCCAAATTTTCTCCTAACTTTCAGAAATTTCCTATTAATAAATAATAACATATATTTATATGAAATGTTACAACTTATGACATTCTGAATCAACCCTACCTCCCAAAATGCTACACACAAGGTACAAGCTGCATCAATTAGCAATGATAGCAAAAAAATATAGATAGTTTGCTAGCGTTAATTGTGGTATATGAGTTCGATTCCCATGTCATGCGTGTTAATTTTTTTCTGTTAAATTTTCATCATAATTAATTAATAATAAATTGGATATATTTAATGTATATATGTATATATTTTCCAAATAAACCTTTTAATTTTTTTATCGAATCAAATAGTCAACTACAGTATAGTATCTTACGACATCGACGGGAAGTGACGCCTCTTTTTTAAACACTCCTTCATTAAAACCACATCCGTGATTATATTTATGTGTATTTATTGAGACCTAAATCGTTTAGGTAATACATTGTTCTCTACGATTACTGCCATTAATCTTACAAGTTCAGGTTTTTGACCTTCAAACACTATTGTAACGTTATCGTTTGCTTTGTCCGGAATTAATACTTAAATTGGAGCTTATAGAGGTTTTCTTGTTTCATTATGAAGCCCGGTTTCACCCAAATTAATCCAAAAAAGAGCTCAAAATTCTCTTCAATAAACGGGCAAAATAACTGGTTTTTAAATCGGTGGTAGTTTTTTTATATATTAATTTATTATATAAATATTTATTTCTCAAATAATTGTGTGCCTCTCCAAGCTTATGTTTGAGCTACGGAACGGAACAAACGATGAAACATTATTTTTATATATTAGAATAAACGTAGAATAGAATAGACGTGGATTAAAAAATCCAAGACCCAAAGATAAATTAAAGATTTCAAATAGTTATAATAAATTAACGTTTTAACTAAACAAAGAATATTTTAAATTAAATTCTTTTGCCGTATGAACAATGTAGTAACTAATTAACGTAGAATAATTGCGGAAATGCAAAATATTATGTATTTAAAAATTGAACAAACTAAGTAGGTATTTTAAACATGCATTTATCTAGATAGTAGATAGTGTTATATGTGTATGAATAATTACCTCCTGTGTAGGTAAACCCCCGACTTGTAGCAGTACTATTTTTTCTTAAACGAAAAGTACAGTCGGCGCCAAATATTTTCGAAGAATTTGATTTAATGAGGTATTAAATTAATAGCTTGTATTTTATTTATTTCTTCCGAATTATGGCCTACCTAATATTGGCGGCTGCACAATCTTACAATCCGCACTTCTTCTGTCGTTCCATCAAATTGTGGAACGACCTTCCCAGCCACGTCTTTCCCCCTTCCTATAACATGGGATCTTTCAAGCGCAGTGTGAAGAGGCATCTCTTTAAGCCGGCATAGCGGATGCGACTGCTGTCTGCAGATCCCCTTCTCTGACAGCAGTCGCCTCCGTTCATGGATCGCAGTCTAGCTTAACATCAAGCGGAGTGCGGTCATATGACGTGCTAAAATAAAATAAAATAAAAAACTATATGTTCATTATAAGAACAACTAACAAACAAAATATGTAAGAAATACATAACATAGTTAGGTAATATATTTTATCTTGTAGCAAGATAAAAAAAAGGTTTTTTTATTGACTCGACGCAAATTTCGTTATAAATTCCATTATCTCAAGCCGCTGACTAAATTCATTTTCAAAATATTTTCTTTTACTTATTCTTTGTTGGCGTTATTATTTAACTAGGTATTGCTCGCGACTTCGTTTGCGTGCGTGCGTTTCTAGCCCTCTACACTAAATCAAAAAATATATATTCCACAGCCACACTCCGCACTGTCAATCTTAATGGCGCACATTTGTCTCCTTGAGCCGGCAAAGTGGAGGCGAATGCTGCCTATACAAATTTATATGTAATAGCGGTTGTTTCCGTCCATGGACCGCTGCGCTGTGTCGAGTGTTGTTACCGAGCTACAATAAAAAAAACAGAGCGGGAACAACTGCTACCACAGAGAAATTTATGTAGTTATGTAGGCAGCAGTCGCCTCCGCTATGTCGACTAGCTATTTTAAAATAATAGTAGCAGGTTTTTGAATATAAGTTTATTCATCATCGCCATCCATTGTGAATAGCATTTTGCCTATTTTATATTGCCTTGAATATGTAAGCAGATATTGTAGATTGCTTCATCGTCACAAGGGAGTTACAGGGACATTGTTAGTATGCGAAACTTGTTATACTACTACGTGCATCCTTTCATACAAACACTCATACACGCCTTCTTCATTTAAATGTCCTTTGAATTATTTACTTTTAAAGAACCAGGTATAACGAGAGGAGCGTGCACTGTCAATCCAAGATGGTACATGCTCGTCTCCTCATGCCGGCATAGTGGAGGCGACTGCTGCCTGTAGCGATTTCTCTGTAATAGCAGTTGTTTCCCTTCATGGACCGCACTCTAGCTTTACATCAGGCGGAGTATAGTCATATGCCGAGCTACAAAAAAAAATTGGTAGGCAGACTGATGATGGTTATTAGTCCAGTCTGCCGTCCTGGGGTAGTACCACCACTTTCGAATATAACACACGTGAAGCGTTTCGGGAATAGTTTGAAAGTAGCCAGGTATAACGAGAGGAGTGTGCACTGTCAATCTGGATAGTACATACTCGTCTCTTCAAGCCGGCATAGTGGAGGTGACTGCTACCCGCACAGGTTTCTCTGTAGTAGCAGTTGTTTCCGTTCTAGCTTTACATCAGGCGAACTCCTCGATTAGGTATCTTAAAGTTTGTTATAAAAATAGAAAGTGATTATAATGTTAAAATAAACATGTTTTTTAGTAATAATGACCGACCACACCCATTATAATATGATAATGAGTAATAAATAAGATTAATTAAAACGAGTAAATATAATAACTACATAATATAAACTTGGTAATTAAAAAGTACGTGTTTTCTCGGCTATCTCTCGCCGCGTTGCCAATTGTAAATTTTATTCATTTACATAATTATTTTTACATTTTAAAAAGAAATTTCGAATGAAACTGAAATATTTCATAGAGATATATACTAGAGGTGCAAACTTCATACACTGACATGAATTAAAAGCGTTGGCCGCTTCAAACCATTTGACAATGCCGTCGAGTCAAATTCTAACTGACAGAGAATCTAAACGTGACTGTGGTCATCTCTTCTCTCGCGTCATATTAGGAGCGTTATTGCACATCTAGTTAAATATATCAATGGCTTTTATACAATAAGGTAGTACCACCACTTTCGAATCTAACACCCGTGAAGTGACTTTGTCGCGTTTCGGGATCAGTTTGAAAGTAGCCAGGTACAGCGAGTGTGTGCACTGTTAGAGTCTCCTCAGGCCGGTATAGCGGAGGCGATTGCTGCCCGTAGAGATTTAGCTTTACATCAGGCGGAGTGTTGTCATATGCCGAGCTACAATAATAAAAAGTATTGAAGAAAATTTCGAAAAACTTGATTATTAAGTTACACTTAGAACGCTAATTCAGTTGATTTTGTTTGTAAATCGTGTCGTCGCTGATGCGTTTCTATGTTGTATGCATGAGACGCTCCATTCGCGCCTGAAAGGAAGTAGATTCGCTTTCTTTTGACAAACGGAATTCAATTAATGAACACCTAAATACTTTAACCTGATTAGGATTGCTGACGGTACCTATATTGCGTCAGTTTCTGTTATATGCATCGAATTATAATTAGATATCTTTTTAATGTACCCACATCTGTGTTGAATGCGAACTTTAAGATTATTGTTTAGGGGGAAGATGTAAAAAATAAATTGTAAAAAAAGGTTGCACACATCTGAAAGTATTTGAGAAAGTAATGGTTTAAACCGTTTAAAAGTTATTAGTCCATTCTGACATTCTGGACTAGTCCCACCACCCAAACTAGTAGCGGTGAAGAAGCCAAGAGTATACCCTAGCAACGCCTAGCATACAGTCTCTCATTCATGCAGACATTTCTCTGTTCGAATACTAGTTTAACACCAGATGGTGGTCTACTATAAACAAAAATACGAACGAATCTTATCAAAGAAAATTGTTGTTTTCGTTCGTACTATTTAGAGGCATAATTTCAAAACTAATTAAACATGTTTCTTTGTCGATTTCCTATCTAATAGTTGTTGTAATTAAATTCAAATAAAATATCAATAGCTTAACGATTAAGCCTCGTTGTGTTTAATTGTATAATCGTTTTGTATCATGTCATAGTAACAGACGCGAGGCCACGATAAATTTTGACATTTACTGACATCCGCCGGCCATTTTGTGTATTTATAAGGAATGCTGATCATCGATTATAGTTCGCCGAGCATGAAGCTATCACGTCGTATGCTCTATTTAACATACGATCCTTAGTCGGTTTCGTTTTTATTTGCATAGGCATCTGTTATTGATTCATTTATTTGAGAAATTTCAATTTGATTTCTATATCTTTCTAATTGTAGAAAGTGTCTATAATCGTGTTTGTTAGTTTAATTCATTAGTGATGATTAACTAGGCTTGTGTTTATCGGAAATGGCGACTGGTACTTACTAATCAATCAATATCGGTCTTTTTAAGATCTTTTTTAATAATGCCTTCTATTAAGTTAGTTTTATCATCAAAATCACTAAAAGACGAAAGAATTAATAGCAAATCTGTTGCTAAAGAAGAATCGTCTGAAACTTGTTCCTATTATTTTTCACCAATTATGGATGTAGATTGAAGATTGTAAAACTATTTCTATTGGTTGAAATCCAAACAACCGAGAATAAGCAAATAAGCCAATCATTAATTAGGCACCTTAACCACCATAACACGGGGGATCATCGATTGCGAGCCCACCATCTACACCCACTCGGCAACGGTTGCTTAACAAATAAATGACCAAGTTAATGATAATAGAAGTAATTACGATACAATATGTGTTAATAAAGAAGCCCATATTTGTCAAAAGTTACGTATAAATGACGGCGGAGTCAAGTGAACGCAATTAAAATGTAATAAAACATCACAAAGAAGTAAAATCACAATGGTAGGAACAGCTGCGTTAAGTTTTGACGCAGACGATGACCTTCATACTAAGAAAGTGTGAAATACGAAATTATTAAATTGTGGAGGCGTTTTTGAATTCATATTTGGAAACTGGATTCAATAGGAAGCTATAGTTAATAAAAATAGAGATAATTTTGTGTAATACGTGTGTTATTTACTAATAAGCGTTTGCTGATAGAGTTCAAAGAGGTATCTTATTGTGTCGCGTTTAATTTCTCTTTCTATTGTTAAAATCATTATTGCACAATAAATAATATTTTTAATAAAATGATGTAGACATTGTTGTGTGTATTGAGTTACCTAGTTTTTGTGTCAATGTACCACTTTTACACTAAAAATATCTTATCTTACAAGTAAAGAATTTCGATGAGATTTTTCCTTACCAAATATTTTTGGAATATTAGCCGAAAGCACTTGATCGGCATATGATATAAATTGATTTGCAAAATCCTGTAAATGGGGATTTTTTTGTGTAATATAATGAATTTATTTCGTTCAAAATCTTCCGACGCACTCCTTGAAACCTCGCTCCCTTAAGTACATGCTTAGTATGCCTAAAGGATAGTCCGCTAGCAGGTAGATAAAGGAACTATTAGAACCTTCCTTCTCATAGGGAGAGATAGTACTTTTTTTATATAGATAAACTGTACAAGCAAACTAACTCGTAGTTGGTATTATTCACATTGCTGAATAATAAAATAGGTTTTGGAGTGATTAGAGATACTCCAATTAAATTAAATAAAACATGTTTTTGCTTTAGTAAAATAATATATCTTCTGACATAAAAAAACAAAGGATTGACCTCTTTGTCATATCTTGAAATTCTACTTTTTAATTGAGGTCGCCACAAGGTAACGAAAAATGCACTAGCACGGGCATCGGGACACAGACAACCTATATCGATAAAAACATATAAACATATAAACCTGCTTTTTATAATATGTTAGATACTATTTTATTACTTTTAACACTAACCTAACCTATATTTAAATACTATACTCTTATATCAATTTTTCGTGGAATTTTAGCAGCTGAGGTCTAGCGTAAGACGCGTGAACTCAAGATCGATGAGGCCCGTGTTCGAACCTCTCTAATTATGACCGATACCAATGTAACTTTGTTATATGTGTGCCTATAGGCACTATTAAAGAGTGGTAGGCAGGCTGATGATGGTTATTTGCCATTACCGTCGTCCTGAGATAGTGCCACAACTTTCAAATATAACACCCGTGAAGTGACCTTGTCGCGTTTTGGGAATAGTTTTAAAGTAGCCAGGTATAACGAGAGGAATGTGCACTGTTAATCTAGATGGTACATGCTCGTCTCAGGTTTCTCTGTAGAAGCAGTTGTTTCCATTCATGGACTGCACTCTAGCGGAGTGTTGTCACATGCCGAGCTACAATAAAAAAAAATTGGCTATTAACTAGTAAAATATTGTAGTAAAATTTGTTACTTAATTTACATGCGATAACTATTTATATATTTTTCCAGACGATAACTGGATTACGTCATTTGATAAATAGCAGAACGACGCAGGATATAAATTTACCTATTTCCGTTCGTTATTTTTGCATATAAAGGAAAAGCTACAGTTTCCTGTTTTCTTGTCTGAAATATAATTGTGCAAACAAAAAAGATAATTGCGAAAGTCTTGTTTGTGTGACGTGTGAATAAATAAGTGAACATTACAATTATATAATTTTTTTTATCTTTAAAAATAGTTTGTAGTTGCGTCTAGATCAAAACTGTTTTAACTCTTCGAGATAACCTCATCCATTATTAGTTCGTTATGCAATTTTCACTTCACCTAGTATCATAGTTTGATATCTTAGATTTCTTCTTTTTTTTTAAATTCTTTTTTCTGTAACAATTGAATATCAGTTTCCTTTTGTTTTCACAAAACATTGATCAAAATAAATAGATAGTAAATAAAGTTATCATCACAATATTCAGAAAAAAAGATTATAACCTCTAAAAACCGATTTCTTTTATTATGTGGCCGCACTCCACCTGATATTACACTAGAGTGCGATCCGAATAGAAACAACTACTACCACAGAGAAATTTCTGCAGGCATCAATACCCTCCGCTATGCCGGCTTGAGCATGTGAATGTGACCCATCCATTCATCTCGATATACCTGGCTACTTCTGAACTGATCCCGAAACGAGACTAGGTCACGAGTATTATTAAGTTTTGGTACTTTCCTAAGACGGCAGACTTGGATAATAAAATATATCTTTATTTGGCGCTAAGGGGGCGCTCTCCGTACAGCGTGCTTGTATCTCGGCGAGCTATATCCCGCCGGTGTCTTGTCCCCCCACCCTTACTTGTTAGCGAGGTGAGGAAGGGCCCGCACATTTCACGGCACCTGAGGTTGGTGATTAGTTTCTAGGCTTTAAGCCGGTCCTTTAGTGGGCTGCAGCGACTCCGGTGGTCGTGCGTGGAGCGGGGCTATTCCTTAAAAATGGACGTGGTCAGCTCGAGCGACCACGAACTGCTCGATAGAGTCCATCTTCAGGTCCTCCTGGATGGTGGTGTTTAAACTTGGCTAATAACCATCATCAGACTGCCTACTAGAAATGCACTTGAACTAATGTGTAGCCATATGTTGTGACGTGCGCCCCGACTCGACCCAAAGCCGGGGGCGAAATAAAAATGCAATAAAATTTGTCACAGCAAATAGGTTCTTTAATTGTATATGGCGATGGAACACTCCTAAGCACTAAGATGTAGATATAAGGGATCTTAGCTGTTCTCCGATGCTTTTCGGTGAGCTGCCTGGTCGACCTCGAGCCTGGGCGCTAACCGGATGTCCTCTGTCGGTGCTTCTAGACTGGGCGTGTGGGGGGCCGCAGTATAAGGGACTGCGTAAGCCTCTAAGCCCGAATCTGGTTCCCTGGAACGATCGAAGTCGCCAGATCAGCCTCTGCTCGTCAGGAAGCAATCGCAGCTAGATAATTATAGAAACATCTAGGGTAGGGTGCGATGCGTCGTGACAAGCAGAAGCGGTATTACACAAGAACGTAAGAAAATAAGCAAGAAATTGAAATAAGCCTAACCCTAGGTAACCTAAAAAATAAGTGTTTGAAACTTACCCAAGGAATTGGGGAAACCACTCTACAAACGTAGAAGGTGGCGATGATTGCACGTAAGAGTCCCTTAACGGGAGGCAATCATGCGCCACGTAGGGCTTCTCCGCTGTGCAAATTAAAATTGATCCCGAGGCGTTATCATTCCTACCGGCCGAGGTCGATCACAGATCGTCGCGGTGTTGTCGACGATCAAAATTTTACAGTGTGGTGAGGGGAAAAATATATAAATTATAATAAATAAAAATATATAAAAATATTACTACGTTACAATGTGTCAATTTAAAAAGACATTGACTCAAATAGATACGACTGAATATATGACACGTTTTCTGTTAACGTATGTCATGATAACGCGAGTGAAGAAATTCTTACAAATATTATAATCTCAGACATTCCATTTTGCTATCTTACTTACTCTCTTCACCAATAGCATCGCTTTATTTCAAAGGAGAATGCCCATTCGACTAAGAGAAATGGGCCCACATTTTTTTTCTACAGTTTGTCGATGATTTTTAATGCATTGTCTAGGAAAATAAATCTAGATTTCTTATCACCGATCAGTTTGAATTTTTTCACCCGGGTTATTGAGTAATTAGACTTATACTGATGCAATATTTGAGGTTATTATTATATTAAATTCTTTAATAAACTGATTATATCTGTTTTTTATGTCCTTAAACGTTGTTTATTGATTAGTAAACTATGTGTTGATCGAACTGAAATAAATTAATGAAAAATAAAGTATCAATAATTTTAGATATCAAGTGGGTCCAAAATTGGGCATTCTCCTTTCTTTAACTTAACTGACAAAATAATATTGTCCAGTTGGCGGAAAGTACTCAGCTCACGCGAGAAGTGCGTTTAGTAATATCAGCCTCAACGAAAAATTAGGAAGAAATAGTTTATTTGAGTCGTTGCCGTTTCCTCATACGTGACAACTTATACTGTAGAGAACTGACCTGGACTTGTTTCAGGCTAAGCAAAACACAATACAATACAATTGGGGAGGTGTCTCTGGTGACAGCTATCTTTTTTACATATTTTTTAGATAATATAGATTAATTTAGTCGACACGTGTTTCTGGAAAACTTTTGTAATTGCTTTGTTCTTTTTTTATTAATTTTTAAAAATTGCGATCGTAATATTGGCAAACCTGAGGATTCGTTCGGAACTAAACCATTGCCAACGAACAAAAAAAAATCGTTTGTCAAAAGTTCAAACAAAACTTTTGATTTTTAAAAGTTCCTGTTAATTAAAACATCGTGTTTATAGTGTAGTTTTGTTTTAAAAATTACAATAGTTATTCGTATAAAACACTGTTATTGTTAGGAAACACAAACAAAAGATATTTGACAAACTTGTGAGGCGACAACCATAGACAACATAATAATCTACAAAACTGTTAGGTTGGTACTTTGTATTCTATCTTGTCAAACGGTACGAAAGTCGAAGTGAAAGGTCGAAGACGGTCATTACAATTTTTCAAATATCTCCTCGATTTTTAAGTATTTTCAGACGAGAATCAAAAAATTCTTCTAATTGAAGTGATATCTCGAAATGGTTTTCGATTCACCGTGGGTTAGTTTTTTTGGACCTTGCCCATTGTCACAAGGCGGAGACAACGGAACGCCATTTACACGATCCTGACACAACGTCCTCGCTTCCCTCACATCCACTAATTCTCTTCATGCACGCCCGACGGTTATGAACACTAGGCAGTCCAGGTTTCATAAGGATGTCTCCGATTTGATCGGAAAACACCCTTCTGGGTCTGCCTTGTTTAACGCATCCATTCACATCAGATTTATATATTCCTTTCATTCATCCTTTCCATGTACCCAAACCATCGAAGCATTCCTTTCTCGATCCTACATCATCTTTCAAACCTAGACCAGAATTAATGAAATGAATAAATAAATCAATATTTTATAAATATTTATATCGATCGAAAATCGAACCCTAGACTGCGTAATACTTCTCGGTGCCCAAGGTCTCCGGCACCCATGACTACTGCCATCAAAATTGATCAGTTTTTAACAACTAAAACTATACATAAAATATATGTGTGTGTTTTTTATTGCAATCCAGTCTGAAATTTTCATGACTTGACCTGTATTTGTAATTTGTATCGCCTTTTCGTCCCATTGCCACAACAGGCTGTCCGTCAGCATTTTATTATAAGCTACAATACAAAAATTGACATGATTACTATTCTACTAGTATTACACAACCGACCTTAAATAACCGATTTCCAATAGTTGAGGAAAAAACACGATGTACCCTCGAAGGTCGAACGTAGGTAATCGATAATGACTTTGACACTTTTACATTAAAACAAACAATTATATGGATTAAAAGAAATGTTAACAATGAAAATTTTATAAAACTTGCATCGATTTACATTAATTATCATTTATAATTATAAGCATTATTATTTATTGAAAACAAGTGTTTATAATTTTATTTTAATTCGTTATACTTTGTATTGTGTTTTAACCTCGTTGTTTTTCTTCGTATTCGCAGATAAATGATTTTTTTATAGACAGACTGATGATGGTTATTATCCTTCAATCGTTCTGGAATAGTGCCACTGCTTACAAATCTGTAACACGGCTTAAGTAATGTAGTCGCATATCGCAATCAGCTTGCAAATAGCCGGGAATTACAAGAGGAGTGTACACTGTCGTCTAAGGAGACAATGCTTAAGCAAGCATAGCGTAGAAGACTGCTGCGTGCAGACATTTTTGTAGATTAACATTAAGCGGAGTGGTCACATGTCGAATTATTATACTAATAACCTTTTCTTTAAATATTATATATTTATTTTCGTAGCTAAATAAATATAATTTGTAGTTTTATCGTAATAGAGATACTCTTAGTTATTATTAATGCAAACAAGTGGTAATTCATAGTGATGTTCCAATGTTAACAGCTACAACGAATTAGAAGTGAATGTTGGTAATATACACTTGACAGAGTTGTCTTCAAAACTTTGTAAGGTCAAAAGGTCAATGTTAACAGATAGTGCTTATTAAATATCAATATTAAATACACTTATACACGTATACAGTACTCATGTGGAATGTATTCGATGTTGTAACGATGATGTTTATTTATTTTAACGATTAATGTCGACCTCGCATACATAACTAATGTATTCGTCTCTAATTAGATCAAATTTTCAACGAAAATAAAAACACAACGTAACATACGCTCAAAAGTAAAACTATACATGTGTGTCGAAATATTGACGATCACAGTCTTCGGACAGTGTCGTATTTCGTAACGTTGGAAATGTCCATTATTGTCCGACTCCACGGTTGATTTGACCCATACTATTATATCGACCATTACGATGTTTTAATTGTTATTTATGACATCGCATTCTATTACAGTAGGTACTTAAAATATAGATGATCTAATGAATATATCGTTTCTATTACAGAGCGAGTCGAGCTACACATCCTCGGAGGACGGAGAGGGAGGAGAGAGGCTCGCGGTGCTCAGCTACGACCAGGTGCGTCGACTGAATGACGTCATGGATGAAGTGGTCGCCATCGTCGGGCGCGGTCGTTTCCCCACGCTGCACGTGCGATTGAGGGAGCTAGTGGCCGGAGTGCGCGCGCGACTCGGGGCTCCTGCCGCCGCGGGAGGAGCCGGAGTGCTCGTTCGTGCGGTCAGACTCAACGGAGGGGCCGCCTCGCACGTCCTCGCCGACACGCCGCTGCCGTACTCCGACATCGACCTGATCTTCTGTGCGGACCTGCCGACGCCGCGACACGCCGACCGCGTGAAGGCGGCCGTCCTCGGACATCTCGCCGCGCTGTTGCCGCCCGCGCGACGCCGTCACGCCTCTCCGGCCGCGCTCAAAGAGGCCTACGTTTCCAAGATGGTGCGAGTCGACTCGGACGGCGACCGTTGGTCCCTCATCTCGCTCGGCGGGGCGCGTGGACATCGTTCGGTCGAGCTCAAGTTCGTCGACTCGATGCGGCGACAGTTCGAGTTCTCGGTCGACTCGTTCCAGATCGCGCTCGACTCTCTGCTCGCGTTCTACGACTGCGCGCGACTCCCGATCTGCGAAAACTTCTATCCGTCGGTCGTCGGAGAGTCCGTGTACGGAGACTTCCATGAGTCGCTGCAGCACCTCTCCGAGAAACTGATAGCGACGCGACGACCGGAGGAGATCCGCGGCGGCGGTCTACTCAAGTACTGCGCTCTGCTCGCGAAGGGATACCGGCCGGCGAGACCGGACCGCATCAAGACCCTCGAGCGATACATGTGCTCGCGGTTCTTCATCGACTTCCCCGAGCTCGGACAGCAGCGCGCGAAGCTCGAGGCGTATCTCCGCAATCACTTCGTCGGACGCTCTGACGAGTCCCTGAAGCACCGATACCTGACGCTGTTGCACGGCGTGGTGCGCGAGAGTACGGTGTGTCTGATGGGCCACGAGCGACGGCAGACGTTGGCCCTGATCGCGGCGCTCGCTTGCCGGGAATTGTGCGCCGAGAGAGCGCGAGCTGCCGCCATGTTGGTCCCGGCCGCGGGGTATTACGTGTGTTGGTGCTGCGCGGGCTGTTGCGGGCAGGTGGCGATGAGCGCACCGATAGCGGGATGCGCGGATTGCTGGCGGCCGGCGCCCGCGTGACCGACCGGTACGGCGTATCTTCTTAATTAAGTAACGATGAATTTAGTGCCAAATGTATATAAATAACGATATGTATATGTATGAATGCGATCGTCTCGGAGTGCGCGTGTCGGCCCGGAGTGATCTCTGTCGATTCACGTATCGCTCGTGCGTCGATTGCGGGACAACGCGGCGTCGTCGGCGCGACGGAAGATGGAGAGATGATCAAGTAATTTCTAGTCGTACTCCTTTCGTGTTGATTCTGGACTTAATATGTTAGCAGTACGAAAATTATTTTCATCACACAACAGAGCGTAGGACGTACCGCTTTCCTATGGATATTTTGAATTGTGATATAATATATATACTTATTAAATTTTATGAGAGTTATACTAATGTTGTCTATTATGAACACCGATCTTCGCGTATCATGGCCTATTTTATCTAAATTATATTTTGTATATCAAAAATGTGGAATGATTAGATCTATTGTTATTGTTTAGTGAATATTCAAATGATCACAGTTTGTAAATAAGATTTTATAATGATCCTAAATTTTACAATGAATCTATTTACTGTATTATGAGCTATGTCGAAATTGTATTTTCTATATAGTATTTACATTATTATATTTCAGATTGTTGGTAATGTGTGTGTGTGCGTCTGATGAGACTTGTTTACATACAACTTTCCATTTTAAAATTATAAATATTTTAATAATAATTATTTACAATTAAGAGAACGATTTAAAGTCATTCTAGTAACGGAGTAGGTACTTACGATCCTAATTTTTATCTATTGGTTTGATTACAAAACCGTTATAATTGCATTTTATATTTATTACCCGACCGAATTGAAACCGCCCAATATACTAATGTCACAACGCATATGAAAGTATTTTCTATTTAGTCGGGTTGAACAGATAACTGTGACGATTTTGTAACAATTCCATAACATATTCTAATATTATATCATTTATGAAGTAGATGATATAAAAAAATGTGATTTCTGTGTTGTAGAATTTAACTAATCGTTATTAAAAGTAGACGTCGAGGGCATGTGCGTATAAAACTTAAAGTTTACGTTAACTTATTCGGTCGATACTTAAAATGAAATGTACTTTAGTCCAGACATTTTGATTGCAACGATTTAGCATTAATTCGTCAAGTAAACTGACCGATATAAAGGCCTAAAACACCAAGGCGGATCAAAATAACGTCTCGCATGTCCGTTTATTATATTGTTAAAGATAAAAAAAAAACAAAATGTTAAAAAAAAATTGTGAACGATGTCCGGCCAAAATGTGCATGTTGCCTATTATAATTGTAGCTGTAACATATATACGCATATATCTTAGTATTTAAGCAGTGTTAATATATTTTTTGAAGTATTTCTTCTTAATGTAACCGAAAATAGTAAGTACAATATTGTTAGAATAACTTTTAAAAGGGACGGAAACTGTCCTGTCAAAGAAAAATTTAGTTCCAATTCAAAAATTTGTATAGATGAGCAAACTATATATTAATATACGAGTATTTATAATGTAACTTCTTAGTATTAAATATATTGTAACTGAAACACCATAATTTTAAAATAATATTTCAATATCTACCATCCAGTTTTGGTCGTATTATACAGATGATTTTTCTTTAACACTAAAATGTGGGAAGAAAGAATTTGGAACTGCATGGAAGGTTAGAAAAAATCACTCTGTATATTGTATTTTATTAATTCAAGTTGGGTTATATTTTTACATCATAAACAATAAATTAAATTCCAATAAAATAAGTCAATTTCAACATATATGTTCATAAAAAAAGATATAACCCGAACAATTTAAAAAGGCATTCACATTTACGTATCAACTTGCTCATTATTGAACCAAAATTTAGATCTCAATGTATAATTACACAAGACAATTTTATTAAAATTTGTTTTTTGAAGCCTTATGCTTATTATTGCGGTATGCGATACACCTTTTGCTTTCAGTCGACAGAATTTCAGCTTTCGAAACAATACATAGCCTTAGGAAATAAGCCTACAATACCTAAATTCTAACGTCTATTAATGAAGTATATGTCGATTTGTTCCTCATAATCTCCACATTATAGTGGTAATATTAGTTTTATCATGTCTAACCGGAATATTGGGAAATATATCAATAAATATTATTGATAATTAGTTCATAATTCCGGTTAAATTTTTATATTATTTATCGCCCATTTAATAAATTGATTATTTATTTGTAGTAATATGATCATTGACGTTAGAGGTACATAAACGAGGATCTCCTTCTGTTGAAAAAAATCTTTTTAATATAAAAAAATTGTAAATGAAGTACAAAAGTAATTTGTTCTTAACAATAACTAAGTACCCTAATAAAAGTGAGTTTGGTTCAGCTTATTAACACACTGACAATAGTACATTTTCTCCGATTAATCGCACGGTACGAACGATAAGGGATTAGGTGTTCGCATACCATTATAGTCTTTATTTTGTTTGTATTTAAGACTTCGTTTTGAATGTAAAGACCGGCCCTTAATATAGTTTATTTAAGCATAGTATATTCCATTTAAAAACTTATATAATATATTATATCTAATTTTAAATACTTATTATTATAATACAGGCGTATTAAGTATTGTGTATGAAGATTTAAAGAGAATTTTGAATTAATTAACTTTTCAAAAACAAAAAAGAAATAGTGATGTTAAATTACAGCAGTGATGTTTTGATTTATAGTCGATAAAAAACAATTGTTTTGGAAATTAAAAACAGTATCGTAAATACTCAAATTCTCTTCAAATATTTATACTAAAGTAAGACATAATTTGTGATTTTTGTAGAATATTTTTGAAGTCTGTAATCTTCGTATGTCTATTAACTATTTTTATCTTATATTTACCTATAATTAGGTCCTTTTTTTAAGGAAAACTTACTTATATTCCTTTACTACCTCCCGTTTCCTTATGATATCTTTCCTCCCCTTTTTACTGTATTTATTGATTTAAACAGACTAAAATAATCTATTACATATTTCCTTTTTAAAAGTTATGTTAAATTCATTTTTGATTCCAATTTACAATACGTAAATTACTACTGGATTTCCACTGTATTCAATGTAAATGTAATATGTAAACTAAAATATACGATTTACAGTCTGAAAAGTCGTATTAACGAATAAAACACAATAGCCTCGGCACAGGGGAGGTGAGTGCTCTCTCTGTAGTACCAGCTGTCTCTGTCCGTGGACCGCATTCTTAACTGTAGGCGTAGTGTGGTTACATGCAGAATTACTATAAAAATGAGGTTACAAAGATGAATTTAGTAAAACTTTCTTTGGTTGTGCGTCTATCCTCTAAAAAGTGAATGCTTCCGTAATAAAGTCTGTGTCAAATTTTAAACTTTATTCTCTCGTTTGTAAGATTATTAATATCATAATATTTAATGTAGATTATTTTATTCTGCAGTTACCATCAATGTTATGAACTATAATTTAGGTTTACGTCTAAGACTAGCACACGATTTTATTAGATCCAATGCCGAGCATTTATAAAACAATAATTTGAATTTCGAACTAAAAAATGGCGCGCGTTTGATAATGTCAACTTACCTGCGCACAAATTTCGTTAGTTTATTTTCGAATCGTGTGCCAAAATGTCTCACTCGCTCCTCTGGTCGATCATCACCAGGAATTATAAATGGAATTCTAGAGAAAGACCAGGGATTTAATCAATTGTTATATAGCGCTGTTCATAAACCGCTGAGCATAGAGATATATAACTAGAGAAGCCAACACCAACATTGCGCATGAAAAAAGCGTAAGAATGGCTACACACGTAACTGCAAGCTTGACAAGCATGCATGATTAATCTTGACGTCTGTATGAATATTTTGCGTAAGCATTTAAATCGTGCAAGCAGCTTGATAACAACACCTACCTATGCAAAAAGGAGGAGTGTGCATTCCCAATCTGGATGGTGGAAATTTATCTGTAGTAGCAGCTGTTTCCACTTACTGCACTTTAGCTTTACATCAGGCGGAGTGCTGTCTACTTGTTAAGTTTGCAGTTACGTGTGTAACCAGTTTCAAAGAAATTGACAGTGATCGACTTCGCGTTGTTTATCAAAGGAGAATGACCATTTTCGGGCCCACTTGTTATCTAATATTAATTCCATTTTAATGTGTTTTTTTTAGTTATTTACAATTGATACGGATTTATCTGTAAAACGCAATCCTGCTTATTATTTTGCGTATTTGGGTTTATGAATCACGCGTTTTGAACTCTTACCTATTTTGGCATAATTTGTCAGTTCAAATCTAGTTGTATATCAATGCCGCTGAGTATATGTGACCCGCTAAGTTTCCAAGCTTATTAAAAAGTACCGACTCTCTAAATAGGATGATATAGCGCCTTATTTTGTATTGTTAAGTTAATAGTTTAAGTTTTAAACACCAATCACCAATAAGCAAGGCATTTTAGTTATATTTGTGTGGCTTGCATTTTTATGCGTTTGTTTGTAAACGTATTTAGCGAAATATAAGCTACATATAGATTTAATTTTGTTCCTTTTTAATTTGAATGATTAATAGGGTTTGTTTGAACATGCATAGAGTTATTGTAGTGATTGGTTTTAATGGAAGTAATTTTATTTTAAGTCGCCTGTTTCTTATAAAAGCGCTGTGACGCTCTTTCTTATTATAAAATACATAATTAACTATATTTGTGAAAGGTTTTATTATTTAAGCTATCGTAAATTTTACAGAAAAAAATGAATAAAATGTTGTGAAAAAAAAATAAATTATAAAAAAGTGATAAACTTATTAAACAGTTATGTGTTTTATTTCACTTCATATAATTGTAATAGCCTCTTATTTAGGTATGATCAGCCTACCTCTTAACAATTTACAGTTAATAATAGTAACACGTATATCTACTTTTTTAATTAAAAATAATGTATAAAAACAAACAATGCGTGTACTGCAGCCAAATCTGCAGCGAGAAAAAAAATTTAAGTGAGGAAAAGAAAAAAGAAAACCGGCACTCGAGTCCTCGCGCTGTAACAACGGAGGTAACTGCTGCCTGGACCGCACAAGATTTTTCTTATAATGTGCAAAATGCCTAAATAAAGATATATACTAGAGATTCAAACGATTTGACAATGTTGTCGTCAAGTCAAATACTAACTGACAGATAACCAAAACGTGGCTGTGGCCACCTTTTCTCGCGTCTCATTGGGAGCGTTATTGCACATCATGTTGTATAAATCAATGCCTAACAGAAATATTTAAAAATATATAAGCTAATTATAGAATCGACTGAAGTCAGTTGAAAGCAAGTGTCTCAAGCAAGCACCCTTAGTAACATGTGTAAATTGCACGCGTACCTACTTATGCATACATAATAAATAGTTAATCGATTGTTGATACGAGGGGTCATACGGGGTCTTATACGAAGTGCGTTGCCCGCTCTCTCGGTCGCTGCGACTTTGACACATGTAAACTATCCATCTAGATTAAGTATTCTTTATAATTAAACATCGCTCAGTCCCTATAGACACTATTAAAGAGTGGTAGGCAGACTGATGTAGTACCACCACTTTCGAATGTAACGAAGTGACCTTGTCGCGTTTCGGGAATAGTTTGAAAGTAGCCAGGTATAGCGAGAGGAGTGTACACTGACAATATAGATGGTAAATGCTTGTCTCCTCAAATCGGCATAGTGGAGACGACTGTTGCCCGTAGTGATTTCTCTGTAGTAGCTGTTGTATCCATTCGTGGACAGCACTCTAGCTTTACATCAGGCGGAGTGTTGCCGAGCTACATTAATAAATTTAAAAAAAAAAGAAAACATAAACACATGTTCGACGTTCGTGTCTTTTGGGGGTAGACAGACTATGAAGTACCAATGACGACTCTTTTGTCTACGTAGAAACAGTTTACACACTCCTAAACTAATCCTCTCTCCTCCAATATTTTTTTTCGGCATGTGACTCCGCCTGATGTAAAGCTAGATTGCGAAAACAATTGCTACCACAGAGACAATTCTGCAGGCAGCAGTTGCCTGATTGACGATCAAATAGTCAGGGCACACTCCTTTCATTATCTGACTACTTACTAACGCGACAAGGTCACTTCACGGGCATTACACTTGAAAATGGTGGTGCTTCCCGGCCGGCAGACTAGACTAATAACCATCAATCTGCCTACTACTTTTTAATTAATACTTATAATGTACCATAGGCACTAAGCTACCAAAGACCAGAACAGCAGAATAGGCTAATAACCACCATTAATCTGCCTACCACTCTTTAATAGTAACCAAAGTACATATAACATCAGAATTTAGCGAGGTTCGAACACGGATCTCATCGATCGTCCACACAGCTTACCGCTAGACCACGGTCACTCTTAATAGATAAGGTAGATGCTTATTAATTTTGTAACCACATAACTTCCACATTCACGCAAGACCTGAATAATTTACAGGCGTTCATTTTCCCGACATTTTGGCTACCACCAAAATCTTTGTTTTTTATCAGACAAAAAAGAAACAGTTTACTAAAAAAAAAGTGTAATTCTACTGGACATCGTCAAATAATGCGTTTATTTAACGTTATTATGTAATAAATAAGTAATATTTGGATTAATCTAGATACACAAATTGAACGGTACTGCGACCCCAATGTTGACCGATTTTAAGATCATCTAGCGGTCCCATGAGGTCACGAGTTCACGACCCACTATGTATTCTGGAATAATACATTTTGAGAGGTAACCTTGTCTATCTGTTTCTTTATACAAGATGTAAAAAGAAAAGGGTCATTCTCGCGAACCAGAAGTTGTATACATCATTCTGATGCGGTATAAGTATTTCTTTTTTATTTTTGACCTAATAATTTTTAATGAAAAAATTGCATGATTTTTTTTACATTTATTGATTTAAATTCAACTACATAAGATTATTTGTTAAAAAAAAAGCAAAACATCAACGAAATATGAAAAACAAGCAGTGTAAATGCAAGGAGAGGACAAGGAGTGTAGGGCTCGTAGCAAGCGCGAGATCTCAACTCAACTCACAGCCGAGAGACGGTCTTGCGCGCTTGCCTTTATATTAGCTATGTTATTATAGCATTGTAGCTTGATCTCATTAAAAAGCTAATAATAATAACTGTTCCGTACCAGAAAACATTATTTAAAATTTTATAATTAGTAATTTTGCTGGCTGGCAACTTTCCTGTCCCCTTCTATCCTTTCCAACACTGCGCCATCTAGTGACCACCTCTCTCTTGTGACAACTACTGTGCGACGCACACGCTCGGACATCCGACAACAAGAATAAACTACGAAAATTCAAACTAAACGATATACAATCGGTCCAGTCTTCTTGCCTTGGCACCAAGCATGGAGGACCAAGTGATAAGGATACAGGAGGAAATAGGTGCAGCCGTATCACAGCGTGAGTACCTTTCTTTCTCCATCCAGTATACTTTCCGCCAGCCAGTGAATATACCATACAAATACTTAATAATAACATTTTTGTATTGGTAGTAGTATAACACATTGTTGAAGAGAATGTATAGTATGATCAATATAATAAAGTAAATTAAAAAAATAAAATAAAAACCATGTTTAAAAAAAAACGGTCTAATGTTTTGTGCTTAAACTTTGATTAATATATATTTTTTTAATTGTAGCTCGGCATATGCTAACTCTCCTACTGATGGAAAGCCAAAATGCGGTCCATGAACGGAAACAACTGATTTCTACGGGCAGCAGTCAATGCCAGCCTGAGGTGCACCATCTAGACTCTAGAGAGACAGTGCACACTTCTCTCGTTTGGCTTCTTCCAAACTGTTCCCGAAACACGACCTTTTATAAATTACTTGATGTTGCCTAGTAAACCATTAATAAAACACAACGCGACAATTTTTTATCTAAACTAACTTCAAGTTGCCAATTAACATTAAGGTTATCTATTGATTGATTCGAATATTATTTGTAAACAAATCATGTTTTTCAACTTTTATGTTTAAAAATAAATTGCAATCAGCTGTGGTCTTATGCATTTTTACATTGATATATACAATTAGATATGTAATAACGCTCCCAAAGTGACACTAGAAAAAAGATGACTGCAGTCACTTTTAGGTTTTCTGTCAGTTAGTATTTGACTTGACGGCAACATTGTCAAACGCTACGTTTTTTCATGTCAAATACGGTATGAGATTTGCACCTCTAGTATACATATATTTCTATGCATTTTTATGAAAAATATGTTTTTTAATCAAGTTACACACAAACTTTAATCCATTGTTTCTTAGATCTATAGTTAATTTTGTGAGTATGTTATAAATTATAGATACATACCTATTTTTAATAGTGACGGCACTTCATCTAATGTTAAGCTAGAGTCAGAGGCGGCTTTACATATAGTGCAGGGTGTGCGGCGCACACGGGCGCCGGGTCTAAAGGGGGCGCAGAGCACCCTCTAATCTAATGCGACACCTCCAAAGACACTTCTCATTTCCCGACATCATTTAAAATTGCACTATTTGCACCCGAATTTCCGTTTGAAAATATAACTGTAAGTACTCCATTTTCACCCCGCTCCTACTAGAGGGCGCCATGGTACTGGTTGCACACGGGCGCCACAAGGGCTAGAGCCGCCTCTGGCTAGAGTGGAACTAACTTTTTCGGAATTATGCATTGAATTATGTACATATAAAAAAGGAAAATTTAAATTATGAATTACGTCATTATTCTACAACTACATACATAATATGGCTTGTGTAAGGTTCTTTCAAAGATAAACTGAAATATAGTATTTTTGCGTATTCAACCGTATACAATAGTACGCAAACCCGAAATATAGTACAATACTATAGATGGTTTGCACCAGAATGCCGGTTAAAGTAACTTTAACTATTACTTTTACGACGACGACGACCGTTAAACGTTTACATACTCCACACGCGTTGCAATATCGAGTAAATTCATATTGTTATCGTTAAAATGGTGGCTGATCTCGAAAAATAATAGAAAAACATATTTGGCTTCTTTTCATACGCATAGCAACATTGGTTTGACGATTATTTTAACTTTAACCGAGCCAAGATTCGCTGGTTAAGGTTAAGATTAAAGTAACCGTCAAAAATGACAGGTGCGACGATGGTGCAACTCGTGTGGAGTAAATATACACCATAATGTAAACGTAACGGTTAAAGTAAACGTAAAAGTAATAGTTAAAGTTACTTCAACCGGCCTTCTGGTGCAAACGACCCTATATATTAACGTACGGTTGGCAACCCTACCAAAGAGGGAGCAGGAAAATATCTGGTGGCAACATTATGTCTATCAATCTTTAATGTTATTGCAAAACAAAACTATTTAATATCTAATTTTAAAAACAAGGAAATATCAATAATAAGTTAAGTTAGTAGGCATATCTTTACAAAGGATACATTATCTAGGATTAATAGGTCAATAAGCAATAATAATTATCTATTTTATTCATTCATAAACATTCATAATTATTTAAAACACGTGTCTTCATTATGAATGAACTTGCTATTAAGGAATACCACAACTTTATACATTAGAAATATAATTTATGCCAATAGAGGTGCTATTTCGAGCAAATAACGTCAAACAGATTTTGGAGGACGAAATATGGTCAGCGGGGGTGTTTATGTTCTCTTAGATAAAGAATCCATGCGCGCAGTCGTGACATACTGTTAAGGTGAAAGCCAACACCTAAGCGTCCATACATTTTGTTTTACAACATTGTTTGAAACTTATTAATGCTGAATCAGATTTATGTTGAAATTAAGTCATTTTATAACTTTCTCTGCACTAATTATTATCGCAAATCACTATAATAAACAAATAGCTACGGCATAGAATATATAAAATGCATTTTATATATTTAACATTTTTTTTATTGAATAGAATAGAATAGAATATCTTTTATTTGTCATAATGTACAGATGTTTTTAGATATGTACAGGGTGAGGTGACAAAAGGGAAATCAGCTCAGCATGTGCTCTGGCAGATGTCAGAGCGCTGATTTTCAGCTGACACCGCAGGAATTGGCAAAGGGATAGTGATAGGGAAGAGGTGTAATAAAATAGTTATGGAAAGTAGTTTGTATTGGAACGATAAAATGCATAAATATAAAAGAATATAGAAGAAACAAAATATTATATATATATATATTGGTTATATTTATTTCACAAGCATTTTATATATTCTGTGCCGTAACGATATGTTTTTTTCTTTTGTTTATTTTGAACACAGGCACAAGCGGCAAGCGTTTGGCACACACTAATGGAGAGTTAGAATTCGTGGACTTCGATTCGCATTTGAAAAATCTGTATAAAATGCCTTCTCTAATATGTAGTGCATAATAACTCTATGTTTATGCCGACCACCTATAAAATTAACTAGAGATTCCAGAAATCATTATTACATACATCATTAAAGAATTGTTACCTGTGTTAAGCTTTAAGAAAATTATATAATATAACGAAAAAAATGTGCACTGTCTACGTGAATGGTTGCCGGCATATCGGAGACGAATGCTGCCTGTGAAAATTTCTCGGTATTAGCGGTTGTTTCCGTGTAATTTTTTTTTTAATGATAAAAACAAGGTAAGACTTATGCATTATCTACCAGTCCGAACTAAGTGATTATTAACAATTTGGTATATGTGAATTTTAATTTACTTAAATTAATATATTAATTAATAAAAAAGGTATTATCACAATGGGTAAGGTCCTCAAAAACTAACCCATGTTAAATCGAAAACCATTTCGAGATATCACTTCAATTATATGAATTTTTTGATTCCCGTCTGTAAAAACTTAAAAATCGCAGATATATTTGAAAAACTGTAATGACCTTCTTCGACCTTCTTCGGAGAGTTTGACAAGATAGAATACAAAGTACCAACCTAACAGTTTTGTAGATTATTTATATATTTATCTTTTGTTTGTGTTTCCTAACAATAACAGTATTTTACACGAATAACTATTGTAATTTTTAAAACAAAACTACACTATAAACACGATGTAAAACAGGAACTTTTAAAAATCAAAAGTTTGTTTGTACTGATGATTATTATATAAATGATTATTTTTTCTTGTTCATTGGCAATGGTTCAGTTCCGGCCGAAACGTCACGATTACTTAATATATCCCAGTTTTTAAAAATTAATAAAAAAAGAACAAAGCAATTATGAAAGTTTTCCAGAAACACGTGTCAACTGAATTAATCTATATTATCAAAAAAAAACAATGTAAAATAGATAGCTGTCGCCAGATACACCTCCCCAATTAAATATCGCATATACTATATTATTTTAATTAAACAAGGTCGTTCAAGGCAGGCGGGTATTACCTACACGTGTGAATACCATTCTCTCGAATTGTAACGCCTAGAATTGCACGTATTTATCTCCTAGCACTCGCTGGTAAAATTAAAAAAAAAAAACGAAAAGAATAATATGAGTTATTTTTATATTTGTAATTTTCGTTAACTAACTTTTAGATAAAAAAAATTATTGAAATTATGACTTGTTTAACCATATATTTACATTTACAGGTTTTATTTTTAAATGTTTGTTTATTAGATCATTACAAAAAAAGAACAGCGCGTTCAGAAAAGCACACACAAACTTTGATCTTCGTAAGTGGCTGGCTAACTTCCACCTTCTGTCGACCTATAAGTGAAAAGCATATGGGCTTAGAATAGGTTTCTATTATATATATATATATATAGAATAGCATAGAAACCTATGCGGGCAGCAGTCGCCTCTACTATGCCGGCTTGAGGAGACGAGCATGTACCATCTAGATTGACAGTGCACACTCCTCTTGTTATACCTGGATACTTTCAAACTATTCCCGAAACGCGAAAGGTCACTTCACGGGTGTTACATTCGAAAGGACGGCAGACAGGACAAATAACCATCATCAGTCTGCCTACCACTCTTTAATAGTGTCTATAGGCACCGAGCGACCAAAGTACATATAACAAAGTTACATTGGTCAGAATTAGCGAGTTTCAAACACGGGTCTTATTGATTGTAAGTTAACGCGTCTGACCGCTAGACCGCGGCCGCTCTACTTATAAGGTTTCAAAAGAGTTTTTCATTTTAAGGAATAGAAATCGATGATATTATGTTAAAATGTAACAATAAAGGTTTATGGAATCTTAAATATGCGAGTACAAAATTAATATGTCCGAAAGCGTTCAAGGTAACCTAAACATAATCTAGGCTTTATAATTAGAGTACGTTCACAACAACTATGGCGACACCAAGTATTATCATAATTATTTGGGATAAAAATAACTTTTGTAATGTTTTGCATCATTTCTGAGACTAAAATCTACCAAGAAGACAATAAATTAGCTTGTGAAATATTCAGTTTTAGGGTAAAATACGTAGGTACAATATTAATAATAATAATGTGTATTTTATTATTATTATTATTATTATTATTATACTAATATATAGCTGCAATACCACTCACTGACTGACTGACTGACATCAATTATTTCGTACTTGCCGGTATAGTGGAGGGTAGCGGTTTTTTGGGTCGTATAGAGGACGTCCCAAAACCGTCGAGAAAAATACGACTTTGACCGGAAGTCGATTCTGGACCGGAAGTGGTAGCGATATCTCGGAAACGGGGCGAGTCGGGGCAGTCACCCCGAAGAGAAAGTTGTAGGGAATGCCCTATAATTTCGAAAACGATACTTTTTTTTTCAAAATTGCTCGAAAAAAATTTTTCCTCGATCGTATTTTTATCCTTTTCCCGCCGGTACGCCAATATGAAACGGAGCATGGCGGTGGGCGTGGCCTAACAGCATCCGCGACGAGGCATTTTCGGGACGAACGATCGAAACGGCTTTACCTCGGTCAGTCGGACGGTGAGCGCGGCCGCGTGAACATCGAATTTGCTCCGCGCGGCGGGCTTTCTTTTAAATATCTCAAGAAGTAGATACGTCAGAGTAACCATGTAAAGAACAATTTTGTTCAGTGTGACCAGCACTATTTTTTTAAATTTTTGTTGTAGTTTTTTTTTTAATTTTTTAAAATCTTCATATCTCGAAAAGTAGATACGTTAGCGTCACCGTGTAAAGACCAATATTGTTCAGTATGACCAGCACTATTTTTTTTTTTAATTTTTGTTTTTTTTTTTATTTTTTAAAATCGCCATATCTCGAAAAGTATATACGTTAGCGTCACCGTGTAAAGACCAATATTGTTCAGTATGACCAGCACTAATTTTTTTTTAAACTTTTGTTTTTTTTTTAATTTTTTAAAATCGCCATATCTCGAAAAGTAGATACGTTAGCGTCACCGTGTAAAGACCAATATTGTTCAGTGTGACCAGCACTATTAGTTTTTTTTTAATTTTTTAAAATCGCCATATCTCGAAAAGTAGATACGTTAGCGTAACCGTGTAAAGACCAATTTTGTTCAGAAACGTAAACGCTTTTAGATGGCGAGCAAAATTTTTTTTAAACTACACTAAAATCTATTCGATCTAATACGTTTTATGAGAATAAGGGCCTCCGCGGGCCGCTTGCGCCCGCGGCTTTTACCCAACAGCTAGTACTAATATATAGCTGCAATACCACTCACTGACTCACTCACTGACTGACATCAATTATTTCGTACTTGCCGGTATAGTGGAGGGTAGCGGTTTTTTGAGTCGTATAGAGGGCGTCCCAAAACCGTCGAGAAAAATACGATTTTGACCGGAAGTCGATTCTGGACCGGAAGTGGTAGCGATATCTCGGAAACGGGGCGAGTCGGGGCAGTCACCCCGTAGAGAAAGTTGTAGAGAATGTCGTCTTATGCCGAAATCAAAAAAAAAATTTTCAAAATCGGGCAAAAAAAATTTTTCCTCGATCGTATTTATATCCTTTTCCCGCCGGTACGCCAATATGAAACGGAGCATGGCGGTGGGCGTGGCCTAACAGCATCCGCGACGAGGCATTTTCGGGACGAACGATCGAAACGGCTTTACCTCGGTCAGTCGGACGGTGAGCGCGGCCGCGTGAACATCGAATTTGCTCCGCGCGGCGGGCTTTCTTTTAAATATCTCAAGAAGTAGATACGTCAGAGTAACCATGTAAAGAACAATTTTGTTCAGTGTGACCAGCACTATTTTTTTAAATTTTTGTTTTAGTTTTTTTTTTAATTTTTTAAAATCTTCATATCTCGAAAAGTAGATACGTTAGCGTCACCGTGTAAAGACCAATATTGTTCAGTATGACCAGCACTATTTTTTTTTTAAATTTTTGTTTTTTTTTTAATTTTTTAAAATCGCCATATCTCGAAAAGTAGATACGTTAGCGTCACCGTGTAAAGACCAATATTGTTCAGTATGACCAGCACTAATTTTTTTTTAAACTTTTGTTTTTTTTTTAATTTTTTAAAATCGCCATATCTCGAAAAGTTGATACGTTAGCGTCACCGTGTAAAGACCAATTTTGTTCAGTGTGACCAGCACTTTTTTTTTTAAATTTTTGTTTTTTTTTTTAATTTTTTAAAATCTTCATATCTCGAAAAGTAGATACGTTAGCGTCACCGTGTAAAGATCAATATTGTTCAGTATGACCAGCACTATTTGCTTTTTTTTTTTAATTTTCTAAAATAGCTATTACTCAAAAAGTACATACGTTAGCGTCACCGTGTAAAGACCAATATTGTTCAGTATGACCAGCACTACTTTTTTTTAATTTTTTTTTTTTAATTTTTTAAAATCGCCATATCTCGAAAAGTAGATACGTTAGCGTCACCGTGTAAAGACCAATTTTGTTCAGAAACGTAAACGCTTTTAGATGGCGAGCTAAATATTTTCAAAACTGCCTAAAATCTATTCGATCTAATACGTTTTACGACAAAAAGGGCCTCCGCGGGCCGCTTGCGCCCGCGGCTTTTACCCAACAGCTAGTACTAATATATAGCTGCAATACCACTCACTGACTGACATCAATTATTTCGTACTTGCCGGTATAGTGGAGGGTAGCGGTTTTTTGAGTCGTATAGAGGACGTCCCAAAACCGTCGAGAAAAATACGACTTTGACCGGAAGTCGGTTCTGGACCGGAAGTGGTAGCGATATCTCGGAAACGGGGCGAGTCGGGGCAGTCACCCCGTAGAGAAAGTTGTAGAGAATGTCGTCTTATGGCGAAATCAAAAAAAAAATTTTCAAAATCGGGCAAAAAAAATTTTTCCTCGATCGTATTTTTATCCTTTTCCCGCCGGTACGCCAATATGAAACGGAGCATGGCGGTGGGCGTGGCCTAACAGCATCCGCGACGAGGCATTTTCGGGACGAACGATCGAAACGGCTTTACCTCGGTCAGTCGGACGGTGAGCGCGGCCGCGTGAACATCGAATTTGCTCCGCGCGGCGGGTTTTTTTTCGAATATTTTAAATATCTCAAGAAGTAGATACGTTAGCGTAACCGTGTAAAGACCAATATTGTTCAGTATGACCAGCACTATTTTTTTTTTAAATTTTTGTTTTTTTTTTTTAATTTTTTAAAATCGCCATATCTCGAAAAGTAGATACGTTAGCGTCACCGTGTAAATACCAATTTTGTTCAGTATGACCAGCACAATTTTTTTTTTTAATTTTTGTTTTTTTTTTTAATTTTTTAAAATCGCCATATCTCGAAAAGTAGATACGTTAGCGTCACCGTGTAAAGACCAATTTTGTTCAGTATGACCAGCACTAATTTTTTTTTAAATTTTGTTTTTTTTTTAATTTTTTAAAATCGCCATATCTCGAAAAGTAGATACGTTAGCGTCACCGTGTAAAGACCAATTTTGTTCAGTATGACCAGCACTAATTTTTTTTTTAATTTTTTAAAATCGCCATATCTCGAAAAGTAGATACGTTAGCGTCACCGTGTAAAGACCAATTTTGTTCAGTATGACCAGCACTAATTTTTTTTTTTAATTTTGTTTTTTTTTTAATTTTTTAAAATCGCCATATCTCGAAAAGTACATACGTTAGCGTCACCGTGTAAAAACCAATTTTGTTCAGTATGACCAGCACTTTTTTTTTAAATTTTTGTTTTTTTTTTTAATTTTTTAAAATCTTCATATCTCGAAAAGTAGATACGTTAGCGTCACCGTGTAAAGATCAATATTGTTCAGTATGACCAGCACTACTTTTTTTAAATTTTTTTTTTAAATTTTTTAAAATCGCCATATCTCGAAAAGTAGATACGTTAGCGTCACCGTGTAAAGACCAATTTTGTTCAGTATGACCAGCACTAATTTTTTTTTAAATTTTGTTTTTTTTTTAATTTTTTAAAATCGCCATATCTCGAAAAGTAGATACGTTAGCGTCACCGTGTAAAGACCAATTTTGTTCAGAAACGTAAACGCTTTTAGATGGCGAGCTTAATATTTTCAAAACTGCCTAAAATCTATTCGATCTAATACGTTTTACGACAAAAAGGGCCTCCGCGGGCCGCTTGCGCCCGCGGCTTTTACCCAACAGCTAGTACTAATATATAGCTGCAATACCACTCACTCACTCACTCACTCACTGATCTATTGACATCAATTATTTAGTACTTGCCGTTATAGTGGAGGGTAGCGGTTTTTTGAGTCGTATAGAGGACGTCCCAAAACCGTCGAGAAAAATACGACTTTGACCGGAAGTCGATTCTGGACCGGAAGTGGTAGCGATATCTCGGAAACGGGGCGAGTCGGGGCAGTCACCCCGAAGAGAAAGTTGTAGAGAATGTCGTCTTATGGCGAAATCAAAAAAAAAATTTTCAAGATCGGGCAATAAAAAAATTCCCATACAAATCGGTCGGCCCTCGATGATACTTCCATCTCGCTCTTTTCCATCGGTCAGTGCATGAGGCGAGAGCGAGAGGTGCGGAGAGAAAAGTTTGCATACGGCCGCGTTTTCAGGGCGAACGATCGAAACGGCTTTACCTCGGTCAGTCGGACGGTGAGCGCGGCCGCGTGAACATCGAATTTACTCCGCACGGCGGGTTTTTTTTTCGAATATTTTAAATATCTCAAGAAGTAGATACGTTAGCGTAACCGTGTAAAGACCAATATTGTTCAGTATGACCAGCACTATTTTTTTAAAATTTTTGTTTTTTTTTTTTAATTTTTTAAAATCTTCATATCTCGAAAAGTAGATACGTTAGCGTCACCGTGTAAAGACCAACCAATATTGTTCAGTATGACCAGCACTATTTGGTTTTTTTTTTTTAATTTTCTAAAATTGCTATTACTCAAAAAGTACACACGTTAGCGTCACCGTGTAAAGACCAATATTGTTCAGTATGACCAGCACTATTTTTTTTTTAATTTTTGTTTTTTTTTTTAATTTTTTAAAATCGATATTACTCAAAAAGTACATACGTTAGCGTCACCGTGTAAAGACCAATATTGTTCAGTATGACCAGCACTACTTTTTTTTTAATTTTTTTTTTTTTAATTTTTTAAAATTGCCATATCTCGAAAAGTAGATACGTTAGCGTCACCGTGTAAAGACCAATTTTGTTCAGTATGACCAGCACTAATTTTTTTTTAAATTTTGTTTTTTTTTAAATTTTTTAAAATCGCCATATCTCGAAAAGTAGATACGTTAGCGTCACCGTGTAAAGACCAATTTTGTTCAGAAACGTAAACGCTTTTAGATGGCGAGCTAAATATTTTCAAAACTGCCTAAAATCTATTCGATCTAATACGTTTTACGACAAAAAGGGCCTCCGCGGGCCGCTTGCGCCCGCGGCTTTTACCCAACAGCTAGTATACTAATATATAGCTGCAATACCACTGACTGACTCACTCATTGACATCAATTATTTCGTACTTGCCGGTATAGTGGAGGGTAGCGGTTTTTTGGGTCGTATAGAGGACGTCCCAAAACCGTCGAGAAAAATACGACTTTGACCGGAAGTCGATTCTGGACCGGAAGTGACAGCGATATCTCGGAAACGGGGCGATTTGGGGCGATCACCCCGTAGAGAAAGTTGTAGAGAATGTCGTCTTATGGCGAAATCAAAAAAAAAATTTTCAAAATCGGGCAAAAAAAATTTTTCCTCGATCGTATTTATATCCTTTTCCCGCCGGTACGCCAATATGAAACGGAGCATGGCGGTGGGCGTGGCCTAACAGCATCCGCGTCGATCGCTCGTCGGGGCTCGCGCTCTCTATGTTCCGCCCGTTCAGAGCGCGCAATGAAAATATAACGACGCATTTTCGGGACGAACGATCGAAACGGCTTTACCTCGGTCAGTCGGACGGTGAGCGCGGCCGCGTGAACATCAAATTTGCTCCGCGCGGCGGACTATTTTAAAATATCTCAAGAAGTAGATACGTCAGAGTAACCATGTAAAGAACAATTTTGTTCAGTATGACCAGCACTATTTGTTTTTTTATTTTTTTTTCAATTTTTTTTAAATCGCCGTATCTCAAAAAGTACATACGTTAGCGTCACCGTGTAAAGACCAATATTGTTCAGTATGACCAGCACTACTTTTTTTTTTAATTTTGTTTTTTTTTTTTAATTTTCTAAAATCGCTATTACTCAAAAAGTACATACGTTAACGTAACCGTGTAAAGACCAATATTGTTCAGTATGACCAGCACTACTATTTTCTTTTTTTTTTTTTTTTGAATTTTCTAAAATCGCTATTACTCAAAAAGTACATACGTCAACGTAACCGTGTAAAGACCAATATTGTTCAGTATGACCAGCACTATTCTTTTTTTAATATTTTTTTTCAATCTTTTAAAATCATCATATCTCGAAAAGTAGATACGTTAGCGTCACCGTGTGAAGACCAATATAGTTCAGTATGACCAGCACTACTTTTTTTTTTAAATTTTTGTTTTTTTTTAATTTTCTAAAATCGCTATTACTCAAAAAGTACATACGTTAGCGTCACCGTGTAAAGACCAATATTGTTCAGTATGACCAGCACTACTTTTTTATTTTATTTTTTTTTATTTTCTAAAATCGCTATTTCTCAAAAAGTACATACGTTAGCGTAACCGTGTAAAGGTCAATTTTGTTCAGAAACTTAAACGCCTTTAGATGGCGAGCTAAATATTTTCAAAACTGCCCTAAAATCTATTCGATCTAATACGTTTTACGACAAAAAGGGCCTCCGCGGGCCGCTTGCGCCCGCGGCTTTTACCCAACAGCTAGTACTAATATATAGCTGCAATACCACTCACTGACTCACTCACTCACTGACATCAATTATTTCGTACTTGCCGGTATGGTGGAGGGTAGCGGTTTTTTGGGTCGTATAGAGGGTGCCCCAAAACCGTCGAGAAAAATACGACTTTGACCGGAAGTCGATTCTGGACCGGAAGTGGTAGCGATATCTCGGAAACGGGGCGAGTCGGGGCAGTCACCCCGAAGAGAAAGTTGTAGGGAATGCCCTATAATTTCGAAAACGATACTTTTTTTTTCAAAATTGCTCGAAAAAAATTTTTCCTCGATCGTATTTTTATCCTTTTCCCGCCGGTACGCCAATATGAAACGGAGCATGGCGCTTGGGCGTGGCCTAACAGCATCCGCGACGAGGCATTTTCGGGACGAACGATCGAAACGGCTTTACCTCGGTCAGTCGGACGGTGAGCGCGGCCGCGTGAACATCGAATTTGCTCCGCGCGGCGGGCTTTTTTTTAAATATCTCAAGAAGTAGATACGTCAGAGTAACCATGTAAAGAACAATTTTGTTCAGTGTGACCAGCACTATTTTTTTAAATTTTTGTTTGTTTTTTTTTTTAATTTTTTAAAATCTTCATATCTCGAAAAGTAGATACGTTAGCGTCACCGTGTAAAGACCAATATTGTTCAGTATGACCAGCACTAATTTTTTTTTAAACTTTTGTTTTTTTTTTAATTTTTTAAAATCGCCATATCTCGAAAAGTTGATACGTTAGCGTCACCGTGTAAAGACCAATTTTGTTCAGTGTGACCAGCACTTTTTTTTTTAAATTTTTGTTTTTTTTTTTTAATTTTTTAAAATCTTCATATCTCGAAAAGTAGATAAGTTAGCGTCACCGTGTAAAGATCAATATTGTTCAGTATGACCAGCACTATTTGCTTTTTTTTTTTAATTTTCTAAAATAGCTATTACTCAAAAAGTACATACGTTAGCGTCACCGTGTAAAGACCAATATTGTTCAGTATGACCAGCACTACTTTTTTTTATTTTTTTTTTTAATTTTTTAAAATCGCCATATCTCGAAAAGTAGATACGTTAGCGTCACCGTGTAAAGACCAATTTTGTTCAGTATGACCAGCACTAATTTTTTTTTAAATTTTGTTTTTTTTTAAATTTTTTAAAATCGCCATATCTCGAAAAGTAGATACGTTAGCGTCACCGTGTAAAGACCAATTTTGTTCAGTATGACCAGCACTATTTGTTTTTTAATTATTATTTTTTTATTTTTTAAAATCGCCATATCTCGAAAAGTACATACATTAGCGTAACCGTTTAAAGACCAATTTTGTTCAGTATGACCAGCACTATTCGTTTTTTTTTTTTAATTTTTAAAATCGCCATATCTCAAAAAGGACATACATTAGCGTAACCGTGTAAAGACCAATTTTGTACAGAAACGTAAACGCTTTTAGACGGCGAGCTAAATATTTTCAAAACTGCCTAAAATCTATTCGATCTAATACGTTTTACGACAAAAAGGGCCTCCGCGGGCCGCTTGCGCCCGCGGCTTTTACCCAACAGCTAGTACTAATATATAGCTGCAATACCACTCACTCACTGACTGACATCAATTATTTCGCACTTGCCGGTATGGTGGAGGGTAACGGTTTTTTGAGTCGTATAGAGGGCGTCCCAAAACCGTCGAGAAAAATACGACTTTGACCGGAAGTCGATTCTGGACCGGAAGTGGTAGCGATATCTCGGAAACGGGGCGAGTCGGGGCAATCACCCCGAAGAGAAAGTTGTAGGGAATGCCCTATAATTTCGAAAACGATACTTTTTTTTTCAAAATTGCTCGAAAAAAATTTTTCCTCGATCGTATTTTTATCCTTTTCCCGCCGGTACGCCAATATGAAACGGAGCATGGCGCTTGGGCGTGGCCTAACAGCATCCGCGACGAGGCATTTTCGGGACGAACGATCGAAACGGCTTTACCTCGGTCAGTCGGACGGTGAGCGCGGCCGCGTGAACATCGAATTTGCTCCGCGCGGCGGGCTTTCTTTTAAATATCTCAAGAAGTAGATACGTCAGAGTAACCATGTAAAGAACAATTTTGTTCAGTGTGACCAGCACTATTTTTTTAAATTTTTGTTTTAGTTTTTTTTTTAATTTTTTAAAATCTTCATATCTCGAAAAGTAGATACGTTAGCGTCACCGTGTAAAGACCAATATTGTTCAGTATGACCAGCACTATTTTTTTTTAAATTTTTGTTTTTTTTTTAATTTTTTAAAATCGCCATATCTCGAAAAGTAGATACGTTAGCGTCACCGTGTAAAGACCAATATTGTTCAGTATGACCAGCACTTATTTTTTTTTGAACTTTTGTTTTTTTTTTAATTTTTTAAAATCGCCATATCTCAAAAAGTTGATACGTTAGCGTCACCGTGTAAAGACCAATTTTGTTCAGTGTGACCAGCACTTTTTTTTTTAAATTTTTGTTTTTTTTTTAATTTTTTAAAATCTTCATATCTCGAAAAGTAGATACGTTAGCGTCACCGTGTAAAGATCAATATTGTTCAGTATGACCAGCACTATTTGCTTTTTTTTTTTTAATTTTCTAAAATAGCTATTACTCAAAAAGTACATACGTTAGCGTCACCGTGTAAAGACCAATATTGTTCAGTATGACCAGCACTACTTTTTTTTAATTTTTTTTTTTAAATTTTTTAAAATCGCCATATCTCGAAAAGTAGATACGTTAGCGTCACCGTGTAAAGACCAATTTTGTTCAGTATGACCAGCACTAATTTTTTTTTAAATTTTGTTTTTTTTTAAATTTTTTAAAATCGCCATATCTCGAAAAGTAGATACGTTAGCGTCACCGTGTAAAGACCAATTTTGTTCAGAAACGTAAACGCTTTTAGATGACGAGCTAAATATTTTCAAAACTGCCTAAAATCTATTCGATCTAATACGTTTTACGACAAAAAGGGCCTCCGCGGGCCGCTTGCGCCCGCGGCCTTTACCCAACAGCTAGTACTAATATATAGCTGCAATACCACTCACTCACTGACTGACATCAATTATTTCGTACTTGCCGGTATAGTGGAGGGTAACGGTTTTTTGAGTCGTATAGAGGGCGTTCTAAAACCGTCGAGAAAAATACGACTTTGACCGGAAGTCGATTCTGGACCGGAAGTGGTACCGATATCTCGGAAACGGAAAGAGATGAGGCAAAAGTGCCGGAACAAACGTTGTAGGGAATGCCCTCTAATTTCGAAAACGATACTTTTTTTTTCAAAATTGCTCAAAAAAAATTTTTCCTCGATCGTATTTATATCCTTTTCCCGCCGGTACGCCAATATGAAACGGAGCATGGCGGTGGGCGTGGCCTAACAGCATCCGCGTCGATCGCTCGTCGGGGCTCGCGCTCTCTATGTTCCGCCCGTTCAGAGCGCGCAATGAAAATATAACGACGCATTTTCGGGACGAACGATCGAAACGGCTTTACCTCGGTCAGTCGGACGGTGAGCGCGGCCGCGTGAACATCAAATTTGCTCCGCGCGGCGGACTATTTTAAAATATCTCAAGAAGTAGATACGTCAGAGTAACCATGTAAAGAACAATTTTGTTCAGTATGACCAGCACTATTTGTTTTTTTATTTTTTTTTCAATTTTTTTTAAATCGCCGTATCTCAAAAAGTACATACGTTAGCGTCACCGTGTAAAGACCAATATTGTTCAGTATGACCAGCACTTCTTTTTTTTTTAAATTTTCTAAAATCGCTATTACTCAAAAAGTACATACGTTAACGTAACCGTGTAAAGACCAATATTGTTCAGTATGACCAGCACTACTTTTTTTTAATTTTGTTTTTTTTTTTGAATTTTCTAAAATCGCTATTACTCAAAAAGTACATACGTCAACGTAACCGTGTAAAGACCAATATTGTTCAGTATGACCAGCACTATTCTTTTTTTAATTTTTTTTTTTCAATCTTTTAAAATCATCAAATCCCGAAAAGTAGATACGTTAGCGTCACCGTGTGAAGACCAATATAGTTCAGTATGACCAGCACTACTTTTTTTTTTAATTTTTGTTTTTTTTTTTTAATTTTCTAAAATCGCTATTACTCAAAAAGTACATACGTTAGCGTCACCGTGTAAAGACCAATATTGTTCAGTATGACCAGCACTACTTTTTTATTTTATTTTCTAAAATCGCTATTTCTCGAAAAGTACATACGTTAGCGTAACCGTGTAAAGGTCAATTTTGTTCAGAAACTTAAACGCCTTTAGATGGCGAGCTAAATATTTTCAAAACTACCCTAAAATTGATTCGATCTAATACGTTTTACGACAAAAAAGGCCTCCGCGGGCCGCTTGCGCCCGCGGCTTTTACCCAACAGCTAGTCTAACTCTATAATATGAATAGTATCAAGGATAATTAAACTCTTTGCCAAGTATTATATAGCAAACTGATGGTCACAAATACAAAATTTTCAATATCGTCTATTTTTGCTTTTATCACTGGAACTACTACTCTATTATTTTTATTTCCATATTTTTCTTTTAATTTATTCTAATCAAATGTTTATAATTTCAATAAAATAAATTGGCGCGTGTGCGACATCTATTTAATAGACATTCAATTAGCACAGCATGCAGTGACCTATCAATCAAATACACATAACAGTTAGATTGTTGTTCACTAGGTGGCGCTGCTTAAAAAACATATTTTCTAATTAAATAATCACGTCTATAATTCTAATTGTTAAGGGTAAGTAAAAGAAATATATTTGAGTAGAACAAAGTATTCACTAAAACCTTACTTAGGCATAATCTCATCATAATCTTAATAAATTAAATGTCAATGCCAAAAGTAGTTACTTTCGGAAGTGATTTGTCCGTAACGGTTTTAAATTATTAAATTATTAGAAAACCAGTAAGTAACGGTAAAAATCTTTAATTATTTTTTAAATACTGAGTAGGTACCTACAATTAATAATATTTATTATTTTCAGGCATGTCTAATTCAGTGGATACTGAGTCGTCTGCATCGGATTCAAAATTAAGCTCACAAAGAAATACTTGCATGAAGAAATTCACTGCAACGTTTTGTCCTACGTTTTGTGCTGTTATATTATTTGTCATTTTCGTGGGAATTTATGTATGCTGTAAAATATATGTTAAAATATATACGAAACAGCATATCAAACAGCTTGTTAAGACATATTTACTGTAAAGGTGTTAATATGTTATGTCTTCACTCAAATAAACAGCACACAATAATTTACATTATTTATATTTATTTTATTAATAATTATTACAGCTTTAGTAAACTAGCTCATTTCCAGCATTGTTTGTCTGTGGGCTAAGTATATGTCAAAGACAATATAGATATTGAAACGCGCTAAACTTAACAAATTCAAGATCCCAAGTTAGATATAGTAGATTGGATTTTGAACATATTATTCCGAATAATGTACATTATAGTGTCGTTTGCACCAGAAGGCCGGTTAAAGTAACTTTAACTATTACTTTTACGTTTAATTTAACCGTTACGTTCACATTATGGTGCATATTTACTCCACACGAGTTGCACCATCGTCGCAACTGTCATTTTTGACGGTTACTTTAACCTTAACCGTAACCAGCGAATCTTGGCTTGGTTAAAGTAAAAGTAATCGTCAAACCAAATTGCCAACGTCAAATGTATGAAAAGAAGTCAAATATGTTTTCTAATATTTTTCGAAATCAGCCACCCTTTTAACGATAACAACATGAATTTACACGATATTGCAACGCGTGTGGAGTAAATGTAAACCTTTAACAGTCGTCGTCGCGCGCCGTAAAAGTAATAGTTAAAGTTACTTTAACCGGCCTTCTGGTGCAAACCACTCTAAAGTAAGCAAATAGGCACGAGTTGTACAAAATAGAAAGGTTTTGTGTAATGCGGTTCTATTATTATTTTTTACTGGCAACCTCATTCCTGTTAGTTTGACAAGTTGCAAAAGGCAAAATGGGCGGCCGATGAGTGGGGCTCCTGCGTTAGTTTTTCTTCAATTTTTAGTATATTCTAATCAGTGTTTTTATTTTCAAGTGTAATTTTCTTGTACTTTTTAGTATTTTCTACAACTTTCCTGTCATTTAAGTGTGAGTATACAGTGTAATATATTTATTACAAACCATATTAGTTTTGTTATCGATTCCATTTAGAGGCCAATGTCAAAATAACAGAACTACCTGTAAAGGAAATATATTTTCTTTTCAGTTTTTACGTTTTACAATATTTTGTTAGTGTTCATTTAATTTTGTATTTTCGTAAATCGGTTACTTAGAAATAAATTTCATTTGTTGCAACTTGAAAGTTAAACTATTTTAATAAAGGAGCAATTGTTTTTAATATTTTTAAAATAATTATTTGATTATTAATCCATATATGTTTAAGGCCCTGATATATTTCTTTTATTAGTATATCTTAGGCTGCCTATTCGCATATAATTCTAAACAAATTAAGACTTTTTAATGTGTATAAAGTTTTGTAGATATTGGGAACTGGTACTGGTAATTAATGTTTATTTATTTATTTATCTAAATCTTAGTGTAGTGTGCACACAGGCGAACTTAATGCTAAATAGCATTCTCTTCCAGTTATAACAAAAATAAAATTATGACCGATACAGTGATAATATTACATTTGTGCTGGTTACACAAAGAATCCTGCCAATGTTACTCAAATCTCTAGACATACAGCGTAATTTTTTTAACTGGGACAGTATGGGAAAATCCGAAACCACAGGAGTAACAAGGAAACTGTCTTAGGAACCGTTTGCTCTTTTTTTATGAAAACGAATTTGGCATAGTAATTTTTCTGGTCAAGCTTGAGTTGTCCATAAAAATGAGCCATTTTGGTGAAAATTTCTTTTGATGCGGTTCGACTCAGTTTCATGTAAGGATCATTTCATTGTATCAGAAAAAAAAAATCGAAGTTAGTCTTTAATAAAATGGTTTGTCATACAACGGGGCCAGTACATGGTAGCTACTGAACCATAGCCGATACTTATACATCCAAAAAGTGTTCCATAATTAATAATTACCCTGTATACTCCTCTGTTAACTTAGAATGTGGTATATGAGCAGAGATAACTGCTATCACAGGGAAGTATGGAGGCTGCAGTTGCTTCCGCTATGCCTGCTCGAAGACTTGTGATGCTCTGCTTCCAAACTGATCCTGAACCATGATTACGAATTAAAAGTTATCACTATTTTTGGAATAGCTCCTTCGGCATAAGTCGTTTCCGACTGCCGGGTGAACGGTACATATTACTGGATATTTTCCCACATTTTTTCTGTTCAATTTTCTTCATAATTTAATACTTAACTTGTATTCACAGCCACGCCTTTTTTCATGCATTTTTTATTTATATTATGTAAATGGGTAATTATTTCCAGTCTAGGGTATGAATTGTCCTTGTTCTGATATAGTACAGAGCATCTTGGCCCAGACTAGGGTTAGGGCTCTGTAACATAGGAAAGCAGTAGTTAATAATAATAATAGTACACTTATAGTCTTTTTTCAGATGGCAGTGTTTTACACTACATGTTCTAGCTTTTAAATACAAATTTTTCATTTTAATTTATTAGAAAATGTTAGACTCATCTTTTTTATATTTTTTTCTTGACCAAGTCCTTCAATGTTCTCGTCCACGTGTATGTATTCAAAAAAAGGTATATGTAGTATCATTATCAAGACAACTAATCGACTTGCAGGTAAACAGCTGTGTTATACGGCGCGGCGTGGCGTGGCTAATGTTACGCCTTATTTACTTGGCCATTATGAGTAGTGTTTTTGTTTACTTTAGTATTAAAACACCTGAAATTATATTATATTTACGAATACAAAAGTCACGTTAGCATAGTGGAGGGTAGGCAAAAATTTTGGCCTATTCGTTTAATAATAATAATTAGAATACCCTGACCTATGGGTATCAGGACAAGAACAATAAAATTATAATAAAAAACATTTTGACCTGGAGCAAATATTTAGTGTGTTTTTTGTAATGTGGCGAACATGAAACGTAATAGGCACTGAACGGCCAAAGTAAATCTAAAATAGCCTATCAGAATTTAGCGAGATTTGAACACGGGTGTCATCGATCGTGAAATACCGCTACACCACGGCCGCTCTATTCAGAATTGAGACGAAATTGCTGCAATAACTTCTTTAGGCTCATATTTTGTATACTTGAAGTAATGCGTCCGCAGATAGTACGCGTTACGTACAATAACATTTCTAAGCAGGCGTAATAATAATCTCGAGACGGTTTATATACCTAGATAGACTAAAGAAAAAAAGCTAATAATATACTGACGTTTTCCCGTAAATTTTCGTAGATAGATAGCGTGGCCTCGTCTCCTTTGTTGTTAGACCTACCTCTCATTTCCCCGACCTCCATTTTGTGATGCTGAGCGTAAAGTGAACCGGGGAAAATGAGACATCTCTCGCTCTCATCTTAGGCACACCTACTTTACCTTTTATAAAAAACAGGGCTACGGGCCTTTTTGCGTAGTCTTTTTTGCTTTGATCGTGTTGTATTGGAGCGGCTTTTTTTTTGTTTAATATGGCCTTCGTTATTATTTATATTACATTTATAATTGTCGGTTTACACTGTAATGTTTATTTATTTCGCTTTTCGGCAACTTAAAGAGTGGTAGGCAAACTGATGATGGTTATTTGTCCAGTCTGTCGTCCTGGGGCAGTACCACCACTTTCGAATGTAACACCCGTGAAGTGACCTTGTCGCGTTTCGGGATTAGTTTGAAAGTAGCCAGATATAAGAGAGGAGTGTGCACTGTCAATGTAGATGTACATGCTCGTCTTCTCAAGGCGG
Organism: Tinea pellionella; assembly: GCA_948150575.1. NCBI lineage: Eukaryota > Metazoa > Arthropoda > Insecta > Lepidoptera > Tineidae > Tinea > Tinea pellionella. The sequence continues at coordinate 8,782,792 of OX411251.1, read as the reverse complement.
CATAGTGGAGGCGACTGCTGCCCTTAGAGATTTCTCTGTGGTAGCAGTTGTTTCCATTCATGGACTGCACTCTAGTTTTACATCAGACGGAGTGTTGTCACATGTCGAAAAAATAAATAAAAAAAAAACTTTAAATTTGATTTTTTTATTTATAAAATTTTATTATTTAGACTTGACTGGCGAAGTGATTAGGCCTCGAGTTCGAACTTCGATTACTGCTCTAAACAATTATTAAATAATATATTAAATTATTGAAAAAAATATATATGGGTGTTTACTTCGAAACTGGGTGTTATAAGTATCCTACCCTGGGTATCCAAGTTTGGGTCAGGGCATATATTATAATAATAATTTCTACCTTTGATACAAACTTTGTTCAAGTCAAATACGATATGAAATATTCTTGTTGTATCTTACCTGTGGGAGAGTGCCCGTGACGTAGCTACAATGACGTCACAACTGACACGGTAACCCAATTCTGTAGTGAATGCAACCGCGGAGAGGGAGAGCTCGGATTGAGGGGGATCCATTCATCTGTTACATATTGCAGTTAGGGTTGCCAGTGAACTTTTTAACATAATTTTTTAACTGATTTGATTTTTAATTTATAACAAAGAATTTATTTATTTTTGTAATTTTCATGTGTGTGTTTTTTTTCCTAAAGTACTCTAATAAACAATGCTGTGTACGCCTTTACGTATATAGGCAAACTTAATGGTTATTTTTGCATATATTTCTTGCTGTTGGCATAACATATCTAATTTTTTAAGTTATAGCTCGGCATACGACTCCGCCTGATGTTAAGCTAGACTGCGGTCCATAAACGGAAACAACTGTTATTACAAATAAATTTCTACAGCAGCAGTCGCCTCCCCTATGCCGACTTGAGGAGACGTATGTACACAATTGAGAATGGTACCACCACTTTCGAATGTAACACCCGTGAAGTGACCTTGTCGCGTTTCGGGAATAGTTTGAAAGTAGCCAGGTATAACGAGAGGAGTGTGCACTGTCAACCTAGATGGTACATAAGCCGGCAAAGTGGAGGCGACTGCAGCCCGCACAGGTTTCTCTATAGTAGCAGTTGTTTCCATTCATGGACCGCACTCTGGCTTTACATCAGGCGGAGTGTTGTCACATCCCGAGCTACAATAAAAAAACTCCACTCGTTATACTTGGCTACTTCCAAAATGATCTTTAAATATGATGTGCGGTCGAGGAGAGATTAGATCTGTTCCTTATAGGTAAATTGATTTAAATAAATTGTTCATGTCCCTAAGAGACATGTTAGAGTATCTAGTAATGTAGATGTAGGTCCAAGTTTAGGGCATATGTGATTCATCATCGCAAAGGGATCACTTCTCTATGCATGACTTAGTTTAAAATTCATGAAATTTCTCTGAAAGCTGTTTCGTGAGTGTAGCTTCTACGCGTGCTTTTTGTGACCTACTTTGGAAATAACTGTAACTAAAGAAATTTCTACAGGCATCATTCGGGTCCGCTATGCTGGCTTGTGGAGATACCTGGCTACTTCCAAACTGTTCCCGAAACGCGATATTGACACTTCACGCGCGTTCACGACAGACTGGACTAATAACCATCATCAGACTGTCTACCACTCAAACTATTCGATAAATGTAGAAAAATAATTTAAAGAATTGTGTTTGTTAACCAAGCTGATCATCTTGTTGACGGATTTGTTTTTTTTTTATTGTAGCTGGACATGTGACAACACTCCGCCTGATGTAAAGCTAGAGTGCGGTCCATGAATGGAAACAACTGCTACCACAGAGAAATCTCTATGGGCTGCAATCGCCTCCACTATGCCGGCTCGAGGAGACGAGCATGTACCATCTAGATTGACAGTGCACACTCCTCTCTTATACCTGGCTACTTTCAAACTATCCCCGAAACGCGACAAGGTCACTTCACGGGTGTTACATTCGAAAGTGGCGGTACTGCCCCAGGACGGCTGACTGGACAAATAACCATCATCAGTCTGCTACCACTCTTTAATAGTGCCTATAGGCACTGAGCGAACAAAGTACATATAACAAAGTTACATTGGTACCGGTCTTTAGCGAGGTTCGAACACGGGTCTCATTGATCGTGAGTTGACGCGTCTTACCGCTAGACCACGGCCGCTCAGAAAGTAAACTTTGATGTTACTTTGAAAAAATCGTGAGAAAGTACCGCCTCCGCTCTATCCAGATATCCGGGTATTTTTCCGGTTATATTTATTTAATTATTTATTTATTTATAAGCCTACCAACAAAATTACACTAACGCTATTTTTTTTTTTTTTTTTTTTTTTATTTTGGCACGACATGTGACCTCGACTGGTCTGATGGTAAACGCAGTGGAGGTCCATGAGCATTGACGACTAGAGAACCGCTCGCACGGTGGCTCCAGTCGCCATCACTATGCCGGCCTGAGAAGGTGCTTTTTCACGCTCCGCTTGAAGGATCCAAGGTGAAAGGATTGGGAGAATACATGGGAGGGCAAAGCATTCCACTTGTCAATTGTGCGACACAAAAAGGACGCGCCGAACCGTTTTGTTCGGCGACCAATTCGGTCGACATAGTGTGAATGCTTCCCCCTCCCAGTGCGGGTGTACTATAATATTGCTACCTACTATTTTACAAACCAAATGCAATTTCAATTATAGGATAGGACGACATGCTACGATAATAATCTCAATTAATAAAATAACAATAATACTATGGCAAGCGAGTAACAATGAATTGTATCCGAATAAAATACCAAATTTTAGCTAGGCACAAACTATTATATATTTCGGAGAGTGTGCGCAAGAGCTACACAACCTAGTTCTACCATCCCCATTCTTTTATCGGACGTCCAGACACCCGGAGGGGTACCATCCATTTATGGTCCAAGTTCCAAAAGTACGTACGAGGCGTTTCGACAACACGTTCCTCGTGCGTACTGCGAAACTCTCTCCCGGTGTCTGTGGTTCCCGAGAAGTGCAATACGGGCCTCTTCAAATTAAGGGTAAACAGGTACCTCATAGGCAAGCGTGCTCCATCTTAGACCGCATCATCATATATATAAGATTTTCACTGCTGTATCTATTTAATTTATACTATTTATTTATTTTTTTACTATTATTTATTATTGCTTTTGTTTATTTTATTCAGAATGTTTTATCACACCGTTCGCGTCCACCTGTCCAGAGTTCCAGCTGAAAACCAGCGCTACGAGCTGCCCCGTGTAGCTCGTTAGCATATGCCGAGCTGTGCGCCCTTTCGTCCCTACAAATTCGCGTTCACACTTGCTATATTGTCTCATAAATGTTGTGCTGGGATGAATAAAGTTTTCTTTCTTTCTTTCTGTCAAATTTATCCCGAAATACTGCCACTCTAAAATGCCTCCTCACGGAGCCTCTACACGCCCTCGTCCTCTATTACTGACAATTAACTACGTTATAAATAGGTAGAAGTTTCATTAAAAATTATAACACGAATCAAATTAACGATTTACCTCCGATAAAGAGCTTGACGGCTCACGGTTTTTACGATAAAACAATGATTGCGGCGAACTAACTCCAGGGATTCGTCACGCCATTCTGGAAACTAGAGAAGGGTTATTTTTACTTTAATTATATGGGAGTACGGTCTAGTTTGCAATTATTCTACTAGAAATTATTTTATTTTATTCTTTGTTTAGTTCACAAGCAGCAGCTTTGTCGATGAAAGCGATCTATTTTAGGCTAGGCAACTAGTATTCGAGTACCTTATTTATAATCCTAAGAAGGGTAAAAGTACAGGTACAAAGTTATAAACCATAGACGTGTATAACTAAATAAAATTTTAAGAGCGGCCGTGGTCTAGCGGGAGGACGGGTAAACTCACGGTCGATGAGACCAATGTTCAAACCTCACTAAATACGGACCGATATAACTACGTTGTATGTACTTCGGTCGCGGATGCCTACAATATAATAATATAGGTATTAATTAAAAAGTCGCAGGTAGACTGATGATGGTTATTAGCCTGGGAAAGTAGACTTCCAGGTCGCGTTTCGCAAACAGTTTGGAAGCCGCCTGTAAAAGTTTCTCTGTGGTAGCATTTGTTTCCGTTCATGAACCGCACTCTAGCTTTACATCAGGCGGAGTGTTGTCACATGTCGAGCTGCAATAAAAAAATACATAAATAAGCATTCTTATATAATACATTTGTAAATAATGTCATCATTCTGTATTAGGATTAACATATCAACCATAAACAACTATAAACATGAACTGACGCATCTTGTCTTTGTTTGTTCACTATATCCCTTTTCGCTGTACAGTATTTTTCTATATATCACTCCGGCATGTGACTGTACTCCGTCTGATGTTGCTTCTAAGCTGATCTTCTAACGCAAAGATCACGGATGGCGGTACTGCTCCGAGACGATATACTGACGTAATGACCATTATAAGCTGGAGGAACAACTGCTGTCCGAAATAAAAGTCTGAGGGCCGCTGGAGGTTGCCGCTTTACCGGCTTGAGGAGACTGAAAGTGCACCATCCATTTGTCGTTATACATGGCTATTTCCAAGCTTATTTCTGGAGTAAACTTGAAATATAGTGGTACTACCCCTTACGGCAGACTGGGCTAATAAGTTTACCTACCACTTTTAAATGATGCCTTTGACATACCATATACACTGAAAGTACATTGGTAGCGTGTAGAATTTATTTTTGTTTTTATTGTAGCTCAGCATGTGACAACACTCCACATGATGTACAGCTAGAGTGCGGTCCATGAGTAGAAACAACTGCTAGATACTACAGAGAAATCTCTACGGGCAGCATTCGCCTCCACTATGCCGGCTTGAGGAGACGAGCATGTACTATCCAGATTTACAGTGCACACTCCTCTCGTTATACCTGGCTACTTTCAAACTATTCCCGAAACGCGACAAGGTCACTTGACGGGTGTTACATTCGAAAGTGGTGGTACCGCCCCAGGACGACAGACTGGACAAATAACCATCTTCAGTCTGCCTACCACTCTTAAATAGTGCCTATAGACACTGTGCGACCAAAGTACATATAACAAAGTTACATTGGTACCGGTCAGAATTTAGCGAGGTTCGAACACGGGACTCATCGATCGTGAGTTCACGCATTATACTGCTAGACCGCGGCCCCTCTCTAATAACTTTTAATTTTTTTTATAAGAATAAAATATATTTGACATCAGTATTGAGGACAGTGCATTTCTATAATAAATTTGCATGAACCAGTTTGCAAAGATTTACTCAGAGTAGCCATAGGTTGAGCCTACTCGAAACCGGCCTACGACATCCCGAACCTATCACACGACACGGTATTTTAATCTTTAATTTGATGGTTAGTAGCGCTATTATCGCTTGTTTGTATGCAGAGATCAAAAGCTTGTGCATTCGTTGGCATAGTTCAGTATACGCCAGTGCTCGTTTGCGTGCGGTCGTGTATTTTGTTGCTGTCCGTGTGATTTCTGTTAACGACAGATAGTGAGTGCACTTTCATTCTGTAATCGGCTCTTAAAGGTTTTCAAACTGGATTTTCCATTAGATGGTGAGTTGTGTCTATAAATTGTTTCATTGATTTTATATCGGAATCGAATTTATGCCCTTCCGTGTTGGCGGTTTTTTTTACTGTAACGTAAATACAGCAAGATCGTGGATTGTACGCGCGTAATGTTGAATTTTTCGGAATGTGGTCATACGTCGCCTCCACTATGCCGGCTTCGGCAAACTATTGCGCATGCTCGTCTCGTTATAACGCGACTAAATAGGTCTCTTCACCTACCTTCGGTCATATACTTGAGACGGTAGACTGGTCTTATAATCAGGGTGCCTCTGGTATATATATTTTAGTTTATAAATTAATATACTTAAACCATTACGAAATGAACTATGACGAATGATTAAAAGATCTCGCTTTTCGGTCAAGGTTGGTTATTCAAATCTTTTAGTTATTTTTTTAATCTGATTATTAACTAAACAATTTTTAATTTTCCGTATCACTGGGCTTTATGATGCTTTTTTTGTTTTCATTCTAAACACGGTAAATAACTTCATCTCTGATCTAAAATCATCGTGCGTATGTACGAGTACATACGGTTATTAGCTCAATCTGTCGTCCTGGGGTAGTACCATCATTTTCAATTGTAACACTCCGGAGGTGACGTAGTCGCGTCCCAGGATCAGCTTGGAAGTAGCCACGTAGGTACGCGCATAGTCTCGCCAAGCCGGCATAGCGAAGGCTACTTTTCCCCGTGACAGTTGTGACAAGGCTGAGTGTGGTCGCGAGCCGAGATACTTACATACCAGATATAAAAACATACTAATTGTAATTCTAAACAGCAATTGAGCCGTGCCTTTTCTATACATCCTCAAGTAATGGATGCGCACACGCATTGTTTGTAATTTTGAAACAATAGACGAGCACAATAGCTTTTAAGGAGTAGAATTCATTCAACAATCTATAAATAGCCCCTTCGTCGCCGGTAAGGTGTCATTTTGTACCCCTGCATGATGACAAAATACTGAAACGACATTTACCACATTCTTCAATAACATTTACAAAAGTAATCAAAACAAGCAACTAATAAATAATAATAAAATAGACACGTTATTGATCTTCTTTTTAATGCTACGGCTCCACCTGCGTCTTAACGCGTTAATGTGGCCAAAACTTTAACCCGTTATTCTATTAACGTCAATCGCAGCAAAACCTTAATTGTAGTCATTGTTTTCTTGCCGTAATTTTTAACGCGCTAATAATCGCACAGTAGGACGCAGCCACGGCAGCCATGACCCTAACGCAGCGGCATATCCTCCGTAATTCTACCAATGGATGTCGAAGGAAAGAAGAGAAATAATAAATAACAAATGCAGAAAAATATTTTTCATCTGATTCATATCGAAATCTAATCTTATCTACAACACTAGAAATAGAAAACATCAGACAGTCAAAAAGTAAACAATAATTAACGTTTACAATGTAATAATTACAAGTGTTTGTCTTGTTTTATATTGAAGTTAGTTTAATAACACTTTTGGAGACATAAAGACGCGAATTTAGACGAGATAGCTCGGCATGTGACAACACTCCGCCTGAAAGCTAGAGTGCGGTCCATGAATGGAAACAACTACTACTACAGAGAAACCTGTGCGGGTAGCAGTCGCCTCCACTATGCCGGCTTGAGGAGACGAGCATGTACCATCTAGATTGGCAGTGCACACTCCTCTCGTTATACCTGGCTACTTTCAAACTATTCCCGAAACGCGACAAGTTCACTTCACGGGTGTTACATTCGAAAGGGGTGGTACTACCCCAGGACAGCAGACTGGACAAATACCCATCATCAGTCTGCCTACCACTCTTTGATTGCGAATACATGGTTAATATGACAAGCAATTCAATAAAAATAAATGGCTACCTACGTAAAAAAAATCTAAAGTATCAATCAAAGTATAAACAATGACGCTAAAGCAAATTTTCCTCAAAGTGAATTACATGAGGTATAACATAAATTATGCATGTTTATGTGATCATAAATTCGTAATTATATTACACAAAAGAAGTCTTACATCCATTGTGTGAAAAACAATTTATAGACAATCTTTATAGTCTCGTCTGATGTTGTGGTCCATGAGCGGAGACGAGTGCTACCACTATGTCTGCGTGTAGCAATCTCCTCCGCTGAACTAGCTTAATTAAAGACATTGTTCCCAACTCTCAAAAATTTTTCTCCCTAAAGCTCCAACAGAAAACCCCTAAAACTCCTACAATTACTGGGAAATTCCCCTAAAATATAATTATATATATTTATATAAATAAATTAACCTCTAAAAAAATTTGGGGGGGAAACCCCTAAGATGGCAACTGCCAATTTAAAGAGACGGAATGTGCACCGTTCAGAAAGACATCGCAAATTCCTCTCGTTGTTACATCCGGTTATTTCCAAGCTGATGAAAACGCGACGGAATCACTTCACGGGTTAGACTGGCCAATACTAATTTGCCTACCACTCTTTATTTAGTATATGTATACGGACACTTTCATAAGGAAATAGCTATCGCATTAAAAATCCATAATAACTTTATTAAGATAATGTTTAGAATTCATTGACCCTAACTTTTCTACACGTAAAATGAATTAGGACCGAACATAAAGTAGTGGAAATCGACCTGTCCTAGAATAAGTCACGTGAGACTCTGAAAAAGAAACTAAATCGCTCATTTGTCATGCAATGATAGAGTACCTAACCGTACTTTAATTTTAGTAGCTACAAACTAATTTTATTTATATAAAATAATTTTTAAAGATATTTCTGAAATAAAAAATTTTAATATTGTCTTATTTTATAAACTTTATGGTAATTGTATTTTTACTAATTTTTTGCTAATTATTGTTTAATAATTTGATTCTATTTGTATAATTTATTAATTTTATAAATGCTGTATTTTAAAGATAATTTTGCATGTCGAGAGACAGAGCACTTAAATAAATAAATTTTATTTCATTTCAAAAATACTTGATTCAAAGAAACGGGAAAACGTTCGAACACGGGTCTCATCGATTGTGAGTTCACACGTCTTACCGCTAGAGCACGGCCGCAAATATGAATATTAATTATAATAAAGTGTAAAGACTGTAAAGAAAGCGGCCGTGGTCTAGCGGTAAGACGCGTGAACTCACGATCGATGAGACCCGTGTTCGAATCTCGCTAATTCTGACCGGTACCAATGTGACTTTGTTATATGTACTTTGGTCGCTCAGTGCCTATAGGCACTATTAAAGAGTGGTAGGCAGACTGATGATGGTTATTTGTCCAGTCTGCCGTGTTGGGGTAGTACCACCACTTTCGAATGTAACACACGTGTAGTGACTTTGTCGCGTTTCGGGAATAGTCTGAAAGTAGCCAGGTGTAACGAGAGGAGTGTGCACTGTCAATCTAGATGGCACATGCTCGTCTCCTCAAGCCGGCATAGTGGAGGCAACTGCTGCCCGCACAGGTTTCTCTGTAGTAGCAGTTGTTTCCATTCATGGGCCGCACTCTAGCTTTACATCAGGCGGAGTGTTGTCACATGCCGAGCTACAATAAAAAAAAAGATGAATTGCCACGTGAAAGGGTAACGTGTATTTTGTATGGTCCAATTTAGTTATAGCATGACGTTGGAACTAATCGGATAATGTCCCGCCTGTACTGTTATCAGTGATTGCAACATCGTGTTCCGAATTACCAATTATATTCACGGCTTTACCCTTGTTAATGTTGAATCCTATGTCCACTTGAAATTAGTATTTCGTTGCGGTCAGACCTTCACTGACACATTTGCGACGTTTAGCTTTAAATAAACTTGTTATGCTTTTAAATATTACCCGTCGGAAAGGTGAATGTATTTCCGTTTTAATGATTATATTTGGGATATCATAAAAGTAAAATTATAAAAGGGTTTCAGATGGGTACTGTTTGATTTAGATGTTTTCCATCCTGCAGTTACTTAATATATATTTTAAAACACTTTATTGCACAACATAATTTAATATGAGTTATTTCCTTTGCGGTATCCGAAGTATCTGGCCTTAAAATTCGTTGTCTCGCAATGGTTTCATTCGAGGTCTTTAAAGAAGCCCTGCAAAGATTACCTTCAATTTACGTAAAACCAGTGCTAAATAAATAACTCTACTAATATCATTATACACAATGAAATATAACAGCGACATTCGCGAGTCAGCTTACGCCTAATAAATCCGAATGATTTTCCAAAACACACGTTCGCATGTCACAAATTGTACTGTATCATTCTCCGTCAACAATTATGGTACGAGTACAAAGAGATCGTAATGATCAAAAGTACACTACATGGTGCAGGCCTTGAGGTCTTTGTACTTTGACATGGTGACGTCATTCTTTTAACTCCGGTTACTTCATAATTGAAATTAAAAATATATTTACAATACCTAATATTATAATAAATACCAAGCGGTACTTAAACGCTGATTTTGAACTAAGATCGGGCCGAATCGAGGTCCGAGCTGAAATGGTAATCGAACCCACACGTCCTCTGACCACTAAGCTACTTGGCACTTCACGTATCTGCGTCTAAATTCCTTTGTTCTGTCTCGTCATATCGGCAACCTTTCCAGCCCTAATGGATATCCTAAAAATTTAATAATTGAAAATCAGAAAAATTCGTTGATTGATAAATAAAACTAATGAAAAAGTTACATGATTGCTATAACATCCTTCGTCTTTCCTATCGGAAGACTACAATACAATTGTCACGTCTTTCCCACAGGGATAAGCAGAGACAACATCGTGCCACTTACTACGATCCTGACACAACTCCCTCGCTTCCCTCACATCCACAATTCTCTTCATGCACGCCCGACGGCGACGGTTATGGGCACTAGGCAGCCCAGCTTTCATGAGGATGTCTACGATCGGAAAGCACATTTCTGGGTTTGCCTTGTTTAACGCATCCATTCACATTAGATTTATATATTCCTTTCGTCGATCTACTCTCCATGTGCCCAAACCATCGAAGCATTTCTTTCTCGACCCTCGTCACTATATCATCTTTCAAACCAATGCTAATGGTTGCTAAATAAGTCTTAGGTACATCATGCGGGTTCTAAGGTCTTTGTACTTTGCGACGCAATTCCAATACCAGCCAAGGCTACCATCACAGATTGGTACGACGTTTTTTATTACAATTCAAAACCACGCTACGTTTGTGGCTAAGTTATAGTTATTTCGTTTGGTTAACCGCGAAGTTTTTTTTGTGGCTGAACTAACTTCTACTTCTATACTGGTTTTACAAGTATTAATGCTTTAGGAACAAAAATTAGTGCAGATTATCTATTTCAAATAACTGAAGATAATTATATCTTCGAGGTACCGGGATCAGCTTCAGCAGTTAATCTGGCTGGTGCACATACGTCTCCCCAACCCTTAAATGCATATTGTTACCAATTGTCTACATTCATTTTCCCCTGAAATTATTCAAAAACCTGGAAGACGTCTGCGTTTACACAGAACGTCTACAGTTTATTTTAGCAATAAACGCATATTGTTGCCAAATGTATACATACTATCTTTTTCAAAATATGTATTCTTTATTATTACCTAATTTTTTATATTATTTTTTACATAATCTATGACAAATTTCCTATAATATACGATTTTATGAACTCCATGCAGGCTACTGTCTGTGGATATTTCTCTTCCACATGAGACGGAAGACTCGGCTAACAATTATCTTCAGTTCGCCTACCACTCTGCAAATATTGATATGTGGCAGTAAATTTTTAGATATACGAATAAAGTAATAAATAACAAAACGTAAGCTTTGGCCTTACTAGTAGGTTCCGTTTGTCAAACGATGTCACGCGTTCGCCCTTCGCGAGTAAAATATACAAAACAAATATAATTAACAATTCAGGTACACGGTTAGTCATTAATTTTCGTACCTTTGCATGCTTACAATGAGTTATCTATTTCAGCTGAGGTAATTTGTTATGACTATTAATTAATTCTATGTAAGCATTAACTAATATAGGAATTAACGTATCTTAAACAATTAATTTGCTTGTAATTTAATAGCTAGTTGCATGCCAATGACCTTTGGAAATGATTCTGTGCATTCTGTGAATATTTGCCATTTTCCAAGATTCCAATACACCTTGGTCACATATTGAAGGTTATTTTTAGGTCTGCCGTCCTGGGATAGCACCACCACTTTCGAATGTAACACCCGTGAAGTGACCTTGTCGTCTTTTGGGAACAGTTTGAAAGTAACCAGGTATAACGAGATGAGTGAGCACTGTCAATCTAGATGGTGCATGCTCGTCTCCTCAAACGAGCATAGCGAAGGCGTAGAGATTTCTCTGTAGCAGCACTTGTTTCATGGACTGCATTTTACATCACAACAAAGTAACATTGCAATAAAAAAAAAAACTTAAAATCGATTGCGCAAAAATTCACTAAAAAGGAGTAAAGACTTCAACCTCGTTGTCAATTAGCGTGGGTTTCACATTGTTCTAAAAGAGTACTAAAATTAATGTACAAAGTGTTTTTTATTATGGTAATGTCAAAAGTTACAATCTAGACACAAATGAATATGAATAATATGATCAAATATGTATTTATAACAGTATCTGCCAAAATAAATTATTTCCTGTCATCGGTGAGTCACTAACAGCTCTTTGACGTCATCCACTCCATATTTATGTCGACAATTTGCAAATTACCACTGATTTCTTTGACTTAGTAAATTTCTTTTGTATACATAATATTGTAATTTATCTTTAGTAGGTGAGCCTAGTCCACATTCTTGGCGTGAAACACAGTCAAATTATGTAACATCATACTGCTCGAAAACCCACATTGACGTATCCCAAAAAGTCGCCAAATTGAAGTGAGCATGAACTGCGTGAACTCCGCCTAGAGTGTGATCCGTCATGACCAGAAAGTGCTACTACCAAATAGAAAGTGTACAGGTAGCAGTTGCCATACATTGACAGGACGCATTCCTTTTGTTGTACCTGGCTACTTCTAAGCTAATCCCAAAACGCGACTGTGTCCCTTGGAAGTGGTGGTACTACTCCAGGATAGCAGACTGGGCAGTAACCAGAAAGATTATATTCATTCTGCACGTAACAAAAGTGCCTACTTGGAAATTTTTTCTTCTCTTGCATTGTTATTATGCGCTCAGTGTGAAGTTAATTATCATCTGTATTACATTGTCTACTTTTGTAACAAGCCTCTTAGGTCTTAGGTCATCTAACATAACTTTAATGACCTGTCTTACGTGTTTTGCAACTCTGAATAACTTTGATTAATAAATTATTATTTTTTTCTTTGGATAATTGTATTTTAACAAATTTTTGTATTCTACAATGCACAGAAAAAAAATATTTTTCTCCAAATATGCTTGCAAAATCGGCGTTAAAATTAATAATAGTTTACGCTCACATTTCGGGAGTGTGCGCAAGAGCTACACAACTTAGAACTACCGTCCCCTTTCTTTTATCGGACGTCCAGACATCCGGAGAGGTACCATCCATTTGTGGTCCAAGTTACAAAAGTACATACGAGGCGTTTCGACAACACGTTCCTCGTGCGTACTGCGAAACTGTGGAACTCCCTCCCGGTGTCTGTGTTTCCCGAGAAGTACAATACGGGCCTCTTCAAATTAAGGGTAAATAGGTACCTCATAGGCAAGCGTGCTCCATCTTAGACCGCATCACTGCTTAACATCAGGCAGGGTGCGGTCAAACGTTTGCCTGTTAAGCATAAAAAAACACGTCTTCGGCAGGATAATATGGAAAAAGTCAGTACAGCCGAGGCATGCGACCTTCTGTTTATCATTAATCGACATTAATTCATGCTGATGCCGATTGTGTATCATTATGTTTAATTGCTAAGCTTTGTTACTCAAATGTTACAATTATTGTGACTACGTTATCTTGTTTGTTTTTATTTGTGATAACTTTCCGTCTGTTTACAGAGTTACAGATTTGATTAGGTTGAAATCTAGGTTTGGTCTTTGTTATTTTGTAAGATTAGCATGGGAAAAGGAAAGCAACCTTTAGTCCATTGATTCTTAATAGAATATGCTTGAGATTTCTTTGTCCAAACCTTCTTTGTCAATTTTTTTTTTTCGAAATGGATTGCAGAACTATCTTTTAATATATATATTGTTAACCTACAACTGTCATATGTGAATGTTCACGTCAACACGAAGCATGCCGGCAGTGAAGTCCTGCTCCCTCATCGTGATTATGAAAAGGTACTACTGGCAACCCTAGCTACGTATTGAAGTTAACAGCTACATAAATATCGACGTCAAAGTGCAACGCTGCCGAGCGCGCGAATAAATGTGCGTCTGTCCTGCTCGCGCATGAGTCATCATGGAAAACGTATAAAAGGCAGTGAAGCAGGGCCGTCGGCCTCTTTTTGCTACGTCAACGGCGAGGAATACATCTCTTAAAGTGCAGTAATATCTTTTATTTTTCTTCCTCTTTAACATATCAGAAGTGGGATTTGGAAATAGTATTTAGTTTCTCAATTCACGTTCACAATTCCGTAAGTGTCCTGATTTTATATTACTATATAATGTGAATAATTGTAAACATGCGTATATAATATATATATTTTTTTTCTTTTTCGTCTCCTTGTGTTAAGATATAGTTACGCATGAATTGTATTATTATTATCTTTCTTCATTATTATTATTATTTTTTTCCTTTTCGTTTTACATTTCCCCACCCAACAGTGAAGTGAATTTTTAAATTTATTACTAATTAATTGCTTTGTAATTGCTAACATCTAGTGCAAACGTTATTCATCGTTCTTGATAATTAAAAGATTTTAGATATTAGAATTTGTTTATTGAGACTACGCTTACAAATGTAATGATGCCGTAATAGTTATTTTAAAATTTATACAGGTTTGATTTATAATTCGTAATTAGAAAAGTGTATACGATGACAGCTATCTCATTACATATTTAATATATATACTAGCGACGAAACCCCCGGTGTTGCTCGAGTTAAAATGCATCGCATGTTTAATGTTGTAGGAAGTATTTAAGGATCCGTTTTTGACGTAGATATTGTAGATTTCTATCTTAGATATTGAGAGACTTATTTGACCATTAAACATACTGTGTTTGTAGAGTTAATCAAATTAAAAATAATTGACTAATTAACGAATTGAAAATGGGAAATGCTCTGGTAAATGTGTAAACAGAAATTTGTGGAACTTTCTGGAACATTCTATATCGATTTTGGCAGTTGATAACGTTTTGGAACTTTCTAGATCATTCCTGAAATTTTTAGAACCTTCTAGAACATTCTGGATCGATTTTAACAGTTGCGCTCATTTTGGAACTCTCTAGATCATTCCAGAGATTTGTAGAACTTTCTAGAACATTCTATATCGATTTTGGCAGCTATACACATTTTTAATGTTTGTAGATCATTCTAGAAGTTTTTAGAGCTTTCTAGAACATTTCATATCGATTTTAACGGTAGAGGTCATTTTGGAACTTTCTAGGACATTCTGTATCGATTTTAGCAGTTGATAACGTTTTAGAACTAGATCATTCTTGAAACTTTTCTACAATATTAAAAAAAAAAAAAAAAAAAAAAAAAATTTAGAACTCTATACTGCACTCAACATGTCATAAGTTAGAAAAAGACAGACTTAGTACTCAAAATGTCATAAGTTAGAAAGAGACAGATATACATTTTTTGAGATTTTCGCCTCCTACAACCACCCTCTTCCACCCACCGCGACCAAGCTCCCTTACTTTCACCAGGAGACCAAGAGGTGTCTACCACCCCAACAGGAGGCGGTTGGAGTTGGTGATCATGGAAAAAACCCTGTCTTTACGTGCTAACATTAGCATTTTATATAAGTATATTTAGATTAACAAAATAATTTATAAAGATCGATTTTAGAGATTAATTGAGTATTTTCTTATTTTCGATAAATATATGTACTTTTTTTTTGTCACCGAGTTTCAGTAACATGCATCGAACCAGATCAATGGCAACGATTAGTAACTACAGCAATAATCGGAGTGACAAAGATGCCAGCGTATACAACGGAACTGAGCCCGACAGCAGACCTCGTGCTGATGTAAGATCAAGAAGCAGAGATGACCCTTCATTTTATTCGCAACGAGAGGTAACAAAGCGTTGTTCGAGAATTGATAATAATCCATCGCTAGAGCGAACACGCGATGATCTTGAACGAATTTACGAACACGACAAAGGTGTGTCGGCGACTCGGGGAACGAGTTTGATCAACCCCCGAGACAACGACGACGCCCGTCCAATTTCGCTCGACTTGACGGTGAGCTTGTGACAGTCATTGGACGTAATGAAACGCACTAGTTGAACGATGATATAAAGCGGTGTACCGGCGACTCGGGGGGCGAGCTTGAGCAACCCCGGAGCCACCGACGACGCCCGTCTAATTTCGATCAACTTGACGGTGAGCTTGAGCGACGTCAATTGACCGTGATTGGATGTAATGAAACGAATCAGTTGAATGATGATATAAAGCGGTGTACCGGCGACTCGGGGGGCGAGCTTGAGCAACCCCGGAGCCGCCGACGACGCCCGTCCAATTTGGATTATTTTGATGGTGAGCTTGAGCGACATCAATTGATCACGATTGGATGTAATGAAGATCACCGATTGGGCGAAGAGCTAGAGCAGCGTCCTTTTGGTATTCAGCATAGACGACTACAAACACCAGTGGAACTGGATAGATCTAGAACTCACAGGCAAAAAGGCCGTTCACTGTCTATTACAAGGAGTAGAAGAAAGAGCCGTTAAGGTCGGCGCACAGGCTGCTCAATTCGACTCGCCGGAGCGGGTACTAGAATTTTTCAAGTCCGTAAAGGTTGGACAACAGAGAGATAATTCATTGAATGGAAATGGATTCAGAAATGACGGAAGAAATAATCAAACCTTACCATCTAATGGAGGCAAAGGCATTGGTGCTGCAGGGGGGCAAATTAAATGTTTTAATTATGGCCGGGAGGGCCATCCCGGTTTCCTGTGCTCGAGGCCACTCATGGGATGCAATAGTTGTGACCGAGTTGGTCATAGGGTGTCCTCATGTCCACACCTCAAGCCTAATAGTGGGAAGAATGATGAAAACACTAATGGAGAGGAACTTGTAAGAAAAATTGAGTCTAACGAGCACTCGGGCGGTGGCGCAAATTGCAGGGATGGATGCCTGATGACAGTCACAGTGGATGGGAATGAGTTTCTTTGGTTTATTGATTTTGGGAGTGAGTACTCCCTTATCGGGCAGTCTGATGCATTGGGTTTGGATGTTCCTATCACTCATGACAACTTGCCAAGTTTGGGAGGCCTCGGCGACAATTTAATAGATACGACAGGAAAAGTTTATGTTGTGGCTGGAGTCCAAGACGTGTCTTTGCCTATCGAAATGTTTGTAGTAGAGGACAATGTTGTTGAACAGCCTGTCCTTCCTGGTCAAAGTTTCGCGGAGCGCCCTAGTCTAATTATAGCTAAAACTTCTACGGAACTTATTTTTGGAGCTGTTGAGGATTGTGACAAATTGCTCTTAACCATGAATGATGGTGTGACAGTCGTTGGAGGCGGTTTTCAAACTTTACCAGTGAGATCGAACACTGATTATAGTGGTAAAATTTGTGTCCATGGATCCGTTGGAGGTGGAATTGGCAATGAATTTTGCCTTCTACCGGGCGAATGCGAGCTTGAACTGGGTTATGGTTTTTTGTTGGTGCAAAGCATAGCTGAAGTTAATTTGGTATTCATAAAAGACACCTTGATGGCTCGAGCGGGGCACGTGAATAGAGTGAGGAGCGTTTGTGGTTTCGTTGTACAAGGTGGTCCTCGCGAAGGGTGCGAGATGTCTGATGATCAGGGACAAGGTCTGCAACTGTTATTGTCCGACTTTGGGGATTGCTTTTCAAAGGACTTGAGTGATATTGGATTTACTACTGCCACCGAAATGAAAGTTCAACTTGGAAATTCTGAGCCTGTAGTTTATCGTCCTTACCGCATGTCATGTGCCGAGGGGGCGCTAGTTAGGGGTATGGTCCAAGAAATGATCGACGCTAGTATCGTACGTGAATCTTCATCGCCATATGCTGGTCCTATTGTGCTTGTTAAGAAGAAAACGGGAGAGGAGAGATTGTGTGTGGATTGCAGAGCATTGAATCGGAAGACTGTTGGGGATCACTGTCCGCTACCAAGAGTTGACGATCAGCTTAACTTACTTTCTAGCAATAGGATGTTCACTGCACTGGACTTAGCATCGGGATATTGTCGGATGCCTATTGAGGGCGAATCTGTAGATGGGGCCGCCTTTGTTGCACCCGGTGGACAGTGCGAATACCTTCGTGTGTCTTTCGGCCTCGTTGGCGCGCCATCCGAGTTTCAACGAGCTATGAATAAGGTCATGGCTGAGGCAAAGGATCGACTTTTTGGGATTCGAGGTTGGAGAGGATGGCATCCGACCTGGCAGCCGTGGAACTGAAGCAGTAACAGGGTTCTCTACACCAGGGAACCAGCACGAGGTTTGTCAATTTCTCGGTATCTCAAGTTTCTTTCGGCGATTCATCGGAGGCTTCACAGCGACAGCTGGACCCTTAACCGACCTATTGAAGGGGGAATACTGAGTGGACATGGTCTCGGGGTCAAGAGCTGGCTTTTGGAACTTTACAGATTGCTCTGACGGAGCGTCCCGTCCTTGCATTGTGTGATCCTTAGGCTGAGGCGGGGCTTCATGGTGATGCAGGTAAGGTTGGAATCGCAGGTGTTTTGTTGCAGAGATGCAGAGGGGGTGGTTTGCGTCCAGTGTCATATTATGGCCGTGGAGCTGCTGCGGACGAACAAAAATTGCACTCTTTTGGGCTCGAAACTCTTGTCGTCGTATGCTCTCTAAATTTTGGTTTCGAGAAGGCCTTGGCACGTGTAAGGAACTCCTATTGGTTCCCAAAAATGCGTCGCTTTATTGAGAGATGTGTTTCAGCCTGTCTGGAGTGAGCCCATCATGGGGCCCGGGGTGGTGCTGAAGCAGGAGGGTTGCATCCGATCCCCAGGGTGGAAATGCCGTTCCACGCAGTCCATGCCGATCGCGTGGGACCCTTTGTGCGTGACAAACGTGTCAACTCGTGTTTGTTAGTGGTTGTAGATGGTTTTGCAAAATACACAGGTGTTGCGGCGGTGAAAAATCCCAAAGCCATCGCGAATGTTCGAGTGTTTGGGGAACATATCAGCTGTTTTGGCGCGCCTGCACGGCTAATTGCTGGTCGAGGATCTTGCTTCACCTGTAATGCTTTCAAAACCTTTATTAAAGGTACTGGTATGGAACATATATTGAATGCTGTCGCAGCACCTAGGGCCGGTGGCCAGGTGGAGGGATTTATTGGGACCATTTTGGATGCTTTATCTACAGGGACTCACGGTAGGGATGATGGGACCTGGGATGAATGCGTGCCGGATGTGCAATTAGGTATTGACACTGCGATACATAGTGCTACTGAGAGAGGTCCCTCTGAGCTTCTATTTGGTTGTAACTTGACCGACACAAGTGAAACAGTTTTGAATGAGGTTATTAATGGCACTGTAGAGGTTTCTGCATCAGATGACTTCTCCGAGGTCGGAAGGGTGGCGGGAGAACACATTGGATGTCAACAAAGTGAAGATGAACATCGTTTTGATAAAATTGGAAAAGATAGCCGGAAGTATGTGTAGGGTGACTTGGTGAGACTAGAGCGCGGGTCAGGCACTGGTGATGGAAGTCCAAAAAAATTAAACGTAAAATTTCATGGTCTGTATAGAATCACCAAAATCCTTCCAAATGATCGGCTTGTTGTGGAAGGTGCTCCACTCACGCGAAGGAATAACCATCGGTATGAAGCTACAGTTGCAATAGACAAAATCCAACCGTGGTTAAATTTCTCTAGAAATTATGACAGCAGTTCTGATGAAAACGATAAAGGTAGCGATAATGATAATTCTGAAAACGAACAAATTTAATCATTCGGGCAATTACATTGACACACCATAAACTTACACATATTATACACACCTAGACTATTAAAATTATTATAACAGATATAATGATACTTTTGTTACAGATACAATGTTACTTTTGTTTTGAATATACTCTCATTTTGTTTTATAATACTTTCATTTTTATATTTGAATATTATATGTGTAACCTATGAAATATATAACCATGATTAAAAGCATTATTAGTAGTTAAGTAGTAGGATAGCTAAAATTATGATTGTGTAATTTCAGATCTAGAATCAGTTTCTAGAATAATTAATATTAGTAATAACCTAAAATTTGCTATTGGATCAAAATTGATTAAGTTGATTGGAATAATTATATGTATATATAAAATAAACCCTAAACTTTTAAATTTATGAAATAACATATCATTTTTAGTTCGTTTATTGTTTTAGAGCTTATATTGTGTGTATACATAAGTTTATAAATATATTGTTTAGCATTTATTAAACACTTTATCGCAACGTGCGGGGCGACCCGTGATTCGTCGCGCTATAGTGGATATTTTAATTATTATGTAACTTAGAATTGTCCAGTACTGATAAATTAATTATTAAATTAAAATTAATAAATTCATTAGAATAATAGGTTTAAGCTGACTATTGAATTCATAATGATGAATATTGTCAATGTTTATTATTTAATTTGAGTAACTTGAGTAAAATCAATAAATAAGTGTTCAATATTATTAAATACAATTATATTATTGTTTACGATAAGTTTAAATTTATCATTGATGCTAATTGTAAATCGGGCAACTGTATTCAATTTTGTCAAAATTACTCATAGCAATTATTGCAATTAGTACTATAACTAAATATTTGATGCGAGGACGCATCAAGAATACAGATGGCCGAACTGTTAACCTACAACTGTCATATGTGAATGTTCACGTCAACACGAAGCATGCCGGCAGTGAAGTCCTGCTCCCTCATCGTGATTATGAAAAGGTACTACTGGCAACCCTAGCTACGTATTGAAGTTAACAGCTACATAAATATCGACGTCAAAGTGCAACGCTGCCGAGCGCGCGAATAAATGTGCGTCTGTCCTGCTCGCGCATGAGTCATCATGGAAAACGTATAAAAGGCAGTGAAGCAGGGCCGTCGGCCTCTTTTTGCTACGTCAACGGCGAGGAATACATCTCTTAAAGTGCAGTAATATCTTTTATTTTTCTTCCTCTTTAACAATATTCTTTAGTATTATTGTTTATTTCTTTAATCCAAGCAAGTGAGACCCTTTCGGGGTTACGTGTTATGTCGACGATATATAACACGCAATTCATTGTTGATAAGGCACACCGTTGTTCTTATAAAGTCGCGGATGACGTACGTATTATACCTCCCTTTTAAACGTACAATGGAGATGATAGAGAGAAAATATAAACAAAACATTGCATTGTGAAAATTGTTGCGTAATTTTATTGTAATAAAAAGTTTTTGATACTAACTGTTGTCTGTTTATAATTAGTAAGTATTGTGCCTTTGATATTCCTGTTCCATCCCTTTTCTAGAGACTGGTAGTCACGGAACGCATACGAACTTAACCCTTAAATGCATATTGTTGCCAAAAGTATACATACTATCTTTTTGCAAATATATATTCTTTATTAGTACCCAGATTTCCTATAATATACGATTTTATTAATTTAAAACAAAAAATCATTAATATTTAAGGTTCAACGAGTATAGTAAGTACAGTAAGCAATCTCTTTAACCACGCGTTACACTACAAATAGTAAAACGTCACTGCAAGATGTTTTTATTATTAGTTCTTCTAAGATTTTCATGTAAAATCAAGCTGTAATGTTATCAACAGGCGTGAGAAGGTCGATGAAAGGTCGGCGTGACATCAGCCGTACATCAATCGTTGCATCCACATTGCTTGTTTTTGATCTTTGATCTGATTTGATTCGACAATGTTTTGTTTTATTTTTAACAAATAACGGTACCATAATGTTAGTAGTAGACCAATGAAGATGAAAAAATGGTGCAATTTTTGTTATAACCATTATAGACTACTCGTAGTATAGATTGAGACGTCCTTAATTATTTTTTAATAATTGATGTTTACTTTGACATTTGGTTTGGGCCATGCTCGCCCCGTGTGGTGTACACTGTACACCCTAGAAGTCGCGATTCGGCTTCTCTTATAGGCGACTAGTGCCTGCAAATATTTCTTCGTGGCACCTAACAGTTTCCACGCTCATCTACCGCACTTTATTTTTTTAATGCTTAATAAGCAAACGTTTGACCGCACCCTGCCTGATGTTAAGCAGTGATGCGGTCTAAGGTGAAGCACACTTGCCTATGAGGTACCTATTTACTCATAATTTAAAGAGGCCTGTATTGTACTTTATCGCTATATCTCAAAACTAGAAAAAAAGTATGTTTTTCAAAGTATGCAAACGTTATAAGGTAAAATAATTTCACCTTCGAGCTTGCAGTTGTTGGTTCACTCAATTCAAATTAACTTTTTAAATATTTAGGTACCGTCTTCCTTTTAACCTATTATAGGCTAGTTCATCACGCTATGTTTAGACTGAAATAGTATCTATTATCTTTGATTACAAACAATCGTTTTGTAATCGGATTTAATCTTGTGTTTTTGTTTGATAAACAATTTTCAATGAAGACGTTCGATTCTTTTTTTTTTTTTGCCAGCACAAATTACATTATTATAAAGGAAAATATTGAATAAACTTTGAATGGGCTGTAGTCTAGCGGACGGACCTCATAATCGACGAGACCCGTGTTCAAATCTTGTAAAATTCTGACCAATGTTACCATAGAGATTAGCAAACGATTCGACAATGTTGCCGTCATCATGACAGAGAACCTGAAGGTGACTGTGGTCGTCTTTTCTCTCGCGTCACATCGGGAGCGTTATTGCACATCTAGTCGTATATATCAATGAATGTTATTATGTACTTTAGGCGCTCAGTGTGTACGATACTTATTGTTCATTGTATGAAAACGTCATGGTGGTACATGTATTGTTGAACCTATAGTGAGTCATTGATTCCTAGCACGTTGCCAGACTGACCCCATTGTTTCTATTAGATATGCAATCTTTTCAAAGGCCGTTGAACTGTGTTTACTTCAACTCGACTTGTTTTTACTGAAATTATTAATTTTTTTCTCTATACCTATCCTACATTTTTTTAATGCCTCTATTAAGTTAATGCTTGTATTGTGGTATGGTTACATTGGTACCGGTCAGCGAGATTTGAACTCTGGTCTCATCGATCGTGAACTCGGTTCACGCAGGGTTTCTTAACCTGGGGTCCGTGCCATGGCTACACGCGGTACATTTTTTTATGGTTTTTTTTTTGACATGCCAACATAATGTTTCCGATATTTTTTTTATTGTAGCTCGACATGTGACAACACTCCGCCTGATGTAAAGCTAGTGCGGTCCATGAATGGCAACAACTGCTACTACAGAGAAATCTCTACGGGCAGCAGTCGCCTCTACTATCTCGGCTTGAGGAGACGAACATCTACCGTCTAGATACTCTAGATTGACAGTGCACACTCCTCTCTTATATCTGGCTACTTTCAAACTATTCCCGAAACGCGACAAGGTCACTTCACGGGTGTTACATTCGAAGGTGGTGGTACTGCCCCAGGACGGCAGACTGGACAAATAACCATCATCAGTTTGCCTACCACTCTTTAAATGTTGCAAATTATTACTACCTTGTTTTCCTTTCTTACATTTTGGGCCTATCGTGCGTTTGTTAGAGGATGCAATTTTATTTTATAGATATGAAGGGGGGGGGGGTTTAGTGTTTATTTGAAAAGGGATCTGCACTATTTTGGAAAGTTTTGAGGGATTCGCCAAAAAGGTCTTATTTAAGATCTTTGTGGATTAATCTTTCCGTTAATTCCCATATTATAAAAATGTTTGTTAGTCTTACATGTGTCCCGGAAGTTACCAGTCGGATTTGTTTTTTTTTTGCGTTAGATAGCCCATTTATTAGAGAAGGTTCTGGGATATATTTATGTCCCTAGAGAAAACGTTTACTAGAAATGGAATGGAAATGAATTGTACGTAACAAGAACTACGTCTATAAATTGGCTAAACAATATAGGAATGAAAATTATTTTATCGTTTTATTTTACACTAATTATTGTATACGCATAAAACAGCTGATAATATATAAAAATAATGTGGTCCACGTCTTCTGACGTCACAATATAGCGCTTGTAAGGCCCGGTATATAAACGGTGAAATGTGGAGAGGAAAGCCTTAACTAATAAAATTACGTTATTTTCTCATCTTCTTTACTCTTAGCTTCGATGGACACGGTGCAAGCGGCCGTGGTCTAGCGGTAAGACGCGTGAACTCACGTAATTCTGACCGGTACCAATATAACTTTGTTATATGTAACACCCGTGAAGTGACCTTGTCGGGTTTCGGGAATAGTTTGAAAGTAGCCAGGTATAACGAGAGGAGTGTGCACTGTCAATCTAGATGGTACATGCTCGTCTCCTCAAGCCGGCATAGTGGAGGCGACTGCTACCTGCACAGGTTTCTCTGTAGTAGCAGTTGTTTCCGTTCATGGACCGCACTCTAGCTTTAAATCAGGTGGAGTGTTGTCACATGCCGAGCTACAATAAAAAAAAGCGGAGATGTAATGTTACTATATGGATACGGGCGCAACAGAGAGGAGAGGAGATGCGAAGGTTCGCTTCGTTCGTCGTTCGTGAGCGACATGACGTCTGCCTCTCTTCATATATGTATGTATCAAATTACGTGCCTCAGTGGATTATGGGTCTATATAGAAACTCGCTCCAATCTATACTAATATTATAAAGCTGAAGAGTTTGTTTGTTTGTTTCTTTGTTTGAACGCGCTAATCTCAGGAACTACTGGTTCGATTTGAAAAATTCTTTTTGTGTTGCATAGATCATTTATCGAGCAAGGCTTCACGTTGCGACTAATAGGAGCGAAGAAGTCGAAAATGTAGAAAAAACGGGGAATTTTATTCATCTTTGAGGGCTTCCGTTGCGCGCGCTGCGTAAACCGTTCGAGATACCCAAAAAATATGTATGAAAGAATTATTCCTCTTTAAATTATCTAAAAAAATGTCCGCGACAGTATATGTCTATCTTTTAAGATTAACTCACAATAACCGTTTTTATGATAATCAAATTTGGTCGAAATTATTTATTGTTTATTGTTACTATGGAAACGAAGTTAAATATGAGGTATTCCTTTCTTACTTTTCATACTTCGAGAGCTGTTAAATTGATAAGCCCGGGTAGCACCGGGGACCAACAGCTAGTATGTAATAACTATGTTAGTATTATCGAAAAGGTTAACTTGAATGTTGCGATTTATAAAAAAAGCGATGTTAAATTTTAAAACGTTATCGACTGCCCTCGATGTCATATTTAGGCCATGCTCTACTGACACATAGGGTGTACGTGTGCCCTGCCTTCGTATTGATTATGAATTGATTGAAGAGTGTAAAAATAAAGTTTGGTTTATAACGGTACTAGTCAGCTAAACAACTTTTTTTATTGTAGCAACACTATATAAAATAATAATAATAAATATAAGGAAAATCGGGACGGTCTTGTAGCGTTTTGGCGGCCATCTTGAGACGTCAGGTTAACTGTTTTGAATTATTTTCCTAAACTTATGTTTCTTCGATGTGTAATAATGGTGGATTATAATTAACCATTAAGTGTTTGTGAACGTGCGTGAGTGTGGGCGAACAATTCAAAAAAAGAGAACCTGTGTTTCCATTTTCCCTCCAAAACTCCCTAGGAAGTTTCAGTAAAGATTCTACCACTTTACTGGAGCAATTTTTGACTTGACTGAGACTTGACCTGACTGTTTAGTGTGATGAATGAATGACTCGTGATGCACAATGTTATTAACTTGATGCAAAAATATTTACTTTGACACTGGCAAATTGTTATACGCCATATAAAAGAAAAAAGAAAAAAAGAAATAAATATAAGCTTCTCTACTCTACTATCAAAATATATTTGTTTACTCTTACTCAGGTCATTGACCTTACACAATCTGTTATCAAAATAACAACAATAATGAAGGTATTATTATAAATAACACAAATAATGTGTCTATTGTTGTTTTTTTTTAATTGTAGCTCGGCATATGACAACTGATGTAAAGCTAGAGTGCGATCAATGAACGGAAACAACTGCTACTACAAATAAATATTCACAGGCAGCAGTCGCCTCCGCTATGCCGGCCGAGGAGAGACGAGTATTGATTATGTTTAACGCAGGCTTAAAGTTCAGAAAATAAATAATATAAAAATCAACTCCAGCCTGTCGTCCCAGGGTAGTAAAGATAACACGCGTGAAGGGAAGTAATCGTTTCAGAATCCACTTAGTACAGTGAGAGGCGATGCCATAGTGGAGACGACTGCTACCTTTTTAGTGTCGCTAATATCTAAAAAAAATCTCTTAAGAGGTTGCGACAAAAACGTGATATCGTATAAGGGTAACTTATGTCTAAAATGCTGGTATACTTTTGCTAATTTGTAATATTAATAAAGTTGTTTGGTAATGTTAAAACTGCATGTAAACTGGCGGCAGTGAAAATTTATAATAAATATTTACAAAGTTAAAATACGACCCCCAATATTCCTGAGTACGACGCCTATGGATCGCGACCCCCAGGTTGTAGCTCAACGTCAGGCGGAGTGTGGTAAAAGAATCACAAGCAACAAAGCACTATGTATGCATTAACAATTTGCACATCAATGTAAATAGCATTTACATAATAGAATTGACGCCATCTTAAAAGCTTACTAAATATTCACAATCGTTACTAATTAACACATTGTTGTATGCGTCAAAAGGTATTTGCAGACCTTACTCGCACGTGTGGATATATTGTCAATTTACTGGTTCGAATAAGAGCTACAAATGTACTGTGTAAGGCGATTCGCACGTTGTTTGCAAGTACACGAAGAAAACGTATTCACGCGCGGTGTTGCAACCACGCGCCTACATGCAGAAACACGCACCTCCGCATCACCACCGTAAGCTGATGAGGAATGAGGCCTCTAGGCTGACTGACTATACTGCATCCTCGCGCGTTTCTGCGAGGGTCTCTGCATGAAAATGCAGATCTGCACTCCGTCGCCACGCACCCCGCTCAGTAGCGCGGTGCAATGTGCGAATCGCCTTATTTCGAGTAAAATTACTAGTGTCGAGCCAGCTCGCTTTAGAGCCCAAATACTAAAGTCACTTTTAAGTTCCTATACAAAAAATCTTGACTTTTTCGACCCTTAAACTTTGATCACGATATCTAGGCCTATATTGTATGGATTATAAAAAAAAAATTGATTAATTTTACATTGTAAGAACTCGTCTATTTAAAATTCTTATTTTAATTTTAGTTTTCATTCATTGCTTTCGCACAGCTTCTACGTATGGACCGATGAGGCCGGTCTTGTGACCTACTTTTGGAGGTTCATCAACCCTGTGACGTCACAAAGACCCACCCCCTGAAGTTCCACGGGGGTGTGTGTGCTAGCTTTCGAGGTCATTCGTAGTCGAGACAGCGCCCGGTGCGGACGTCCAGGCGCTTCGGCACTGTTGCTTAATAATTATTAAATTGATAACAAACGGCCGTGTTTTCTTGCATATTATGACATTTTTAGTTGGTATGTGGTACTAATGTATTTTTTATATATTTTATTATTTAAAGTTTCTTTGTTTCGTGATGGGATGGTATTGGTCCAATTTACTAAGTGTTTGTAATATTTTGCAATATTCATAAATCACTTAATTATTTTCTAGTGTAACTTTACTAACGTGGGTGTAGCGTAAATATGTAAAATTAAAAATAAAACTCGAATCGTAAATCTCTATGAGCAACATTACATAACAAAAAACGAAAGTAACACAAGAATTGATTATTTTATTTCATAGCAACGGAGCTGTTCGTTCATAAAACTTTCGTTATTCTTTCAATGAATCTGCTATCTCGTTCTTCTGTTGGATATACGAGAGGGACGGGTATGTAATGCACGCAGTGACGTCACAGGAACCCCGGGTGCTCCAGTTTTGAGAATCGTGAATCAAAGTGAGAGAGGTCATCCCCCCTCGAATTTCCTCTGAACCGAATCGAACTCTATGATATTAAAGGCTAGGTGACCTGGATTTTGAACTGTACGCATACGTTTTAGGGTTGGTTAATTTACATGCAAATTTGACTCTTAAAAGAAAATACCCATTTTGCTAAGAGAAATGGGATCGCAACTTTTTTTATCAAAGGAGAATACCTATACGCCTAAGAAAAATGGGCCCACAATTTTTTTCTCTAGTTCCTCGATGATATTTGATTAATTTTGTAG
Source organism: Tinea pellionella (assembly GCA_948150575.1). Taxonomy (NCBI): domain Eukaryota; kingdom Metazoa; phylum Arthropoda; class Insecta; order Lepidoptera; family Tineidae; genus Tinea; species Tinea pellionella. The sequence continues at coordinate 8,754,841 of OX411251.1, read as the reverse complement.
AAAAATAAATCTACTTCCTTATCACCAATCAGTTTTAATTTTTTTCACCCGGGTTATTGAGTAATTAGATGTTTTCTGATGCAATATTTGAGGTTATTATTATTTTAAATTTTTTAATAATTGATGATATCTGTTTTTATGCAATTAAACATTGTCTATTGATTGGTAAATGATGTGTTGATTTAATTAAAATTAATGAATAGGAAAATAAGATATTATTTTAGAATATTGTTTTGTTACCAAACTATTAGGTATCAAGTGGGCCCAGAAATGGGCATTGTCTTTGCCATTGATTTTTTTTTTGTAGAAAAATAAATTCCGCATTCATTATCAACAATTAGTTATCCGGGTTGACTTTTTCTAATGTAATATTTGAGGTTATTATTATATTAAATGATTTTAAAATAATTTTTTTTTTTTATGTAATCAAAAATTAACTATACATTGCTAAACGATTTCTTGATATTTATTGTTAAACTATATAATTCAATAAATTTATTTCAAAAAAAAGATATAGTATTAGACTATTATTTTGTTAATAATATTAGTTATAAAGTGGGCCGAAAAATTGCCTGTCTTTTTTTTTTTTATTGTAGCTCGACATGTGACAACACTCCGCCTGATGTAAAGCTAGAGTGCGGTCCATGAATGGAAACAACTGCTACTACAGAGAAACCTCTACGGGCTGCAGTCGCCTCCACTATGCCGGCCTGAGGAGACGAGCATGTACCATCTAGATTGACAGTGCACACCCCTCTCTTATACCTGGCTACTTTCAAACTATCCCCGAAACGCGACAAGGTCACTTCACGGGTGTTACATTCTTCTATAAAAATAATTAATATTATTTTAATTGTTTGTTACAGAAGTGGTAGAGATGCGTGCGCCTGTCTGCAGCACATCGGCGTTATCTCTACCGCGTTGGTCCCAGACATCTTGCACCACTGACTACTCGTCAACTTCTTCTCCTGTCGTCTTCCCTGTCGACCAGTCTATCAATGACAGACTTATTATATGGTAAGTAAGTTACTCTTATAGATTCAAGTTGACACGTTTTACTTTATTTTTTTATTTGAAAGTCGCCTCTACTATACCGGCTTGAGGAGACGAATGGACTCCTCTCATTATACCTTGTTACTTCCGAACTGATCACGGGTGTTACATTCTACTACTATAGCATCAGTATGGCAGACTGAGCTAATAACCATCATCAATCGATTCGTTTCGTAATTGTATTTGGTTTTTAATTAAAACAAGGAACGAATGTTCAAATCCAAGACAAACCATCGCTTTCTAATGGCGTGAAGTAATAATGCATAGAGATATATACTAGTGGTGCAAACTTTATACATCTGACATAAAAAAACCGCAAACGCTGCAAACGATTTGACAATGTTGCCGTCAAGTCCAGTAACGGACTAAGTCTAAAGCGGGCTCTAGTCAACATTGTAATTCCGGGCCTATTTTTCAGTCATGATACAGACTTTGCGTTTCGTAAAAACCTAATTTTCGGGCCCCAAAAATTACGGGCCCTAGGCACGTACTATCAAGAGCAAGGGAGCAGTCCCACCTTAAAGACTAATGTTACTTACATATTTTTATGTTTCTCTCAGCTCCTACTTTAAATATAACTTATGTTTACGTTGCTATGACAACTGACGTGCGTAGATTCGTTTTACCATCATAACATTAATAACTAAATGAGGTGCAATATGTAAAAAACATATAGAAACATTGACAACAATATTGATCTCCTTTACTTATAATACAATCAGAAAGAGAAGGCAGCTGTAATATTCCGATAAACAATTTTGAAAAAAAGAACTGGGACTGCTCCCCTGCTCTTGATAGTACCTAGGTTGCCCAGACCTTAGTCCGCCCATGGTCAAGTCAACTACTAACTGTCAGAGAACCTAAACGTGGCTGTGGCCATATTTTCTCTCGCCTCACATTGGGAGCGTTATTGCACATGTAGTTGTATATATCAATGTAAAAATAGCTGAAAATAACTCGTCACAATTGGTATACGAGTGCATTTATTGATTTCACCTCCTTTCTATGAATAATGGAGAACATAGCAAGGTCATAAGGGCTTCATTTGTATTTTGTTAGGACGGTGTATGTAGCAGTCTTGTTTATTATTTTTTGTTATTGTAGCTCGGCATATGACAACACTCCGCCTGATGTAAAGCTAGAGTACGGTCCATGAACGGAAACAACTGCTACTACACAGAAATCTCTACGGACAGCAGTCGCCTCCGCTATTCCGGCCCGAGGAGACGAGTATGCCAACAGTGCACACTCATCTTGTTATACCTGGCTACTCTCAAACTGCTCCCGAAACGCGACAAAGTCACTTCACGGGTGTTACATTCGAAAGTGGTGGTACTACTCCAGGATGTCAATCTAGATGTTGCACGCATGTCGCCATAGCGGATGCTACTGTTGCCTGCAGAAATTTCTCTGTGGTAGTAATTGATCCGTCTCTCAGAGTGTTGTCATAAGCTATAAGAAATTGTTTCATTAAAACACCACGGTGATGCCAGCCGAGATTTTAAACACACCATGATCACTATGTCTTATACTACAAGTATATTTCATTTCATTTCTGTAATTTCGAATGTTACACCCGTAAAGTGACTTTGTCGCGTTTCGGGAATAGTTTGAAAGTAGCTAGGTATAACGAGAGGAATGTGCACTGTCAATCTGGAAAGTACATGCTCGTCTCTTCAATCCGGCGTAGTGGAGGCGACTGTTTTCACGTTTCCATTCATGGACCGCACTCTAGCTTTGCATCAGGCGGAGTGTTGTCACATGCCGAGCTACAATAAATAAAAAATAAAAATAAATTTAAATTTTGTTTTACAAATTTGATTCTTGATTCATTTGCAGGCAAGGCGACATATCGACGTTAGAAGTAGACGCAATAGCAAATATAACAGAAGATAATATATTGGAAAGCAATCCCGTCTCTGATAGAATATTTTCAGCCGCCGGACCGCAACTTAAAGAAGAAATTGTAGCTAGGGGTTATGGTAAGTCTACCACCTACCTAGCCACGTCTGCCCTCCTTCCTATAACGTGGGATCCTTCAAGCGCAGTGTGAAGAGGCATCTCATCAAGCCGGCATAGTGGACGCGACTGCTGTTCATGGATTGCACTCTAGCTTAACATCAGGCAGAGTGTGGTTTTATGATGGGCTAAAATAAAAAAAATCACACACAAAGCTAATTTAAGCGACCGCTCGACCGTGGCCTAGCAGTTGGATGAACTCAATCGATGGTACATGTGTTCAAATCCTTCAAATTCCGACTCGTAAGAAATTGCTATCCAGTGATAAGGTCTATTTAAATACCATTTTTAGGTTTTTTTTAATTATTGCAGCTCGGCATGTGACAACACTCCGCCTGATGTAAAGCTAGAGTGCGGTCCATGAGTGGAAACAACTGTTACTACAGAGAAACCTGTGCGGGCAGCAGTCGCCTCCACTATGCCGGCTTGAGGAGACGAGCATTTACCATCTAGATTGACAGTGCACACTCCTCTCGTTATACCTGGCAACTTTCAAACTATTCCCGAAACGCGACAAGGTCACTTCACGGGTGTTACATTCGAAAGTGGTGGTACTGCCCCAGGACGGCAGACTGGGCTAATAACCATCATCAGTCTGCCTACCACTCTTTTTAATGAGCGACCAAAGTACATATAACAAAGTTACATTGGCAACAATTTAGCGAAATTCGAACACGGGTCTCATCGATCGTGAGTTCACGCGTCTTACCGCTAGACCACGGCCGCTCAAAGTAATTATTATTGAACAATAAAGAATATTATTATTAGTAAGTCGTGACTGATGGCTGGATACATGTAGACATTTCTCTGTCGTGGTCCACGAAATGCTTTAGTGGTCTGAGGGTTTTAATTTAATCATGTCTCGATTTCAGATGAGGGCACAGTAGGTCGCGTTTATGTGACGGATGCCGGTCGTCTACCGTGTTCTCGAGTACTACATACAACACTGACGCATCATTCGCATATACAAACAGCACTCGTACAATGTTACAGGTGGGTGTAAACGCATCTATAGTGGTAAGACGCGTGAACTCACGATCGACGAGTCCCGTGTTCGAACCTCGCTAACTTCTCTATGGGTACTATTAAAGAGTGGTAGGCAGACTGATGATGATTGTTAGCCCAGTCTGCCGTCCTGGGGCAGTACCACCACTTTCAAATGTAATGTAGTATAAGTATAATATGAGCGGCCGTGGTCTAGCGGCAAGACGCGTGAACTCACGATCGATGAGACCCGTGTTCGTACCTTGCTAATTCTGACCGGTACCGATGTAACTTTGTTATATGTACTTTAGTCGTTCATTAAAAAGAATGGTAGGCAGACTGATGATGGTTATTAGCTCAGTCTGCTCCTGGGGTAGTACCACCACTTTCGAATGTAACACCCGTGAAGTGACCTTGTCGCGATTCGGGAGCAGTTTGAAAGTAGCCAGGTATAACGAGAGGAATGTGCACTGTTACTCTAGATAGTGCATAGTGTATACTCGTCTCTTCAGTCCGGCATAGCGGAGGCGTCTGCTGCCCGTAGAGATTTCTCTGTAGTAGCAGTTGTTTCCATTCATGGACCGCACTCTAGCTTTACAGCAGGCCGATTAAAAAAAGACTTAATTTTTTTTTATACTGTACTTCAGCAACTTTTTTTAGTAGGATTATACGCCTAGCCTACACTTGTCGGCTCGGCACTGTCTAGCCTCGTTAAGCATGTCTGATCCAATTCAGTCCAAGCAACAGTGAAACCCCGACCCAGCGAATTGAGTTGGATGACGGATGATACAATGATTTTGACGTTAAAATTTGAAATTGGCAAAACTGTTTTTCATTTAAAATGACTTTAATAGCTTGAGTACGGTCAACTGCTACCACAGAACGCCTCCGCTATGGAGACATGTCGAGCTATAATAAAAAAGATGTGTCTTAGCGTTTTTTAATTTTTTTTTTATTACATACTTTGACAGGAGCGTGTTAGAGAAATGTGTGGAGTTGAATATTAAATCGCTTGCAATAACAATGACGCCGTCGTCCAATAGCAGAGCGTATACGAGTGAAATTGCAGCGCATGCGGCGTTATGTAAGTATATAAGTATATATATGTACATTCCTCTCGTTATACCTGGCTACTTTCAAACTATTCCCGAAACACGACAAGGTCACTTCACGGGTGTTACATTCGAAAGTGGTGGTACTACCCAAGGACGGCAGTCTGCCTACCACTCTTTAATAGTGTCTATAGGCACTGAGCGACCAAAGTTACATCGGTACCGGTCAGAATTAGCGAGGTTCGAACACGGGGTCTCATCGATCGTGAGTTCACGCGTCTTGTCGCTAGACCACGGCCGCTCATATTATACTTATACTAGCTGTTATATATAAGTTAACAGCTCCCGATGTATGAAAACTTTTCTTCCCATACGTCTCGCTTTGGCCTTATACAATAACCAGTGTAAAGATTTTTTATTATAATTTGTTTTTATTTTACAAATTTTTGCTAATGAATATTTAATAATTTGATTTTATTTGCATAACTTACTAATTTTATAAATTGTGTATATATTTTTAAGATAATTTTGCATGTCAGAAGACCCGCAATATATTTTAATTTCACTTCAAGATGGAGAATACCGGTTTGTGTCTCTCTTGAGACTAAATAAATTAGTTACAATTTATTTATTTTATTTCTCACTGGAATCGAACCTCTTGCCTCCACATAAAAGACTAGCGCGCCAACGACTGCGCAACTGGTAGGCAGACTGATGACGGTCTGCCGTTTGAGTTTTTTTTATTGTAGCTCGGCATATGACAACATTCCGTCTGAAGTAAAGCTAGAGTGCGGTCCATAAACGGAATCAACTGCTACTACAGAGAAATTTCTACGGGCATCAGTCGCCTCCGCTATGCCGGTTTGAGGAGACGAGTATGCACGGAAGTTTTACCATTAAACCTCGACCGCTCTAAAACCATTTAAAAAAAAAATACTAACGTTTGTTTTATTTGCAGATAGTATTCGTGCCCATCTGTCGCGGTGTCAGTTGCCGTCAGTGGTGTGCGTGTGCGTGAGTGACTGCCACTCTGTTGCGGACAACGCTGCTCATACGCACTTCCCCTCGCACGATAGGATACGAATTATACATAACCCGAGAACTGAACACGGTATGTACTAGTCAAAACTCGACAAAATAAAGACGCCCCGGTCCTTCTTTTCCATTGGTCACTCTAGGCACTTGTCCCCTCTATTCCCTGCTAACTCTATAGAATATATTTTTCGAAAGTATAAAAATTTTGACACTTAACAGTTTTTTGTCTATTCTAATGACAAGCGCTGTTTTAGGGCCGCCACATACAATCGTAATTTCAAAACTTAATTTCGTACTAATTCCGATCCGATTCTAGTCGTCCCTCACAGTCATGGATTCTCCGATAGATTAAAGACCGCCCTGAAAGCGGTATAATTATATTGGTGTATTGCAGGAGCCCCAGTTAGACTCCCAGCCCTAAGATAAAAAAAAAGATAAAATAGAATCACCTGAAACCACCTGAAAAACTTGCTAAGGGTAATTCCTGAGGTAGCCCCTCGGCGTATCGTCATAGACGCGTACTGAGTAGGCAATTGCGTGCAGAATTTAGTACCATCTGACCACTATACATGTATTAAAAGATAATAATACTTGTATATATCTTATCTATATATTAGATATAAAATAATAATCTATGTATCGACGCATTTCATTTAACGTTTGTACTTGGACGTGGGCGCACGTCCTCTTCTGTCATGGAGGTGCAAAGTGATTATAAAATCAATTTTGAGTTGACACAGTTACCTAGGAATGGTGGTATGTTATTATTTTTATACTGTAGTATTAAATCGACTAAAAAGTAATCAATTCGACGTGCATTTTTTATCTTTTTTTTTTTTTAATTTTGACGATAATTTTGTCATCAAACTGATCCTGAATAGGTTTCAATTTAACAAAAAAAAACAACTAATTTTTCTATAGAACTCTTCAACTTAAAGTGAATACGTAACAAAGTTAATTGAAAAAAAAAATCACTTGTCAGCACGTAAAAATCGTGTAGAACTAGTTGGATCCTTTTTTTTTAATTATAGCTTGGCATGTGACAACACTCCGCCTGATGTAAAGCTAGATTGCGGTCCATGAATGGAAACAACTGCTACTACAGAGAAATCTCTACAGGCACCAGTCGCCTCCGCTATGCCGGCCTGAGGAGACGAGCATGTACCATCTAGATTGACAGTGCACACTCCTCTCTTATACCTGGCTACTTTCAAACTATTCCCGAAACGCGACAAGGTCACTTCACGGGTGTTACATTCGAAAGTGGTGGTACTACCCCAGGACGGCAGACTGGACTAATAACCATCATCAGTCTGCCTACCACTCTTTGTTAGATCCTAAGTTAGAGTTAGGACCATGAGCGGTGACGGCTACTTTCACATAGAATCGTCTGTAGACAACAGTCGCTCCGCTATGCCGGCTCGAGGCGATGAGTGAGAAATTTCGTTACACTACTGCTACTATTGTATACTACACGTGACTTATAACACTTGAAAGTCTCTCATCCGTCTGCCTACCACTCGTTTTCCAAGTTTAAGTACGATTTTTATATAAACAGTGATTAATTGTTTTTTTTTTGTGAATGATGAAAACCATTAGTAATTTGTTAGTATTTTGCAGACGTAAAAAAAATAAATAGATGCGTAATAATATGATTGCATTTGTTGCGACATTTATGATTCATTTTAATTACTCATCATGGATAATTAGAACATTGTTAATTATTATTTCACGTAGTGTTTATTTTTGTTTTTTGTTTTTTCTACAAAAACGTAGGTTTTAAATGTTTGTAGCGCCATCTATGAGCAGTTACGGACATCATTTAATGAGTAACTGAAATAATTGTTTGCAAGTTTCTTTTGTTCACGGATAGATGGCGTTAATAAAATTTAGAATTAAATTATTTCGTCAATTTTATCGAAGTTTAGTTGAACTATAAACAAACCTGTCAGGTAAACCCTAGCGTTTTTTTTTTTTATTGTAGCTCGGCATATGACAACACTCCGCCTGATATTAAACCTAGAGTACGGTCTTTGCCAATGTTAAGGAGTTAAGGAAACGAATGTACGCCATATAGGTTGACAGTTCACACTCCTCTCATTATATCTGGCTACTTCTAAACGCAATAGATTCCTTTAAGGTGATACAGCAAATTGGGGTGTAAAAAGACAGCGGGCATTCTCTTTAATCATATCCGTTAACCTTGTCGTAACCGGCATAGCAGAGGCGACTGCTGCCCGTAGAGATTTCTCTGTAATAGCGGTTGTTTCCGTTCATGAACCGCACTCTAGTTTTACACATTGTTATCATATGCCGAGCTACAATTAAAAATAAAAATCGCCGATTTTTTACTGCCTGTATAATTTGTAAACTTCCAACAAAAACAAACAAGTTCAATTACATCACAAATAATTAACAATAAATTAGCGCACCAATAGGAAATAGCTAAAAACAAACATGGCCGTCAAATATTTCGTCTAAATTCTTCGCAAACATTGTTTGTTAACGTGCGATAATTTAGTCAGTCAATTTGGCTTCACCGGCACGAGACATCTCATGGTTAGGCAGTTAACTTGAAAAAAAAAGTTTTCTCGTGTACTGATATTCTATATATAGTGTTATAAATTGTGAATGTGTGCGGGTATTAGTGTTATTTAAAAATAATTAACTCATTAATATTGTTGTTATTGAAAATTGAGCGGAAAAAATCGCCGCGTATACACAGAGTGAAGTGGGAATCGAATCCGCGTCTCCCGATGATTATCTTGCGTCCATCCATAATTTAATTTTTTCTTTTTGTTTTATATGGCGTTATAACAATTTGCCAGTGTCAAAGTAAATATTTTTTGCATCAAGTTAATAACATTGTGCATCACGAGTCATTCATTCATCACACCAAACAGTCAAGTCAAGTCTCAGTAATGTCAAAAATTATTCCAGTAAAGTGGTAGAATCGTTACTGAAACTTCCTAGGGAGTTTTGGAGGGAAAATGGAAACACAGGTTCTCTTCTTTTGAATTGTTTGCCCACACAGAATTGCCCTCACTCACGCACGTTCACGAACACTTAATGGTTAATAATCCACCATTATTACACATTAACACTCCAAGTTTAGGAAAATAATTCAAAACAGATAACCTGACGTCTCAAGATGGCCGCCAAAACTCATCCATAATTTATAATTGATGACAATTATTATTTCTCTTTTTTTCTTCCTGTTGTATTCTGCTCTCCCATTCTGGCAAAGCAAAGGGATCAAACTCCATACAGCCACGTCTTCAGTGTTATAATTTCTTCTCTTATTAATTGTTCTAAGTGTTATTAATTAGCAACGATCTCAACTGTAACGTAGAGCTGGCTAGTTTTAATTGTAATAAAAACACAGCAATATTGTGACGTCATCACAGCAGTTAAGAGCTGCTGTTGGGAAGATTGGGTATTCCTCTATTCAACCTTCGCTGGTTCGATTCCCATTTCATTTTTTTTCTATATATATGTGATCTCGGCTGGCCTGATGGTAAGCTCCACTGTGGTCCATGAGCGCCGGAAACCGTGGCCCAAGTCACCGTCACTATGCCGGCCAAAATTTCTGTTCAATTTTCGTTTACAAATTAGGGCGAAGCTTTACTGACGTTGTGTTTAAAGGAAAGTTTATTTTGACAATTGACAAGCGTTTCCCTCCAAAATAACAAAGATGGCGGGCGTGTTGTATAGACACGCGTTGACATCTGTTGGTGATAATAATTTCATATTCACAAATGAAGGCTTCGAGCTCGATTGTAAGTATTGTATTTGTAGCAAACAGATATCGTCTATGTCTATCTTTGTTACTAGTACTTTAAGACTGGTAGGCAGACTGAGGATGGTTACTAGTCCAGTCTGCCGTCCTGGGGTAGTACCACCACTTTCGAATGTAACACCCGCGAAGTGGGTCGCGTTTCGGAAACAAATTGGAACTAGCCAGGTATAACCGGAGAAGTGTGCACTGTCGATGCGTCTCCTCAAGCCGGCGTAGCGGAGGCGACTGTTGCCTGCAGAAATTTCTTTGTCATATGCCGAGCTACAATTAAAATATATATTAGATTTACTTCTTCGAAGTATGTTTTAAATCAATATAAAAAAAAATCGTGGTTTTTAAATATTTGAATACGTACCGAAGCGAGTTTACAATGTATTACGAGTACCTACTTACATAAAAATATGTCAATGGTATAACCCAATGGATCGTGTCGTCGTAAACGTAAAAATTGCTATTTTTTTTATTGTAGCTCGGCATGTGACAACACACCGCCTGATGTAAGGCTAGAGTGCGGTCCATGAACGGAAACAACTGCTACTACAGAGAAATATCTACAGGCAACAGTCGCCTCCACTATGCCGGCCTGAGGAGACTATTGCTATACCTGACCACTTTCATACTGCTCCCGAAACGCGACAAGGTTACATTCGAAAGTGGTGGTACTGCCCCAGAACTGCAGACTGGATAAATAAAGTATATCTCGCAGATTTCCTTTAACCAGGTCATTTTTTTAAGTAAAAAGTTTGTGGTTAAATCTCCCACGTAGCCCAAACGAAAAAAAAAATAATTTGACCAAGTATTATGAATTATTAGAAGTGTATTTAATAATGGATGCTGCGTGGATGGCAGTGTCGGAGGGGGCGCCCTTTCTCAGTCAGATCGGTCAAATGCACCCTCAACCGACGTGCATGCATGAGGGGAGTAATGGATGTGGTTATTGAAATTGTTTTTCAAAAATCAAACTACTTTTTAAAAGTTTTTTTTCGCCTATTTCTTAAAAAATGGCCTGCTTTTGACAGACAGACAGGGGCAGTACCACCACTTTCGAATGTAACACCCGTGAAGTGACCTTGTCGCGTTTCGGGAGCAGGTTTAAAGTAGCCAATTATAGCGAGAGGAGTGTGCACTGTCAATCTGGATGGATTTCTCTGTAGTAGCCTGTTTCCATTCATAGACCACACTCTAGCTTTACGTCAGGCGGAGTGTTGTCACATGCCGAACTACAATTTAAAAAAATTAAAAAGATTGACAGTTTCTGTATCTAGCTAATATACAAATGTGAAAGTCTGTGTGTATGTTTGTTACCTTGTCACTCTTCAACTGCTGAACGAACTTCGATAAAAGTTTGCAAAGAAATATATTGCACCCGTCATTTCTCAAGTCTTACGAGTGTTTACGTCCTTTCCAGCCGTGTCTTTGGAGTGTGAAGTGATATCTCACAAAGCCGGCATAGCGGACGCGACTGCTGTCTGCATATCTTTCTCTGACAGCAGTCGCCCCATTCATGGATCGCTTAATTTAACATCAGGCGGTGTGGCTAAAAATTAAGAAATGCGCTTATACTTGAAAGTAGAAGTATAACGTGTCATCAAGCCGGCATAGAGGATACGACTACCGCCTTTAGAATGGACACATATCGTAATAAAACCTGTTTATGTATATTATAATGAATTAATGTGAGTTTCTGATAACATAATGATATCTGTTACTGCAATGCGTATGTTATCGTTTACTTTATTAATACTATATTTGTTTGCACCTATGGCGTCACATTATACTGCGGCTCCACCCGCGTTAGCGTCAATTGTTGCGTCCAATAGCGCGATAAAATTATGGCGTTAAAACTATAGCTACATTAAAGGTTTTGCTCAAATTAGCGTTTAACGTGTAGAGCTAATGTTATTGGCGTTATATTCAACGCGTTAAAGTATTTGTCACATTAACGCACTAATTAACGCGTTATGACGCAGGTGGAGCATTAGTGAGATTCGTAATCAATTGATATTTCCCTGAAGAAAGTGGTAGGCAGAGTAATAATGGTTATTAAGGCTGGGATGAACTGCGCTGGAACTGAAATTATCTTAAAAAATATATGTTAATCTACACTATACAAAACATGTCCTCTTCATTAAAAAAAAAGTTTTAAATATCATTAATATTCATGCAAAGTGACCCCTGTTTTAGAAATATAAAACCATTTTTCTTCTAAACTATTGAAAGCTAGGTTTTTTTTTATTTTTATCATGATATTAGACAATACAAAACCTAGGGAATCTTCGGTTTATTTTTTTTCAAATTATATTTATTATTTTTTTTACCTAAATCGACACACAATCGCGTGAGTAACCCTTTTGTTGCCCAATAAATCAGTACGGGACGAGCAAGGTCAACGCCGTATATCCAGCTCTTAACCCAGTCTGCCGCCATCCTCGGCTAGTACCACGAACCACTATTTTCATGTTTATTGGTAGAAAATGTGCAACCTACGATTTTATTTTGAATTCTGATCAATAAGGCTTTTTTAAGATTATGAAACTGTATTCATCCAAAAAAATGCGGATTTGATGTCACAGCATCAAAAAGACTGACAGAACTTTTTGACCACTTTTAGGGTGGTTTGCACAAGAAGGCCGGTTAAAGTAACTTTAACTATTACTTTTACGGCGACGACGACCGTTAAACGTTTACATTTACTCCACACGCGTTGCAATATCGTGTAAAATCATATTGTTATCGTTAAAAGGGTGGCTGATCTCGAAAAATAATAGAAAAACATATTTGGCTTACTTTAACTTTAACTAAGCCAAGACTCCGTAACCGTCAAAAATGACAGGCGCGACGATGGTACAACTCGTGTGGAGTAAATATACACCATAATGTAAACGTAACGGTTAAAGTAATAGTTAAAGTTACTTAAACCGGCCTTCTGGTGCAAACGACCCTTAAAGCATATCTTAGAAACTTAAGAGATAATTATTATTTTTTAAAACTGATCAAGGACCACCTTATACAGGGCTGCTGTTAGGACGTTGAGTTTCGGGACAGCCTTTATACACAAAATGTATTATTATTATTTTTTTCTTAGCCGAAGATGAAACCAGCGTGTTCGAATCGGAAGCCGCAGCTGTTCTGGCCCGGGACACCCAACATTTGCTCGGTGCACCAACTTCACCAAGACAAGAACTATCATTGCATACAACGCTTCGTGATAGGTGAGTTTTTTTTTTAAATTGTAGTTAATTACAGTAGTATAGTTGGATTGGATCCTTCAAGCGGAGCGTGAAAAAGCACCTTCTTGGGCCGGCATAGTGACGGCGACTGGGGTCACCGTGTACCGCGGTACTCCAGTCGTCGGCGCTCATGGACCTCCACTGTGCTTACCACCAGGCCAGTCGACGTCACATGTCGCGTCAATAAAAAAAAAACATTAAAGGTAACAACTGCTACTACTAAATTTGTGCAGACAGCAGTCACTTCCGCCATGCCGGCTTAACGAGATGAATCCAGCAGATAGGTGCACGATTTAATTTAACAGTTATTATGGTGAAATGTAAACCGTATGGAAAGATGGAATAAAAGAATTTCGACGCGGTCACGTGAAGCTCAGTGGTCAGTGAATCTGTGCGCGAAACGGAGGACGCGAGTTCGATTCGCAGCTCACCTTTTTTTTCATTTTTCGATTATTACCGGCCCGATTTTTGATACGTATGTCGTATATTTCTACCGCGTGGCACATCTTTATATCTAAAAAAAGTAACAAGAACGCATATTATTAATTATATGCATACGAGGTCGCGGGCATCATTCTACACATCCCGTTCTAAATAATCGACATTGAACTGTTTAACGACTAAATTCTCATTTCTCAATGTCATCGTTCAATATTTAACTATAATTACTTTATCTATAATAAACTTTATGACACGTGTATGTTTGTGTGTATGAACGTTCATTTGATATGATAATAATGAGTTTTATAAAAATAGTAATGGTTTTTTGTGGCGAGCTGGGATAGTTTGGAAAAAAAATTTCACCGATCGATATTAGATGATATTTCCTACAACCTTTGTTCCGGCACTTCGGCTCTATCTCGTTCCGTTCCAGAGATATCGCGTTCCGGACCCGAACGGAACGGACTTTCGGAACATGTCGAGGTTTTCGCGAAGTCACATGGGCCCTCTATATACGTATCAAAAAGAATCATCTCTCTGTTCTCCCCGCATGTACCCCATAATTGATGACAGTCAGTCAGCGAGTGAGTGAGTGGTAATCGAGCTTTATATATGTGACAGAACGAGAGAGCGGTCCAAGGCTTCTATCCTCCATTTGTGGGCGATAACTAAGAAAATGTACTGAAACACGACAGTTCCTCCGCACAAACAAGTCACAACGTGTCCTCCGCGTCGTGTGTTTTCAGAGACTCTGTCAAAGCGTAACGTCGCTTTTGTTTCATATTCAGTTAGTGCTTGTACTCATGACCACGTATTCATTTTGTTACAAGTTAGTTTCCGTAATCGTTCAAATTAGAGTCCGTATTCATGATCGTTCCGATATATGTTTTTTTAATTGTATGATGTTAAGCTGCGAGTACGGTCTATGACTGTATTTTCGGTGAACTGAAGGATGTCTTTAAAAAAAAAGTAAATAGACAAGGCGAGGAGCAATAGTGCCCTTAATGATTAAAATTAAATTAAATTTTGTCAACCGAATCGGTAGCCGAACGAAATGGTTCGGCGCGTCCCTTCTGTGTCGGACAATTGACAAGTGGAATGCTCTCCCATGTGTTCTCCCAGTCTTTTCACCTTGGATCCTTCAAGCGGAGTGTGAAAAAGCCTTCTCAGACCGGCATAGTAATGGTGACTGGAGCCACCATGTAAGCGGTTCTCCAGTCGAGGTCACATGTCGTGTCAAAATAAAAAAAGTCCCGGATGCGCAATATGAATGCTTATAAAGAAAATACTATAGCGATTGTAGATTGTAGTGAGATTGAAATATTCCAAATGCTTTAGAGCGAATGACTATATTTAATGGAATTCTGATATTGTAAATAAACATTTATTATATTGAAAGATGCGTAATCGGGCGAGGATGGATGCACAAATATACATACAACTGTTTATACTATTTTGGGATATACGCCCACTAGTATGAATTCTTTGTTACTTATGTATTATGTTCAACTGTAAATTTAATATTCATTAGTACCTGTTGCCTGCACATACGAGCTCTCATCGACTGTTTTAACCCCTTGGTTTTGCATAAACGCTTTTAAACACTTTCTTTTTTATTATTCTTAATAATAAAACGGACCTTTGATCCTTTCCGAGATAAAGAAGATGCTGGACATAAAGTCTATTGAAAAAATATGAATTTTCTTTAAATTATTTAATTAAACAAGTAGGCTGATTTTCAGTAGGTACGTCAACAATTACAACAAAATATTTAAAACATTATAAAATAATAACAAAAACAATAAAGCTGTAAAGAGGCGTTGTCAACTTATAAATAATATTTAAATAATACAATACAATTGTCACGCCTTTTTCCCACAGGGATAGGCAGAGACAACGAAACGCCACTTACCACGATCCTGACACAACACCCTCGCTTCCTCCACATCCACAATTCTCTTCATGCACGCCCGACGGTTATGGGCACTAGGCAGCCCAGCTTTCATGAGGATGTCTCCGATTTGATCGGAAAACACCCTTCTGGGTCTGCCTTGTTTAACGCATCCATTCACATCAGATGTATATATTCCTTTCGTCAATCTCCTTTCATTCATCCTTTCCATGTGCCCTAACCATTGAAGCATTCCTTTCTCAATCCTCGTCACTACATCATCTTTCAAACCACAACTATCGCGCACAACACTATTCCTCCACATACACTCCTTAATTTAATTTAAATAATAATTATTATTATCTCATACATGGGTTTCCCATCTATCATCTTCTATTTCATTCCATTCAGTTCTTCTTTTGACAAGGTCCTTATCAGGATGCAATATGTCTTATTGCCTTTATTGAAATCTGTTCAGCGACATGTCCAAATATAGTTCAATACATCACTGACTAAAATAAAGGTACATATAGTATTGTACCATAGAATTCTGCAATTAAGCCGCTAATGACCGCTCGTTGTACGCGAGGAATTCTCCACCACTTTCAAGTGTAACAAGAGTACAACACCCGTGAAGTGACCTAGTCACATTTCAGTAACCATGAACAACAAGAGGAGTATATCCTTTTAACTCAAGCCGGCATAACGGATTCTGCCTACTACTATTTATATTGCTAATTATATTGTAATCAATACGTTTGTTACAAGTAATTGTTATCAATGCGCAAACTTCCACTAGTGATGCAAATACAGCCTCAGTGAAAGCCTTCATCGTTTAACAAAGTTGTGATATGTGAACAATACTTCTCCCTTGTCGCCTTCGTCTTTGTCAGACAACAATGACGTCACATGTCACAGAAACAGGACGCATGTGACATATCAAATGACAACTCTGTCGCTTCGAAACTTGCCAAGGTGAATGCGTAATATACGAGTGTTATTCTTCAATCTTTTTAAAGAGCAGTAGGCAGACAGATGATGGTTATTTGTCCTGTCTGCCGTGTTGATGCAGTACCACAACTTTCGAATGTAACACCCGTAAAGTGATTATGTCGCGATTGGTATAATGAGAGAAGTCCTCTCTTTAGGCCGGCATAGCGGAGGCGACCTGTAGAAGTTTGTCTGTAGTAGCAGTTGCTTCCGTTCATGGACCGCACTCTAGCTTTACATCAGGAGGAGAATGAAAGGAAAAATAATAATGTTTTTAATTAAGTAAAATATTTCACTAACTGGAAGAAACGAAATTATAACATGGCGTCTTGTATGTAGGTTTATACCAGTTCATTGTTGTGAAAAGTAGCAACTGGTCAAGCGATCGATCGCCCGACTCGCTACCCACCCCTACCTACTCCTACGAGAGTGTAATGCTCTTCGTGAAAATAGTATTGCGAACGGAAAAATTAACGTTTTCCTTTTAATTTAATCGTTATTTTATTTGTTTTGTGATTAAGTTTTACTTGGGTTTTTTTCTTCTTCTTTATTTTCTTGTCTTTGACTTGTTTACGTGTGTGCGTGTGTTGAAAGAAATATTATATTTTTGTTTGGATGTAATACTTAAAAAAAACAGTTTAAAGTTCCAAAGATTATAAATAATACAAGAATATAAATATAGTTTAAATTGTTTTCAAAATATGGATTAGATATTTACGAGATGGGTACACACGATCGTCCGAACTCCTTCAACTTTGATGCTTAATCTTTGCCTTTATCTTCACTTAGCGAACTGTTTAACATCTAAGTACGAACGAAGGTTAAATCGTAAAAACAAAACAGGCTAGAATAATTACAAAACTCTTGTTTTCCGCATTTTCCCGAAAAAAGGGGTAAAATTTTCACCACCCGCAACACAATTTATCCAATTCCATCTCGGCGTGAACCTCTCTTGCCAGTGAGGACGCGACCAGTGCGCAGTGAGCACGCGTTCGTTTGTTACGTATCTAAAATATATTAAACCAGCTGTTAAATATATTCACAAGTGCCTGTTCGTATTAGTGTCTTTTTATAATATACAGGTTGATCCATTTTTGTGATTTTTATTGAAGTGCTGTATTGTAGTTCGTACACAGGGGGTATGTTTATTTCTCAATCGATTTTTCATTCTCTCTCTTCCCACCTTACAACGTTACAATTAAACTGTTTAATAAATTGAATATAGATTTGTTTTTTACTACAATGCTATTTGGTACATCCTTTTTTTTAATATTTTAATTTTCTTTTGTACAACATAATAATAATGACAAGTTTTTTTTCCAATGCATTTTATCATTCAAATGACGCTGCTAATTCTCACGCATCTGTTTTATATCTATTAAATTTTTTTTAGTTGTAGCTCGGCATATAAAACCACTTATTTACACATCAAGCTAGAACGCGGTCCATGAACGGAAACAACTGCTGCTATAGATAATTCTCTGGCAGCAGTTGCCTCCGCTTTGCCGGCTAGAGGAGACGAACATGCCTCCTCTCGTCATACCTGTCTACTTTCTATTGTTATTCTTTAGAATTCATGGCGGACTGCGCAATGCAATGCAACATGTCGTTTAGGCATGCGCTTCAATTTATTACCCCTCGTCTCTGTGTTGAACAACTCGTTGTAGTATGAAGGGTAATTTTTTTAACTGGGACAGTATGGGGAATCCTCAGCCACAGGAGATACAGGGAAACTGTCTTAGGAACCATTTGCTCTTTTTTTTATGAAAACTAATTTGATATATTAATTTTTCTGGTCAAGCTTGAGTTGTCATTTTGGTAAAAAAAAAATTTAATGCGATTCGACTCAGTTTCATGTAAGGATCATTTCATTGTATCGGAAGAAAAAATCGGAGCAATTAATGAAATGTATTCCCATACAATTTGTTAGTAATCTGATACCTAAAGAGCAAATGGTTCCTAAGACAGTTTCTCTGTATCTCCTGTGGTTTAGGATTTCCTCAAAAATGTCACAGTTAAAAAAATTACCCTGTATGTATACAAAGTAAACTTTCCAAAAATGCGCTAGTGGTTTTGTAGTTTTTAAGCAAACTGATAATGGTTATTAGCCCAGTCTGCCGTACTGGGGTAATACCACCACTTTCAAGTGAACACCCGTGAACTGACCCAGCCACGTTTCGGGGTCAGATTGGCATCAACCTGATGGTGCATATTCTTCTCCTTAAGCGAGGACCAGCAGAAACTACTGCTGCCTGTAGAAATTTATCTGTGGTAGCAGTTGTTTTCGTTCATGGACCGCACTCTAGCTTCATGTGCCGAGCTACAACAGATCTTTGATACATAGTATAGATAAATCTAGGCAAAAATAAACAGCCGGTTTCTTCTAACAAACGTTTATCGTGCCTTGAAGGTAGGTAGGTAGACATACATTATTCTAATTATAATAAAGTTACTCATAAACATGTTTGTCCATATTCTATAACGGTCTACAAAAGTTCCATGAGCTGTTTTTTCTTTTCCTTTAGGAATTTCATTAGTTTTATGGCGGGAAAAAATTGTTGACCGACTAAAATTAGAATTTACTAGCCAATATTTGCAACCGTTTATCGATTCTTCGTTTACGTACAAAAACACGTTTTAAGCCTCTGTTCTGTGAACCTAGATGGTATTAGCTCATCCTATCAGGCCGGTATAGCGGAGGTGACTGTTGCCTGTATGCATTTTTCTGTGAAAACTCTGAATAGTGGAAACTGGTATAGGGAAAGACTTTTTAAAATTAAACAGTTAAGAAAATTCAACTTTAACTTAATAGAATAGTTTTTTTTTTTTCAATCATTTTAAGATTTTGTGCTAAAAGGAGAATGCCCATTTTTGGGCCCAACGTGTACCTAATATTCTAAAATAATCTTATTATTTATTAATTTATTTTAATTATATCAACACATCATTTACCAACCAATAGACAATTTTTAATAAATAAAAAACAGATATCTTCAATTATTAAATTCAATTAAAATTAAAAAAAAATAATAACCACAAATATTGCATCAAAAAATATCCAATTACTCAATAACTCGGGTGAAAAAATTAAAACTGGTCGGTGATAAGGAATGTAGATTTATTTTTCTACAAAATTTACTAAAAATCATCGACAAACTTGAGAAAAAAATTGTGGGCCCATTTCTCTTAGGCGGATGGGCATTCTCCCTTTTGATACTGACTGTACAATTGTACATATATTATTTATTATTTTATTTTATTTATTAGGTCATCGAACAGCTTTTTATAAAACATAACTTAATATAAATATTTTTTTATTTTTTTTATTTTAAAACTTTATTGTTATACATGAACAAAAGGCGAGCTTAATGCCGCAAGGCATTTTCTTCCAGCTAGCCTTCAGGAAGCAGAAAGTTTCTACCTTGGGTAGTAAATAATTTAAAAAAAGTCTTATATATAACTTAGAAATACTATATACTATTCAGATACCTACACATACACATACACACAAATATATATACCAAGAGCCATTAATTGATACCACAAATATGAATATATATTACAAATATATTTTGTTGAAACACTAATATATACTACACCAGTATTGCTTAATACTTTTTTTTACATACATAAAGACACGTAGGTACACGTATACATCATTAGTTTGTAGCTCGTCGTAAATCTTGCATAAAAAAAGAAATAATTAAAACAATGTCACCTTCCTTATATAAGCGATTGATATGACATTGAACGCTAATAAAACTAAAATTTGGTACTTAAAGGAGAATACCCATTCGCCTAAAAAAATTGGGCCCACAATTTTTTTTTTCTTTAGTTTGTCGATGATTTTTAGTAAATTTTGTAGAAATATAATTCTACTTCCTTATTACCAATCAGTTTTAATTTTTACACCCGGGTTATTGAGTAATTAGATGTTTTCTGATGCAATATTTGAGGTTATTATTATTTTAAATGCTTTAATAATTGATGATATTTATTTTTTTTTTTTATTTTTTTTTTTATTGTAGCTCGACATGTGACAACACTCCGCCTGATGTAAAGCTAGAGTGCGGTCCATGAATGGAAACAACTGCTACCACAGAGAAATCGCTACGGGCAGCAGTCGCCTCCACTATGCCGGCTTGAGGAGACGAGCATGTACCATCTAGATTGACAGTGCACACTCCTCTCTTATATCTGGCTACTTTCAAACTATTCCCGAAACGCGACAGTCACTTCACGGGTGTTACATTCGAAAGTGGTGGTACTGCCCCAGGACGGCAGACTGGACAAATAACCATAATCAGTTTAGTTATGCAATTAAACATTGTCTATTGATTGGTAAATGATGTGTTGATATAATTAAAATGAATTATTAAAAAGAAGGTATTATTTTAGAATATTGTTTTGTTAACAAACTATTAGGTATCAAGTGGGCCCAAAAATGGGCATTCTCCTTTATTACTGGCTAAAAAAAAGCGACACAGTCGTTGTGAAAAACTACCGTATCATTTTAGTTAAAAAATTCATAAAAAGATTTAGTTTTGACTCAAAACATTTTTATTTAAAATTAATTTCCAAATAGCATTGTAATGTAAATAAAATGTTTATGAAACTTACGATAAATGTATAATCACGACCGTATTCTATTTTGGTATAAAACTAAACGTTTTTTAGTCGTACCTTTATTATAATTCCAAGTTTAACCACAAAACCAGGGGGCTAAACTTAAAATCCGTCGATTGTCGAGTCGACAACAAAATTTATGGGATTTCACGTTTCTTTATCACTTGGGTGTCAGTGAAACGTCAAATCCCATATGTTTTGTTGAGTTTTGGCGGCCATCTTGAGACGTCAGGTTATCTGTTTTGAATTATTTTCCTAAACTTGTGTTTCTTCGAGTGTTAATGTGTAATAATGGTGGAGTATTAACCATAAGTGTTCGTGAACGTGCGTGAGTGTGGGCGAACAATTCAAAAGAAGAGAACCTGTGTTTTCATTTTCCCTACAAAACTCCCTAGGAAGTTTTAGTAAAGATTCTACCACTTTACTGGAGCAATTTTTGACTTGACCTGACTCTTTAGTGTGATGAATGAATAACTCGTGATGCACAATATTTACTTGATGCAAAAATATTTCCTTTGACACTGGCAAATTGTTATAATGCCATATAAAACAAAATTTAAAAAAAAAAAAACAAAACAAAAAGTGTAGACTGGCTATTGACTTTAATCCCAGGTATCTTCACGAATGTTGCTTCAGACTGTACTTGAAAGGGGTGGTAATACCCCTGGACAGGAGACTGGGCTAATAAACATCAACAAAATCAGTCTGCTTACCAAAGTACACATAACAAAGCGTTTTACGGGATTTGAACACGGGTCGGTTGATATTATATATACAGGTTTCGTCTGTAGCTTTGTCCATGAGACAACCGAGTGTGAACAAAATAACAGAAAAATTACATTATATTAAGACAAAGAACTCGCTACAAAGAAAATGTATTTTTATTTGAGCGTATCGTCATAGACGCGTAACGATTGATAGCAAAATCTATTTTCTTTTCTGTGTACTGAGCTAGCTAATATAACATAGTTAAATTGGCACCGGTCATAATTTTAACGAAACTAGCTAGATCACGGGCGCTCATCAATTTTTTAAACAATTATAAGCACTTATTACTTTGTTCTCATAATTATTTAATGATAATAAATAGGAGAGAAAAAAACAAATTCAATTGTCTTACAACAATGATCGTACATATTTTATCATAAACATTAATCACACTGTTTTATGTAAATAGCCAAGGATGTCTTTATTAGGTACAGAGAATGGTAGGCAGACTGATTGATGATGGTTATTAGTCCAGTCTGCCGTCCCAAGGTAGTACCACCGCTTTCAAGTGTAACGCGTGAAGTTGCCGCGTTTAGGGATCAGTTTAGAAGTAGCCAAGTATTCTATCTATTGGACGGTGTACGTTTTGACTTTAGAGACCGCACTCTAGCTTATCATCAAGCGGGTCACGAGTCTGGCTGGCTACCATACATCTACCATAAAAACAAAGTAGTCCCTTTGTACTCAACTTAATTGACATTTGATGTCAAGTGTCCTCACGGAAGGCAGAGGCGGCAAACTTGAAAAGCCCACTTCACCTATACCCATCTAAGTAATTTAATATACTGATAACATACGTATAAATAAGTAACTTTTTTTGTGGTGTTGCAAAAAATACATAAATGTTGATAACATTGTTGTGTTTATGACAACAATGTTTGCAGTAGGAGGTCATGACTAATAGCCGATACGCTAAATTAGTATCTTATGTATTGCAAATTAGGTTTATGATAATTTTCAGAATAGACTTAGAGTTCGAGAAGCGCACTACGCACTAAGTTGAATCGCATTAGATTTTGGGCGTCTCTTTGGCGGTCGTCTGCCGCAATTTATTTGCAAAGTACTGTATGTTTGGGAGGACTGATCGGTACCTACTTTTCTTTGCAATATCTATGTAAAATTTTAATACATTGGAACGTTTTTTTAACTTTTAAAATGCTACACGCGTGCCCTTTGAATACTAGGCGCGTACCGAATTTGTTTAAAAAAAAATCGCAAGAAATATAAGCATTTCCTTTAAAGCTTTTTCTTTCTGTACACTCCTGTACGAATCTTCCAAGTTCTTGTGTGACATTTTTTTGAATAAAAAAGCTACCAAAGTCCTGTCGACCTCGATTGAGATAAAAAAGTAGTATTTATATAAGATATTTGAATTTATAATAAATGTCGTATGAGTAATACACGAACAAATAATGTGACATGTGCTGCGTAAAAAATATCTTTAATTTAAATATTTTAATGCGCGTCATACAGTGAGTTCTATTTATATTGGAGTTTGGGTAATTTGTTTTAAATCTCTTGTTTGTTATCTCGTATAAGTTGTGCGTTATTACGAGTAGGTAGTGATGTTTATTACCCATTTTTTTATTTAAATAAATAATGCGAAGAGATTAAATTAATGAACACGTGAATTTCCTTTTTTTTTTTAAAGTCAAAGACACTGGGTCTAATAATAAGTCTTGTGAGGTAAACACTAAACAGTTTCTTGTAAAAATCTTAATTACGATGTTACTATTTACTTTTACCTATAAGATATCAATAGAATACTTTACGTACCCGCCGCGAATGTAATAGTGAATTGAGAATGAAAATTCCTTCAGAGATTTCTAAGATTAGTGCGTACAAACAGACACTCGGGCGGTGTTTTTTATATTATGTAGTTAAAGTTAGGTTAGTGTCCGCTTTACATTGTACCAGAAACATTTTTATTTGTAGATAAATAAATACGTTTACGTGATCTTATTGAAAGTATCTGCAAATGCCTTAAATGAATACGGTCGTTATTATACAAACTTGCCTTTTACTATTGCGTAACTCAAAATCATTGTTTTAATTATTTAAATTCAACAGTATTTCTTTAATAACTTGGGGGCCTTATATGAATTAATTAAATGTGTGTTAAACGAACTTAAATATATAGTTTTGTACATTGAAGACTGTGTTCGGGTTGTTTTGTGATAACATAGAATCAAAATGGCGATGGATACGTTAGCTGTTGAAATACCGGATTTGCCTTCACATGCTGAACCAAAAACTGAGGAGACTGCCGAGGAAAAGTAAGCATATTATTCCATTATTATAAATACAATAAAATATATAATTTGTGAAAATTTTCGTATATAATAGTGATATAACTAGATCTGCCTTATTCTAATATATAAAATGAATGTTTATTTGTTTGTTCTGCATTCGTTTCGGAACTAAAAAAATGCAATTTGTAAATTTCTTTCCCCTTTTATCGGGGATGATTTTAGTTTTTTTTTTTATTAATATATATCTCGTGTAAAAGACTCCATGGGAAGGTTCGCACACGAAGTTGCATTTATATATAATTATAGCTTATAATATATACAGTTATGTGATAATATGATTAACGTTACAAGCTAAAGTATAGTATTTCCTGAATAATCCGAGTCACGGTCGGTTTTGTTTATAACAACTCGTGTGTTAATAATTGCAACTAGATATTATTACATGCAGTGAGTGAAGTGTTCTTTTATGCGTTTAGTTAGGTACTATCAACAAAGTCGACGCTGGAACACTTTAGAAAATAATTGTGTGATATTTTCCTTGACATTTCACACGGTGACGTCATTAATTTGAAACTCAAAGAAAGGAAGCTCATAGGAGAATACTTAAAAAGTACTGAAGGTTGAAGGAATAATATTTTTCCTCACTAATGCGTAAATAATGTAGTTTTTCATTTTTATTATATTGTTAAATAATTGAACGTTGATTATTCGTAATTATGTTACGATAATGTGCCTCTGGTACTACGATTTATTGTTGCGAATGACCTAGAAATAAATATAGATATTAAGGACTAGTTTATACATATATTTTTATATAGTAACACGGCATTTGAGTTTGGTCATATAGCTAGAGTGCAGGTAGTAGTCGCCTCCGCTATGCCGGCTTGAGGAGGTGAATTTACACCATCCAGGTTGACAGTACACATTTCTCTCGTTGTACTTGGCTCAACTGATCCCGAAATGTGATTTATTCATTAATGTCTATATTATATCGCAGCCACTAAGCTATCAAAGTACTTATGAACATAGTTACATTGTACGGGTTAGAATTTAGCGAGATTCGTAGACGGGTCCCATCGATCGTGAGTTCACGCTTTCTACTACTAAACCACGCCTGCTATAATTGTCAAAAGTACAAAGACCTTATCAATGAAGTTGAAAGCTTTTGAAATTAACTTGACTTTTACATTTACAAATTCAAAAATAGTCCAGTCTTCTTTTTTTTGTTTTGAGTATTTTTTCATAAAGATCGCTTCAATGACGTCACGTGCGTCGTAGTTTGACGTAAGTTACGCGTTTCAGTAGTATCCTCACTGAAACGAACGCCCGAAATAGCGCTCGTACATGTAGCACAATCGTCGATTCGTGTACTATTTTTGTAATGGTTTTAATAATTATAAGCACTGACCTAAGTATTGCCATAATAGATGATTTGTTTTATTTATAATCTATACTATAATAAAGCTAAAAGGTTTGTTTGTATGTTTCTTACAATCTTATGAAATTCTAATACGATTATTGAAAGTATTTTTAATTTTTTTTTTTATTGTAGTTCAGCTCTCCGTCCAGTGTAAAGCTAGAGTACGGTCTATGAATGGAAACAACTGCTACTACAGAGAAATCTCTGCGGCGGCAATCGCCTCTGCTATGAGGAGACATGCGCCATCTAGAGTGACAGTGCACACTCATCTCGCTATACCTGGCTTGCTTATTAACGTGGCTGAAAACGTGCAACGTGCGAAGTTGCGGACGATAGCTAATAAAGTGAGAGTGGTTGGCGGACTGATTATGGTTATTAGCCCAGTCTGCCATCCTGGGGTAGTACTACCATTTTCTAATGTACCACTCGTGAAATGTGTGTAAAGCGTTTCAGGATAAATTTTTATTTAGTCATGATATAACGAGAGGTGGATGGTGCACATTCGTCTCCTCAAGCCGGCATAGAAGTAACAGTTGTTTCAGTTCATGGACCGCACTCTACCTTAAGATCGGACGGAGTGTTGTCACATGCCAAGCTACAATAAATAAAACAGAAATACTTAATTTTATCGGTGTTATTATACCTTTGTATTGTCCTTGTCCTGATACCCATAGCGTCGGGTAATTAGGTATCCTAGTATAGGGTCAGGGTTGTATGTATTTAATAGTGTTTATTTATTTAAAAAAAAAAACCTTTGACGTCATTTGTGTTTGGGAAAGTTTATTACAGAATATCAGGTCAAGTCTAATCGCCCTTGGCCTAATATACGTAGCCACCGATTCTATTCAAAGAACTAAAATATCTTCCGACCGTCAATCTTTATTATGTACATTCAATTTTTTTTTATAGTAGCTCGGCATGTGACAACACTTCGCCTGATGTAAAGCTAGAGTGCGGTCCATGAATGGAAACAACTGCTACCACAGAGAAACCTGTGCAGGCAGCAGTCGCCTCCACTATGCCGGCTTGAGGAGACGAGCATGTACCATCTATTGACAGTGCACACTCCTCCAAAGTAACCGATTATAACGAGATGAGCCCTGTAAACCTGGGGCTAACGTAACGTGATCGAATCGAAAACTAAATGTTGGAATTTGACGTTTTCTTATCACTTAGGTGACAGACGACCTTCCCAGCCACGTCTGTCCTCCTTCCTACAACAGAGCCGACATAGCGAAGGCGACTGCCGTCTGCGGATTTCCCTCTCTAACAGCAGTCATCTCCGTTCATGGATCGCACTCTAGCTGAACATAGACGTGCTAAAAAAAAGTACATTCGTCTCTTCAAGTCAGCATATAGGAGGCGACTGCTATCTGCTATATCTCCCTGTGGTAGCAGTTGTGCACAGCACTCTAACATCAAGCGAAGTTTGGCCATATGCTGAGCTACTATAAAAAAAAAACTTTTAATGTTTCCCTTTGTCAAATGTGAAAATAAACATGCTACGATACGAGTATATATAAACATTAGAAATACGCTATGACGTCACTTCCTGTTGGTGTAGCCATTTCATTCATGATTCTTATTAAAAATGTATAGTATTATAACTATGTATATATCTATATCTGTTGCTAAGATATAAATAATGTGCTCTGACATTTGGTAAAACACATACGTCACACTGTATTGGTTATCTTATATACAGGGGGTGTCCAAAAATGTGACTATTCAGGGGAAAACTTGATATAGGGAGCAGCCAATTCCTCAACAAACGTCAATATTGTTAGTAGCTGTTGTTAAGCTAGAGTGCGGCCCGTGAACAAACTCATCTACTTCTGCATCTACCTAACCTACCCTGCTATCTCTGTGCTGACATGTAACGAAATGCAACCTACATCACAAGTGTTAGGCCATGACAGACTGGGCTATAAACTTTCGAAACCCGTGAAGTAACCTTGTCGCCTTTCGGGAGCAGTTTGAAAGTAGCCAGGTATAACGAGAGGAGTGTGTCAATCTGGATGATGCATATTCGTCCCCTCGAGCCGGCATGAACGGAGGCCTGTAGAGATTTTTCTATAGTAGCAGTTCTTTTGGTGCATGGACCGCACTCTAGCTTTATTTACATCAGGCTATCACCACTTTGCGTACCACTGCATTAACTATAGTCGGATTTATGATTAGATAGATAAATTTGACATCTCGAAACATATACAACTCGCCTCCATAATGTTGCCAGGTTAGAAGTAAAGCGTTGTGACACGAATACTTTAATTGATTAATTGAATTGTCTTAAAATGGCATTTCTATTAGTAATAGCAAATCTACCTATTTTATAATTATTCCGACAATAAATATGTTAATAATAATAAAAAAATTCTTAAAAACTCAGGAGTTTAATATTAAAGAATGCATTTCGCATTAATGCATACGAGTACTTCTACCGAAAGCATAAAACGACGAAAAAAGGACCACGTGCACTATGCGTTTCTGTTACAATATAAAATATGTTATTTATTGTTACTTAACGATATTATTAATGGAAGTAATTTTGTGACACAAGCTGTTTCAAAGTGTGCGTCGTGGTTCCTCAATTCTTGACGTTGAACATTAACGGGAACTATTACGTTTCCGTGATCAAATTCAAGGAAAGCTGTCAACGCGTATGTCTGTTTAACCAAAAGTCACGGTTAAACAATTCGACATACACATTACACATACAAAAGGTTATGTAAATAATATATCGTGTTTATTGCGCGGAATTCACGAGCAGATTCTCTCCAAGGATGTTCCCGTGTTTCCTGCAAACGCCCCCGTACTCGAAACTTTAAATAAACTGAGTTATTTGCACTAAAAGGCCGTTCCATTCATGGGTTTCACGTGTTTAGTTCGCTATTCGAGTGGGGTGAGTAGTATTACTCGAAATAGTCGATGTCTACAATTGAACCGTGTTTTAGCATCAACATTCCCTGAGGCGTGCCGGAACGTCGATGGCGTACTGGCCCTCATGCAGGAGATAGGATGGCTTGTATAAGTACGGCAAGACGCACCAGGGACCCCCATAGTGGGTCTGCGTGCGGAAACCAGCCCGGAAAATCAAGAATCAAAACTCAAGTTAGTCCGTGAACGACGATATGTCGGTTATCGGATGATTTTGATCGATATCGGTGACCTTTGTCTAGCGATAAATAGACACAAAAATAAAGATTGTCGAAGAGCGACGACGTAAAATGAACGATTAATTATAATCGGTCGTTGTGAACAAATCCGTCGGCTGTAGGACCTGTACCGCGGACGAACATTTGCTGCATTTACCGTCAAATCGTTCCGACATAAATCGGTTGTCATTATCGGACGTTGTGGACAATCTTACTTTATTCAGAACACTTCATTGTGGCGACACGATCGAAGACAATTCTTTTTTTTTTTTTTCAACAAGTAGGCTGATTCTCTGCACTTTTGTACGTCAACATTTACAATAAAATATTTAAAACATTTATAAATAATATCAAAAACAATAACAAAATAATAGTAGCTGCTGTAAAGAGGCATTGTCAACTTATAAATAATAAAATAATTATTATGTCAATAATAATAACAACAATAACAACTACTTCCATGGACTAGTATCAGCCACGTATTCCTCAATTCCCCGTCTAAGTTGACAATGTACACTCCCCTCGCAGCTACTTCCACTAAGTCAATAGATGGTATTATCACTCTTAAAAATACCTAAAATGTATGTATTGTTTACGAAACCCAATATTTTGGTTCCTAGAAAAATGATGAAAGCCAAACAACGCAATTCAATGGCCTTTATCCGACCATCGAGTATTACTGAAAAAATAAACTTACGTTACGCGAATTAATCGTAGGTTGTTTTTTTTTTGTTCATACATTAGTATTGTATAAATAGAAACGCTCCTCGATATGAATGTTATTAGAGTTTTAAATGTGTAAACAATTTTTTTGTTTGAGTTTATGGTTTGTGAAATTAAACAGACTTCGCTTTTAATGTTAGATTTTATCTTTGTTTATTTATTAAGAGGTATTAGGGTCATACAGTGAAGTTTAAAACTTTTTTAAGTTTGCTGGGTACATAAGTGGACATGACACTGTCTAGTTCAGTTTGTTGTTGAGCCAGCATAGCGGAGGTGACAAGTTAATTTAAGTGAACATAATTAATTAAGATAAATAATGCATTTATTATTCTGTTTACAATATACTATTAGTTAGGTACCATTTTCTCTGCGGTGTAATAAAAATGTTTCGGTAATAAATTAATGCGAAAATAAACGTTGCGATTTAGAATTGCGCGGGCGTCTAATATTTGTTAGATATTGTGCGCGCTGCGCTAGAGTGCGGTTCACAGATAAATGTCTTCAGACGGCAGACGCCTTCACTGTTACGACTCGAGGAGACGAATTTGCACCATTAATTTATATGACACTCGTCTACTTCCAAGTTGATCCCAAAACACGATTATCACTTCACGGGTGTGACACTTGAAAGTGGTTGGCGGCAGACTGGGCTCTGTGATCTGACTGACCAATCAGGAAGGTCTTCTTGGGACCTTTTCTGACACTTTTAAGCGGCCGTGGTCTAGCGGTAAGACGCGTGAACTCACGATCGATAAGACCCGTGTTCGAACCTCGCTAAAGACCGGTACCAATGTAACTTTGTTATATGTACTTTGGTCGCTTAGTGCCTATAGACACTATTAAAGAGTGGTAGGCAGACTGATGATGGTTATTTTTCCAGTCTGCCGTGTTGGGATAGTATCACCACTTTAGAATGTAACACCCGTGAAGTTACCTTGTCGCGTTTCGGGAATAGTTTGAAAGTAGCCAGGTATAACGAGAGGAGTGTGCTCTGTCAATCTAGATGGTACATTAATATTTTAATGAAATATATATTTAAGATGTTTTTTCTTATATTCTCAGATACGAGAGGCTGTTGCGTCGGGCTCACACAGAAGATTTAGGCGAGGTGTCCGGCATTGGGTGTTTGTATCAGAGCGGTGTTGACAGACTCGGTCGGCCGGTCGTCGTCTTCATTGGAAAGTGGTTCCCTATTAGTGATATTGATCTTGATAAGGTAACTTACTCCATATATTTAAATCTAGTCTCATCTTAAATAGGACGGGCGGGGAAGGGGAAAGTCGGGGTGAGAGGAGTATATGCTCACTGAGGCGTGTTTATATTTGACGCTGTCATGGCGTAAAGTGAGAATTCTCCACTTCATCCGATTTTTTTTTACCTCGGCGGTCATAATAATATTTTCCGATTGGTAGAGGTCTCTTGCCAAGTTACTATAAAAAGTTACTTGAGGTTTACGACCTATCTAAAAAAATTACTCTCTTGAACCTAAACTATCCGTAATGTTGTAATGTAAACCGCTCTAGATGGTGCATACTCGTCTCCTCAGGCCGGCATAGCGGAGGCGACTGCTGCTGGTAGATATTTGTCTGTAGTAGCAGTCGTTTCCACACATGGACCGCACTCTAGAAACGAATCCTTCACTTTTTTTTTTTATTGTAGCTCGGCATATGACAACACTTCGCTTTATGTTAGACTAGAGTGCGGTCCATGAACGGAAACAACTGCTACAACAGTTAAATTTCTACAGGCGATGCCTACACCATCCGGATTGACAGTGCACACTCCTCTCGTATCTGGCTACTTCCAAACTGATCTAGAAACGTGAGATCACTCCACAGACGTTACACAGGACGGCAGACTGGGCTAATGACCGACATCAGTCTGCCTACTACGCTTAACTTGAAACTTCTTTTACAATTTTTTATTTTATTAAAACATGCTGTAAGGTTATTATATGTGTTTTTCACGTTTGTTTCAGGCGTTATTGTACCTGATAAAATTGTTGGACCCCATCGTTCGTGGTGACTATGTGATAGCTTACTTCCATACACTTGCCTCCTCATCCAACCATCCACCTTTTGCATGGCTCAAGGAGGTATACACTGTGCTTCCATACAAGTATGTACTTATTTTAATTTATATACATTTCCGTAAAATATATATTCTTGACATTTTAAATTATTTGAAATTACGTCAGTTTTTTTTATCTACGGGCAGCAGTCGCCTCCGCTATGCCGGCCTGAGGAAACGAGTGTGCACCATCCAAATTGGCGGTGCACGCTCCTTGCTATATCTGGCCACTTTCACACTTCACATTCGAAAGTGGTGGTACTACCCCAGGATGGCAGTCTGGGCTAATAACCATCATCAGTCTGCCTACCACTCTTTAATGCGACCAAAGTACATATAACAAAGTTACATTGGTACCGGTCAGAATTAGCGAGGTTCGAACACGGGTCTCATAGATTGCGAGTTCGCGCGTCTCACCACTACACCTCGGTCGCTATATTTAAAATGTAACTGATTCTTGTAATATTTTCTCTTTTTATCTAGTAATAATTAATTTCGTTTCAGATATAAGAAGAATCTAAAAGCGTTTTATATTGTACACCCCACGTTTTGGACTAAGGTGAGTCTTATATTCAAAGGTGGTAGGCCTGATGGGTTGTCTGCCAAGCCTGCCGTCCTGGCATAGTCACGAGTGAAGTCGCCTTTCGCATCGGATTGGAAGTAGCTAGATGTAATGAGGGAAATGTGGCTTGTTAGTGGAATTTGCTCAACACCGGGCTGTGTAGTAACTTTCTAGATACAATAAAAATGTACTGTCGAGGAAAAGTGACGTTAACCACCTATCCGAAAAAAATTACGACTTATTTCTAAAATTTTTCCTCTTTTGGAATTACTTGCGAACGTTAATTTACCCTTGATAAAGTTAGTTACCTACAAAGGATAATGTCCATTTCCGGGCCCACTTGTATATTTAATAGTTTGTTAACTAAACATTATTGTGAAATTTTTCACTAATTTACTTCAGTTATATGATGACATCGTTTACCAATCAATAGACAATGTTTAATTACATTAACTACAGATATCATCAATTATTAAAGCTTTTAATATAATAATAACCTCAAATATTGCATCAGAAAACGTTAAATTACACAATAACAAATATTTGTCCAGTCTGCCGTCCTGAGATAGTACCACCACTTTCGAATGTAACACCCGTGAGTAGAGTGACCTTGTCGCTTTTCGGGAATAAGATGGTACATGCTCGTCTCCTCAAGCCGGCGTGGAGGCGACTGCTGCCCGCGCAGGTTGCTCTGTAGTAGCAGTTGTTTCCATTCATGGGCCACACTCTAGCTTTTTACATCAGGCGGAGTGTTGTCACATGCCGAGCTACAATAAAAAAAAAAAGAATTGGCCTCTCGTTAATTGCTTATCAGCCAATGGGGTGGAGGAATTAAACGATTTATGGTCACTATATTGTTATATATTGTGTGCGTAGATGATGACGTGGTGGTTCACGACGTTCATGGCGCCAGCGATAAAGGCCAAAGTGCAGAGTCTGCCTGGAGTGGAGTACCTCTACTCGGTGATGCCGCGAGACCAACTAGAGTTACCCGCTTTTGTTACTGAATACGATATGACGGTACGTTTTATTATATTATTGTGGTCAATCAAGTAAACTAACGAATTGATTTTTTTTTTCATTTTATTGCCCCTGTCTTCGCTTCCATTATTTATCGCATTAATCTCGCCATTGTGCAAAATTTATTTTGTACAACAATAAAGAATTATTATTATTAATTGAAATAGTTTTAAAAAATCTTTGTAATTAATTATTTTGATAATAGGAATTGATTTATTAGATTTTTAACAAGCCTCTTTAAATCTGAAGCATGTGAAAAAATATCGCTATATGGCTACAGAGATAATTTGTTTTAAACCTGTCTTTAAAAAAACTTGTTGTTTTTTTTCAGATAAATGGTCTCCATTACTTCCAGCCGGACACAAATAATACGTAAATAGTATCTGACTACACCTATCATTGTTAGTATTAAGTACTCTCAACTGCTTATGTCATTATAGTGTAAAATTAACCTTTATTGTAATAGAAATAAGGTTTTATTTTGAACGTTTGTGATTTTTCAAAGTCAAGTCCACATATTTTATGCCAAATAGTGACGAAAATATTGAAGAAATATAATTACAAAATGAACTTAGTTTTTAACTGCTTGTTTAAAACTCAAAGAATACATTTCATAATTCCCGTTTTATAAAAAAAAATATAAAATAATAATAATAAAATAAAAAGAAAATTAGGTGATATTGTTAAAGTTGTTATAGATGCATTTAGATGTACTATCGAGGAAATAGGCGCTTTACCATTTCACTCCAAACAAAATATTGTAATTTCATAAACGCTTCGTAATATATACCCTTCGATTCGATTTACGTTTATTTTTAAAATATTGTTCTGTAAATAGAGTAGCGTTTTTTTTTATTTTTCATGTAGGCTTGAAAACGAAATGAAATAAAAAGTAAATTCTATTACACTGACGTAACAGTTGCCACGCTCTTAGTGACTATTTTGTAGACATTCATAGTAATGCATAGGTGGGTAAGCAATTATTTCCTCGACAGTACCACATTTTTATAGTAAGTATATTTTTGTATTGTTAATAGTTTATATTATATGAGTTTGTGTGTTTGGATAGAATCAAAGTAATGCGATAATATAAATGCAATAAATAATTAAATAAATAAAAAATCCAATGTTTTTTTAATTAAATTTAGAATGAAGGCAATTTGCAATATTTTGAGTGCTATGAAGTTGAAAACCATTTAGGCCAAATTATTTTCTTATTAATTAAGAGCTTATAAATTGTACTTATTATTGTTTAATGTAGAATTAAAGATATTAAATTTTGACCAAAATCGATAGTTTTATACAATATTTTTGTTGTAGTGTAACCCACTGCCACTTTTTACGTTTTTTGCAAAATTTATAATATTGTACTTTATTTCAAAAAGTTTTAGATGTCCCTGTTTTAAATGAAACAGTATATTTTATAATTTTAGTAAATATTTAATGAGAAAATAAATGTTTACGTTAAAAGTAAAATAGTGTATTTCGGGTTGCTTATTTTATCGTGATTAATAAATGGCAATATATTATGTTACTAGTGATAAATAAACAGCTATTGATTGTTGTTGTAAATAAACGTTGCTGTGTTTGTATAAATAAATAAATGAACCCGAGTACCTAAGTAATTGACGTAGAAAACAATTTTAAAATAATGTTAATTAAATAATAATGTAAGTTTGTAAAATAATGTTGTTAATTTGTGTGAATTTGTTGAACGACGATTTTTCACAAAATGATAATATTGTAATTGCGTTTTAACATTGAGCGTATTTTGTCCGCACGTCAGATGTCATAATGAGTGACTGCGAATTGGTACACGCGTGGATTTGTTCCGCGTATAATACGAATGTAAAAGTTCATTAATACTGAGCCTAAAGTCACAAAGCCATTCGACAGTTCTCCCTTGATCGAATCGACAACAAAATTTATGGGATTTGACGTTTCCTTATCACCTAGGCGACATTGAAACGTCAAATCCCTTATAGTGACTTTAGCCCCTGTTGTGTATAGTGGTGTCACTTTATTATTTGTGTTGGTAACACCTTTACGAAACGTCAATTAGAATCAACCCCCTCTTTGGTTTATTATTGTCTCTGGTTAAGGATTGAAGAATGGTTACACAAGCGGACAAGAATAAGCATACTAGCATACGCTCAATGTGTGCGTTTTAAAATAGTTGTTAATTCGAGTTATATAGCTCATATTAATGGCCTTTGATGTGATGTTTTTTTTTTTTGTTTATGTATGTTGACAATTACCAATTGTTTGTCGCCGTTTAAGATACACTTGTTGTGACGCATAGGACACGAGTGAGATGACATGTCGGTTAGTCCTGTGGTATTATTGTGATCGGCTAAATTATTGGTTATATTTAATATTTTATTGATATTTAACACGAAATAAAATTATTAATTTACTAAACTGTAGTTTTGATTTTTAAAGAATTCAAATCCCATACGGTTGGCATCAATTTTTACAGCGCCCCCTAGCGGTTCGGCTTCTACGGTACTATTATAGATGGATTCTACACTGAAAACTCAACGAACTCAACTACTTTGCTTGCTCTTCGCATGTTTGTTTTTCGTCAGAGCTGTGGAGGAATCTGGTGCAAAATTGATGAAGTTCACTGATTTTGGATTCGCCAGGGAAACCTTTTTACTGGGCATTGAAGCCTATATTTGCCTATATTATAGTTAAATATGGATAATACTCCATATATAGCATAGAACTAGTGATAAACCAACTGGATACACGCAGCCCCCTAGATTGTGTTGTGAACAAAATCGTTTTGTAAATAAAACACAAACTATGTTTAATATATTTTATTGATTATTAAACCCTTAACCAAAAATCATTGAAAATATCTACATTTAAATGCTTCTAAAACAAGACATGTACATTATGTTTTATTTATTATAAAATGTAAATTACGTTAATATTTATAATAATATACTGACATAACAACATAAATTATATCTTCGTCATTTATATATTTAAAAAAAAAATTAATTTGGTCCTATCAAATGCAAACTACAAGACAATGTTGCGGGTCACCACTCACTAAATATTGAACACAATTCATATAAAAATGAATCACAAACTTCAAAAATTGTCTTCGACTCAACTAACTACACTGTCCACTACATTCTAATTTGATTATATGCACACATTAATGACGAAAAGAGACATCAAAAATACTCTGCGACCATATTTTTAATTCATTAAACATCAATATTAAAAAGAAATATTCGATAATATTATATTTATTATTATTAGGAATTAATTTAAACATAAACAATGAGTTTGAGCTATTTGGCGAGTAATACCGACCCGACTCACTCGCCAAAGTACACCTACTGAAAATAGTGACATGTATTTCAACGGCTACTCTTGTGGCGACTGGTTATAGACACGTATATCTACAAAAAAAAAGTAACAAAATAATAGTAGTCTGGTACGTGACCACAGTCCGCTAGAATGCGAACCATTTTGGTCGCCACCACTATGCCGGCTCAAAAAGGCAAATATGCAGTAGCGTCCTCTCAATAAACCCCGGGACAACAAACCATCATAAATCCGCCTACCACTCTTTAAAAACGATATTTTTTAAATATACGCGTCTATGACGAGACGCCCTATATGGATAGTCGACTTTACATGACAATCTCAGTGCCGGTAACTGTTTCTAAGAAACATCGAACCTACTGTGTTAATAAGTGTAAATACATCTATCTATTATACATGAAAATATTTTAAAATAGAAATACAAAGCGCACGTACTCGTTTATTTGCGTGTATCACATTATAAACCATATGTGCGTTAATGAAGGCTTGTATTAAACAAACAACAGAATAATAATAACGTCCACAAACTCGATGTTAAGCTATCTACTCGTACTATTCGGGTCGGGTATGAAACCGCAGATTTAAGAGAAGCCCGGATGAAATGCCGCTCAAAATAATCTAACATTAATCTAAATCTAAGCTATCGAAAATATTATAATAATTCATCAATACAACACATAAAACGAATAATAAATTAAAAGTAGACAAAAATAACTGCGCAAATCACACATATTTTATTATAAATTATATTATTTTCAACAGAAGGAATCATCTTTGATAATTCAATTAATTTATAATTATATTAATGCTTCGCTCCAACCTAAAGGTAGATCGTAGTTAAAGGCGTGCGATTGGCCCAACCCAAAGAAAGGCGTATTTTGCCGGGCCCACAGGCACACAAAGGCACACTCCCTAACTCGCTAAAATCAAAATGTTGCCAGGAGCGCTCATCGCTAGCAACCAACCAATATGGGAAACACCACACAAATGGGAAAAATCTCGAAAGTGTTCGCAATACGGAACAGTTAATCTATTTTCTCACGACCTACTTCGTAATATTAAAATAACTGCAATCCATAATAAAGCAAATTCATTTCTCTATGCACTGTTGCGGAAGGCACAGACCTTAGGGTTACCAGTTCAATATGTAATTTAATTAATCTCAACCGGACAACTGTATGTAATTTTTATTAATTTTTGACTGTCCGGTTTACTTTTTATCAACACATCTGGCAACCCTATCATAGGTAGCCAACAAAGTTGTGAGATTACCAAATACGCATCACAACGCTGGGCTACTTTATTATGTAACTTTTTTAAACAAAAATAACACAATGTTTAAAGTATTTATTACGCCATATTCTGATAAGAAAGTAGATATGGATCAAAAGATACGGGTTCGAATCCGCGCTAACTTTTCACGAAATAAGTTTGAACCCGCACTAATAAAGTATAAAAATAATTTTGCGTGTAAATAATACATAATTATATAAATAAAATAACAATAAAAAATATTAAGAATTTAAACTTACTAAAGAGTGAACAATATAATCAATAACATTAAAATGAAAACAGTTCAGACAAATTGCATACAAAATCAGCGTGTGTGCGGTGCGATACGGCCAAGGTCGTCGACCCCACGAGCCGCACTGCGGTAAACACGAGCCCGAGCGTTCTCTACAAAACACACGTGAATTTTAAAACAAAATTCAAGATTATTAATAAACCAATGAGCGAGAAACAGTACGTAAATATTTTATGTATTATTTATACATTATTGTAAGGAAACTTACATAAATAAACGTATTTAAAAAAAAAAGTATGACGTCAAGACAAAACCATTAAATTCACGTCCACGGTCACAACTCACTAAGCGTAGCGTACGCCTTTTTTACGCTCGGGCAGAGGGCAACATTCGTGCAAAAACTATATTTTAAGTTCAAATACTACTCATTTGGCAATTTAGATTTATGTTAAAAGCTGACACTTATTCTAAAATTGATGCATTCTCCGACAATGTACAGCTAAAAACCCACTCGATTAAAATTTATACTTTCCCTATAATTAAGGTATCTAAACAAATGTAATTTAACATTGATAAAGGCCAAAAAATTATATATTTTTAACGAACGGTATTTTCAGTCATTACATGATGTTAACCGTTCGTTATCGTCCATCTTAAGCCGGGACGTTCAGTCTTTCGTGTGATATACTTTATTATCATTCGTGTTGTAATACAAATAGGGATACAAAATGTAGTGTCGCTTTGCTTATTTCATCGCTAGATATGTGACAACTCGATCTATTTTCTAAAAAAAGATTCATCCTAGAAAAAATCGTTTAATTCAACAGTATGAACGTTCGTCACCCCTGTCTGCAGACCCTGCACGCTATAACAGTACATTGTCGTCATCTGAGAATTTAAATTCAATTGATTTACATTTTATTTCATTTACAAAAACACATTTATGTTATGGAAACAACAATTTTCTTACATCTACGTCTCACTTACCACTAACGCTCACCTAAATAACGACATCAACGTCGGACACGAGCCCGGGGGTAGGCAGGAGGTCGCACTAATTGCACAACATATTAAATACATTTTTACTAAAAACATTCATAGACAAAATTGACAATTATTAACCTAACACTACTTCCTTCGCCACCTACATAATATTCCTTCACGACAAATAATATCGCTCGGCAAATAATCTATTTGTCGTACAAAATGGGACAACACTATTGTCGATAGAGGCGACGCATAGTGCGTCAATGTCTCAACTGTCATCGATGACACGAACGTAACCGATATCACATTCTCACGAAAGCCTAATATAACTACCAAGCTCACTTTTATATTTTACATTATTTTAAAAGGAGACAATCATTTCGCCTTACTCCTCGTGCTCTTAGCTACAATTGGCGGCTTGACCGTCTGCTTTTTAGTATTGGCCGCTGGAGATCGTCTCCTTCGTATCCTCGGCGGAGTGTGGGCCATCGTGTGATGCCTGCTCAATAGCGCTTCGGACATGAATAACTCGCCGCAGTCACAGCGATGCTCCGCACAGGTCCCTGAAAACACGACTACCTTAATAATGACAACACACGAAATAACCAACACGAAACAAAACGAAAGACTCACGTTTTTTGGGAAGCCTGGTTGCGGTCGGTTTTTTCTCTACTGTGAGTTTTCTTTGTAAAGTTTCCTTCTTGGGTTCCTTCGGCCGCTTCTCGGGGAACGAGTACTTCACGTTGTCACTCTCGTCAGAAGAACTGGCGGCGACCCGAGCTCGACGAGCGACCGCCGGCTTCACTTTGAGTCGCGGTGATCGCAATATTCGCGGCGAACGAGTCACTCGCAACGGATGTTGTAATGATATCCTGCGCTTCACGTCTTTTCTTTTGGGATTTTCGATCTGCAGAGAGTTACGTTTGTTTGCGCTGACACGTATGAACTCTGTCTTATAATCCGGATTCAACATGTATCTGACATCCTCATCTTCGCTAGTTTCACCCGATTCGATCGCGACACGAGATTTGGACACGAGATCACTAGGATGATCAGTCTTGTCACTATCCTTTTTTGTAGTTGTTTCTTTAAGTCTTTTTACATCTTCTACGACTAATTTGGCCACTTCGCTTTTGTTTTCCGAATAATTTCTCTTCGCCGAAACTTTTTCCATCCTTTTCGCGAGATCCTTATCTTTCGCGAGATATTTATCCTTCGCGGAGTCCTTATTTTTCGCAAGATCCTTACTCTTCGCGGGGTCCTTACTTTTTAGTGGATTCTTATCGTTCACGAGATCCTTACTCTTCGCGTGGTCTTTACGTTTTTGTGGATTCTTATCGTTCGCGAGATCCTTACTCTTCGCGGGGTCCTTACTTTTTCGTGGATTCTTATCGTTCGCGAGATCCTTACTTTTCGCGAGATCCTTACTTTTCGCGAATTCCTTACTTTTCGCGAGATCCGTACTTTTCGCGAGATCCTTACTTTTCGCGTAGTCCTTACTTTTTACTTGATTCTTATCCTTCATGATGTCTTTATTTTTCGCGGTACCCATTTTGTTTTCTGTATCATTATTCTTCTTAGAATCATTTATGATTACATCATTATATTCTGACGCCTCCACCTTCCTCTGTTTAGATGCAATGACAGGTTCCTCGCGACTCGCGCTATCTTCAGATTTTCTTTTTGTCGATAACTTATCATCATTTTTTGTGTTTGTAGGTATGAATGCAGGTGCTATGCGACTCGGTTCGTGTAGTTCTTCTACACCGACTGTTTTTACATTAGTCTTTAAATGAGCAACTGGAATGTCTTCATCCTCGTTTTCATCGGATGATTTCCGCGTAGATCTCTCCTCGATATGTTTAGCCGATCGTTTGACACGTCTTTTTCGTCTACAAAATATCGCGTGCTTGTCAAGGGAAGATTCATTGGGAAACACCATATAGCAGAGTGGACATTCGTGTATTATAGTCGCTAGTGTATTCTTCTTGACAGTTTTATCCAAATGAGTTTCTTTATGTTCGATCAAATGATGGAGTTTTCTGAAAGTTTTGTTACAAATCGAACAACAAGGTGGGTTTTGAAGTTTATTAGAGAATTTGTGTGTCTGTTTATGCTCCACGAAATGATGTAGTTTTCTGAATGATTTATCACAATCTTCACAGTGCAATCTAGTCTTATTAGTTTGTTGACTTGTGCTTTTGCTATTTTCAGTAGATTTCCTCTGTGCTCTTGGACCATGTATTAATCGATGTTGTACCAAATGATGCGCCTTTCTAAATTGCTTGTCACATATTTCGCATACAAGTGACACGTCCGATAATTGTTCTTTAGGCTCATGCAGTAATTTGTGTTTCATAAAATATGATAGCTGCCTAAAGGATTTGCCACATACGTCACACTTGAGATTGTTCAGATCGTACGACGGTTTTCGCTGCTTCTTTGGAGTGCATTCAATAACAATAACTTCATCGTTATGTTTCTCAGTGTTTCTTCCTTCCTTATAAGTTGATTTCACATCCAGCACACTATCCTGATAGCTGATATCGGATCGTGACGATCTCAAGCTCCTCTTACCTTTAGACAAAGATGATTCGCTTCTATTAGGCGATGGACCAGAGCAATGTTGCACGTGTTTGTATACAACTTCTTCTGATCTAAATAACTTATTGCAAATTGGACAAACAATCTTTTCATTAATTTTCCCCATAGTCCAATTTTCTTTAATGAGTCCATCAGCGTTTCCTGTTTCGCTATGGTCCGACAAAGACTTCCTTATAGGACTCTGGATCGGCTCAGCTTTTTTCTGTGGGCTGGGAGATTTATTGATCAAATTTCCTTCCGCCGGCGGATATTTCCTAGGTCGACCTCGTCCACGTTTCAAAATTGGGTTCTGCGAATTCTCGGAATCGTTTCGCTGAATATTAACCAACGACTTCACTACGTCCGGCTGCTTCTCAAGGAGCTCTGCTGCTTTCACTAAACTATCAAGCGTATTGACGGGCGTGTCCTGTTGCGAATACTCATTAGTGGTTTGTAAGTCAATAATTGGTGGTTTCTCAGTGTTGTATGATGATGAACTTTCTATATTTTTGCCTCTTGTTGAAGCAGTGATTTGTTCTTCATTTCGTCCCAGCAAGTACGATTTCTTAGGAACGAGACCTTTCGAAGGTTTCTTTTCATTGTCACCAATTTTATTTTTATCCATATCTTCGGTCTTTCTCTTCTTCTTTACTGTTTCAATCATTAGATCCTTAGGTTCTATCAGTTCTATTTCTGATGTATTAACTGTTGACAATATTTGTTTACGTTTATGAGTGTTCTTAATTCTGTGTGCACCTGAACCTTTTGCATTCTCAGTACCAAACATGAAATCAGAGTCAACTGAATTACAAGAACCTGTAGTGCTCTCCGGGTCCGTCACTTCAGGTTCGGCATTCTCTTGTTTGTTACTGGGGCCAAACTGCTTATTATTGGGGCCTAGCTGTTTGGCTGGGCCAGGTGGTTTGATACCGGAAGCTTGTTGCTTATTAATAGGCGCTCGTATGTTACTATGAGATTGGTCCTTGTTACTATTAATCTCTGGCTTCTTATTAATGATTGGTTCTTGTTTGTTACTGCTAGTTAATTGTTGTCCTTGAACATTTAGATTGTAAGGTACAAAGTCGTTACTACCTTCCAGATATACTACTTTTACGGGTTTATCTTCTATTCTGAGCGCAGGAACGTCGACGTGACGCTTGTCCGTGTGACCGGTATGGTACGATACTTGAAATTGAGACGTAGCATAGTTTTTATCGACTGCTTCGTCTGGCGGCACTGAACTCATGTTCGGATAGTTATGTCTGAATAAGGAATTCCTGCCATAGACTGGATAAAAGGCAGATTTATATATACTAGGAGGTGCCGGTTGCGGCATGTTGTCTGACACG
Source organism: Tinea pellionella (assembly GCA_948150575.1). Classification (NCBI taxonomy): domain Eukaryota; kingdom Metazoa; phylum Arthropoda; class Insecta; order Lepidoptera; family Tineidae; genus Tinea; species Tinea pellionella. The sequence goes on along the minus strand of OX411251.1, from coordinate 8,711,962 downwards.
TAATTAGTCCGAGCGCTGTCGACCACAGTTTTCACAATATTATGTTGTGACGAGTCAAAATTAACTCTTATTTGATCTGTGCAGGTGACAGAATTTCTTCTTGCAAACTTATCAAAATCTCTTTCGGTTATTATTGAAGTTTTCTCCTTACTTCTTGCGCGCTCTTTGTTTATATAAATTTGAGCATTTGCATCAACAGATGATGTTTTTGTATTATTTTGAGTGCTATCCCCCGTAACCGGCTCACACTCCAGTATATCTTCTTCATTCGGATGTACATCGAGCTGTGTCTTTTGTGGTAATTTATCATCATATGATAAAACAGAAGAAATAGTCGAAGGTAATCTGTGTTCAGAGTTTGAGCTGTATGAAGTTATGGTCTGATTATATCTCGAAGACGGTTGCAATCTTTCGACTTGTGGTGGTCCATGTAGCTCGTTCATTTTTTGTTCAATATCGTCCAATAAAGATACTGGAGTTTTGTTCATCGATGCTTTGGAAGGCGGGCACTTTTTCTGAGTCGCGTCCTCTTTCATTTTCTCCGTTACAGCACTATTTTTGTTCAAATCTACATCTTGCCCGTGCTTTAATGACAATGTCTTATCCGTCAACATATCTTCAATGGTTTTATCAATTAAATCTTGATTGACCATCTCAGTTCTTTTACTCATATCTCCCTTAAAATTATTTAATTCAGATGAAGTTGTTTTTACAACAGGCTCGATGTCTGCTGGCGATGAATGTTGTGTTTTCTTGGGGAGAATAACAGATTCACTTTTCAAAGGTTTGCTAACAATTTTCAAATCTCGCTTAGGCATTGTTGTTTTCGAATTCGTAGCCTGTCTAGCACTGCCGATAATTTTAAGCACATCTCTTCTATTTAAATCGTTCGGTTGTTTAATTTGATTGGTTGTGGAGTTAGCATGCGTAACTTTAGTCTCTTTTATTTTATTTAAAAACGCTTGTCGATTAGCTTCAGTCCATTTGCCAAATGGAACTGCAATATTATTATTAATTAAATTAGATTCTCCAATATCGCTCGACTTTAGAGGTTCAGATTTTTTTGTTTCAGCTATAATCTCAACCTTTACATCAATACTTTCAATTGATTCTGTTTTTGGCTCAACTGTAGTTGTCTCTACTCTTCCATCTACAGTTGACTCTTCAGCATTTATACTTTTTGGGTCCACTCCTTTCTCTTTTTTCTCTACTCTTCCATCTACAGTTGACTCTTCAGCATTTATACTTTTTGGGTCCACTCCTTTCTCTTTTTTCTCTACTCTTCCATCTACAGTTGACTCTTCAGCATTTATACTTTTTGGGTCCACTCCTTTCTCTTTTTTCTCTACTCTTCCATCTACAGTTGACTCTTTAGCATTTATACTTTTTGGGTCCACTTCTTTCTCTTTTTTCTCTACTCTTCCATCTACAGTTGACTCTTCAGCATTTATACTTCTTGGGTCCACTCCTTTCTCTTTTTTCTCTACTCTTCCATCTACAGTTGACTCTTCAGCATTTATACTTTTTGGGTCCACTCCTTTCTCTTTTTTCTCTACTCTTCCATCTACAGTTGACTCTTCAGCATTTATGCTTTTTGGGTCCACTCCTTTCTCTTTTTTCTCTACTCTTCCATCTACAGTTGACTCTTTAGCATTTATACTTTTTGGGTCCACTTCTTTCTCTTTTTTCTCTACTCTTCCATCTACAGTTGACTCTCCAGCATTTATACTTTTTGGGTCCACTCCTTTCTCTTTTTTCTGAACATTTGCTTCCACAGTCTCTTTCTTCTCATCTCCTTCAGCTTTAATAGTTTCACTTGAATCTAAACTTTTTGCATTATCCTCCTTCACTGTTGCAACTTCTACAATATCCTTTGTTTGCGTTTCTGTTTCAACTTTGAATGTTACCTTTGGATCTATACTTACAGATGAATCTTTTTCTGACAAATTGGTAGTGTTGGAAGTTTCTATTTTTACTGATTCTAAAAGTGTTTTGCCACTCTTATAAGCATCTTTAGTCTCCTTAATTTTATCCTTTTCTAAAACATTGTCAATTTCCTTAGAACATTCCGCGATCACGCTCTTGTTCGGTGTTTCAGAAGTTTTGGTAACTACTTCTATACCACTTGTAGTTACAGCGTCATCTGGAGCTTTAATATTTTCAGTCTTATTAGATATTTCATCCGGTTTCATGATTTTATTACTACCTTTTGATTGCGAATCAATATTAATGTTATTATTTTGAGTCATAATTTCATTATTTTCGACCGTTTTGTTTGCCTCGTTTGTTACGATTTTATTAACAACCACATCCATATTTACACCTTTAACATTATCTTTTAAAGCATCGATTGGATTTTGTAAATCCTGAGGTATTTTTGAGATATCTACTATATTTGTTGGCTTTACATCGGGAACGTCAGGTATGAATTTATCAGAAGGCCAAACACTCTTTGAAGTGTCTTCTTCTTTAATGGAATCCTTATTATTATCTTTGGTTGCATCTATCTCATCTTTTACCTCACTGACAATAGTGATTGCAGGAGTTTTCGTGACTTTTATGTCTTGATTCACATTCTCACTGAGATATGTGTCACGAGTGGGAGAAATCTCCCTTTTAATTAGTGTTTCCTTATTCTTTTTGTCAGAATTGAGTTCAATAGTTTTCGTCGAAGTGTCAGGCAATTTATTTGTATGTAACTGTAAATCCACCATAGTCTTTGTTAATGGTACTCCTTCCTTATTGGGGGTAGAATGAAAACTCATCGGGGTGTAACTGCCGATTATTGGTGACTTTCTGGATTCCAATCCGAATTTCATTAGCCTCTCGGTCTTTATTTCTAATTCATTTTCAGTGGAAATTTCCTTTTTTACAGGAGTGGGAATTTTATTGACTTCCATTTTACTACAAGTAGCAACCTCGCTCGTCATTGGCGGATTTAAAGTGTTTTCGCAGTTGCTTTTTTCTTTTTCAGGCTATGAAAATAATAAAGATAAAGTTATTATAAAGCGGTAAGTAAACACAACGACTCAATTTGCCTGTAGTATATTTACTAGATTTAGTAAATATATTTGTCAATGATATTTTTTGAATTATCTATTTTATTTCTTTATTTACTTGTGACAATTTTATTTTTCACAACAAATGTGACACCCCGCTAGGGCATAATAAAACTAAAATTAAAATTTCATTCATAAATTAATTAGGAAATAATTATAACAATAAAAAAAATGTATTGACGTATGATTATATTTGTTATACTTAGTAACGCTGGTCACTTACAACTACTGCAAAGTTTATCACACAAAACATTACCTCATAATAACATAAAATAACAATAAACTAAAGATTACAACAGCCAGCTATAACTTAGTAATATTTAAGTTTTTAAAAAACTAAACTAAGCCTACACTAAGCTATATCATTAGCTCTGGCACCGATTTAGAGAAGAGTTTCGAAGCCGCAACTTTTCAAAAACTTACCACTAATACATAGCGCAGCGCATAACAAAACCTCTATTGTATTATTTTATTGCAGCTCGGCATGTGACAGCACTCCGTCCGATGTTAAGCTAGAGTGCGGCCCATGAACGGAAACAACTGCTACCACAGATAAATTTCTATAGGCAGCAGTCGCCTCCGCTATGCCGGTGTGTAGGTATTAAATTACTCCAAAATTCCGACTACCTCGATTATGCGCGGGCGTGGTCCAGCGGCAGAAGGCATGAACACAAAATCGATAAGATCCTATAACTATTGTAAGCATAAAAAAATAAATTAAAATCTTACATAATCAACATTGTCACTGAAGAGTTCTTCGTACACTTCTAGATTCCCCTCAGCGTTCTCCCTGCAATAAAGAAATTATATTTAATATTGAAGACTAGGGCTCTCAACAGGTCTCAGGAATCAAAGGGACGCAGGCACACACATAAACGTTAAATAAAAAGATACAATTTTAAAAAAAAGTTATATCACACAAGTTCCCTAACACAAAAATTATCATGAACTATTTTTAATTAACAAATACTTGGTTTAAGTGTGCGTCTGTGCCAAAACGAAAACTGGGAACCCTTTTGTTAAAAATGACGTTAAAATACCGTGTGGAATTTCCACGAGATGACCAGTGACATTCCGAGCTCATTTACTTATCTGGGAAATTACTTAGCTGCCAATGACAACTTGAAGCACTCTGAAACCCTCTGTCAACAGTGCGCCAAGGATGGGATCACTTGTACGAATAACAAAAAATACAGTAATATAAAAAAAGAAAACATGTAGAAGAAATAATTATTTGTTAATAATGTAATGTAAATCAGCATAGTTACAAGCACCCCAAAACCAATGCGCATGCAGAAATTAACAAAGCAATCAAAACAAAGCGGCACAAGCATTGTGTTCAATGTGACCTACATAATATAAATTAAATAAACATAATTAATGTTCGATATTTTTCCATTAGTATGACATTTTTTTTTTTGTTGTTCTTTATATTATATTACCAATTAACAACTGAACTCTTTTTACAATAGATTTGTGGTCTTCTCAATAGAGACAATGTAAGAGAGCCTCACTACTTACAATGTTTCGATTTGTAGATAATCATATTACAAAAAAAAAACATTTGCTATCTACGCATTTCTTCATAAGTAAAACATGACCAAATTACATTTAATTCCGTCTATAATAAATTACGAACTTGGCAAAAAAAATATTGTCAACTAAATTTTTTCTAATCATCTACTACATACGTATTATAAGAAATAAATTATACATAAATACATGAAGAAGACAGATAAACTTACTTATATAAAATATAATTAATAAAAAATATAGTTAATTATTTCGTGCGCTTTCCCAGAATTAGCAACATCAGAATAGATATTTAATAAAAAGTAAACAAACAAACGCTTTTGATAAGATAAAACGCTTCTTGTCATTTATTTTCTGACACAACATACTTATAATACTACCAAAATAGTGTTACATTGATTTGCGTTTTGATAAATTTAATCAATATTAGGAACGGTGGCGGCGCTAAGCCCCTCGCGCCTGAGGTGGCCTCGCAATAAAGATTAACAAGATAGCAATCTGAATTAATAGCAGCAATGTAATTTAGATATCGCCAACGTTTAGGTTTGGTCTAGCGCCGCCACTGATTAACTTAATTAGTGTAGTAGATTAACTTAATCAGTGGCGGCGCTAGACCAAACCTAAACGTTGGCGACATCTAAATTACATTGCTGCTATTAATTCAGATTGCTATCTTGTTAATCTTTATTGCGAGGCCACCTCAGGCGCGAGAAGCTTCTTCTTCTACTTCTTAGTAAACCATCATCAGTCTACCTACCAATCTTTAATGTTAATCCAAAATAAAATTATCAACATTTTTCGCGCCAAACAACTTAAAGTAACCATAAAATCTGATAACAATTAAAATTGAGAGTTTTCTTTCTGGATTCAATTTCATAGGTATCCGGACTCCACCCAAAATTACTTGTCATTCTTGTCAACCTCTAAATCAGATATTACATACAGAGATATAAAAATTGTATTTAGGTGAGCAACCTCTTCTATGATGATGCTTAAATGGACCTCTATTAGTGTGAACACCTGGTGAATAGTTGCTAATACTAGTGTTACTTCATCTTCCAAAATATTCACAGAAATACGAAGCAAAAAATTTAGATAAAAAAGATGTCTAATTTAATAAATAGACAGATAACACGCTAATAAACAATTTACCTAAATACAATATTATAATAATAATAGATAATAGAATAATTAATATTTATATTTTTTATACCATTACCCAAAAACATAAACAATAAATACATACAGAAATAATGCAGACAAAATAATTCAAAAAAACATCTATCTAATGAGATAAATATTTGATCATGAAGTCATCGTTGTTCCACTAAGAATCCAATATGCAACCATAAAGTGTAACATCCTTGAAGTCACATTTCGGATTTAAAGTAACCAGTACCTAAAGCCAATCACTTGAGCAAATCGACAACAAAATATATAGAAATTTATTTCATTGCACTGTAGACATCTCCGCTCACACCAACAAAGGTTAGCTGGTAGACAATGCCAAAGGCATTAAGCTCGCCTATGTACAATTTAACATGTGCAATAAAGTGTTTTTTTATTTATTTTATTTATAGAATTTGACGTTACACTGTCACCTAAATGATAACGAAATTTCGAATCCCACATTTTTTTTTGTTTATTATAGCTCGGCATGTGATAACACTCCGCCTGATGTAAAGCTAGAGTACGGTCCATGAATGGAAATAACTGCTACTACAGAGAAACCTGTGCGGGTAGCAGCCGCCTCCACTAAGCCGGCTTGAGGAGACGAGCATGTACCATCTTAGATTGACAGTGCACACTCCTCTCGTTATACCTGGCTACTTTCAAACTATTCCCGAAACGAGACAAAGTCACTTCACGGGTGTTACATTCGAAAGTGGTGGTACTACCCCAGGACAAATGACCATCATCAGTCTGCCTACCACTCTTTAATGCGACCGAAGTACATATAACAAAGTTACATTGGTACCCGGTCATAATTAGCGAGGTTCGAACACGGGTCTCATCGATCGTGAGTTCACGCATCTTACCGCTAGACCACGGCCGCTCTGTGGTATATTTTGATCTCGATTCAATCAAGTGACAACTATCGATTGGTTTTTGACTTTAGCCCCAGGTAAATGTGCCCTGTCAATAGATAGTGCACATTCGTCTCCTCAAGATGGCATATCAATCCATCAAATAGAGTATGGTCATAGGTAAAAAAGCAATGACAATAGATAACCTCTACCCATTTCAATGATATATAAACTAATAACCACCACTTCTACATAAAATCCATTAAAACTCGGAAGAAAATGACACATAACCAAGACAAATTTCTCAAAATTTGCAATTCAAGCAAATATTAATCAATCAAAAATACATGATGCATTCGATTTTTATATGTTTAAATACATAAACTTACCGCACTTTAAGAAATTTAAACGATGGTTCTGTTCCTTCCACTTTAACGGCGGCTAATTCATCCGAATCATCCTCAATGCGTCTATATAGATATATGCCATTTCCTATATCTATAGCATTAACATTAACTCCGTCAATCATAAGAATGACCTCCGGTTCACGCTGAACTGCAGATTGTTCCTGAATCAGTTCAGCAATGCTTTTGTCGCGTTCTTCTCCTGTATCCTCTGCGTCTTCTTGCATCTTATCATCAATGACGAGATCATATCCATCGCATGAAGTGTCATCGAGAATATCGACACCTCCGGGTGATGCTTTGATCTGTTTGTCCAATTTAAAGTCATCGCAAGGTTTATTTGAAGTGTCTGCGATGCTAACTGAGGAGACATTCTCGTCTGTAGACTCAGCCTCCGATAGTGAAAAAAATTTGGAGTTGTCTTCGGCGGTGACGTACGCCGGCGACGCCGTGGAATCGAAGGTCGAGTCAGCAGAGACATCTGCCTGCCCTCGCAGATGGCTCACTCTATCCATAACACTTCCACATTAGAGCTAAAATAAGTACAAATATTCTACTCATATAATGCGATATAATGTATAAATTGCAATTAAAATATCATAAATATTGAGGTCGATCGAATTAGCACCTAGGTCAATAGCAATGATTCGCCTCAAATTTTATGTAGCGAACTATGTGTGTCACTAGGTACTGCAAGATTCAATAAACATGTTATGGTGCCAACCGTGTAGGTACAGGTAAAACTATTTTAATCTAAAGAAACAAAATAAATAACTTACAACTTCCATCATGTTTAAGGATGACACATTTCACAAATATAGCGCAAAAAAACTATTTTTTATCGGACACAACACACAACACATCAAAGATGGACGCCACTTGAGTTTTTATTGTGAACTGTGTGGGTATAGACATTGAATCTTAGAGCCAAAACAAACACAAACTATGTTACTAGAATTTAGAAACCTTCCCAAAACTTGTTTAGATTTATTCCTTATAAATTATTTTATTTTTATAGAGATTTAGTAAATTATTTGCAAATCATTGCCAAGTGAAAAAAACATGTATATGATGTCCATTTACGCGGGAACGTCAAGTGGAAGTTTTACTATTTTACGAAATTAATTTATTGTGATTGCAGAAAGTTGCATTAATTGTGCTGCAATAGTGAACAAATTCTGAAGACACTAAAACTCTATTACTCTATATGGTGCAGTAAACATGTACAAAAGAGTAAAAATTAAAATCACACTTAAGATATAGCTGTATGGCCTTAGTTTCCTTGCCTTAGAACTAAGTTCTATATATTTTGACCAATACATTATATGTGAAGAATATATTTTTATTTCAAATATTTTTCATTTTTAAGTTTATTTAGAAGAATATACATAACGCATAGAATATTTTATGATGTAATATTATAGTATTTTAAAACAAGTGGTGTAATCATTATTAATTGTTTCCTGGGTGTAATAGCATATTAATAACGACAACGACTGTCTGGGCATGACGTTAATTTTTGAATTTGTTTGACTGTTGCGGACGTTTGTTTATTTGTATTGTTTTGTAGTTTGGACGAAATAGTTTTACTATAATCTAAGAAATTTTTAAAGAAGCATTTAATATGGCTCCTCAAGAAAAGACCAAAGATGCTGTAATTAAGACAACCCCTATAAAAGCAATTGGTGCAGTTACTAAACAACCGGTCAAGCCACCATTTAAAGGTATTTATTGTGTGGTATTTTATAAGAAACATTTAAAAATCTGGGTACATAGAGCAAACCTTTTCAGCTGGCCTTCCGACGCCACCTCGTCCACGTACACCAACTACTCCTAAAACACCTAAAGTGGCCCAGGCAAAGAAGCCTGCATGGAAGCGCCGTCCACCGGCGGCACATTCTGGAGTACCTGTTCCGGAAAAAATGCGGATATTATTCGAGAAGTTGCGTAAAGAGAGACAAGCAGCCGCTGATGAGAAAGCTAAGACCACAACGACATAGTTTCTATCTCATATTATTAAGGTTTGCGATAAACATTTTGGTTTGTTAAATGTTATAATATAAAATAGTGTAAATATATAAATGTGACTAGATTGTTAGATATTATTATCTGCAAAAATTTATAAAAAATCTTAGAATTTAAAAAATGGAGATAGACACCCTGAGTGCTAATTCTGACAGCTTATTCTATCATATAGTTATCGACCTGACCATGGACATATGATGTAATGGACAGAGCAATACATGTAGCTGCTTTTGTATCCACATAGATCAGTGCCGGATTAAGCTAGCGCGGGGCCTGTAGCAAATTCTGTCAAGGGGCCCCTGGGTTTGCTTTAGGTTCTCAAGTTTAGGTTATTAAATAAGTGGAAGTGAAGCTAGCCTAAGGAGCTTCGCGTTATTTTTTTATTACGGTCAGACAGGCGTTGGAGCGCGGGGCCCCCAAATTCGCGGGGCCTGTAGCATTTGCTACTCTTGCTACGTGGCTAATCCGGCACTGACATAGATGTTCTTGTACTGACTCGTCCATGCTACTACACTCCAGGATGACTGTCTCTAGTGTCCACATATCTAATGAACGTCTGGAATGTCACAGTGACAAAAAGAGAGTGCTTTACTAGAGACAAATGCTTAAATAATATGTCCAGGTCTAGATCCCAGTATGATACTGAACCCAGGGTACGTGTATTATCACATCATTTGTGGTACAAAATTTCTGAAATTGTCACATTTGCTTTTTTTAAAAATATATTTGTTAATATTCCAAAAGTTTAACTAATTAGATGATAAGTAAACTAGATAGTTTTGAAAATATATTTTAATTAAAAATTGAACTTATTTGTAACTATGATAATATAGTTTAATTAATAATGTTAAATATAAGAGGCCACAAGGCTGAGAGTACTGATCTTGCACTTCTCGTGTGCCTTTGTAGACGAACACAGTTTTTGTGATGTTTTTTTTTCAGTGGGCAAGAAATATAATTATGAGAATTGCAGTTTGGTAATAGTTGCCCTTTATTGAAAACCAATACTTGTTGATTAGTAACAAATAACTCCAGCTCAACACCAGGTGGAATGTGGTCACGTGACTCCAAAAATATATTTGACTTTTTAACCCTTATGTGAGTGACGAGGTACCCGGGTACCTTTAGCGTTTTCAAATTTAAAAAAAAGTATGTTTTACATCTTGTAGGTAGCTGTGATTTCCTGAGAGCTCCTAACTATTTATAAATTATATATTTTTTAATGTTTTGTCCCAGTCAACTATTTACAATGTTTTGTGGAAACCAAAACATATTTGAAACTCACAATAGAGTGACGAGGTACCCGGGTACCTCTTTGTGTTTTGTATGACTATGAAAAAAGTATTTATAATTTCGTACAAAAATGAAATATTAATCATTTGTTAAAATGTTTTATTTCTATAACAATGACAAATTCTTTGTTTATACAGAATTAGCACAGCTCTCAAAGCAGTTAGACGAGTTACTGCATGTTCATCACAAATTGGTTTTCTGCAGTCAGTGCAAGCTTTTCGTGTTTTTCTTTGCTTGCGTTTGAGTTCTCTGCATATGTAGCAGCTTCCGACGACTGCAACACGCCATATAGAATCTCGTCTAGTCTGACTTATAGAAGTTGTAGATCCAAAAGAAAACGAAAGCCTTAGTTCTTGGCCAGGTACGTCCTGCATTGCTGATCTCACATGTAATTTTGATGTCGCAATGAAATTTTTTGATCTTTGTTCTATATTTTTACTACACAGTTGATGATTTCAAAAACTTTCTACGATATGACACTTGAAACAAACTGTGGGTTATGTTCCATGTAAATGATATTTGCTGCCAAAGCTGCAATGTCAATGATATTGTAAAAAAGTGCTAAATGCGACCGATTCGTTCTGCGTTTTACGGTATATTCTGCTAACAGCTTATCCATGTTGTCCACTTTTGGTTTTATTATAATAAAAAAATATTTCTGGCTTGACAGTTTGCTTATTACTTTCAATAACTGGTGACATGTGCGTTGACGACAACATTATTACTGCTTTATTCTTTTTTGGTACGTAGGAGCATAAAGTTGCTTCTTTGCTAAAGGCGAAGTTAGAAGAATAAATCGCCCTCTCCTTGTGTGCTTGCATATTTGCAGGAAGAAACCGTTTATTTTTTTTTACCGTTCCAACTATTGTCATATTCCACGAATTCAAGGAATAAGCCAGTTGAAGAGACGAAAAAAATTATCCGTAGTTACATTCAGTCCTGAATTTTTATATTTAGCCACGAGATCTAATACAGTGCATTCTCCAACATTTGTTTGACGATTGCCGTCACTTGACTTTCCTGTATATATCTGTCTATTTAGGGGGTAGGAATTATTTGCATCACAAGCCCAAAATATTTTCATGCCATACTTTTCAGGTTTCGATGGCATGTATGGAGTAAAGCGAGTCTGCCCACGATATCTATATAGCTGATCGTCAACGGTAATACATTCACGAGGCTTGTAGATTTTATTCAAATTTGAAATGAACATAGTCCAAATGTCCAAATTCAATGTTTCATGCGCACCGATAACCATGTACCACACTCCACCCCTCCTCCGCTTTGATCGCCGCAGATCGTCAACTGTTTAACTCATCTAAAATAATAATATTCAAAGTATGTGTAACGTAAAAGCAGATCATAATTGTTTATATTACGTATAAACTGTATGAAGGTACCCGGGTACCTCGTCACTCTGATTAAGGTGTTTTATTTGTCACTCACATAAGGGTTAAAGATATGATTTTAGGAATGTTCAACATATTTTGATTGAAAATTATAATTTTTTAAGAATTTTCTGTTTTTATTTTTTTAATTCCTCTGTAACTGAGGGCTTTTACCACTTTAATAACAGTGGCGACATTAGCTTCACGGGGCTTCTTTCATTTCAATTTCAGTCAATTAAATTAGCTTTTTTAGCTTGTTAACTGGTTAAACTTTGTGAGGCCGTCAGGGAAAACGATGTGTGAGCGACAGCTGAGCCAAACGCCTGAATAAAATATATATTGAACCAGTAAAAGTTTAACGTATCTTGAAAGAGTGTATCCAGTGTCCGTATAAACTTTTATCCACACAATCAATGAGTTGGCATTATTATAGTTCTTATATGTATTATCTTGATGGACGACAACCCCAAACGCCTCAAAACGAAACATATTGACGACCTGGCAACAGCAGTTGACCAGCTTACACTTAGAGTAAACCCCTCAGTGGAGGAGTTCTCAGCCAAGACCGACGACTCGAGCAGATCTGCTTATAGTCCATGCAGACTGATTGCAGATTATACAAAAAAAAGATGTATTAGCATTGAAAATTCTGTGAGAAAAACAATATTAACACTTATCACAACTGAATATGTTTAGTTTTTTTTAATCTACGCGTGATTCTAATATTCACAATAACATGACATTTTGAGTTTCGGTTTTTGCTATCAATCGTGCACTTCAGTAATTAATGGGTCCTACACACGTTAGTGACCACGATTAACTGTTTTTTACGCACATCACCTATCATTAACTCTGACGAAAACTGAGTTGAATTTTACAATAAAATCCCTGACGAAATTGTAAACTGTTCTAATAATAAATTCAAAAGGTTTATTAAGTTAAAATTAACAGAAAAGGCATATTATACAATTGAGGAATACATGGCTGATATTAATTCATGGAAGTAGTTGTTATTGTTGTTATTATTACTATTATTATTGAAATAATAATTATTATTTATAAGTTGACAACGCCTCTTTACAGCAGCTACTATTATTTTGTTATTGTTTTTGTGATTATTTTGTAATGTTTTAAATATTTTGACATACAAAAGTGCTGAAAATTAGCCTACTTATTTAATAAAATGAATTTGAATTTGATAGCGTAGAGTCTATCACACAACACTTTATATGTCCTAAGGTAGGTATATTCTTTTGCTCAAAGGTCTCCTGCTTCGGTTTATAGATGGTAGTACACATAATTATGAAAACGTGGAGGAATTGTGAATTATTTCTCAAGTTAACAGTTTTTCATAGCATTCCCTTATATTGTAACCCGCGTCTTCCGCTCGAAGGTGGTCCATGAGAGAAGCAGATGACACAATGTAACACGATGCCGTGGTTGACGAAGCAGACTCATCTCGTTATATCCGGCTACTTTCAAGCTAAACCCGAAACACATTTTCGGGGATCGATGAGCCCCGTGTTTGAACCTCGCTAAATTCTGACCAGTAGGCACCAATGTCTTGTATGTACGTCGCTCTGTGTGATGGTTATTAGGGCAGTTTGCCGTCTTGTCGCGTTTCGGGAGCTGTTTGGAAGTAGCCAGGTATAACTAGAGGAGTGTGCACTGTCTATTTGGAAGGTGCACATTCGACGGTACACTCTTTCTCGGCTTTACATCAAGCGGAATGTTGAGCTACAATAAAAAAAATCAGTCTGCCTATGTGCTACTCTTAAGGTAGTAATGCTGACCTAATAACACATAATCATCATAAAAGAACAACACTACGTATCCCATAATCTTACCAATAACAAAAGTTAGTTTGGATGCTAAACGCAAAGGATTTTGTCTGCCACCTAACGCGTGATTAAAATTATAAAATCACACAGACTTTCGATGATTTACGACACATTAAGTTTGATTACGAGTTTTGGAAATTTGCATTGCTGATTTTGGCCATTCGTCATTGACAGTACCTACATGCTTATGAGATTTATCGAGAAAATTATTTAACTATTCGCCCTAAGTCAGGTCTAGACGTCAACCGCAAACCCTTATTGCAATATTACCTTACATTTACGTCTCTTTAGAACAAACCCTAATTTGCGTCAAGATTGCTTCTATAAAGTATGTGGTAGGACCCCTGAAATCGCTCACGAAAATACCTCAATACATTTTAGGGTTTACTAGGTCAGAATATACTCTCACCTCGCCAACGGTAATGTTTTTATACGTTCTCGCCTAAAATAACTCTACCTGGGTAGGGTTGCTACCAATCCACAAACTTCGCTTGATGTAAAGCTAGAGTGCGGTCCATGAACGGAAACAACTGCTATTACAGATTTTCTGCAGGCAGCCGCTATGCCAGACACACTCATTCCTCTCGTTAAACCCGGCTACTTTCAAACTGTTCCCGAAACACGGCAAGATCACTTCACGGGTGTTACATTCGAACGTGGTGGTAGACCACGGGCGGAAGACTAGACAAATAACCATCATCAGTCTTTTACTACTACTCTTTAATAGTGCCTATAGACACTGAGCGACCAAAGTACATATAACAAAATTACATTGATACCGGTTAAAGTTAGCGAGGTTGGAATACGAGTCTCATCGATCGTGAGTTAGTGGTTTGCACCAGAGGGTAACTTTGACAGTTACCTTTACTTTTACTCCACGCGCGTTGCACCATCGTGTAAATTAATTCGTTATAGGTAAAAGGGTTGCTGGTGTAATGAGGAGTTAGATAAATAATACAAGATTTAAATGAATTCTCTCAATACAAACAAGAGCGGCTTTTCAAAGATTTGACGTTAGCGACATTGATTTAACTATTACTTTAACTTTGACCGGCCGAAATTCGCCAGTAACGGTTAAGGTTAAAGTAATCGTCAAATGTGACAGATTTTTTTTGAAGCAAACCAATTTTAACTTTAATCATTACTTTAACGTGACGGTAATAGTTAAGTCATAGGGTGCAAATGGACATTAGACCGTTAGACCACAGCCGCTTTTTCAAACTTTCAAAAATTGCATGAATACTGAATATAAATATTAATTAATGCAAAATAAGGTCATACCAAATAAAACACACAAAGTGCCGCCTTGATTAACATTTTATTACATAATAAAATCAATAATATTTATTACCAACAAACGATGTCTACTTGATAGGTAGCTAATGGATGTTCGACCTGTCTTGAATTAGTAAAGAGCAAAACGTCTCTGTATAGATTCGGAGGAAGTAATTATGGAGTTTTGCACTGCTGAAATAATGATTTTTTACTTTATTTTTAAAACTGGAAATTTATTAAAATTATTTATTAAAAATCTATTTAAAATACGCATCTATCCTTCTTTTTAATTTAAAAAAAAACTATTTTGTTTACTTTTTATATTTTTTTAGGTACAATTACGTATAATATTTTATGCATTATACATACATATTTCCTATGACGTATTTTACGATGAATTGGAAAAACATATTTTAATTAGCAGTTAATTAATTTACCCTAATTTGATGAATGAACTTGGTATACCTATAATGAAATTAAACTATTATACTAAAAAAGGTTTGTAAAGATTTATTTTCTTTAAATAAAACGTGAAGAAATTTACTTGAGAATTCAATACAATTTATTTTATTACGATTTGTTAAAACCGTATTAATAGAATTATAGAAAGTTAGATAATAAATTAGCTTCACGAAACCAGTTAACAAAGATATAGAAAATACAAAAGTATAAATAACTTACTGCAATTGGCGGTCTTATCATTAAAAGGATATAATTCGTAAGATTTACAAGAAATTTCGTCTAAAATATATTTTCAAAGAGTTTATTAAAGGATACAAAGTCAATCATAGGACCAAGTACGAGGTTAAAGGAGAATTCCCATTCGCCTAAGAAAAATGGGCCCACAATTTTTTTTCTCGAGTTTCTCGATGATTTTTAGTTAATTTTGTAGAAAAATAAATCTACTTCCTTATTACCGATCAGTTTTAATTTTTTCACTTGGGTTATTGAGTAATTGTTTTCTGGTGCAATATTTGAGGTTCTTATTATTTTAAATTCTTTAATTATAATTGATGATATCTGTTTTTTATGCAATTTAACATTGTCTATTGATTGGTAAATAATGTGTTGATATAATTAAAATGAATTAATAAAAGAAAGATATTATTTTAGAATATTGTTTTGTTACCAAACTATTAGGTCCAAAAATGGGCATTGTCCTTTACGCCCGTGACATTGTAACCGTCAGAACGGGTCAAGTGAAAAGACCCTGACAGGATGAGGCGAAAGTGGTATGTAGAGAGAGAAGTCGCTGGTGCTTCATAGTTTCAGAAGGAACATGGACGTTTACTAAAACAGAAAGATTTATTAGGACTACATACGCTGATACGCGACGTCGACAGGAATCGAACTTAATACTGTCTACTCAGCTACTTACAAGTATTTTAGGTAGTGTTATTTTGAGAAAGCGGAGCCAAAGGTGCCTGTTATCTTAACGTAAACATTAATGTCCTAAATATTTAGACTACCTATGTCTAATATTATGTTATAGATTTTTTTATCAATGGCGAATGTTTTAAAACCTAGATCTAAAATTGACATCATTTATTGTGGGTACCTAATTGTTTTAAACTATTGTTTAAAGATATATAAACATTATTTAACCCTGTCGAGACAGCCTTTAGTTGAATTAGACCAACAATAACTTTATTTAAAAATTTTAACAGTTTCTGGTTGCTGAAATATTTAAAACACATCTGGTAGGTTATTTGTTTTCGAATCAGTAACGGACTAAGGCTAAAGCGGGCTCTAGGCAACATTGAAATTCCGGGCCTATTTTTCAGTCATGATACATACTTTGCGTTTCGTAAAAACCTAATTTTCGGGCTCCAAAAAGTATGGGCCTTAGGCAAGGTTGCCTAGGCCTTAGTCCGCCCATGGTTCGAATCTTTCAAAATTTCGATACTAATGTAACTTTCTTATTATGTACTTTAGCCGCTCAATGACTATGACTACGATAGGATTCTGCGTTGACACAGTTACGGTATTTGATATTATACGCGTATATCACGTAGTTGTCCACCATAAAGTAATCTAAGCAGTGTAAAATTGTATTTTTTATGTTAGATGTTAATTCGCGTGTAAATATTATATTGCAATCTGCAAAATCGTAATGAATTTCACGATTGTTTTACATGCATTTTAATTTAAAATAAAATAAAATAGATAATATCCTAGGTTCGTGTTTAATAACGAAAGGAAACGCATCCGTAATCTATTAGGTAGATAATAAAGAAATATCGTAACTGATTTAGTTCATGCAACATTATTTTTATGATCACACGTATATTAATAATATATGATTTTGTCTTTTTATTATTTACAATTTTAAATAAATAATTACTCTTGAGGGGTTCTTATGGACAACTGGCGGTAATGTAGGGTTAATTTATCCAGAGATGACGCGAGAAGTTAGTTCAAAATGTGTAGCAGAACAAGTGTAGATGTAGTATATAAAACGCTGGCGGTTTGCAAGGAAGTACCAGTGACATTCTTATTGTATTATCGAGTCAGTAGAGTGTGAAACATGGTGACAACAGTGTTACGTGTGGCCATCACTATTTTGGCGGTAAACGGTATGTGGAAATTCGATTTTTTTTTTTAAATTTTAACGATTCGGTGTTCCGATAAAAAGTTTTCGCTGAAAAAACTATTATCGGTTTTAAAACAAATCGGTAATTTTCTAATATTGATAGGCAGGCCCTTTTTTAAACTGATAGTGATAATAATACTATAACAAGAACAAAGGTAGGCAGAGATAATAGCTATTATCGGGTAAAGCAGAGTATAGTTTCAAATGAATGAATAACAAAATAATTTAATTTTTTTGTACGAGTATAGATACTTTTTTTTAACTATGACGAAAAACAAAAAGAAAATACAAATTCATTAATAGTATTAAATTTTAGTTCATAACAATCATGTGTTTAAATGAAGGGAGGATGTTTATGTCGCTCAGAAACTTTGCTATTGCAGCCATTTTCTCATGAGTAGTCTTTTTCCACTAAACTTCACTGCAAGCCTAAAAATTACTTTAACTTGATTTATAATTTAAAAAAACCGGACTTACTCCACAACATAAGAACATAATCAATTAAATATTAAAATAAAGAAATAAACAATAATTAATATGTCATAACATGCATTTCTTAATAATTTCACTTTGATTAAGTAAAAAAAGATGTAGGTAAATCTACGCATACATATATGTATATCACAGTAAAATACACAAAATAATTAATAGTGAATACTAATTAGTTTGCGTTTAATAATAAAAAATATTCAAAGAGTGAAAAAAGTATAAAATTATTTACATGAGATAATAATCGAAATATCGGAATAAATTAGATAATACCTAATTTATAGAATTTTGTTTTACACAAAAGTATATCGCAAATTGACACGATCTAAGTCCTTCAATAAAGAAGTAAATCAGGAAACGGGGTCCGAATAAGAAAGAAACTTTTGGTCGCATAAATGGCGCCAACATAATCTGATAATTTAATCAAAGATACATTTCTTTCATAATGCGATAGATAATTATTTCTATTATTGCAATATAAATAAATTAAGATTTCGTGACTTTTTCCTTGTTTAATATTTACGCGTGTAAGAGTTCGCGAGTTTATGAATGTTAAAGAATTTGAAAGAAATCAAACATGAAAGTATCGGCTACCCATAAGTAAATTTATTCGAGTACTTCCACATTGATCCCGAAACATTCGAAAGTGGTGGTACTACCCCAGGACGGCAGACCACTCTTATATTAATATTAATTATTTTAACACCAGTAATCGGAGCATTTGGTTGGGGCTACCGTGCGTCAGATCAGAGAAGATGGGCGGTCTTACATCCAGCTTGTGGTGGAAGGCAACAATCACCAATAGCTATTGCAGCTCGTCAAGCCATACCTATTTCTATACCAGCTATGGAAATGATTGGTTATCAAAACCCACTGCCTGGACCGTTGACTATTACTAATAATGGACATTCAGGTTTGTTTTTTGTCTAGACTCTACCACAGTCTAGACTCTAGCCTCCGCCATGCCTGCATGAGGAGACGAATAGGAATCCAGGTTGTTATGCCTGGCTATTTCTAGGATCACCCGAAACATGATTAGGTCATTTCAGGGGTGGTACGACCCCGGGACAGACGTCAACGTCTCGGCAGACTAGGCAAATAGTCATCATCAGTCTGCCTGTCTATGCTTAGTGCCTAATGCATAAATAAATAAAATATTATACCATAGGCACTGAGCGATTAAAGTTCTTAACGTAGTTACAATGGTACTGGTCCAAATTTAGCATGATTTGAACCTGGACCGCATTGGTTCATGCTGGTCATTGTACGACCATAGCCGCTTTAATTTGTATTACACGCTTAATGTTCCTGTTCGTTACCCCACCCCTAGGAAAGCTTTCATATAAATAAAATGGTATCCGGACGATTTCACCCATTGTTATAAATCAGACTCGTAGTTCCGGCACTATAACAGGACAAACAAACAAACATTTATCTTTATTATTAATATTATGTGCTTAAATAATCATTTAATTTACAGTGGCATTAACAATACCAAAATATAGTTCCGAAGAAGAGAAGAAAGGATTTCGTCTACCCTACATCTTCGGCGGTCCGCTAGATAATGAATATGAAATTGAAGGCCTCCACTTCCATTGGGGTGACAAAAATAACCGCGGTTCAGAACATACATTAAACGATATGAGATTACCTTTAGAAATGCATATTATACATAGAAATAAGAAGTATAGAAGTGTTGCTGAGGCTCTCCAGCATCCTGATGGTCTTTGTGTTCTGGCTTTCATGTATCAGGTAAGGTTTACACAAATTACTAGAAATCCATATTAATGTCTCAACTATTCTCGTTATACTCGGCTATTTCCAAACGAGATAGACCTAGTTACATTCAGTGTCAGATTAAGCCAGCGCGGGGCCTGTAGCAAATTCTGTCAAGGGGCCCTTGGTTCGCTTTAGGTTCTCAAGTTTAGGCTATTAAATAAGTGGAAGTGAAGCATAGCCTACGGCGCTTCACGTTTAAGCCATTTAACGCTCCTATTTAAATTAATATTTTTATATTACGGTCAGACAGGCGTTGGAGCGCGGGGCCCCCAAATTCGCGGGGCCCGTAGCATTTGCTACTCTTGCTACGTGGCTAATCCGGCACTGGTTACATTTTAAGTGATGGTACGACTCTACGACGGCAGACTACGCTAATAACCATCGTCAGTCTGCCTACCACTCTTTGGAAGTGTCCATTGTAATTTAAGATTATTTTTTTTAACTTATAAGAATTATTTGGTCAATAGTAAATGAATCTATAGATTTAATCTACTCTACAGATTTTTTTCTAGCTTATTATTCAATTTTTTACATGTTCAGGTGGTAGAATTCGACGCAAAACTCCTGAGTCCAATCGTTAAGAATTTATCAACTATAGAAAATTTTAATACGACAATGCGTTTACCGCACACCTTCTCGCTGTCCAGTATAATATCTGGTTTGGATACTGAAAGATTTTACACATATAAAGGATCTCTCACGACGCCACCATGCGCTGAAGCCGTTACTTGGGTCATTTTCTCCGATTATTTGCCAATTTCTGTTTTCCAAGTAAGTTTTTTTGTTTATAATCTTCCAGACTTCAGTAAACAAGGTGTAAAGGGACAGATAGCGATTCTATTAACCACGTGTTTGTGGGTTTTTTTATTATTAGCTATTTTAAGAGAATGATTAAAATCAAGCTGCTCGGCCGTCTATCAGCGAGTTAATTGCATTCACATTGCTTGATTTCGATAATAGTAGTAAAATGCTATACTGGTGCTCAAGCACCTAGAGTGATAGGCAGACTGATGATGGTTATTTGTCCAGTCTGCCGTGTTGGGGTAGTACCACCACTTTCGAATGTAACACCCGTGAAGTGACCTTGTCGCGTTTCGGGAATAGTTTGAAAGTAGACAGGTATAACGAGAGGAATGTGCACTGTCAATCTAGATAGTGCATGCTCGTCTCCTCAAGCCGGCATAGTGGAGGCGGCTGTTGCCCGCACAGGTTTCTCTGTAGTAGCAGTTGTTTCCATTCATGGACCGCATTCTAGCTTTACATCAGGCGGAGTGTTGTCACATGCTGAGCTACAATAAAAAAAAACAATGTAATATTTTCATAAATTAAAAAGAGATACTAGGACCGCGTCAGTATGATGTATACAGGTTCACGGCATTGTTCACAGTCTTTTTACACCAGTATATTTCACAGATTATAATGTTGGTATTCTTGTAGATGGACAACTTCCGTGGTCTACTTTCTAATCAAAATTTGCCTCTTGTTGACAACTTCCGACAACTGCAACCGTTGTTTGGACGTCGCGTCTTCGTAAGAATCACATCTAAGAGTCCCAAGTTCAAGAAAACGAAGCTCCATTACTCCAAATGGGACTGGGTCGGGCATAAGAAGTCCGAGAACGATGTCAACGAATTTGATGAATAAACTCTTAATATTATAGCAAAAAAAAAAACTAAATAATAAATAAAAATTGGTAATTCATTTTTTAATAACAAGAGTTATAAATAGGTATTGTAAATAAAGTGTGGTAGGCAGACTAAAGATGCTTTGCGCCTTTTGGGGTCAGCTTGGAAGAAGCCGGGTATAAAGCAAGAATTGTGCCCTGTCAACGCAGCATAGTAGTTGCCTGCTCTATGGTAATAGTAGTCTTCGGTAGAAACAGCTACCTAGCTTAACATCGCATGTTGAACTACCATTAAAAAAGCCGCGACGTATTATAATAAAAAAAAAATTCAGTGTATAATACTGAAATATTTATCGAATAAAATAAAAAAATAGTGTTTACAAGGCAAAGCCTTTGCGAGGCAGAAATCTCTCTGTATTTAGTACCTTAGCAAAAATCGCTTTAAAATAATAGTGATTTTTATTAGATATAAGTTAAATATTTAATGTAGCAGCTAAGTCGACGAAAGGAGTTTTTCACAACGAAACCAAATAAATCTAACATGACAAAATATTGTATTTATTTAAATATTACCTTTTACATTAAAAAAAAAACGAAGAGTAGTATACCAAATTACTAATAATTACAAATCAATTAATAAATAATAAAGGACAATGCCCATTTTTGTCCAACTTAGTTGTTAACAAAACAATATTCTAAAATAATATCGTATTTTTTTATTAATTTATTTCAATTATATCAACACATCGTTTAAGAATTTTAAATTACATAAAAAACAGCTATCATGAATTATTATTAAAGCATCTAATATATAACCTCAAATATTGCATCAGAAAAAGTCTAATTACTCAATAACTCGGGTAAAAAAAATTACAACTGATTGATAACAAGGAATGTAGATTTATTTTCTTACAAAATGGTTATATTTATCGACAAGTCCGAGAAAAAATTGTAGGTTAATTTCTCTGACCAATGGGCATTCTCCTTTAAAAAATAATAATAACTTAGTATTTATACTATCTAAATTGCAGCGTAGATACGTTCAATTCGAAAAATTATCAGCTTCAAATAATGACTGTAAACAAAACAAATATAAACAATTATTAAAAAAAATAATGCAAAGTAAAGAATATTCTCACAAACCTAAATATTATAACAATGCCAATGGTATCCCGCATATAACAAAAGTATGAAAAATCATTAATTTTCCTATTTATTAGCACATGTCCTCTTGGAGTGGAGTAACTAGCCACGTCAAAAGTTCCTCAGCACGGCAAGGACGCTTCCGGTGTACAGGATATCCATTTAGGTTCATTTGCACCAGAAGGCCGGTTAAAGTAACTCTAACTATTACTTTTACGGCGACGACGACTGTTAAACGTTTACTCCACACGTGTTGCAATATCGTGTAATTTCATATTGTTGTCGTTAGAAGGGTTCTTTCATATATTTGACGTTAACAGCATTGGTTTGACGATTACTTTAACTTTAACCAGCCAAGATTCGCTGGTTACGGTTAAGGTTAAAGCAAGCGTCAAAAATGACAGGCGCGACGAATGGTGCAACTCGTGTGAAGTAAATGTAAACGTAACGGTAAAAGTAATAGTTAAAGTTACTTTAACCGACCTTCTGGTGCAAACGACCCTTATTAGTAAAAACATGCTACTAACCTTGCCTTCGCCGTCGTTACATCAGTTTGTGGAAGAATGTCACGGTGCGCATCCACCAGGCGGATTAGGTTACAGGGCCAAATATGAATACAAATTGTATATGCCCGCGGATAAACGCGAATTTTGCGATCCAGACCCGCCTGCTAGACGCGTAGCTTTATAATTGTTTTTATTTAACAAAACATGCTCACACAATATCTGTATAATACACTTGTGTTTATTAAAATTCACACAACCAAAATTATTAGGTAGGAAAAAAAAAACAAAAATATTGTTTGTAGATTATTTTTATAATTTCAATAACATCAACATACTATTTGTAATAATATAATACTTATAACATTTTTTTATAAACTAAAGAATCTATTGGAATTTGTGTGATAAAAAAATATTTAGGAATTACTTTGTCGGAATGTTGGCAGTTTAAATTGTGAAATCAAAGCCTGAATTAGAATTTATAACAAATAAAGTCAAATCATTTTCAAAAAAGACGGCAATTTAAAAACATAGATAATACTAGAACTAGAACAAACTAGAACTGATTCTCCATTCAATATTACTTCAAATATATAATGAACGCCGAACGAGCAGTATAATGGTTATAAATTTCACAATATGTTAAAAAATGGAATTGTTATAACAATAAATAAATAAAGCATCGTGTACACTAGATATTTAAGACAACACAATTTTCATGTTAAATAGGCATATGTACAAAATGGCTACACCTTAAGGGGTACAGACACACCATGCTTATACTTCAACAACTAATTTATACCAGTTCATCGGGGTTGAACATGCCCTGAAAACAAAATAAAATTTGCATTACAAAGGGAAACCTATACATTCTTGCACTTCCACTATCTTATCTACTATTCTTGCACTGATACCACCCAACAGTGATGTTTTCAGCTGACACCATAGTGTCAAAAATTATTATTATTTTTTTAGTGTAGTCCGTCTGATGTAAAGCTAGAGTGCAGTCCATGAATGGAAACAACTGCTACTACAGAGAAACCTGTGCGGGCAGCAGTCGCCGCTACTATGCCGGCTTGAGGAGACGAGCATGTACCATCCAGATTGACAGTGCACACTCCTCTCGCTATACCTGGCTACTTTCAAACTATTCCCGAAATGCGACAAGGTCACTTCACAGGAGCTACATTCGAAAGTGGTGGTACTAACCTAGAACGGCAGACTTGGTTAGCAACCATCATTAGTCTGCCTACTACTCTTAAAGTGTCAAAAATATACACATAATAGTAATGAAAAATAATAATCAAAGAAAAAATGTGATTATTATGCTATTTGCTACAAGAAATCATCAAAATTAAATGAAATGAAAATATTTTATTAGCATGATCATGAATTTGGAACGCACTTGCTCATTGTCAGACTCTACCATGGCTTCAAAGAAGTATATGACAAGAAGACTACCACAAGAAATTCTCCAATAATAGCCTGTGCATCATTGATATATACAACTAGATGCAATAACGCTCCCAATGTGACGCGAGAGTAAACATGGCCACAGCCACGTTTAGGTTCTCTGTCAGTTAGTATTTGACTTGATGGCAATATTGTCAAATCGTTTGAATTTTTTATGTCAGATGTATCAAGTTTGCACCTCTAGTATTTATCTCTATGCCGTGCATATAATAATTAAAACTTAATTTTAAATTCAGACAAACAAAAATCACCTTAGCACGACGAAGGATCGAATCCTTGCTGGCATCATACGGGTGATCTTTGGATGGAATCTCAAGAACCGCAGGTATCGGTGAATTGTGGCTGTCAATGACATGACGGATCAGCTCAGCAACGCTCTGATTAATGAGGATTATATCAATGTCATCGCGTTTCACAAATCTCTTGAAACATTCTTCAATCTCGCTTACGGGTGTGTCTGAAATGTATAGTATAAATTATATTATTTTAAAAAAATTAAGACAAAGTGACACCAAATTGTTGTAATGTAAATTGGTCCTGGGCTCAATTTTTGTGTAGCTCGGCATGACAACACTCCGCTTGATGTTAAACTAGATAGAAAAATGAATAAATAATAACAATAAGCAGAATAGAGATTATAATGAAAATAATGTGCAATAAAAAATATTTAAAAAGAGATATGTAAATAATAAGTGGGTACTTTCTTTTGTTTTGAATTAAATTTGATAAGATAAAATGAAAAGTTAAACAAACTTAATGCCCTTTTCAATCATGTTGATTGATTTGTTTTGTATACTGTCAACAATATTTTTTTCATCAGGAAAAACTACTTATATTTAAATAATTATGTTGTATTTAAAGTTGTTGAGATTTATCTATTGCACCCTAAGGGTTATTGAAATAGGAATTAGACAAGCAGAAAATATTAAATCGTTGAACTGAAATACAATTGCATTAATTGTGTACTAGTTTCGATGCTAAAAAGTACAGTAGAGTTTAGAGAAAAGGAGTAAACTTACTTTTATCCACAACCATGAAATTGGGGTGCCTGTTCTTATTGATTTCACCAACTCCGCCAAGCAAAAATCCCACACATGTGTCCTGAAAACAGTAAAAGCAACATAATTCAAGATATTTACACAAAAGTACATAATATTATTATGAGCGATTAACGAACATTTATCGCTAAAAAGTGTTATATATAGTAAATAACTACCTCATCACCGATGATGCTGATCAATTTTCCTTTAATTGCGCCGTGGAGTGCCATTTTTTAAATAATTTTCGCTCTTTTTCCGACTATTTTGCGAGAAATTGATCTGTCACAAGATCATCACCTGACTGCAGATTTTGTAAAATCTTTTTTGTGTTGGTAACATTGTCTGAAAATGGTTTTAAATTGCTGAAAATCATAATATATTGAACATATTTGTTTCAATATTGAATTGGCATATGTATTTAATTGGCTTAAATCAGTACGACTTCATTTAAAAATTAAATAATAAATATTTTTAAAGAAGATTTTTTTTAAAGAAGCAAATTATGCATGGAATGAAACGAAATTAAGGTAATAAAATAAGACAAAGATTTTGAGGCGCGTGCAGGAATTTCCACTGTTTTTTGATTCCGCGATTCTTAAAAGAAAATTATTATATTTACATTATGCGCATAACTATATTTATTCAGTTTTTTTAACCCTAAAACAAAATCCTAGCTTATTTAACTATTACATGTCTTCAATATAATATAAAATGTAAAATATATTTGTGGCTCGAACAAATTAGAAAATACCTCAATAATACAACGAAATATTTATAATTTCATGAAAATTATTAATGTAATAATAATAAAAAATATTTAGATTAAAAATCCATTACCTGCAATTTGCCCACCGTTTATAACGACAGTTGTTTCAACTTTGGTCACGTGACTGACAGCCAACAAGCTCGCTGTAGGTTTCAGAGCGATGGCTGACGATAAAGAAGTGGAGAAAACGATCGCAGAAGACTTGGTTGTGACCAAGTATAAGCTCGCTGGGCAAATTGTTGATCGTAAGTATATAATCCGTTAGGAAAACAATTATTTCAACTATGTTTCTGTGTGGTTTCATGTTTTGAGGCTATACAAAGTGACGCGTGTCGTCAGCACCATGCGGACGCGAATTAACTTTTTGCGTTCTAGGTTTATTCAGATTGTTTTTAAACTTTTAACCTTATTTAACAGGTGTTTTAGAACAAGTGATAGCAAAATGTGTGCCAGACGCGTCGGTGCGCGAACTTTGCGATCTTGGTGACAAATTGATATTAGAAGAGACATCAAAAGTTTTTAAAAAAGAAAAAGATTCCAAGAAGGGTATAGCGTTCCCGACATGTGTGTCTGTAAACAACTGTATATGCCATTTTTCCCCAATTGTCAGCGAACCAGATTACATATTGAAAGAGGGGGATCTGGCAAAAGTGTAAGTTCATTAACCTTTTGATTTTTAAGCGTTGACCTCGATTAGCATGGGGAGACCTTTATTATCATAGATAACAAAATCTATTTTTAATGCTATTTCTGAAACCCTGAGTCTTTCCAACATATTTTTTTAATAGTAATGTTGGCACAAGCACAGGGAACAATAAATTGAAAATGTTTGCTATAAATTGAAATATTATCAATTATATTAAATATTTTCATACAATTCAAAGGTTCTGTAAAATTATATTTTAGTAGACTGATAATTATGCCAGCATGATCACTTTCAAAAGTATCGGACACCTTTGAAGTGACTTAGTCATATTTCGGAATTCCATTTGTGGATTGCACTCCAGTGTGCAGTCCCATAGGTTACTCGTGGTGGACCGCCCGTGTGGAGTCCCTGGTACGTCCTTCATATCTAACGCAAGCCCTCTAATTTCCTCAATGAGGGCCAGTACATCGTCAGCACTAAATTCGCAGTCGCATAGGTTTAATAACAATTGATTTTTATTTCAGTGACCTAGGTGCTCACATAGATGGTTTTATAGCTGTTGTTGCCCACACGGTGGTTGTTGGTGGCAAAGAGGCAACAGGAAGGGCTGCTGATGTGTTATTGGCAGCACATTATGCAAGTGAAGCTGCATTAAGATTACTTAAACCTGAAGTTGAGGTGAGGCTATTTTGAAGCGGATGGTGTCACTTATTTTTGTTTATTTTAATATAGGTGAGGTGAGGGGTGATGTGCTGGTTAGCTCTCATGAGGAGAATAAATGGATATGATTTAAGTGAAAGTGGTATGTAAAGTGGGCTTGAGCTAAGATGGATAGATTGTAGATTCCTTGCTGGCTCTATCCACAATTTAGGTCCTCTTTGTGAGTGAGGTGGTCTGCATCACTGTAGCCACTTGATATCTCCCAGTAAGAGATTTTTCACGTTCCTGCACACCTCTGGGGCTATGTTTAAAGAAAACCTATATATTGGCATTATTTTATTAACCCTGAGTCTTTCCTTCATAATTTCTCAATAGTGATGATGGCACAAGCACAGGGTATAGTGATTGGAACATGTCTTAATAATTAAATTTTTTATGTTTACTTATATGATTTGTTCCGACATTATTTTTTTCTTTATCTTAACAGTATTTTATTGTTGTCCCTTGCCTGTATTGTCTCTCGTGGGGCACATCAGTTGAGGGTACTTCTTTCCAGCACTTTATGATAAAGCGGGATTGAGAAAAGTCTTAGGGCGCCGATACTACCATCTCCTTTCTGATACTAATACTATTTTATATTCTTCTTTACAGAATTATGAAATAACTGAAAAGGTAAGCAAGATATGCGCAGAATTTGCCTGCAAACCTGTCGAAGGGATGCTGTCTCATCAACTGAAACAATTCCGTATTGATGGTGATAAGAGTATCATACAAAACCCATCCGAGGCTCAGAAGAAGGAACATGAGAAGGCCACGTTGGATACTTATGAAGTTTATGCTATGGATGTGCTCGTGTCCACTGGGGAAGGTGTAGTGAGTATACCTTTATTGTTTTAAATAGGTGGTAGGCTGTCTGATGTAGGTAATAACCCAGGGGACTTATGCCCCTTGTACAGTGTAATAACTGTAAAGTAACCTTGTTGGTTTAGCTTGGAAGTAGCCACATATGACAAGAGGAACCTATAATGGATGCATGTGGAAGTTATCATCTCTAGTGATGTAGATTGTAGATTCTCTGCAGGTTCTTTTTCCACAATTGAGTAGCTATGGCTGCTCGTTGTGCGTGAGGTGTCTCTAGTGATAACTAGCCTTTATTGTCACATAATTTTATACATATTGTTTCTATAATATGAATCTTTAACTTTGAGAACATTATAATTAATACATCATTGGCTATGATCCAAATGATACCCTGCCAGCTGTAAATACCGTGACATAATAAAATGCCATAAATTATTATTGATAAAATAATATTAATTTATTATTTTTGATTAGATTGAGTCAATACGTAATGTGAAGGTTTTTTTTCTCCTCCCTATCTGCAATCAGCCAGTCTAACTATAAGCAGATCTGTGGTGTGGCAATGGATGGATTAAGAGGTGCCTCAAGCGAGGCCCTTACTCATCATGCAGCTGGCTAAGTCTTGATAGCTCCATATTACAGTCTTTTTGTTGTAATTGTCTTATTGAGCTGCCTGACCATCTGGATGATCATTTATATGGTTTCTGTACTAACATAGCTGTGGATTCCTCACAGGCTCCTTTTCCGCAATTGAGCAGCCATGGCCGCTCGTGCGTGAGGTGGACCGCTTCACCGCAGGGAGGACAGGATACTCTCCACATTACTAACATAACTAATTTAGGTGTATTTTTATAGTGAATATGTTTTATAGGGTCGAGAGATGGATACAAGATGTACAATATACAAGAAAACTGATGAATTGTACCAACTTAAAATGAAAGCTTCAAGAATGTTCATCAATGAGGTAATTTTAGAAGTAAACTCTTCTAAACATTATTATTTATGAACTTTTTTAATTTATCTAGAATGGGCAAGGTCCAAAAAAACTAACCCATGGTGAATCGAAAACCATTTCGAGATATCACTTCAATTAGAAGAATTTTTTGATTCTCATCTGAAAATACTTAAAAATCGAGGAGATATTTGAAAAACTGTAATGACCGTCTTCGACCTTTCACTTCGACTTTCGTACCGTTTGACAAGATAGAATACAAAGTACCAACCTAACAGTTTTGTAGATTATTATGTTGTCTATGGTTGTCGCCTCACAAGTTTGTCAAATATCTTTTGTTTGTGTTTCCTAACAATAACAGTGTTTTATACGAATAACTATTGTAATTTTTAAAACAAAACTACACTATAAACACGATGTTTTAATTAACAGGAACTTTTAAAAATCAAAAGTTTTGTTTGAACTTTTGACAAACGATTTTTTTTTTTTGTTCATTGGCAATGGTTTAGTTCCGAACGAATCCTCAGGTTTGCCAATATTACGATCGCAATTTTTAAAAATTATTAAAAAAAGAACAAAGCAATTACAAAAGTTTTCCAGAAACACGTGTCGACTAAATTAATTTATATTATCTAAAAAATATGTAAAAAAGATAGCTGTCACCAGAGACACCTCCCCAATTGTGTAATATAATTTTTTGTTATTCGCAGGTGCGTAACAAGCATGGATCGATGCCGTTCAATCTCCGTAGTTTCGACAAGGAGACCAGCGCAAGACTCGGTGTTGTTGAATGTGTCAGCCATAAAATCATTGAACCTTTTCAAGTGAGTTTGTTTATTTTATTATTATATAAATGGCGTGGACAGATAGTTTAAATATCCAGTCATAATGACTAATAAAAAGATTAGTTTTTGTTTTAATGAATAGAAATAAATAGGTATTAAGATGTGGAATAGATAAACCCCATGTTTAATTCTTAAACAAAATTCGGCTCATACCTATGTACTTTGTCATGTATACTTTGTTACTCATTACTTAGGACTAAAGGCGTTTGTGGTTTTATTCTATCCCTGAATTCTTTCCATTCTTGTTATCAACACATGCAAGCGTGGCAGTACTCAGGGTAAATCATTGTGATGATTCTAACTGGTTTGTAATTATTGCATTTTGGTTTTAAACATCACTACATGCTGAACTATAATTTGACTATGTCAGACGTTGGTGACAAGGGATTTTGCACTTTTTAATTAGATTAGAGTGGTCCCACTGTCTCACTGTCCCACTTTCAAGTCTATTGCCTGTGAAGTGACCATGTCGCGTTTCGGGATCAATTTAGAAGTAGCCAGGTATAACAAGAAGAGTGTGAACTGTTAACATGATAGTGTTTTTTTAACAGACATGGCAGAGGCAACCTGCTGCCTGCAAAAATTTATTTGCGTTAGCAGTTGTTTCCATTCTTGAATTGCACCTTAGCTTAACTATATACAATTAAAAAAATTATATGGGTTTATGAAAAGTTAATTTGTTTCAGGTGTTATATGAACGCCCTGGTGAATTAGTAGCACAGTTCAAGTTCACAGCTCTCCTAATGCCGAGTGGTACCCACCGCATTACCGGTCGTCCCTTCTCTGTAGATCAGTGTAAATCTGAACGCTCTGTCACTGATCCTATACTACAGGTAACTATTATTATTAACCAATAAAATTGCTGTATTCTAACCTTTAAGTGAAAGGTTTCTATTTAAAAAGAAAACTTAAATTTTAATACAATTACAGGCTCTACTAAACTCGTCCACAAAAACTAACAAGAAGAAGAAAAAGAAGGCAACACAACCCGAGGGAACCATGGAAGTAGAGACGGCAGCATAACATATATAAACATATGGAACTAGGTCAAATGACGTATACAAGTTTGTTAACTAAACTTGGAATAATAATGTTGGAAAATGCATGAACAAAATATATTATATCACTGAAAAAAATTATTCAAACGTTTCAGGCACTGTTTACATGCTCAGTCTTTCTTACTGTAAAAACTAGTAAGTGCATGAATGTTGGCGGCAACATGGCTTCTGTAATTGACTTGATTCCCTAAAGATTGGATTGTACAGTTTTATTTGAGTGTGTTATTAACTGTACAGCCAAAACTGAGCGTGTATCCAGAGCATAAGGTGATATTTTATGTAAAGTAATCCTCTGAAGTAAATACAATCATGAAAACTGACGTTTTATTTACATTATTATTCTAAGAAATCAAAATATCAAGACTTGGGACCTAAAGCAGACTATTTTTATCACATTAAATACAATTTACAGAATACTTCAATATTGATTTTATATAGTACATGTTATCTTCACTGCCTGATTGTGAGTGAGTTGTTTGTGTTAAGTTTAGAAATGCTAGGTCAATGCAGTGTTATATTTACTAATAAAGTCTAGACTTAGTCGAATTGCTTAGTACTTACTAAATCTGCACTAGATGTAATTGACTGTAAAAATATTGCAGAAAAATACCTTTTTGGCTACATGTTTTATGTGAATATTCCTAATTTTTGTTCCATTATTTTGTATGTTTGGGAGTTTTTATCATTTGTTGTAAAATGTGACAATGTGAGAGAAATAAATAATACACAAAGTTGTTTGTGGTTTTTGACAAATTTGTTTTTGTTTTTGTCCTTAATTTTACCTGGCACATCTAGCAAATAAAAATAGGTTTGGTTCATGTTCTTAGCAATTCTATTTAATTACATGGATGATGAGCTGAAACACAATGAAAGACAAATATAAACAAAACTATTTATTAATTTAATTAACTACATATTGTACTGCTACTTTTCTTTCTGTTCCTCGCTACCTGAGCCATCTAAGCTTGATGATATAAATTCATATGATTTTGTCGCAGCATTGGTGGCATGATCGGGAAGATCTACAAGAAACCTGAACGTAGCCTTCACTGCCCGATTCCAAGAATATTTGAATAAATATGTCACCCTGTCAGTTGAAGGAAGTGGAGGTAGCTAAAAACAAAATACATGATACATATTGCCAACAATATCTTTTTACAACATTGTTTACATTAATTTGATTACAAACAACTCCACAGATGTTATAAACATTATCTATGAATCACAAATTACAGGAATTTTATTTGAAAGTCAATACAATATAAAAGTCCTAAGCGCTAACATAACTAAGCAAGTAAAAAAATTTAGTACTAGAAAAAACTCATTTCAGTTTCTTCACTTTAAAACATAATAGCACAAAATATGTATATACATCCTAACATTACATTAGTAATAATTAAAACAAAAAGCTATAGTATATATAGGCCAGTCTTTGTTGTTCATATGTGAAACATACCTCGTATGGTATTTGCTTTTTTAATTCACCAACATAAGGTGATGCGCCTTTTTCTAGTTCTTCATATATTTCATTCGTTGTCTGACTATCCTTCCAGACTCCTTTGTCGATTGTGTAGTACACCGCTGATCCGAGGATAGCCGATTTAATACCAAACCTAAAAAATAAAAATAACATTCATAAAAAAAAATAGGACATGCCCTACATACATATAGGAAATTGTTCACCAAAATACTCACTTCAACATCTTTATTTCGGTAATTAGTCATTAACACAAATTATTATATACTTTTTGGTTTTCTATTTGTAAATTAATTTGCGAATAAATTATATAATTTATTCTAATAACCCCAAAACGATTCTCCACAGCAATTCTCCAATAAATAAATGTCAATATCAAATACTTCAATTTTTATTTTTTAGCGAGGCTTCAGGAAACCGCTAAAACATATTTTTATGAGTTACAATATTTTAAAGTAATTAATTAGGTGGTTCGTTGTTTGTTTAAAGTTTACGATAAAGATAATATAATTAAGATATTTTTGTACTTATAACAAATATACTTCGTAAACGCTACCCGAGGCCGAGCGTGTTATGTAATTTACGCACTTTGCTTATAATGTGAAGTTTCTCCACCAATCGGATAACTTTGTTCGAAATTTATTTATCTCGACTGTCAAAATAATATTGTCTGATTGGTGAAACTACTAACCTTACGGCGCGAGATTCAATCTCACACGCCTTTGCTGTTCCACTGTCAAAAATTCACGTTACAGTTTTGGCAGACGAACAAATTAATATTATGCTACCAAATTTGGTATATCTCAGATATGGTGTTTTTTACAATAAAAAACCGTGAAAATAATTTAATCGGATAATGTAGTACCTTTTGTTTACAAGTTTTACTAATCACGTAAACTAATAAAAGTATTTAAATTAATATGTGCATAACTTTTATAAAGCTTTCTGGTGTATATATAAGAAACGCTGTTTTGAAAATGAGTTCGCGCCCTTCAAGTGATATGGCGGCATTCAAGCAAAGTTTAAAAACTGCCAAGAACATAGTGTTCTTATCAGGTGCGGGTATTAGCGCAGAATCTGGTATTCCTACTTTTCGTGGAGCCGGTGGATTATGGAGAAAGTATCAAGCTCAAGCTTTAGCTACACCAGAGGCTTTTAGGACGAGTCCGAGTTTAGTTTGGGAGTTTTATCATTATAGGAGAGAAGTCGCTTTGAAAACACAACCTAATAAAGTTCGTATTTTATAGTTTAATTGCATGTAATTAATTTTTGGTCAATTTCTGATATTTAATTGTTTTTGTGTTTTCAGGGTCACATAGCAATAGCTAAATATGAAGCGAAACACCACGGACATGGTAAAACAATAACAGTAATAACTCAGAATGTAGATGGACTTCATACCAGAGCGGGAACTAAAAATTTAATAGAACTTCATGGGAATTTATATAAAACTAGATGTACAAAATGTAAAGAAGTAAAAAATAATAATGATAGTCCAATCTGTGAGGTATTATTGTTTTATAAACATTGATTAAAATAATAATAATAATAGTTAATTTTTTAATTATTTCAGGCTTTAGCAGGTCGTGGTGAACCAGATGTGAACGTAGTAGGCCCTGATATTCCAGTAAAGTCTCTACCTCATTGTAATAATACATCTTGTAATGGACTTCTGAGACCTCATATAGTTTGGTTTGGAGAAAATTTAGATCCCGATGTTCTTTCTAGTGCTGGTTAGTATATTCAAGAAAGTTACTGAGGCAGCAGCCATTTGCAATCACATTTTAAAAACAGTATCATTTGGGTTTCCACTTATCTGCAATTCATATGATATCAAAGGAAAGTGCAACATCAGCATCACTGATGGACCGTTGCATGACCATTAAAAAAACTATTTTATTATTTCTATTTATCAATGCAAAGTATTTTTTTATATTATCAATAGCATTAATAAAATTCTTGCAAGTGCCATAAATGAGGTATTATTATTATTTCAGAGAGTGCTGTTGCAGAGTGCGACATCTGTGTGATAGTGGGTACCTCATCAGTGGTGTATCCAGCAGCCATGTTAGCACCCAGTGTTGCCACAAGAGGGGGTATTGTTGCAGAGTTCAATATTGAGTCAACTCCCGCTACTTATGATTTTATGTATCATTTTGAGGGTCCTTGTGGTACTACATTACCTCAAGCTTTAGACGAATAACCAAATAAAAGTTGTATATTTATTTTATTTTTTAATATAAGTGTCAAATGCATAGATACTAAAATTTTGTTAAGAAATATCACTATTTACAATTTATTTAATAAATTCTATTTTGAATAATTACTTTGTTTATAATTATTACCTTAACTGTTAAAAATAATGACGACTTAAAATAAACAATCTTTTTTATTGAAATTGATCATAAAATAAATTTAAAAAAACTAAAACTCAATGACATGCATTAAAATTAATTAAAATAAAACTAGACGAATATAAAATTGCTTTTAAACTGTTTTTTAAGGCGAACTTCAAACATATAATTGTATCTTTCAGCAACACGGTATATACTTTACAAATTAGTCTTATGTTTTGCAAAAAACTTAGCCATAGCTCCTACTGTTACTCCAAAAGTGCAGTCAGTCTTCAATGATTTCTGAAATAACAACAATTATTTAAAGATTAGTTCTAAAGTAAACTTTTCTACAACTTATACCTATTCGCTGGTTGAACATCAACCAATAGAAATCGGTTTACAAACAAATTCACAACTATAAATGGTTAAAAACAAAAGGTGGTAGCTATTTGCCCAGTCTGCCGTCCTGGGGTAGTACCACAACTTTCGAATGTAACACCCGTGAAGCGACCTTGTCGCGTTTCCGAAAGCAGTTTGCAAGTAGCCAGGTATAATGAGTCAAATCTGGATGGTGCATACTCGTCTCCTCGAGAAGGCATAGTGGAGGCTACAGCCGCCTGAAGAGATTTCTCTGTAGTAGCAGTTGTTTCCGTTCATGGATCGCACTCAGCTTTACATCAGGTCAGTGTTGTCATGTGGCTACAAAGGTTATTTTCTAAGGTGATGCAGCGACTGTTTTGATGTTAGTACTTTTATTAGATACGAGTATACCTGTACAAAGCTAGGTAACGCAGAAACTGTTGGAGGTCTAGAATATCTCTCGTCTATTAATAAGACGCACGCGTAGTCATTTGCATGTCTTATAGCGCGACCTGAAAGTTATAATTTTGTTCATTAAAGGTAAACCCTAGGTCACTACATCGTACTGAACTTTTTTTTGGAGTATTAAGGCGAGTTTACTATTGTAAAATTTGCAAGGGACTACAATATGAAATATACAAATACAACAAAATATATATTTTGTCCCCCTGCACTATGCTACGCCACTGCCGTGTAAGACAATATTCAACGAAAATGTCACCTGAACATAGCGTCAGTGTTAAATATTTAAAAACAAATAATTACCTATACATTGATTAACAGCTTTCATGCACAACCCTTCGTAATAAGCGGCAGATGCAGCACTACCAGACACTCGACACAAATAGTTCATTTTCTGCTGCAGTTCTGGCGACTTTATGTTAGGATATGGCATACCTATTACAATTACACAACGCCCTAAATCATCACTGAAATCAAATAATTTACAATCAATAACCTAAGTACTAAATTTTTTTTTAAATTGTAGCTTGGCATATGACAATATTCCGCCTGATGTTAAGCTAGAGTGCGGTCAAGACAATGCACACTCCTCTCGCTATACCTGGCTACTTTCAAACTTGTCCAGAAACGCAACAAGGCCACTTTACGGGTGTTACTTGTCATCATCAGTCTGCCTGCCACTCTTCGGTATTATGAGATGATTGGTACTATAGACAAATGTCTACAGGCATAAGTCGCCTCTGCTGTGCCGGCTTGAGTGACGAATAAACGTAATGCGTTGCTAAGCTCATTAAATATAATAAAAAACCTCTCATGTATAATTACTAAAATGTGATTATGACGAATTAAAGCCGTAAACTAAATTATTATTTGCTAAATACAAAAAAGCTTGTTTTTTGCTGGTGGTATTTATTTAAATTTTTTAGGTCCAATTGCACCACATGACTTAACTATTACTGTCATGTTAAAGTAATGGTTAAAATTGGGTTGCTTAAAAAAACCTGTCCGTTTGACGATTACTTTAACGCTAACTGTAACTTCCAAATCCAGTACTATTCTTAGTTAGCTCATATAATAAATAAATACCTAAAATTAAGCCCTTCACTAAGCTTTCCTCCGACCACACTAAGTAACACTGCGCCATTTTTACCGTCTGCCTTATTCCTGATACTTGAACTAAAATCATTTAACACCTGTAAATTTAAAATTCAATTTATAACTTCTACTGACTGTACTTTAAAAAACAAGAGGCATCATAAAGAAGTGTCTGCTGGCAAGGGTAACCTTCACTATGCCGATTCGTGACCGTCTACTCCTCTCGTTATACTTGGCTACCTTCAAGCTGATGCTGGAACTCGATTAGGTCACTTCACGGCGTTACATTTTACAACGCTCCTTCCGAAGTAAAGCTAGAGTGCGGGCCGTGAATGGAAACAACTGCTACTACATAGTAATATCTTCAGGCAGCAGTCGCCTCCACGATGCCGGCTTGAAGAGACGAGCATGTACCATCCAGTTTGACAGTGCACACTCCTCTCGTTATACCTGGTTACTTTCAAAAATACTTGAAAGTGATGGTACTACCCCGGGACGGTAGATTGGGCTAATAACCACCATCAGTCTGCCTACCACTCTTTAATATACATCTTTAATCCTATTCCAAAGTATAAATTATAGGTCGCGTCAAACTCTATGGCGTCTCGTTAGTTACACATCTACAGTTAAGTTTACGATATTAAAATTACCAGCAAATTTTAAATATAAATAACTATATATTTAAATAATATTTAAATAAAAATAACTTGTCAATAAAAAAAATCTTGGCACATGGAAAGGATGAATGAAAGGCGATTGACGAAAGGAATATATAAATCCGATGTGAATGGATGTGTTAAACAAGGTCGACCCAGAAGGGTGTTTTCCCATCAAATCGGAGACATCCTTATAAAACCCGGGCTTCCTAGTACTCATGAAGAGAATTGTGGATGTGAGGGAAGCAAGGGTGTTGTGTCAGGATCGTGGTAAATGGCATTCCGTCGTCTCTGCCTATCCCTGTAGGAAATAGACGTGATAATTGTATTTGTATAAAAATAACTTGTGTGTATAGCATCTGCTACTGCGCTGATACCTTAATTTATGTACTGTGCAGTGACTTCGGAGCCACTATAAAGTTTGGTTCATACCTGATCAACCGATCCAGCAGATTTAGGTTCTCTAAACATATATTTATAGTTTTGTATGTTTCCAAGTACACCTGTTTGTACTAATTTATCATACAATGCTACTTCTTGGTTATATGAAGGTACAAACACTATGACGCCGCCTTGCACCAACTTGCACACTGTACGTAGTATCCTGCATACTTCTTCTAACTGTAATTATAATAACTTTTTTAGAATTACATATAATACATAACCCAGTATGATGGGAATCGCGCGGACATCTTTGCGCACAAAACTAAAGCAAAATTCACGGAAAATAGATTACATATTCATACATACTCTAGCAGAGTGGTGATGGTTATTATCCCAATCTGCTGTTCTGGGCAGTGCCGGATTTAAGCATAGGCAACATAGGCAGTTGCCTATGGGCCGCCATCACATCACAAAATTTTTTTTAAATTAAATCGATAAAGGCTCAGTAGAAACAAAAAAATACTGAGTTTTGCTTTAAATTTTGTGTTAGCTAACTTATTTAGTTGCTCTCTTCTTTATCTTGACCTTAATAGGAACTTTCCACCACAAACGTTTTGAGGGCCTCTACAACATGCTCTGTCTATGTGCCGCCGAAGTCTAAATCCGGCGCCGGTTCTGGGGTAGTCCCAAAATTTGAAGATACTATAGATAGAATATGAAAAAAACTTACTAAACCATCAGACATTCTATTTTCATAAGTAAAATTAAGTTTAACATTAGTAGGTCCCTTTGATAAACAAATTCCTAATACATTGTCAGCTGGCACGACATGTTCGCATCTTAACACTGTTAATTTTTCATTAATTTCATTTTTACTTTGTCCAAATAATAATTGTTCAAATTCACTTATGGGTTCCATTGTACCTCCCGCCAATATTACCTTGAAAGTAATATGAAATTAAAAGCGGCCATGGTCAGCCATAGAAAGCGTGAATTCAAGATGAAAACACTGTTCAAAATAGTTCAAATCTCACTAAATTTTGACTGGTATCAATGTAAGTATTTTGATCGCTCAGTGCTAATGGTATAAAAGCACTAGTAAAGGCATTTAAAAAATGCCCTGACTTTTTTTTATTGTAGCTCGGCATGTGACAACACTGCCTGATGTAAATCTAGAATGCGGTTCCAGAACTACTTCTACTACAGAGAAACCTGTGCGGGCAGCAGTCGCCTCCACTATGCCGGCTTGAGGAGACGCGCATGTACCATCTTAGATTGACAGTGCACACTCCTCTCGTTATACTTGGCTACTTTCAAACTATTCCCGAAATGCGACAAGGTCACTTCACAGATGTTACATTCAAAAGTGGTGGTACTACTCCAGGACGGCAGACTGGACAAATAACCATTATCAGTCTGCCTACCACTCTTTAATAGTGCCTATAGGCACTGAGCGACCAAAGTACATATAACATAGTTACATTGGTCAGAATTTAGTGAGGTTCGAACACGGGTCTCATCGATCGTGAGTTTACGCGTCTTACCGCTAGACCACGGCCACTATTAAAGGCTGTTAAGGTTAAGATACTTACAGAACGACATTGCTTAACGACATCAGTAAAATGTTCAGCTGAATTCAATAATATATATTTTAAATGAGCATTATCTGATATCGTGTTGCATAATATTCTCCCATTTTCTGATCTATCACATAGCATTTGTAGGAAGTCTAATAAAGCATATAATCCGCTGCCCGGTGATGTTTCATTTTGTATTGGCTGAAATACGAGCTAAATTAATAAAAAATCCACAGAGACTTCATTATATTATTAATTTTCAACCAAGCTTTTTTGCAAATATATATTTATTAAATAAAAACAAAATACTGTAATAGCAAGATTTTCAAGAATCAGTAATGGCCTAGCGGTTGAAAGTGTTGGACACCATGTTCAAATCTTGTAAAAATTATGGTCTGTACTAATGTATCTGTTAAATGTACATTGGACGCTTTGTGTCTATGGTATAATAAAAAGAGTGATGATGGTTCTTAGGCCAGTCTGTCATCCTGGAGTGGACCTCCACTATGTGAAGTGACTCTACTTACAACTTTTACATCAACATTTTCAACATTTATTTCTTCCTCTTTATTATTTTTAGATATATTTCTTAAAAAGGTCTGAAAAGAACTTTTGTTAGGGGCAGATTTCTTCTGGTCTTCCTCCATAATTGTTTTGTTGTATCTTAAAAAGAATCCGTGTAATTTTTGTGGCAATTTTGTGTTTCTACAGAATTGTACTAAAGGTCTCAGGTTCAAGTGATCAATTTCTGCTTTTATAACAAAATCTTCTAATGTGAATATTGTTGTGAGTTCTTTTCCATTTGCGTTTCGACTATGTACAATATCTGTAAATTTTAAACAAACATTTCTATTTTAAAAATACTACTGCATTCCTTTCTCAGCCAGATTGGTCGACCGCTCAGAAAGGATAAGGTCAGGTGCACCCTCAACAGACGTGCATGAGAGGAATAATGGATGTGGCCGAAGCGAAATTGTTATGTATAGAGAGGAGCCGCTAGCGCTCCATAGTTTCTGCCTACCCCAATGGAACAGAGAATGAGTAATACATATAGGAGTCCCGCATTCAGTTAAACAAAGCCCAATGACATATTCTTTGTTATATAAAATACATTATTTTGTATTGTTTCAGAAAAATGGGATAAATAGTCACTTATGGGTAAAGTGAAGTGATTAGTGAAAAGAGGTGACAGGTTTAGAAGGGAAAAAATTAAAAGACCCCCGATAAGCGTCATTTAGAAGCGAGGCGAGGATGTAAGCTGCTGCCCGTAGAGATTTATCTGTAATAGCAGTTGTTTCCATTCATGGATTGCACTGTAGCTTTACATCAGGCGGAGTGTTGTCACATACTGAGCTACAATAAAGAAAAAAAATCACAGCAATAAGCTCGTTTAGATGTTTAAAAATACTCACTCAAAAGCCTTCCAACAACAAAAACCATTTGATTAAGCGACAACAAATTCTTGCTATTTAACCTGGTTATATATTTATTTATATAGAACTTTAAATATGTTTTCACAGATAACAGTTGTTTGGCTGTAATTGGTGCGGAGTTTGCTTGTTCCAGAGCAGAGGTTAGGCCGTGTGCTTCGTCTATTATTAAAATGTTGTTACTTAAGTTTATTTGTGTACCAGCACGAGCTCCTGTACTAACAATGCCGGCGTGACTCACTAGTACCACCTGAAATATATTAGGCACAGGGTTAGTGAGGGAGATTAGCAGTAGAGGACTCCTTGATCGATGAGACTCATGTTCAAAATTCTGGAAAATGTAATTATATATACCGCTTAGTGCCTGTGATACAATTTAATTTTAAAAATTTATTTAATAATATTGATCACTATCTTTTTTATGTAAAGCTAGAGTGCGGTCCATGAGTGGAAACAACTGCTATCATAGAGAAATGTCTACGGGCAGCAGTCGCCTCCGCTATGCCGGCCTGAGGAGATACCTGGCCACTTTCAAACTGCTACCGGAACCCGACAATGTCACTTCACGGGCGTTAAATTAGTTAGGTGATTAGATCTCGGTAGTGTAAGCACTTTGGTAACTTAGTGCCACTTGCTTTAGTAATGGACATTATTACATGGGCAGGATCTGGGTATCAGGAGGCCTGATATATTCAGATTGTAGTTAAGATAATAAACATATAGAAATAACTAACCTGAGCTTCATCCAAAGCCATTCTAGATGCATAATACGGACATGCCTTCAACGCTTTACCATTCTTAACAATATCCTCCATATCCATAATATCAACCAATAATCTCTCTTTTAATTTATTAATATTATTTTGATTGTAATAAGGACAGCCCCCGCATTTTGTTTTAGCTTTCTTTATTGCAATACCTTCAGCACTTATTGATGTACTTTTAGATTTAGTCTTTTGTAGGTCTAGACATCTGAAAACATTATTTAGAAGTTTTAATAAAAGGAGGTCTTTAGTGCCCATATTTATAAAACCTTAATCTGGATTATGCTGGATCCAAAAAGTCCACACGGCACTACCACATTGCTATCAAGCCCGTTTTCCCAGTATTACCAGACCTGTCTTAAGAAAACCTAATTTGAATAGAAAGATAACGAAAAATATTCCCAGCCACTCTGCCTGATATAAAGCTAGAGTGCGATTCATGAACGAAAACAACAGCTACTACAGAGAAATCTACAAGCAGCAGTCGCCTCCACGATGCCGGCTTGAAGACAACCATGTACCATCCAGATTGTCAGTGCACACTCCTACTACCATACCTGGCTACTTTCAAACTATCACTAAGGTCACTTCACAGGTGTTACATTCGAAAGTGGTGGTACTACCCCAGGATGGCAGACTGGACTAATAACCATCATTAGCGTGATAACAACTACCTACCGTTCATTAATAAGGTGTACATTTTTAAGTTTAACAACATCATTGTTGATGCAATAATGTGCCCTTGATGCGAGAGTTACTACACTGAATGTATCTTTAAATATTGTTTTTTTTATTTCACCAACAAACTGTGATAGTTGACTGTGTGTACGGCTGCTTATATAGATCTGAAATGTCACTTTTTTATTTTATTTTATTGTAGCTGGGCATGTGACAACACTCCGCCTGATGTAAAGCTAGAGTGCGGTCCATGAATAGAAACAACTGCTACTACAGAGACCTGTCCGGGCAGCAGTCACCTCCACTATGCCGTCTTGAGGAGATGAGCATGTACCATCCAGATTGACAGTGCACACTCTTCTCGTTATACTTTTATATAATCAGTTGTCATAATGATGTAATCTGTGGGAAGATATGGGTTTGATTCCCACCACAGCAATTTAATAAAAATAAGTCCAGCATATTAATTATACCAGGTCAATGACCGCCACCACTACCATCAGGCCAGTCGAGGTCACATGTGCAAAATATGCCAAAAAATTAATAAAAATCACAAACTGGCATGTGGACTCTTTGTGTACAGAAATGTGCACCTTCACTATGTCTAGAAAGGGACAGGATTGAATATTTGTATGTATTTACAATTTGAAATATTTTTTTAATCCCTCTAAAAACTTAACATGTCACTCAACTCAACTCTAAGGAATTGTAACACATTTTCTAACATGTATGGATCCATCCAAAATTGCAATGATTAATATATCAATTATACCTTAGTAACGTCATCTTTTTCTTCAACTTCCTGAACCACCTCATCATCAGAATCCTCACAATTGCCAATCATATCATCCAATAGCAAGTCTGCATCATCAACATTGTCTGCTAAGACATTTTCTTTATCATCCAATGTTCTATATTTAAATTTATCATTAAAATAATTGTCTATAGTTTTATTGTTTAATTTTGACCTTTCTACTCTAATTCTCATGGCTTCAATATTCTCCTTTGTTTTCTTAATTTTGTCAAGTTTTACAAGTAAATTTGTTAACTGTTGATTTTTTTTTATTTTTTCATATTCTTCTTGTAACCAATCTTCTGTAGCTGCAAATAATCATAATAAAATAAAAACAAATCATGCCCTAATGTATAAATAACCTATCCAAGTTCTATAGAAATTTATACATGATGATTATCAAGAGAACATCAAGACCTGGAATTATTATAGTTATTAATATAATAATTATATTGATGTTTAATAAGACATTTGTCGATAGTTTCAATCTTACCATTTTCATTAGAAGTTTCCAATCTTAACAATGCTATTTCTTTTTCTAATTCTTTGAGGTTTTTGTTATTATAATCTTGAAGCCATTGTAATGTTGCACAGCAAATACTCAGTGACTTACCCTAAAGTGCAGAAAAAATAACTGGTAATCGGTGTAATTAAATCATAAGATAAAATAGTAAATACTTACAGTACCCGTAGGGCTTTCAAATATTCCAACTTTTTCATTCTCCAATGTGAAGTAAAGTTCTTTCATAAACTGCTCTTGTATGGCATATGGTTTAAATGGGAATGTAAATGCCGGCTCCATGCTCAAAATAAAAAATATTTCCTTCTTTTGAGTCTTATAAGATCTTTAGTTATTATACTTCTGCATACTTCAACAACTTTCGGAAAAACCTAAAACTAAACAGCAAACACGCCCGCCAAAAATCATTTGACATTTGGGCTATTTCACTTCTCCCATTCTGGCAAGGCAAAGGCTGTGAAGACTAATGTCCATTTGCACCATATGACTTAACTATTACTGTCACGTTAAAGTAATGGTTAAAGTTAAAATTGGTTTGCTTCAAAAAAATCTTGTCACATTTGACGATTACTTTAACCTTAACCGTTACAGGCGAATTTCGGCCGGTCAAAGTTAAAGTAATAGTTAAATCAATGTCGCTAACGTCAAATCTTTGAAAAGCCGCTCTTGTTTGTATTGAGAGAATTCATTTACACCAGCAACCCTTTTAACTATAACGAATTAATTTACACGATGGTGCAACGCGCATGGAGTAAAAGTAAAGGTAACTGTCAAAGTTAAAGTTAAAGTAACAGTCAAAGTTACTTTAACCGGCCATCTCTGGTGCAAACCACCCTATATAATACTGCCACGTCTTTAGAATAATTTTCTTCTTTTGTATATTGAATCGGATTGACCAAAGAACATTGAAAATATCTAACTATTATTATTAACTAGTATTAAAATGATTAAGAAACTATTGAATAAAGCGTGTACAAGAA
The DNA here is from genome assembly GCA_948150575.1 of Tinea pellionella. NCBI lineage: Eukaryota > Metazoa > Arthropoda > Insecta > Lepidoptera > Tineidae > Tinea > Tinea pellionella. The sequence goes on along the minus strand of OX411251.1, from coordinate 8,667,173 downwards.
ATGTCCTTTTTGGGACAAGACTTTTTATATAAAACAAGAAATTTTAAAATAACGTAGCGTGTTTTTTAACGCACTAAATAACGCGTGAAGACGCAGATGGAGCCGTAGCATGATAATAAACGTTATTTGTTACTGCCTTCATCAGAGTGCCAAGTACGAGGTTGTATTTACGTACCGCGATACCTCTCCACCAATGAGACGATGTTATTATAACCGTCGCATTTAAATGAAGCGATCCTATTGATGGAGACAGTCCGCGTCGCGTGGATCGATTTTGATAAAAAAGGGACTTACGATTTTTTTTCACAAAATCGTTTCGCCAGTTATGCCAATCGATAGAGCATATTGATATAATGAAATTATCTTAGTACTTTTTTTCTCTAAAGTATTTACTTACCGAGATAAAAAATAAAGTTGAAAATTTTTGTATGAAACGGAACCAACAAAGGTCTGTATTTTCAAAATTATAAGAGGTCTTGCCTAGATATTTAAACTCGATATTCTCTGAGTTTTCCTCTTTAAGATGACGTATCACACGTCTGCCCCGAGGTGCCCGTTTGGCACTTATATGACTCCAAAGTTGGGTCGATTTCAAGTAAAAATGCGAAATAGTTATACCAAATATAGTTTATTTTTTTGGTTAAATGTTAAACTAATCATTATTGAATTAAATTTATGTCAAAATTCCTTACAGTAATTTTTTCAGTCCTTTTTTTTGGATTTTTTTTCCTAAAAATAAATAAATAGATAATAATAACAGTAAATCGAAGCATGTAACTGTGACAACGACCTCTTTTTGCAGTTATAATTAAACAACGTAATTAAAGCCATATTTGCTAGGGATACCTTTAGAAATTTAAATGTTTATTGATGTTTGCGACCGTAAAAATGCTGAAGGCCATTGTATATTATGTAAAAATAATGATTAGTTTAACATTTAACCAAAAAAATAAACTATATTTGGTATAACTATTTCGCATTTTTACTTGAAATCGACCCAACTTTGGAGTCATATAAGTGCCAAACGGGCACCTCGGGGCAGACGTGTGATACGTCATCTTAAAGAGAAAAACTCAGAGAATATCGAGTTTAAATATCTAGGCAAGACCTCTTATAATTTTGAAAATACAGACCTTTGTTGGTTCCGTTTCATACAAAAATTTTCAACTTTATTTTTTATCTCGGTAAGTAAATACTTTAGAGAAAAAAAGTACTAAGATAATTTCATTATATCAATATGCTCTATCGATTGGCATAACTTGCGAAACGATTTTGTGAAAAAAAATCGTAAGTCCCTTTTTTATCAAAATCGATCCAATGCGCGTCGCCATGTCACGGCGTAATTGCAACTCGTACTTGGCCCTCAGTCTTTTTCAATTTGAGTTTTTGACAGACAGTGTGACCAGCGTATCAATGTGATTTTTGTGGGTTTTGTTGATTTCATTAGAATTTTTATTTTGTTTATTTGTATAATTATACTGCATAATATTATTACAGAATTTATTTTACATTGAAATAGATTTTCAGTATAATGTCAAACAACAGGTAAAGTGTTTATACATCGCTTCCTAACTTTTACTAATATCATTACAACTAAAATAATTTGCAGTGTAAAGATTTTGCCAGGGGCTACCGTTTGTGAAGATTGTACATTGGAAGGCGATATTACTATTGGTGGAGGTACCGTGGTACACCCTAGAGTGACTATAATTGCTGAGGGCGGACCTATAATTATTGCTGAATATTGTATCATTGAAGAATATGCTACTATTATACACAAGTAAGTGCTATCCATATATACATAAAGATCCAGTCTCTCATCTACGGATAGTATCACTACTAGTAAGTGTAAAACTTGTGGAGTAACCTAGTTTTGTTATGTTGTTAGCTTGAAAGTAGCTGGGTAAACAAATGATAGCCCCTTCAGCCGGAATAGCGGAGGAAACTGCTGCTTTCAGATATTTTTCTGTGGTAACAGTTTTATTCGATAATAGCTTGACATGCCAACTTGACAGGGCCAAGGACAAGGTTACATTTACACCGTGAAGGTGTAATGAAAAACTGGTAATGAAATATTAATAAAAGTGATTCTGTTGGCAGAGAGATCTCGTGTTACGCTGTCACAGTCACTTGGCTCTCTGGTCTACTATAAAAAAAGTACATTTAAGGATAAATATTCTTTTTGTTTCTTTAGAAAAACTGACAAACAAAAAGACCCACCAAAGCCTCTATTCATAGGTGCTCACAATGTGTTTGAAGTGGGATGCAGATTAGAGTCCCCATGTGGTCATATTGGAGAAAGTAATGTGTTTGAATGTCGGTCTTTTGTTGGGGTTGACATCAAAATTGGAAGTGGTTGTGTTATAGGTAATGCATTGTATCTTTGTATGTAAAAATATTGAAAACTGATTTCGTAATTAACATAACTGATATTATAGGTGCAGCTTGTAAGTTGACGGCACCACAGAATCTGACAGATAATACAGTAATTTGGGGTTCAGATCATCAAACTCGTGAGGCAATAGAAAAACAACCATCACAACTACTGCAGCTTGATTTTCTTAGCAAAGTAATGCCTAATTACCATAGAATAAGGAAACCTAATGTACAAAAAAGACAACCTTCGAGGCAATCTCAAGATTCGCCAAAACCTTGATAATTAAAATGTAGTTTTGATTTTTATTAATATAGCTATGATCTAAATTATTAAAATATTTTTTACACTCCTAATTATGTTTCATTTGTCTCATAAGTAATATTTTATCAATCCATAATGTATCATATTCTTTTGTGAAGAGGTATTTTCGTATATCAATTATTAATTTTCACATGGGACTTGAAAAGTTGAGTATGCATTTCGTTTTTTTTCATCTAGTAACAATTGTTGGTAATAGTATTTTATTTCATGGCAATAATCTTCAGTTCATCAGTCAACAAAATCCTGTGATGTCGTTCGTTGCGTACCAGTCGATTTATTTGGTTTTTATTTTGTAATTTGCTTTCTTTCCTTATAATTTTGTTTTGTTTTCGTAGTACAAACTCATTACTGCAACAATAAAATTCATTATACAGTTAAAAGTAATTAGGCCATATGGTTTTAAAACGACAAAAAATTAGGAAAGGTTTTCGAAAACTAGTTTACAGTTTCTAGTATTCCTTGTTTACTAAATATATCCCTATGATACATTACGGCTGTGTTAATAAGACTCTGTAGTGGTGTAAAAGTGTATTAGAATTGTGTTTCTGTTGATTTCCCGATAGGCGCCATGTTTTAACGTGTTCGTTTTGTGATAATGTGATGGGAATTACTATAATTTACATGAACTGTATATTAGTGTTTGGTGTTCAGTGAGCATGTTGGAAGATGTACCCGTCCACGGTGTCAAGAATGAGGCGAAGACGAAGCCTACACACCAGAGAAATCTTAGTTTAGACTTCAGGTATGTATTATTTACATTATCAGTTTTATTTATCTCACAAATACGAGGTTCTTCATATAAAGATAGGTTCTTAATAATCTTTGTGAGTGATATTGTAAGTTTTTGATAGTTTTTGACTGTTCAAGGCTGTTTGTATTGGAATGTAAACAAACTGTAATATTTGGGTCACTCGTGAATGAATTGTGAATAGATAGTATTGCTAATTTTAAACATTTATTTAACTGATTATAATAACTAAACAGAAACATATTCTTAATTGCAATTTTAATATGGCAAAGGAAAAGTTTTAGAGAAAGTTACCATTTGAAATTAGTTACAGTTTCATTGAGATGTTAAAAAGCAATTTAACTATTATTTTAGTTATAATAACATTGTATCTATCTATTTTATCTCACGCCCTGTTCCTGTAGGGGTAGGCAGAAACTATGAGGCGAGAGTAATTTTCTCTTTCAACATACCACTTTGACCATATCTATTTTTTAGACGCCTCTAAGTTAGTACTCGTATTACAGACACTCCTTTCAACAATATCTGTAAAATTCTTGTACCTTATATTAGATGTTGCATTTTTAATTTTTTTTTTTGGTACAATTCAATTTAAAAATAAGATATAGATAGTCGTATGTCTATTGTGTAGGTTTTAATAAGTTTTAAATTTACTTTCTGGGCCTACCAGCCTTTTAACCTTAAACATTCCTTCATAACACTTATTGAAATCCTGTTGGATACAAAATATATAATTTAGAAGTCTATGCTACGTTTACTCATTTAAAGATTTTGTTGGAGATTTTATTGGATAAAAGTCTTTGAAAGGAAATGAGAGGTTCTGCTTATTCTGGTACAAGGTTCCGACTTCCTAGACTCTATGTCGAAATAAAATGTTGTTTCAAATTGTTTTAAACACCGTAATCGTAAAACTATTACCATTTAGGTGTAGTTGATTTGTTTGCCCTAGAATCTAGGGCCTAGATCTTAAGACCTGTTAATTACCTATTTTGTGATTTGCATACTTTAGAAGGATAATTGCTGTGTATTTAATGTACCGTTTGGTTTTATTATAATTTTGTTTCATATAAAGCTTCATCACCTCTTAGTAACTGATTCTCCCACTTCCCGATGTGGTGGGGGGTGATTTTTTAAAACTCTTAAATAATTATTGTGTTTGTACTTTGAACTAATGAGTAATCAAAACTTAAACATGACTATTTATCAGTAAGATAATGTCGGATTCAATGTAAACAAATAATTTCAATTATAATTAGGATTTCCTTAAAAAAACTAAACTGATTTTTGTTGCCTTATTGTTTTTTTTTTAAATATTTTTGACATTATAAATGTTATATTTGTCTTCTGATTCGATTATGGTGAAAATTGAAAATTGCAATAAAAAAATAATAACACAACAAACGGCCTGAGGTGAGATAGGGATCAATTTTAATTGTTTTTTTTTTTTTATAAATTCGTCTCTGCAACACTATCTGTCACAAGCAGGACATTCGGCGCTGTTTATGGATTAATTGCGTAATTATAATTTAATAATTAAATTGTTACCTTGTAACACCAATTACATAGGATTGGTTAATGCTAAATCGTCATCATGTATTTTTTAAGGACATTTCGTAAATAATTTACTTGATTGACTTGTTTTTAACTAGGTTGAGGTATGTGTAATATTTCCTAATGCCTGGATTGTATTAGGTATTTAAATTTATTGATACATCACGTTTTTTTTTATAATTAAATGATGCTATTATGCTATCAAAAAAATTATTTTGCTTCCGCTTGTGTACTCCTCCTCACTAATCCTCACTAACATTAATTGGCGGGAAAATTATAAGCAAGGACTTGAAAAGTTTATTCCTTCTCCCTATCTGCAATCAGTCAGTTTGACTGTAAGTCGATCTGTTGTGTGGCAATGGACGGGCTGAGGAGTGCCACGAGTGCGGCCCTCACTCATCAATGAGACTACATCTTGTCGGTTGGCTAAATCTTGTCTTGGCTTTAGTCTTTTTGTTGTGATTGTCTTAGGTCCGTTTGCACCAGAAGGCCCGTTAAAGTTTCTTTTACGGCGACGACGTAACCGTTAAACGTTAAATTCATATTGTTATCGTTAAAAGGGTGGCTGTACCCAAAAAAAATAACAGATGAACATATTTGGCTTCTTTTCATACATTTGACGTTAGTAACATTGGTTTGACGATTACTTTAACTAGCCGAGATTCGCTGGTTACGATTAACGTAAAAGTAGGTGTCAAAAATGACAGATGCGACGACGGTGCAACTCGTGTGAAGTAAATGTAAACGTAACGGTTAAAGTAAGCGTAAAAGTAATAGTTAAAGTAACTTTAACGTGCTTTTGTTGTAAAGTAGCTGTAGTAAGAGCTCATAGAAAGTGATGTCTAATACCATTAATTAATTAATTAATTAAATTATCAACTTAAATGAGTATGAGCAATGTATAAAGATGGGAGGTTTTTACGTAAAGCCTCTTCAGAAGTTTTCCTTAATATACAATAGAAACTTGTAAAAAATATAAATATAACATAACAAACAACAATGTTGTGTGGCAATCGTGACGTCATGCTCTAGTAAACTGTTACAAAAATTTCACAGTCGCTTCTATAATCTAGTAGGCTGTGTGTTGGTCGGTATGTGTTGCTATTGGGAATATACTAACTTGTTTGACGTGAATGTTAACTAACAAGTGCATATTTGGTGGAGGTAGTGTGCTGCTGGTTGCACGTCGATAGATAGAGCGTGAAAGAAGCCGCATGTCATGAAAAGCCGCAATCTGATTGAATCTTTGTCGGAGACTGGAGTCGTGACGATATAGATGCTCAGTCCCGTAACGGGGTTGGCAGGGTAGTTTGGGTTGACACCAAATTACTAAACAGGTGGTTCTTATAAATAATAAAAATAAAAACACTTTATTGCAAATGTAAATCGTACATAGGCGAGCTTTAATGCTTTTGGCAAAGTCTACCAGCTAACCTTTGTTGGTGTGAGCGGAGATATCTACAGTGCAATGAAATAAATAAATAAATATTGACAAAATTAATAGAATAAAGTAAAAATAAAAGATTAAGTTGTTAAAATATAATACATACATATCATATAATATACATAAATAAACATATTATATAAATATACGCAATATAAATTAGGGAAAAAAAAGAAGAATTAAGATTTTTTTAGTTTTAGTTATTAGTTTTTATATAAATAGATAAAAGATAATTAAGAGTTAGATAAATAATTAAGAAAAAAAAGTTCTTGTAGTGATTACAACGAATTCTGGCCCGGTCTCCCGGTTAGGGGTGATATCCACACTGCGATGAGGTTATTTTAGCGCTTGAGGTGATACTGCCACAAGTAGCACCCGTGCTAGTTTCGCCACTCAGATGTTGTATAATTAAATCCTGGATAAATCTGTTTTTTAAAACTCAGCAATTTTATCAAACAAAAAGATGCTATCTTTATCCCAATCTTGTATAAATACCTGTTTGTTATGAAGGATCGTGGGCTATCCGTAAAGAAAAAGTCTTTTATGCAATGCATGAAAAAATTATGGTAAACACAACTGAATTTCTCTTTTTTCTACTTGAACATCCGGTTAAAACGGAGTACGTTAAATGTAGCCACAAATGACCATAACGTTTCGAGTCTTAAATAACTTCCATTTTCGCAGAATTTACTAAGAATTTGGGACTTTTTTTGGTTTCCGAGATGCCCTAAGCATGTACCGTACACAATGGCGAGCTTAATGCCATTAGGCATTTTCTCCCAGCTAACCATTGGCGGAGATAGGGGCAATAAAATATGAGTAATATAAATACTATGGGTACATACATAAAAATAAATAAATAGATAAGTAAATATCTACGTAATAATATAAATACATATGGGAATGGGAACGATATTGTCGGCATTATTAACAGCTAGTGATTAATAAAGTCCAATAAAATAGTACTATATTCTGTTTTTACTAATTACGCTCACAACATGCAATCAATCAGAGTGGCAGAAAAGAGGCTCTTTTTGTATAGAAATGACAAAAAGAAAAGTTACTTAATTTTTTCAAGATACGACGCTAATGAAACTCCATTGTATTTATGCATAAAAGGACTTTGTACTGCCTAATTTTTTCCTCTTGAAAATCTTAATTAAGTGTATGAGAAACCATTGTCTAGATTGTTATTTTAGATCTGTATGTCCTTGAGTCGAATTTAACGAGGTCAAATTTGTAGAGTACACCTACTCAATATTTTTAAATTATTTGCTTTACACTTTTCACAAGAATTTTCTAGACGTACTGAAGTTTAATGGTCTAGGTAAATAAATAATAACTTGACAAACATTGTTATGCTTGTGTATTTGCCTCTACATATCGACTGCAACGAGTGGATAGCATCTAGATAGTTCTACGTATAATTAATGGCGAACTTTCATAGTGATCCGTCTGATAGTGTCGAAGTCTTTATTAATATCAAGTATATACATTAGTTAGGTATAGTATACCTATATAGATTTACAAATCAATATGCGTATTACGTAGATTGTATTAGATAGGTGTCTACTTTTTGGTATCATTTAGGTACGTTTTCAATCAAATCAGACGCCCCATCTGTAATAACAGAAATACAAATAATTACGTAAAAAAAAGACAAGCGATGAAAAATTCATATTTTGCAAAGAAACCTTGAATCGAGATTTAGGTGTAACTTTTTTTAATTAACAATAATTAAACTTGCGCCTCATCTGGGACGTTGGGTAAGTAAGTGGGGCAAACTGGGCCTCGGGGCTCGGTTAGAAAACAACAGGTGAATGGACGACGCGGCGAAAGTAAAAGTTTGGCGGTTCCTTGACTGCGCGAATATTTTCTATACGAATATAGTGTTTATTTCTATTTAAATAGAGTTCATAGGTGAATTAGTATTTTATGTTATGATGTTTGAAATATTTACTAGATTGTTTGTCATCAGTCAATAGTGTGAGATTGGAATCTTTGTTGAAAGAAGTCGGTTTTTGGTTTAAGGAAGAACTCTTTATTTACATTTCACTTAGTAACTCTACTTTTTTTGTTTTTTATTCATTTATAGTCTGCAAACGACAATCGCCACCGCTGTGAAATGATGACTTGGGAAGATAATTATGCATCTTACGGGTTGATAGTACACACTACACACTCTTCTTGTTATACTTCTGCTTTACGTTACCTTAATTATTTTTTAACCTGTAGATAATCTTAATTATGTATACAACACTTGTCAGACTTGTAGACTTGTCAAAGAGTAGTACAAGTCACATTATATCAAATCAGAACGACCTTGCCACAGTTTACCTTCCTGTCTGAAAGATTTCATAGAAAACGTGATATGTTTTCTAACAAGCAGTTGAAATCATTGTTTATGTACGAAAATGTTGTTTCCTCTTGAATATAGTTTCTACGAATTTATACAGCTAATGCCAGATTATTGAATTTTCGAATGTTTTGGCAAGATTATAAATGAAATGAGCAGCATGTATTGATGGTACATTCGTCTCCTCTAACCGGCAAAACAGAAGGAACTGCCGTCATTTCAGACATTGAAATGAAATGAAAATATTTTTATTAGCATGGGAATGGGTTTAGCTCATCGTCAGATCCTAGCATGGCTTCGGAAAGACGTTGAGTATGACGAGAAGTGGGCCACACCAAACTCGTTTTTTTATCTCTGTGTTAGCAGCAGTTATTTTGCCAGAGTGTAATCATATGGCGAGCTACTATAAAAATGTTAGGTATATTATACCTACATACTTTTTATAGAAATAATTAAATAAATTGTTTAGCTCTCCGTATCTTCATTCTGCACTTTCGTCTTGAATTAGTGAAGAATTGTACCGCATTACGGTCTCAAATGGTATTTCCTACCTAATTTGTGCTAAAATGGATTAAATTCTTTATTCACCTTTAAGCTCCAATGTCATGATTAAAAAAAAAGTCCAATTTAATCACCGTTGTCATCATCCTTTAGTTTCTAAATAAAAAAGATAGTCGCTTCTTTTAATGGATCGACCATCCCCTGAAAACAGCGTCGCGTGACTCATTTTTACAATGAAATAGCTTTTTTTAATTAGGACGTCCTATTTTAGACATGAACATTCACTTTCGCATTTTTCTAATTCATTGGAAATGTTGGTACCTACAATTTCAATGCTGTATTTATGTTTGCTTTGAAGTAAGCTAGGTAATAATCCAGCTTCTCGGTTTAACCTCGCTTTACAATGTGAACTATAGATGTAGCTAGTATTGATTTTATATTTATTGGTTTGTTTATTAAAACCAATTATCGCAGAGACGGATACGTTTCCATGGAGTTCAACCGCAGTTACGCGCTACTGATTCGAGACTCCGCTCGGGGCCCTAATTCGCGAATTTTAACTATTAACCTTCGAGTCGACCGCAGCCCTGCGCTTAATGGATCCAGACTGGCCGCGTGGGCCGCCTGACGTCTTCAGATCCCCTCACAACAAAAGCTCTCCTATTCTAGTTAATAAAAGCTTTAAATTATTAAAACTAATAAAAAATAATATGCCAAACTTCTTGGTCGATAATAAGCTAGTGCTTTCATCGTGGGCACTGAGTGTCCAAAGTACATATAACAATAGTTACATTACCATACAATTGTGGGTGGATATAGAATAGATACCGTAATGCTAAAGTTTATCAAAATTCGATCAACCATTTGAGCGTGATTGGGAGACAAACACACGAGTTTTTGTATATTATTAATATACTAGCTGTTAACAATATACTGTCGCGGACATTTTTTTAGATAATTTAAAGAGAAATAATTCTTTCATACATATTTTTTGGGTATCTCGAACGGTTTTCGCAGCGCACGCAACGGAAGCCCTCAAAGATGAATAATATTCCCCGTTTTTTCCACATTTTCGACTGTTTCTTCGCTCCTATTAGTCGCAACGTGATGTTATATAGCCTAAAGCCTTCCTCGATAAATATATATCCAACACAAAAAGAATTTTTCAATTCGAACCAGTAGTTCCTGAGATTAGCGCGTTCAAACAAACAAACTCTTCAGCTTTATAATATTAGTATAGATAAGTCTTTATTCAGCGTTATTAATGGAGACTAGCCGCGTGGGGGTGGACCTCACTGCGCCTTATTTATTGAATAGATTTTGTTGATTGAACAGGTTTTTCTATAAAAGCATTTTAAATTAAAATTAAAACGTACTAGTGACATAGGTATTAGGTATAAACAGGTGATTAAGTAGTGTGTGAGCGGGCAAAACGAATCGGTGGGTGTCAAACGCGGAGGTGATGCTCCACTTTTTGGTCACTGTTCCGGTAAAATTGTAATCAATAGTACAAATACCTCGCGAGTCCTATGACATAGAAATTTTTCATTACATTTACGATAAAGGTGATTTTATCCATTCTACTCGTATAAATTTTTTGTCCGTTATTTTAGGTACCTACCTATATTTAATATGCTCTTTACCTCTGTCGGGAATTAGTTTCAGAATAAATATAGTATAATTCCACTTTTTAAAATACGTAATTTTGCATACGTTTACATTTACTCCACACGCATTGCAATATCGTGTAAATTCATATCGTTAAAAGGGTGGCTGATCTCGAAAAATAATAATAATAAAATAAAAACATATTTGGCTTCTTTTCATACATACGCACATTCCTTTTGATATATCCAGCTGCTTCCAAATTTATCGAAACGCGACGTGGTCACTTCACGGGCGTTACATTTGAAAGCGAAGACGGGTAGACAGGTGATAGATAACCATCATCAGTCTGCCAATAATTTTAAATATTTGGGCCTTAAGTGTGCATGATTTCCCTATACATATAACTCACGATCGATGAGACCCGTGTTCGAACCTCGCTAATTCTGACCGGTACCTATGTAACTTAGTTCGCTCAGTGCCTATAGGCACTATTAAAGAGTGGTAGGGAGACTGATGATGGTTATTTGTCCAGTCTGCTGTCCTGGGGTAGTACCACCACTTTCGAATGTAACACCCGTGAAGTGACCTTGTCGCGTTTCGGGAATAGTTCGAATGGAGCCAGATATAACGAGGGGCACTGCACATGTGCACTGTCAATCTAGATGGTACATGCTCGTCTCCTTTAGCCGGCATAGTGGAGGCGACTGCTGCTCGCGCAGGTTTCTCTGTAGTAGCATTGTTTCCATTCATGGACCGCACTCTAGCTTTACATCAGGCGGAGTGCTGTCACATGCCGAGCTACAATAAAAAAAATTTAAAATATAGGCAATTCTCAGTAATGTAGGTTACCGGTTATAGTTCAGTAACAGATAAATAAAGAAGTCAATGAGATAATTTAACTATTACAAATAATAAATAAACGAGATAAAAAACTGCACAAATAACTCCACGTAGGTCATCTGCAAGTTTTAAGTAGGTATTCATTTAGACGAGAAAAATATTCGGTAAAAACTTGTTTGCAAAGGTCGTGATGTCACCTTCGAATGCTTTTTCCTCTTTTCCTCGAGTTTTTTTTGTCTGTTCCTATTAATATCTGACTTCCTTTTAGAAAAAATACCACTACAATACTTGTTGACCTAGTCGCGTTTCGGGATTGGGAGGCTTGGAAGTTTTCTTTAAATTGTAGCTAGGCATGTGACAACACTCCGTCTGATGTGAAGCTAGAGTGCGGGTCATGAATGGAAACAACTGCTACTACAGAGAAACCTGTACGGGTAGCAGTCGCCTCCACCATGCCGGCTCGAGGAGACGAGCATGCGCCATCTAGATTGACAGTGCACACTCCTCTCGTTCTACCTGGCAACGCGACAAGGTCATTTCACGGGTGTTACATTCGAATGTTGTGGTTCTACCCCAGGACGGCAGACTGGACAAATAACTGTCGTCAGGTCTGTCTACCACTCTTTAATAGTTCCTATAGGCACCGAGCGAACAAAGTACATATTAACAAAGTTATATTGGTACCGGTCAGAATTAGCGAGGTTCGAACACGGGTCACATCGTAACATCGTCTTCGAGCTGGCATAGTGAAGGCGAATGCTGCTTGCTTGCAGACCGCATTGTAACCTGACGCAGTGTGATCACATACTAAGCTCGCATAAAAAATATATTCCTCATGTAACGCATTCGACGGATGGACCACAGTTGTGGTCGCGGTCCGTTGAATTGTGTACTCCGGTAGTGTTATAATTAAAATTCCTATTCTAATGAGTCGGTATGATAATTGAGTAATGTACTCGACGTGCGCTAATCACAATTACGTATCTGTGGAATGCGCCATCTGCCCTAACACATGCTTTATGACTCGTGGTTTGAATTATGTATGGGTACTGAACCTTATACGCAGTTTACTGTGATCATTCTGCTCATCCTCGTAAGGGACTTGTAGTAGCTAGTGTCTTACAATCCTATAGAACAAAATAATAACATATTACCAAAAAGTATAATATTTTAATTATAAATCAACATTATTATTTCAGTAATTGAAAAACTTTTAATAGGAACTGTTGTCTAAAAATAAATGACTCCATTTTCACTTTGATACCGAACGTAAATTCCTCTTGTGTTTGAAAACGATGAAAACTTACCTGAAAAGGATTTACGAGATTCCTAACGCTGCTCGCTGCATGCTGGGGGGAATGGTGAATCCCTACTCAAGTTACGCTATAGCTGTGAAGTGTTTTCCGCTTTTGATCTTCCATTTATTTTCTTCTTATTCGCGAGAGATGTTGGACAGACTTCAATTAATATAATTTTTTTTGTTTTGTTTTTTATACTACAGTTTATTGGTTTATTGTGTAAGATGTGGCACCTAAAGGTGGATCATTCGCCATAGGATTGGTCTACTTAACAGAAGCATGATATAATGATTCCCACCACTGGTCGCCCTTAAAAATATAAAATATAAAAATTAGATAAACGTAGCTACTATAATATTTATTTGATGGGATATTTTAATGAGAGGAATGTGCCCACATTTTTTTCTCGAATTTTAGTTAATTTTGAAGAAAATTAAATTCCTTATCACTTATCGGTTTTAATTTTTTCACTCGCGTTTTTGAGGAATTAGACTTTTTCTGATACAATGTTTGAGGTGATTTTTATATTAATTCAAAATAATTGATAATTATCTGTCTTTTATGTAATTAAACATTGTTTATTGATTGGTAAACGATGTGTAGACATAACTGAAATAAAATAATCAAAAATATTATTCTTTAATTTTGTTTTGTTAATAAACTATTAAATATCAAATGAGCTCAAAAATTAGCATTGCTCTTTGTTATTTATTTTAGCAGGACTTGTAGAGCAAAATGATTATTGAGTCAACGCTATATAAAGCTTTTTAGCGACCTTATCATTCATTTGTTATACAATTGTGACGCTTTTAATGTTTATTTTATTAATACATATTTGTGTCAAATCAATCAACGGTCGACTAGTGTCTTTTTGTATACGTGTTTCTCAATAGGGAGCTGTTTATTGCGTCTCGTTTCACAGACATTTTCATGAGTATTCCGTTCGGAAGATATTTGTATCAATTCTTAATAAAACTATGTAGGTAGGTAAGTAATTATAATAAATTATTGACTTACGGCCCGTTCATACATGACATACATCCGTCGTGGACGATTTGTTAAGATTAAAAATTACCGTAATTTATAAACAGAATCTTAATTTATACATAACAAAAGTCCTGACGATTCCTCCTGATGAATTCATATTTTTTGAACGTATTTACAATATTACACGATTCATATGAGTATAAAAAGTAAAATAAAGTATAAAAACATTTCGTACCTAAATGACGATACGAAAAAAAAGCGAGTCGTTAAATTTCCTTTTCATTTACGGTTTTTATATAGAAGCGAACACTTGAAACAGATCAATCAACTTTTTTTACGCACTAAATCCAACATGTTTTAAATAAACAGTATTTGAAGTATATGTTACATACATATAAAAATTAATAGATAGTTATTATCGCTAATCAAATAAATAACTAAAAGGCGCGTATCTACATTTGTACTCGTATATCGCAATTCTTGCTATATTAGTTTAGGTGATTTATACTTTATTGTTAATGTAATAAGGATCAGAATGCGTTTTGTTTTATTTTATATTGTTCAATCTCGGTACTAATGTTCTGGTAAACGGATATTCCACGAAGCTAATGGACTTAAAATAATATTCAATGTCATATTTTATTATTTTTCTTGCATGTCTACTATTTTGTATGGGGGTTATTGTTTTGTCATTTTGAACTATGACCTATGGAAATATGAGTAATAGGTAATGGTAACTTGATTAGAGGAAGCCAAGTTCATGCCTTCGTGGAATTAGTTTATATAATTGACGCCTCTATACTTAGGCTCTGTCTCCGTGGTGCCTGCCTACGCAACTACTCGATGAGCATTTGTTCCAAAATATTACAATCGAATTGTCGAATGATCAGAAAATCGATAATCGAATTATCGTTCATCATTTCAAATCGAGTAATGATCTACAAATCACTCGAATGATTCCCGTAGTAAATTATCTATATGACATTTTGAAATACCCAATTTTGGTTTACCATTACCATTAGTAGAATGGTAAATAATCTCCACAATATCTACATTGTATTAATTCTAATCAATACTATATTCATTATTTAAAATAAACAAGCTCATTCGGAAAGGAAAAAACATTGGAATTAACGAAATATTTAAAATGACAATTAACTATCACTCAGTCCGAATGATCATTCACATTTGCCCATCACTAGCTGCTACCACAGATAAGTGTCAGCAGGCAGCAGTCGTCTCCTATGTCTCCTAGGCTTGAGCAGTCGAGTCTCGGCTTCAAAGCCTTAAGCACCGACGAAATGTCGCCTGTTTATCAGCTGCACAACTTGTTCTCCTGTCCCCTTTCTTCCATCGGACGTGGTACGAGAGGTACCATCCATTAATGGTCCAAGTTCCTAAAGCGTACGAGGCGTCTTGACAGCACGTTCCTGTTGAACTCCCTCCCTGTGTCTGTGTTTCCCAAGAGGTAGAATACGGGCCTCTTTAAATCGAAGGTAAATAGGTACCTCATAGGCGAGCGTGCATCCTCAGACCGCATCACTGATTAACACCAGGCAGGGTGTGGTCAAACGATTGCCAGGTTGACGCGCACTCCTCTCGTTATACCCAAGCTCATCCCGAAACTGGTGTTAAAGGTGTGAAAGTGGTGGTACAGGAGGCTACTCTAAACTGGGCTAGTAACCATCACCATAGGTACTGTACTGTACTTTTTTATTGTCACTTTGTGTATATGTAATGCAACTCGGTTGAGTGCGCTCTAAATGCACTTTGTGTCGATTAACATGTTCGAACAGTTAACGGTAAATCGAGTTCTACCAGTGCGATTAAATAGGTATGGGCTACATTATTGATTATTTTTTTCTTTTGATTTATACCTAGGAAGTTATAAAAATGTAGTTTTGGTTACGTCTCTCCGAATGTGGGTAGGTAAAATTCATTTGAGACCAATTGTATTAAATTACCTATTTAATTGTTAAAATTAATTTTCAGGCACTCTTACAGGCTACAGTGCTTACATGTTTATGACAACTAATAAACATATATCGGAACGGTCATGAATACGGACTCTAATTTGAACGATTACGGAAACTAACTTGGAACAAAATGAATACGTGGTCATGAGTACAAGCACTAACTGAATATAAAACAAAAGCGACGTTACGCTTTGACAGAGTCTCTGAAAACACACCACACGGCACCACCACACGTTGTGACTTGTTTGTGCGGAGGAACTGTCGTGTTTCAGCATATTTGCTTAGTTATCGCCCACAAATGGAGGATAGAAGTCTTGGACCGCATATAAATTACAAAAGTTAGTGCTGTACTGTAAACCAAAATAGTGTTTACGGCATGAAATATTCAAATTAAACCACTATCTAATAACCATTGATATATACAACTAGATAAGCAATAACGCTCCCAATGTGACGCGAGAGAAAAGATGACTGCAGTCACTTTTAGCTTTTCTGTCAGTTAGTCAGACTTGGCTCCTATAGTATGTTATTATATCTCCATGCTATTACTAACAATTTTGAGATGTATCAATATTTTAATATTTGCTGCAAATTCGAAGGGATCTGGTGATTTTTGAATTTATAATGCGACGTTGGTTTATATTATAAATAATGAAAACGTATTTAAAAATTCCGAATTTAGTAAATATTTTCAAACTGTTTATGTAATATTTTACACAGTTTAGTATTAAATTTATCATCACTCTTCGCGTCGGACGTTGAAATGAGTTGTTCAATTTACCAAGCTTCACGTCTGGATTCTATCGGTAATGGATAAATTGCTTTATTTATTTATAGAAACAAATTGTCTTGTTACTTGTGAATGACAAATAAATTAGTTTTTTTTTTTAAATTTAAAAGTCGATTTCTAGAACAAATGAAACTGCGATTAGGGGAAATAACCATAACTAATAGAGTAGAGTAAGCAGGGATCCTTTGTCTTTAGAGCTAGAGGTTTTTTTTTTGTTGATTTTTAGCTTAAATTTTTTTTTATTGTAGATCGGCATATGACAACACTCCTCCTGATGTAACTGAGACCTGTGTGGGCAACAGTCGCCTCCACTATGTCGGCTTGAGGAGACGAGCATGTAGGATCTAGATAGACAGTGCAAACTCCTCTCGTTATACCTGGCTACTTTCAAACTATACCCGAAACGCTACAAGGTCGCGTGTGTTACACGGGTGTTACATTCGAAAGTGGTGGTCTACCCCAGGACGGCAGACTGGGCTAATAACCATCGTCAGTATGCCTAACACTCTTTAATAGTGCCTATAGACACTGATCGACCAAAGTACATATAACATAATTCTATTACCGGTACCGGTCAGAATTAGCGAGGTTCGAACACGGTTCTCATCGATCGTGAGTTCACGCGTCTTACCGCTAGACCACGGCCGCTGATCAAATCTAAATAAGTGTTTATACGTAAAACCTTTCATTAAATTTATTTAAATTAAAAACCTCCGGCGTGTGGGACCTATTCAACCGGTCAAATAGGTCTACTTAGATTCTTTTACATTGTCGAATGATTTTACGACTAGTCGTCAGGCTTCGCAAATGCTCCGTCTTGAAGAAAACAGCGAGAAACTTAGAAAAATATTCAATGTACAATCTCATTTTATCTATGTGCGTATAATGGTGAGTAGTCGATGGTGTTGGCCCAATACTATGCGCTTAAACCTCCCAATTAGATTAATTAAGCTTGCATTACTTCCTTCATGAGGACCGTCCTGGAATTCCCTGTGGGAATAAAACACATGGTCACTCGTAATACTTCAAATAAACGTCGGTCTCCTTGAAAGTGATCGGCTATATAATTTACCACAAACTAATTTATTTTTTAGCCATTAAAATAACCTTGGGGAAAGATCCACTTAACTAACTAACTTCGTCGTGTCACTTGAAATCGCGTGACGAAAATAGAAGAAATTGTTTTCTAAAAATAACTTCTTGAGGGTGAGATGATATTAATAAGAATTATGTTTCTATGTCTTTTCTGCATTTTAATATGAATTATTTAACAACGATTTTAGCAATGGTAGCAAAGTGTATCTGGTGACAGCTATCTTTTTTACATATTTTTTAGACAATTTAGATTAATTTAGTCGACACGTGTTTCTGGAAAACTTTTATAATTGCTTTTGTAATTAAAAATTGCAATTGTAATATAGTAATCGTGACGTTTCGGCCGGAACTTAAACCATTGCCAATAATCGAGAAAAAATAATTATCATTTGTCAAAAGTTTAAACAAACTTTTGATTTTTAAAAGTTCCTGTTAATTAAAGATTTTTTGCGCTCTATAGAGCATGGTGTGGAGATTCTGTGACTTCCAGATCCAATGTTTTATTAATATTTTTGCTTTGAGACTAGAGAGTTATCGACATTTGTAAAACTCTATTTTGAACACTGTTACCTTTCCAGCCATGTAATGTGTCATTATCAATCGCACTATGCTATACTACAAAGAGTACAATTAAAGCGTTAATTCCACGTAAGAAAAAAGGATATTGTTTGTTTATGATAGACTAATTATAAGAGTGGAAGTATATCTGATTGTTATTTGTTTTAAATTAAGAGGACTCGACAAAGGAAAAAAATCCTAAACGAATTTAATTATCATTTTTCATCACTACATAATGTGTTATCAACAGTTACAAGTCATGTGCAAACATCGTAAAAGTCTCGCAGTTAATTCGGTACTGAGTCAAGAGAAACAACGGCAACGATAGAAACATTCTATGTCAGTCCATTGTCACATCTTAAACATAGAGGACCGGATTATATTATGAACCGTGAGAGGTGCGCCTTTAGTGCGGCTTCCCACGGATTATACGAGGTCACATGCACCTATACCTCACGCTTCCAGTTAAACAACACTTGCATATTCAACCTTACTGTTAATAAATAAGACCCTATGTTGTTGTGTACACCAGGAAGTGTGTCTCTACTTAGCACACCCACAATTGACACGCGTAACGAAGGTCGGCCTCTATTTAGTGGTCTAAATGTCGAATCTCCGTGTGGCTTTGATTTTACTCAGTAATGTGCCTTTTAGCCCCTTTCCAGAGATTAGTTATACTATGATATAAACGGAAATGTTTACGATATCTCAAAATAGAAAATCTAACCTATCCTAATATAATCTAACCTAACATTAGAACATTTTTAAACTCTGCCCATCTCTCGAGTTTTTAGACGTTATTATCTGTCATCCGAGTCGAAAATGGTATGTAGACCAACCAGGTCATGACTGAACTTAGGTATTCTATTAAAATTTCAGCCTATCTTTAGATTAGCTGTAGAAGACACATTTAGTGATGTACACTACTGTAAATAAAAAAAAATAATTGAAAGGCCTCTTTAACTCTCTTATCTCTAGTAAATTGTAATGTCATGATAAATATGCACTTTCTAGAAAATGTTGAACAAACTTTACAACTAACTCGTTTATGCAATTAATAAACAAGTTATAGACGACTTTGCTTCCAAATAGGATAGACAGGAATCAGACGAATAATTTAGTATAGTTTTATTAATTCTATATTTATATAACGTTTATTACTTGGCATCTAAGAGGAATATTAGTCACGTTGCACTTGATATAGGTAAACTAATAAGTAGCCTGATGAAAGCTGGGCTGCCTAGTGCCCATAACCGTCGTCGGGCGTGCATGAAGAGAATTGTGGATGTGAAGGAAGTGAGTTTGTTGTGTCACAGGATCGTGGTAAGTGGCGTTCCGTTGTCTCTGCCTATCGCTATGGGAAAAAGGCGTGACAATCGTATTGTAATAAGTAGGAATGAGGATAAACAAAGACTTATTATGCTTATTTCAATTTTGAACAAGCCTTAAAAACGTATGGGCACGAATCCACTCAAGGATGTATTAAATAAAACAACACTTGCAATTGATTCGTATCCACGTGTGTGGTTCACCTGTACTGTATTCGTCGTTTAATTTTCACATAAGTTAGGGCCTCGGCCAAACCGCCCGACGTTGTTAAACAACACTAACGCCATCTAGTAGTGACACACTTAAACAAATTTGTTTATACTGATAATGTACAGGTAGGTAGTTTTGAGTTTAATTCGGTACAATACTTTTCACACGTTATCACTAGCAAAAGACTCAGCCGGTAACTCAATTCTGACTTAATTAGGTGATAAACTATGGTAGCATTACTGGTAGCACCTGCTGTGTGTAATAATCTACGACAGCAAGCACGTAGGGAAGCCCTTAAAATATCCTAAACAGGCAACTCAAGTCTCTTTGAGTCAAGGATTACTTAAAGGTCGCCCTAATATTAGGGGAACTTTATTATTTTATTTGCTTGGTTTTTAGTTTGTAAGTTATTTAGTATATTTAGTTTGATAGTTTTGTTAGTTGAGGGTTGGTTGGTTGGTAGAGAAATAAAAAAAGTATGCATGTAGATTATTGTAGATAGGTATGAGTGACCGTGGTCTAGCGGTGAACTTATGATCGATGACACCTGTATTCGAACCTCAGTGCCTTTCAATTCGGTGCCTTTAGGCACTATTAAACAGTGGCAGGCATGTTGATTATAGTTATTTGTCCAGTCTGCCGTTCGTTTGAAAGTAGCTAGGTATAGCGAGAAGAGCATGCATTGTCAATCTAGATGGCGCATACCCGTCTCCTCTGGCCGCCATAGCGGAGGCGACTGGTGCCTGTAGAGATTTATCTGTAGTAGTAGTTGTTTCCGTTCATGGGCCGCACTCTATCTAGCTTTACATCAGGCGGGGTGTTGTGTATAAAATGTAACTGTGTTATATGTATTTCGGTCGCTCGGTGCCTATGGTACAGTCACCTAAAAAAACATGAATTATATCAACTAGAAATAAAATGCAGTATTTAGTCATTCTCTTTTTACGTAAAGCAATGCGTTACTCATCGAACATTAAACCCCTAAGTAGCTATAGCTATTGTTGCACTGCACCTCGTTCTGTTTTTCGTCTAACAACTTGATTCATTAATGTCTAACGTCTAGACAGCACATTTCCGTCTGGACAGTCCCCGGGCCGCTTGTCTGTGAACCGTTTTGCTATTGTATACATACGTTATTATGGTGGCTACTCGTTATATCTGTTAGGACTTATATTAATTACTCTATTTAATCTGGTTGTGCGAGAACATTCTGGATTAATAATAAAAAATAAAAAAGTATAAGTGATAAAGTATATAATATAGTGTGGTTGGTTGTATTGTTACATATTTCTATTACTTATCTATGTACTAGACCTAAGATTTTACTGTACAACTGTTTTTTGTTCCAAATAAAGAAACTAAAATAACCTATAACCACAATTATTTTCAAGCGTAACCTTGAAAAACTTGATTCGTCTCCTTGAGCCGGCATAGCGGAGGTGACAGTCTGTCTTTAAACATTTCTGCGTGGTAGCAGTTGTCACCGCTCACGGACCGTACTCATGTCCTAGAAACTAAAAACTAATTTGTAAACTCGGAAGTTTATTATAAATATTTAAAAATCTTTTAACTGTAATTTGTATAATTTACGGCATGTTACTTATTATTTAAAGATTATTAATTGAATATTAATATTAGTATTTTCTGACGTTTATAATGTAGGTAATTTTAGAGAGTTCAGAGTAACTAAATAAAAAAAAATAATTAAAAAATGTGTAATGGTAAACAAATTATATTATTTTAATTGACAACCCTTACAATGATTTTGTGTGTAACTGACAGCTTTTCAGTTTTTTTAAATGCCTATCTTTCATTCGTTTTATCTATCATTATCATTATCAGCTAGATCGTAGTCTAGTAGGAACTAGATAGATAGATAAATAGAAATTTATTATCACATAATATAAACAAATAAATAAATAAAAAAAACCTTATCACTGTTTAAAAAATATTGCTGATAATTTTCCACTTTAATACTCTAAAGACGTCAAAGTAAGATTATATATAATTTTTAACCATGGTAAATAATAATATTAATCCTTCGTCGAGAAGTCTAAAATTATAAAGTTTGTATGTATTTTTTTTTAATTCATCAAAGGAAAAGTAGACGCTAATGTATGTGATTGTGACCGTTGACGCAAAACTTGATTATGTCAAAGGAAAATTAAATAAGATTCACGTAAGCGACATCATAAATTGTCCGCTGAATAAATGTTTATGTAATTTTATTATGATTAACTCATCATACTGTTAATTAAAAAAAAATACACTACTCTGAGTCTAGTAACGAAATATCGTAATAGAACAGTTGCGTTTTATCAATTCTTAAATCAAGAGCAATAGAAAGCCAAACAATTCATCTTACTAGACCAAAATAGTAATATATAAGAAGCCTCCATTCACTTATGTAACAAATACCTAATAATGAAATAAAAAAAAAGTTTAAATAAATTCAAATTACATAAATATTTATTTAGTTTAGCGGACATTTGTTATGTAAAATTGGATTACATTACAGGTGACTTTTCCCATGGAAATTATAACAGTAACAGGTTTATGACCGGACAGTCCGGTTTTTTTGCATGAGAAAAATAACAATAAACCAGACAATAGTATGTAAGTTTTTACTAATAAAATTTTACTAAAATAATTTTCAAGAGTGGTAGGTAGACTGATAATGGTTATTAGCCCAGTCTGCCGTCCTGGGGTAGTACCACCATTTTCGAATGTAACACCCGTGTAGTGTAACACCTTGTCTCGTTTCGGGAGCAGTTTGAAATAACGAGAGGAGTGTGCATTGTCAATCTACGTGGTGCATACTCGTCTCCTCAAGCCGGCTGCTTGTAGAGATTTCTCTGTAGTACTCTAGTTTTACAACAGGCGGAGTGTTGTCATCCGCCGAGTTACGATGTAAATAATAATAACAATTTAGATATAGATTTATCGTTCTGTAGGCGGTCTTATATAGATGTTCGTATTAATAGCAGCCGGCCGTTCAATTTCTTTCTCGTAGTGATCTCACATTCTTAACAGTCATAATAAAGGGCGCCTAAAAAGTCTAATATTAGAATCTCTCGAGACGTCAGCGGTATTTTTTCTTTATTTTGCCAAGAGCAAAGATATCAGTAGCGGCGATGAGTAATAAATGTGTCTGGTACGATTGTACGGTACCTATCGAAAATGTTGTGATTCATTCGGTTATTAGAGACATCGATGACCAATGTTTTGACATATTATCGGGTAGTAAGTTTTCGTATTACGTTACCTTTATTTGTGAATCAGTGAGTGTGTAAAGATCGTGTAACATTTTGATGGTTTCAACTTTCATTTGTTTAACTTTTTTTTTGCATTCAAGCAATTGGGTTCTTCGTATTATTGTGGTAACTAATTGGTATAGTGTAACTACAGCGTATCTTGAAAGAGGTCAAGTGGAGCAGAACACGTGGCCAGGGGTTCGTTTCCCACGTTTGCTCAAGTTGTTGTCCTTATAATAAGAAATCGAGTATTTTAATATGACAAATACAACAGATGTAATAGATAAGTACCAACCTATAATTACCACATCTTCAAAGGCATGTTCGTCTTCGGTGTTACGTAATAAAGGAAGGTGAAAGTTCAATAAAGTATATAAGTAAAGAAGCTCCAGAATATTGAGTGTCAAAAGAGGCTATTTATTGAGTGTTAGTGGGCGGGTCTTTGAGAACTTCGGGAAAGGAGAATGCCCATTCGCCTAAGAGAAATGGGCCCACAATTTTTTTCTCGAGTTTGTCGATGATTTTTGGGTCATTTTGTACTAAATCTACATTCCTTACGACCAATTAGATTTAATTTTTTCACCCGGGTTATTGAGTAATTAGTTGTTTTCTGATGCAATATTTGAGGTTATTATTATTTTAAATGCTTTAATAATTAATTGAAGCTATCTGTTTTTATGTAAATAAACATTGTCTATTGAATGGTAAATTATGTGTTGTTATAATTAAAATGAATTGATAAAAATAATAAGATATTATTTTAGAATATTGTTTTGTTATCAAGCTATTTAAGGGCCCAAAAATGAGCATTCTCCTTTGAACACTTCTTTCATTCTCGATTGCGAGTCTATATCTTAAGAGTGACGTCTTGGCGTTTTTGAGAATTTGATATTTGAAAATATGCTTTCAGACTCAACTGGCGATAGATATACATATGTAGACATATATGTGTTAAGAGGAGAGTCCTCTCGACCCTACTTTAATTCATTTTGATGATTAGCATATCATTTAATTAAGGAAAGAATAGCCGCCTATATATGACTGGAGCCCTTTTTTAAATTTGATTACTCAGCCAAGTCCTCGTCAGGATATTCATTGAATGACTTGCAGCTGATCGGCCCTACCATTCAAGATGATATATTTTCAATATTATTACGATTTAGACAACATTACATTGTGTTAACAGCCGACATTGAGAAAATGTATCGGCAAATAGAAGTAGATGAATCAAAACGCCAATTACAACAAATATTATGGCCCGAGACACCCACTCTCATCACTCATTGGGAATTATTTAAATTATTCATGAAAATTGTGATCTTTAGGTAGCGATATTTTCTTTTCTGTGATCTAATTCAAAATGATACGTTAAACCACCCTAAATATCATTAAAATTCATCTTTAAACCTATGGTTTTGTATGGGAACTTGAAAGTCCTAGAGTCCACTTAAATGTTTTATCTTAGAAAAGTAGCGCGTAATCGACGAAGGTTAATATTGTGATTACTGTAGGAAATTAAGTGACCTCACTTACTTGTGGCTCACCTCGACACAATACACCATCGTTTGAACGATTTGCCCGTGATTTTACAAACCCGACTTTCTTGTTCATTGTTAAATGATACCATTTTGTTATGGATGGTGCCGCGCTATTGACCCTTTTGATGTGCTTGCTTTTTCTAATGCTGCGTGTTTTAACGTAATGCATAACTGTATTGTATTGCACTGATGTAGTGCATATAGCTCACACGAGAAGGCGTCTCGTCTTTATTCTATACGGTCATGTAGAAATTGCCGAAAGCATGTATAATCCGCTATATAGGTTAGCTACATTGTCATTATTATTATCTTTTGTTTTATGGCACTATAACAATCTGCCAGTGTCAGATAAGAATTTGTCAGGTCGAGTCTCATCCAAGTCACAAATATTCCCCGTGTCATATGCCTGTAAGCTCAGACGATTATTCTTTAGTGCTGCAGCGCTAGATTTGCTATTATTATCATAATTGTATACTGAGAATATATTGACATCATGTTGTATTTCAATTTCCGTGCCGGTTCGATTCCCAGATTTTTTTAAATTGTAGCTTGGCATGTGACAACACTCCGCCTGATGTAAAGCTAGAGTGCGGTCCATGAATGGAAACAACTGCTACTACAGAGAAACCTGTGCGGGTAGCAGTCGCCTCCACTATGCCGGCTTGAGGAGACGAGCATGTACCATCTTAGATTGACAGTGCACACTCCTCTCGTTATACCTGGCTACTTTCAAACTATTCCCGAAACGCGACAAGGTCACTTCACAGGTGTTACATTCGAAAGTGGTGGTACTACCCCAGGACGGCAGACTGGACAAATAACCATCATCAGTCTGCCTACCACTCTTTAATATCCCATAAAAGAAGGAAATGCAACATTATAGTAGGTAGGTACCTAATTGTAATCAAACAATTATTTTCGTGTCCCTTCGAGAGCACTCGTGAATATTATAGCAACCCGTAAGGCGTGCGAAAACTTTATGACCCATGCTGATTTACCCGAGAGTATGCGAAAGGTGAGAGTAAGTTTCTTTTTTCTACATAGTTTTAGCAGTTTATATCGGTCCGCCGGGTTGGGGAGAGCTGTAAAAGAGATTTCGTACGACATTCGCCTTCAAGGCTAAAGTACTAAATTTTTGTAGGTCTTGTAAGGAAAATAAAACTAGGGGCTACTCTCAAATGACCGAAAACGAAGTATTTCGCCAATAATTCGGGTTACGACCGTTTTACACGGTGATATTTTGACGTGGAAATCCTACTCGATTTTGCATTTTCGCACTAACCGATATGCACTCAGCGACCGAAGTACGTCACATTAGTAAGTTACATTGGCACCGGTCAGAATTCAGCGAAGTTTGAACACGGGTCTCATCGATCGTGGGTTTCGACCTCTACCGCTAGACCACGGCCGCTCCTAAACAAGGTCAAACCTTTCCGAATAAACAGGCTATCTAACGCAAAAATAATTTTCTACTTTGGATTAGTGTTTCTTGAGATTAGCACGTTTATAATTCATACATACAAACAAACTTTCCAGTTCTAAATCATAGTAAGTATAGATTACACTTACATTCCCTTAGTTGGCTGACCCAACCCCTGCGCGGAGCCAAATGCCTTTATTGATAGGAATAAGTTACATTAATAAAGGCTCTTTTAACGTGTCTCTGTTTATGTAGACATAGCGAGGTCAGTACGACGACTGTCTGTCTGCTGGGTATTTCCTTGTTCACGTGTTTTGCAACCCTTACATTAAATTGTGTAGGGGCGGCGTTTTACTATAGATTTTATTTATGTTCAATTGAGTTATTTTGTTTTTTGTACCTCTGCATTTGACAACCTAATGTTAAGCTGGAGTGTGATCCTTGAACGGAAACAACTATCACAGAGAAAAATCTACAGTTAGCACCTAAGGGCCGTTTGCACCAGAAGGCCGGTTAAAGTAACTTTAACTATTTTGTAACTTTAACGTTTATTTTAACCGTTACGTTTACATTATGGTGGCTATTTACTCCACACGAGTAGCATCATCGTCGCGCCTGTCATTTTTGACGGTTACTTTAACCTTAACCGTAACCAGCGAATCTTGGCTTGGTTAAAGTTAAAGTAATCGTTAAAGCCAAATATGTTTTTTTATTATTTTTCGAGATCAGCCACCCTTTTAACGATAACAATATGAATTTACAGATATTGCAACGCGTGTGGAGTAAATGTCAATGTTTAACGGTCGTCGTCGCCGTAAAAGTAATAGTTAAAGTTACTTTAACCGACCTTCTGGTGCAAACCACCCTATATACTGCAAATAACAAAATTTGTAATTTAATTTTATACATATCTAGGTAGGTATCTCTTAAAATTGAAACTTTCGTAATGCAAGACACAATAGTCGGAAATGGTCAATCAGTGTTTATACCCATGTTACTATAAGTTAAAAGTCCCACTATGACGCACTTGTGCAGTTAAGCAATGCTAAATATAGAAACAGGGTTTTGACCCCAAAATTGTATTTTATATTTTTTTACACACACATGATAGAATAGTACAATTAAACTTAATCTATTACAATACATAACAATACGCTGGGACAGTACCACCACTTTCGGAGTCGAGTTTGGGATTAGATTTTAAAATAACCGGGTGAATAAAATTTGCATCTTTAGGCGAAAGTATTTAGTTGTCTCCGTCCATGGCCCGCGTGTGGTGTTTACATTTCTTAAAAATAACCTATATTATTGGTTTACAGGTCCTTTATTTAAATTAACTAATGTAGTAATGTAGGTTGTTTTGTCTAGAGTAGATTTTAGAACGCATTCGTCTGAGACAGAACACAAATTGGTAGGATACTGTTTAATGTTGTTGAGATCATCATTCCATAAATAGTCGTTTATATATTTTATTGTGCACCTCACCAGAGGAAAACTTTGCTTTTAAATATGGTCTCGTCTATGTAACACATAGTGCATGTTTGGTGTATGTTTTCACACATGACTCTTGCATACATGTGCACAAACCTTTTCCTTATCTTTCGATTATTATTACACTGCTCATCTCCATTTTCTGTCATTATTGTAAATGAAACTGTAGTTAAAGAAGAGTCCGGATTTTTTCTTATGGCTTTCGTGCACTTATTGTTTATTTTTTTTCTGTAATTTCTAAGTTTCTAATCAATTGACATCTTCAATTACTATGGACTTAAAGTAGATACCATCTGATCTAAATAGAGAATAAAATAGAGAAGTTATCTCAAGGATTTTAGCTTAGAATAACATCGAATTCCTGCTAGAGGCCGACCTGAATTCTCTCCGAATTCTGCTTGGGAATTTAATATATCATTGCTCCTGTACAAAGTTTAGGGACTTGTTAGGAATTATATTATATCAGTGCCCCCGTCCGTAGTCGCTTTCTCGTTTTGTGATATAGGTTATTCTTTAGAGTATTATTTTCAGAATTTAAGATGTTGAATTGTAAAAAGTCAAATTTATCTACACTGTTTCTACTGGGGTAGACAGAAACCCTGGCGGATAAGTCTGTGGCACTTTAAAGAAAGCCACATCGCGTTATTCTTGGCTTCCGGACCATATTCTTTGGCCTATTCGAAGGGAGAAACAATTGGATTTAGCAAGTTATTCGTTTCAAGCAGCAGTTGAAAGTAAAAAACCTAAAATCGTAAGAATTTGATTAATACAACCATTGATATATACAACTAGATGGGCAATAACGTTCTCAATGTGACGCGAGAGAAAATATGGTCACAGCCACGTTTAGGTTCACTGTCAGTTAGTATTTGACATGAGGGCAACATTGTCAAATCGTTTGAAGCGGCCTACGGTTTTTTTAAGTCAGATGTATGAAGTTTGCCCCTCTATATATCTCTATGAATACAACATTCAATTTATCTACCTATTGTATAGAATTTGTCTTATGGGTAATGTCAATAGCCTTCTACAAGATTTCTAATCATACACTATAGGACACGTGTTCGGTGTTGGCCACAATAATATTAGTGATAAATGGTAGGAATATAAATCGTGTATTTTTCTTCAGCACGTTTAATATTCTACCCAATCGTTATTATTCTTCTTATCATTTTCTAATTCATATTGTGTTTTGCAATATTTTTATTGTACTATTGTTAAAATTTTCTTTTTACAATGCATTTGTTATCTCGTATATGACGGCTCTTTTCCTTCTGCACGGAGATTGTTTTTTTTTTATAGTTTTATTTAGAGTTTATTTATTTTTTGTACGTGGTTATTATAATTATTAAATACATCAATGGTTCCAAAGTTTAACTTATAAGATGATTCAGTTAAGATAATGCTAGCAAGCATATTAGTTGGATGTACTTTTTAATTATGTGTAATAGGTTTTATCCGCAGTTAATTCGCGTAGGTTCCTTGAAGTTTCCATCTATTTTTTTTTTGTTTTATATGGCATTATAACAATTTGCCAGTGTCAAAGTAAATATTCTTGCATCAAGTTAATAATATTGTGCATCACGAGTCATTCATTCATCACACTAAATAGTCAAGTCAAAATTGCTCTAGTAAAGTGGTAGAATCTTTACTGGAACTTCTTACGGAGTTTTAGAGGGAAAATAGAAACACAGGTTCTCTTCTTTTGAATTGTTTGCCCACACTCACGCACGTTCATGAACAATTAATGTTTAATAATCCACCATTATTAGACATTAATACTCGAAGAAACAGAAGTTTAGGAAAATAATTCAAGACAGGCAAGCTGACGTCTCAAAATGGCTGCCATAACTCAGATATTACCTATTTGATTTGACAGTGATTCGTTCACTTAACATGTTCTATTTCTCCGACTAATGTTTGAATATTTTTAGGCGAAGGGTCATCATCGCTTTCTCGACAATGTTGTAGGTTAAATATAGTGGTCGTGTAACTGAACCCTGTGCCCCCCTCCTTGTTATTAACAGGCGTCATGGCGGGTGCTTTTTTTACCCACTAATTCATGCCATTGTTGTCTGTAGGAAGCGTTCTAATCGTCTTTCATTACGCCCCGTAGGAAGTGAGGTTATAATCGTTTGGGAAGCGAATGTATTTCTTAAGTAAGTTTGATTTGATTATACAAACTCCTGCCCCGCGTTGACTTGCTGTTTGTGAGGGGATGAAAAGTTTTTTTATGTGACTTTATTTTAGGGATTTCTTGTATTGTTCTGGTATACCCTGTTTCACCACTCTCGTGGAATAATCTAGTCGCATTTCGGGGTCAACGTGAAAGACATACCCAGACGTAATGAGAAATGTGTTGTTCACTTGGTACTTGGTACGTTCGTTTCAAGCCGGCATAGTGGAGGCGATTGACGCACAATAAATTTTAAAATTAGAATTGCGGTCACTCGCCGGGCTTCTGTAAAAACATAACCTTTTTATGTAAGAGCAAACCACAAACTTCTCGGATATTCTTTCTGTGTTTATTTTCTACTAACTGCGCCCTAGCTTGACCTCATAACGTGAAGGGTCACTCGATGAGTTTTTTTATGTTTTGTGTAATAATAATAATTATATTGAATTATCCTGTTTAAATTATATCAATTAGAATATTAATGATAAGTAATAAGTAATACAACTACAAGAACTATCTAGGCTAACAGTGCACACTCCTCTCGTTATAGATGTTTGAGTATTACTGGGCTTCTAAGGGACTCGTTGAATTTGTAATGGACACCCGGAAGTCAGTTTTCGAGTCAGTTAACAATCCCCCGGAGACGTGAGCAGTGACCCTCGAGCCGATAAATTAGAGGGGAGAGCCTATCGGTTGCCTAACTCAGTAAATGACCTTTCCTATTTATTCCTGATTACGCAATGCGGGCCCCGTTACATTCCTAACAGTTCAGTTTTAGAATTATCAATAAAATTAACCTTGAACGTTTTGTGCGTATTTATATTATTGATTTAATACTTGCATGCGATTGGCTGGTGGAATTTTGATTGTAATATTTAGTGGCACGTTCTTGTTGCACGATACTTTCTGTTTATATTCGCCTTTGCTGTACAGTTGATATAAGAGTAAAGGATCGGTGGTCGAAGCGAAAGTGGTAGAGAGAGGAGTCACTGGCGCTCCATAGTTTCTGCCTACCCCAGTGGGAACAGGGCGTGAGTAGTATTATTGTTGCCGGGATATAGCCACCAAGCCAATCGACAGTTGTCACTCGATCGAATCGAAAACAATTTTTTTATTATTATTGTAGCTCGACATGTGACAACACTCCGCCTGATGTAAAGCTAGAGTGCGGTCCATGAATGGAAACAACTGCTACCACAGAGAAATCTCTACGGGCCGCAGTCGCCTCCACTATGCTGGCTTGAGGAGACGAGCATGTACCATCTAGATTGACAGTGCACACTCCTCTCGTTTATACCTGGCTACTTTCAAACTATACCCGAAACGCGACAAGGTCACTTCACGGGTGTTACATTCGAGAGTGGTGGTACTACCCCAGGACGACAGACTGGACAAATAACCATCATCAGTCTGCCTACCACTCTTTAATAGTGCCTATAGGCACTGAGCGACCAAAGTACATATAACAAAGTTACATAGGTACCGGTCATTAGCGAGGTTCGAACACGGGTCTCATTGATCGTGAGTTCACGCGTCTTACCGCTAGACCACGGCCGCTCAAATATATGGAATTTGACGTTTGTAAAACAGTGCACAATCGTATCTTCAAGCCGGTATAGCGAGGGCGACTTATATAATTTTTAAAATCGTAATTAGCTAACGAAACTTAAGACTTAATAAATAATAAGAGATCATTGTGATATTTTAGTAAATTAATCGCCCACACAAATCCTTGTAACAACAGTTCCTTTCATAGCTAAAAATAATTAGCGATTTATGCTGAACAAAGTGAATGTTTAATGTGGGGTGAGATGAATAGGTAATCTGTACGAGTAAACTAATTAAAGGATATGCCTAAAATAGAAGATTCATAATATATTTACATTTACACGTAACACAATACAATAAAGGTTTTGATTTTGATGTAGGTAGTTTATTTGTGAAGTTCGCGCACGTAGTTTTTTTTGGGTAATTTGAGAAACGAGAGAAAATGTTGAGGTAGGTCGGTTTAAAAAAAAAAAAAAGACGCGTCACACCAATCCAAGAATATTAGGCCAACGTGGTTCTTTTTATTGTAGAACTATTGTTAAAACGAGTCGGCCGCTCCCCTGTACCTACTTTCAATATAGGTCAGAGGGCCAAGTATGTGTTTAAATTTACACTGTCACGGTGTAAAGTTAGATCTTTCTACAAATCAGGCAACATTGTTATGACCGGCGAGGTAGATGCTCGGTATATGCCAACATTCTGCCTGATGTTACTGACATAAACAACTGTTACTACAGTAAAGGATTTTTTTATTGTAGCTCGATATGTGACAACACTCCGTCTGATGTAAAGCTAGAGTGCGGTCCATGAATGGAAACAACTGCTACCACAGAGAAATCTCTACGGTCTGCAGTCGCCTCCACTATGCCGGCTTGAGGAGACGAGCATGTACCATCTAGATCACATATGGGCAACGACCGGCCCGCGGGCCGGATCCGGCCCGCTGTAAGATATGATCCGGCCCGCGAGACATTTTGAAAAACCCAATTAAAAAAATATTACATTAGGTACTTATACTCACGAGAGTGACAGTGAGGCGGCAAAAAAAAATAATATTATCACTACTTTAAAATGCACTAAGTACTTTTAAACGCGGCCCGCGAACGTATTTGCACGCTAAAGTTTGGCCCTCAACATGTCAAAGGTTGCCCACATATGATCTAGATTAACAGTGCACACTCCTCTCTTATATCTGGCTACTTTCAAACTATTCCCGAAACGCGACAAGGTTCGCCTATTCACCTAAGAAAAATGGGGCCACAATTTTTTTCTCGAGTTTGTCGATGATTTTTAGTTAATTTTGTAGAAAAATTAATCTACTTCCTTATTGCCAATCAGTTTAAATTTTTTTACCCGGGTTTTTGAGTAATTAGATGTTTTCTGATGCAATATTTAAGGTTATTATTATATTAAATGCTTTAATAATTGATGATATCTGTTTTTTATGTAAAAAAACATTGTCTATTTATTGGTAAATGATGTGTTGATATAATTAAAATGAATTAATAAAAAAATAAGATATTATTTTAGAATATTGTTTTGTTACCAAACTATTAGGTATTAAGTGGGCTCAAATATGGGCATTCTCTCTTCTACAGGCAGCAGTCGACGCCACTATGCCGGCTATACCTGGCTACTTCCAAAGTAATATTGAAACGCATGGTCACTTCACAGGTGTTACATTCGAAAGTGGTGGTATTGCCTATCACTCTTTCTCTTCTCACTTTACGCCGTGATAGTGTAAATGTGAACTTGAGTTCATCTTGAGACGTCAGGTTATCTGTTTTGAATTATTTTCCTAAACTTGTGTTTCTTCGAGTGTTAATGTGTAATAATGGTGGATTATTAACCATTAAGTGTTCGTGAACGTGCGTGAGTGTGGGCAAACAATTCAAAAGAAGAGAACCTGTGTTTCCATTTTCCCTCCAAAACTCCCTAGTAAGTTTCAGTAAAGATTCTACCACTTTACTGGAACAATTTTTGACTTGACTGAGACTTGACCTGACTGTTTAGTGTGATGAATGAATGACTCGTGATACACAATGTTATTAACTTGATGCAAAATTATTTACTTTGGCACTGGCAAATTGTTATACGCCATATAAAACTAAAAAAAAAAAAAATGTGAACTCGTATTTAGTTCTCGGAAGGTGTTGGGGGAAGTGTTACGTGACACGGGTCCGCTCTGATTGTAGTATCCCTTGTTCCTTAGTAAAATATAATGCTGACAGATTGATAGCCCTCGGCCGTTGTGCCGTTGTGGGAGTAATTGAGTTTCATTGTTTTTGCAGCTGCGTGACGCGTGCGTTACAACACTTTGTTTTGATGAGGGTAAATAGCATTAAGTTATCGGCTTATATTCCATCTATTTTTACATGTAGAACACTAGATGAAATAAGTTAAGTTATGCTGTATTTTTTTTCTATAATACGTGATTTAGTGATTTATGTTAGTTTTAGTCAGTTTAGTTTTTTTTTTGAAGATGATCGTCCAAAATTATCGTCGTTATCTGTGTAAACGTCGTTATCGTGCAGTGTGAAGAGGCATCTCATTAGGCCGGCATAGCGGGCACGACTGCTGTTTGCAGATCCCCTTCTCTGACAGCAGTCGCCTCCGCTCATGGATCGCACTCTGGCTTAACACCAGGCGGAGTGCGGTCATATGACGTGCTAAAATAAAAAAAAATAAAAAAAACAGAACACAATCCCTTCTTTGCCTCAACACGGTGGGTGTGTTGGGCTGTTACGTTAGGATACGTGGTGGAAAGCTTGTCCTTGTCGTGGTGAAAAAGCCCGTTAAAGTTACTTTGACTGTTACATTTTACGATGATTTTAACGGTTACGTTTACATTTACTCCACACGCGTTGCGTACACCAGCGTGTAAATTCATATCGTTATCGATAGTAGGATGGCTGATGCAAAAGTACATTCTCGAAAAAAATAATAGAAAAACATATTTGGCCTCTTTTCATACATTTGACTTTAGTGACTGGTCAAAGCTAAAGTAATAGTTATTTTAGCTGTTTACAACTATTAGTTTAGATTTGACCAGCCAAAATTCGCTAGTTACAGTAAGCGTCAAAACTGATAGGTTTTTTTTGAAGCAACCCAATTTTAATTTTAACCATTACTTTAACGTGACAGTGATAGTTAAGTCATGTGGTGCAATTGGACCTTAATGTTTTCAATAAATCCCGCGCAGTTGTCGATTATAGTCTAATTTTTAATTAGACGAAGTCAACTGACGTTTACTGTGTTGCCAGTTTTTGATGAAATAAAAATAGTGTTGTGACAAAGTGAATTATTGAAAAAACTGAATCAAATCAAAAATTGCCTCGATTGTCTAGTGAATAGTTACTGTGCCGATATCGGGTACGGGGTTCGAATTTTAGTCGTGCTTTGTACATACCAACGAGTTTTCGACGACTATGTTCCTATAGTATCTACCTATACTGAATACCGAGTGTTTTAAACATTAAGGAAAACATTGCGCGGAAACTTGTAAGACTGTCCTATTTTCAATACATCATGTAGTTGAAACTATAGATGTATAAAATATAACAATTATAGGTAGGTAATGAAAATAAAAAACATCGCTTATTTGCTTTTAATTTGCTTTTATTCATCATCAGATAAAAAATCATCACTATCGCTTTCGGTGACATTAATTTAAAATATTCTTTTATAGTTTGAAATGATTAACTATTCACACTCATTGTTCATTCGTCTCATTGAACGCATCACTATTACTTTAAATATGGCAACATTATTTTACAAAGTGACATTACCTACTGTCAGTTGGCTTCGTCTAATTAAAAATACGACTATAGGTAGAATTTCAATAATTTATGTACACTAACAAAAAATTGTAAACGAGGAATTAGATTTAAATCGAAAAAAAAAGCGCCATAAAGCTTAAATGGAAATGTTAATTAAAACAAGGATAGTTTGAAAGTAGCCAGGTGTAAGAGAGGGGTGTGCACTGCCAATCTAGATGGTACATGCTCGTCTCCTCGAGCCGGCAGAGTGGAGGCGACTGCAGCCCGTAGAGATTTCTCTGTGGTAGCAGTTGTTTCATTCATTCATGGACACCGCACTCTAGCTTTACATCAGGCGGAGTGTTGTCACATGTCGAGCTACAATAAATAAAAAAAAAAAAATTATGAAGGCGACCCGCTTTCATTGTATTTAGTATAATATCACGATTGTAGAGGTTCCTAGAATGCTAAGCTTGGGAGCGTGTAACTGGTTTTGATTTGCAAAAGAGAGCGTTATGCACACTATGTCTGAGATCATTTTGGTTACGACATGCTTTTGAAGACCTTCGCGATTGATCTAGGAACTGTATTAAATAGCTCTTTTAGTTCGTTTTAAAATTTAAATAACCAACATAAGTCAAAAGAATACATTTTATATCTATATGTATATATAAAAATCAATTGCTGTTCGTTAGTCTCGCTAAAACTCGAGAACGGCTGGACTGATTTGGCTAATTTTGGTTTTGAATTATTTGTGGAAGTCCAAAGAAGGTTTGTAAGGTGAGTAAATATGAAAAAAATTCTTGCAATATAGTAAAAATAACAATTTCGCTTTCCCTTAGAAACCATTCCTTTGGTTTTGGATGTCAAACATTTGATGTTCGTCTCGTCGTTTAGAAATCAATTGAATTTAAAAGTCGTTCAGAAATCAAATTCTGAGGCGGTACGAAGTTTGCCGGGTCAGCTAGTATTTTATAAAAACATAATCAATACAGCCAATTAATTGTATATTCTATCCATAGATCCATGTTAATTATATTTGACTATGAGTGGATGGGAAACCCTCTGCTAAAAATACATTATAGTTGCATGTTTCCAATGTATAGCAAAATATGCAAAAAATATTATAAAAGTTCCATCCTTTCCCCAACAAAATTCCGCGAAGGTTTTGGTTAAAACTTTACCAAAATTAATTGTAAACGAAAACTGATTATAATGCCTCTTGAATAATTAAAGTATTACTGACGGCTGCATGAGCACTGATCCCTTTACCTTGAATAAAGCAAGCAAAGTGTAGTGTTACACTACTAAGTATTATTATTTTGGTACTCCATAATATATTAATGTTAATTAGTTCTTTTCTGAAGTTCATTTTGTTTTATTTATAATTTTTATATGTAGCCTGTATAGTTGACGAGTTTCTTGGGGCAGTCTTCTCGTGTATGACGTCTTTCCAAAGCCATGGTAGAGTCAAGTGCATGCGCATTTTACTCTCGTAAAAAATTGCTGTGCTAAGATGTGATGTGATAAGAAATCGCTGCGAGCTCAAGGACAGTATTGTGACCAGAGTGGAAAGGGGTATGCTAAGGTGGTTCGGTCATTTGGAAAGGATCGATAAAAGAAGATTAACTAAAAAGATCTATTGTGCGAAAGTGGATGGCAGTGTCAGAAGGGGGCGCTCTAGGAAGACCTTTCTCAGTCAGATCGGTCAACTGCTGAGAAAGGATCAGATGAGGAGCGCCCTCAACCGACGTGCATGCATGAGGGGAGTAATGGATGTGGTCGAAGCGAAAGTGGTATGTAGAGAGAGGAGTCGCTGGCGCTCCATAGTTTCTTCCTACCCCAGTGGGAACAAAGCGTGAGCTAAGTAAGTAAAAAATTGTTAATAATATCTAGTGTTATATAGGTAGGTACGTTTTTTTATATAGTTATAACATTATTCTATAGAATTATAACAATGATCGCCCACGTAATGTGAGAGACACAAACAGATGACGTGTGTGTTGTTAGCGTTTGTACAGCTGCTGTTATCGGGGAACAGGCGTCTCGATTAGGTTTTTGTCCATGCTTTTGTACGTATAGGTTTTTTTAATACAAATCATAATAATTATTATCAAGGTTATTTTTATTTTATATATTTGTTTTTGAGTAATTTAAATTTTCACCTAGGCAAACAACATTTGACGTAATTTGTAACTACTTCTGGTAACCATGTATCCAAGTAAATAAAAATAAATAAATGAATAACGTGTGTCCTTTTTCTGAGAGCTTTTGACTACGCTCGCTCTACGCTTAGAAATACATGCAAAGCTCTACACAAACTACGATACCCAGGTACAATGTGTCGACAAGCATCGACGAAGAGGTATCATCCAAGGAGATCATTTCATTTGTTTCTTTATTAGCTTTAAAGCTGGAATTCGATTTGATTTGCATCGGTTGGAATAGTGGAACAAAAGCTTTGTTCCTAGGGTATATAATCTGCGTCAGGCGACCCCCTCGGGCAGTTGCGGTTCGGCCAGTTCAAGTTCAGGTTCAGGTTCAGGCTCAGCAACGCGGGCTTGCAGGCCGAGAAGTAGTTAACGTTTCAGGGATAGTTTGTAAGTAGCCAGCTATAACGAGAGGAGTGTGCACTAATAATCTAGATGGGACATGCTCGTATCCTCAAACCGACATAGTGGAGGCGACTCCTGC
Organism: Tinea pellionella; assembly: GCA_948150575.1. Taxonomy (NCBI): domain Eukaryota; kingdom Metazoa; phylum Arthropoda; class Insecta; order Lepidoptera; family Tineidae; genus Tinea; species Tinea pellionella. The sequence continues at coordinate 8,629,305 of OX411251.1, read as the reverse complement.
CCGGACGGGTTTCTCTGTAGCAGCAGTTGTTTCCACTCATGGACCGCACTCTAGCTTTACATCAGGCGGAGTGTTGTCACATGCTGAGCTACAATTTAAAAAAAAAAGTAACTTTCAGATGTAATACCCGTGAAGTGACTGTATCGCGTTTCGTGATAGGTTTGGAAGTAGCAAGGTAAAACGAAAGGTGTGTGTACTGTCAATCTAGATGGTGCACATTCGTCTACTCAAGCCGGCGTAGCGGAGGTGCTGCATGTAGAAGTATGTTTAATATTATAGTATTAGGCGTTACTTTGCGGAAATCCATAACCAAAATTATTTTCCAAACACCCTTCATCAACATGCAAAAACCTCTCGACGCGTTTCGCCACTCCACGTGGCATCCTCAGAAGACGTGTGGTCGCTTCGACATCGCTCACGTAGGAGTTTATCTGTAGTAGCAGTTGTTTCCTTTCATGGACCGCACTCTAGTTTTACATCAGGCGGAGTGTTGTCATATATCGAGGTACAATAAAAAAACTGATAATTGAACCCTGAACGTGAGACGTAAGAGTACTTATTACTAGGTATAAGTGGGGAGGTAAGTCTACTGCCTATTTCGTAAGAATAAATATTAAATATATATTTAGAAAAGTGCCTAGTATTGATTTTTTTTTTCAATTTCCGTTCGGAAGTTGTTTCTTCGCGTATCTCATCGAAGCGTCAAAGGAAAGTCTTCACACGTCCTCCTTCTACGTGAGCTGGTTACTACGCTCGATAATTTCACGCACAAGTGAAAGAAATGCGTGCCTTTACGATTGATTTATTTGATTGATTATTTCTCTCATGAGAATTCTCATCACGACCGCTGTGCCTGTAATGTTATATCAAATTGCATAGTGTATCTAACTCAATGCATCAGTCGAAATATCTACTTTTTAATAAATAACTAGGTACTTGAATCTCTCGTGGCTCGCGGATTGTTGATCGTTGAGTTACTGGTCTCCCATTAGGCGCGTCCTCAGGTAGTAGATAGAGAGGATCCCAGGGTAGGTGGGGTCTTTCATCTGGTCGCACTCTGCTTTCAGAGAAGACCTGAGATCTCTCGAATATTTTAATTATTATAAAGATTTACTAGCAATTTTTTTTTTAGTTAAACCCGGCAAACGTTGCGTCTTGAGGAAGGCGCCAACGGAAGTAGATGTGCAAAACTAAAAAGCAATTAATCCAGTGACAGAGAAATTTAGTAGTGCGAAAATATATATTCTTCGTTCTATCGACATACCATTTTACATGGCAATCAGCTGCACAGTTCGAAGGATCTGATCAAGGACTTTAATGGTGGTCAGTCTAACACTGTCAAAGTCTCGAATATTAATCTGGGATATAACAACCAATTTTTTTACATGTATATAGATTAATATAGTATAGTATAATAATATAGTATAATAATAAAGTATAAAGTGTGTGTAATGTGTATGTGTGTGTAACTATCTGAGAATATAATTGGTATTTCTATCTATATTATAGATTAATCGTTTTTACTAGGTAGTAAAGGTAATACAGGTGTAACCATTACGTCTTCTTCTTCTTCTTCTTTTGATTAATGGCAACTGTGTCGATTGCCAGAGTGACATCAACAAACCATTTCGTATCTGCTTCCCGAAGGCCAGCTGGAAGAAAATGCCTTGCGGCATTAAGCTCGCCTTTTGTTGTATAACAATAAAGTTTTTAAATAAATAAAAAATAAATAAAAAATAATTGCATTTGTTTAAACATTCATCCAGCGTATTTAAAACGGGTTCGTTATGAAAGGAAGCGCAGTCCGATCACGTATAATAACCGTAAGTTATGGATAACGCAATTATTTTTACGCGTTCCAAATAACTTTAGACGTTTTCGCAACCCTAAGTAGGTGACTACTGCATCCCATTGTGTATGTTTATGAAATCGTGGCATAAATAGGACGTACTCGCTGCCTACGTTATGGTATTATGATACGTTATGGTTATGAAGCAAGGCCAACTTTATAATAACGCGTAAATTAAAATAAAACTTCATTACTCCATGTGTTTTTCTTAAAGTTGGGATACTGCAAGATCTTATACGCTAATGTTATTATAATATTTTGTAATACAGTTACCTATTGCAGTGTTAATTAATCTATGACAAATTCATTGTTTGTTCTACGTTTTTTTTTTGGTAAATACAACAGGCCACAGTCAGCATAAAACACAACAGAAAAATAACAGTAACTGAACTCTAGGATTTTTTTATTGTAGCTCGGCATGTGACAGCACTCCGCCTGATGTGAAGCTAGAGTGCGGTCCATGAATGGAAACAACTGCTACTACAGAGAAACCTGAGCGGGTAACAGTCGCCTCCACTATGCCGGCTTGAGGAGTTCGTAAAGATATAAAACATCTCAAAGAAAAATTAAAGGTTTTACGTAGATATAGAATTTATAAAAATCCAATGGACGAAATCTCTTTAAAAACACTAAATAAGAGGTGCAAGTCTTTAACGTCTATCTGCTACAAAAACTACATACGTAACATCGAAAGTAGTATCAAAACCAATCCTAAATATTTTTGGTCTTATCTCAAAAACAAACGTGATGCAACCAACGAATGCCCCGACAAAATGCGCCTGGGCGACGTGAACGCCAACAGCGGAGCTAGTGTATGCGATCTTTTCGCGACGTACTTTTCTTCCACTTACACCACTTCCCATTCGAGCTCTACCTGCAACACTAATCACAGAGACGTTAACATTCTAAGCTCTATACACGTCACAGAAACACAAATTCAAAATAGCTTTAAAAAGCTTGACCCTTCTAAGGGCGCCGGACCGGACAATATCCCCCCATACTTTATTATTAGGTGCTCTTCGGCTTTGGTTCGTCCACTATACATAATTTATAACAAGTCACTGAGCTCAGGTACATTTCCAACGTTGTGGAAGACAGCTAAAGTTGTTCCAGTGTTTAAAAGTGGTGAGCGCGAACTAATATCAAATTATAGACCCATCTCAATATTGTCAACATTTGCTAAAGTATTTGAGTCACTGTTATACCCTAATCTTGAGTATCATTTTAAACACTTACTTACCCCTGACCAACATGGATTCGTCAAACAGAGATCAACTAACACTAACTTGGTCGTCTATCACGATTACCTCGTCAGCGTTGTCGACGAGGGCCACCAAGTAGACGCCATTTACACAGATTTCTCCAAAGCGTTCGACCGCGTCTCGCACACAATTCTGATAGAGAAGTTAGAGCGTTGCGGTATCGCTGGCAACATACTGAGATGGTTCACGTCATACTTGGCTGATCGTAAGCAGTATATTGTCCTCAAAGGCCATAGATCCCAAGATTATACCGCTACATCTGGAGTAAGCCAGGGTTCTCACATCGGACCCTGGCTGTTCAACTTATTTATCAACGATATAGTCTCTACAATCAAGCATAGTAAGGTTTACCTCTTTGCAGACGATCTTAAACTATGTAGAAAAGTTTCATCAGCCGAGGACAGTCTTCTATTGCAAGACGACTTAAATAGAGTGTTGAAATGGTGCCTAGATAACGATATGCTGTTGAATATCTCAAAATGTCATCACATAAAATTCACGCGCAAACACCAAAACAACATCATAAAGACGAGCTATCATTTAAACGGTAAGGTTCTGCGGGAGTGTGATGCAGTCCGCGACCTGGGGGTCACATTCGATGCAAAACTAACTTTCGTTCCCCATCTAGATAATATTATAAATAAAGCTTCAAAAACACTCGGTTTTATCATCAGAAATGGCAAAGTCTTTAAACACCCAAGTACCAAAATAGTGATCTACAATGCGTTCGTAAGGAGCACTCTCGAGTACTGCAGTGTAGTGTGGTCACCGCACTATGCTGTACACCAATTACGCATCGAACGAGTGCAGAAAAGGTTTTTAAGGCATTTAACTTACAGCTCAAAAATGCACAATAGGCTCCTAACATACCGAGACAAATTGCATCATTTTAAAATTGACAGCCTCGCGGTTCGTAGAGTCGCGCTCGACATGAGTCTCCTCTACAAACTATTTACGAACCAAATAGACTGCCCAGCCCTACTAGAATCGTTTTATTTTCAAATTCCTCGACGTATACCTCGGCATCCTAGAGCGTTACTCCACCCACCAAGATTTAAAACCAATCTGAAACGTCACGCCGCAATATCAAGGCTGACGAAAAAATATAATGAGCTTGGTGTGGATATGTTCGGCGCCTCGCTTGGCATATTTAGGTCTAAGGTGGTCGCTGGTTCTGCCTCCTGTTGACTCTTATCTGATTCTATCTGACATTGATTTTAATCTTTAACTTTACTTTATTTTTAATTTTGAATTTTATTTTGACTTTGATTTTAATAATGGTTTTAGGTTTGATTTTAATTCTAATTTAGATTTTAATTTTAATTCTGATTTTAATTTTGATTTTGACTTGTAATTTTGATTTTAATTTAGACTTTAATTCTGATTTTGATTTTATTTTTTTTTATTATTATTATTATTATTATTATTATTTTTTTTTTTTTTTTTTTTTTTTTTTAAATATTATTATTGTTTTTTTTTTTTTTTTGGTTTATTATGTAAGATGTGGCACCTAAAGGTGGATCATTCGCCATAGGATTGGTCTGGTTAACATAGCAGGAAGCATGATATAATGATTCCCACCACTGGTCGCCCTTAAAATATAAAAATATAAAATATAAAATCTCTGAGTTGGTAGAAAGAAAATTACAGTAGTTTATAACTCGAATTCCTATTTTTACATTTCTAATTTATACACGGTAATTATAATTATAAATAGTTATTATAATATGTATCTTTACGAACAAATATAGCGTCCCAATGAATATAAATAATTGTACGTAGTACAGTACTTAAAATTGGACGTTGAATTATTAATTATAATAACAGGAAAAGTTGTGAATGACCTACATTGTTATATTTAATTATTAAATAAGGGGCTTGTATGAAAAGAATTGTGGATGTGAGGGAAGCGAGGGAGTTGTGTCAGGATCGTGGCGAAAGGCGTGACAATTGTCAATAATGGTGATGACGATATTTTATGGGAATCTGATACAAATGTAGCGTATAAGCAGCTTATCGTAGCGCTAACTCAGCTGATTAAAGTTGTTCTTTTATTATTTTTGAAGTAGGTATCTAGTTGAATCGAAATCGAGAGCATGAAAACCGGAAATTGGTTAAACGCATATTACGTAATTTTGTACTCTAATGAATATTCTAATGATAATAAGCAGGAACGACCGATAGATTATACCAATGTTCTGATGGAGACGCTTCCTAGACTTTGCTCTACGTTATCACGTTCGTATTTAATGTAATTAATATGTAGTAAGTACTCATATTTCGTGCTAATTGTACCTAGTCTTATGTAAGTTAATTAAGTGAACAATAATACTAAGAACAGCGCGAATGCGTTCCATTTATTGAGTGTGTATAAACGTTCGGGCGAATCACAATGGGGTACCGAACAAAAGCTATTTGCGGTGAGATGTTGGGTTGTATAAAAACGTATTGTTCATTTATTGACGTCATTGATTATTGCCGTCTACGGGTAATTGTGCGTTTTGATTTGATGGAATTTTGATTATATCAAGGACGGTAACGGCGATGCTTTGTTTTTTTTGAGCATGTAGATATAGAAGAAATGTGGACATGAAAGCGGAAGCGAAAGAGGTTCGTTGTAAGGATTTAGGAAAGTGACACAATTATACATTTCTACAGTAGCTCAGCATTAGCTAGGAATCGTCTACAGTCGCTTAAGCTATGTCGACTTGAGAAGATTGAAGAGTGCATTGTCTCATATTGACAGTGGAGCGTTATACCCGACTAATTCCGAGCTGATTCGGAAAAGCGACTAGGGTACTTCGCGGGTATTACTTTAATCATCATAATAACTGAGAAATGTATATAAATGAAAGAACAGCTCTGTTGTTAATTATTTTATGCACAGGCCATGACTGACGACTTCTTTGTGGTCTTCTTCTCATCATGCCCATGCTAATAAAATAATATTCATTTAATTTCACATTTATATCAATTGAAAACTCGTAAGGGAATACGCGTTTGGCCGCATCTAAAACAAACTACGCTACGAACAAACCCCGTACGTACACGTTTTGTCTTCGACTAGCAAGGCGTCACAAATATTACAGCAATATAATAAACATAACCCATTAAACAGTTTTAATAATAAATTAAACTAACAAAATGACCTCGCGTGTCTGCACTCGATAGAAACGAGAACCGATCATAAAAACGTGAAGGATCACGAGTGAAACATACTTTTGATGCATCGACAAGGTCAAGGATATAAAATTATGTACATATTTTGTAATATTTCAATAATATCTTGTCTACGCAGTAAGACGTAATTTCAACGTTATGTTAAATACGTTCGGGTAAATATTAGTTTAAAAAAAAAACCATTCGATTACCAGTTTGGTAAACTGTACAACGAACATCATCAATTGCTACGCCCACAGAAATAGGCAGAAATAACGGAGCGCCACTTTCCACAATCCTGACACAACTTTTTCAATTCCTTCACATCCACAATTCTTTCTCTTCGTACAAGTTCGACGGTTATGGGCACTAGGCTGCCCAACTTCCATAAGAATCTCTCCGATCATACGGCGAAATTACAATTATTTAACGTCGTTGTTATTTTGTCATTGTAACATGAACAAAGGAAACCCGTATTCCAGTTTAACGAAAACTTATGTCAAAATTACCGGAATATGAATACACAATAGAAATTATTAACGAACTTGTTTAAAAGAACTGGAATTGGCTGCTCTTTCTGCGTTGTTTAACTTGAACAAACAGTTTAAGTATAACAATATTGTCCATTCAATTACAACCTTGTACTCTTAATTAAGATCTAATCAACGAGAGTGCAATTTTATTGATATTAAAATGTTTAGCGCACAATTTAATTTAATTGGTATTGCTTGCGGCATAAGGTTCATTTTAAAACACATTTATTATTCCATTTACCTTTTATTTTTATTATGGTAAGCAAGCAAGCAAGCACCTACCTATGTATTGTAAAGTTTACCACTTGATCGTAATTAATGTAATCGTTTCCCGAGCTTGTTTGTTACACATACAGATCCGTACTAACGTATTTTTGTACCCGATTCCTATCTTCCTCTACTTAACCTTGGGTCTTTCAAGTGGAGCTTAAAGCATCTTGTCGGTATAGTGACGTCAACAAGTGCAATTGTATTTTACGGTTCTCCATTCGTCGAAGCTCATGGACTTCCACTGTGCTTACCATTAGGCTAGTCGCGCTCTTTATATGAATAAAAATGAAAATATGAACGTATCTATTTAGCATTTGCATAAAATTATGCCTCTTGATTCATAGAAATAGGAAATAGTAGACGTTAGTGTTTCCAGTACGTGTGATGAGCGTATATCATGATCGCTAGTTTGATTGCGATTTTTTTAGCACCTCATATGACCGCACTCCGCCTGATGTTAAGCTAGAGTGCGATCCATGAACGGAGGCGACTGCTGTCAGAGAAGGGGATCTTCGGACAGCAATCGCGAGATTAATGAGATGCCTCTTCACACTGCGCTTGAAGGACCCCATGTTATAGGAAGGGGGAAAGACGTGGCTGGGAAGGTCGTTCCACAATTTGATGGAACGACAGAAGAAGGATTGCCCGAACCTTTTGGTCCGCGAGGGGATTGTTTCGACGGTGAGGTGTTTCGATCGCCTGCACGCGTCGACCTCAAGCGATGGGGGATTTCCAATCTTCTGAAGTTGAGATTCCTCAAATTAGTAATGCTGTATCTAGCGTCGTTGGACTAGCGGTCAAATCGCTTTTGCCTGATTGTTTTAACACGAATCTACGCGTCGCGTGCAAATAAATAAGAATTCCAAATACAGTGTTTCAATAAAACTGTCGTTATCTCTAGAGATAATATAAAAAATTGCTACAATTTTACTCAAATCAAGTTGTTTGTAGAAAATATTGTAGTCATAATTTTTCATGTAAACTCTGAGGCGTATTATGATGTATGTTTTGCGACCGTTCGGGCCGCACGCGTTGTGTTGGCTCGCTGCCAATAATTATCGAATTATTATATGTGTAATTAAGTTTTAATGTATCGTACGTAGTAGGTAGGTAGTGGGTACTTGCTCTTATAATTATTACCAGATAGTAAACAGTTATTCTATTTTTATTCTTTAGTGGAGGTCGGTTTGGTTCCCGTTTCACTTATATTTTTTCTATTGTAGTTCGCAATAAGACGATACTCGGCCTGATGTTGAACTACAGTCCGGTCTAATAGTAACAATTGCTACTTCCAAGTTAATGTTTCCTATAACCTGAGATCCTGTAAGGGCAGTGTGAAGAGGCATTTCATAAAGTCGGCACGGTTTGCAGATCCCCTTTTTCGGACATCAGTCGTCTCCGTTCAAGGATTGCGCTCATCAACTAAAATTAAAAAAAAAAACCGGACACGAAATTAGTTCACTTCACGGGCTGCCATGGGCTGATAACCATAATCAGTCCGCCTAACCACTCTAAATACACAAGATATCCTATTAGTGGAAACTTTTTTTTTATTATTGTAGCTCGGCATGTGACAACACTCCGCCTGATGTAAAGCTAGAGTGCGGTCCATGAATGGAAACAACTGCTAAACCTGTGCGGGCAGCAGTCGCCTCCACTATGCCGGCTCGAAGAGACGAGCATGTACCATCTATTAACAGTGCACACTCCTCTCGCTATACCTGGCTACTTTCAAACTATTCCCGAAACGCGACAAAGTCACTTCACGGGTGTTACATTCGAAAGTGGTGGTACTATCCCAGAACGGCAGACTGGACTAATAACCATCATCAGTCTGCCTACCAGTTTGATTATTTGATTGATTAATCTGCGTCCAATTTGTGCTCTACTTTTTTGCCGTCTGTTATTATAACGTGTAGTATAATGTCGTCTCTAACAAGCTGAAATCAATCATCGTAATGATGTAACTCGCATTCCTTAAATTTAACACCCCTCGCTTCCGCCACTTAACGAAAGTGGGTCGAAGCGACCGAATGTAAAAAAATGTGAATAGTTTGTTAGGTTGAGCCCTCTCTGAAGATCAGTGCCACATGTGTTGTTTACATTGGGGTGTACATGCTATCGATAAATTAAATATATCGATAAATTGTATTAATTTTCTTTTACGTCTCTATTTCGTGTCTGACAACGGCTAAAACATTGTTTCAGTTATAGTTTCGAAAGGTATAGCGGGATCTACTTTTAATAAAGCTGTAGTAGTGTTTGCATTTGTTTTTACGTACGAAGTATTTACAGCATAATGGGATAGATAAACCTAATAATTTGTTTCTCTAATGATGACGTTTTACAAATGCAGTCGCGGTTCGGCTCCTAGTAAAATATGTAATATTGTACATAACGAGTATTATAGTCTTAGTTATCGTGTAGAACATGTTGCACATCCCTAAATGTATGGATTTGTTTAAAAATAGCCACTCGCAGTGAATGGGTTAATTCGATTACGGCTCACGCACTGACGCGGCCTCTACTGGAATGTTCCGGGTATGCGTTACTATTTCCTCTAAAAATATAAATACCCCTTTTATATGGTTAATTTATTCACCCATAAATTAGATTTTTTTTAAAATATAGTGCCCACACTCCGCTCGATGCTGCCGATGCCATGCTAGTCCACGAGCGGAGATAACTACTATCACAGCTGTCGCCTCCGCTATGTCGATTTAAGGAGACTAATGTGCACCATCCATTGTTTATTTACCTACCAGTTTAACTTCTTTCGTTATGCCCTGGCTACTTCTAAGCTGATCTCTGAAACGTGACTAGGTCACTTCACTAGTATTTTACTTGAAATTGGCGGTACTCCTCCATCATCAGTCTGTCTACCACTCTTTTAATGAAGGCACTGGATATGGTTTAAATGTATGATCAAAAATTTGCGTAAAAAACGTTTTTTATGACGTCGATGTGTGTGAATATCATTACGGTAATTGTTATGATAATGCGGATTACATCAAAACGTTTTATAATCTAGTGTACACCTACTGGTGACTCTTTTGTAGATAAAAGATTTTGTAAATGTAAATTTTATATTTATGACATTATTATTTTTTTTACTTTATACATTGATCCGGTGTTAGTCATCATATTTTTATTGTTATCTTTACTTAATCACAAAAATATAATTATTAAGAAAATATTCCTTTTTTATTTATAAAATGCAATTTTAACAATTTGTTTATTCAGTTTCGAAGTACCTACAAGATGTTATCTCGAATATTTCTATTAAGTATAGGTAATATTACTTTGAACATTATTATTATTTGAGATATGATTGATTAGGATATCATTCGATAAACGATAACGATTAGATTGTATTGCATTATTTTACATTTTAACGCGATGCTGAATTGTCGTTTGTTGTTCCTTGGAAGCGCTTATAATATTTTGCGCGAAAGTTTTGAATGTTTTTGTGTGTCATATGAACTCTATGTATTTACGGATAATTGATGTTTTTTATTTTTCGTGATTTGGTATATTTAAAATGGCATTAAATAAGTAATTAGTGCGGGTGAACGAGATGGTTAAAAATGCCATGTGTCTTTATTTATATGATCATAATTCATCGTATTATAGGTGCGGTGTTACATAATCAACGTGCTTTTAAGTATTATTAAGTAATGTTACATTCGTTGTTCGCAGACACGTGAAGAAAGATATCGGCCCGGTCGCAGGATGCGGTCATCAACGGAACAGATCGCTCGACTCCGTATTGCAACGAATACCGGAGGACACCACTCCCACCGGCGATGTCGCTCGACTCGCCGGATCCGACGACTCCGGAATACACGACGACTGCCGACCCCCTCCTCCTCCTCCCGCCGCGAGATCGAGAGAGAGTCTAGACTCCGGAAACCCAGAGGACCGCCCCGAACCGCCCGCGAACAGGGACACCCTTTTAGAATTCATCGACAGCGAATACTTCGACATGAGCAAGGCGGTCCTCTATCTGTACACCTCCAAGGAATCCGGCGTGCAGGCGTACATCGCCAACAAACTGTTCTCCTTTCCGCCCGAGGAGGTCGACTTTTATCTTCCCCAGTTGGCGACAATGTTCATAGAGATGGACGACGTCGCCGATTTGTTGAGGCCCTACTTAGTGCATAGGTGTAAGCGGGGTGCAGACTTTTCTCTACGGTTGGCGTGGCTGTTGAGCGCGTTCGGAGGAGACGACGAGAAGTCCCGCGCCGCAAAGTTGAGAAAATCGATCCTCCGTGATGAGATCAGACCGACCCCTCGTCGCGGTCATCATCGGTCGCAGTCTGACGCCTCCGCGTTGCGAGCTCCTCCAGCCGGCGCCAGACATCTCGGCGATCTCACCTCGGGACGCGCCTTCGACAACGGCTGCCTGTGCGGGGCGGAATGTCAATGCGGCGCGCCGAGGATATCGCCACAGACACACTTCATCACGGCCCTCACCGCTATAGGCCGACGGCTGGTGACAATCAGAGACAAAGAACTGCGCAACAACAAACTACACGCAGACCTCATCGCGGTCGACCTGAATCTGCCCGCGCGGGTTTGGATGCCGCTGTATGAGAAGCCGCATTACGTACTGCGAATACCGCCACACGCCGCCACCGTTCTCAACAGTAAGGATAAGGTGAGTGACAGGAACGGTGATATACTCCGACTTTCGAAGCGGTCTCTAACCTCGTATGCATATTTAGGCGCCGTATATAATGTACGTGGAAGTGTTGGAGACGTCGGCTCAGGAGTGTCTTCCGCAGCGGCTTCTTCCTCCGACTCCGGCGCCTCTTCCAGCATTACGTCACGCGCGTTCAGAGGACACATTATTACGGGAATGGTCGCCGCACTTATTGGTAGACGAGGACGATTGTTGGGCTTATAATGATGACGACTTCGCACCGGCACCGGATACAGTCTCACAGGTAAAATCGCAAATTACCTCTATGCGCCGATAGATGGCGAATTTTTTTGTTTCTTACATGAATATTATCCGTGTTATAGTTGTCGGTTTTATCGACGGTGTCGGGAGTGTCAGGGTCGTCCGTGGGATCTCGCGTGATCATGGCGGTGGAAGTGAGACGTCGTCTCGGAGAGAGTACTGCATCGGCGTTGAACAGTTTCAGACATGATCCCGCCGATCCTTCAGCGCTCGCACTCAAGGTGAGAAATTGGTGTTTTTTTTTTTAACACACACACATTAGTATAGATGAACTTATATTAGTGTTAGTAATAATAACAAAGAACACGGATACGCTGACTCCTGAACTAGTTATACACTGTATTTCAGGAGTCAGGTTTCACCAATTGGGGGACAAACGTACAAATATACAAAGAATCATATACAATATGTGCTACAAAAATAAATACCTGATTATAATTACATAAAATTTATTGAACCACCAATAATACATTTTCAACATCCGTATAATTTTGGGATGCCAGCCATTCTGTTAGTTTTGTTTTGACTTGGCATTTGTTATCATGATAGATGTTACAGCATTTGTTAATTTTATCATATATGATAAAATTTGATTATTTGTGCTGGAAGTCTGCCGGGCCTGGGGTTGTAGTTGTACTTTACCACTTTCAAATATAAACCACGTATCGTTTGGAACTTCTGTCTGCGTGCGTTTCTCTGTGGTTTGAAGCGTGGGCACAATTAAATTAATTTACTCCATTTATATTTCAGGAATCTTGGGATAATAGGTACGATCGCATGCGGGCTGCGTCACCTTATGGATCATTGGCCGGTTGGAGATTGTTAGGTGTTATTGTTAAGGTGAATATACATTGAGTTTCTATTAGCATTGTGGACGCAATGTAATAATAAAAAATAGTTTTTTAATTAGTTTAAAAATAATAAAAAAATGCCCAATTAAGTTATACTTAAAACGTCGTCATTCACAAGATTAATTTCAGCAGTTCTGTTCTGAGCTTCATGATCTTCCATAATGTTCTTATTATGTTACATTAACCATGATTTCACACACCTTTTATCTGTATAGAATAAACCGACAAGCCGTGAATTTAGTTTGAATTGAGCTTTATTTCTTTAACTAAGAATATTATTACTTAAATGATTAACAATATTGTTATTCATTTGATTTGACTTATGTTTCAACATTTTTTTTTGTGTTTAAATTTAGTTTTTCTTTATACAACTACTCATCACATATACCGTAAAGCCTATCTTTAGCCTTATTATTACAAATTAAGCTTTTTTTTTGTTATAACCAGTCACATCTTTCCCCCTTCCTATAACATGGGATCCTTTAAGCGCAGTGTGAAGAGGCATCTCATTAAGCCGGCATAGCGGGCACGACTGCTGTCTGCAGATCCCCCTCTCTGACAGCAGTCGCCTCCGTTCATGGATCGCCCTCTGGCCTAACATCAGGCGGAGTGCGGTCATATGACGTGCTAAAATAAAAAGAAATTAAAGAAAAACTCTAGGTTATCGCTGTTGGCTTTTAAAATAAATAAATAGACAACAAAAGAATTGTGCTCCTCAATATTGGCAAACTTACCACGATACATGTTGGTGACTTGTAGAAATATTTATATTTTTCAGGTAGGAGATGATCTCCGCAACGAATTATTGGCGGCACAAATATTGGCAGCATTACGTAGAATATGGAAGAAGGAGCATATTCCATTGCGATTGGCTGAGTACACCGTGCTCGTGTTGAAACGCGACGAGGGGCTCATTCAACCTGTTAGTATTTTTTTTATTGTAGCTCGGCATATGGCAACACTCCGTCTAATGTAAAGCTAGAGTGCGGACCATGAATGGAAACAACTGCTACTACAGAAGAACCTGTGCGGGCAGCTGTCGCCTCTATTATACTGGCTTGAGGAGACGAGCATGTACCATCTTAGATTGATAGTGCATACTCCTCTCGTTATACCTGGCTACTTTCAAACTATTCCCGAAACGCGACAAGGTCACTTCTCGGGTGTCACATTCGAAAGTGGTGGTACTATCCCAGGACGGTAGACTGGGCTAATAACTATCATCAGTCTGCCTAACGCTCTTTAATAGTGAGCGACTAAAATACATATAAGATAAGAAAAAAAAAATATAAAAAAAAAAATAAAAAAAAAAGAAATTGGTACCGGTCAGAATTTAGCCAGATTTGAACACGAGTCTCATTGTGAGTTCACGCGTTCTTCCGTTGGGCATAAGAATTGAATGGATTCGATTCGATTTGGGTGTAATTTTTTTTATAATATTGTTCAGGTATTAAACACGGTGTCACTGCATCAAATAAAGAAGCAATCTGGCGCGTCTCTACGTAGTTGGTTGGAGGTGGAACATGGGCCTTCGACTAGTGAAGAATTCCTGAAGGCGCAAACTAACTTCGTGGAGTCGGCGGCTGCGTATGCGCTTACTTCATACTTACTGCAACTCAAAGACAGGTGAGGTGTCGTCGCCAATTCTTGTTAAACATGAATAAAAAAATTATTGTAACGACTGTGTTAGTGACCGGTAGATGTCGCTCGTAAATCTTGAATTTTAAAGATTTTTTTTTATTGTAGCTCGGCATGTGACAACACTCCGTCTGATGTAAAGCTAGAGTGCGGTCCTTGTATGGAAACAACTGCTACTACAGATAAACCTGTGCGGGCAGTAGTCGCCTCCACTATGCCGGCTTGAGGAGACGAGCATGTACCATCTAGATTGGCAGTGCACACTCCTCTCGTTATACCTGGCTACTTTCAAACTGTTCCCGAAACGCGACTAGGTCACTTCACGGGTGTTACATTTGAAATTAAAATATCGAAAATGTCTACCAATAAACGAATAGTAGGGATGCGCAAGTTGAAATAATAATAATAATGAAGAATATCGATATATGGCTGGAAGTGTAAGGAAGTAAAAGTTTTAAGACATCAATTTATAGGCATTTTTTTTATTGTGAGCTGTATAAACCTATTAGCAAAAATATATTATTTTCGATATTGAAAAAATATCGATATACAATACAATACAATTGTCACGCCTTTTTCCCACAGGGATAGGTAGAGACAACGGAATGCCACTTACCACGATCCTGACACAACACCCTCGCTTCCCTCACATCCATAATTCTCTTCATGAGCACTAGGAATCCCACCTTTCATAAGGATGTCTCCTATTTGATCGGAAAACACCCTTCTGGGTCTGCCTTGTTTAACGCATCCATTCACATCAGATTTATACAGGGTGAATTTTTCTTCAAGTGGGCTTTCATGGCCAAATTCTAAACTATAAGAGATATCAAAAAATGCTGAAAGGAGTCTCGATGGCAATTTTGATGAAAACTAAAACTGCATTATTAGATTTTTAGTAAATCCATTTTCCCGGCCAGGAATCGAACCTGTTGATTTTGAAAAAAAAAACAAACACTGTATTATTGCACCATCCGATAGTGTTCCTGATAAGGATCAAATTCTGGGAAGTAATGATATACGGCAAACCAAAGAAAAGTGTTGATTTTTAACAAATTATCTTTTATTTCCATGTATTTATACATTACCGGTGTTTGTTTTTTTTTCAAAATCAACAGGTTCGATTCCTGGCCGGGAAAATGGATTTATCAAAAATCTAATAATGCAGTTTTAGTTTTCATCAAAATCGGCATCGAGACTCCTTTCAGCATTTTTCGATATCTCTTATAGTTTAGAATTTCGCCATGAAAGCCCACTTGAAAAATTCACCCTGTATATTCCTTTCATTCATCCTACGATATACCGACAAAAAAATATCGGTGTTTCGACACATATGTTGTGCATCACTAACGAATTAAAATATTGTTTTAAAACATTAAAATTATATTTTCAGACATAATGGCAATATTTTACTGGACAGCGAAGGGCACATTATACATATTGACTTTGGTTTTATATTATCGATGTCGCCCAAGAATTTGGGATTTGAAAGCTCGCCATTTAAAGTAAGTTTTAATTCCTGTCATTAACATACGTTAAGAGTGGTCGGCGGACTGATGATGGTTTAATAACCACTGCCCAGTATCACCACTTTCACGTGTAGCCAGGTATAGTGAGAGCATCATCTGCTCAAGCCGGCATAGCCGAGGCGACTGCAGAATTTTCTCTATGGCAGCAGTCGTTTCCGTTCAAAGACCGCGCTCTAGCTTAACATCCGACGGAGTGTTATTATATGCCTAGCTATGGTGATCAATCTGAATGGTGCATATTCATCTCCTCAAACCGGCATAGCGGTGGTGACTGCTAGGCTAGGCGCTAACATTCATTTATAGGCTAGGCGGAGTGTGGTAGTATGAAATGTAATTACATAGGTTTTAATTTCGTTACAGTTAACGCCAGAGTTTGTGGAGGTGATGGACGGCGAGGGCTCGGATATGTTTGAATATTTCAAGATTCTCATACTGAAGGGTCTTATTGCGGCGAGAAAACACGCTGATGATATTATCTATCTTGTCGAAGTAATGAGAGCTGGTCAGTATTAAATATACGTTTGTTTATATATTTATTATACAAAATAATAATGAAAAAGAAATAAAAAATTCAATTTGACAGTGCACACTCCTCTCGCTATACCTGGTCACTTCCAAACTGATCCCGAAACGCGACAGGGTGTCGCTTCACGGGTGTTATGACCGGACTGATAACCATCATCAGTCTGCCTACTGCGCAAATAACGGCAGAAGTGTGCACCGTCAATGGATGGTATAGCCGGCATAGCGGAGGCGACTTCTGACTGTAGAAATCTATCTGTAGTAGCAGTTGTTTCCGTTCACACTAGCTTTACATCAGGCGGAGTCGTGTGCAGAGCTAAAATGAAAAAAAAAACTAATGTTTATCCTTTCCAGGTGGTCAATTAGCGTGTCTTCGTAGTAACGAGTCTGTGTCAGGGTTACGTTCACGGCTCACAAGACCGAGGACGGATGCACAACTGGAGATGCTCGTCGACAATATGGTGAAAGGAGCGTTACATTCATACTCCACGCGCTTGTATGACAAATATCAATATTACACTAACGGAATATTGTAAGAAACTTTCGAGGACAATCTCTGAAGACTGGCGTCCACTAGAGGCGCGTACTACAGCGTGAAGTACCACTTTCCAATCGCAAAAGTTGTAATGTGGTCAGGGTACGGTTGGCTTCCACGCACGACGTCTATTGTTGAAACCGACCACATTTTGTCGTTGAGTGAAACATTCGCGATTCATTTACGTCAGCCGTAAACTCAAAAATATAAGTTTTCAGGTTGAATTTAGATTAATAAAAGCTAAGATAATGTCAACAATGTCGCATCTCTGATTCAACGCGACATGCGAGCAAATTGATACCGGTACCGGTACCTATTTGTATTCCTTTTTTGCACGTAACTCACTTGATAACAAGGAGGCTTAAATGGAACAACACTTGATTAAGTTTTTTTTTTAAACATTTCTGAAATATTTTTATGTACAAATTCGATTATTTTTTTTGCTTTTTTTATTATTAATGATTAATTCCAGATATAGGTCACCTACCTATCTATTATTATTATTGTGTTTATTATTTTTTTTAAATATTATTTTTTGACCAATATTTATTCGATTATAATATTATTATTCGGAAATTAGTAGTAATATTAAAATTTAGTGACCCCCATTTTTAAAGATAAAATCTGCACTCTCTATTACCGTTGGATCTAAAAAATCGCAAATTTACACCCTTCTCCCATCCGTCAATTGCGTGTACGCATGTGTTGTGCGCAAATAAAGCGTATATAACAATGTTTAGGATATTTAATTATATATCGTTATTGACATGTTTATATCAACAATTTAAATGTACTTCTATTTTTAATATTTGAGAGTGGTAGGCAGACTGATGATGTTATTAGTCCAGTCTGCCGTCCTGGGGTAGTATCACCACTTTCGAATGTAACACCCGTGAACTGACTTTGTTTCGGGAATAGTTTGAAAGTAGCCAGGTATAACGAGAGGAGTGTGCACTGTCAATCTAGATGGTATATGCTCGTCTCCTCAAGCCGGCATAGCGGAGGCGACTGCTGCCCGCACAGGTTCCTCTGTAGCAGCAGTTGTTTCCATTCATAGACCGCACTCTAGCTTTACATCAGGCGGAGTGTTGTCACATGCCGAGCTACAATAATAATTAAAAAAAAAATGTAATTTATTATTTGTAAGTAAAAGGAGAATGTCCATTCGTCTCAAAGAAATGGGCCCACAATTTTTTTCCCCCGAGTTTACCGATTATTTTTTTTGTTAATTTTGTATTAATTGGTAAACGATGTTAATATAATTAAAATAAATTAATGAAAAAATAAAATATTATGTAAGAATATTGTTTTGTTAACTATTAGACATCAGTGGGCCCGAAAATGGGCATTGTTCTTTTCCCAGTGTGTAAATAGATCCAACGCATAGGGGGTGTCCAATCTTCATATTCCTGGAGTAAAACTGCATGTGTAAATATTAGAATTGGTCAAAATATAGAATTGTCATTCCTTAGACGCATTGTTACGTAGGCGTTTCGTTATTATTTTGTACACTTGCAGGTATTTTTAAGCGTACAATAAAATGACGAGACGCCTACGTGTATAATGGGCCTTGATAACATTAGTGCCATAACTGAATAGTTTTTGCTCATAGAAAAAAAAAAACAGCCCGAAATAGCGACACAAGTAATCCCCGTCCAATTTCGTCATTCTATCATAATTGAACTGAATTAACTTTTACATCTTTAAATTGAAGCCTATCGTTATAGACGCGTACAATGCTCATGACGTCGAGCCGGTATAGCGCAAGGTGATTTCGGCCTGTAAACTTTTGTGTTAGCTGGTTTTAAGAATTATGTTATTATAAAAATTAATGTTTAATTGTTTGTTCTGTATTCCAGTTTGATAATGCTCATACGCATGAGAAGTAGCGAATATTCCATATTAAATAACATTTATTAACGGCTTAATTAAGGAGTTAATTCAGTTTATATGATGTAATTATTCATTCGTTCGATTAATATAAATTTCTTAAAATTGTAAATATTTTTGTGAAAAGAAAAAAACTGTGTAAGACTGATCGTTCAGAAGAGTGAAGGAATGGTTAAATGTATGTTATAAAATATTTTTAAATTTAAGTTTTATTTTTTTAATATAATTTCTAAATTGAGGTGTGTGAATTTTGGGTGTATGAATGGTTTTGGGTGTTGCCAAAGTTCTCTCGGACTGTTCTATTATATCTCGTAATGATTATTATTATATTTCGTAATTAATACGATTGGTTTTGCGACTCTAATGAAACTTGGTCAAATAAAGGATCGGGTTGAATATCAGCTGTGTTATTTCTTATTTTTATTTGTAGTTTATTATAAAATATTAGCCCAGTTTGCCGTCCCAGTAGCGTGTCAGGATCAACTTGGAAAACACAGGGGAACGTACCCTCGAGCCGGTATAGCGGACGCGACTGCTGCATTTTTCAGCAGTGGTATTCGCTAATGGATCGCACTCTAGCTTACCGTGAAGGAGTATGGTCGAAAAAAATAATTAAAAGTAGGAAATTGTTTTTGGTGTCATGGGAATGTGGACTACCATTCTTTACTTGACCAAGTAGTTTTAAACTGGGTTTTACTGTAAAGGACAATGACAATTTTTTGGGCCCGCAAGCATCTTATAGTTTGTTACCAAAATAATATTTTGAAATATTTAATATGATTTTTACATTAATATACAATTTTATATTAACACGTACATAAAAATACATTATTATATTTTGAGAGCATTTAATACCCCAAATGTTGCATCAGAAACAGGTTTAAAAAAATTAAACTGTTTGGTAATAATGAATGTGGATTTATTGTCCCGCAAAATGAACTCGAGAAAAAAATTGTGGGCCCATTTTTTTTAGGAGAATGGACATTCTCCTTTGTAGCTCCTGTTGTGAAATATCAATATGCCATCTCTTTCACACGTAAGAAAGTACGACAAATATCGTGTCTAACTACTACTGAGTAAATTGAAAAAAAAAATATCATTTTGACAAGGAACGCACCGTC
The DNA here is from genome assembly GCA_948150575.1 of Tinea pellionella. Lineage (NCBI taxonomy): Eukaryota > Metazoa > Arthropoda > Insecta > Lepidoptera > Tineidae > Tinea > Tinea pellionella. Next base: position 8,609,180 of record OX411251.1, on the reverse strand, counting down.
AAATGACCGTGGTCCGTCACCGAGTCTGCCCGTAATTAGTCAAATGATCGCAACGTAGCTTAGACCAAATTGAATAGTAAATTATCATTCAGTCAATTAGGATGGGTCGCTCTGGATCAAGCTACGTTGCGGTCATTTGACTAATTGCGTGAACACTCGGTGACATAGCTTATGGTCATTTGACGGTGCGTACCCTTTCAAAATGGTTTTTTAATTAGCATTCGAGTAGTATCATTTTTATTAGAGTTAGTGTTAAAGAAGTAACAAAACTTGTCATATTAATCTCGTTTATGTGATTATTATTAGCATAAAGAATAATTGTTAACTCAAATTTATTTAGTCATTAAAACCAGAAGTGAATCTAAAGACTTATCGACTTTATGTAGTTAAAGATTTAAAGACGAAAATTGCTTGTGGTATTGTCGTGTGGCAGTGATAAATTGTGTTAAAAATTATTTCTTTAGCTAATTTATGAATGTTAGGTCACCCTAGATTTGTCTGGTTCTCAAAGTACAGGGTATCCTAGTCCAGGCCAGAGATATTTTTTTGCAAAAAGTAGTTTCTCTTTTTTTTTTGCCCGTGGAGCTAAAACCCTTGTTAAAGTAATTATTAAACAAGATTTTTCTTAGGTTAACCTAACCTATTAAATTAAAATATTTTATGCGGCTTGATAATTCGACCAAATTAATAAAAAATAAACGCTGTAATAAGTAGCATAAAATCTTTTAATTCAACGCAATTATCGGGTCATTAATTTAAAGGGTGACCTGTAGAAAAATGTGTCTCGGTGTTGCTAGCGTATTCCAAGTGTGATGTCAGCTTGCGATTGTTGTCTATGCTAGATAGCTTTTTAATAGTTTAATTAGGTATGTAATTAATTATGACGATTGTTGCCAAATTATTGTCGTGAAATAGAAATAATATTATTCAAATTTTAATAATCCAGTTAGTTATATTTATACAATAATTGTTGATAAAGTAATTTTTTTATGGTAATATGTATAATAGAGAAATCTCATAAAAATTGAAATTTTATTTATAAATTGCATCTAACAGTCCAATACTATAATGAATATCCTAATGAAAAGCATTTTATTCTTTAAATCCTTGCTCCCTTTGAGGTCAAAAGGACCTGGGGCTAAAGCTGGCTGTATAGTGCCAGTGTCTAGTGGCTTCAAGGAGTAGGACTTCCATATACATATATAAAAAAATACTAATGTAAAAAGAAAAACTACAACACGATGGATGAAGCACATTCGTCTTCTCAAGCCGGCATAGTGGAGGCGACTGCTGCCCGCAAAGGTTTCTTTGTAGTAGCAGTTGTTTCTATTCACGGACCGCACTCTAGCTTTACATCGGGCGGAGTGTTGTCACATGCTGAGCTATAATTAAAAACAAAATAGGACTGCGGATTCAACTACACTTAATTCACAATAAATTATAATAAAATTTCGTTTATAATGTAAAAGTTTTTTATCCTGATATCGTAGCAAGTAAGGTTCTTTGTTTACTTAAAATTATTTAAAATAAACAGTACTATAAGCGTCGAGTACTTTAAACGAGACGAGATGTGGATTTCAAACAATGCCAGGTTTGACCAACTCAAATGGTGTGGCACTTTAGGTAAACAGAAAATCAATAAACCTTTTATTCAATACAATGAGTTTTCGATATTAAAATACACATTAATTACGTTTGACTATAAGCAAGCTGGATTTTTTGATGGCCAAACCTGACTGAAATCTAATTCCTATAAGCTTTGTCTCCAATTAGTATAGTCAATGTTATTTTTAAAGGGGTGGTAATGCCGGGTATTGTACATGGAACGCCCCTGTCCCCACAGCTTCCATGTGTGTGGACCATTTGAATTATTTATTATGTTATCCGGAAGCAATCTGTTTGAAGGTGGCCGGGCAGGCTCGGCGTCAATTTTCAAGTTTGACAAAATACTGTCAAATTTTCCTGGCTTGAGCCTAGCTTACTGGTCCAATAATGAAGCTAGTTCTATATACAGAAAGCCAGAAGTACTAGATTACAAGTTGACTAGGCCTGTCTTGCAAAAACTAGCCTCATGTCCCGGTCATTAGAAATGTATGTTAGAAGAGTTGGTAACATGATATTGACATATTATGTATTTTATGATTGTGCTATGTTGAAATTATAAAGGTAATTGTAAATATATTTAGATAATTAAGAGGTTTATTCCAAAGTCCAAAATTAAATGTTTTTTTTGTAATTATTGTATTCAAATCTGGTTATTTGTGTACAGATAATGTTTAAGTATTCTCATTTATTCCTCAGTTTTTAAATATATTATGAATTTTTATTCTTTTTGTCTTTTTATTTATACCCAATTTATGCATTTATCGGGGTTGCCAGACCTTGTGAGTTGAATTAACCTAAAGTTTTTTTATTTTACATGTATGTGTGAAAATATTACAAATACAACATCGTATAGGTGTTGTGTAGGCGTACAAACTAATGACGGAACGCAAAACAACAAAATTATTTCCTCTTTTTCTTATGTTTCAATTTGTGTTTGAGTTTCGCTTTAATTTTCTCCTTTCGAAGTCTCTCTTTGACAATGCGATGTTTGTCAGTGTGCTCTTGTGTGTTCGCCCGCTTGTTTGCAGCACGCTCGTTGTGTTTCACCCAATGAGGACGGAATTCTGATGCTGTAGAGACAAAATATCATTATAAATACATATAAGGTACGTTGACAATTATATTTAGTTATTTAATCTTATAAAAAATTACAAACGAATTGAAAAACACAATAAATATGGGAAAAACAGAGAAGTCCTTACTACCACTGAAATGTGATTATGACGAATTGAAGGCATTGACTACATTTTTATTTGCTAAGTGCAAAAAAAGGAATCTGATTTATTCAAATTTTTTTTGCTGGTGGTACTTATTTGAAGTTTTTTGATAACTATCAAGTGAAGTTAGCTGCGAACTAAGTCCTATTCCTAGCCGACTCGCTTAGTACATTTGTTGTATTCTTTTTTATTATTATTCCTTCGCGACCACTCATATTGTAAGAATTTGTGAATAAATATTTCCTCACCAGATTTTTTAGAAGACGCTTGTACATCCACATCATCATAAGCTGCGTTGCGTTTCTTCCACATTTGGTATCGTCCACTTTTATATGTAGCCGGGATCCTACCACCATTCTCTGTACGAATCATCTTACGATTGCTGTCCTGTTATTGCGTAAATAAGTTAAAATGAGATGAACAGTGTCTGGTCGAGTCCCAGTCAAGTCAAATTCGTAATTAACTTCAAACAGTCTTAGAGGGGAAATAAACACCCATTTTTAACCGACTTCAAAAGGAGGAGGTTATCTATTCGACGTGTATTTTTTTTTTTTTTTTTTTTTTGTGGCGATGTTCACTCATATCTCCGCCGTTTGTGGACCGATTTTGATGATTCTTTTTTTGTTGGATAGGGTATATGTCCGCATTGGTCCCGTTTCAATTTGAAGAAAATATTCCACCTCTAAGGGTGGGAAATTAGGGGATGTTTCGCCGTTTGTGAACCGATTTCGATGATTTTTCTTTTGTTAGATAAAGTATGTCTCGTGATTGGTCAATTTTAAATTTGAAGAAAATATTCCATCTTCAAGGGTGGAAAATTAGGGGATATTTCGCCATTAGTGAACCGATTTTGATGATGCTTTTTTTGTTTGATAAAGTACGTTTCGGGATTGGTCCCATTTAAGGAATAAAATATTCCACATTTAAGGGTGGAAAATTAGGGGATATTTCGCCATTAGTGAACCGATTTTGATGATTCTTTTTTGTTTGATAAAGTACGTCTCGAGATTGGTCTAATTTAAGGAATAAAATATTCCACCTTTAAGGGTGGAAAATTAGGGGATATTTCGCCATTGGTGAACCGATTTTGACGATTCTTTTTTTGTTTAATAAAGTACGTCTCGGGATTTATCCCATTTAAGGAATAAAATATTCCACCTTTAAGGGTGGAAAATTAGGGGATATTTCGCCATTAGTGAACCGATTTTGATGATTCTTTTTTTGTTTGATAAAGTACGTCTCGGGATTGATTCCATTTAAGGAATAAAATATTCCCTCTCTAAGGGTGGAAAATTAAGGGATGTTTCGATTGATTTTAATGATTCATTTTTGATCGAATAGGACTCGAGAGTGGCTGTCTATAAGCCCGCCACTCATCACATTTTATTTGAACAGCGCGTTTAGAATGTTATCCATACAATCAATCAACAGTTACAACTAAAAATTACAAAATAAAAACATTTCTGAAAAAAATTGAACCGACTTCTAAATAAAACACAAGGCACTAAAAAGTAAAAAAATAATTTTAATTGAGAGTACATACACACAATTTAATAAGCATAAACATGAATAGATACTTATTATTTATTTACAAATTAATTATATGCATTTTATTTAGCATATATCTGAAGTCGGTGCCAACCAAATATGAAACTCCGCATTGCTTGAATCTAGGTACATTACCAATCATAAAACATGTTTCAAATGCATGCACCGACTTCAGATATATGTTAAATAAAATGCAGACAATTAATTTGTAAAAAAATAATAAGTATCTATTCATGTTTATGCTTATTAAATTGTGTGTATGTACTCTCAATTAAAATTATTTTTTTACTTTTTAGTGCCTTGTGTTTTATTTAGAAGTCGGTTCAATTTTTTTCAGAAATGTTTTTATTTATTATAGCTTGGCAATGATAAATTTCTACAGACAGCAGTCGCACCCGCTATGCCGGCTCAAGGAGACGAGATTGACAGTGCACACTCCTCTCGTTATACCTGGCTACATTCAAACTGATCACGCAACGCGACAGGGTCACTCATCCAGGACGGCAGACTGGGCTCATAAACACCAATTTGCCTGCCACTATTATTCATATTTTTGTAATATGATAAGACAGTTTAAGAATACATACATCAGTATGTGTTAATTTCTTCCTCCGTCTGTCCCATTTGAGTTTCCCACGTTGCTTCCTCTCATCGTCTCCGCAATCAGCTCTCATCTCTAATTCGGCTGCCGAAGCTCCCGTTACAAAGTTAACCGCCATACTGAAAGACAGATATGATAATAATTAAATATATAATAAGTTATTAAAAAAACTAGCAGTTGAATAGTTTTAGCTGAAATGGGAATACATTCTTCACTTTGATCTACTAAACCATTATGCATGTGTTCAGGCAGGTTTTGTGTTCCATTTTCATGATAATAATGTGTAGGGACTGTGCCTACACACATTTTAAGAGAAAACAAAACGCGTAGTCAAGGAGACTTTATGATTTTGGTCGTCAAATATACGACTTCGGAAAATAACTCAAAAGCTTGTAAATATATTTATAACCCTGGCTCCATACCTAAAATAATGACAAGCTATGATCGAAAGTGAAAAATTGTTATTGAAGTCGCTATTGGTACATATTTGACACGAAGTCTGTCTGAACACATCTATTGTAGACGCGACCCTTTAGTTGTCCTGATGGCAAGCATAGTGGAGGTCCATTTTTTTTTTTTTATTGTAGCACGACATGTGACAACACTCCGCCTGATGTAAAGCTAGAGTGCGGTCCATGAATGGAAACAACTGCTACCACAGAGAAATCTCTACGGGCTGCAGTCGCCTCCACTATGCCGGCTTGAGGAGACGAGCATGTACCATCTAGATTGACAGTGCACACTCCTCTCTTATATCTGGCTACTTTCAAACTATTCCCGAAACGCGACAAGGTCACTTCACGGGTGTTACATTCGAAAGTGGTGGTACTGCCTATTAGCTTCAAGCGCGTAACCCCAGCCACTATGCCAGCTCAACAAGCGCAAAAGTTTATGTATTCTCTGATATCAGGTAAAAAAACCTCAAGTCACAAAACTATTTACCCCATTTCAGTATGTTGATCGCTCGGTTGATGCGGTATATAATTTTCATCTCTTACTGTCTCTTTTTTCTTTTTACTCATTTCAATTTTATTGTTATTGAATAAATTCTCTTGTACACCACCACCCTGTGAAAGGAAACATCATTTATAATGAAGTATTTGTCCTTCAAATACGCTCTGTTAGTTAGTGAGTTTTTTTAATTGTAGCTCGGCATGTGACAACACTCCGCCAGATGTAAAGCTAGAGTGCGGTCCATGAATCGACATAAAGTTTTAAAAGTAAGGCAGAGTGACGACGGTTAGGAATTGGCTTAGTTACGATTCGGGATCAGCTTGGGAAACTAGACGGTACAGAACAATCTTCTCAATCCGGAATAGAGAAGCAGACTTGCCTGAAGCCATTTTTCTAGCTTTCACAGTGGAGCTACTATAAAAAAGGGATAGTATTAAGGGATTGTAGATTCCTCGCGGGCGCCGTTTTTCGCAATTGAGCAGCTCTGGCCGCTCGTTGTGCGTGAAATGGTCTGCAACACCGCAGCCACCCGATGTCTCCCAGGAAGGCGTCACGTTCCTGCATACTTCCGGGAGAGTTCGCCGTGCCGTATTAAAGGATGTTTATTTACCTTTACAATGTGTGCTTAGGCTCCATGCAAAAGGGTAAGCAGAGACTAATTGGAATGGAGTAAAATGTTGTTACCTTATTTTCCTTATTATCTCGAACTTTCTGTATAGTTTTTCCGTGCGCGTGTCTCTTCGCTTTCATAGCCAAATACATCGCAGAATCATTCTTCGCCGTTAGTTCTAAGATTGTCTGGAAATTCAAGGTGGTATTTACAGTCGAAGAAAACTGTACTCAGACATTTTTGACTAAAGTAAAATAATAATGAACGCGTGACCACTTTGCGACTGCGATGTCCTTACTATTAGAGTGGCCGTAATAGAGGACCGATATCACGATTGATTAGACCCATGTTCGAATCTTGCAAAATTCTGGCCAGTACCAATGTAACTGTGTTAAGCAGGCTACACACATCCAGTTTTACTTGTCAGTTATAAATATACTTTGGTCGCTCAGTAGTTATAATTTAGTAATTAATAGTAATTACTAATCTCCTTTTATATAATAAACTAGTTTTTTTGGGCGCGCTTCGCGGCGCCGAAAAAGGTTTTTTTCGGGTAGTTATGAAAAAAATTTTTTTTTTGAAAAATAAATTACGATTTCGAATCTAGAGGGCATTTCCTACAACCTTTGTTTTGGAACTTCGGCCCTATCTCGTTCCGTTTCGGAGATAATGCGTTCCGGATCCGGACGGAACGGAGTTCCGGAACATGTCGAAGTTTTTCTGGGGTCACGGAGCGCCCTCTACACGCCCCAAAAAGAATCATCTCTTTAACCCCCCGGCAAGTGCTCCATAATTGATGTCAGTCAGTGAGTGAGTGAGTGAGTCAGTGGTAATCGAGCTTAAATCCTATGTTACAGAAAAAAAGCAGACAAATTTAAACTCAAATGACTCACTCCTTTAGGTGTATAATTGCATATCTTCTGTATTATTCGCTCCGTTGCTTTATTACTGAGATTGTCAGTGAGCGCGGGATGTGTTTGTAAGGGAGGCGTTATCGTCTTTGCGAGTGTATTGTTCGCAGCCGAAGCGACCTCCCGCCATCTTAGATATTGCTGCCAACCTCGACCGCATACACGGGCTGCATCTTCCTAGTTAAACAAACAAAACGTTGTTAAATTATAATGAGTGGGATTAGAACCTACGTTCTCTGCTTTTTGCACGGCGCTTCCGACCACTATCGCGTTGAAATCCCTCTATTCTTTCTAGTGGTAGACATTTTCAACATAATTCAATAAGACAAATCCATCATTTTAATATGTCAAAAATTTATATAAAAACACAACAACAATGCTAAATAGAGCTCAGATTTTTTTATATGAATGGTACATGCTTGTCTCTTCAAGCCGGCATAGTGGAAGCGACTGCTGCCTGTAGAGATTTCTCTGTAGTAGTAGCAGTTGTTTCCATTCATGGACCACACTCTAGCTTTATATCAGGCGGAGTGTTGTCACATGCCGAGCTACAATAATAAAAAAAATACTAACAATTTCGGAATATGTTTTCTCCCATGTAATTACATCCTGATGTCTCATCTCGAGCAATTCCACGGGCATTCCTCCAAACACGCCACTAGGACATTGTTCATTTGCCACTTGATCCGCGTTAATTAGTGATGTACCCAGGAATAGTTGTAAATCAAGCAAATGAGCTAGATCATCACTACACACTAAAGAAAAAGCTCGGCCTGCACGACCGGCGCGGGCTGTTCTACCTGAGAAAATACAATAACACTATAATTATTATTATTAAATTACGTTTATTTTTTAGCAATGTGTCGGGAGAAACTTCCATTCCAGTTAGATTTTAGACTTCCTGTCAGTCAATGTTCAATTTGACATAAACTGACAAACGTGTGCGATATTTGGCTTTTTCTTTCCATTAAAAAAGACATTTTGAAATCTAATGGCTTTCACCAAAAAAATTTACTAGGTACTAATATAAAATTAATCTATATCTTATCCCACGCCCACGTCTCTACTGTGGTAGGCAGAAAATATGGAACTGCAAAATCTATACAAAATAAAACTCACCAACTCTATGAACAAATAACTTAGGTTTTGCAGGAAAGTGGTAATTAATAACAGTGTCTAAGGCTGGTAAATCTAATCCTCTTGCAGCTACATCTGTCACTAATAAAACAGAACATGCGCCAGTTGTAAATCTACCAAGCGCTATCTTACGTGCGGACGGATCTAGACCGGAGTATGCGTAACTTGATGATATACCCGCTTTCTGGAGAATCTGCAAGAAATAATTTTAGTTTCAATTATTATGCTACTAGGGAGAAACGTGTAAAGATTGCCTTGCCATGCCAATATGGGACTGAGTCAGGTTGATGCATACTTTTGTATCAGTATATGTATCATTTAAGTTACCAAAACGCAAATTGGCTGTGTGAAAACTGGGCTTCCTAGTGCCCATAACCATCAGACTTGTAGAAAAGAATTGTGGATGTGAGGTAGGCGGGGGAGTTGTGTCAGGATTGATCTGCCTGTAGGAGCAGTTGTTTCCGTTCATGGTCCGCACTCTAGCTTTACACCAGGCGAAGCTATGCCGAGCTACAATAAAAAAAACCTTCAAAATAATCAACTCACCAGACTCAAATATTCAACATGATGTTTAGTAGCGACAAAGACGACAGCTTGAGGAGTTTTAGGTGTCAAAACTTTATCCAACAATAACAACAAGGCTGCAGTCTTCAATTCCGACCTCACATAAATCCAACCTAACCATAAAGTGGAAGGTAACTTCCAATCTACATCCAATCTTATTAAAACAGGGTCAGAGAGACCCGCTTTAGCAAATTCGACCAGCATTTTAGGTAGGGTTGCTGAGAATAATAATGTTTGCCGGTTTGAAGGGAGTCTTGCTACAATTTCCTGCAGTTGTTCCCCAAAGCCTAATTCAAATAATCTGTCTGCTTCATCAAACACTACTATTTCTGTAAAGAAACATGTTTTTATATAATTTAAAAAGAGGTGTGAAAACTGAATTAAAATTTATTTCAGTAAAAGTACTTTTTTATTTTAAGTCTTGGGACTTGACAGGTGCGTAAAGACGAAATGCCTGATTTTCTGTTTCGAATTAATAAAACATTATAGGAAAAGAGAATGCCCATTCACCTAAGAAAATCGGCCCACAATTTTTTTCTCGAGTTTGCCAACGATTTTTAGTCAATTTTAACTTTTTTTATTGTAGCCCGGCATATGACAACACTCCCACTGATGTTAAGCTAGAGTGCAGAAACAACTGCTACCACAGAGAAGCATCTGCAGGTAGCAGTTGCCTCCATTATGCCTGCTTGAGAAGACGAATGTGCACTTACTTATATTATTAAGTTGCAATGCCATTTCAACACATATATGTAGAAATCTACCAGGTGTAGCGACCACTATATCAGGTACACTCCCCGACATTACACTGAACTGTTGTTCTATTGATTCACCACCTAAAATGGCTGCTGAAGTGAGGCCTGCATACTTTCCTAGGTCTCTTACAAATCTTAATGTCTGAAAAGAATTAGATTTTTAGTCAAAAGCCTCACAAAGTTTATTTATTAAATTTTTTATTTATTTATTAATTGTATCACAGTAAAATAATAATACATTAATTCCAAAGCCAAAATGATTTACAAAAAATACAATACAAAAACTTTTAGGCCGGCCACACTAGAAGGATCTCCGATTTAAAACAATTGAATCGGAATTTCAAAATGGAATAATGACTGTGGATGGCCTAATTATATGACATGTCTATATGTGTGTGTTAATATTATTAACAATTTACCTGCAATGCCAATTCTCTAGTAGGTGACAATATAAGAGCTCTAAGACTCTTTCCGGGAGTAGTTTTATATACTGGTGATATAAGTTTCTCCAATATTGGTAATACAAAACATGCTGTTTTTCCAGAGCCTGTACGAGCCATGGCTACCAAGTCTTTGCCTTCTAATGCCAATGGTATAGTCTGAAAATGAATATTTTCGTGATTTTAGTCAATTTTTGAGGTTATATTAGTTAAATATACAAATTAATAATTACCTTACGTTGTATGGGCGTCGGCTGCTTATAACCACGTTTGGTAATACCTTTCATAATAGGAAAACTTAATCCCAATGCGTGAAAACCTCCAGAAGCTTTCTTTTTCTTTTTAGTTTCTTTCCCATCTTTAATATCGCTAACCTCTTCGCTTACCTCAAAGCCAGGCACTGTATCTACTTTTATCTTTGATTTTAACATTTTGGCGATTAAGTTATATACATTTGTATAATAAATATTAACTTAAAACGTTTATTATAATGAGCGAAAAATCCAATAACAACACATGGCACACGCACACACTGACAACAAACGTGGGCATTCGATATGACAGTAATGACGTTAACGATCCTCTAAAATTTTGACTTCGATTTCAGCCAATTTTTTTGAAGATATTATTTTTTATGATTATCCGTTATCCTTTATGTTCATCTTCTTCATCCTCGTGTCGTGGGATCAAATTAGCATTCTGCGGTGGTAAAAGCCATGGACTATTTAAATAAACAGGCGATAGCTTGGAAATAGATTTTTCTGGTAGTTTTGGTACAGGCAATAGAGAGTTATACAAATTCCAATGAGGATTAATTAGGAAAATGTGTCTGTCATGTCGTTCTTGCAACGGACGAAAGTTTCTTAATAATGGTTCATCCCACGGATCCCATAGGCTTCGGAATTCAAGAATCTGGATACAAAAACTACTTGTTTGAATTAAAAAATTAAATAAAAACCTATATTATTATAAGAGTAGATAGATAGAGCAACAAATAAACGAAATTAAATTCTGTTACTATGCTTACTTGTTCATAAGAAACAAATAAAGTTGTTCGTGGGACAAGAAATCTCATAATATGATTCCCGTGAACACCATCAAGTGTTCCCCAATATAAAAAATAGTCTTCAGAGAACAATGGCATCAATTGCGACATCGGACGTGGTGGTACTCTTGTGTGAGTCTGTGCCTCCCTTATTTGAGGAAAAACATTGATTAAATGTTGTAAACGTGGATCTGCTTTCACACCGTACTGAAAAATTTGTATTTAACAAAATAAATGATAAAACTTCTATATTTTTGTTATTAACTATCAAATTCCGTTAATTTTGGTGACATACTCGTACTTACTTTAATTAAATAACAGAACATGACAATACCATCTTTATGATGTAAAGCTTCTTTCTGCGTCATATAATCTGCCTTGAAAAAAGTTGCCTGGAATAAACAAAATATGGAATACCGTGACAATGATCCGTTTTCCATCCCTGTGCCATAAAAGGTCGTAAAACTAAAATACGAAATAGATTACGTATGTTAAGATTTCTTTAGGTAATATCTACCAAATATATAGTAGCAAATAGGAACATATAATATTGCTAATGGGAAAAAGGCGTGACAATTGTATTGTATTGTAATATTGCTCAACTTCCAAATCCGATAGTCCAGTCATCCTCACGATGGTAAATTCCAATCCAAATTGCTTGACAATAGTTATGATCCTAGTCTGTTTGTCCCGGGGTAACACATTTGAAGCGACCTAGTCACGGGATAAGTTTGGAAGTGGCCGAGTATAACGAGAGGAGGGTTTACTGTCCGTCTGGACGGTGCGGACGGAAGAAATTTCTCACAGACCGCACTTTAGCTTAATATCAGGCAGAGTGCGGTCACATACCGAGGAACTATGAAAATATACGTATATTAACTTGCATTTCCCCAAGATGTGTTTGATTATCAACAGTATGCTCGCATCCTTCTAAAAAGTTAGCACCCCAATGGAAATGTATCTGAGCGAATATTAATTTCTCCAGGAACGGTCCACCAACGATATACGGCCTCTCAGCCATCCATTTAGCACCGAATACCACTGCAATTTTCATTTTAATAATGTTATTTACAATTTATAAACAGTTTAAATTTTCTAACCTAAATTTAAAGTTTAACCGTTTTATACCGTTCAACCGTTTAATCGTACGTAAACTTTAATAAATACTATTTCGTATATTTTTATCAGTTTTAAAATATTTCTTTATAATATACATAAATTATCAGGCGTTTTTGAGGCGAAACTTATATCGCGGCAGTGTGGGAATGAAAATGCTTCTTGCCGTGGCGATGCGCAGTGGGTCGAAATCCAACTTTTATTATTGGAAGAACAAATACATGCCATGCCTAAAATCAATATTATGGAATAAATTAGTATTGAAATCAGCGCCCACAATATTTTTCTTTAAAACTTTGTAGGTACGGAGCGGACATAACAAACTCATGTGTTGTCGACTTTTAGTTAAAAAAATGGCTAAATTTATTCGGTATTAAAAAAAATAATTGTATTTTTCTATCATATGTTTATCTTAATTTAACTTACTAACTAATCAATTGCAATGCTTAATTGCCAACAGTTCTACAATATAAACTAGTAACTTACTTACATGTGTATCCAGTATTGGTTAATTTAATTTTATGTGGGTAAACATCGAAATTATACCATTCCAATGGGGGACATTTATAAACAGTAGAACCAGTTATTGATATATTAATTGGGGTAGGCAGGTGACCTTCCAATTCACCCCAGTATAGAATCCATTCTAGTGTGTCAAATGGAGGCTCTACTAAAGGCTTTATCACTTCTTCCTCTTCTACAACTAAATAGAAAGACATACATACACATATTTACACGTGGGACTTTAAAATCAAGAGAAAACTACAAGCTTTGTATAGAAATTATGTAGATTACAAACCATCTTCTGTTTGTCCTTCTTGTTCCATTGTTAATTTCTATATTATGTTCAAAACATAGTATATAACTAGAAAATTTGAATAAAATAACGATATAAACAAACACTAATTGATTTATCAATAAAATGTCATTCATGTTGACAAATTGAGCTAAAATACGTTGTTAATTAATTAAATTAAAATAGAGTAACGTAATATGTAAAATGAAATTAAATGAAAACAGTTTATATTAATAAAATACTATGAAAGTATAATTTTATTAAACTATCTGAAAATCATAAACAATCCAATTCAAAAATTGATTTGACGACGTACACTGTCATAAGAACTGTAAATCTGACACAATAAATATAAATAAACATTAAAACTTAATAAATAGTAAATAAAAAAGCGAACATGCATAATACAGACAAATGTGGAACAAGAAAACTAATAACATGGGAAAAGTGGTCAAAAATGAGAGAGGCAGAAGCAAAATCTTTGAGCAAAAAGACCAATCGACCGGCTATAGATTTAGTTATGAATTTAGGTGAAACAATACGAGAGGATAAAGAACAGAAAATAGTTTTAGAACATGCACAAATAGAGAAGAAACCTAAGATAAGAAGAGGTACATTATGGCAACAGCCTCTGAGATTGAAGCAAAATTGCCCCTGTAAGCCTGTTTACGAAATTCAGAGAACAGCGGTCGAGATGGGTGAACCGAGAGTTATGGAACATGTCGGAGTACCTAAAACTATACAAATTAAGGAATTAGGCATAAGTGGGGTTAAAGATCGTCCAGTCTGCAACTTTTTAGATCTAGACTATTTGTCATATAAAGATCGTCGTCAGAGAGAATTGAAAGACAAAATTACAAAGTTAGATCCTTACAAGTAGGTATATACGGATGTATATTGATTTATTAACTATATTAAGTATATTTATTAACGTATGCGTAGAACTTAAAGGTTAGTACACATATGCACATACGCTGCGTGACTTACCCGTTAACGTAAGCAACTGATACATTTACGTAATAACATGCAAAATGAGCCTTAAACGCATAAACAATAAAGCGAAAAAAGCGCTCCAAGAGACAAATTATAGCGAAAACAAATGATAAAAAATACACAATAGACTAGCCTAAAATGCACACTATTACATTGTTAAAGTTATAAAAATAATCCTTCCGGAACATAATGTTGAATTCTCATAATGTTGAATTCTCAAAATGTTGGATTCCCAAAATGTTGAATCTCATAATGTTGAGTTCTCAAAATGTTGAATCTCAAAATGTTGAATTCTAATGTTTAAAATATTACTTTTTGGTACTTTAATTACCTAGCTTAAACCTATTAATCAATCACACGGTTTCTTGGTTTTTATTGAATATCATATAAAAAATGTGATTACGAAATCGCCCCAAACACCAACAGGTATATGATGATGTGAAAATAACAGGGTGTTATCAACATTTTAATAAAGCGATTTGGAAGAAAGCGAAAGAATTAGAGATAACCCAAAGGAAAAAAAAAAGACTAACCACTTTGTCAATAAATCGGAAAGGAACATTGTCCGATTACGTTCTTATTTTGTGCTGCTGCCCTCCGTAGACATGCAAAATACCTGGCATGTGATTAAAGATATAGCTCCGAATACACCGAAAATGCATTTATTTCTAGATTACTTTAAAAATCCAAAGGCGAAAGTAGCTGTTTTTCCAATTTGGTCAATAGTTTTTCATACTTTTGGTCAAAAATGATATCCCTTAGTCTTCGATTTTTTGGGAACTGAAGAAATAAACCTCTTTCAATTTTCCTATCAAAATAATATGCTTCTTTTTTATCGTATGCAATACGAGAAAAATATTGGGTGTCTTTGGGAGTCGGGAATTCAAGTAATTTTTAAAGTAATCTAGAAATAAATGCATTTTCGGTGTATTCGGAGCTATATCTTTAATCACATGCCAGGTATTTTGCATGTCTACGGAGGGCAGCAGCACAAAATAAGAACGTAATCGGACAATGTTCCTTTCCGATTTATTGACAAAGTGGTTAGTCTTTTTTTTTTCCTTTGGGTTATCTCTAATTCTTTCGCTTTCTTCCAAATCGCTTTATTAAAATGTTGATAACACCCTGTTATTTTCACATCATCATATACCTGTTGGTGTTTGGGGCGATTTCGTAATCACATTTTTTATATGATATTCAATAAAAACCAAGAAACCGTGTGATTGATTAATAGGTTTAAGCTAGGTAATTAAAGTACCAAAAAGTAATATTTTAAACATTAGAATTCAACATTTTGAGATTCAACATTTTGAGAACTCAACATTATGAGATTCAACATTTTGGGAATCCAACATTTTGAGAATTCAACATTATGAGAATTCAACATTATGTTCCGGAAGGAAAATAATTAATACTTTTGTTATATTTTCAGACCTGAAGTAGATCATTTAATAATAAAAGGAGAAAAGCCTAAACAACCTCCAAGAAAGTTGCCTCCGTTACCAACTATTTGTATCTCAGAAACAAACTTTCCTAATCCAGAAACTAGCACATATGCGTTAAAAATTAACGGAAATTTATTCTTCAGAGAAAAAGAAGGTCAGAACTTAGAATACCTCAGGGAATTAAAGGCAAATATCAAAAGTAATTGTACACAGTGGTCGTATTATTTTAATGTACCGATGAGGAGAGCCGGTAGAAGTAAATTGCATCTAGAAAATTTAGGTACAGTCTCGTTGAAATACTTTTGGAGGCGTATTCGAAAGCATATAACTTTTATACCTGACGATTTTGAAGGACAAGTGTTTTTCTTTAATAAAAATAATGATATTTTATGTCCAGGACAAAGTAAAGATATAGTTTTCACATTATTTTGTGATAGACCAGGATTTTTTAATGAAGATTGGGAATTATGCGTTCTTAACTATAACTTCTTTAATGCATCAAGCATAAAGTTTGAAGTTAATTTATCTGCTGACGTCACAGAAGATACGGACGGAATTAAAGAGAAAATTAAAATAATTAAACAAGATATTATTAATAAAGCTAAAATGAATATTGTTGGTGTGATTATTGATGATATATTTGATAAAGCGACTGCAAATGACCCACAAATATATCCATATGGTAATTTATTATTGGAGCGTGATATTTTCGTGATGAAGAATCCAGTTTGTTATTACCATCAAACAGAAGTAGGAAAGTTGAAAGATAAGTATGTCGAATTGACTGGAGATACGTGGGATTTATCAATAAATAGTTGGAGAAAAGCTATGATGACGAAGGAATATGCAGAAAGGATGACCAATTACGATATTCTAACGAAATCTTATTTTGATTTATTGAAGCCTTGGAGTGAGGGTGATGAGTTGATGACGCAGAAATTACGAGCAGTGAAGCAGCTATTATTACAGTTAGCTGATACGTTTGACGCGGAGTTTCTACGGATTTCTGAGAATAATAAAGTTATTGAAAAGGCCAGTCCTGTTGTATCGCAAGTCTCGGATTTATTGTTATCAGAAACTATTCAATCAATTTTGTATGTGACAATGTATGATCATATTTGTACGACAATAGAGTTTTGTGCAGGCATTTTGAGCAGTCTGGATTGTAATAGATGGATTGATATCGACTTTTGCCATCATTGTTAATTTTGTTTTTCTATTTCACTGTTATAAAAATTACAAAGCGTTTAATGAAAAAAATTGTTTTAATTTTCTATTTAGTTTGAGTTTAATAGTATTAACTAATATAGTATTGACTACATACTTATTTGTGCTTAGTAATATAATAAATAAAATACACAAGTGTTAAAAAAATATTTTAATAAAACAAGACAACACATAAAATCGGCTTACAAAAACAATTAAATTTTTTTCATTAATTACATAAATCATAACACAGAATAATTAACATTTATTTAATATTACGTCGAAAGTTAAATTTTTACTACAAAATAAAAAAAAGAACTCCTGTACATTTTACATAATATTTTAATACATAGTATTTTATTTTAATAATTGTTTACCCTAACTTTAATGTTCTTTTAGATTATTTTGAACTAAAAACAATAAATAGAAGTACATATTTGTCATTATTCGTAAAAATGTTCGTTTATAATTTAGATTTAGGTTGTTCCACATAAATGACTGAATGTCCCGGGGGATGTCGTTGTGTTGGCCTTACGTTTCTTTCTATTGGTTTACTGTCAACGCCTTCCAATTGTCTTAAAAGCCCCAACTGAAATATAAATACACAATATGGGACCTAATATAACACCAACCTAATGCAAACACAATCTTAAGATCTAGGACATGCATATGTTATCACAGATATTCATGTCTGAAAGTAACAGACACCTCCACTATACCGGTTTGAGGAGACGAATCGGGCTACTTCCAAACCTATCTTAAAACGCGACTGAGTATAGTATGGAGGGCATACTTATAATCTCGTAGGTTTAATTTAATTATAAATTTTATTTTCTGTAATTAAGAGTTTAAGCAAAATATTTCACTTTATACGTGTTATTTAATATTATTTTTAGAATTCAAGGACTATAAAAACAAAACTAGTAATATACAGGGTATTTCGTGCATATTGTTATTTAATATTAAAATACTTGTAGGCCCCCTTTGATACTGTTCGAGGACTTAAAATAAACTTTAGATTTTAATATAGATTTTGAACAATGTGTTTTTATACGATAATAAAATTTATACTTGGAACCGTTTAATTTTATGACATCCATAAGCTTCTTAAAAAGGTTCTTTTTTATTACTTTTCGAGAGACAATACGAAGCTTTCATCAGAAGATACATTTTATTGGTTTAGTTAGTGATCTGAGTTTTAGCACGCTATTTTATTAATTAAATTGAATTCTTCATTTAAAATACATGTGTTACAATGCTTATGGATGTTTTTTTCCTATTCGTATATTCGGTGGAAGTCGGTAAAAGTAATTAAATAAAAGTTTAACACATACATTTTCAAGTTTTGTGTTATACTAATATCCAGCCATTGGCCTACAACTAAATTTAAATATTTATGCGGCTTATATTCCGTTTTGGACGCTTAGAAAGATTACAACCATCGTAGCCGCTGCTATGAGTTAAGGTTGATATGAGGTTAAGTTGTTTTAATTTACTTTTTTACAGTAGCCCATACATAAATGGAGCCAACTGCTACCACAAATCTTATTTTTAAATTGAACACATCGTTTACCTATTAATAGTCAATGTTTAATAACATAAAAAACAAATATTAATAATTTTTAAAATACTTCAAAGATATCAAATTCCTTAAATATCAAATTACTCAATAACCCGGGTAAAATAATTAATACTTATTAGTGATAATTAATTAATGTGGATTTATTTTTATACGCAAACGCCAATACTGCAGAATACTGAATATAGAATACAGAAATAATTATTACCTGCTCACAACCAATTTGCACTGGAGTCTGATAAATAATCCACGTAACACATTCTGTGAATGGCGGTGTTGTTAATGAGCCCTTATAGGTGACATATTTTCCATGATCAAGATCATCTCTGTCCATCCAGGATAGTGATTCTGTGGAGATTTTTTTAAATTGTAGCTCGACATATGACAACACTCCGCCTAATGTGCCAGAGTGCAGTCCATGAACGGAAACAACTGGTACTACAGATAAATTTCCACAGGCAGCAGCTTCCGCGATGCCGGCTTAAGGTGACGAATGTGTACCATTCAGATTGACAGTGCACACTTCTCTCGTTATATCTGGCCACTTCCAAACTGATCCCGGAACTCGACATGGCCACTTCATGGGTATATTCGAAGTGGTGGTCTCCAGGACGGTAGATGAGCTAATACAACCATTATCAGTCTGCCTATCATTCATTTAATATTTTCCAGATTCGTTTTGATGTATTTACTTTATTTGCATGGATCGAATCACTGTTCACAGCTGAGGGTCTGCGGTCTGGATAATATTGGGGAACAATTTTTGATTTTTGGGTTAATATGGAGAAATCTTAAACTACAGGAGTATTGAGGCGGTTCAATTCCTATTATTTCATATAGTTTAAGGTTCTCTGACCGGATTCTAAAAAATCACTCGGTTATCAGATTGATTTGAAGGGGACTTTTGAACGACGAGGATCTTTGAATATGTGTAATTTAGCCGCTCTCTGATCAGCTATGGTACGTGATAATAGCGTTAAAGTATTTAGAACCTTAATCCATTTAAAATAAAGTCTTAAACATACCAGCAGGAACTTGAACAGTCTGATTTCTATTTCTAATGGCGTCTAAACCTTCAACAAATGTGTCAAAAAGTGGATTTGGAGCATCCACAGCTTCTAATAGAAAGCCGACTACGGCCAGACCATCACGGTGTCCTACTGCTGCCTCCATTGATCTATACTTGCTGTTAAAGTGAACGAAGTGAATTTCTGCTGCATATCTGTTGAAGGAAAAAAAACATATTTTACTTGCTGTTATTGTACAGACAGGCAGGTTTATTATAAAAAATGTGTGAATAAAGTGAAATACTTAAACTGACTATTGACTTATCACGAAATTTAAAAAAAAGTTTAATAGTATTAGGTGTTACTCCAAAGTAACATCCAAGGAAATCCATAACCATTTTTTAAACACTACTTTGCAACTATTTCCGCTAATCAATGTTAGTGAGGGTAGATACACAGTCACAAAAGCTGTCAATGTTAGACCCTTCGCCAACACGCAAAAACCTCTCGACGCGTTTCGCCACTCCACGTGGCATCCTCAGTGTGACGTGTGGTCCCTTCGACTTCGCTCCGACGACGTACCTACCCTCACTAACATTGATTAGCGGAAATTAGTGTTTAAAAAAATCTACAAAATTGAAATCTGGTAAGTAGGTTCTTAGTATGTATAATACGACGCAGGCGTCTTTTAGAAAAGAATTTCTTGAAATTCACCCTAAGGAATTTTTATCTTCTATTTTTATAGGACTCCCTAGAGATGCAACGGGAATGGAAACACTACTTATATGTATTCTACAGTAAGACGATATGGATAAGGACACAATTTCTGAACGCTTTTCTAGATTTAAATAATGAAACAAGTGTGTCGAGAAGTTTTGGCGGCCATCTTTAGATGTCAGGTTGTCTGTTTTGAATTATTTTTCTAAACTTGTGTTTCTTCGAGTGTTAATGTGTAATAATGTGTTAATGTGGATTATTAACCATTAAGTGTTCGTGAATGTGCGTGAGTGTGGGCAAACAATTCAAAAGAAGGGAACCTGTGGTTCCATTTTCCCTCCAAAACTCCCTAGGAAGTTTCAGTAAAGATTCTACCACTTTACTGAAATAATTTTTGACATGACTGAGACTTGACCTGACTGTTTGGTGTGAATGAATGACTCGTGATGCACAATGTTATTAACTTGATGCAAAAATATTTACTTTGACACTGGCAAATTGTTATACACCATATAAAACAAAAAGAAGAAAAAAAAGTGTGTCGCATTTCTTATTGATGAGTTAAGGAATAGAATACTAAAAAGAAAATAATTAAAATTTGCGTATTATTTATGAACTTTATAATGTCAAGTGTAACTTGCTATTTGTCAATTTTGACACTATCTCTAGTAATCAATATTATTATATTTATCATTGTTTGGACATAGCTATAGATAACATTATGGTATCTCCAAGAGTGAGATTATTCGCTACCTATTTTAATAAATTTAATCTATTATATATTTACATTTTATTGACGTAATTATTATAATTATTGTTCAGGGGTAAAGGTTGGGCTTTCGTGACGCATATCAACGCAGCGCGTGCTCGACGTACATACGAGCTCTACGGTTATGGGCACTAGGTAGGTAACCTAGCTTTCATAAGGATGTTTCCAATTTGATCAAAAAACACCCTCCGAGGGATATATCAATTGATATATACAACTAGATGTGCAATAACGCTCCCAATGTGACGCGAGAGAAAATATGGCCACAGCCACGTATAGGTTTGACGGCACATTGTCAAATCGTTTGAAGCGGTCTACAGTCTTTTTATGTCAGATGTATGAAGTTTACATCTCTAGTACCTATATATCTCTATGCTTCTGGGTCTGTCTTGTTAATGCATCCATTAACATCCGCAATTTACGGCAAATCTAATGTACCCAAACCATCTAATTCTTTCTCAATCCGTCTTCACTTCTTTCAAACCACATCTATCGCACAAAACTAACAATATGACTAATACGAGTATTTAAAGAAAGATAAACAGGGATTTCGTGTGGTACGAGTATATTAAAATGAAGGACGGATATATCATTATTTTGACATGTCCTCTCTGATTCAATTCCGTAAATAAAGATAAACAAAACATTAAAGGGTTTTATCGAATGATTATTTTATTCAAGACGAAAAACTATTGCTTGCTTTCAAAGGTATCAATTCAAGTTTTTTCTTTTATAATAAGTACTCAGGAATGTAACCGCACTCCGTGTAATGTCTATGAGGTAGGCGACTGTATCCACACAATAATGTCACCTCCGCTATGGTGGATTGACCAGAGTTGTGTGCGGCTACCCCTCTTTACTTACTTCCAAGTTGATCCCGAAACACTAGGTCACTTCATGTGTGTTATATTTAATTTTTTATAAATATATAAAAATATATAAAAAAAATTTAAGATTTTATTAATTAAGGTAGTGGCAGACTGATGATGGTTATTTGTCCAATCTGTCGTCCTGGGGCAGCACCACTACTTTCGAATGTAACACCCGTGAAGTGACCTTGTCGCGTTTCGAGAATAGTTTGAAAGTAGCCTAGTATAACGAGAGGAGTGTGCACTGTTAATCTAGATGGTACATGCAGTCTCCTCAAGCCGGCATAGCGGAGGCGGCTGCTGCCCGTAGCGATTTCTCTGTAGCAGTTGTTTCCATTCATGGACCGCACTCTAGCTTTACATCAGGCGGAGTGTTGTCACATGCCGAGTTACAATGAAAAAAACACATTTTCATCAAGTAAAAAATTATCACATACTTACCCATGGCCGTCCAGGACGTGCTCGCATCCAGTGAAGTCATCAACAGACCAATGTAGATGCATCTGCTCGAATATGTACTCCCCGATGAGTGGCCCACCAGATAAGACGGGACGTGGACCTCCATCAAATGTGAAATAGGCTGAAGAAAGAAAACGTTACATAATTAAGTATGTACCATCGCATTTGAATGAACACCCGTGAAGTGACCTCGTCGCGTTTCAGGATCAGTTTGGAAGTAGCCAGGTACGAGAGGAGTGTGCACTGTTATTCTGGAGAAAGCACATTCGTCTCCTAAAGCCGGTATAGTCAAGGCGAGCTGTTTCCATTCATGGACCGCAATCTAGCTTTACATCAGGCGGAGTGTTATCATCTGTCGAGCTACATTAAAAAATAATAATAACAAGTACCAGTCTGTCCCGTATTCAGTAACGTCGCTGTAGAAGGATTATCCCAGTAGCATGAGAACTTTAGTGGTTGCAGAGAGCGCCATGTTGGGCAGCGCTGTGATGATATAGCTATTGGAGATTGTGATGGACGTAGTTTCGAGATTTGTTCAGCTGAAAATTAAGATAACTAAATTGGAAATTAAAAAAAAAAAGTATTTAACTCATTATCACGAAACACTTTTGAACATATTGGAAAAAATTGAAAAAAAAAAAATGGTTTTTTTTTTTTAATTAAAATAAAATAAAATGGAAAACGTATTTTTAGTATTATATTCGTAGGTATATTTCTCTTCTAGAGGTTCAGTAGTATGTATAGTGTTTAAGTAACAAGCATTCAAACATTTGTACATTCTGAATTATTACCAGTACACGTTGGGCCAAAACTTGGTCCAATGTATAAGTTACTGAAAAATAGTAAAAGATACGTTTGTCACTTGATCGAGTCGAAAACAAAATATATGGGATTTTGCTGTCACTTAAGTAATAACAACTGTCGAGTTTTGGCGGCCATCTTGAGACGTCAGGTTGTCTGTTTCGAGTTATTTTCCTAAACTTGTGTTTCTTCGAGTGTTAATGCGTAATAATGGTGGATTATTAACCATTAAGTGTTCGTGAACGTGCGTGAGTGTGGGCAAACAATTCAAAAGAAGAGAACCTATGTTTCCATTTTCCCTCCAAAACTCCCTAGGAAGTTTCAGTAAAGATTCTACCACTTTACTGGAACAATTTTAGACTTGACTGAGACTTGACCTGACTGTTTGGTGTGATGAATGAATGACTCGTGATGCACAATGTTATTAACTTGATGCAAAAATATTTACTTTGACACTGGCAAATTGTTATACGCCATATAAAAACAAAAAAAAAAACAACTGGCAACACCAATAACTGTTGATTGGATTTTGACTTTAACCCCTGTATGCGTTGGGCCTCGGCACGTGTCTTGGCCCAACGTGTACTGGGCGCATTATATCATTAGAATTACGATAAATAGATTATAAAAATAAATCTAAAATTAATATAACATTGATTAAAAGTGAGGATTAAATTTGAGTACTAAATAATTTGTTTGACAAAGTATTAATTAAACACGCAGTTTGAGGGCCTACCCTCAACTCTCCAAGTTTCGTTTTTCGTTCGATCAGTGTATCGAGTAAGATTTTCATAGCTAACAAACAAAAATGGTATTTGTCAAAATTAAAGATATCTTTAGGCGAAATATTGAAAAGAAAATACATATTAATAGCTTGATAAACTTTTATAAGAATACGTTGTATATTTACGCATACCTACATTTTTATAATATCTGTGTTGTTCGCTACCAGAGTGGAGTAACTAGTAATGCAGGGGCACGTCGCCGCGTCGTAATATAATTGTAAAAAATATATAAAAAATAAACTTTAATATTTATCCAAACTTTATGCAGAATACTATTGAGTTTATTTTGAATAATTTAATCCGAGAGAGAGGACGCGCGACGTGGTCACGCCTGCAAAGTTTTCGAAACGTCTCGGATTAAATTAAGCGAGATAGTGAACCGCGCATTCGGGAATAGCATTTGACGTCATTATTTAATTTTTTTACTTATTGCGGTGGGAACTATATGAAAAGACCCGTCGTCAAGTTACATTACAATGTACAAAATGTAGCTTGAAATTAAAGGACAATGCCCATTTTTGGGCCCGCTTGATATCTAATAGTTCGTTAACAAAACAATATTCTATAATAATTTTTATTAATTTATTTAAATTATATCAAGACATTGTTTACTTAACAATAGACAATGTTTAATTACATAAAAAACTGATATAATCAATTATATTAAAACATTTAATATAATAATAACCCCGAATATTGCATCAGAAAAAGTCTAATTACTCAATAACTTTGGTGAAAAAATTAAAACTGATCATAAGGAATGTAGATATATTTTCCTACAAAATGAAATAAAAATAATCGACAAACTCGAGAAAAAAATTGTGGGCCCATTTCTTTTAGGCGAATGGGCATTCTCTTTTGATCTACACAGTTTCAGGAAACTTCGTTTTCCGTAATCTTAGAGTAGACTCCCTATTTACTTCAGAAGTTTTGCTCCGGTAACTTCACAATAGGAGTAAGATTATGTAAGTAATTAAATTAATTAGGTCAGAAACTTTTGTGTTTAAGAATTTGTGCAATTTAATATTGGGGAAACTGTCGTTTAAATTAAAAATAGCTTAGCAAATTAGACTTGCAGGTACTTTTAAAAAAAATGTATTTCTTCATGAATCTATTGCACTTATTTAATGACGTGCGCGAATGAAGTGATGTGAAATTGGTACGCAAAGTGCTCCATAGGATCTGCCTACCCCAGATGGACATAGATATGATTTTATTCGATACAGATAACTGCATATAATCTGCGTTGTCACGGTTTCGATATTAACTTTGTTTGGCTTATTACTATGCAGATATAATAGATACTGGAGCAAGCAGTATCGTAGCAGGTGTAAAAAGCTATAAATTACCTTCGGAAGCAGCTTTGTTGGCAGCTTTAACGCGAGGCGTGAACGGGTTAAATTTAATTATTTTATTATCCATATTACACGTATAAACTGTCATTTATTACGTCCATGCACAAGATTTGGATAAACTAAAGTAATTTGTCGATTTAGCAATAAAGAAATCGTCACTTATCGAAGATTTTATCGAATTTGTCAGATTAGATTATTCCTTTGTAGTAATCGACGGATGACGGATTGTACTTCACATAATGGCATTTATTGTATTTGTTATTAACGCTACCTAATACTTTGCTTTTATATAGGATGTTTTCAAAATATTTGTATTTTTATAGAACTGGCATGTGACCACCCATAAGTCACTCAGGTAAATCGTCTAAACTCTATACTCTAAGCTGACATGGCCAACTCCTCTCCTATTTCCAAGTCAGCTTTAAATAAACATGAAACTATTTACACAGTATATTAAGCACGAAAAGTATTAATATTTAAAACCTCCACAGCACTATACTTCTTTCAAAGAAAGAATTAAACTAAAGCCAGTTGGAAGGATCTTTACGGAATGAAAAAAAAAGAACAATTTGGTTCCAAACGACACACAAACAATTACTATGTTCAAATAGAAACGATAAGAAATAAATGACGGAACTATTTTGGACTTTAATTAAATATTCATACGTTCATCATCGTTAATACGCTACGATCATTTCTATGTTGTACTCTATTCTGATCCTTATTGTTATGCTAATAAGGCATATATTATTATTTATATGACAAAAACTGTTAGGCTTTAGTGTTTTATTTTAAGCGATAGCTTGGTACATTAGGAAAATAAGCGTCACAGAGGCGTTATGATTGATGATAACAAATATCAAAACTATGTCCACGCAGAGTCATTTTTCAAATAAAGTTTAATTATTTTATCAAAATTGTCGAGGTGAAACTAAGATTTGATCCAGTTGTTATTTTTGAAAGTTGATAAAATAACAGTCGATAATTTTAATTTGATTAGGCTAAGTTGTTTAAGACTTCCCGCTTGGATGAATGCTAACGTGTACCCAACCTCTCAGCACTTTGGTGGTCATGAGGAACACCGTGGGGTTTTAGCCGGTAGAGGCGGACATAAGCCTGGCGCCTTCCCCGAGGTGCTGGGGTATCCGTAATGGATTTCCCCACGTAAAAAAAGGTTCAGACTTTTCGCTTAGGATTTGATTTTGTGTACGATCAGTAAATAAATCAAAGTAAAAAAGTCCGATAAATAAATGAATAAAAAATTCAATAGTCTCGCATTAATAGTATTAGTATTAATAAAACGAAGTTATACAGCAATAATTATGAGAATAGTTTTTTATCCACGCACGTGTATAAATGCAAAGGTTATTATGTTGTTATTAACAGTGACATAAAATACAACCTTATTAATGTCATAAACACATGAGAATAAAAATGGGATTAGGAGAAGTTAGATTTTGTATTAATTTGTATAATTTATTAATATTGTTAACATTGTAATCCTGTATAAATGTAATTTAACTTTTGACATTATTTATTTTAAGACATTTGTAATTCATATAACTTACTATTTTATAATTTGTAATATTGCATGAATCATGATGTGTACATACGTGTAGGGTAATAATCTAGTTCTGATCTGTGGTTTCAACTATTATTGTATTATTATGATTGTTACCTGTTGTATATACCTATTAATAAATAAATAAATAAATAATCTAAATTTATTTTATTTTTTTTATAAAAAATATTATTTATAAAAAAATAAAAATCTAAATTTCCCATTTTACAATGGGAAAATGATTCAAACTTTTTTCCGCTGTAAGGAACAATTTTTTTCTCGAGTTTGTCGATGATTTTAGTTCGTTTTGTAAAGAAATAAATCTATATTCCCTATCACTAATCAGTTTAAGTAGTTAGACTTTTTCTGAAGCATAATTTGAGGTTATTATTATATTAAATGCATTAATACTTGATGATCTGTATTTTATGTAATTAACCGATGTTTTGTTAACAAACTATTAGATGAGACCAAAACTGGGCATTGTCCTTTACACCGAAATACAAAAAAATAATTAAAGAAGAAACCAAATACTACATGAGAAACACGCCTTTAATTTTTAACGAAACATCAAACCGGCATAGCGGAGGTGACATATGCTTCTTTTTTTAAAATTATTTTATTATTAATATGACCACACTCCACCTGATGAACGGAGGTTGCTGTCAGTTGGTTTCTCCTCATCCTCCTTGAAGGGTGTTAGGTTGTACTTTAGAATTATCTGTATACCCCAAAAATGCTATTTTGTGGTTATCTTTAATCCACTTAATTTTGGATATAAATCACGTTAAACACTTAAGGGCCTGATAAGTACACAAATGATTAAATGGTAGATATTGTCGGCTTTTTTTTATCGTGTTAGATTTTTTCTATTATGATAATTACTTACAAGGTTATTCTGAATTGGATTCATTTAACTTTATTTATTGTATTTATTTATTAAATATTGCTTTGCGTTTTCGAGTTCTTTTCAGGTATTGGATTTGTGACAAGCCATATAATTTTTTTTAATTGTAAAAACTGCATTTCTAAAATCATTTGTTGTCTGCCCTACCTTACTTAACAATATTTGTATTTTTTTGTGCAAAAACTTGTGCCTACCCTAAAATAAAGAAGTGAACATACAAATAAATTAAGGTACCTTTCTCGTTGCTATTTCGACAAAAAGATTGGGTTATTTCAGACATTTTTTCTTAAATTTTGGCACTTTAACAGATGCGACTTAAAGACAGTATTCGATACAATATAATCGAATCAGCGTGACCATGCTCATGATACTTGCATTTGAATATGAATTTATTATTATCAATCGATTTCTTAACCTTCTATTTCGTTCAAACACAAGTCGCATTTATACCGTAAAAGTTTTCTCTTATTATTATTTTATATTATTATATTATGTAGTTGCACACACTCCACTTGATATTAAGCTTGCGGGCCACAGTCGCCTCCGCTATGCTGACATGAGGAAACGAATGTGCACTCTCCTCTTGTTATACCCGGTTGGAAGTACTAAGCCGATTCCGCAACACGACTACTTTAGGATGCAAGACTAGGACTGGGAAAAAATAAATTATAAATATTTTGTGCATTTAATATGGCCGAGAATCAAACCTACGACCTCTGTAGGTGTGCGGTAATAACATAATTAAAAAGTAAACAATAAAATACGGAATAAATTCAACACAATTTTTATAAGCCGATGTTTATTTCACCTTTTACGATGAATACGTTCGAGTATAAATTCTAAATGATACGCAGACCTTTCTGTCAGGAATCACTTAGGAATGATGGATTACCCAGTACTAACCACCGACCCTTCATAATATGGATAACCAGAAATAAGTTAAAAATAATTGAATAATGGTTTTCCTTTTTTTTAGCAAAATGTTTCACAAAAATCTTGAGTGAGAGTGATAGGCAGAGAAATGAAATAAACTTTAATGCATGAAACATGGTGTTAGTAAACATGATGTTATTAAATGGGTTGCAATTTGTTCATATGATGTTTATTAGAGTTACCATTAGAGTAATGATGGTTATTAGCCCAATCTGCCGTTAAGAGGTAGTACCACCACTTTCAGATGCAACACCCATAAAGTGTATAGTCGCGTCTCTTCAAGTCTGTATAGCGGAGGCTATTGCCGTCTACAGACATTTCTCTGTAGTAGCAGTTGTCTACGCTTACGCACCGCACTCAGGCTGAGTGTGGACTATATGTATATAAAAAAAAACGAAACAATACCTTAAAAGAATAACCTGTCTACCTGATTATTAATGTACAATCACGCTATGAATACTAGTCTATAATGACAGCGATACAAAAATATATCAATTCTGGGCTTCAACTAGGTCATGAGTCATGGGTCATGTAGGTACAAAAACAGCGAATTTAGGTTTATACCTTCAGTTTACGTTCGACCAAGACACTAGTCGACTGTCTTGGCCTAACTTATACAGGATAAAACATGCAAAAAGGCTCAAACAGTTGGTCGGAGTCTTAGCCCAACGTGTACTTGGCACAATACAGAAAGCAAGTTAGAAAATGTCTTTATTTTGATCTAATATTTATAAATTATTGTGACCTTTTGAAGTCTTGTTTGAAATAATGAATTAATTAGTATAATTATCAACTTTGATACTGCTTTGCCTCGAAAATGCTTTAATAATGTATAAGTGGAGTGTTACACGTAAATGTATTAGCAGAAAGAGCTGAAGAAGGATGTACTTGAAGAAATGAATAACAATTTATTGAACCAAAGCACAAAAAAAAAGCAAGACAAGTGCGGTCAATGAATAGAAACAATTGCTACCACAGAGAAATGTCTTTCGGTAGCATTCGCCTCCGCTATACCGGCTTGAAAAGACGAATGTGCACCATTCATTGAAGTTGACTCTGAAACTCGACTAGGTTGCTTCACGGGTACCTGAAAGTGGCTGTACTATCCCAGGACGGCAGACAGGGGTAAACTCGACGGTAAATATAGTTTCAGAGACGAATTTTAATTTTAATCTCTCTGGCTTTCGTGTAACATTAGCTAGTATTAAAAAAACAGATACAAATCTTTATCATAAAATGCCTCAGAGATTAAATGAATTATTATAATCATTATGATTTGTTTTGCGTTTGACATTGATGCATGTGCTTCTTTAAGGAACTGAAGAAAATACGCTCTTTTGTTAATTTTCGCCCTGTTAATTGTTTCTTAGGTTAATCGCGATTATGTTTTAACTAAATTATAAAGAATTTATGCAGTCTGATTATTTAAACGTTTCGAAAGCTTTGCAAACTTCAAAAGTCGAGATCATCCAAAAATCTCCTCCAGTACTAATGTACTTTGGAGCTCTTGCTCGTGTGTTTCGGATTTTACTCGGCTCAGAACTTCGGATAGGGTAGATTTAATCAAAACTTCGACGATTCATTGTTTAACAATTGTATATATTATTTATTATATTGTGTACTTTTACATTTCTTTTGGTTAGGTACATATTTCCTGGTGGCTTTTCTAGCTACCTCTTGGTGGCTTTCGCAGCGTATTTTTTTAATAGCTAGATCATATAATATAGCTAGGTCTATATTATTTATTACTAGAACAAAATACAATGTATAAAAAAGGAAGGATAACTATGTATAGGATAGTATCTCGTCTTAGCGGCTGATAGTAAAACTGATACGAATATTGTGTATGGCGTACAAATCGCCATTGTACGCGTCTATGACGAGACGCCTCAGTAGTTAGATTCATTTAATTATTACTACATATATATTAGTTGCCAGAAAAGTCACTGAAATTTCAGGGCAAAACATGTAAAATGCAAAACAAATAAAAGTTCTGAAACGTTAGTTATCAGTAACTATGTAAATATAATTAGGTTTATCTTTTAGAAGTTTTCAATCATATCTTTAAAATATATTGATGTACACCAAATTAATTAATTGATAAGATTAATTGTCAATTTTGTTTACTAAATTACGGCTAATTTTATGCTACCAAATATTGTAAATTATTTGGTTGTTATTATATTTATGCCCGACAAAGAAAATCAATTATCTCTTTATATATATTTATATATATCTATTATTCCTGTGACCCCAAACTCAGATGTCTTGTGGTCCAAAGATAGGGATCACAAGAAGTTATAACTAGATTTTAAACAATCTTTTTGCTTCATTCATATCATTTATGATTAGTTGACGAGTTACACAAAACGAGAGGAGTGTGTACTGTCAATCTAGATGGTATGCTCGTCTCCTCAAGCCAAGCCATAGCAAGCCAAGGCATAGCGGAGGCGACTGCTGCCAGTAGAGATATTTCTGTAGTAGCAGTTGTTTCCGTTCATGGACCGCACTCTAGTTTTACAACAGGCGGAGTATTGTCATTTGCCGAGCTACAATAATAAAAAAGATACATTGCTCTTTTCGTGCATACACAGAACGGTGAGAGGTGTTTGAGGAAGTTCCTAAGCTGACTCTTTCTGAGCAGTTTTTCTACTATAAGTTTTCTGTATGACAATATTTCATATACATATAAATAAAAGCAACCGTGGTCTAGCATTGGAAGGCGTGAACTCACTATCGATGAGACCCGTCTTCAAATCGCCAGTAATAATAATAATAATAATAAATTCTTTATTGCATATAACACAGTTAAAGAAATACAAAATCATAAATAAGTTACTGCAATTGGCGGTCTTATCACTAAAAGCAATTTCTTCCAGACAACCAATTGATATTAAATAAATTGTAAGGAAAAGAGAAAAGCGGGTAATGCAGTCAAGAAGTACCTAATATTAAATAATCTAAAATTAGTTATAATAAAGATATAAATAATAATATAATAGTAACATACTATACAATACAATAAAATACATACATATACACATTATAAATACATACATATATATTACATAAATACCAGTACCAATGTAACTATGATACAAGCACTGGCTTAGTGTGGGCATTAAACAATTTTGTCGACCGAGTTTCGAGCCCAGGAACGTATAGGAAAAAAAAAATAAAAAAAAACAATAAAATTACTTACAATTTCAATGGTAATAATATAAGATACGATTATGTCGTTGTTGTGTGTGACGAAAATTATAATTCATATAACCATTATTTGAGAGTATATTTTGAGCCGCTTTCACTGCATCCTGTCGGATAATGATCGTTATTAATGCAATAATCCTTATCCCAGACTACTGCAGACAGCAGTTGTCTGCGGGTCAGGTTGACAATACACACTCCTCTCGTTATATCTGGCTACTTTCAAGCTGATCTCAAAACGCGATTTTGTTGTCTCTTCACGGGTATTGCATCGAAAGTGGTGGTACTACCCCAGGACGGCAGACTGGGCTGATAACTGCCTACCACTCTTTAATAGTGCCTAAAGGCTCTGAGCGACCAAAGTACGTATATATAACATAGTTACATGGCAATTTATCGTGGTTCGAACACGGCTCTTATCGATCGTGAGTTAACGTGTCCTACTGCTACACAACGGCTGTTTTATATTTATTTTATAAGATAATTTGAATGTTTCCACACTCGTGCAGAAAGTGAGTTTTAATTTAATTTACTCCTATTTTTGGCTTTAATAAAATAACTAGCAATTGAATGGTTCAAAGCCTTTAAAATGTTGAAAGTTATTATTTGATATTCACTTGAAAATTTAGGGACACTTCAAAAAATGATATCAAGATGAAACTTTAGTATTAAAAAGTTATCGTAATTTTTCAGCAACTCTTTCAGAACATTAAACTTTTATTTAAATTGTTTAGTTGGTGAATTGAATTTAAGTTCGTGTGTGCTTACTTTTAATTTTAAAGTAATAAAATGAAACTAGTTTTTTTGGGCGCGCTTCGGGATAGTATTGGGGGTAGTTTTGAAAAAAAAGCAACAAAATTTTTTGTCGATATTGAAATAAGAGGGCATTTCCTACAACCTTTGTTCCGGCACTTTGGTCCTATCTCGTTCCGTTTCCGATATATCGCTACAACTTCCAGTCCAGAGTCCAATTCCGGTCAAAGTCGAGATTTTCCCGGGGGCGCGGGGACCCCCTCTATACGTCCCAAAAAGAATCACTCCTCCAACCCCCCGGTAAGTGTTCCATAATTCATGTCAGTCAGTGAGTCAGTGGTGATCGAGCTTTATTTTAAAGTAAATAAAATGAAATATAAACTACAGTTTTTTCATACAACACCCAGACACGAAATATACTCTTTTTCAATAGTAGCTCGACATAATTATGATCACACTCCACCTAATGTTAAGCTAGAGTGCGATCCATGAGCGGAAACAACTGGTACTACAGTGGAAATGGCTGCAGGCAGTGACCTCTGCTAGGTTAACTTGGGGAGACAAACATCCATTATCAGGGCATACTGCTATTGGTATACTCGCTTTAGTCATAAGCGAGCTCACCCCCGATCCCGTAAAAAAATCCTTTTTTTTTAATTTGTGGTTTCAATTAAAATGTGCAAAAACAAACCTTTTCAACAACCAATGTCTTTCCATTGATAATCCAAATAACACTCTCAGTACATGGTGGTGAGGTCAATGATCCACGATACAAAACAAATTGTTTAAATTTTGGCATAAGTTTGTTTAAAGATATTAATGTTATGTTCTTTCTTAGACCCGGTTCAATTGTTGAAGCTGTTTTTAAAATTTCAGCGAGACCTTTATCTGTATAATTTCCAATCTGAAATCAGAAAACTCTTTTTTACAGTGGGTCGACATGTGCCCACACTCCGTCTGGTGTTATACTTCCACAGAGAAGCAGCAGACAGGTTGCAGTCCCCATCACTATGTGAACTTTTCTCGTTAAAAATCAACCCCAAAACTGCGACTAGGTCACTTGACTAGTGTTACAGTTGAAAGTGGTGGTACTGCCCCAGGATGGCAGACTGAGTTAATCATCACTTTACAAACTTTGTTGTCATATCACATGTTTACAAGCAAAAGCCAGAGAGAGAGAGAGAGAGAGAGAGGCGCTGTGGAAATATAGGTCGAACTTTGTGTTGATATGATTCAAAACATTAAGGCTGAATCTTCATGAAGTTTGTGTTTACAACATAATATATGTAATCATCGACTTTCTCTTCCTTAGAATTACTGGAACCGTCTGGCTTTGAATAAGGTAAGATTTTGTCTATAGCTCAATCAGAAGTTGGGACTACATTCATTTCCCGTATGACGTCAACAATAATTACAATTACAATTTTGTTAAATGTATGCTTTGTTTTATTTTGTTTTATATGAACAATAAAGAGTTTTATTATTATTACTGTTACACCTATACAAGCATAATACCTACTAATTACCATTCGGGGTAAAGGCATGTCTATGACAAAAAAGTACATATTAAAAACCATAATAGTAATCAAAGTGATCATTTACGTTCTGAGCATGAATTTACATTTACGTTGTCACGGCGTAAAGTGAGATCTTTGGCGGAAAAAATAATATTTAAAGATTGGCGGTGAAAATTCACTTTACGCCGTGACAGTGTAAATATAAATTAATAATTGGCCCTCTGTTTTTATTTATTATTGAAGTCTATAAATTGTAATCACGGCTAATTAATTACAGAGTAAAAATCACTTACAATAGACCTAAAAGATTCATAAAAAATTTGAATAAAAATACAATAGATAATAATTAAAAATTTGTTATAATTTTTGGGGAAAACTTTCTTTTGCAATATGAAACAATAACTATATTATTTAGATGTTATTTAAACGGTTTAAAAATTAAAATGTGTCTAGGAATTACTAAAAAATATAAGAAATTATTAGCCACTTATCTTAGACACCTTAACACTTGATAATATAATAAATCAACATAATCACAACATTAAGCAACAAGCTCGTTTAACCATTACTTTAACAGTCAGTCCGGTCGGCCGTTAGGACGTGTACCATCTGTTTCATTTCGCCTAATTTGATCAGGCCCGGGCGTTCGACATAACCCTCAATTTATCTTTTATTTCAGCGTTTACAACGGATATCTTGCTAAGTAATACATTTGTAAACATTAATGTTTTTAAAGCCGGCCAGCCGACGCACCCAGATCCCGGGGTTGATTGCAGGACAGAATCGATATGAATTTGTAAATAAATATGAGCTGGTAGGCAGAATATAATTGCGATCATTTTTTTATGTTAAGCTAGAGTGTGGTCCATGAACAGAAACAACTGTTCCCGCAAATCTCTGCAGTCAGTTGCCTCCGCTATGCCGGCTTGAGAAAATTAATGTACCCCATCCATTGACATGCCACACTTCTTTCATTATACCTAGCTACTTACAAACTGTGATTCTGGAATAACTTAGAAGTAGTCGTAACATGGATGGTGGAAACTCATGTAAGACATACCTTATAAAAGAAGCTAAGACATAGAAAAACGTCACGATCATGTTCAGCACCGCTTATAGCAGACGCAACATCCTGGTAATCATCAGCAACATGCCAAGCCTGACCTTCAATGGCATATTGGTTACCATCAACAGTGTGCTCTGAGAACCAATGGAAGGCCAGGGAATGGAAGAAGTAGCGTCTGGGAAAGAGCATCAGTTCGGATGCTAGGGGCCATTTATTACGGGACCAATTCCCGTACACAATAACTGCAAAAAATAATTAGGGTTTCTTACGTTTTTTTTTATTGTAGCTCGGCATGTGACAACACTCCGCCTGATGTAAAGCTAGAGTGCGGTCCATGAATGGAAACAACTGCTACTACAGATATTTTTTTACGAACAACAGTCGCCTCCGCGATGCTATACGACAGTGCACACCTGGCTAATTCTAAACTGATCCCGAAACACACAGGTGTTACATTTGAAACATCCCAAGATGGCAGACTAGGCTATTAACTATCATTAGTCTGTCTATCACTCTTAGGCCAGCATAGTAATGGTGACTAAAGCCACCGTGTGCTCATGGACCTCCACTGTGCTTACCATCCAGGTCGTCGAATCACATGTCGTGTCGTTATAACAAAAAAGTTACTATTTAGAGGTCGACCAATACATAATACGTTATAATGAATAATAATTGGCAATTAATTAAACCGCTATTAATTTATATTCAAATATATGCATTCTAATGGCAATCCGTTTGATAGATCGTTCTATTATTATGGTGAAATCTCATCATGCATTGTATTAATTTATGTAACTAATTATTATGGAAATTTATACCTAATACACTTACATTTGATTTAAATAGATTTTTTTCAATAAATAAAATTAAATATTTATGATAAAATGTGTAGGTAAACTCAAAATAAGAATTTAAACAGTTAATAATCAACATTTTCGTTTAGTTTGCTACTATCGAAAAGTGTAATTATACAGTATGTGTTTTATTTTTCATAATTAATAGATTCGATTCCTAGCTCGGAAAATGGATTTTTCAAAAATCTAATGCAGTTTTAGTTTTCATCAAATTCCTGATTCCTTTAAGTGTTTTTCTATATCTCTTATAGTTTTGTATTTGGCTTTCTTGCAAAATTCTGCTTGTATAGTCTTAATGTAATAGAGAAAGACAAAAGTATTTGTAATCCGCAGAAGTTAACTCGGCACCTTGGACGGGCGCGGTGGAAGGGAAATCGCATAGATTGTAAAGGACAATATTATTTTTGATGAAGGATGAAGTTTTAAAGATAGATTTGCATAAATAAACAAAAATATTATTCTAATAAAAAATATGGCATCCAAAAGAACATCTTAAAATATACATATTTCTTGCCAAAAAATATTGAGAAACTTTGCAGTAAAAATAAATTTAGAATCCTTGTCATATAAAATCCCTTTCTTTACACAAATTTTTAATTAAAGAAGTTGTTATAAAATTGTAAAGAACAGGGGCTTATTTAATTTGTAATTATTAATTATTACTCTTATTTACAAAACAGTATATTCCTATTTTTTCTCTAATGAATTTAATTTCCCTCATTGACTCCTTTCACAGCTCCCAAATAATAATGTCCCGAAAACAATACCTAAGTACAAATATATACCATCCGAAGCAAATATTACTTTAAAAAAACATTTCAGGAATGCTAACCACTCCGCCACAGAGTCTGACATATTATAATGACTCTTATCAACTAGATCATACTAGTTAAATTGAAAATAAAACATGTTTAGGGCATCAAGTTTACGAGGTAAACCTATTAGTAGTAAATACAATTTTATTATCATTCACTATATGGGATGTAATAAGACGTATAGCAATTCCGTTAAGTAGAACTAGTTTATTTTTTTTATTTTTGTGAAATATAAAAACAAGTAATGTGTATGGAACGATTGATATACTCGTACGTGAGTATATCACGTATGTGAGCGGCCGTGGTCTAGCGGTAAGACGCGTGAACTCACGATCGATGAGACCCGTGTTCGAACCTCGCTAAAGACCGGTACCAATGTAACTTTGTTATATGTACTTTGGTCGCTCAGTGCCTATAGGCACTATTAAAGAGTGGTAGGCAGACTGATGATGGTTATTTGTCCAGTCTGTCGTCCTGGGGCAGTACCACCACTTTCGAATGTAACACCCGTGAAGTGACCTTGTCGCGTTTCGGGGATAGTTTGAAAGTAGCCAGGTATAAGAGAGGAGTGTGCACTGTCAATCTAGATGGTACATGCTCGTCTCCTCAAGCTGCAGACTGCAGCCCGTAGAGATTTCTCTATGGTAGCAGTTGTTTCCATTCATGGACCGCACTCTAGCTTTACATCAGGCGGAGTGTTGTCACATGTCGAGCTACAATAAAAAAAAAAAACGTAGCTCATTCAAGTCACAGCACAGCTGATAAACGGGCGGGCGTGCTTATGTTAGTGATTTAACGCGTTCATTGCGGTTTGATTTTACACGAAAATCTGTAAACAAAAAATATCTTGCTGTGTTTTAGTATTGTTAGTGTAACACCCTGTATTACTGTCAATATGTACCTGGGGTCATAATATCGTAAACAAACGTTTTTATTGCCTTTTATTATTTCTAAAATAATAACACACGCAAAGACTTTACTTTGTCTTTTTCGCTGTTTTCAAAATGAAACAAAGACGAGAGAGCGTAGTGGTATTACTTATATTAAAATTAGTATTTTTGCGTACAATGTAGCGGGTCGAATTCCATATATTTGTATCATGCCTTAAGAATAATAAATTAATAAAGTAAGATACTGGTGGATTTTTTTTTATTGTAGCTCGGCATGTGTCAACACTCCGTCCGATGTAAAGCTAGAGTGCGGGTCCATGAATAGAAACAACTGCTAATACAGAGCGGGCAGCAGTCCCCTTTACTATGCCGATTGAGGAGACGAGCATGTACCATCTAGATTGATAGTACATACTCTTCTCGTTATACCTGGCTACTTTCAAATTATTCCCGAAACGCAACGAGGTCATTTCACAGGTGTTACATTCAAGTGGTGGTACTACCCCAGGACGGCATACTGGGTAAATAACCACGTCTGCCTACCACTCTTTAATAGTGCCTATAGGCGCTGAGTGACCAAAGTTACATTGGTACCGGTCAGAATTTAGCGAGGTTCAAACACGGGTCTCATCGATCGTGAGTTCACGCGTCTTACTGCCAGACCACAGCCGCTCATGTAAACTTAAATTTAGTAGAGTCTGATTCTGAGTCATCAAACTTACTTTTATTACCATCATTATAGACAGTTACAGATGATGGCTTTTCATCATATCCATGTAGATTAAGCTGATGTTTTGCATTTTTCACAACCAGTTCTTTTCTTGGTATATCTATAGGCGACTGTAAATGACCACCGCATGTTGGAAAATATTTTTTCCATTCTGTGTAATCTGAAACTGACTTTTTTTATAGTAGTCCAGAGACTTCAATTAGACTGATGTTAGCTAGAGTGCGGTCTATAAGCGGAGACGACTGCTACTACCCTGGGTAATGCTTACATGCATCAGTCGTCTCTGTTACATCAGACTTATTTTTTAGGTTGCTGATGTAAAGCTAGAGTGCGGTCCATGAACGGAAACAACTGCTACTTACTACAGAGAAAATCTTTACGGGCAGCAGTCGCCTCCGCTATGGCGGCCTAAAGTAGCAAATAAAAGAATACAGAGTTCAATATTAACCTCGATAATTCCATTCGACCTTTCCTAATTCAAATTCGTCTGAAATGTTACAACATTTTAACGGTACATTACAAATTATTATATTAAATTACATAGTAATGTATTTACTTCTGTCGCCGAAAGTCTGAAACAAAATATAAGATAAAATTCCTTTAATTTCGTTTAAAGATAATCTTGTTTTGAAATGTCTTAAAAAGGAATTTCTACACAATGAATTTAACGATAGAAGGCAGAAAAACAGAAGCGATGACGCAGAAGAACTTTCATTTATTATTGCCTATAATCTTAGGAGCTTGTATGTAGGAAACGATAAATGTCCCAGTTAAAGAAATTGGACGTGAAGTTGAAGGGACAATTCATTATCCCTGTGGTTCCCCACGAACAATCTAGATTTTTGAATGGATTTGGTTCGATCACAGCAAGATTATCTGAGTTTGTTGGTGGTTATTAGCCTAGTTTGCCGTGCTGGGGTAGTACTGCCACTTTTGAATGTAACATCCGTGAAGTGACTCTGTCGCGTTTTGGGATCAGTTTGGACATAGCCACGTATAGTGAGAGGAGGGTGCACTGACATCTTGATGGTGCACATTCGCCTCTTCAAGCCGGCATAGCGGAGGCGATTGCTGCCCGTAGAGATTTCTTTGCTTTGCATTATTTACTTTTTTTTGCCTGTAGAAATTTTTCTGAAAGTCGAGAATCGTTTCGTAAAGGGCAGCTATTCAATCAGCATCTCTTTGGTAAATACTCTTACTTATTTGAAAATTGTAAAATCAAAGTCTGAATTATAATGAATGTTATTATTTCAAATTTATTTTAATGAATTTGAAGGGTCGATAACAATTTAGTTTAGAAACCTTTTGATTGATTTCTAGTAAGTTAGTGAAGTAAATTATTCTCTTTCATTTCAAATATGTAAATAAATGTTTATGCTAGTCTTCCACTAAGAAAGGGCAATCAGCGGGAAATAGCCGAGCGAAACAGAGTTAACACTCCATTCTTTCAGTGAAAGCAATTCTATAAAGTTTACCATGGCTCAATGGAGATATTACGGAACCCGCTCCGCTCGCTTTGAAAGGCTGAAGAAAAGCTTCTTTATGAACATTACGTGTGGAGTACTGTGGAGTAAACTCGGAAAAACCGTGACCGTCAGCCACGGTTACTAATACTCTTATAGTCTTCTACTTCCATTAGCACCTTATTATCTGTTTCTCTTCCACGTTCTCCCTTTATCTCTCACTATTATTTCGTTTCGCTTTCGTTTTTTTTTTTAAATCATAACACAATAAAAGATGAGTATCAATTTCAGCAGGATTAACCGTTAAAATAAATCGATTTGTATTGTATATGGATGAATCAAATTTGTAAAATTTAAACGGGAAACGGATACTGTTGTATCATGACATACTTACATGTAATCCCATCTGATGGCAGGATAATGTTTGGATACATTGAAATCTATTCCTCCAATATCGAATTCCATGGCATATTTTACACGTGGAATTGAAAATGTTAGATTTATATTGCCTATATCCGAGTACATTGTAAACGTTTGAATTACATATTATAGAACATTTGTTTATTTTTTTTACAGTAGCTTGCCATGTGAAGAGTGCGGTCCATGAGCGGACTTACCACAGAGAGTAATGTGAGAGAAGTTACTGGCCACTCATGATCTAGCTTACCCTACTACTACTACTCCGGGTTAGGAGGTAGTGTAATATTGCAGTGCAGTATAGTAAGCCGGCTTAATTAGAACTGAGTGTGTTGAATTGACAGTCTTTCAGAAAGCCATTTTGTTTGTTAAAAGTATTTGTTATTTAATGAAGTCTTTTATAAAATAATAAAGAATAAACTTGTAAACAAAAGGAGAAAATTGATTAATTTAAATCAATTGAAATCAATATAATTGTAACGTGATTACTTGATACAAAGGGGGAATATTGAAAAACGAGCGGAATTGTTTTTTACGAGATATCTTGTGAACATTTTATTCCGCAATAAAGATACCATTGAACGTAAATTGTATAAATACGATGGAAATTTGTTACGAATGCCTTTCTTTGGTTAAGTTTTATGAATATCATGACATTTTCAACAATATACATATTAAGGTCGACGTTTTGTGTTTACAAATTTTTGCACGTGACTGTATATAAAAAAGCGGGTCTTCGTAGTGCCTATAAATAAATAAATGTACTAACTCTTGGTTGCATACGTCTTGAATGTACGTTTTCATTATTGATGTGCGTATTTGGGAAATGTAACACCCAGATTTTTGGCTGAAATAAAGTACAATACATATTTACATTACATATTATTATTATTATTTTTTTTTTATTGTAGCTCGACATGTGACAA
Source organism: Tinea pellionella (assembly GCA_948150575.1). Classification (NCBI taxonomy): domain Eukaryota; kingdom Metazoa; phylum Arthropoda; class Insecta; order Lepidoptera; family Tineidae; genus Tinea; species Tinea pellionella. Next base: position 8,567,857 of record OX411251.1, on the reverse strand, counting down.
CACTCCGCCTGATGTAAAGCTAGAATGCGGTCCATGAATGGAAACAACTGCTACCACAGAGAAATCTCTACGGGCTGCAGTCGCCTCCACTATGCCGGCTTGAGGAGACGAGCATGTACCATCTAGATTGACAGTACACACTCCTCTCTTATACCTGGCTACTTTCAAACTATTCCCGAAACGCGACAAGGTCGCTTCACGGGTGTTACATTCGAATGTGGTGGTACTGCCCCAGGACGGCAGACTGGACAAATTTTATTGAGGGTCAGTTCAGGACCTCAACCGATGACGAGATGCAGTTATAAGGAGAATAATAGGTGGTTAAGGCGAAAGTGGTATGTAGAAGAGACGTCGCTTGCTGGCACTCCATAGTTTCTGCCTACCTCTGTTAGGGACATAGGTAGAATAATAACCTATTAACTAAATTACAATATTTTGCGACGTGCATGCATCAGGGTGGTCGAAATGGTATGTAGAGAGAGGAGGCGCTGGCGCTCCATGGTTTCTGCCTACCCTAGTGAGAACAAGGCGTGAGTTAAGTAATAGAATCCCATAAACCAGATGGAGTGCGATCATATTAATTACAACATAATAAGATTTTTTTTTTAAATTCATTTGTTTTTGTTAAAATGAGGCATAGTGTGTACGCATTAATAGAAATGTTCAGATATTTAAATAAGTATATTGACAATATTTTATTATTGAATACTGCGAGATAAATTCACTCGTGCATAATAATTTCAAACAAGTTTTTGGTTGAGTTGAAATAAATTAATTATGTTTTAATACGTTATTATAATTATTTAACAAAATATCATTGGCGATGATAATAAGGTTTTTTTTTATTATATTATTTTTGGGATAAAGTTTGAGTTTAAAAAATATGGCACCATAATATTATGAAGTTGATATTAGACCAATAAATGACAAAACAATGATAAAAAAAAATCAAAAATAAAAAATAAAAAATACTTAGACCGCATCAGTATACAATTTCTGGTTCGCGGGATAGCTAGCTAGCTGTCTTTATACACTTACATATGTAGATAGTACAAAATACAAAAAAATACAAAAAAAAAAAAAAAAAAAATACAAAAAAAAAAAAAAAAAAAAAACAAAAACAAATTAAACCCTTTGTGTAAATTCCAACGGGATAATTATTAAAAGAACATTTAAAAGTCATGTTTAGCTTTTCAAAATACACGAAGCTACATTTTAACAAACATCAAAGCGGATAGCGGAAGCGTCAAATCGTTTCATTCACGTACACGCATGTAAAGCTAGAGTGCGGTCCATGAACGGAAACAACTGCTACTACAGAGAAATCTTTACGGGCAGCAGCCGCCTCCGTTATACCAGCCTGAGGAGACGAGTAGGCACCATCTAGATTGACAGTGCATTTTAAATAAATTTAGTAGCGGGAAATATACGCTAAAATATTTATTTATACATAAATCATCTTATTTAAATGAATAAATAACCAAAAAATCTTTAAATAATTTATAACATTCTAAGAAAAAACCTATCTAGAGCTCGATCGGATTCATAGATTGTTCGTTCATTTGGAAATATGATCTGGGCGAGTTAATCAAAACTTCAAATCGCGGTATACGAGATCCGATCGAGATTTTTTTATAGATACTGCACAGGAAAAACATGCTGCTAATTCCCCTAAGTTATCCAACTTTAAGGGCTAGGAGGCATTTTAAGTATAACAATAAGTATGTTTTTTACAGTAGACCGGTATATGAACGCACGCCTTCTAATGTTAAGCGGGGACAACTGTACCACAGAAAAATGTCTGCCTTCATTATGCCGGCTTTAAGGTGACGATGTACAATTGTACACTATCTAGATTGATAGTGCTCTAGTTATATGTTATGTCTATGTATATATGTATATACAGAGTGAATTTTTCAAGTGGGCTTTCATGGGCATATCCTAAACTATGAGAGATATCGAAAAATGCTGAAAGGAGTCTCGATGCCGATTTTGATGAAAACTAAAACTGCATTATTAGATTTTTGATAAATCCATTTTCCCGGCCAGGAATCGAACCTGTTGATTTTGAAAAAAATAAACACTCTGTATTATTGCACCATCCGATAGTGTTCCTGATAAGGTTCAAATTCTGGGAAGTAATGATATACGGCAAACCAAAGAAAAATGTTGATTTTTAACAAATTGTCTCTTATTTCCATGTATTTATACATTACTTACTACATTTATTATTTAATTAAATTTAAAAAATTAAATTTTAATTTAAAAAATTAAATTTTAATTTAAAATCTCGCGCTCTTCGAGGTTAAAAGCCATGATTTAAAAAAAATAAAAACAATTTAAACGTAGGAAAAACAATAAATTAATTTTTAAGGTCCTGTGCCGTGGCTGGCTAGGTCGCCAGATCTAACACCTTTAGATTATTTTCTCTGGGGGCATGTCAAAAACCGAAATTTACAAATGTACGTACAATGAAATTGATGACTTAAAACTAGCGTAGGGAATATTCTGAACGGAATCAATAACCTTGTGATGTGAAATGCAGTACACCCCTTGAGGCGTCGAGTTCAGCTATGTATTGAAAATAATGGCTATCATTTTGAACAATTGATTAATTAAGATTTAATTACTTAATGTTAAAAAAAATAATTATTTTGCTAAAAATCAAGACTTTCCTTTCATTTAACCTCGAAGAGCGCGAGATTTTAAATCAATATGATGATTTTCAATCCTCATAAATAATAAATGTTGTCAATGTACCGGTAATGTATAAATACATGGAAATAAGAGACAATTTGTTAAAAATCAACACTTTTCTTTGGTTTGCCGTATATCATTACTTCCCAGAATTTGATCCTTATCAGGAACACTATCGGATGGTGCAATAATACAGAGTGTTTATTTTTTTTCAATATCAACAGGTTCGATTCCTGGCTGGGAAAATGGATTTATTAAAAATCCAATAATGCAGTTTTAGTTTTCATCAAAATCGGCATCGAGACTCCTTTCAGCATTTTTCGATATCTCCTATAGTTTAGGATTTGGCCATGAAAGCCCACTTGAAAAATTCACCCTGTATACATAAATATAGTATTGTATTTTGTATGATAAAAGTAATGTTTTTTTTTTCTCACCTAATGCTACTAGAAAATTAATAAATAGGACTGGAATCCTGTATAACTTCAGCACGGGCTACCCTAGTGAAGTATGCAGAAACAGCATGCTGCGTCTCGAAAAATTTTGTACACATTAATAATAAATAAACAAAGAAAAAATAATAAAAATATGTGGCTGTTTCTGTACTGTTCCCGAAACACGACAAGGTCACTTTACAGGTGTTAGATTCGAAAGTGGTGGTAGTATCACCATTATCAGTCTGCTTACCACTCGTTAAATTCTAGGAAATGAGTTAGTATTAAAAAAGTATAGTAAACAACAAACCCGTCCAAATTTAAAGCGTTCTCTTGCCTCGTTGTTTAGCTGCTTTTGAATATCGTCAGCGTCATCACTCAAAGTGTTGCTTTTCATACTTGTTTGATCGTCAAATGCATCTGGTAATAGATAAACAGTGAAGTTTAAAAAAAATAAATTCAAATGACTTTATATTTCGTTATCTATTTTAATGAAAATCTAAAAATAAATTAAGTATCTTAATTCTTGTTGATATAAAGCCGTGATAAGTAAGTAAATATTAAAACGAGGGAAGAGTCAAAATTTTTGGTATTAAGGTAAATATAGGAGTTATTTCTAAGAATAGACTTTGTGCGTTACGTTATCTCTAAACCAGTAGATATTTTCATAAATCAAATCAGGTTTATTGAAGGCTTCTATTGTGGTGCCTAACGGAAACCCGTTAGTCAATATCCTGTATGAATTCGTGGATTTATTTGCTTTTTCTACAATTTGATCTTACTGAATACTAGCTACTAGTTACTAGGAATATACGCTTCTTTAACTCTGTTTGTTATATCACATATTAACTTAAGAAAACTGTGATTAATCATGTACTATATCCACAATTTTTTTTTATTGTAGCTTGGCATATGACAACACTCCATCTGATGTAAAGCTAGAATGCGGTCCATGAACGGAAACAACTACTACTACAGATAAATTTCTATAGGCAGCAGTCGCCTCCACTATGCCGGCCTGAGGAGATGAATATGCACCATCCAGATTGACGGAATGTGTATGACAACCCTCTGATTGATGATTACTCGTAGACGCCTTAAGATAGAGTGCGATACTTGATCGGAAACAACTGCTACCACTATGTACTAGGCAACAGGCGCCTCCACTATGACAGATGACAGGCACACTCCTTGCGTTATAACAGCCTATGTTTATGGATGTGTTTGGCGCGCTTTTGCCCGGAAAGGTTGAGGTGTTTTTTTTATCTCTTTTCTCAATTAGTTTAGTGATTATTATTGTGTAAAATTGGTGTATTATGCGTAATTTTATGCTGCGCTTGTGAGTAATTGTGGAAACATTAAAATTCACTCTATATGAGGCAACGGAAGCGGGGGCTTTTTTGGTTATTGCCGTGAAAACGCTCATATTGTGACGTGACCGTGTGTGTTTGTAAAACACCAATTTAATGCAAAAACTAGACTTTGCTACTCGACATTGGCAGAATTGTCGTTGTTATGACATCTCAGGCCATTTTATAGAAGAAGAAGAAGAAGAAGATAACTGACTATTTTCAAACTAATCTCGAAACGTGACTTGGTCACTTCACAGGTGTTACATTTGAAAGTGGGTTAGTGGGTTGCTACCCCGTTTAAGTGTCCCTGAATTATATCTTCAGTATTCAGTTCAGTAATTTGTATTTCGTACGAGATGCTTCCAAGGACAGTGGGCCTAAACTAAAAATACGGACAGAATTCTTTGAATATAAAAACATAACTTTATTTCTTTCTTTAATTGAAGTATAATAACAAAGAAGCAACAAGCAATCTACTTTCATTAGCAAGTTATTCAGTAACAAAAAATAACATAAAGTTTCATAAAAATAATAAAAAAATGCCGAAATCAGGCGGAAGTTTTGCCGACCCAATTTTCTCTTTATACAAAAACCTTTGGCTTATTCTCATTCTAAAAACCCTCTGTCCACATAAGCGTTTTGTTATAATTTTGTGCGCCTGCGTGGTCTAGTGAGTATAGGCATAGATTTCCAATCATATTAAACGCACCGTGTTTGAATCTCCCTAAAGTTTCAGTTGGTAACATTGTACTTTGTGTATGTATATTGATCACTCTGAACTGCCTGCCTAAATATCTCTGTGGTAGCAGCATTGATATATACAACTAGATGTGCAATAACACTCGCAATGTAACGCGAGAGTAAACATGGCCACAGCCACGTTTAGGTTTTCTGTCAATTAGTATTTGACTTGACGGCAACATTGTCAAATCGTTTGAAGCTGTTTGCACCTCTAGTATATATCTCTGTGGTAGCAGTTGTTTTCTTTGCTATATATGCCGAGCTACTATAAAAAAGTTACACGTAGGGATAGGCAGAAACGTTAGACCGTCACATTCACTCCATCATTTCCATCATGTATGTACAACCTTTAGGAAGAAGCAGTCTTTTTGTTAAAGAAGTTTCGTGTTGTTTTAATTATGCAGGGATGAACAGTAGCTTTAGAAATGTGTTTATGAATTACTTACATATAGAAAAGTCAAATAAAAATAATAGTATGAAAAAATATGTTACACAATTGAAATAAATCATTTTTATTATAAATACTCGCGTTATAAATAAATTAACCTCAACAATAATGACATTTGACAATATTTTTTTTTAATTTGATTTGGGATTGAGAATTAAATCTATGTAAAAGACTATGAAGCTTAAAAATGACATATGACAACACTCCGCCTGATGTAGAGCCAAAATGCAGTGCATGAACAGAAACGAGCTACTACAGAGAAATCTCTATGGGCAGCAGTCGCCTCCGCTATGCTGGCCTGAGGAGACGCGTATAAACCATCTAGATTGACAGTGCACACTCTTACTATACCTGGCTATCTCCAAACTGATACCGAAACGCGACACGGTTACGACAGACTGGGCAAATAACCATCACCAGTCTGCCTCCTCCATCAAACTACGATGTTTTATTACTTATTAACGACTAAAAAAGAAACGTTGAAATTAAAATATTAATTCTTCCTTGTTATATTGAAACTATAGTTCTGTACCGCTGAGAGTTAATCCCGCAATCGATCTACGACGAACCTCTGACTACTGGAGTAATTTATTAGCCGCTAGAGAGTGACCTATAGTATTCCAACATACTTATCTTACAAGAAGATAGCCTCTAACATATATCAATAGTGTTGGCCTATAAATATGGAAAAAAAAAGTAATATAAATGTATTTTACGACCAGACAAGGACTGTTATAGAAAATGTTTACAATCAGCAGTCGCCAACGCTGTGCTGGCTTTATGAGACGAATGTGGAACGACCTGAGTGCATCCTATTTTAAGGCTGGGATATATGTGAACTGCGCTGCAACTAAAGGAGATTAAAACCTTTCCTCTCCATAACCCGTAACGAAATTATCTTTAAAAAATATATGTTAATCTACACTATACAAAACATGTCCTCTTCATTAAAAAAAAGTTTTAAATATCATTAATATTCATGCAAAGTAACCACTGTTTAAGAAATATAAAACCGTTTTTCTTCTAAACTATTAATAGCTAGGTTTTTTTTTATTTTCATCATGATATTAGACAATACAATACCTAGGGAATCTTCAGTTTTTTATATATTTTTTTATTTTTTATTAATTAATTAACACGTCATATGACCGTACTCCGCCTGATGTTAAGCTAGAGTGCGATCCATGAACGGAGGCGACTGCTGTCAGAGAAGGGATCTGCAGACAGCAGTCGCGTCCGCTATGCCGGCTTGATGAGATGCCTCTTCACACTACACTATGTTATAGGAAGGGGGAAAGACGTGGCTTCCAAATAACTTTTCAAATTATTATTTTTTACGGGACGAGCAAGGTCAACGGCGTATATCCAACTCTTAAGTAAATGATGTTTTTAAGTCTGTTTGAGGATTCCATATGAAATCTTTTTTTTTTTATTATTTGAAAAAAAAAAGGAAAAATTCTTCTAGAATAATCGCATAAAACGCATGTAACAAACAAATAGTTGGCTATATTTTAACTTTATGATCCCCATAAAACTTGTTCGGAGTTTCGAATAAATCTAGCGTTCAATGAGAAAGCAATTTTACTGATATTTTTCCAAGTTATGTTGGGTGTAGGCTCATATTTGAATCTTTATATATAGATGTCTATTATCTTTGCCTTATAGGATTGCGAGAGGTATATTTCAATTCAAATTATTGTTTTTTTAAGACGGAAAAAGTATAACACGTCTAACGGAAAAGACAATTTAGAGAAAATACTCGTATAAATAAGTAAAAAAATTAACGTAAAAAATAGGTACACATTTTTTTTCTAAGTGAGAAATTTTGAAAATTCTCGAAATATCAACCTGTAAGAAAAATTAAATTACAAAAAAATACTTGTATTATATTATTAAGTTATGGTGAAAATGGAACGGAAAAAATGTATAAAAGCAAATAAAGCATTTTATTATGACAAAAATTTATAAAAAATATATACAGGGTGTCCCGTAAGTAGTGGTGTCAACGGTATTTTACAGATAGAGGGGTTTAATATCTAGAATATAATTTGGTGATTTTTTTTTATACCTTCTGGTTTAAAAGTTATGACATTTTTAAAGAATTATCATTTTTTCCCCCGTTTTATCACAAAATAACGTTATAAAAATTTGTTTACAATTATTTTCACTGATATTTTTATTTAAGTGGGTTGAGAAAACACAGGGCTTTCTAATTAAAATATTATTTGTAACCAATTAATAACCATGATTAAATAAAAAATTAAAATCTAAACAAGATTTAATTTATCAAATTTTAAGCAAAATATTTAAACGAAGCTGGTGTAAAAAAATTGTATGTAAGGTTACGGGACCATTATTTTAAAAATATCTACAATTCACACGGACTCTAAAAACGTATAATAATGTTCACTGTCGTTTTAATTAAAGTAATTTTTCAAAGTTAAACAAGCATCAAAGTACTATTTGTCGAAGAAATTTCATTATTACCTTATCCGAATTCCAATAAAACCAATGTAAATAGATACGGATAAGAAAATAATATATTAAAGTAAATGCTCAAAATGTCTCCCTCTAACTCTAATGCATAACCGACATCTTCAAATAATGATTCTCCTGATATTTCCTAGGGCTCTTTGATTATTTTTAATTCTTTCGGACACGATATTCAATTTTTGGCGTAGTTCATATTCATTATTATTACATGTCTCATAAACAGCTTCTTTAAAGTTAACAACAGCAGACTGATGATGGTTATTTGTCCAGTCTGCCGTCCTGGGGTAGTACCACCACTTTCGAATGTAACACCCGTGAAGTGACATTGTCGCGTTTCGGGAATAGTTTAAAAGTAGCCAGGTATAACGAGAGGAGTGTGCGCTGTCAATCTAAGATGGTACATGCTCGTCTCCTCAAACCGGCATAGCGGAGGCGACTGATACCGCACAGGTTTCTCTGTAGTAGCAGTTGTTTCCATTCATGGACCGCACTCTAGCTTTACATCAGGCGGAGTGTTATCACATGCCGAGCTACAATAAAAAAAAATCACACCATAATTAACTTAATAATCTTTGTTTTAATAGTAGTCCGGCATGTGATTACACTCTGCCTAATGTACTTAAGGTACGTAATCTCTGAATGAAGTATGTGTGAAAACAGGCGTCAGTCTGCCTACCCCTCTTTGAACATCCCTAAAGTCAAATTAAGGAACTGAAATGAAAATAAGATTGGAACTACAAGCAGTTAGTATCTTACAGTAGGTTAAGACGTGAAAAAGTGCAAATTTCCGACTGTAAGAATTCTTAAAATCCGTACTATTATTGGAATGCATTATTAAAACTCGACGCCCATTTGTTGTATTTATGTCGAAAAAACATTGTAATTAAAATGATAGTGAACATTATTATACGTTTTTAGAATCCGTGTGAATTGTAGATATTTTTAAAATAATGGTCCCGTAACCTTACATACAATTTTTTTACACCAGCTTCGTTTAAATATTTTGTTTAAAATTTGATAAATTAAATCTTGTTTTGATTTTAATTTTTTATTTAATCATGGTTATTAATTGGTTACAAATAACATTTTAATTAGAAAGCCCTGTATTTTCTCAACCCACTTAAATAAAAATATCAGTGAAAATAATTGTAAACAAATTTTTATAACATTATTTTGTGATAAAACGGGGGAAAAAATGATAATTCTTTAAAAATGTCATAACTTTTAAACCAGAAGGTATTTTAAAAAATCACCAAAATATATTCTAGATATTGAACCCCTCTATCTGTAAAATACCGTTGACACCACTACTTACGGGACACCCTGTATATACCTATATAATTACTTTGATTATAATTTAAAGCATAACAGCATAAAATTGCTATCAAAATCGTTATATCAGAACAGATGTTTCGGTATAAATTAAATTATTTTAATTATTATTTCTCTTTTATTACTACATGTACATTTCAATTAAATAGCATTTTATATTTAAATTAAGTGTAGGTGGTGTCTTAAAATTATCTTGCCATATGTTGTGTGGGTATAAAAGCCTTAAGAGTTTATTTCTGAATGGGGTAAGTAATTATGTAATATTAAGTACGAGTATTTGGATAAATTACATTGAGTAGTGTTTTAAAGAAGTCGAAAGAGAATGAATTCTCCTTGATGGATTCCTGGAGATGTAGAGTGAGATTTACAAGCTAAGACAACTGCTACCATAGTGGTTTTTTTTCAGACGGTACAGCGGAGGCGGGAGAGTACGGTCCATGAATGGAAACAATGCTACTACATAGAAACCTGTGAGGGCAGCAGTTGCCTCCACTATGCCGGCTTGAGCAGACGAGCATGTACCATCTAGATTGACAGTGCGCACTCTTCTCGTTATACCTGACTTCTTTCAAACTATTCCCGAAACGCGACAAGGTCACTTCACGGGTGTTACATTTGAAAGTGGTAGTACTACCCCAGGACGGCAGACTGGACAAATTGCCATCATCAACCTGCCTGAAACGCTATTGGATCAATGCACTGAAAGTGGTGGTACTATCCCATCGGCATGTGACAACACTCCGTCTGTTGTAAAGTTAGAGTGCGGTCCATGAACGGGAACAACTGCTACTAGAGATAGGCCTCTACAGGCAGTAGTCGCTTCCGCTATGCCGGCATGACATGCACACTCCTCTCGTTATACCTGGCTACTTTCAAACTGTTCCCGAAATGAGATAAGGTCACTTCACGGGTGTTACATTCGAAATTGAGCTAATTTTATTGTCTTTTAAAAATAATTAATAAATAAAGAAAATAAAGATGTTCTTCAATAAACGGATGTCAATACTCGAAAAGTATGTATAAAGAAAATTATAGATGTAAAGAATACGAAAGAGGTGCGTAGGAGTCGTGGAAGGTGCAGGTAGATAACTTGTGGAAATATTCAGATAGAAAAGATGTAGACAGTAATCTACTTTCGTTCAAATGTCAAGCTCTGGTGGTCTCGTGAAAAACGAATCAACAGAGAGATATCTTAACAAATTAATCAAAATATCAAAAAGTTTTCTGGAAATCATCTTAATTATGGATTTAAATTGTATTAATGCTCGAACTAACATAGACAAAAGAGTCCTTTGTGCCAGTGACACTGGTCTTGTTTTATCGTTGAACGGATAAACCAAATGTAAGGTGCACGTACTAACTACGACCTATTTGATTCTAATATAATTATTATTCTATTGATCTGATGTTAAATATTACTGGGATTTTTCAACAGAGAAATTGTGGGGTCGTGAATCCGATTCCTACCTCTGCTCGTGTATAGATTTCCTGTTAAATTTACATTATTATTTATTACTGGGAGTATATTCGGAAAATAATTAGTTTACTTCAAGTTAAATCTTAACTGAGATGACTCGCATGCGCGTGCATTAGGAGAGCATTAGATGTGGTCGTGACGAAGGTGGTATGTGAAGACAGAAGTCGCTGGTAGTCCATAATTTTTATCTACCTCGGTAGGGAGCTAAGAGAAATAATGAGATATAATATTTTTCGTAGGAAATGAGTCGACATACAAAGCTGTAAGCGAGGTCAACCTTTATCTATTCATGGTTACAAACAAATTTAATTCTGCACTATCATCCGATTTACAAAAAGTTTCATTAATTTTATGCTTAAATTTTAATTTATCTATTGATGGAAATGAAATGAAAATTTCTTCAGTAGCTTCTGAGATTAGCTTAGAGACTTTCTTTTATACTAAATATACTGGCTGTTCCCGTAATTTCGTATGCGTATAATTATTTCCCATATTTTTTATTATTATTGTAGCTCGGCATATGACAACACTCTAGAGATAAATCTCCACGGGCAGCAGTCGCTTCCGCTATGCCGGCCTGAGGAGACGAGTATGCACCATCTAGATTAACAGTGCACACTCCTCCTGCTAAACCCTAAAATAATTTACACTATATACGTAAACCGGTGGAGTGAACGGATACAAAAAAAGAAAAACAATAAAAACAGATAAAAAAGCAACAATAAAATGAGTGTTACATCATTGCCTGTTACATCTGTCACATCTACCCAATTCAGCATACATTTTAGATTTGATGCACTTTTGAGAAAATTATTGAAAGATATCAATATCTGTGAAACACGTGTTGTATGTGTAGTACAGTCTGAAAAGAGGTAATCGACGTCCCGCATTCGTTCTTGCAAATCTCGGGTAGAAAATGTCTCTACAGCGCGTGGCCCTTCGAGATGCATATAACAAAGTTACACTGTACCGGTTAGAATGCGGGGCTCATCGTGGTGGTGGTAATGAAGAAGAATATTATTTCGAAGACCTATATAATATTCTTTTAACCTAACACCAGGCAGGGTGTGGTCAAACGCTTGCCTACAAAGCATAAAAAGATATAAATAAACAATAGGCATTAATGGGTACACATACCTCAAATTTTCTTATTGTCAGAGAGATTGGTAATCTTGATAGATTTAATTCTAAGCAGTTATTTTAATAGAATGCTTAAATTCATTCAACCTGAAGGAAAGAGGTTTTGTAGCATAATTAAATTTGTTACGTAAATTACTTTTGCTTGTTGCGGTGTTCAATGAACTTTGCTTAAGTATCAAATTGATAATGTTATTGAAAGAAAATTGTTTTTTATTTGTTAAGCCAGAGTGCGATCCATGAACGGAGGCGACTGCTGTCAGAGAAGGGGATCTGCAAACAGCAGTCGTGTCCGCTATGCCGGCTTAATGAGCATGCCTCTTCACACTGCGATTGAAGGATCCCATGTTATAGGAAGGGGGAAAGACGTGACTGGGAAGGTCGTTCCACAATTTGATGGAACGACAGAAGAAGGATTGCCCGAACTTTTTTGTCCGCGAGGGGATTGTTTCGACGGTGAGGCGATGCATTCGATCGCCTGCACGCGTCGACCTCAAGCGATGTGGGGTAGGAGGGATTAGATCGTGGATTTCTGCTGAACGTTCACCGTGTAATGTGGTTCACTATTTTATTAATATTATTTTAATAATTTAAATTCATAGTAACTTAAGAACAAGGAGGTAGGCAGAGAACTTTACTGTAAATAATATGTATAGTATAAAATACCTGAAAAATTTAAAAAAAAACAAAAACAATATTTAGTCATGTAGTCGTAAGCAGTACCAGTTTTTTTTATTTATTTATTGTAACATAATGTAACATAATATGTCAATACTCCGCCTGGTGTACAGCTAGAGTGCGGTCAATGAACAGAAACAACTGCTACTACAGATAAATTTCTGCAGGCAGCAGTCGGCAGCTATGCCGGCTTAAGAAGACGAATAATGCACCATTCAGATTGACATTGCACACTCCTCTCGTTATACCTGGCTACTGGTAGACATTCTACCAAACTGATCTTGAAACGGGACATAGTCGAAAGTGGTGGTACTATGGACGGTAGATTGGGTTAATAACCATTATTAGGTTTGTCTTAATTGTACAAAAAAAGAAAAGCTCCAGTTAAGACTCAGTACTACGAAGTGTGTGACGTCACAGGATCGTTACGAGTTCAGGAATAGAGACGAATGACGTCAAACTATTGTGAAAGACTGTTGCTTCATAAATTGTACGTTACGAAGGTTTGAGTCAGCTATTTTGTAGATTGAATTGTAGAAGTGACACGTGACTTGTTCTACTATAAATAAAATTGTATAAGGTTTTTTTTATTGTAGCTCGTGATCGTTCTACCTCCTGTTGACTTTTGTCTCTGTCATTGATTTTAATTTTTAACTTTAATTTTAATTTTAATTGTGGTTTTAATTTTGATTTTAATTCTAATTTAAAAAATTTAAATTTTGATTTTGTTTTTAATATTAATTTTGCTTTTTTTCTCTATACTTTATTGTGTAAGATGTGGCTAAAGGTGGATCATTTGCCAAAAAATTAATCAACTTCTATTTAGCATGATTTAATGATTCCCACCACGGGTCGCCCTTAAAAATATAAAATTTTTTTTTTGTTTATTTATTTGTTTTAAAGCCAACAGCGTATACATAAAGGTATAAGAGAGGAGTGTGCACTGTCAATCTAGATGGTACATGCTCGTCTCCTCGAGCCGGCATAGTGGAGGCGACTGCAGCCCGTAAAGATTTCTCTGTGGTAGCAGTTGTTTCCATTCTTGGACCGCACTCTAGCTTTACATCAGGCGGAGTGTTGTCTCATGTCGAGCTACAATAAAAAATAAAAAAAAAAATAAAATTAATGCAAAAAAAAAACACTAAGTACTACAAAAACTAAAAAATAACAATTAAAAAAAAAAAAATAATAATAAAGAAAATAAAGAAAACTGACAGTACAATATTAAGCTAGAGTGCGGTCCATGAACGGAGACAATTGCTACCACAGAAAAATTTATACAGGCAGCAACTGGCTCTGCTATGCCGGCTTGAATGTTGCTATGCTAAGATGAATGTCCACCATCCAGGTTGACAGTGTACACACTTCTAACGTCCCGTGTGGTGTTATCGTGAAGCGATAGTTAAATAAAAGAATGGGTTAGCTTACTATATTTTAATTTGATAGAAATATTTACAAACAACAGACTTACAGGCTAATGAGGGTGCAGGAATGAAGGGCCGGTGCGTAGAATGTGGAGAGCATGAAGGCGTGGGTCGGCAGCGTTCCCGCGTCGAAGACTGTCCTCTTCGTCGGCTGGTCTCCTCGCAGGATGCAGGATGCAGGCCAATCCGCACAGGATCCCGAAGGACTCGACGGTGGATAACGGTTGCAGACGGCGCACACGTAGGCGCGTGCAGTCTTCAGAGATGGCACGTTCACCAGGCCAGTCCAGCAGCACTTTGTTGAGTAATTCCCTCGGTTGCAGCACTTTTGATGGGCGACACACAATGGCCGCGACTTCGGATGTCTCGCTGATCAGATTGATCAGTCCTCTTGCAGCGTTGATAGATAATTCGGTCTTTTCTTCAGTCCCTGGGCTATAGTGGTCCCGGGATAAGACCCTTAGGTGCAGAGCTTCTTTATTAGTATTTTCTAGTCGGAGAACTGATCCCGATGAAAATAGTGGGCCGCTTTTTATAGCCCTTTTTCAGATTTGAAATTTTGAATTCAAAGAATGTATCATGGAATGGAAGTATTTCGAAATAGGAACAATATCTTCTTGAATTAATGAGGTTTGTAAGGTAATTTTGGAAGAAAGTGCTTAAAATCTAGGTGAAAATGAAATTAAAAAACTAATCGTCAACATTGTCAGATACAAAAAAAATATAGAAAAAGTGAAAAATAACATAGTAATTTTGTGTAAAAATTGTAAATAATGCAAGGAAAAGTGTAGTAAAATTATGCCCCACAACCTGGTGATAAGTATCATATGATGTGATGTGTGTAACTCGAGAAAACATATAAAACATGATGATGACACTAGGATATGAACATGAAAAACCAAATAGGATGAAAAGAAACAAGGTTAGGGGATATAGTACGCTATAGTGTAAGAGCTTGATCACACCAAATGGGTGATGGTTTTTGGAAGAGTAGACGAATATAGTGTTCTTGTCATTGTAGCGTGTCATGTGATGTTGACCTAGAGTGCGATCCATGAGCGGTAACAAGCACACACAGCAGCCCCCTCCGCTATGCCGGCTTGAGCAGATGAACCACAGGGCATATTGTGTAAAGAAAAATGTGCGTAACGCGTCAGTACCGCAGACTACCTTATAAATATAAACCAGTTTTATATTAAAGGTAACGTATTAAAGGTAAGGCTCGTAATAAATTTTATAATCTCTACAAAATATCTCAAGTACAAGCGCTACTGTTGACAAAAACCCAAAATCCAAATAGAGTCCTATACATCGAAGTAATGAAATTGTAATAAATTAAGTATTTGAAAGAGCTTTTTGTAGTAGCACGGCATATGACCTTGACTGGTTTGGTTATAGGCGCAGAGGAGAACCGTGTACTGCGGTCCCAGTTGCCGTCACTATGCCGGCCCAAGGAGGTGTCTTTACGAACCTTCATTCAACTCCGAAGTCGTCTTTAGCGATGTTTTACATGAAAATTCTCAAAAAGCTAATAACAAAAAGAAAATACAATAGAATCTGTCTAAATTGACCAACCGTTTATTATGAAGTTTGGTTTTCATATAAAATCCTTTATAACTAAGTCGGATATAACGACTTCGCTTATAGTGACATGTTGCTTATTGTGACTCATTTTTAATAAATTGCGCCCAGTTATAGTGACCGACAAGAATCCCAACGCCTTCGGCAGTGTTTGGAAGAGTCACGTGATACCCGACGACGTTCGGCGTGTGCATGGCTTTTTTGTTCTGAGTCTCAGACTGTTTTTTTTTTAATGCTTAAATGCAAACGTTTGACCGCACCCTGCCTGATGATCCTTTGGAGTGTGCAAAGAGAAGATTTTAAACAAATATAAACACAACTAAAGTCTAGACATATGTAAATATATACATATACAAGGTGTCCCAAAACTCAACGATAAGCGGGCACCAGAGGGTGGTCCTGCTCATGACTACTCGAGAAAAAAATATAAGAAAAAATAATCTCCTATTTTAAAAAAAATACAACAAAAAATTAAAATCTTTTGAAAATTGACAACCCTTATGATATTTTTAACTACCATGACCACAATTTTCCGAATATTTATAATTTTCTTTTTGTATCGGCAACCTAAGTAACACTGCTATCCATCACAACCCTTAAAAATCCCAGATTACCTGTAGTTTTTACACAAAAATCAATCAAAACTACCTTTTACTTTAAAATTTCAAAAGATTTTTAGTTACAGTCCATTTTAACACATCGTCGTGTAAAAAAAAAGTATGGACACTACTATGGCAAGTTTTTTTAAAAATTGACGCAAGTAACCAGGATTCTAAAATGGTATAATACTCTAGGAAGACTGGCCACAAAAAAAAACCATGCGTATATTACTAAACAAGAACCAACTTTCACAAATCGTTATTTGTTGATAGTAAACACTTTTACCTACCAAAAATTGTTTTTTTTTCTTGTTAAAAATATTGAATGCAACAAAACAAATGGATACATTTCGGGGAGTGTGCGCAAGAGCTACACAACCTGGTTCTACCGTCCCCTTTCTTCTATCGGACGTCCAGGCACCCGGAGAGGTACCATCCATTTATGGTTCAAGTCCCTAAAGTGCGTACGAGGCGTTTCGACAACACGTTCCTCGTGCGTACTGCGAAACTGTGGAACTCCCTCCCGGTGTCTGTGTTTCCCGACACGTACAACATAGGTCTCTTCAAATCGAAGGTAAACAGGTACCTCATAGGCAGGCGTGCTCCACCTTAGACCGCATCACTGCTTAACACCAGGCAGGGTGTGGTCAAACGCTTGCTTATTAAGCATTTAAAACATCAATTTATAATTTTATAAATATTACAGCAAATATTCGAATTATTCGCTACCAGCAATAATACAGGCACAACATCGTCTTAAAAAAGATCGTTTTATTTGTCGTGCATATCTTCTACCATTGATATGTTCCGCAGCCTGAGTAATTATTTGGCGAAGCTCGTTCAATGTTGCAATTGATTTTGAGTAGACCCTGTCTTTGAGACAACCCCAATAGAAGAAGTCCAGAGATAGGATATGACCAAGTCGCCCAATCCAACGCCCTGGATACTCTTGATTTAAGTATTCTCGCACAGGACGGGCATAGTGAGCAGGGCAACCATCATTTTGAAACCACATGTTTTGTAAATCTATTATGGGCACGTCTTCCAATAATTCTGGCAAGTCATTTTGTAAAAAGTTTAAATAACTATTGCTATCTAAGTTTCCTTCTACCTCAAAGGGCCCTATTGTTATTCAACAACGAATATCTACTATTTAACTTCTAAATTTTATTGCCTACGCACGTTTTCATGCAAATTCCAAGAAGTTGCAACAAAAAACCAATTTTTGGTAGGCAAAAGCGTTTACTATCAACAAACAACGATTTATGAAAGCTGGTTCTTGTTTAGAAATAGTACGCATATTTTTTTTTTGTGGCCAGTCTTCCTAGAGTATTGTACCATTTTAGAATCTTGGTTAGTTGCGTCAATTTTTAAAAGAACTTGCCATAGTAGTGTCCATACTTTTTTTTTACACGACGATGTGTTAAAATAGACTGTAAGTAAAAATCTTTTGAAATTTTAATGTAAAATGTAGTTTTGATTGATTTTTGTGTAAAAACTACAGGTAATCTGGGATTTTTAAGGGTTGTGATGGATAGCAGTGCTACTTAGGTTACCGATACAAAAATAAAATTATAAATATTTGGAAAGTTGTGGTCATGGTAGTTAAAAATATCATAAGGGTTGTCAATTTTCGAAAGATTTTAATTTTTTGTTGTATTTTTTTAAAAATAGGAGATTACTTTTTCTTATATTTTTTTCTCGAGTAGTCATGAGCAGGACCACCCTCTGGTGCCCGCTTATCGTTGAGTTTTGGGACACCTTGTATATACAAATACTATACATAAATGTCACGTCACGTCTTTCCCCCTTCCTATAACATGGGATCCTTGAAGCGCAGTGTGAAGAGGCATCTCATCAAGCCGGCATAGCGGGCACGACTGCTGTTTGCAGATCCCCTTCTCTGACAGCAGTCGCCTCCGTTTATGGATCGCACTCTAGCTTAACACCAGGCGGAGAGCAGTCATATGACGTGCTAAAATAAAAAAAATAAAAAAAAAAAAAATACAAAATATAACTACATATTTTACACTCCGTATATCTACGTTATTAAAGGCTAATCGAAGTGGTCTAACCAGATTATTATGACGTAACAAACAACATTACAACCCACGATTAAGAGGTACAGAAATCACTAAATGACAATCAGTTTAGATCTAGCCGCGAACATAACCATGCGCGGGCGCATAAAAATAAACACACGATTAATTCGTATTTAAATAGTGATTTGAGCATTTTTTTTACTTTGTTAATTAAACTCAGTGTTTTGAATAGGAGTTTTTGTGATTAATACTGGTGAATTGCTTAATTCTGATTGGTTAATTGGAAATAACCTTTATACAGAATCTATGACGTCATTGTAAGTTTTTTTTTGTTATATAATGGTATGCGTATGATCATTAAGTTTTGTTTGGAATCACTTTAAAATATGACTAAATTGAATTAAAAGGCTTTATGTGGCTTTACTTGGAGTTTTTTTTTTAATTTATTGTAGATATTGTATATAGCACGTATTAATTTTATTAATATGTGTTATATTTTATTTATAAGAGTGGTAGGCAGACTGATGATGGTTATTTGTCCAGTCTGCCGTCCTGGGGTTGTACCACCAGTTTCGAATGTAACACCCGTGAAGTGACTTTGTCGCGTTTCGGGAATAGTTTGAAAGTAGCCAGGTATAACGAGAGGAGTGTGCACTGTCAATCTAAGATGGTACATGCTCGTCTCCTCAAGCCGGAATAGTGGAGGCGACTGCTATCCGCACAGGTTTCTCTGTAGTAGCAGTTGTTTCCATTCATGGACCGCACTCTAGCTTTACATCAGGCGGAGTGTTGTCACATGCCGAGCTACAATAAAAAAAAATACGAATTTTACGAACTAATGGCAAATAAATTAATTTGCAACTTAATTATTATAGAATTAATTATATTTATAAATTAGAAAAATAACGAGATGAAGAAGTTTTAGAGTTTTGCATCAAGACTTCCTGATTTGTAAGATTGCATCCGCATAGAATGGAAGGCTTTGTTTAATACTTCAACGCTCAAGGTTGTATTTGCGTTTTAAGAAGTACAATTTCCATACAAAGAGTCTTAACATTTTTCGACCCTTACACCGTGATGGATTTTGATGATATTTACATATCACCGATACCTAGGTCTATATTTTTGAATTTTAGAAAATAAAAAATTGCTACCTAAGGCTCATAAATAATTTCTCTTATCTTTAAATCGTTTTAAATAAATATCTCAATAGACATCATATTAAATAAAGAATGCAGGTCAGACAGTTCTCACCTTAATTAAATGAGGCACTAATCCATAAAATTGATTAAAAAGTTGTTGAAAAAAGTTATAGCTAATATCGTGGCTAAATTATCGTTATAAATTAATTTTGAGTGTACCATTCTCTTTTGTTTTTTTTTTTGGTAGGGTCTCCTCGCATACTTTGAATTTGAGAGCATCAACACGAATACGATACGAACGATACACGGCCGCCAAAATATGGAGCAATATTCCACCACGCGCCGCTTCATGATTTGTCTTCCCCTTTTTAGTTAAAAAATCTTTTACTACATTCAGATTAACAGTCGCAGTTTCTAATTACTATTATAACATATATTATATATACATTAACAAGCTGCTATTAATTATTATTATGTTTCTTTGATATTCTTTTCTATTTATACATTTTATTGTTCTTATATAAACTACTTTTCATAACTATTTTATTACACCTCTTTCTTCCCTATCACTGCCCCTTTGCCACTTCCTGCGGCTCTGACGTCTGCCAGAGCATACGCTGAGCTGATTTCTCTTTTGACACCTTATACTATATAAAATCTAAAAACATCTGTAATTGTAACAAATAAAATATATTCTATTCTATTCTTATACCGAATTCTCAAAAAACGTCTGACAAGGATTTCGTTACTCTTAATTAGTAAGCAACTTTTACGAAAAGTGTCCGACAGAAATGTTTTATCTTGTATTTTGTTAGTACTCTTAGAAAAAGTCGCGGCTGACTGTGATCCCAGTCTCAAAACTAATCTCTCTTAATCCCGGTTCTTTGTCACATTGGAAAAGTATATATTACGTAGTTATGTAGTCAACATTCCGCTTAATTGGGCCGGAGTGGGAAAGAAACTGCTATCAGAGAGTAATATTTCCTAGTCTGCCACAGAGCCAGGCAAATGATAACAATTTCTCCTAAATGCTTATCGCGTCTCTTTAATATACTTAATTGTGTAGCCCAAAAGCTTTATGTTTTAGATTTATTAGTGCTTACAGGTACTTAAAAGTTACCAGTAAGAGGGAATAACAAATTAATACATTAATATACATTTCACGTACTTTAGTGATGTGCTATTCTAAATAATATATCGATGTCGATATTCAAGTTTTAGTGAGAAAGTAAATATTCATTTTAGCCAGCTGCAGCCGAGCAGGCGTGCAAGCGTAAAATAGCTTCGCGAATCTTATAACCTGACGTGCACATTTTATTTAATAAACGTTGAAGAAATAAATCGTTTTTATTTTTAAAAAATAAATTCAAAATTATTATGAAATACAAAAATATGAAACGTAAAATAATAATAAATTATATAATGTTATATGAAGTAATCAGACAAAATATATATATTTTCATACCAATTCAATAAAACCTATCGTTAAACTTTTATCGATATTATATGAGACAAGAATAATATGATATTATATTATCAATTTATAAAACACACAACTCTTCAATCGCCAATAATAAAAATGACAGCAATACGACCTTTTTGCTTAACGCTGGGATATATGCGAACTGCGCTGGAACTGAAGAGGATTAAAAACTTTTTTCTCCATAACCCGTAACGAAATTATCTTAATATATATATATGTTAATTTACACTATATAAAACATATCTTCATTTAAAAATAGAATAAAAAGTAATTTAAAACTATCATTAAAATTCATGCAAAGTTTTAGAAACATAAAACCATTTTTCTTCTAAACTATTAATAGCTAGGTTGTTTTATTTTCATCATGATATTTGACAATACAATACCTAGGGAATCTTCGGTTTATTTTTTTTATGTAAATAGACACACAATCGCGTGTGCAACCCCTCTGTCGCTCAATAAATCAGCACGGAACGAGCAAGGTATATCTAGCTTTTAAATAAGAATTACAACAACAATTATCACGCCTTAAATAACGATATTAAAATATAAATAAAATAAAAAATTTAACACTTCAGTATTTTTTTATCACACCCCTAGTAATTGGGAGTAAAATTTTCTAATTATGTAATATGAGTTTCCTTTTATTTGGGGACATTTCCTGAATTATATTGGCCTATATAGTGGGGCAATTATTAAATAACGACCGAGAGCGCTTTTACTTCGCAAATTACCTATACGTAAGTATAGATAAGTTAGGCGGCGCGGTAATTAAGTATAAAGGTAAAAAAGCTTCGATGACTATAATTTGGATACTTAATTTAATTTTAAATAATAATTATTTATTATTTAGTTATTTATTAATATTAAATAATAATTTTTAATTCTATTTTTATTAATTTATATAATAATTTTATTAATAGTTTTTATTTTTAGTGTAGCGCGGGGGGAAAAAAACTAGAGTGCGGTCCATGAATAGAAACAATTGCTACCACTGCAGGCAGCAGTCGCCTCCACTATGCCGGCTTGATGGTGCATTTCTAGTGTTCTCGTTTCAGTCCTAAGGTGCTTTTTAATTGGGTTCCCACGCGTTTTTAGTCTTGTAAATAAAATATAATAATAAAAACTCAAAGCCTCAAAGAATTTAAAAAAGTGTCTTATAGTATAAAATAGTTTATTCTACTTCTGTACTAAATTATATGAAGATCCATTGAGCCGTTTCAGTGTAATTGGGCGACAAACAAACATCCTTTTCATATATTAAGAATATATTTAATTTGGTAACAAGAAAAAAGAATACAAAGAAGAATGCCCATTCGCCTAAGAAAAATGGGCCCACAATTTTTTTCTCGAGTTTGTCGATGATTTTTAGTTAATTTTGTAGAAAAATATATTTACTTCCTTACGAATAAGTTTTAATTTTTTCACCCGGCTCTTGAGTAATTAGATGTTTTCTGCTGCAATATTTGGCGTTATTATTATTTTAAATGCTTTAATAATTAAAAATGTGTTTTTTTTACGTAATTAAACATTGTCTATTGATTGGTAAATGATGTGTTGATATAACTAAAATGAATTAATAAAAAAAAAAAGATATAATTTTATAATATTGTTTTGTTAGCAAACTATTAGGTATCAAGTGGGCCCAAATAATAGGCATTCTCCTTTACGTCTTGACTTTTAAATGATAAATTTAAATAAAACAACAGATCTTATTAAAGTCATTTTAAGCGAGTCGTTAGAATAATAATGAAACAAATTAATTTAGTCGTACGGCCCGCGGGTCATTTCTGAGCGGGTCGTTTTGATACAAGAGCGACCCTTTGTCTGTGAAATAAACAACAAATAAAACAATTTTTCAGTTTATTAATTTGTAATAATATATTTTTTTTATTCCTTTTCGTTATTTAATCGTTGCGAGCTCAAGGGCACATTGTGACCGGAGTGGAAAGGGGTATGCTAAGGTGGTTCGGTCATCTGGAAAGTATGGATGAAAGGAGATTAACTAAAATTTATTTATTTATTTATTTTTGATTGGCCGATGTAACATGCTCGTTACACATTGGCACGTCATTTACAATATAATATAATAATATTACATATACAAATATAATACAAACATACCTATGACTAGTTTAAATACAATTTAAATTAGCTTAAGATATAAAATTACACATGATTAATCACAGATTTATCTTGCGAAAGTGGATGGCAGTCCTTCCGGAAAACCTTTCTTAGGCAGAATGGTCAACTGCTCGGAAAGAGTCAGATGAGTAACACCCTCAATCGACGTGCATGCGTGAGGGGAGTAATGGATGTAGTCGAAGCGAAAGTGATATGTAGAGAGAGGAGTCGCTGGCGCTCCATAGTTTCTGCCTACCCCAATGGGAGAGGGTGAGTTAAGTAGTCGAATAAGTACACCACTTCCTGATTTTATGCGCTTATCGATTAGACACCAGTTATTTTTTAAATTATAGTTCATTATATGACAACACTCCGCCTGATGTAAAGCTAGAGTGCGGTCCATGAACAGAAACAACTGCTGCTACAGATAAATTTCTACAGGCAGCAGTCGCCTCCGCTATGCCGGCTTGAAGAGACGAATATGCACCATCCATATTGACAGTGCACGCTCACTTCGTTACACGGCTATTTCCAAACTGTTTACGAAACGCGTCAAGGTCACTTCACGGGTGTTACATTCGAAAGTAGTGGTAATACCCCAGGATGGTAGACTGGGTAATAATCATCATCGGTCTACCTATTACTCTTTAATTGTGCCTATAGACACTGAGCGACCAAAGTATATATAACATTGGTACCGGTCAGAATTAGCGAGGTTCGAACACGGGTCTCATCGATCGTGAGTTTATGCGTCTTACCGTTAGACCACGGCTACTCTAGAATTATTGTATAAAAGTTCTTTCTACCCTCAACTTCGACGTAAGTAAGTATAAACATTCTGTTACGCTTTCTCCAAAAAAGCGGTGTCTCCTTTTTAAGAATCGTCACCTGTCAGCAGTTAAACTTGACTTGGCTGTTTTTTTGGCTTACATTTTAACACCACATACTCGCCTTTCTTTTAAAAAGTGCCGGGCGCGATGTATGTTAAACTTTACAAGTATTTTAACGATTAAGTGACAAAAATAATATTCTGAAAAACACTTATCAATTGAGAAAGAAAATTAAAAAGTTTGCTTTAGATTTATCAGCTTTTTAATTAAAGTTCTGTTCAATAATCTGTTACTAAAATATTATAATAGTTCTTTCTTTTATCTATGTCTATTAATTTATTAAAAAATACTATTATATTATTACGTTCGTGGGGGGCTACAAAATAAATAATACACGACTTCGGTCTTCACACCGATTTATTGCATACGACATACAATAACGTAGAAGCAGGAGTGGTACGATAGTCGCTGGATAGCCTTCTTCGCTGTTCAGTATCGCTTGTTATCGCAGGTGTTGCTTGTATCGCATCCAGAATAGGACTACTTTTTTGGGACACTCGGGTGTCGGTATTTATACTCAAACAGGAGGAAGTTTCTAGAAAGATCTCGTCGAAGTTGTTTACTAATTAATTATGTAAACAAGGTCACATGTTTACGCTACGCCGCTTATACGAGACCATTCTAGAAACTTCGACGCATGCTGTCTCTTTCGCACCCTAGGTGCACGTATAACAATATATACTGCGAAAATGAAGCTCTAGTAAAATACCAATTTGACTCAGTAATTTTTTGGTAAAATTATTCGGTCTAAACTTATTCAAAACGTATAAAAGAGCTTTGTCAATATTAAACAAGCAATGTACGTTAACGATGTTGACTTGTTTAATTTTAACAATAAACTCTGAAGACTCCCTCCGAACAGTTACTTGGTTGCAAATAGTAACAACTTGTTTATGTACGTTTTCTCAGTGTAATAGAAATAATAATAATAATTTGGACTTTATATTTGTATATCTACCCACCTGTGAAGTGACTTATACGCTGAATTGGTATTGGAATAGTATCTATAGTGCCTATCTAAATATCAATACGTGGAAATAAAACACACAAATCTGTGTCAGGAAATTGAAATCCCTAAGCAAACTAGTCTGTGGTTTTGGCAGATCGTAAATCGTAAAGTTTGCGATTTAAGCTTCAATAAAAATAGGAAAGGTAAGTTGTGTATAATTTTTACGACGTAATCGCAAGTTCTCATAAAACAAGTTGGCTAACTCCGACACCACTTTTATGGTTGCAAAAGGTTGACACTCTGTGATTTACAGCGCTTACTTACTAAACCAATTGGGCCTAAAAAGGCAGAAGGTTTCTCGAGAAAATTAAAAAAAAAGAAATAAAATTCAATTAATTTTTTTTTTAGTAATTTTGAATAAGTGTCTATAATTATAATTAAAATTTATATATATCATTATTTAGGGTAGGTACATACATGTATATAATATATAGATGAGGTGAAGAGCACTCACAACTGAAGCGTCATCCATGTATAAGAGATTATCTCTACCTCTGCCGTTTTTTTACGTGGGAAAATCCCAATTACGGATACCCTGGCAATTGGGAAAGGTGGAAGGTTATGTCGGGCTCTCCAGCCTAGCGTTGGCATACCGACTAAAGTTCGGTGCACGATGTTTCACTTAACGCATAGTGGACGGAGTTTGGGCACCCGTTAGCATTCATCCAGACTTCACCCTGATGGGACGCTTGCTCACACCGCCCTAGAGAAAGCAAACTTGTTTGCATCTCTGTTTGCGGAGTCTTCTCGTCTTGATGCCGGTAGTGCGACTCCTCCAACTCCACCAAGAAGCGACACAGTCATGCGTGACATACACATTCGCCAAAAGGAAGTTCGCAAGACGCTTAGCAATCTTGACGTGAATAAAGCAAGTGGCCCTGATGGTATTTCTGCAATAGTTCTAAAAACTTGCGCACCTGAGTTGTCTCCTGTGCTAACACGCCTCTTTCGACTCTCTCTCGAAACTGGGTTAGTACCGAAATGCTGGAAGCTTGTCAACGTGCAACCCGTTCCCAAAAAGGGTAGTCGAGCCGACCCTGCCAACTACAGGCCCATTTCGATCACGTCTATACTCTGCAAGAGTATGGAACGCGTTCTGAACAACAGGCTCCTGGCATACCTAGAAGCGAATGACCGCCTCAGTGACCGTCAATATGGGTTCCGCCGAAACCGGTCTACTGGGGATCTCCTAGCGTATGCCACATACATCTGGAGTGAGGCCATCGAGAGGTACGGAGAAGCGCTCGCCGTCTCTCTCGACATCTCAAAGGCCTTTGACAGGGTCTGGCATGATGGCCTTATTGGCAAGCTTCCTGCATTCGGTTTACCCACTGGTTTGTGCGCCTGGATATCTGATTTCTTGAGGGATCGATCACTACGAGTAGTCATAGATGGCTGCTCTTCCGATCAAAAGGCTATCAATGCCGGAGTTCCTCAGGGATCTGTACTCTCTGCGACTCTCTTTCTGCTGCACATCAATGATCTGTTAGAACCCGGTATCTTTGGGTACGCAGACGACAGCACAGTTGTAGAGAGCTACACGTCCAACGTACGAGCCAGTGAGTCAGAGATCCAGACACTCAGAGAGGCCATGGTCGAGCGCTTGAACTTGTCCCTCGAGGCAGTCTCCAACTGGGGCGATGCCAATCTGGTCAGGTTCAACGCCAGCAAGACCCAGGCGTGTCTGTTCTCTGCTAAAAAGAGACCCTTCCAACTGTCTCCCACTTTCCGAAATGTATCCGTGCCGATAACTGAACATCTGGAGCTCCTTGGCGTCTCCTTATCATCGACTCTAAATTTTGGCTCATACATCGAGTCAAAAGCTCTTTTGGCCTCAAAAAAGCTTGGCATCCTCTCGAGGGTGAGACAGTACTTCACAGCAAAGCAGCTACTCACTCTATACAAAGCGCAGGTGAGGACCTGCATGGAGTACTGCTCTCACCTTTGGGATGGCTCTGCCAAATAGGTACCAGGAGAGGTACCATCCGTTTATGGTTCAAGTTCCTAAAGTACGTACGAGGCGTTTTGACAACACGTTTCTCGTGCGTACTGCGAAACTGTGGAACTCCCTCCCGGTGTCTGTGTTTCCCGACACGTACAACATAGGTCTCTTCAAATCGAAGGTGAACAGGTACCTCATAGGCAGGCGTGCTCCACCATAGACCACATCACTGCTTAACACCAGGCAGGGTGTGGTCACACGCTTGCCTATTAAGCATAAAAAAAAAAAACCCTGCGGCGGTCCAAGGTGGCGGACCGAGTCCCGAGAACGGCGAGCTTCACTTAATTCGCCGAACGCCTCAGTCTATAGGACGTCGGATAAATCCCCATATCCGGCCGTGGTCTAGCGGTAAGACGCGTGAACTTACGATCGATGAGACAGTGTTCGAACCTCGCTAAATTCTGGCCGGTACGTAACGTATGTAGCTTTGTTATAGGTACTTTGGTCGCTCAGAGCTTATAGTCTTAAAGAGTGGTAGGGACTGATGATGGTTATTAGTCCAGTCTGCTGTCCTGGGGTATTACCACCACTTCCGAATGTAACATTCGAGAAGTGACCTTGACGCGTTTCGAGAATAGTTCGAAAGTAGCCAGGTATATTTATTTATTTATTTATTTAATATATTGGTGCTCCAACGGAGAATGGTCGATACATGCATACAATGAAATAAGAGCAAAGTAAATAGAACTAAACCATCATCCCTAGTAGATAGAGCACACAGCATGCATAAAGGTAGTCAAAATTTAAAATTAATTAATTAATACTAATAATAATAAAGACAATAATAATAATAATAAAATGTCAATACTAATAATAATAACAATAGTAATAAAAAATCAATAATAAAAACATTAAATAATAATAAAAACAATAAATAATAATAATAACAATAAATATTAATAATAACTAGCATTGTCGACAGGTTTGGGTGTCCTCTGTCATCGCTGTTAAGATCTCCGATTTGAATTTTTGTAGAGTAAGGTGGTTTATGTCAATGTTGTTATGCTTCCGGGCTAGTTCATTGTATTTGCGTACCAAACGTGTTGTGGGGGAGTTGGCTCCCAAGTTGGATTTGCTGAAAGGCACGTAAAAAAGAGCAGCCGAGGATCTTGGCAATCTACGCGGAACATTTATTTGAAGCATCTCTAGCAGGGGTGTGCAGTCAATTTTGTTGTGCAAGATCTTGTGTAGTATCGTCATGTCAATAAGGGTTCTACGATCAGATAATGGCTGCAACCTAAAATGGTGGAGTCTCTTCTCATAACTATTTATCGAACGAGGGGCTTTGTATTTAAATGCCAAATGACGAGTGAATCTCTTCTGTAACCTTTCTAATCTAATTATGTGTATTTTTTGGGTGGGAGCCCATACAGTAGAGCAATATTCCAGTTTACTTCTGACAAACGCATTGAAAAGTAGCTTTACTGTAGATATACTTTTAAACTCTTTAGAGCAACGAAGCACGAACCCGAGTGATCTACTTGCAGCGTTTATTGTTTTGTCGATGTGAACTCTGAAGGTTAGTTGGTTGTCGATCCAGACACCTAGATCCCTGATATGCTGTACTTCATCAAGGCGAGTATCACCAATACTGTATTTGGAGGGGTAAGTATTACGCTTGCGGGTAAATTTGATGTGGCAACATTTTACAGGGTTGAGAGCCATCTTATTACTGTCACACCATAGTTTCAAGGAGTCGAGATCCTTCTGAAGTAACTGTACATCATCAGGATTGTTTATTACACGAATTAGCTTTAGGTCATCCGCAAACAAAAATGCTTTAGCGTACGATATAGAGCTTGTTATGTCGTTAATAAATATGTTGAAAAACAAGGGGCCCAATATTGATCCTTGGGGTACCCCAGAAGTGGCAGTGAACGGTTCAGAGCTTAGGCCGTTGACGACAACCTTGGCAGGTCTACCCTCGAGGTAAGATTTGCACCAGGACAACAATGATCCCGCTATGCCGACGTTCTCAATATATAGCGAGAGGAGTATGCACTGTCAATCTAGATGGTACATGCTCGTCTTCTCAAGCTGGCATAGTGGAGGCGACTGCTACCCGTAGAGATTTCTCTGTAGTAGCAATTGTTTCTATTCATGGACCGCACTCTAGCTTCACATCAGGCGGAGTGTTGTCACATGCCGAGCTACATTAATGAAAAAAATATCCGTCCTCACTAGACTATAGAGACAGGGACGAACAGTTAGCAGGTAGGGACTAAAAGCTGTCTTCCGCTTCTGACGCTCCACCTCTGCTTACCTCGGAAGGACAAAAGTATGAGAATGAATTTATATATGTATATATTAAGGCGTTAGTAAATATAACGTTATATCGATTTATGTGTAAAAAAAATTACGTTCCCTCAACAATGTTTGAACGAAAACAATGCGTTTCATTTTGTCCATCATTAAGTACGTTGATAAATAAACAAGCGGATTTCAATTTAAAAACCGACACTTTTACATACCCATTATAATAATGTAATTCAGAACGTTTTTGCTGAAAACACGTTTAAGGTCGTGTTTACATTATTCAAATATTTTAACATGTAGGTGATCTTTATAGTCCAGTCTGTGGGTATTATTGTCCTACAAAAATGACCTACTAGAATTGAAAGTGGCATAATTTAATTCCTTTAAACATTTAATTTAATTCTTGTGTAAAATACATAC
Source organism: Tinea pellionella (assembly GCA_948150575.1). Lineage (NCBI taxonomy): Eukaryota > Metazoa > Arthropoda > Insecta > Lepidoptera > Tineidae > Tinea > Tinea pellionella. The sequence goes on along the minus strand of OX411251.1, from coordinate 8,538,096 downwards.
TCGTGTGTAAAATGTACACTTTCCTATTTTATAATGAATGGATTTGGTTTTCTATTCGTTTTGCTTTAGTTTTTTTTGTCTACTTTTTTGTTTAAAGCTGTGATAAATAAATAAATGGTACCTTAAAAGTGACTCTATCCAAAAGTGTTTGTAAGAAGTATAATGAAGATGTATTTATATAATTTTTTTTTTGTATAATTGATCATTCTGTAAGTCTTAAGGTAAAAAAAGTTTTAAGGAGCGGTTTCAATACAAAGGAAAAATCAAGAATGCATCCTTATTCCTTACTACTTTACCACTAACAAAAAGTTGCACGATATCACCAGTTCAAAAGTGGTTCCTTCAATCCAGAGCAGAGCCTTTATATTATGTGTCTACGAACTCAGCTATTAGATATCGATAGAAATAAATTTTGGACTAAATTAATAGCTCGAACCTCGTTAATACTGACCGGTACTAATGTAACTTTGTTATAATAATATGTACTTTAGTCGCTCAGTGCCTATAGGTACTATTAAAGAGTGGTAGGCAGACTGATGATGGTTATTAGCCCAGTTTCCGTCCTGGAGTAGTACCACTACTTTCGAAAGTAACACCCGTGAAGTGACCTTGTCCTAAACCTTGTTTCGGGAACAGTTTGAAAGTAGCCAGGTATAGCGAGAGAAGTATGCACTGTCAATCTAGAAAATGCATACTCGTCTCCTTAGGTGGGCATAGCGGAGGCGACTGCTGCCCGTAGAGATTTATCTGTAGTAGCAGTTGTTTCCGTTTATGGACCGCATTCTAGCTGTACATCAGGCGAAGTGTTGTCACATGCCGAGCTACATTTATACATTAGCTATCACCCGAAATTTCGTATGCGAATAAATAGTATGTATTTTCTCGTTCGTGTTCCTTCCTAGAAGTAATATTTAGTATATAACCAACTTTATATTGGATGGCCGTCAGAGCACACCGCAAAGTCTGGTTTTGCATATAGATGCTTTAATGATTATGTACGAAGTTTTTAATACCGGTAACCTACCTTTGCCAAATATACAAGTAACATAGCTTCCTTTTTTAACGTAATATAGGGATATATCTAATATAGTTGTATCGATGTTATGAAAGTGAGATTAAAGCTAGACAGACGATGTTTATTAGCTCAGTCTACCATCTCGTGCCACCACTTTCAAATGCAACACCTAGTCGGGATCAGCTTAGAGTACTGGAGTCTAACGAGAGGAGTTTACACTGCCAATCTAGATATAGCGGCATAGTGAAGGCGACAGTCGTTCTTTTAAAAAAAAAAAGATAAAGTGTAGTAATATGCTTATACCATTAGTAATTTACACTATGATAAATTAGCAACAAGATAAAAGGAAAAATAAGTTAGTCCATTCAAAAAATACGTGGGCAAAGATGATTGAAGTAAAAAGTAAGTCGAAAGATATTTCAACGCCTTCTCAAAGTTTATTTTGTAATACAATATATTATTTACAATGAAAATAACTCATTGTTAACCGTTAAACAGATCGTTAGTTTTGGTGAATTGCCATTAAACTTTTTATACCGCTATTTTGTGGAGAAAATTATATATGCGAATATATAATAAGGTTTGATTTAGGTATGTGATAGAAAAAAGAAAAGATTGTGTTATTGTATCAGGTGCAGGGCGGAGTCTGGATGAATGCTAACGTGTGCCCAGACTCCGTCCACTATGCGTCGAGTGAGACACCGTGCCAGCGCTAGGCTGGAGAGTTCGACATAACCCTGATACCTTCCCCCAAGAGCCAGGGTATCTGTAAAGGGATTTCCCACGTAAGTAGGGGTTGGAGCGTAGTTGAAGCGACGCGTTGAGTTATTTGCATTTCAGTGAAGAATTTCACATTGACATTTCCTGTGTTGCAACTAGCTTGCGTCTTGATTGTTATTTTGCTTCCGTTTGTGCATGCATCTAGATTAAGGGTACTGTCAAATTCAAATTCATTTAATCAACAAGTAGGCTGATTCTCAGCACTTTTGTACGTCAATATTTACAATAAAACATTTAAAACATTTATAAATAATAACAAAATAATAACAAAAACAATAACAAAATAATAGTAGCTGCTGTAAAGAGGCGTTGTCAACTTATAAATAATAAAATAATTATTATGTCAATAATAATAATAGTAATAACAATAATAACTACTTCCATGGACTAGTATCTGCCATGTATTCCTCAATTGTATAATATGCCCTTTCTATTAGTCTTAACTTAATGAACCTTTTGAATTGATTATTGGAACAGTTTGCAATTTCATCAGGGATCATATCATATTATATAAAGCTCGATTACCACTGACTCACTGACTGACTGACATATATTATGAAGCACTTGCCGGGGGGTTAGAGAGATGATTCTTTTTGGGGCGTGTAGAGGGCGTTCCCGCGACCCCAGGAAAACCTCGACTTTGACCGGAAGTGGACTTTGGACTGGAAGCGATGCCGATATCTCGGAAACGGAACGAGATAGGGCACAAGTGCCGGAACAAAAGTCGTAGGGAATGCCCTCTAATATCGAAATCCATAATTTGTTTTTTCAAAAAAAAATTTTTTTTCAAATTACCCGAAAAATAACTTTTTCAGCGCCGCGAAGCGCGCCCAAAAAACTAGTCATATTATATACAGCTCGATTACCACTCACTGACTGACTCACTGACATATATTATGAAGCACTTGCCGGGGGGTTAGCGAGATGATTCTTTTTGGGGCGTATAGAGGGCGGTCCCGGGACCTCAGGAAAACCTCGACTTTGACCGGAAGTGGACTCTGGACCGGAAGCGATACCGATATCTCGGCAACGTAACGAGGTAGGGCACAAGTGCCGGAACAAAAGTCGTAGGGAATGCCCTCTAATATCGAAATCCATAATTTGTTTTTTCAAAAAAATTTTTTTTTTCAAAACTACCCGAAAAAAAACTTTTTCAGCGCTGCGAAGCGCGCCCAAAAAACTAGTTTTATTATAAAGTTCAACACTCAAACCCATAAAGGACTTTTTTATTTTTGCCAGTCTGGATCTGGGTATCGATAAACCACTCCTCGCGCGTAGTTTTGTGTATCTATGTGATTGTGTATCTACCCTCCCTAGCATCAATTGGCGGGAAATATTGTGTATAATTTTTGATCATAGTTTAGTTTTTAATATTCAACATCTATCTTTTCATTTCTTCATAGTTTTAATGTCTGTGATCTGTTTTGTACCAATAAAAAAAATATTGTTTTGACTCGTTGTAAGTTTCCTTGCGGCTTGCTTAGTGGAATAAAACAATTGAACATATAACAATTTAAAGAGAGAGTTTGTAGTAAAATATAATCTTAGAAAGTTATTGGTTAAAAATATTTTAAGGCAATAACCATTATTGATTTTTTGGAGACGCAACGACCTGATTGTCTAGTTTAAAGTCACGACTTCGTGAACTTGATGCTGGGTGTCATTTATTAACTTTATGGACAGACTTTTCATAAAAGCTTCGAGTTTTTTTTAAATTGTAGCTCAGCACAACACTCCGCCTGATGTTAAATAAAGAAATTGCTGGATGCAGTAATCGCCTCCGCTATGAGGAGATAAACACTCGTCTCCTTAACAACACTCCTTGCTTTTTTCCGTCTGATGTAAAGCTAGAGTGCGGTTCATGAAAAGAAACAACTGCTACTACAGAGAAATCTCTACGGGCAACAGCTGAATCCGCTATGCCGGCCTGAGTAGACGAGTATGCATCATCTAGATTGCTTTAACGCGGCTAGGTCTTTTCACGGGTGTTATACGGCACGGTAGAAATCAAATCTTAAATCTTATCAAATAAAGCTACTGCAGCTGTCGCCTACGCTATTCCGGCTTGATGAGACGAATGTAGTGACTCCTGGTACTATCTATAAGGTAGACTGAGCTAATAAACATCTTAGTCACTCTTTGAAAGTGCTTGCTTGGTATTTTTCTATTAATGCATTTAATATGTTAAAATATAATCACCGTTATACCTACTCGTAAGAGCGGCAACGGCTAGGTTTTTTTAATGACATAAGGATTAACATTATCTGACGGCATATGAAAAACGATCTTCTAATACTCCAATTATATTTTCGACTTTATTTTAAATGTATTAAAGATTAATTTTCTTTAGGGTGTCAATTTGCATTGTGAGCGTCATGTTGCATATAAACATGAATTCAGTAGGATAATCTGCATGAAACTTTGTAAAAAAAGGGACTAAGGTTCAAGTTTTAATTTCCGGAAAATTATGGATTAAATCACTTTTCTATTTCCTTATAATAATATGGACTAGAGAAGAGTAGAAAAGTTAGAGTAGCCTCATAGATTTCACATTAGGCTGCTAACACAGAGAAATATCTGCAGGGAGCAGTCGCTTCCACTATGCCGGCTTGAGAAAACGAATACACTATTCAAGTTGACAGTGCACTCATCTCGTTATAGATGGCAATTTTCAAATTGATCTCGGAACGCGACATGGCACTACCCCAGGACGACAGAATGGGCTAATTAGCAATCGCCTCTACTATGCCGACTTGTGGAAATGGATGTGCACCATCCATATAGACATATAAACCTCGCTACGTTCAAACTGATCATGAAAGTGGTGGTACTACCCCAGGGCTAATAACCATCATCAGTCTGCCTACCACTTTTAAACTATATATTCAAACTACCCAAATGAAATATCATAAACTAAAATAAAAACCTTTAAAAAAAAAAAGTTGAACCGACTTCAATAAACACTAAAAGCACTCAAAAGTGAAAAATAATTTTTAACACGAGTATCTACACACAAAGTAATAAACATAAACAATAATAGGTGTTTATTATGTACAAATTAATTGTCTACATACCTACCACATTTTTGGAGTAGGTGCCAAGCTATACCAATTCAAAATTTCAAGATAGGAATTACACTTTGATATCTTCCTAGATATCAAGTATATCTATAAACGTTTGCATGGCACCTACCACCACCATAGAACCTCCTCCTTTTTGGAAGTCGGTTAAAAAAGTAAATGTATAAATAAGATAGTAAAGTGTCTCAGATACATTAGAGATGTGTGCATTGACCATAACATTACCGTTAGGCGCGGTGACCACTGCATCGCACGTGTCAGAGCAAAACAACCACCACATTATAACTACGCTAACTATTGTACAGGTGGATTTATTTATTACTATATTATTTTTTATTTTAATTTTAAATTAATTAAATAAAAATTGTTATTATTACGAGTATTTTATAAATGATGAAATTAAAAAAAATTAGTAATAATATCGTTTTTTTGCCATAATAAATTCTGAATTTTATTATTTTTTAATTATAACAAAGATTAAATAAAGAAGCCGGCATAGTGGAGGCGACTGCTGCCTGTAGAGATTTCTCTGTAGTAGCAGCAGTTGTTTCCATTCATGGACCGCACTCTAGCTTTACATTAGACGGAGTATTGTGTTACGTACGAGCTTTGATAAAAAACCTTTATTTTATATCAATATGAATTTTAAAAGTTTTTCGAAAATATTTTCTATTTGCAATTTGTTAAAAAAATTCGTCGAAATGAAAAGTTATATGAAAGTTAAAGAAGTTATAGTGATAAAATATATTCGTTAACGTTAATATTACATTCTCGAATTACGCCCCCGCGCCCCGGGGTGATTATAAACTAATAAAACAAAATTTGCTAATTAGTTTACGTGTTCTTACTTGAAAAATTTAAATATAAATAGGTATTTAGATATTGAATTATTTTGGATACAAAGCGAAACACTCTGTAAACAGACAACTAATGGTGGCTTTGTTATAAGTACATGTTTGATTCGGGTATGTTTAACTACGACCTAAACAAAATTGCCACGATTTTAAAAAGTATTATTTTCGTCACAATAACTTTTACTACATAGTATCAGCTAAATTGTCTCGCATTATGTTTCCTTGAATGTCTTAGATGCTTTTTTTTACTTTTGTGCAGTTTTTGTTTTGGTTCAATTGGAGAATTTTTTTTTACAAGAAAAGTGTACACATATTTCTTTTTTAATTGCCTATAGGCACTGAGCGATCAAAGTACATACAACATAGTTACATTGGTACCGATGAGAACACTGGTCTCATCAATCGTGAAGTCCCTCATCTACTGCTAGGAGACTATTGTGGCATTTTTCTTGTGGCGAAATTTTATCAGTTGTTAAAACTCTTATTTATAGATACATGTTTGGTCTCACTGTCTAGGCGTTATTATTTAATATTATGATGAAAAAAAAACTATAATTTGTTTGTGCTAACAAGATTTTTTTGCGTGTCTAAAAGTCATAGTCAATAACGTCTATTTAACGTTAAATTACTCGTGTCGTTTTGTTAATTTTTCGTACCTTGAGGCTTATTTCAATATAATGATATCAGCTATTTACATTTCATCTAGTAAATGATGTCTCTTCATACTGAACTTAAAAGATCTCATGGGTGCAATCAGTCTACGGTAACTTACCAAAATAGGCGATATATTCGGTACATTGCGCGAATTAGGTTTTTATTTGGCGGTATGCCGACTTAATGAGATGCCATTTCACACTGCGCTTGAAGGATCCCATGTTATAGGAAGGAGGAAAGACGACGCCATATTGCATGGGCTATTTTGATTTATATCGTTGTCCGACGTCTATGGACTAAAACAACTGCTACCACAGCATTGTCTACAGGCAGAACCGCCTCCGCTATTCCGGCTTAAAGAGACGAATGTGCGCCAACCGAATTGACTCTCGCTTCATCTCTAACGTAATGTAGACCTAAGATATGACCTTAGCAGCCTCTCGAAAGCGTCAGGATTAATACAAGGTCGTTGTAAACAAATATTTCTACAAATGAATGCCTTTGTACCATAGAATACCAAACATCTCCACAAATTGTGAAATGTTAAGACATTCAGTCAATAAATTATCATGTTTGAGATACAGGATATTCCTTTCTCAAAACTCAATATTGTTATGAAATCTCGTGTTTTCCCCAAAAGCCTCCAACCTGTTCATTGAATGGCAAACAAAATTACTGAAAAACATAATAGTAATCTTATTTGTATAACATTAAGGTTTCAAATCAAAGTGAGAAGTGAAGGCTTTCTGGTGGGGCGCACGTCACGATTGGAGTATGCCAGCAGTCGACCGCTAGATCCGGTGCGCGTGAGTTCACTGCGCCACTATTTTGTTACTGTTACTCTTATTGTCTTTAAAAATTATTGTTTTAATTTTTTCTCTAAGCTTAGGATTATTATAAAGTGCAGTGTTTGTGCTATTAGTGTGTTTAATAAAACAAACAAATACTTGTTTATGGATTGCTCTTGTCAAAAGGTACGGTTTAGAAATTTCATCATTACAATTTTCTCTATCAGTAAAATTTATTTTAGTTTTTATAACTTTCTACATCTGGTGGATTTGTTAATTGTCTTTTAATTTTTATTGGTCTACTTTCGATTCCGGCTAATGATCGAGATTGTCGATTGCTCATTCGATTAATTAAATGCTCAGTATTATGTTCAATATCGAATTCAATGTACATACTTTCACCATTAGTGTCATGTTTTGCTTTATCTTGTTTTAACATCATTTTCACATTATTATTACCAGTGTTACTTGTCTTCTAAGTTCAATTCTCTACATAGTTCAATGATTCGACACTTTTTGATACTGTTACGGGTTTTGTTAAAGTAGCGTTTCTAAAAAACTTAAGTGCTTATTATACGTTATATTAGCTTTAATTTTCAAAGAAAAACAGACAAAATGCGCCATTCTTTAAGTCTGCATAACGGAGGCGACTGCTGCCTGTAGAGATTTCTCTGTAGTAGCAGTTGTTTGCGAAAATGGACCGCACTCTAGCTTTACATCAGGCGAAGTGTAAATATGCCGAGCCTTAATAAAAATAAAGAATATATGGTACAATATTTTTAATATGTGACCGTATTCCGCCTGACACTAGACTGCGGTTGCCTCCGCTATGCCTGTTTGAGGATATTAATGTAGTGCACACTCCTCTCGTTATACATGTTAAAAAAAATCTCGGATAAGTTGTTAATTTAACGAAGCAAGCGACATTTGTTGTCAAATCTTAACCAATTATATGTTATGTAAGTCAACACCTTTCATTCGGGTTTCACCACAAGCAACACTGTCATAGAATAATAAAATAGACATGGTACGTTTAGCATTGCATCTCCCGGATGTCACGAAAGACGTCACCCATTACGAAACAATTCAATTGATTATTTTTATAATGTAGAGTAATTATAATGTAATTTGATTGGAAATCCTTGGTTTTATTCTTCCGTAGCTAACTATACATTTTTTTTTATTGTGTTGTTTTTTTTTACTTAATACAAGTCGCTAAATTGATATTGCTATTAAGATTTTTGATGAATGGTAGGCAAACTGATGCCAGGCAGGTTGTCTGTCCTCCTGAGGTATTTTCTTTGATGTCTTAAACTGATTGATTCCTGTTTGGAAGTAGTGGAGTGCACTGTCAACTTGAATGGTGCACATTCATCTTCTCAAGTCGGCATAGTGGAGGCGAATATTGCCTGCGCAGTTGTTTCCGCTACTAAGATCTTTAAGATAATTATTTATTTTAATAAGATTTTTATTTATTTTATTATTATTTTTTTATAAATTTTATTTCTTAAACTACTATTGGTATATTATTAACTGAATTATACAAAAAAGTTATTATTTAATTTAGAAAAAAAATGTCACAAACATTTATTTTTACCTTTTTTTTTTTTAATGTTATGAGGATTTATAAAGAAAATAGTCTATGGTAGCATCGTCCATCAAGAGAAAGCTTCCCAGTTACATTATGGCCGGTACGCTTTGCCGCTTCGTGCTCAAGTGGAACTCCGTCCGTTTTTCTTTTAACGACTGACTAGTTGCGATTCATGGACTCCTGGTACTTATAGACGCAACACGGGTGGCATGAACGTAGTATTATTTACCATTAAAACTAGATTCGCGCAAATATTTTCAAAAAGTTATTGACATTTGTTACTTCTACATATTATGAACAAACTCGATAGAAAATACCGCAACTCTTTTGTTTCCCGGGGCTATAAAATTGTATTTACTTTGTTTAAAAAAATAAAATTTTTATTATTTTGTTGGAGCTAGGTATATCAAAACACTCCGCCTGATGTTGAGCAAGAGAATGGTCTATAGAGAAATTTCGGCAGTCGCCTCCGCTATGCTGGCTTGAGGAGACTAATATTCACCACCCAGGAAGACAGTGCACACTTCTTTCGCTATACTTACTTCCAAATGGATCACGAAACGCAACACTTGAAAGTTGAACTCCAGGACGGCAGACTGGGCTAATATTACAGCGTGACCAGATTTTTTTTGCCAAGTCGGGATTTCGGAACTTTTTGAGTGACAAAAGCGGGATTCTTTCTTCGAAAGCGGGACATAGTAAAAACATATTTAATCAGAAGTGTTTAAATATGTATATTTTATTTGAGTTTTAAATTACGTTTACGTGACAATAGATAGCAAAAATAGCCATAGAAAATGTACTTTAATAAAAATATGATATTTTAAATCAGATTTACCCTATCGTTAGGGAGTTGAGTCTTCTTATGGCCGGTTTCTGAATTATTCGGTTTGCGTAACAAACCGTTATAACCATACAAATTTGACAGATCGTAAACGATAGTTATATCAAAATGTATGGGGAATGTGTTTGTTAGAAAAATGTGGTGTTTCAAATAATAGTCTGAAGAGTGAGTTACAAATTGTATCTCTTTTTATATAGTTTATAGTAAGCTTTATACTCATCCGACGTCACAATACACACACATGTCCGAGAAGCGGGCCTGAGCCTGTTCCGCGCGGGACAATTAATTTTGATTTAAAAATCGGGACGTCTGGCAACGTTGGCTAATAACCTATAACTATTAACAATTGACATCATTATAAAATCTGTTTTTTGTTTAAATTTAAACTAAAATGTCAATACATCTAAACGATGCAGCGATGTATATAGAAATAAAGTTAGGAATTTCAAACTAGGTTTCGGCGTTTAGGGGTTTACTCGTACGTGAAAGTACGAAAAGCTGTTACACTTTTAAGCTAGTTTACAAAAAGGGTTTCGGAAACAGATATAACCGTCTCTTCGAGATGGCATAGTGGAGGCGACTGCTGCTTGTAACTTCTAGCTTTACATCACGCCGCGTGTTGTCACATGCCGAGCTACAATAAAAAAAGAGACAGGTATTTGTTTACAATGTACGAATTAGAGTTTTTAAATGTAATTCCGTTAGTAATCATTACATGTAGCCCACTTTAATTTATGAAATAGGATAGGCAGGGCAGAACTTAGAAGTAAATGTTGTTTCCCCAAAAGCTTATTTTGTTTTGGAAATTAATCCAAATGTATAGCATAAAGTGTTTTAAAAACTGTTTCAGTTAAGAATACAGAAAAAATGGATTTGATTTGCATTCAAGAGGATTAAATTCGTGGTTTTCATTACGTTTTCATCTATATTCAGGTCATGTTGATTTGGATTTCAGGAAATCTGAAATATTCAGTGGTTTCGGTCAAAACATTCGAGTATGCTATTATACTCTCTTTTTGTACCTTATATCGTAAAATCACAAGTTCTGGGAATAAATTGAAGGGGTTCCGCGAATAACATTGTACGCAATAATTTTTATTTATTTTATTTGATAACTGGGATATTAGAACGTAATTCTGCTAATAGTACATGTGATACTGATATCACAAATGAATTCTGAACATTCTAAGAATAAATTGGAGGGATCTCCCGAATAACGAATAAATAAAAAAGGGAGTTTTTAAATTTTATCCGAAGATATACACATAGATATACACGATAAACTTTTTTTTAAATTCTTAATCGTCGTTTGCGACAATGTCGAACCCGTCTTAACAATAATTTCATGAACTAATTTACAAACTAAAACTTTTTCAACACTCCATTCACCAACTCATATAAATAAAATGCCTCCGATGATCTGGATCCTGCCAGCTGGAGGATGATAACACGTATTCAATTTTAATTTAAGTGGTATCGATTAGAAATAAAAATTTGGTATATGTGGCTATAATGGTACTGTTAGTGGGGTAAACATAATATATCGATGAACACGAACTAACCTATTACTCTTAGAATATACATTTATGTATATATTTTAATTTATATTTATTGTATTTTAGTGTTGTAATCTTAAAAGCAATGACTCACCCGGTAACTGAACTTATGGCCTTCGAATCAATCGAAGTGAACTGAATAAACAGTTATATTTTCGAATTTGCAGATGGCAATGTTTAAATATGATTGAAACAAATACTTAGTATTAAACTAGGAGTCGACGACATTGTACGCAAAAATACTAGTTGTAAGAATAGCTCCCATTACCCCGGCTAATTTTCCCACTTTAGAAAAGTATGTTTATTTTTTGTAACTCGGCATATGGAGTGTCGTCACTCTGCCTGATGTTTAGAGTGCGATCCATGACCGGAAACAACTGCTTCTGCAGAAGTTTCTACAAGCAGCCGGCAAATAATAATAAAAAGTAATAGTATAATATATAAATTAGTAACAATATAATCCTTTTGTTTCAGGAGCAGAAGTGCTGAAAAATAATGAGCTGATTAAATTTGTGTGAACGGAAAATTATTGAACAAGTGTTAAATTAATTTTTGTCACAAATGAAGCGACATAGACTGAAAATTCGTGTGTTATTTTCGTGTGTTACGTGAATTTTGATGATGAGTGTAGCGGAGTGGATTATTCTCACAACGTGTCTCTCTGTCGGTGAGTGTACTTTTTTTTATGAGTAAAGCACATAGACACGACCGGGAAACAAACTCGAGACCTGCACGTGACAGACAAGATTACAATGATGATACAATAAAAATAATAAGAACTTATTTATAATCTATATTTTGGAAATAAATTCGTAATAAACAGAAGTATAATGTATCTCTATATAAAGCATGTAATGTAATTACTTATTTTATTATAAATAATATGGTATACTAAAAATAGTCGTAATTATTGACATTAACTGAATAATTTTACGGCGTGTTAGAAGTAGATACGTAGATATACGTATTACGTACGCATTAATTAAATTATTCCGTTATTTTTTATGGTCCTTATATTGCTTATTAAAAATCTAATTACGTATATTGATTGATATTTAAATTAAATAGTAACTCATATAAAAATAAAAAGTATTTAAAAGATTTTTCCTAAGCAAAAAAACAAAATATTAGAATTCCTTTTAGCATTAGACGTTCTTAGAAAGTACTAGGGTATAATAAACGCGAGGTAGTGAACTGATCCCCATATGAGGAGCGACATGTTCCCGTGTCTATTTCGTGTGTGCATGGAAAACTAGAAGCGTGTCTATGATCCCTAGAGCTATCTCAGTCCATCGCGTTGTATTTTTATTGTTAGAAAAGGATGGGAGATTCGAAGGCTTTGTATGGAGTCTCGTAGTAGAAACATCACAGGTTTTATAACAGGAATGTTTATTACTTTTCCACAGATGTCAAGAATTATCTATAGTTAGTACGTGTTTGGGTTTTCATTTACCGTTAAAGTTTTGTGGTTATTAGGTATTTGTTGGTGCCCTAAATTTATTGTTTGCTCAAGAATGAGCTTTTACTTTAAGTTGTTGATGATATTTGTTGTTTATGAGGAACGTTAGTGTTGTATTTTATATACATATAAAATAAAAATAAGTAAATTATAAATAAATAAACGTATTTGTAAGACGTATTCAGGTGTGCAAATGTGGAATATTTTTATAACAATTTTCAGGAATTTTCATGAGAAGAAAAATATAAAATTACTATATTTTATCATTGAAATTTCATCCATAATATTCTAATTTCCTGTCTTATACATTTAATGTAATTATCATTATAGGCAATTAAAAAAAGTAATTACAGGCCTATTTCCACGATTGTTTTATATTCAATATTCACATTGTTAGTTTTTTAAATTTATTTAGGATTTCCTCATGGTGGGAAACCTCAGTTGACCAGCTCTGACTATTCCAACCAATTACCAATAATAATAATAATAACCAATTAGTATATAACTTTATTTACCGAGAAATTAAATAAATAAAAGACAATTTCTTTCATAAAATGTTGACGTGTTGTGTAATAATGAATAAAAAACCACTTTTTTTTAAATTCAAGGTTCAATTACCAACCAGTATACATATAAGAAATAGTAAATGGTTTGCGGTAACAATGTTTATTTTAATTTAAATACTCGCTAAATAAAACGTTGCATTTCAAACCAAGTTTTAGCCGGGAAAGAGGCAAATAGATTTTCCAGCAAATTTAAGGTCTACGGTACTGCAAAGTTAGGAGTCTATGTACCAAGCGATCATGTGTTACTAGGAGTAAACTTTGCAAAAGTACTTGACCACGCAATCAATTCTTTAGAGCAGGATAGCTGCCTGAGATGCTAGTGTTAACATAGACTAGTTAAACAACGATGTGGTCAGCAACTAATATCTAAAGATAATAAACACATCTTTGTTTGTTATTTTATTAATAAATTCACACTTTGATATCGAAAATATTGTTTTTATATACAAAATTCAACATAATTTAGAAACACCATAATATAATGAATATTTTTTATTTACTACAACTACCTATTATAATTTAAAATTCAATTAAAGGTTTATGTGTTTTGTTGTCGCAATAAATGTATGTGTAAATAAACTGCTTCTAACCGCGTTAAAACACTAGTTTAGAAAATTACTCGGAAATAGTTTGAAAGTAGCCAGGTATAACAACAGGAGTGTGCACTGTCAATCTGGACAGTGCTTACTCGTCTCCCCAGGCCGACATAGCGGAGGCGACTGCTGCCCGCACAGGTTTCTCTGTAGTATCCGTTGTTTTCATTCATGGATCGCACTCTGGCTTTACATTAGGCGGAATGTTGTCACATGCCGAGCTATAATAAAAAAATAACTAATCTTTATTTACTTATCGAATTATATAAAATTTAACAATAATAATGTTATATAGATTATTATTTTTTCTTTATTTATATATACTTTATTGACTAGCCAAAGGTAGACTAGAGACGTGAAGCTTTACCAGTCGACCTTCGGGAAAGTGAGAAGCGGTAGGAGTAGAAGCGGTATTTACTAACTTCAGGAGATGAATCTGCACACTCTAGGTTGACAGGTTCCTCTCATTATACCTGGCTACGTCCAAGCTGATTTCGAACTCGACTAGGTCACTTCAAAGGTGTTACACTTGATAGTGGTGGTCATACTCCAGCTGTTTATATGCAATATTTATATTAGTGTTGTTTTTTGTCATAATGTAAACGTCATATACAGTAAAAAGATACTATGTCTCGGAATAACCGTAAGTTCATAATAATATTCATACAAGACACATTACTAACATACCACACAGGTGAATTTCCCATGTGTAACCTCTACGTCCATCATAAAATCCGTTGACATAGTAAAACAATCTTTTTACTTAACACAATAAGAATTACATTCCCGTGAAACCATAGTTCTGATCGAGTAATGTTTAAAGTTTCTTATACATATGAATATAATCCTTATTGTTATAGCAATAGAGTTAAAAGTTGTTGGAAATAAATGTTGGAATTATTCCTACGATTTTCTTATCCCCTGGTACATGGAGTCACATGTACGCAACCGCCGACAAACTCGAACAATCAAAGAGGTCAGAGAGATCTAGACGTGTTTATATCTCTTTCGCACAACGATCCAGGCATTACCGGTTGTCTAGTCTAGACTACTCTAGACTCCAGACAGGCTAGAATGGTTCTAAGTTACCAGGCGAGTAGATATTTGTGAAAATAGGTTTGAGCGGTAAAATATTAAGCGTGCGTACCTTACTATATTTTTTATTATGTTAATTTATAATTTTTATTAAAACGTTAAGACATTATTATAATATTAAAGCGTATCTATAGATAAATAGATATATGTATAGATAGGTATGTTAGTACAA
Source organism: Tinea pellionella (assembly GCA_948150575.1). Taxonomy (NCBI): domain Eukaryota; kingdom Metazoa; phylum Arthropoda; class Insecta; order Lepidoptera; family Tineidae; genus Tinea; species Tinea pellionella. The sequence continues at coordinate 8,523,049 of OX411251.1, read as the reverse complement.
TTATTGTTTTTTATTTGAATTTAATAATTAATTTTTATGTTGATGTTTGAATAGGTAAAGGAGATCCTCGTTTGTGGTCTATTAATCATGTTACACATTAAAATAATAACTAATTTATTATAGTAAATGGGCGATATATTGTATAAAAATCTTACCAGAATTAATGTATTTATTTAGGTTATTATGATTATAAATCTCTCATTATTCCGGTTAGACATGATAAAACTAATATTACCACTATAATGTAGAGATTATAAGGAACAAATCGAAATATATTTCATAGAATAGATATGTGGCAGGCATCCGCTGGCCACTTTAAAAAATAAAAAAGAAACAAACTGTCAATTTTGATTACACAATAAAAATCGTTATTCAGTTGTTAATTTAAAAATTTGTTAAAAAATATAAGTTACTTTTCAAGAATAATTATTTTATTTAATAACCAATCAGAAGCATCCACAGATATAAGTTACATTTTAGCAATGGTGGTCCTATTTCAAAGAAAGTTGTTTTACTTTTTTTATGCACGAAATGTAATGAAAATCCTTTATTAACGTAGGCATGGACTTGGCAATTGGCATGCACTTGTTCATCGTCAGAATCTACTTTTGGCTTCGGAAAGGCATGACGAGAAGACAGCCATAAGAAACTCGTCAATTATAGCTTGTGTTTATAATAACAAAAAAAAAAAACTGAATTATAAATCCAGAAAAAATATATATAATAATAGTCGTAACTAATTTAACAAACATAACTAAACTACATTATGGGGCACCAAAATGAAGAAAATCCCACGTTTCAACCACAAAGGTACCAACACATACGTTTAATAGAAAAAATTGAAAATGAAAAACTATGCAGACGAGCAGTAAGGAGAGAATGCCACACGGGAGTAGACCGTCCCCACCGCAGGAAAATGATTGTTAATATGTAACTAATGACATTTATCGGGCATGGCTTAGACATAGGACGGAGCATCTACGAGTATGTGCAAAGCGAAGGACGCAGGTCCGATACACGCCTCATCTTGAGAGCTTTGATGTTTACTGTAATTTTCATCATATTTATCACTTTATCATTTTAATGCGCCAAAAATTAATATGTAATACATAATATATTATTATTATAACAATGTAGATAATTGAATTATGTATTTTAACTTGTGATAAGTGATAGAGGTAGCGGCTGTTCTGTTCACTGTTTTGAATATAATCGTATTCAGAGATAAACAAATGATTTATGCACAACTAAAGTGAAAGCTGTTATTACATTTCAATACATATAATACTTCAATGATTCAAGGCTTTTAGGGGACTTTGCCTACCAGCCCCATCGAACCTATATAGAGGGTTTTTTAATGGCTGTACTAAGCGACCAAAGTACATATAACTTTGGTACCGGTTAGAATTTAGCGAGATTTGAACCTCGTCTCATTGATCGTGCTCTACCGCTGGAACATGGTTGTTGTACACATCCAAATCTTTATCAATTTCCGTTAAATTTTGGTAATATAGTCCGGGCCTTCTTGGACCGGCATAAGGAGGATGACTGAGGCTACACGTGGCACGGTTCTCCAGTCGTCAGCGCTCATGGACCTTCTCTGTGCTTACCATCAGACCAGTCGACGTTATATGTGTCAATATTTTATAAAAAAAAAATCGCTAGAGTGGGATCTATGAGCAGATAGAAAAATGTCTGCAGGCAGCAGTCACCTCCGCTATGCCAGTCTTAGGAGCCGAATGTGCACTGTCCAAGTTGAACTTATCCCGTTATACTCCGTTATTTTCAAGCTAATGCTAAACGCGATAAGGTCACATTACTTGTCTTGAGCAATAATTCTACTTCAGGAATAATTTGAATGGTACGCACACGTCACGCACCAGCTACGTGGTGTGGCTTAATTATTAGACCAACTGTTCACGAAATCACTGCCTAGACGCGTCTAGTACATACTAAAAAAGAAGAACAAAAAACCAAATACCTACATAATTATGGCGAAACATAATTTTAGAGTTTTGGCGGCCATCTTGAGAGGTCAGGTTATCTGTTTTGAATTATTTTCCTAATCTTGTGTTAATTAATAACCATTATTACACATAATGGTGGATTATTAACCATTAAGTGTTCGTGAACGTGCGTGAGTGTGGGCAAACAATTCAAAAGAAGAGAACCTGTGTTTCCATTTTCCCTCTAAAACTCCCTAGGAAGTTTCAGTAAAGATTCTACCACTTTACTGGAATAATTTTTGACATGACTGAGACTTGACCTGACTGTTTGGTGTGATGAATGAATGACTCGTGACGCACAATGTTATTAACTTGATGCAAAAATGTTTACTTTGACACTGGCAAATTGTTATACGCCATATAAAACAAAAAAAACATAATTTTAAATGCGTACCAGGAAAATAACTTCATTCTATTTTTACAAACTATCAATTTATGGACATAAATTAATTAATTACATTGAACTTGATTTCAATATAATTTATCTTGGAGAAAAAAAAAAGCTTGAGTAATTGCTTCATAGAAGTGTCTCAACGGCCAATAATTAATCTTTGAGCTTCGTATGCGAATAGTTAGTATTAGGTCCAATTGCACCAAAAGGCCCGTTAAAGTTACTTTAACGATAACATTTACATTTACGCGATCCTGTAAATTCATTCAATATTAAAAATTTTAAAGTTTAAATTCAATTTAGGAGTGCATTCGAGAGGAGTGTGCACTGTCAATCTAAGATGGTACATGCTCGTCTCCTCAAGCCGGCATAGTGGAGGCAACTGCTACCCGCACTGGTTTCTCTGTAGTAGAAGTTGTTTCCATTCATGGACCGCACTCTAGCTTTACATCAGGCGGAGTGTTGTCACATGCCGAGCTATAATAAAAATTAAAAAAAACATTCCCGAAAAATTAATAGGAAAAACATATTTGGCATCTTTTCATACACTTGACGTTAGTGACATTGGTTTAACTATTACTTTAACTTTGACCAGGGAGTTTTGGTGGCCATCTTGAGACGTCACGTTTATCTGTTTTGAATCATTTTCCTAAACTTGTGTTACTTCGAGTGTTAATGTGTAATAATGGTGGATTATTAACCATTACGTGTTTGTAAACGTGCGTGAGTGTGGGCAAACAATTCAAAAGAAGTGAACCTGTGTCTCCATTTTCCCTCCAAAACTCCGTAGGAAGTTTCAGTAAGGATTTTACCACAGTACTGGAACAATTTTTGACTTGACTGAGATTTGACCTGATTGTTTAGTGTGATGAATTAATGACTCGTGATGCACAATATTATTAACTTGATGCAAAAATGTTTACTTTGACACTGGCAAATTGTTATAATGCCATATAAAACAAAAAAAAAAAGAACTTTGACCAGCCAAAATGTGCTGGTTACGGTTAGCGTTAAAGTAAACTGACACTTTTTTTTGAAGCAACCCAATTTAAATTTTAACCATTACTTTAACGTGAAAGTAATAGTTAAGTCATGTGGTGCAATTGGACCTTATTCGTTTAGTGTTCCCGTTATATCCCTAGGGAATCCTTAAACGGAACGGATGACAAAGAGCCAACTTACATGATGGGCTCTCTAAACGATTTTTTTTATTGTAGCTAGTACGTGGTTCATTAATAGACACAACTTCTAGGTTTCTGTAGATAGCAGTCGCCTTCACTATGGTGCATTCAGGTTGACAGTGTCGTCGCTCTCTCTCTCGCTGGGTCACTTCACGGGTGTTACACTCGAAAGTGGTGGTACTACCCTAGGACGGTAAACTGGGTCAATAACCATCATCAGTCTGCCTAACACTCTTTAATTACCGAGTATATTATGCAATAAAGACTTAGAGACTGAAGAACATATAACATAGTTACATTGGTACCGGTCAGAATTTAGCGAGGTTCGAACACGGGTCTGAACTATCGTGTACTACTGCTAGATCACGGCCGCTCTTATGCTATTTTTATTTTATTGTAGCTCGGCATGTGACAACACTCCGCCTGATGTAAAGCTAGAGTGTGGTCCATGAATGAAAACAACTGCTACTACAAAGAAACCTGTGCGGGTAGCAGTCGCCTCCACTATGCCGGCTTTAGGAGACGAGCATGTACCATCTAGATTGACAGTGCACAGTCCTCTCGTTATACCTGGCTACTTTCAAACTATTCCCGAAACTTTAGATTTTTTTAGACTTTAGACTTTAGATTTCTCTGTAGTAGTAGTTGTTTCCATTCATGGACCGCACTCTAGCTTTACATCAGGCGGAGTGTTGTCACATGCCGAGCTACAATAAAAAAAAAAATAACTAGAAAAAATTATATATTCATTTTTCACGGTAGGCATGTTTTTAAGATTAAAGTTCTTGTGATTGAGTGAAAGAGTCTTTGAAAATTTATTCAATTAAATTGGTCAATACACTAAAAACATGAAACTGTCGCCTCCGTTCATGGATCGCACTCTAGCTTAACATCAGGCGGAGTGCGGTCATATGACGTCCTAAAATAAAATAAAAAAAAAAAACAGGAAATCCAAGAGTAGCAAATTAACTAAAAATAATACATTATTTGTGATATTATCATCGTATTTAGCATAAAAGGGGAATTTATTTAGTATCTATATTACATTTTTTATGAGACAATAAAAATAAAATGGCGTTCTAATAAAAGGGCCCAGAGCTGTTTTATTATTTTTGTGGTTATAACTCATACCTGCCTTTCCTAGATTATTTTATTCTTATTGTTTCAAGGCAAGGGATTGAAAATGGCTTATGACATTTGTACTGTTAATGTATGAAATTATGAAAGGTGTGATTTTTTTAGAAATCTATTCATAAATCCATACTTCATTAGACGCGATAGTTATAGTAAGCCATTTTAAAAATATACAGGCTGAATTTTTCAAGTGGGCTTTCATGGCCAAATCCTAATCCTGTATTTTTCGATATCTCTTATAGTTTAGGTTTTGGCCATGAAAGCCCACTTGAAAAATTCACCCTGTATTCAATATCGCCTATAGGCACTATTAAAGAGTGGTAGGTAGACTGATGATGGTTATTAGCCCAGTCTGACGTCCTGGTGTAGTACCACCTCTTTTGAAAATAACACCCGTGAGGTGACCTTGTCACGTTTGCGGAATAGTTTGAAAGTAGCTAGGTATTACAAGAGGAGTGTGCACTGTTAATCTGGATGGTACAAGCCGGCATAGTGGAGGTGGCTGCTGCCCGCAGAGATTTCTCTGTAGTATCAGTTGTTTCCATTCATGGACCGCACTCTAGGGGGAGTGTTGTCATATGCCGAGCTGCAATAATAAAAAAAATATAGAAAACCTTCTACGGTCAAAATCTAAGGAAGATCTGAAGCATACATTTAGGTGTATTTAGTTATTTATTTAATCGTGGATTATATTATTTAAGATTATGTACAAATATTTCTGTTTCAACGTTTAGTGTTGGGGAAGATCGTCATTCTTGTAAATTCATAAATTGTTCAAAACTTTCAAGTTACTTCTAACTTTTAATATTCAAATAAATATCAAAAACGTCGGGTGAATTTTAAAGTCGTTTCATTTTAACAATTTATTTACTTCATTTTGAATTAAATACTTTTAAGTGATGTTATTAAGAAGAACATTTTATTCTAAGAGATCGTTGACCTTTTTTTTTGCAAAAGATAAGATATTAAATGCGTCATTAAAGTGAGTCTACGTAGCACATTCGTAGCAAGCCGGCATAGCGGAGACGATCCCCGCCTTCCATTTCTATAGTGTAGTCGTGGACTGTGAGTTGTGTTGCTTATTCTTTGCAGCTTTTTCATGTTGAACCACTTTAAAAATGGTAGGTGGTAGGTAGATGATGGTTATTAGCCCAATTTGCCGCCCTGGGGTAGTACCACCACTTTCGACTGTAACACCCGTGAAGTGATTTTGTAGCGTTTCGGGAGCAGATGTACACTGACAATTTGGATGGTGCATACTCGTCTCCACAGGCCGGCATAGCTGAAGCGACTGCTGTAGAGTTTCCTCTGTAGTAGCAGTTGTCACATGCCGAGCTACAATTTAAAAAAAAAGCCGAAATACAGAAAATAAAAATAATTTGCAAATCTGCACAGTAACAAGCGAATAATGTAGAGTCGTGGGAATGTTTATAAAAACGTATACTTGTAGTCATATTGATAACTGGTTTGGCAACTGATCGTCAAATTAATAAGCTGTTAACCTTTTGTATTTTAAACTCGGCCGTTTAGGCGGACCGCTTGTTAAATTTTTAATTGTACTTTAATTCGTTTCTTTCTGCTAAATACTGTTCTTGTTTGTTTTTTTTTTTTAATTGTATTTTGTTTTTTAGTTGTACAACTTCTGAACGCACTCTGTTCAATGTTACGCGAAACGCGAATAAGTCATTTCACTTAAAATATAAGTGTCAATGGGGATGTGACAGTAGTAATTTCGCTGTACATATATTGTTATTTTTATAGATTTTAACCCTACAATTATTGTTTTAAGAAATAATCTAAACCCTAAATGGGCAAGAAAAAAGTTTTCTTAGGTTTAGCGCGAACATGTTCCTTTGAAATTCCCATAGTGTTTGCGCGACGACACGATGGGATTTCGAAACGCCTCGGATCAAAGTAATCAACAAAAACGGCTTAGTAAGCCGAAAGAAATCGTTTATTCTGTTAATTTTCATAAAATAAAAAAGAAGTACCTAATTAGTTGAAAGTTGCTGGGAGACGGAGCGTATATATTTAGAAACTTTATTTTTTATTGTAGCTCGGCATATGACAACACTCCGTCTAATGTAAAGCTAGAGTGCGGTCACGAACGGAAACAACTGATACTACAGAGAAACCTCTACGGGAAGCAGTCGTCGCCACTATGCCGGCCTAAGGAGACGAGTATGCACCGCACCATCTAGATTGACAGTGCACCTCTCGCTAAACCTGACTACTTTCAAACTACTTCAGAAACGCGACAAGATCACTTCACGGGTGTTACATTCGAAAGTGGCGGTACTACCCCAGGGCGGCAGATTGGGCTAAAAACTATTATCAGTCTGCCTACCACTCTTAAAATAAGGACCAATTTTTTAGGATAAAAAATAATAATAATAAAAATAAAATAATAAATGTTAGTTACTGTATTTAGTATTCTTTTAAATATTATAATTTTTTTTGTATAAAAAAGGATACTATTTTAAGTAATATAGGTACATTTTCACTGGAACAGAGATACTCTAAGAGTATTAGCACGTTTTCTCTTTCGTGGAAAGCTCAGGTACTAGGACCTACATCATAATGTTAATAGGGGTTAAAAACCGGAACCAAACGGGCTACCTACTGCATAAATTATCTTCGTTAATAATAAAATAATAACGTTTCACATAACATATTCCTCTAAATTCCTACCTCACTTAGGGGACCCTGAGGGACATTTAAAGCGTTGGCTCATATCTCCATACTTATATCCTTTTTACTTAACCTTATCTCCTTCTGCCTTGTTTTGCTTATTCTGCCGTCTGCCTACACATTTTTTTTAAATTGAAATTGCACCAAACCGTTCATGCAAAAAAAGACAAAATTGATAATTTACTTAGTTTTTTTTTTTTTTTTTTTTTTTTTATTTTGGCACGACATGTGACCTCGACTGGTCTGATGGTAAACGCAGTGGAGGTCCATGAGCATTGACGACTAGAGAACCGCTCGCACGGTGGCTCCAGTCGCCATCACTATGCCGGCCTGAGAAGGTGCTTTTTCACGCTCCGCTTGAAGGATCCAAGGTGAAAGGATTGGGAGAATACATGGGAGGGCAAAGCATTCCACTTGTCAATTGTGCGACACAAAAATAATGAATAAATAGAATATAAATAAGAAGCTAAACTCATGGACCGCACTCTAGCTTTACATCTGGCGGAGTGTTGTCATGCTACAATAAAATATAAAAAAAAGCATTATTAAAAGTACTACATATTTAAAAAGTTGCAGGCAGGTAGGTTGATGATAGTTATTATGCCAGACAGCCTTTCTGGGGTTGTCGTTGAAAGTGATGCGGACTACACAATGTATGTGTATACAAAATGTATCCTAAACGCGTCTAGGCCACTATACTGGTGTGGTGGTACTACCCCAGGACTGTAGACTGGGCTAATAACCACCATTGATACCACTCTATTTCTAAATTCACAAAACATGTTGCGCTTTCTAAAATTTCCTGCATTTGCAAATAAATTGCGTAGTAATTGAATCAACACATCATGACTTTACAGGTTGTACTTCGTATTAACAAATAACGAATAATTTATAAACTTTTTTTTTTATTTAACCTATATTTGGGTTTTAACAATTATTTAAATTTGTTGTATTTTGTTTAAATTCGAGGTGGAATTGGATAATATAATAACATAATATTATGAACCCAAACATACCTTATATAAACAGACGAACACGTTTGAAATTAATGATTTAAACTGAATTATAAGTATTACGCTTTTCTCTTTTCCTTACAATTTATTTAATATCAATTGGTTGTCTGGAAGAAATTGCTTTTAGTGATAAGACCGCCAATTGCAGTAAGTTATTTATGATTTTGTATTTCTTTAACTGTGTTAAATGCAATAAAGAATTTATTATTATTATTATCATTACTGCTGTTAATTTACTATAGCGTTTATTTTGATATTCTCTCCATAATGGCGGTAGTAATCCGCACATTTTTTTTTTAAATTCACTCACCTATATTTTTCAAATATTTGTCTCGAACGAGAATCGAATCCGATACCATCGCGTAACAGACAAATAAACGTTCAAATGTTAATTTAAGCCAGTAAACGCTATATTCAAATACTAAAATCAACATGTACCTCGATTAGAAGCTTCGGAGAAAGTCCGCGGCAAGGCCGCCACACACTTTCACTTCAGGTTCAAATAACTTTGGTTACGTTGAACATCGCGTAACGTTATGAATGCAGTATATCTTTGACAACGAGAGCAATTTTCGACAATTACTTTTGCATAATCAAATGTGAGTAGTGTTGTAATAGTTTATTTTTTCATTTGTATGTTTATTATTATTAATAAATATGTCGAATTATTCGTTGTTTATACATGTTTTTGAAGGTCTCTGTGGCGCAGTGGTCTCTGGTTCGAATTCTAGTCGAAATAAACATTGGTCTGAATTTTTATAATTGTGTTGTTTCTGATTATACTAAATAAATTACAAAAAAATCTTTAAAATGCTGAAATATTATGAAAAAAGAATGTTGAAAAGCAAGATTGAAACCTGAAAAGATGAAAATACACAGGAACTTTCTTTATAAAGGAAGGTGATTTATAATGCAGGAGTTAATTACTTAATAAGATTAAAGTTTTTAATTTTATTACTGGGTATTAATTACATTTTATTGTTATTTTCTTTTTATTATGCCTCTATTAAGCTAGTGCTTCTATCATTGGTGGGTACCAATCAGAATTTAGCAAGATTTGAACACGGGTCGCCTCGATCATTCGTAGGTTCATGCCTTCCACCGCTAGATCACGGCCACTCTTGTAATAAATCTATGTTTTGTAAACTGTTAACAAATTATTTCAAAATAATTATTTGTTCTGACCAGGGCGTGGCGTAGCGAACTCCGGAACACCATACTGTTAAAAAATTTCTAATTTTCCATTTATTCGAGGAATGTTACTGTCTGCATTTTCATCTTTCCACTTTGGATATTTTCCGAGCAATTTTGGGGGAGTCTTTTTCATTACAACCGACATTATACTTTAATACATGATTACCTTTGTTTACTTTAAAAAGATTAACTTAGCTTAGCTAATAAAATGTACTTAGCTCATAATAAATGCAAGCAAATCACATTCACGAGACGACGGGACATAATAACAAATACATATCACATAGGGGAAGGTAACCAGTCGCAGCGAGTTGACGTTATTCGCGACCTGGGAGTGCTGTTCGGTGCAAAGCTCATATTTGATAAACACATCGAGCATATATGTACCAAAGCGTATCAGATGTCGGGTTTCGTCTTCCGCACGACCAAACCATTCAAAAACATCGCGGCAGTTAGGACTCTATACTGCACACTCGTTCGTTCACAGTTAGAATATGCCTCGCCAATATGGAATCCCTACTACGACAGAGCCCTGATACATAGAATGTGCGATACTTACAAAACCCATTTCATTGACTTATTCAGCAATTCACGCGTGGCCTTCAAAACAAAAATATGGAAGGCAGTTCTCCTCAACGTCAGCACATAATAACCATCGCCACTGAACTGGTTATGCTTCGGGGGCTGCCGCACAATGTCTAATTGAATGACCGAACTGCATCCTAGTAATATAGTAACAGTTGTCTAAGTGTTTATTGTTTGTGAAAGTGCACAACTATTGTACATAGTGGGAAATTTATTTGGTGGCGGGGAAAATCTATTGTATTTTATGTTTTAATGCTTCTTTTTTTCTGCTTCTGCCTGTTGCTGTATTTTCTCCAAAATAAATAAAAAAAAACTACAAATTGTTATATACGAGTTAAAATGTTTTATAATTAACTAAAGTAAAAGTTTGCTTAGAAGCATCCCTGGCTTGGAGGTATCCTTTCGCGTGTGCTCTGTCAATGAACCGTGCACATCCGTATCCACAAGCAGGCATAGCGGAGGGGATTGCTATATTTCACAGTGACTCAAACAACTGCGTTACCGCTTTTTTGCTTATTTATTTATTATTTACTGACAATCAGGCATATCGAATAGATTTTTCCGAGTTTATGTCAGACATTTGTATCTAAGATTACTTTGGACTGAGATGGCGGCACACCTGTGTCTTGTTCACTTAATATTGCTATCTGTATGCGCACATGTATTTGTGGAGTTTAGTTTAATATTAATATTTAATAGGTAGGCGTAAATGTAAGCTTGGAAATTTGATAACACAAGAATACTATCGGTTGTTTTTAATTTTCTTTAATATGCTTTGCCCATTTGTGTTTAATGAAGTACGGATAAAAACTGTTTTAGTGACTTAACAATTATTTAAAATTAGTACTCGTCGTGCAACCGGAAACTGTTCCTAGTCCAGGTCCTAGCTAGGAGAACAGGGTCTCTAAGAATTCTTAATATTTTTTATAAACTTTATTTAAATATAATATAAGCTGCTATAAATACGTTTACAACCATGTGACTTTATCAAGTTTGTTGTTAAAATTAAACAAGTCAACTAGGTTGTCGTACATTGCTTATTAAATATTGATAAAGTTCTATTGCACGTTTGAATGAATCTTGTTTGAATGTATACCGAATAATTTTGCCAAAAAATTACCAAGTCAAATTAGCTTCGTTTTCTCAGTTTAGTACAGCTCCTGCGCGCCGTCTCATCCTCGGTCCAATTCTTTATTTGACTAAGTACATAGATAACCTATGTCATAGACTTGTAGACATGTGAACGGATGAATTGATTCGCCTTTCAGCCACACCTATTTAATTTCCTTCGCATCAATCTTCGTTTAGGCACTTTGAATTGAAACTTTTTCGGTTGATAAAATGACACCTACTCAACATTCTTTTTTTTTTTTTCTTTTTATTGTAGCTCGGCATGTGACAACACTCCGCCTGATACAAAGCCAGAGTGCGGTCCATGAATGGAAACAACTGCTACTACAGAGAAACCTGTGCGGCCAGCAGTCGCCTCCACTATGCCGGCTTGAGGAGACGAACATGTACCATCTAGATTGACAGTGCACACTCTCGTTATACCTGGCTACTTTCAAACTATTCCCGAAGCGCGACAAAGTCACTTCACGGGTGTTACATTCGAAAGTGGTGGTACTACCCCAGGACGGCAGACTGGACTAATAACATCATCAGTCTCCCTACCACTCTTTAATAGTGCCTATAGGCACTGAGCGACCAAAGTACATATAACAAAGTTACATTGGTACTGGTCAGAATTAGCGAGGTTCGAACACGGGTTTCATCGATCGTGAGTTCACGCGTCTTACCGTTAGACCACGGCCGCTCTTAAAAGAATATAATAGTTTAAAGGATATGTACATTATAGCTTTAGACGTAGGTTTAGCAGTAGAAAGTGTGAAAATGAGATCCGTGTTCAGTGTTCAAATCTCGCCAATATCTACGTAGGTAACTATGTTCTATATACTTTGGCGGCACATTAACTAAAATTAGTATAGAAATTTAACAATTTTGCAGTTAACCTTTCTTATATAGACAATAAAAAATGTGACCAAAAGTAAAGCAGACATTACAAATAAAAAAATGATTGTACCTATGTATAAATACACATATACAGTTATTAAGAAATATATTATAATATAAATGTTATAAGTTATAATAATTAAGGTAGAGTCTAATGATGTTAACAACTTTTTAGTAGATATGAGAATAATAGTATTTTAAAGGGAAGCCTGTAAGCCCTCATGTTTTTAGGAAAAAGTTAAGTTGCTAACAACTTTGGTTCAGACATTATTCCTGTACCTTTTATAAATTCCCTCATTGTTCAGAGTTTATCTCATGATACTTCAGACCACAAACAGCCCATGTTATCATCTGTACTCATATACAAAAAGCACGTCGCCTAATGTTAAGTTAGATTGCGGTCTATGAACAGAAACAAATGCTACCAAAGATACATACAAGATACATGACGAAGGTTGACAGGAAGCTGCCCAAAAATATTCTAAAATATTTTTTTTTGTCCACAGCCTCAACGCAAGACTATAAAGGCTTTCCATTTCCTGCTTTAACCCATGTGGATAGGAATTGGTTTGCTTTACCCACGGACCCAATCGGGACGGTTGTAACTCGAGTATACAAGGGATCTAGTAGTCAAGATGTCACTTTTGGACTTGAGACTTCTGGACCACCAGCGCCGTTCAAAATTGATGCTCAGACTGGAGTGGTCACTGTGAATGATACGTTGCTGGATAAGGTAAATGTAATTTTAAGTATTGTAGAGTGTATTGATCCAAGAGTTTGAAAAAAGAGGTTGAAAGTGGTGGTACTCGTACTACGTTGAGACCTCAAACTAGGCTGGCCATCATCATGGCTGCTATCATTGTTCATATTAATAAATTATGATAAAAGTTAAAATGGATATAAAGGCAATACAGCATTTAACAATTATTGTCACATAAAGCACCAATAGCTGTGTAGTTTAGTAGTCCAAAACCGCGCGCATAGTAGAGAACCTGGATTCGATCCTCACTTCTACTCAGGCTGTTATGTGTCTGTGATTTTTTCTATTCATTTTCATGATTATTTAACCGATAATGCCTCTATAGAATTAAACTTTTAATTGAGAGATCGGCCATGGTCTAACGGTAAGACGCGTGAACTCACGATCGATGAGACCCGTGTTCGAACCTCGCTAATTCTGGCCGGTATCAATGTAACTTTGTTATATGTACTTTGGTCGCTCAGTGCCTATAGGCACTATTAAAGAGTGGTAGGCAGATTTATTATGGTTATTAGCCCAATTTGCCGTCCTGGGGTAGTACCACCACTTTCGAATGTAACACCCGTAAAGTGACTTTGTCGCGTTTCGGGATTAGTTTGAAAGTAGTCAGGTATAGCGAGAGGAGTGTGCACTGTCAATAGATGGTACATGCTCGTCTCCTCAAGCCGGCATAGTGGAGGCGACTGCTGCACGCACAGGTTTCTCTGTAGTAGCAGTTGTTTCCATTCATGGACCGCACCCTAGCTTTACATCACATGCCGAGCAACGATAAAAAAAATATTTTAATACTATTATAAATACAATAGTAAAGAGCTGGGATTAATATGCCCAACAAATGAGTACCTAAACTTTGTGACCAACTATCATTAGCCTTTTAGGAGTTTCTTTATGAGGGTCATTCTTAAAGTGGTGTTTAAGACAGTTCTGAATCACAAAACTGGATTTTACTTAATTAAATATGTATCCCAATGAACAATGTATTCCCAAGTTATGGGAACTAGTTAAGTACATGGGAATTAGTTATATGAATAGAAACTGTAGTTTTGACATGATTTATTATGGTTAATGAATAACACGCCGATTGGTACCTCATCTTCTTATTACATTTTTCCTGAGAACTTATTTGCATGTTTTTAATACTTTTAGAATACATATTATGTTCCCAAGTCTCTAAGCAAATCCATTACGTTAATCATTCAATTGTTTTCAGGAGAATCGGTCATACTCATTATGGGTAACAACATTCGATGGGTCAATACCACAAAAGACGGAAGTCCTGGCGACAATAACGGACAACACAGGACAGAGGCCGAAATTACCTCACCCTCCACCATTCGCCCTCCCTAAGTATCCTATAAACTTTAACCAAAAACCACCCTCATTACCATTCCCCACAAAATATACCACAGAAAGTACCAAAGTTACGGAGAATGAAGAGTCGCCTGTACCTGATGACGTCACGTCTACAACTACTATTAAACCTTCATCTGCCAAGGTCAAACCTGGAAGAACTAATGATAGTGAAATTAAACCAAATGGTACAGTCGAAATTGATGCAACAGGGAATGAGGTTCCGTTTACAGTAATTTCATTAGTTGCCATTGGTGGATTAGTGATAGTGGTTGCAGCTGTGATAATCTTCGTCTGGAAGAAGAATAGTGTACAGAAGAAGAAGAATAAAAAAGAAGATATGGTGAGTAAGAGTACGACGTCAAACTATCTCATAAATTAGACTTGTCCGCTACGCTATCGCTTTATTGCGTCTACGTAAAATATTTAAGGGAAAAAATATATTTTAGATACATTCTGCAAATATGTCAGTAGACCAAATTTTGTACCAAAATTCGGGTTATCTTAGAAGCGCGATTTTTGAGTAAACGATTTTGATCTAAGGGTGTGATATTTAGGCTTCTCGTTATATTCAGTTCAACGATCAAGGCTCATTTAATATTTCAGACTCAAGTATTATATAAATAGGTCATATTAATGTTTATGGATATATATTTGTTATTAGGAACACGATTTTCAATATATTCGGAAGAAAATAAACATTTTTTAATAATCCGTTCTTTTCTGTAGCCACGCTTCACCTTAAGCTAAATTGCGGTCTATAAGTGAGACTACTGCCTTAGATATGTCTGCGTAAAGCAGTCAACTTAGCTATGCCGGCCTGGTCCAAGTTGTGAAGAACCTCATGAACGCATATTCTTTCGTTATACAAAGACGTTTAAGAAATGCTATTCAGAAATCTAACTTAAATTAACTTTAATTTAAACAAACCAGAATTGTTATTTAATAAAAAAAAAACCATGTTCACAAAATAGTTTAATTTAAAAACATTTCCTCCAGAGTAAAGACTCGAGCGGTATCGTCCTACAGGACGCCACGATCAACCATTGGGACCGTCCCCGCGCTTACTCCAACAGATATGAACCCTGGGATAACAATCATCTTCAGGTCAGTCCTTTAACGCATTCCCTGAATTTCTTTAATTAATAGTCCTAATGCACTAACCGCAAATAAGCTACTGTAATTAAAAATATATTTACTTACTAAATGTTAAATAAGTTAATTTTCTTCTAAACTTCCCAAAAAAAAAATTTTTTTTACACAATACTGAGAATTTTGTTTCAAAAAAATCCAAAAATATAATTATTGGCATTGATATATCGCAATTACGTGATGAATGTGTCCCAAGAGAAACTTTGACTTTTAACTTCGTAACTTTAGATTTTATGTCAATTGATGACAAAGTGGGTATGTGTTGAAAACGTGAGATTAGCAATCTCAAATTCACAAAACGATAAGCGGGATTACGTTTAACAGATAAATGTATCGTTTCAATATCCATTAATAACTTTTAAAAAATTAAAAACGTAGTGAAATTTATTAAACAATGCGAATATTTGACAGTGACATGTCAAATTGTTTGAAACGGGTTGAGCTTTTTCCATGCGGCTTGGATTATATCTCTACGTCCTATGTCCAAGGAACTCCCTCTAACGTCTGTCTGTAGGATGGATTTTTTAAATATTTTGTCCTGAGTTCCAAGAAGGATAAAATGCAAATAATTTTGAGTGAAGGACGTATAAAAACTAGGTCAATGAACACCTTATAGCCTTCAAGCATTATTGTAAAGCTGTAAGGTTTTGCTTGTTTAAATATAAAAGACGTTTTGTACAAAAATAATCAAATTGTAGACATTTTTTGGATTTTAGCCATAACATTTTTTTTGTTTTGAACTTGCAACTAGATGTGCAATAACGCTCATAATATGACGCGAGAGAAAAGATGACCACAGCCACGTTTAGGTTCTCTGTCAATTAGTATTTGACGTCACGCCAAAGTTGTCAAAATCATTTGAAGCGGTCTACCCTTTTTTATGTCAGATGTTTGCACCTCTATGATATAGATACTCGTAGACATATCATAGATATCTCTATGAGTTTAACGAACAATGTGTGTCCTGTCAACTTTTTCTGTCAATTTAACATCCAGCAGCAATCGGATTACTGTAAAAATAAACACATATCATATAGTTATTTATGAAGTAGTGTATACTTCATAACATAACTATTGTAACCATTACATAATAATTATTGCTTGTAGTTTAGGTCAATTAAAGCGATGGCGATAGCGATAAGGCAATTATTGTGACCCTTTTTAATCATTGAGATCATATATAAAAATTGTAAACGCAGTAATTATTTAAGGTACTCGTAGATATTGCACAAAAACGAAATTAGCCGAGCATCAGACCATCAGACAATTTTTTTCAGTATTTAGAGACGATGGTGCATACTCGTCTCCTCAGGCCAGCATAGCGAAGGCGATTGCTGCCCGTAGAGATTTATATGTAGTAGCAGTTGTTTCCGCTCATAGAACTGTAACTTTACATCAGGCGGAGTGTTGTCATATGCCGAGCTACAATGATAAAAAAAAAACAACTTTTGTGTATTACTTATATTGGTACCGATGATATAAGCAAGTTCATTGATAGAAATTAAAAAATATTTTTTAATTAAGCAGCTCTCAATATTTCAGCTTTCTGAAGAGACTACAATGACAAAAGATGAGCCGCCTGACGAGTGGGAATTCCCTCGACACCGGCTTCGTATTTTCAATATAGTCGGTGAAGGTGCCTTTGGACAAGTTTGGAGAGCTCAGGCTATTGATATTGATGGTATGAGATTTGATTAAAAAATTGAGATGAATAAGATTTAGGATTTAATTCAAGTTTTGTTTATAACGAGATGAGTGTTAATATATGGTACAAATTTGTCACCTTGACACCCATAAAATGAAGCTCTAGCAAAGTACCAATTTGACTTGGGATTTTATTAACATAATGATTCGGCAACATACAACCAATACTTATTTAAAACGTGCAATACAGCAAGTAATGCACGTAAACAAAGTTGACTTGTTTAATTTTAACAAACTTTGCCTTCAAACAAAGTCACTCGCTTGCA
Organism: Tinea pellionella; assembly: GCA_948150575.1. Taxonomy (NCBI): domain Eukaryota; kingdom Metazoa; phylum Arthropoda; class Insecta; order Lepidoptera; family Tineidae; genus Tinea; species Tinea pellionella. Next base: position 8,505,609 of record OX411251.1, on the reverse strand, counting down.
AATAGCAATAACATGTTTATTTGTAGCCGTTATATTTTCTCACGTGCATGGTAAAGCGGAGATTACTGTGTGCGGTATAAATATATATGTATGTTGTATATGTAATAAAAAAAGAGTAATTTCAGGTAAAAAAGGTGAACTAACAGTAGCAGTGAAGACATTAAAAGAGAACGCATCGGAGAAGGAGAAGACGGATTTGGTACAGGAGCTGGTTGTGATGAAGAATCTTGGCTCACATCCTAATGTTGTTAGACTTATTGGATGTTGTACTGATAAGGTAAAAACTTAAATACTCGTAGGATACCATATGGAAAATGTAATATAACATCCGTACCAATATATTTTTTTTATTTATCGTACTCTCGACTTCACCATCTCGAAACCTACATCACCGCACCTACATAAAGGTTCAGGCAGTCCTTTTTTGTCATTCCGTTTATTGTGAAATGACTTTACCAGCAATGTCTTTTCTCCTGGACAATCTGGGATCCTTCAAGCGCAGTGTGAAAAGGCTTCTTTACAAAGCTGCTGCAGATCGCCTTTTCTGACAGCAGTCGCCTCTCTTCATCGCACTCTGGCATAACATCAATCGTTTAACATGAGCTGAAATAAAAAATAAAAATAGTTGTGTTGACTAGGAAACGAACCCTGTGACAGACATTAAGTTTTTTGTAATGCCTATACTAGGCTGATGCTTGTTCTTGTACCATAGACACAGCGGAATCAAAGTACAAAGCTACAGTCGCGAAATGGCAAGAAAACCTTTTAATTATAGCTCAGCATGTGACAACACTCCGCCTGATGTAAAGCTAGAGTGCGGTCCATGAATGGAAACAATTGCTACTACAGAGAGAAGCCTGTGCGGGCAGCAGTCGCCTCCACTATGCCGATTTGAGGAGACGAGCATGTACCATCTAGATTGACAGTGCACACTGGCTACTTTCAAACTATTCCTGAAACGCGACAAGGTCACTTCACGGGTGTTACAATATTGAATAATTTTCCCTAATATCCCTCTACGAATATGATATCTAGAATCTAGATCTTATATTTAGACTTGTGTAATATGAAGACACAAATGAACCCTTAAATATCCATTAGATTCTGGTGTGGATATAATTTTATAATCCCATTAATTTCTCCAGAGAAAACATTAAATTCACTAATCTAGTCTAGATGACAATTTAAGCTTTCAAGACCTAAATTTTAGTCATATTAAAACGTAATAAAACTAATCTAACTATATGGAGAAATGAGAGAAACATAAGTCGATGTAAACGGACGACTCATCAAGCAGGTATAGCGGAGGTGACCCTACTTGCACTCTAGCTTAACATTAGGCGGGAATGTTATGTCGAGCTACAATGAAAATATACTATGCGAGTCAACTAAGCATAGGGCTGTCGTTAAGACGCCGTTTTGTTTCGCAATTCGCACGTACTATCGAGAGCCGGGGAGCAGTCTCACCTTAAGGACTAATGTTACTTGCATATTTTTATGTTTCTCTCAGCTCCTACTTTTAATATAACTTATGTTTACGTTGCTATGACAACTGACGTGTGTAGATAAATTTGATTGTTTTTTGTCTTTTTTTTTCGCTTTCCCCTCATAACATTGACAACTAAATGACGTGCAATATGTAAAAAACATATAGAAACATTGACAACAATATTGATCTCCTTTACTTATAATGCAATCAGAAAGAGAAGGCAACTGGAATATTCCAATAAACAATTTTGAAAAAAAAAACTGGGCCTGCTCCCCTGCGCTTGATAGTACTTCATTAGTGATGTGTAAGGTGTAAAAAAAATACAAACAAATAAAAACACCCTGCCTTGAAAAACACTTATTTGAATTTTTTTTGCTGTTGGTACTTTCATGGACCGCACTCTAGCTTTACATCAGGCGGAGTGTTGTCACATGTCGAGCTACAATAAAAAAAAAAAAAAAAAAAAAAAAAAACTTATTTAGAGTTATATGACATTTGTCAAGTGAAGTTAGCCGCAAGCCCAGTCTTATTTTTAGAATATTGTAAATTTAATTCAAGTAATTTTTATTTAATTATTTTTAGTAGTAACGTGATTGTTTAAACAAAACATTGTCTTGAACAGGAGCCAACCCTAGTGATAATGGAATTCGTGAGCCTGGGTAAACTGCAGCAGTTCCTCCGTGACTCGAGAGCTGAACGTCATTATGGAAACACGCATGGTGGCAGTAGATACCTTACGTCACGTGATTTAACACATTTCGCTTATCAAGTTGCAAGAGGAATGGATTTTCTTAGTTCTAAAGGGGTAAGTTATTTCAAATACTTTATTACTATGAACTAATGATGGTTATTAGCCCAGTGTGCCGTCCTGGGGCAGTATCATCACCTTCGAATGGAACACAGTGCACACTCCTCTCTTATACCTGGCTACTTTCAAACTTCTCCCGAAACGCGACAAGGTCACTTCACGGGTGTTACATTCGAAAGTGGTGGTACTACCCCAGGACGGCAGACTAGGCAAATAACCATCATCAGTCTGCCTACCACTTTTTAATAGTGCCTGTAGGCACTGAGCGACCAAAGTACATATAATAAAAGTTACATTGGTACCGGTAAGAATTAGCGAGGTTCAAACACGGGTATCATCGATCGTGAGTTCACGCGTCTTGCCGCTAGACCACGGCCGCTCTATCTATCAGTTTCATGTATTACTAATATAATTTTACGCCTATGTGGCCTCGCCTTTAGCTAATATGATTGCAAATACCAAAGTCCAGAATGCGTGGGATATGTTGTTAATGGAGCGATTTCTCAACAATTGTCCTTTTCTTCTGAGTAAGATAATTTTAGTTGTCCTAACGACTACTTTGATCTTGTATTTCGGGTTAATGACATCAACTTTTTGCTTAATTACTGATTCTGATCCCGCTATGTAGTAATCATCCCTAGTTAAAAATTGTTTTAACTAAAAAAAAACTTTATAAAAAATATATTCGATCATTAAACAAAATATATAATTTCTAATAAAAGGGTGGTAGGCAGACTGATGATGATTATTAGCCCCGTCTGCCGTCCACTTTCGAATGTAACGCCCGTGAAGTAATCTTGTCGCGTTTCGGGAAGAGATTTTATAAGATATTGGTTTCGCCCTCTGTTATTTCGTTTCGTACTATATAAAGCTCGATTACTACTCACTCACTCACTGACATATATTATTGGCACTTGCCGGGGGCTTGGAGGGGTGAAACTTTCGGGGTGTAAAGGGGGCGCCCTCGCCTCACGACCTCGGGAAAACCTCGACATGTTCCGAAAGTCCGTTCCGCCCGGAACACGATATCTCCGGAACGGCACAAGATAAGGCCGAAGTGCCGGAACAAAGGTTGTAGGAAATGCTCTCTAATTTCGAAATCGACAGTGTTTTTTCAAAATTTTGTTTTTTTTAAAACTACCCAAAAAAACCATCCCAGTGCTCGTGAAGCGCGCCACAAAAACTAGTTTAATTATAAATCTCTCAAAATGACATACACACATATACTCACGCGCACGCCCTCTTTCCCCTCCATTTCACTTTCCTTCCTAAATGACTGCTTTTAGCTGAAGGAACAGTGTCCATGTGCAAGGCGATACATAATTCTCATCACTTTAAAGTAGTCAAACCTCGTAAACTGTCGATTCGTGTTAAGTGACAAAAGTGGCGTCAGCTCTTTATAGAGTCATAATATTATCTAATTAACTTCCAAAATTAACTCAATTCCTTTTAAGTGTGTAACATTAACATGCGTAAGATACTCTACTATGTAATTTCTACTATGTAATCAATTTGTTATCTAATATGAATAGTTGTATTCTCATCTTTGATGTTAAATTATATGTACCAGGAATTAGAATGTATTGTATTCTCTATTCTGTGGTACATATTATTATTATGTTATATACAAATGATTGAGCTGTTTATGTACCTTCCTATGTTATTATATAATATGCCTATAAAGTAATTACTGGTTTGTTTAAGTAATCGTATTGTGGAGTTAATAATAATAAATACACGTGTACGTTCGTATTTACATTCGAAAGTGGTGGTGCTACCCCAGGACGGTAGACTGGGCAAAAACCATTGTCAGCCTATAGGCATTGAGAGACCAAAGTACGTATAACATAGATACAATGGTTACAGAATTTAGCAAGGTTCGAACACGGGTCTCATCGATCGTGAGTTCACGCGTCTTACAGCTAGACTACGGCCGCTTAATATCTGTATAAAAGAAGTAATCATAATCAACGTACAGCTAAAATTATAACATGCTACATTGAAATAAGGATAGCTTCGTATAAGGCGTGCGAAATGTTTTTTTTTTGGCAAAATTCAGTGCACCCAGAACCCACCCAGAACCGAAATAACCACTTATTTCTGTTTTAAATAATATTTTTAAAATAAATATTATTTTAAATTAATATTTGTTTCGATCGAGAAACGAACCCGGGACTTTCACGTAACATACTATAGTTGCAGGCTCACTGCTCTGTCACAATTATAATTTTTGTTATTTATATCTATATTTTTTTATATATTTTCAATAGATAATTCATCGTGATCTCGCAGCGAGAAACGTATTGATTACGGAAGAGAGGACGTGTAAAGTAGCGGATTTTGGTTTCGCACGTGACGTTGGAGGCACACATGTTTATGAAAGAAAGAGTGACGGACGACTTCCTATTAGGTAATTTATTTATTCATTACCTCTACGTTTCTATGTTTTTTTTGTATTCATTATTTTTGAGGTTTTAAGCAGATTTTAAGAAGCTCTGTAAAATAAGCGAAATATTTTCAATAATTAACCAAAAGTTAATAGGTATATATTAGTTTTTTTTTAAATTATAATTCGCCACATATATTTTTTTAATTGTGGCAAAGATATTAAACTAGAATAAAATATAATAGTATCCGCAGTACAGCTATCATAATATTTACAAGGATATTTTATCGAATAGATATACAAAAAAAAAAAAAGGAAATTTTCATCAAAAAATTGTACTATTTGAATTCTGGGTCTATTTTTATTTATTCTAAGTTTTATACAAATAGATAATGGAAAAAGCATTTTAACACACGAGGGAATCGATAAATAGAGATTTATTTTTAGATGGATGGCTCCAGAGTCACTCTACGATGATATATTCAGTGTCAAGTCTGATATTTGGAGTTTTGGCGTTTTATTGTGGGAAATTGTGACACTCGGTTCTACGCCCTATCCTGGTTTATCAGCCGGTGATGTTATGCGGAAGGTGAGTTATTATTTTAGCTAAATATAGTACATTTCAAGTGAAATGTAGGTGTTGGAAGAGCCCGGTTTAACGACGGCAGTCGCCGGCTTTGAGGAGACGGATATGTACCAGGTTGAAACTGTTTACTCGTCTATTATTACTCGCCTATTTCCAATAGGTTCGAAATCAGCCGAAACGCGACACTAGGTCACTCTTTAATTAACAGACTAACTGACCTACTAAAGTACATAATATTTTTTTTTTATTGTAGCTCGACATGTGACAACACTCCGCCTGATGTAAAGCTAGAGTGCGGTCCATGAATGGAAACAACTGCTACCACAGAGAAATCTCTACGGGCTGCAGTCGCCTCCACTATGCCGGCTTGAGGAGACGAGCATGTACCATCTAGATTGACAGTGCACACTCCTCTCTTATACCTGGCTACTTTCAAACTATTCCCGAAACGCGACAAGGTCACTTCACGGGTGTTACATTCAAAAAATTTACGCGGAATTTAGCGAGATTTGAACACGGGTCTCATCGATTGAAGTAGTTTTGTGAAATGTTAATTTTTATGCAAGCCGTATATATTGTCCGTTTTAATTTAAATGCGTATAAAACAATATTCGATTAATTAATTTAATTTTGGACTTTGAAACTAGCTAATTGTATCAATTTTTCAAAGAATCTTTCTTTTATTTACTATTTTTTAATTGTTATTTTATTAACAAAGCCAAAATATACTTATAAATATACTACGAAATTTTGTTTAACAGGTCCGAGATGGGCATCGACTTGAAAAGCCGGAACATTGTAGACGGGAGCTCTACAACATAATGTATTACTGCTGGGAAGCGGAACCATCAGCTCGACCAGACTTCCCAGAGTGCGTGTCAATGCTAGAAAAGCTTTTATGTACAGAAACTGATTATATAGAATTAGAAAGGTTTCCAGACCATTCCTATTATAATGTCCAACATTTGGATGGTGAAAAATTGTAGATATTTATTTAGTTTTTCTTCTACTCTTGCTTTAAGTAAAGTATAACAATTAGTTATTGTGAAGAAGTGATTTACAGTTATAAATGAGATTATTGAATTGTACGAAGTCGGAGCTCGGTTGATTTTAGGTTTTTTAAATATGTAAATAAATAAATTGTGATTACTGATTACATTTACCAATATTAATTTGTATTTGAAAGTGTAAATTGCTGAACGAAGTGTTATTTAAATTTTGCTCATTAATTCTAAGAATCTAAGCTTACATCAGCTCTTGAATATCTCAATCTATTGATTTTATAAAGCCATTCAATTTGAAGTAATCAAGTCAAATTTGTTTACATTTTAACATGACTAAGGAAGGATTTAAATCTTACTTAAGTAGTGAAGTAAGGTCGTCTTACCGATACAACTGTGGTACCAAAGTAGTGTCAAGGCAAAGACGAACACAAGTCACTTTTTGAGCAAGAAAATTTATACTCAAGTAACACCCGTGTAACTAAAATGCATTTCGGGATCAACATGTCCTAGTCGAGTATACCGAGAGGAGTGAGTTAACTCGGTAGTGTACATTGGTCTCCTCGAGTCGGCATAATCGAGACGATTGCGACGACTGCTGCTTACAGATATTTCTATGTAGTAGCGGTTGTCTCCGCTCGTGGACTGCCTAATATCAGGCGGAGTGTGGTCTGCAATAAAAACAAAAAAGAACTAAGGTAAAAAAATATAAAAATTAAATTATATAATGACGTAATTATGTTATTTATTGGAGGGGCCGTCTTTATTTTGTAACTTTGCATAGAAATAATTATGTTTCAACATGAAATATGTAAATATATATCGTATTTATGCTTAAAATTTCATTAATGGCAGGAATTACGATCGGAATGGAGGATGAGATTGCTTATTCAAGTATTGATATTCCGATAAATTATAAAGAAAATTTTCCAGAGTTAAGGCAAAGACTAAAGGAGTATTATTGGCAGCTATAATAAATTCATATTTATAGAAATTTGAATGTTTCTACGTCTGCGTAGATTATAAGTATTTGTATTTTTTTTTAGGTATAATTATTATTTAGTTACTAGTCTTATAAAATAACGCTTTCAATGTTAATGTATTATTATATATCTTTTTAAAAAAATTGAAGCAATACTTTTTTTGTATTATTTTTCATGAATAAAATGTTTTGTTTATAATTTTTTCTTTATTATCTTTTTTATATAGTTTTTAAGTTTTTTAAATCTTTTCCTTACATACTTTGTGTTTAATATTAGCTCGAATATTAGTGCAATTGTTCCACTAATATATCCAACAATGAGAGCAAGGAAGCCTCCTTCTAAGTGCAACAATGACAAAGGATTCTCAAAAGATTTAGCTTTTGACAATTTACCCAACAATGTCGCTTTTCGAATTTCAATTAAATTCTTAAACATACTTCTTATTCTTTCAAAAACACCACATTGTTTAAAAATACCCAAATAATAATTAAACAGTTCTAAAAAAGGGAAACCTCGTAAAGTCACAATTTCTAACGGAACATTAAACACAGATCCTTCAAATTCATAATAAGTGGGATTTCCAAAACCATCACTCAATTCTGGCATTGTAGCCGCTAAATACTTTATTTCTAAACGACTGATTAACATTGAAAAATTCCTATGAATAACAATATCTTTAAGAGCATTCTCTACATTTTCTACATTTATCCAAACTTCACCGATTTCATAATCAAAAGGATCTGTTGAATTTTCAAACAGGTCACGTAACTCTTCAGAACCACCTATTTTCAGATCACTCTCAATCAATTCTTCTATTGTTTTTATTTGCTTCTCAAATGACGGATGAGTTAGCACGTCTATCAACTTAGTTTGGTATGCAGTTAAAAATAATATACAGTATAGATTAAAAAAAACAAAAAAGACTCGTAAACTCTGACGCGTAGGACTCATGTATGAAGCGAAACCTAAACTCGTGTACCAAGTATTTAACAAACAATGGTCAATGCGTTTGTGGTACTCGGAATCGTCACTTAAATATGCAATAGTTTTCCAAGTCAAAGCACAAACAACGAATGTACCAGCTGCTGAGAACCACACAAACTCATGAAAAATTATAATCAAGGATTTCCAAGGTGGAGATTTTTGTGCTCGAGGAACTATCCATGTGTATGAATCAGCTAGGTAAGAACTACTACTATCGAAGTCTTCATGAACATCGTAGTCAGGGAATACTCCACCGACGAGAATATCACCTTTACCATTTACAAGCTCAGTCAAAGCACCTTGCCACACTCCTCCTTCCTTCTCTCCTCTAAAACTGTTAACGAGTTCATAATTCGTTTTCAAATTTATTAGTGCAGCTAATTCTTCGAGTAACATTTTTTCTAAATTAGGATCGTTTGGATCACTGCTTATGAACGGCGTTCTTTCCAAAGCTATTATGTCTATAAAACAACCAGTTTCATCCACTGGTACTCTGTCATTGAATAGTTTTTCTTTTTTATTTAGAACTCCTTTCTGACAAATACTTTCTACTATAACTCTGTTATCGGCTGTTTCATTATGATATCCGCAGTATTTTGGTGGATCAAATGGTCTCCAACCATAAACGATACCGTTCCTGTAGTTTATTTCATCTGGTATCACTATTACAGCATTAATTGCGTTGTACTGAAATAAATATGTTAGCATCCTTTCTGGATATCGATTCGATCGGAATAATTCAATATTTATTATTCGAAAACAAAGTACGATGAACATCGCTCGTGGATTCCAAGTTCTTAGTGTAACTATCTTATCAACAATGTACTTGTATTCTGTGAACCCGTTAACTATAATCACATAGTAATTTGCTAGAGGTATCACAGTAAAAGTTTCCATTTTAGTATTTTCTATTCCATCACAATTCTTATTATTATCACAATAAAAATCGACTCCTATTTTTGGAGATTCAGTACGAACAGTATAACTTAATTGTTTATGTAAATATTTTAATATTTCTTCGCGTATTCTCACGACTTGCGTCGTAGTGTTGTGCGTGTCTGTGACGAACACCAGTCCTGGTTCTTTGAAATTAATATTGATTAATTCAATTATACAATTTGCGTATTCTGAACTGACTGTTGGTCCATATGGATTTACTACAACCATAGATTCAACTTTAGTTATTAAAAATAAAACAATAATGCGGTACATTATTGTTTGACGCGATGCCGTCGACTAACCATGCGATCATGTAATTGGGTGCAGGCGTTGATGGCGTTTCCATGTTACGATTAACTCTAATAAAGTAAATACATTTTAATACATACAAACGCTGATGTTTATTATACATGGTGATCGTTTTTAATTTATTTTAAAAAAACCTTTTTTCAACGATACAGGGTAGGATACAATTTTTAAACACAAAACATCAGAAAAATAAACATTAGATTTATAAATATATCTTAACAATACAAATAATATTTGTAACATTTGAATAAGACTGGTACATGCTCGTCTCTTCAAGTGTAGTGGAAGCGACTACTGCCCGCACAGGTTTCTCTCTGTAGTAGCAGTTGTTTCTCAGGCGGAGTGTGGTCACATGCCGAGCTACAATAAAAAAAAGTTACTTATAAATAAATAAAGCATGCGTGTATTGTGTAAGGATAGAGAAAGAAGAGTGGTAGGCAGACTGATGAGGGTTATTAACCCAGTATGCACGCGGTAGTACCACCACTTTCAAGTGTCCACAGTTATAACGCCATGTATCGGCATAGCAAAGACGACTGCTGCCTGCAGAAATTTCTCTGTGGTGGCTGTTGTTTCCGTTCATGGACCGCACTCTAACTTTAACATAAGGCAGCGTATTGTCATGAGCTGCAATAAAAAAAGAAGGCGATCTATTATTTCGGTCTATATATATTAAATAGACAAAGGTAATTAAAATATATATGAACAAAGATAAGAATCTATATTTAAAAACAATAACATTTATGTAGATAATTGGGTACAAATTGTCATGCAATATTCTTCTATAAAGTAATGTTATATAGCCTAGAATACTATTAAATTTTACTAAAAATAACTTCTGAAAGTATAATTCACTTACTTTAGTATTTAGAAGAAAGTTGTACATAAAATTATCTCAGTAAAGTTTAAAAGCATTGCAAATAATAAACATAGAGCGGCCGTGGTCTAGCGTGAACTTACGATCGATGAGACCCGTGTTCGAACTTTGCTAATTCTTACCGGTACCAATGTAATTTAGTTATAATATGTACTTTGGTCACTATTAAAAAGTGGTAGGCAGACCGGTGATGGTTATTAGTTTAGTCTGCCGTCCTGGTGTTGTACCACCACTTTCTAATGTAACACCAGTGAAGTTCGGGATCAGTTTGAAAGTAGTCAGGTATAGCGAGAGGAGTATGCACTGTCAATCTGGATGGCGTATACTCGTCTCTTCAGGCTCTCATAGCGACCGGCACTGCTGCCCGTAGTAGAGATTTCATTGTAGTAGCAGTTGTTTCCGTTCATGGACCGCACTCTAGCTTTACATCAGGCGGAGTGTTGTCATATGTGGAGTTACAATAAAAAATAAAGGCTTAAGGAGTATGGAAGAATAAATAACATAATATTTTGATACGCAATTTTCCCGGCAATCCGTTGAAAATTCATTGAATGGAACAAGGTTTCCTCCGTCTGTTATTATCACGTCAACAAAATATTCATATGTCATGTTATTCGTGATATGTCTGAATTTTTGCATTAACATATACTTTGCACGCAATTATCATCCTTATTGGTTACGTTTTAGCATATAGAATCGTTATTTTATTTTATTTATTAGAAAATAAATTATTTCGTTTTATAAAATACTAGCGACGAAACCCCCGGCGTTGCTCGGGTCAAAATATATCGCATGTTTAATGGTATAAAAAATATTTAAGGATCCGTTTTTAAAGTAGATATTATGTATTATGTTATAAATGTAGATTTCTATCTTAGATATTGAGAGACTTATTTGACAATTAAACATACGGTTTTTATAGAGTTAATCAAATCAAATTAATTAACTAATTAACGAATTGAAAATAAGAAATACTCTAGTAAATGTGGAAACAGAAATTTGTAGAACTTTCTAAAATGTATTCTCCCAATCCTTGGATCCTTCAAGCGGAGCGTGAAAAAGCACTTTCTCAGGCCGGCATAGTGGTGGCGACTGGAGCCACCGTGTGAGCGGTTCTCTAGTCGTCAATGCTCATGGACCTCCACTGCGTTTACCATCAGACCAGTCGAGGTCACATGTCGTGCCAAAATAAAAAAAAAACATTCTATATCGATTTTAGCAGCTATACACATTTTTAATGTTTGTAGATAATTCTAGAAGTTTTTAGAACTTTCTAGAACATTTCATGTCGATTTTAACAGTAGAGCTCATTTTGGAACTTTCTAGACCATTCCAGAAATTTGTAGAACTTTCTAGAACATTTCATATCGATTTTAGCAGCTATACACATGTTTAATGTTTGTAGATCATTCTAGAAGTTTTTAGATCTTTCTAGATCATTCCAGAAATTTGTAGAGCTTTCTCGAACATTCTATATCGATTTTAGCAGTTGATAACGTTTTGGAACTTTCTAGATCATTCCTGAAATTTTTAGAACCTTCTAGAACATTCTAGATCGATGTTAACAGTTGCGCTCATTTTGGAACTTTCTAGATCATTCCGGAAATTTGTAGAACTTTCTAGAACATTCTATATCGATTTTGGCAGCTATACACATTTTTAATGTTTGTAGATCATTCTAGAAGTTTTTAGAACTTTCTAGAACATTTCATATCGATTTTAACGGTAGAGCTCATTTTGGAACTTTCTAGGACATGCTGTATCGATTTTAGCAGTTGATAACGTTTTGGAACTTTCTAGATCATTCTTGAAACATTTATAGATTATTTTTTTAAAATTTAGAACTCTATACTTAGTACTCAACATCTCATAAGTTAGAAAAAGACAGACTTAGTACTCAAAATGTCATATGTTAGAAAGAGACAGATATACATTTTTTGAGATTTTCGCCTCCCACAACCACCCTCTTCCACCCACCGCGACCAAACTCCCTTACTTTCACCAGGAGACCGAGGAGCATCTACCACCCCAACGGGAAGTGGATCGGAGTTGGTGATCATAGAGAAAACCCTGTATTTACGTACTAACATTAGCATTTTATATAAGTATATTTAGATTTAGATTATGTAAATAAAATGGGGAAAGATTATTTTTACTGTAACCCGGCATATGACAACACTACGCCTGATGTAAAGCTAGAGTGCGGCTCATGAACGAAAACAACTGCTACTACAGAGAAATCTCTACGGCAGTAGTCGCCTCCGCTATTCCGGCTCGAGGAGACAAATAATGCACCATCTAGATTGACAGTGCACACTCCTCTCGTTATGTCATGCAATTTCAATATTTATGAGACGGGGAAGTTCTGTTTATTTGTCATTATACATAGCTCGACTTTTCAGAAACATTCAGGTTTCATATGCGCAGAGTAAGGTTTCAAGGCTGGGTCGAACCCGTGTCTTATGATAGTCGAGACGAAGAGGAAAAATAATATTTACCTCATCTTTATTTTTGACTACTTATTTTTATTTTTGAAGCGTAAGAGATGCTTTCTGAATCGCAGTGCCCCAGTGTTTCAGAGACGTCCTAGGAAGCCCTTTTTAGATAAGATATGTCAACTGCTCAGGAAGGGTCAGGTGGAAAACTTATTTTATTAGAATATAAGAGCGGTAAGACGCGTGAACTCACGATCGATGATTCTCGCTAATTCTGACCGGTACCAATGTAACTTTGTTATATGTACTTTAGTAGATTATAGGCACTATTAAAGAGTGGTAGGCAGACTGATGATGGTTATTTGTCCAGTCTGCAGTCCTGGGGTAGTACCACCACTTTCGAATGTAACACCCGTGAAGTGACCCTGTCGCGTTTCGGAAATAAGATTAAGGAAGACTGTAGTAGCAGTTGTTTCCATTCATGGACCGCACTCTAGCTTTACATCAGTCGGAGTATTGTCACATGCCGAGCAACATTAAAAAAACAACTAATATTTTATTGTACAAATTGATCATTCATGTTCAAAAGAATGATAAAAGATTTAATGTGGTTAATTATTGGATTTGCAGCCATTCGATTTGGATAAAATTAATCAAAATAAACGTAGTAAAGTATCAGCATAAGATTCAGTAAAACAATATGTTAGCGCAAAATGGTTGCAAAGAAAACACTATGTTACAAAATAGTAGTACAGTTTTTTTATGTATAGTGTCTCTGTGTAAAGTGTTTCGATAACAAGTTCCCAAGTAATTGGTTAGAGTAGTTTTACAAAAAAAAAATGTTAGGAACAAATGCTTTTTTTACGATGAGGTCAGTCGTGTCGGATAACTAGTATGGGGCTTCTGTACGTGAGACAATAAAGCTAGAATTAAACAAAATACCTTTTTTAATTGAGTTTTTTTATTTCTTAATATTTAATTTAAGGATACTACACGCCACAGTTTTAGTAATTAACGAAGGTTTTTTTTTATTGTTAGTCAGCATGTGACAACACTCCGCCTGATGTAAAACTAGAGTGCGGTCCATGAATGGAAACAAGTGCTACTACGGTGAAATCTCTACGAGCAGGAGTCGCCTCCACTATGCCGGCTTGAAGAGACGAGCATGTATCATCTAGATTGACAATGCATACTCCTCTCGTCATGCATACAAGGTCACTTCACGGATATTACATTCGAAAGTGGTAGTACCATCCTAGTACGGCAGACTGGGCTAATAACCATCATCAGTCTGCCTACCACTCTTTAAGTAAAGAGATGAATATTTTATCTATAATTTTAGGCATGGCATCCTCACAGATCTGAATCTTAATTTAGTAAATGAATCCGGAAAAACATCAACTTTTGTGCATAAACCTTAATATTGTCCTTAACATAGATCAATATAAATTATTCCAACTCAGTACTATCTTTACTATAGCGTTTACTATCTTTCTTTTAAAATTATTTTCTCCTTGTAGGTTCTGCCTACCTCATTTAGAAATAAAAAATAAGATGTAACAAATTTTCCTTTCCGTAGTCCATAATCAGATATGTTTTGTAAACGTTTTTTGGAAGTTAGCCAAACTAGGGTCGGGCGAATGTGAATTGTCACTAAACGAAGACATGACCCGAATTTATTGTACTTAAATTGTACAAATGTATATATTTACCGTGATTTTCTTTGGCGTGGCGATCCGTTGTCTCTGCCTATCCTTGTGGGAAAAAGGCGTGACAATTGTATTGTATTTTCTTTATATAACAAAACAAGGTTAAGATGCCGTCGTATCTATCTATGTATCTTAAAGAGTGGTAGGCAGACTGATGATTGTTGTTATCAGCCCAGTCTGCCATCCTGGGGTGTACTATCACTTTCAAATGCAACATCCGTGAAGTGACTATATCGCGTTTTTAGATCAGTTTAAAAGTACCCAGGTAACGAGAGGAGTGTGCGCTATTAATCTGGATGGTGCACATTCGTCTCCTCAAGCCGGTATAGCGGAGGCGGCTGCTATCTGTAATTTACTCTAGCTTAACATCAGGCGGAGTGTTGTTATATGCCGAGCTATAATAAAAAGACATGGATTTTTCAAATTATATATTACAAAAGTGGTAGGCAGAGTAATGACGGTTATTAGCGTCCTTTGATAGTACAGTCTCGAACTTTAACTTGAGACCTATTTGGCGGAAAATTTGTTAAAACAGTCATTTGAATAAGGTCGAAAATACTCGAAAACGTCCAATCAATTTATCTTTCATTGTGTGTTAGTGTCAGAGAAAAATAAATTCACATTTCAAGTGCAATTAAGTTCTTGACTGTACCAAGGTTTTCAAATGTACCCTTGAAGTGACCTAGTCGCGTCATCAGTTTGGTAGTAGCCAAGTATAACAGGGCAAATATGCATTGTTAGCCTAGATAGTGCACATTCGTCTCCTGAAGCCAACATGGCGGAGGCGAGTGATGCCTATAGGAATTTCTCTTTAGTAGCAGCTATATGTTATATGCGAGAAATATTTCATGAAATTATGATGAAAATTGAATAGAAAAAATTTCACTCATTATTTAACTGATTTTTTTTTCATAATTCTATACTTTTAGGTAATGTATAGGGTGTAACAAGAAAGGCATCAGAAGTTTTATATGACAGAACGGGAAAGCGGCGCAAGGCTTCTATCCTCCATTTGTAGGCGACTATAAGTAAATATGCTGAAACACGACAGTTCCTCCACACAAACAAGTTACAACGTGTTCGCCGCGTTGTGTGTTTTCAGAGACTGTCAAAGCGTAACGACGCTTTTGTTTCATATTCAGTTAGTGCTTGTACTCATGACCACGTATTCATTTTGTTCCAAGTTAGTTTCCGTAATCGTTCAAATTAGAGTCCGTATTCATGACCGTTCTGTTTCTGTTTTTATTTTTTAAATATTTTTATTTATTTATTTATTGCATAATTTTTTTGACATTAGACATTTACATCAACTACATAACAGTATTATACCATTAACTAAAACACAAAACATCATCGAAATATGCAAAACAAGCAATGTAAATGCAATGCACTGCAATGTTGGTGTCGCGATGGCTTAGCACGCGCGAGGCTATTAAACTTACAGCTAACAGACGGCCAAATGTTCTTGCCTTAGCGATGTTATTCAGGTCTCAAATGACTTGCCTTAACACTACG
This sequence comes from Tinea pellionella, assembly GCA_948150575.1. Taxonomy (NCBI): domain Eukaryota; kingdom Metazoa; phylum Arthropoda; class Insecta; order Lepidoptera; family Tineidae; genus Tinea; species Tinea pellionella. The sequence continues at coordinate 8,489,588 of OX411251.1, read as the reverse complement.
GCATAATTTATTTGAAGAAATTATTTAAAAAGCTCATATTAATAAAAAAATTCTTGGAAATGCCCGCAGTCCTTTTACACTTTACAAATTAAGTATAAGGGTATACCAAAGAAAATAAATTTGAGGTATCCTAAAAGCGTCTGTTTTTAGTTTACATCTCATTTGTCAGGCCTAATCAACTAATCTCTTGGACGTCAAGTAACAACAACATTCCTTTCTTACTTTCAAATGAAGCCTAAATAAATTTTGGTAAGACATTTGAGACCTAAATATTGTTTTAATTAATAAAGATAATTGTCTTATAATTTTGTGGCAATATAATATAATTTTGTGTCACCTTTTTCAAACAATAAATTCAATAGCAATAGATTCTTTTTGACAGTAATAGTAAGTATATTTATTATAAAAAATTACCGAGTACGAGTAGCGATCAGAATCGCGTCTTACCGCTAGATCACGGCTGCTGTCCAATAGAAAAGCCATCCGTTAATAGAAGGACAAATTAACGACGACGCGCCGGCTTGATGAGCGATTAATACGAAATACCACTGTATTTACATTATATTATACAAAATAAATTATAAATCTTGGAGCGGCCGTGGTCTAGTTCTGTTCGTGGTCTGTTCGAACCTCGCTAAATTCTGACCGGTACCAATGTAACTATGTTATACGTACTTTGGTCGCTCAGTGCCCATATGCACTATTAAAGAGTGGTAGGTAAACTGATGATGGTTATTAGCCCGGTCTGAAGGCCTGGGGTAGTACTACCACTTTCGAATGTTACCCGTGAAATGTCGCATTTCGAGAGCAGTTTGAAAGTAGCCAGGTATAGCGAGAGGAGTGTGTGCTGTCAATTTAGATAGTGCATTATAGCGGAGGTGACTGCTACCCGTAGAGATTTCTCTATAGTAGCAGTTGTCTCCAGTGTTCATCGACTGCACTCTAGCTTTACATCAGAGGGAGTGTTCTCATATGCCGAACTCCAATAAAAAAAAAAAAATTAGGTAATATTTAATTGGAAAGCTTCGTGAAAGTGAATATTCGTTCAATTTCCGTCGGAAGTAATAAATATCATAGTTGGAGCGATGTCGGTGCATATTACGGAAGTTAATTTTGCAAACACTGTTCTTACCTAACTCTAAGTTAGATAATTAAAGAAGTTTGCACACGTAGATCGGTAGCTCGACAATTAACTTTAATACCAGCGAATATATGAGTAGGCGTATACATGATACGAGTACCAGGGTTGCCAGGTCTTTTTCGAATAAATACCGAACAGTGAGCAAAAAAAAAAAGTTTTAATTATTTATTTAAAATACACTTTCTACTTACTTAAAATACAAAGTAACATTATACTAGTTAACCTAACTTATAAAAATTGTATTTTTTCTCACTAATGCACGCTTCCAGCAATGTCTGATTTGCTTTACGTGCCCCATTTATTTCGAGACATGTCAGACTGAAATTACATCGTATACATAATTCAGCCTTAACCAATTCCAATCGGAACTCCCTCGATTGCGTAAAAACTTAAAGTTGAATAGTTTATTAGGAAGAAATATTTACCAGAAAAAAATACCGCACCGCCCATACTTCTAGAGCGGCTGTGGTCTAGCGGTAAGTGCGTAAACTCAGACTCGAGCGTGAAGACCCGTGTTCGAACCTCGCTAAATGACCGGTACCAATGTAACTTTGTTATATGTACTTTGGTCGCTCAGTGCCTATAGGCACTATTAAAGAGTGGTAGGCAGACTGATGATGGTTATTTGTCCAGTCTGTTGTCTTGGGGTAGTACCACCACTTTCCTATGTAACACCCGTGAAGTGACCTTGTCGCGTTTCGGGAATAGTTTGAAAGTAGCCAGGTATAACGAGAGGAGTGTGCACTGTCAATCTAGATGGTACATGCTCGTCTCCTCAAGCCGGCATAGTGGACTACTGCCCGTAGAGACTTCTCTGTAGTAGCAGTTGTTTCCATTCATGGACCGCACTCTAGCTTTACATCAGGCGGAGTGTTGTCACATGCCGAGCTACAATAAAAAAAAAATACTTCGGTATTTTTGTTATACCGAACACAGTGCTAAAATACCGAACGGTTCGGTAGAATACCGTACACCTGACGAGTACAGGGTGGAAAAAGAAAGGAGTCATGAACTAAAAGTTGTATACATCATTCTGATGAGATGTAAGTATTTATTTTTTTAATATCAGAAACAAGCAATGTGAGTGCAAACGTCGCGACGGCCTCGTAAAACGCGTGCGTTTCGTGATTCACTCGAAGTATCTAGTATAGCGATAGGAGTGTGCACTGCTTGGATGGTGCACATTCGTCTCTTATGATGGCAGTTGTTTTCGTTCATGGACCTCCCTCTTAACTACAGTAGTAAATATACCGAGCATAATTACACTTTTACCTATTCAAGCAATCTCCTCTTTAGAAAATATTTTTATTGGAAAAAGAACGAAAATTCGACTTCTTTGTACGGATTCGATGACCATGCATTTCTCTATTCAAGAATTGAAGACGTTATTCGTACGATAGAATAAGACGAGTGCGTCGAAATTGAAATTTTCTTTTCTTTTTTTTTTTGTTTGAAATAATCCTTCATTTTTTGGTCATTGAATTTTATTTAGTTTTATAGTTTATTTCAAACAGAAATGTTTAATCTTAAATAACAACCGTACAGTTTTTTTTTAATACCGTATATAATACAAACCTACTCGTAATTAAAGTAAATTTTTACGTCCTGAAAGAATGAATGTTTCACTTCATGTGAAATTACCCTTTTGTATTATTACCACTTGGGTTATTGCGTGTTGGCCAACCGTCATATTTGCAAAAATAAAATGGATAATAACTTCTTTCATTTTACGTCTTAACCCTAATATTAATAGTTATTAGAGCCGAGGGTAAGAACATTATTCTACATACTATATACTCAAATATGTGCTTGTCAAGCATGTGCTTCTTTTCACACAAAATGTCATTTGTTTCCTACTTCAATTCTGTCTCGTTTTATATTCCATGGCAGAGGCTCAATCAAGTTTCACGTCTGTGCATTCGAGGTGCGTCGTGAAGTTTTTGTTCCCCAGGGAAAATGCACACAACACCACCAGCTAAACATTGGGTGCTCAGCAATTCCTATGATACCAAAATAATATATTTAAAACAATCTTCCTTGACATCAGTAGATATTAATACGGCTTGTTAATCCAATTTAAAAATTAAATATTTACAAGTCTACAAAAGCACTTCGTTCAGTTACATACAAGATCATTTTTATTTACTTTCGATTGTTTTTTTTTTTTCATGTTATATTTTGCACATGCTTTCACTGTTTTAGCGAACAGCTACGAGTATCGAGTCGATCGTGTAGCCTTGTTACTTACCACTATATAATTCACGTGAGCTATTTTTAGTAAAGTTATTTTCAGATATAACTCTTCTAAAAGGTCGCGGATGACGATTTTGACTTTTGATGTACATTCAAATCTTCAGTTTCATCTATTTTGGTTACGGTTTGTTGAGATCGATTTTTATTTTAGCAGAATGTTTTTAAAGCTTGGCATACAAAAAAGTGACCGTCGCGCGTAGAGGAGGCGAATACTGTCTGAAGAAATTTCTCTGTGGTAGCAGGGGGCCGCACTCTAACTTTACATCAGGCGGTCATTTGTGTAAAGTGTTTAAGTTAAATAATTAATCGATTTAGGATTAGAGGTAGTTTTAGTTGGTTTATTTTAATTACTGTTTGATAAAAATAGGTTTATTAGTCTTGTGGTTATACGGTTTTATTTAATTAAGGTGTAAATTGAATGAAGCGGTATTTAACCTTTACAATTAATGTAACAAGTGTCAAAAGGCACAATAATCAAAGGAATACCTCTTTCTTTGCGTTAACTTTACAAATTAGAAGTCCTAATGAGTATTATATTACTTTTATACTGGAAGATAATTTTATAATATACTAGCTAACAGTATATGAATAAAAACTTTTCTCCCCTCCTCTCGAGTTTCACCTTATAAAATAATAACCCCCTGAAAAAAACAACTTTTTTTTTATCCATATTTTTTATTTCGCTATCAGATGACATTCTCTAGAACTTTTGTTCCAGAACAATCGCACCGATTCGTTTTGCTTCCGAGTTATCACGGTTAATTTCGGTCTAAGTCAAAATTCTTTCTTAATGTACGTCTACACTATAACCCACCACCGCTACCTCCACAGCCCACGCATGAAGGGTGGTCTCTCACTCACGTCTCCTTTGAAAGCAGAGTGTGACTAGAGGAAAGACTTCACCTCGTTGGTTTTGGTTCACGATGGGGTACCTCAGGGAGGTACTCCGGGACCTTCTATTTACCTTCTAACCAACTGAGGACGCGCGCGATGTGAGACCAGCTACTTCAACAGTGCCCTCCACTCTGTCGTTCAAGGTCGTCAAGGGTAGTTTATATAGATTTAAAACTATTTGCAAGAAACCTATTTAAATATGAAATACAATATTTTTGAAGAGAAAAATGCCGGAGGCTATAATTTCCTGTTAGGTTAGTATTATCCGCAAGAATTTTCTTCATAAGAAAATATGAAAAGTTGTTGATAGTTGTTAAGATGTTCATAGTTGAATTGTTGTTGTTTGTTTCGGAATAAACTTATTTTGTTTTGTCCCTTTCCCAGAACCACACTTTGTAATATACACTAGCAATTGACCGCAAGCTCGTATGCGTATAAGTTCTATGAGTTTAGTGTTCCCATGCGATCCTTAGGGAATCGTTTAAATGGGTTAAAACCTTTCTCAATAAATAGGCGAACGAACGTAACAACGGATTCATAAAAAAAATCTATAACCTATTCTAGCTTCACAAAATTTAAATCTACCTAAATGCTAAATAAATTTCATTAAAATATGTTTAACCGTTTGTGGGTGATCCTTCATATTTAGTACAAAATATGTCAAATGTCATGAGGGTACGTCACACGTGTTCATCATCAGTTTTATAAATATTTTTAAAGTAGCTCGGCCCATAAAACACTCCGCCTGATGTTAAGCTAGAGAACGGAACGGAGCCAACTGCTAACAAAGTGAAATTTCGATAGGCAGCCATCGCCTCCGCTATGCAGGCTTTCTGAGATGATATGCACCATCGAGGTTGACTGTGGACACTCTTCCCGAAAAGCGGCTAGGTCACTTTAAGCGTTACCTCAGAACGGCAGGCCGCATTCTAACAGATAAAACCAGCAACTTTTATTGTTATAGACACGTGAAATAAAAAAGGACAAACAAATGTGAAAGTTAGAGCAAAAGTATTTTCTAGGTAATTATAAAGTATGATATTTAAGAGAGAGGTAATTGTGATGAAAATGAAAGCTCCTCTTCTAAGATAACTGTCAGTAGAAAAACAATTTCCAACAATATATCTAAGGGTTGATGACAAAGACAAAAGTTTTAGCTCTCTTGACAATTTGTTTGAATACCGTGACATTTAACTTATAATAAAATTATCCTTTACGTAATATGTGTATAAATATACACTTTAAAATTATTTTTTGACATTTTTCTTTAAAATTTACTTAGACCCAGAAGGGTGTTTTCCGATCAAATAGGAGACATCCTCATGAAAGCTGGGCTGTCTAGTGCCCATAACCGTCGGGCGTGCATGAAGAGAAATGTGGATGTGAAGGAAGCGAGGGTGTTGTGTCAGGATCGTGGTAAGTGGCGTTCCGTTGTCCCTGCCTATCCCTGTGGGAAAAAGGCGTGACAATTGTATTGTATTGTGTAATTTACTTGTTTTGTTTGTTCCGTTGATCTTGAAATTTCTTAAAAATATCAACTTCTGTTCCGGAAGGTCAAATTCTCTATTTTTATTAGTTATATAATTTGTTTTCATTGATTTCATTTCCTCTCATCAAGCCGGTTTAGCGAAGGCGACTTCTGTTTGTAGACATTTCTCTGTGGTAGTAATGATCAGCTTGGGCGTTGGCTCCACTTGCAGGGAAGCACAGGAAACGTCTTCACAACATCAGGAGTGCTATGTTAATTATAAATAATTTGAGAGATTTCACCACAGAAGTTCTGGTGCCCATCTCTACCTCTATCACGGTCCGTTGATTTATATTTTTATATATTCTTATATATACTTATTATATTTTCAGCTAGATTTGCCTGTATATTTTGTTGACGTAAAAGACGTCTAAAGAACCCTTTAGCCCCGTTTATTTAAGAGGCTTTTGTAGTCAATTTTGGATGTCTTAAGGACAAGAAAGGTCGAAATAAATCCCACCTTTAAAAATTAATAATTAACTAAAAAGGTTATATTTAAATTAAAAGTTAATACAATGAAGTCTTCAATCTCTGTAACCGCTGAACAAACGTTTTCACGTATAATTAATTTTCAATAAATTATCTTTCGACTTTTCTACACTTTTTTTTACAAAATTAAACTTCTTGTTATGATTTTTTTTTTAATTTTAGTGGGAGTTTATAACTGTTTTAAAGTACCTATACTTTATGTGTATCGTAGGTACAGAGGGACCAGAGGGGTGTTCTTTATCTTCCTACTGCTGAGTAGACCTTCTCTCTCACCATTCTTCCCGATTTCAGACTTTTCTATGACGTCACTCATGCTTTTAAAACGCAATAATTTTATCTTTCTTTAGGTCTGCATGTGCACTACACTTATTAGTTATAATGGTCTGCCGCCGCACTCCATGAACATTTTCATCTCTTTCGTCTGTTTTCAACTATGGACCTCAATTTATTGGTAAAAGTTATTCTTGCGCAGTCCCCAAACTAGACTTGCTCTGGAGATATTAGGAAAATTTTAATATTCTTTCCTTTTTGTTAACTTGAAACTTATGTCTAGTTTAAAATAGCGACAGTTTATTTTTATTACACAATACTTAGATAACACTATTTATACATAGTTATATATAATACAATTGTCACGTCTTTTTTAGTTATGTACATTGTATCTAATTAGAATGAGCAAAGAAAATGCACTCACATTAGATGAAAAAAGCATTAGCAATACTGTAATAAAATATTTTAATATTATTTTTTAAATATTAAAATAATGCGAAAAAAGTGATTTGAAAGGCCTTGGATTTAACAAATCCGGTGAAAGTAAGAAAATACCGCGTTAAAAAAGAGGAGAAAATCCTGTTTAATTGATCAAAATTGAAGTAGACAATCCAACAGTAATACAGCATTAAAGCAAATTCCACAATTTTATGGTAATTTTATAAAGTTTTTTTGTGCTAAATTTTGCTTAAGAGATACCCTAGAGGTGGGCTCGCAATGTATATACAAACAGTAATGTATACGTAACTTTATTATATTATGTACCTATGTACTTTCATATCTGAAAAAGAGCCGCAGAGTGCAGGCAACAGTCACCTCAATATGCACCAGTTGACAGTGCACACTCCTCTCAATTTATCAGACTTAAGACAGACGAGTATTATACTTCCTTAGACGGCAGACTGGACTGCCTACCACTTTAAAAAAAAATGTAGCTCTTTTTATCGAGTACCGTCTTCATTTCCAAAATTTTAAAAGAGGGAAACTGAGAAAACAAATTATCGGAGTGGAAAATCACGTTTACACACGAGATATCCGATAGCAAAATTACTTAGTTTAGCTAATACTTTACCAGTTGTTGGAAATGTACTCTTTCTTCCTTTGTCATTAAAGGTTAAATTCACATCTCTCCGTCTACAAAGAGTTTTTGAACTGTGAATTTGATCGGGTTAGCTTTTAACCATCTTACATGAAGACTTTTTAAATAATTGGAAGATTACTCAAAAAAAAAATTGGTAACAAAAATATTTACGTTCAATTTTATTTTGCGACTCACCTTAGCTCTAAATTCGCTTGGCATTTTGATACATCTGAATCGAAATTTCTGTGGTCAATACGAAATGTTTGACAGATGTATCCTGTTTACTGTAAAAAGAAAGTTAGCAATCCTCCGAGCTAGAAGTTGTATACAGAGTGAATTTTTCAAGTGGACTTTCATGGCCAAATCCTAAACTATAAGAGATATTGAAAAACGCTGAAAGGAATCTCGATGCCGATTTTGATGAAAATTAAAGCTGCATTATTAGATTTTTGATAAATCCATTTTCCCGGCCAGGAATCGAACCTGTTGATTTTGAAAAAAAATAAACACTCTGTATTATTGCACCATCCGATAGTGTTCCCGATAAGGATCAAATTCTGGGAAGTAATGATATACGGCAAACCAAAGAAAAGTGTTGATTTTTAACAAATTGTCTCTTATTTCCATGTATTTATACATTACCTACTACGTTTATTATGAAATATATATGATGTATATACTCATACATCATTTTGATGCGGTCCAAGTATTGCTTTTCTATTTTTGAGGCCAACATTTTTTTTTGTTTTGCAGTTTTATTTTTATTTTAGTAGAGTTACACGTGGTTGACCCTTAAATTCATATTGTTGCCAATTGTCTACATTAATTTTCACATAAAATTATTCAAAAACCTGAGAGTCTGCGTTTGCACAGGACCTTCACGTATTAAGTGCATCAAATGCAAGCTTGCTTTGTGTCGTAACAAAAATCGGAATTGCTTTGCTCAATTTCATTCATAAATAATAAGGAAATTCCTATACTAAAGAATAAGAATGTAATATGACTATTTGTTTTATTTAAACTTACGTCTACAGTAATTTTTTTTTTTATTGTAGCTCGGCATATGACAACACTCCGCCTGATGTAAAGCTAGAGCGCAGTCCATGAATGGAAACAACTGCTACCACAGAGAAATATCTACGGGCAGCAGTCGTCTCCACTATGCCGGCTTGAGGAGACGAGCCTGTACTTTTAGCAATAAACGCATATTGTTGCCAAAAATATGTATTTTTTATTTTTACTTAATTTTTTTAAATTATTTTTTTACGTAATCTATGACAAATGTCCTATAATGTACGATTTTATTATTTAAAAAAAAGTGCATTTTGGGTTAAAGGTATATACGGTCCATAGTGGAGGCAACTGCTACTACAAGCTGCGGTCGCCTCCACTATGCCGGGTTATGTGAGTGTGCGCCGACTGTGCGCCGTTTAATTTCCAAGGTAAACGCGACTTGATCAGATCACCTGACTTAAAAGAGTCTGACTGAATCTACCTGCCACTATTAGATAAATAGAACAACTGTGTTTAAAGACAAAAATATAGCGTGAGTCTGTTACGACGTTTTTAAACCGGATATTTAATTCGGAAGTAAGTTATTTGGATAAAACGCAATTGTTATAGGTGTACCAGGAACTCATGGCATTAATGTCATGGCATGGCATGGCAACTATGGTATATTTGATTACTCATTGATAAATATTCAATAGATGTAAAAAAATAATTGGTATGAAGATTTTTGAATCCAATTTCTCTGTTGTTGAACAAGACGAATTTTATTATCCCTATTAGCCATGAGATTTTGGTAGACCTACACTTACATTATTAGTTAGGTATACTGACCACAGAGGCGTTCTTAAAGTATGATTTTTTTTATTGTACTCGTAGGTCGGCGTATGATAACACTTCGCCTGATGTAAAACTAGATAGAATACGTCCATGAACAACGGCTACTACAGATAATTTTCTACAGACAGCAGTCGCCTCCGCTATGCCGGCCTGCGTACACGAATGTGTACCATCCAGATTGACAGCGCATACTCTTCTCTTACCAGGCTATTTGTAAACTGATCCCGAAATGCGAGTGTTATATTTAAAAGTGGCGGTACTACTTCTTGGTAGGTACTTCTTGACTGCATCACCCGCTTTTCTCTTTTCCTTACAATTTATTTAACATCAATTGGTTGTCTGAAAGAAATTGCTTTTAGTGATAAGACCGCCAATTGCAGTAACTTATTTATGATTCTGTATTTCTTTAACTCTGTTAAATGCAATAAAGAATTTATTATTATTGTTATTATTACTACCCCAGGACGGCAGACTGGGCTAATAACCATCATTAGTCTGTCTACCACTCGAATACGAAGATAAGATTCAAGGTCCAATCGAGACGGTTTCTTTATTTCTGAAACACTGAAACATGATAAAATATCATAAAAACTATATTTTTCTTCATAAAATGTACTTAAAACATAGCTCTATGGCAGAGATTCTTCCGATATTTTGGCTGAGAACGAGACCCAAAGAGCGAGGAGACCTTACTAAGAATACTTGAATATTTTTTCTTTGCGAACGTTAGGAATTTCTCGCTTCTTGTCAATGTAAGCAAATCCGCCTTACGGAACGAGTATAAACCAACAAAAAGAAGAATTTAGAATAAAAACTGCTGAAATTTAACAAAGGGATCTTGTTTGTTAGTGCAGCAGCGTTGACAAAACACGCCAAAAGTTCATCGGCACGGCAAGGACGCTCCCGAAGGTGTGACATGTTGAGTCTGGCTGCTCAAGTGCGAAAAAGTATCATGCGAGGAATAATTTAGCGACTAATTTCAAAATATGACAACTGAATGATTACTAATAAAAATTGAACTTAAAAATAACAACAACCCAAAAAGTTAATAAAAAATGTAACAATTCAAATTAAAAAAGGACGTATCTCATGATCTAAGAGCCCCGTATTCAAACCTCTCTAAATTCTGACTAGTACCAATGTACCAACTAATATGTACTTAAAAAAAAATTAGAGAAAACAGTACTCGTATCTACCCTGAAATAAGAATAAAGGCTTGATATATTTAATAAACGTTTTATTTGAAAGAACTTTGTTGGGAGTATTCGAAATGTAGCCTCCATGTAGCCTCTACACCAGTTCAATCTGAATCATCATGGAGGTAAGTCGCGTAACTCTGATCAACTGAAAATGATTCGCAAGTTTTCACGAGTGCAATTTAACATTAGATATTATCTTTCAATATAAATTACAGTTTACAGTGATTGTTTTTATATTTGTGTAATTTTGTGGATTTGTTTGTTAAAAATAGTTTATAGGTAAGTTTCTTTTTGACTTTTTTTATACTTAATTTTTTTTTATTGCAATGTTTTCGTTAATAATTCAAATATTATTTATTTAGTTAGAGAAATCACAGCTTACATATATTATAGAAATAATTAAAAATTTAACAAAGAAGAAAAGCCAAATCGATTTCGAAAATATATTTACATCATTTACAAATAAAATTATAAAAGATATACAATATAATATGTGTGTCGTGCCTGTGTATCATAATTTAATAATAAATAGTATTTATTGATTGTAATGTTTTACTATAAAAACAAAACTCTGAAATTAATTTCAAATATTAAATATTTGTTAATAAAATATTATTAAACAATTTGTATAATAAGGTCGCGAGCAATAAATTCGGGACGTTAATAAAAAGTAAAATAAAAAAGTAAATACTAGGTCATTTAAGTAGATAATAAAGCCTCTTTATAACACAATAAAAAGTAAAGACTAATGTTTCTTTGTTTGTAGCGTAATACAATAGGCTTTGAAGTATTTTTACTATCTGTCTGTTTAGGGAAGGGTGAGGGTCATCGTAACATTAAAAATAATTTTAAATTTCAACTTGTCCTGGCGTAGTAACCCCTTTTAAGCGTAACACTCGTGAAGTGACCTTGTCGAGTTCCGGGGTCAGTTGAAAGTATTCGGGTATAGCTAGAGGAGTGTGCCCTGTCAATGGATGTTGCATATTAGTTTCTGCATTAGTTGCCGGAATATCAGAGGCGATTTTTATTTATAGAATCTCTGTGTTAGAGGTTGTTTCAGTTAAGTTTTAAATTAACAAAATCGTCTAAATTTAGACAGAAATTATTTGAAATTGTTACCTAAATATCTTGACTAAATAATTAACTTACGAGTAGACACGAAATAGGAGAATTTTGAGAAGAAACTTGATATTAAATAGTGTTTTGAATACTCCAATTTGTGAAACTTCAATCTTGTCAGAACTTTGTTATGAATTAAACGTCTTCGAATTATAGTAATTTTCCACTTCAATAGTGCACCTGGGGGATTGTATTGAGTTATATTCGAGATATAGCCGTGATATAATGATATAATAAAGAAATGATTGAACATGGCGCGGTGAGCGACAGTGGTTACAAACTTAATGTATTTTATAGAGTGGTAGACAGACTGATGATGGTTATTTGTCCAGTCTGCCGTCCTGGGGTAGTACCACCACTTTCGAATGTAACGCCCGTGAAGTGACTTTGTCGCGTTTCGGGAATAGTTTGAAAGTAGCCAGGTATAGCGAGAGGAGTGTGCACTGTCAATCTAAGATGTTACATGCTCGTCTCCTCAAGCCGGCATAGTGGAGGCGACTGCTACCCGCACAGGTTTCTCTGTAGTAGCAGTTGTTTCCATTCATGGACCGCACTCTAGCTTTACATCAGGCGGAGTGTTGACACATGCCGAGCTATAATAAAAAAAAAAAAAAAAAAAAATTTATAATATTTATTTATTTATATTTTATTTTCATTTATACTTATTTATTTATAATTGGTTGCATATCAGAAAAAATAAAAAAATAATTGTATTATATAGAGCGTGTATAATATGTTAACTGTTAATATGCCACTAAATAAATAAATAAATTATGATTGATCGGTCGAACTATGTTTAGGAACTAGGTTGCGAGAGGCTTGACAGGCTTGGAGAGAGATTCACGAGGGCATTTGGCAGAATGTTATTCAATTATATTATTTATTGTAGCTCAGCATATAACAATACTCCGCCTGAAACTAAGCTAGAGTGCGGTCTATGAACGAAAACAATTGCTACCACAGAGATGTACACTGAAATTTTAAAGTGGTGGTACTACCCCAGGACGGCAGACTGGGCTAATAACCAACATCAATACCATGTACCACTCTTTGAATATAAACGCGATAGTCAGTAAAGCCGCATAGAATATTTTAATTCAGTTAAAACATGTTCTCGTATAACCTAAGAAAACACTGTTTCACCTTTATTTTACCGGAGTTAATAGACGTGAAGGTATTTCATGTTATATAACATCTGTAATACAGATTCTGTATACATAAAGAAGAAGGTTTGGCTGACTGATTGAATGACCAATTCGTAATTAACGTACAGTCAAAACTATGATAGCTAACGACTTCAAATTTTAAGAGTAACTTCGTATTAATTAAAGCAAAATTTTGATCTGGACCAGAAGTAACCACGATATCTTGGAAGCGAATTGAGCTGGGCCATTGTTCCAAGACAAGAGTTGTAGAGAATCTCATCTTATTGCGAAATAAAATTAAAAAAATGAAATCTGACTTTAAAAAAAACCCACACAGGTGGTCTTTTAATCACGTTTCCGTCTCGCTCTTTCTTACGGGTTATTGCAGGTGAGAGATAGACGCATGGTGAGAAAAGTTTTCATACTTCGGGAAAATGAAATCTGACTTTAAAAAAAGCCCACACAGGTGGCCTATTTTTAATCATGTTTCCGTCTTGCTCTTTCTTACGGGTTATTGCAGGTGAGAGCTAGACGCATGGGGAGAAAAGTTTTCATACTTCGGGAAAATGAAATCTGACTTTAAAAAAAACCCACACAGGTTGTCTATTTTTAATCATGTTTCCGTCTCGCTCTTTCTTACGGGATATTGCAGGTGAGAGCTAGACGCATGGGGGGAAAGCTTTCATACTTCGGGAAAATGAAATCTCACTTTAAAAAAGCCCACACAGGTGGCCTATTTGTAATCATGTTTCCGTCTTGCTCTTTCTTACGGGTTATTGCAGGTGAGAGCTAGACGCATGGGGGGAAAGTTTTCATACTTCAGAAAAATGAAATCTGACTTTTAAAAACAAACCCACACAGGTGGCCTATTTTTATTCATGTTTCCGTCTCGCTCTTTCTTACGGGTTATTGCAGGTGAGAGCTAGACGCATGGAGAGAAAAGTTTTCATACTTCGGGAGCTGTTTGTTAACTTGATAAACCCGGGCTGTCAGCTAGTGTTATATAATATTATGGAGTAGGTTTGGACCATTCGTGTGAAATAAATAATGAAGCTAGGATTTACTTTTACGAGCGGACGAATTCCGACGAAATGAGAGACAATTTGGAGAGGTCATGGTCAAATAGAACTCTAGATTTTTCTTCCATCTTCGCGATGGCTTACAACTGCCGTGATCTACCGGTGGAGGACGACCCTCACGATCGCTGCATGTAGAAATTTACCTGTAGTAGCAGCAGTTGTTTTTGTTTATAGACCGCACTCAGTCCTCGCAGCAGACAGAGTATATTGTCACACACAAGGAGTCTGCAGTGTAATGAGCTCAGTATAACGCAGTCTGCAAACACATTTTTCTGGTTACAGTAGTTTCAGCTAATGTACTGAATTTTAGTCTAACATTAGGCGAAGTGCGGTCACACGTAAGACTAATAAAAGATTGGATAAAGAAAAAACAACAATAGAAGGAAATTAAAACCTTATTCTACCCATTTTAACTAAGCAATAAAATAAATAAAAGCTATAAAAATACATTTGTACTAATATATAAACTAATATAAAAAAACTAATATAATAATAATATAAAAACTAATATAAAAATAAAAATAAAAGAGCGGCCGTGGTCTAGCGGTAAGACGCGTGAACTCACGATCAATGAGACCCGTGTTCGAACCTCGCTAAAGACCGGTACCAATGTAACTTTGTTATATGTACTTTGGTCGCTCAGTGCCTATAGGCACTATTAAAGAGTGGTAGGCAGACTGATGATGGTTATTTGTCCAGTCTGTCATCCTGGGGCAGTACCACCACTTTCGAATATAACACCCGTGAAGTGACTTTGTCGCGTTTCGGGGATAGTTTGAAAGTAGCCAGGTATAAGAGAGGAGTGTGCACTGTCAATCTAGATGGTACATGCTCGTCTCCTCAAGCCGGCATAGTGGAGGCGACTGCAGCCCGTAGAGATTTCTCTGTGGTAGCAGTTGTTTCCATTCATGGACCGCACTCTAGCTTTACATCAGGCGGAGTGTTGTCACATGTCGAGCTACAATAAAAAAAAAAAAAAAAAAAAACGAAAAGTCTAAGTATATTGTCAAGCCTACAGTTTTAGAGGGATGGGTAGAGACAATGGATTGGTTGCTTTCACGATAATTAAAAAACTCGTTCGTTCAAAAGTAAATATTTATTGAGAAAAGTATATTTCATTTTGTTAGATAACCTATTTGCTGAATTTATATTTACTTTCTATCATTTTTAAAGTATTTCTAAACATTGTTCAGAGACCGTGGCCTAGCGGTATAAGGCTGGACTCACGATGGACGAAACTTTTTTTTCTAAGAGCGGCCGTGGATATCGGTAATACGCGTGAACTGACGACCCATGTTCGAACCTCGCTAATTCTGACCGGTACCAATGTAACTTTGTTATATGTACTTTATTCGCTCAGTGCCTATAGGAACAATTAAAGAGTGGTAGGCAGACAGTCTGCCGTCCTGGGGTAGTAACACCCGTGAAATGACCTTGTCGCGTTTCAGGAATATATCAGGTTTGAAAGTAGCCAGGTTTAACGAGAGGAGTGTGCACTGTCAATCTAGATGGTACATGCGTCTCCTCAAGCCGGCATAGTGGAAGCGACTGTTGCCCGCACAGGTTTCTCTGTAGTAGCAGTTGTTTCCATTCATGGACCGCACTCTAGCTTTACATCAAGCGGAGTGTTGTCACATGCCGAGCTACAATAAAAAAACCGTGTTCAAATTTCGCAAAATTCACCGCTACCAATAATGTACTTTGCTCCGTCCTGGGGTTAGCGCGTTTAATATCAGCTTGAAAAAAAAAACCGAGTAAACAAGAAAAGTGCTTTGTTAATGGATGGTGCACATTCGTCTCGTCAAGTCAGCATAGCGTGGGCGACTGCTCCCTAAAACATTCCTCTGTGGTAGAAGTTGTTTTCACCCATGGATCGTACTTTAGTGTAAAATCAAAATGCTCAAAGATTTCAGCCAAAATAATTCGACAGAAGTGCCCATAAATATAAAATATGTACGAAAGAGATTGTTTATGTAAAAGAAACTAGGCTGGTGTAGAATATGACATTGTATACCAGCCTCTTGGGAACAAGGTATAAGAGAGGAGTGTGCACTGCCAATCTAGATGGTACATGCTCGTCTCATCAAGCCGGCATAGTGGAGGCGACTGAAGCCCGTAGAGATTTCTCTGTGGTAGCAGTTGTTTCCATTCATGGACCGCACTCTAGCTTTACATCAGGCGGAGTGTTGTCACATGTCGAGCTACAATAATAATAAAAAAAAAAGTAAAAAAAAATTGACGGAAATATACGCCAAAATTGTTTGTAATTCATTGGAAAATATCGTCATAGACGCGTAAAATTCGATGAAAAAAAAACTGCTTTAATAGTAGTTCGGTAACGTGGTACACTCCGTCATGCTAAGCTAGAATAGTCCCTATGCGGAGATAACTAATAACACAGAATAATATGTCACCTCCACTATGCTATCCACTATAATTTAAAGTTACAATAATACAAAAACGTAACGCTTTTTAACGAATTTTTTTCGAAAAAAACCGATTTCGTATTAGCCAAAAATTTTGTAGAAAAAAAGCGATAGAACTAAATCCATTTGTATTAACTATACTACATTCTAGAATTGCTTCCCTGATAGTAAAAATTAAAATTTATTTATTTTATTATTGTTAATTAAGTCAATAAAAAATCCAGTGATAATAAAATATTTCAATAACCACCACTAATGACTAGTTATTGATTTTTTTAAATATTTTTTAGTTGTTATGTTGATTTATAGCTTTCAATTAGTTTCTCGATAGAGCGTCTTGCATTCAACCACTAGGCCGCCCATAAATTTAGTATTATGTTTGTTGAAATAAGATAATAAGATTAAAAGCCGGGATGTAAGCATTAGAATATTAAGGAAAACAGATGAGTTATTGCGCTTTGTTTCTGTAAATACATGAACATTGAACACAGTTCAGAAATGAAAATTCTAATTTTAATCTTCTTGACGAAGTTTTTTTTTCAAAGAGTGGTGCAGTGCTTGTACCATAGTGGGGTAGGTAGTAGTTATTCAGTGGTATATAGACGCCTGTATCGACTGAACATACGTCTGCACTGCGAGAGTTGTCGAACACTACGTGGTAAATACACTGATGATGGTTTCAAAGGCGTCGCCAATTGCAGCTTCTGATTCTGATCTGATCTGAGATTTTAAAAAAGTTGTTAAATGTAAATTTATTTATTATTTACAGTCAAGAGCTCGTGTAGCTTTACACGTTAGACTCTGTACCGTTGTTATTACAATCGCCGTAGATGTAAGGCTCGTACTACAAGTGAATAGCTTCATGTACTTTACCTACAATTCATACTTTTCTCATCCTCCATATCAACTCCCCCCCGGGTCATCTGCTGGCGACGCTCTTGAGCATCTGCTATTCCTGGGGTAGTACCACTATTTTTACACGCAAGAAATGGTCTAGTTGCGTTTTGAAATTAGTTTGGAGGTAACCAGACATAACGAGAGTTGAATTGTCAACCTGAATGGTGCATATTCGTTTGCTTGCTGCCATTGTGGATGTGATTGATGCCTGCAGATTTCTCTGTGGTAGCAGTTGATAGACCGTGCTCAACTTTCAAGTATCACGGTTGTAAAGTGACATATCGCCTTTCAGGATTAGCTTGAAAGTAGCTGGAGTGTTGTCATATGCCGAGCTGCAATAAAAAGACCGACATGCGAGTAATCACTGAGCACTGCTAATCTGGATGGTGCACGTCGTCTCCTTAGACCAACAGCGGAGGCGACTGCTGCCTGTAGAAATTTATCAGTAGTAGCAGTTGTCTCCGTTCATGGACCGCACTATACGAGCTATAGCTCTACAATTAAAAAGAAATAATAATCCACTCCCTAGAGGAAGGTTAATTTAGAGCGGTTTGAGATCCACTTTATCCTTAATAATTTGTATGCTTAAATTTCTTCAAGTAGAACGAAAACATACATAATTACAGTAATTGTACGTGGGTAATATTTGTCTACAGTCTACACCATTGTGGTTAGTAAGCGTAGGTAACCCTTTCTAAGCGTATCAAATAATATTATCTACAAGGTACTAACGGCAAAAGTGACGCTATAGCATTTAGGAAAACAATAATCTGTACCCTAGAATGGACTTTGCTTAACACACTTACACATAACCTTCACCACTAGAATTGCTTTATTTCACCCTTCTTTTCCATGACTTGATAATGTCTGATTGATATTTTAAAGCTAGTACTTGTGGCAAAGGCACTGAGCGACCACTAATGCGTTAACTATAGTATGTATTAATTACATTGGTATCAACAGGTTCGATTTCTGGCCGGGAAAATGGATTTATCAAAAATCTAATAATGCAGTTTTAATTTTCATCAAAATCGGCATCGAGACTCCTTTCAGCATTTTTCGATATCTCTTATAGTTTAGGATTTGGCTATGAAAGCCCACTTGAAAAATTCACTCTGTATATTGAGTTTTAAGAATATATTGAGTTTTTGATAAATCATTACCCCCCTCTTTTATTTAATTTCTCACAAGGGCATACGAGCTTGCAAATGAGCTTCTTTAACAGTACTACAGTTTTTAAGGTGATCCAGCTAACATGTTGCTGACTGTACCTGACTTATTATTTATTTTTATGATTTACTCTGATGTTAACGCACAAGTAAACTTTATTTACTAACCTAACAAGCAGATGATCTTAACGAGCTCTTAGAAATAAAATAATAATATACACAAAAAGGGTTTTTTTGTTAATAAAAATAAACATTTATTGTTTAAAACCAGCCATGCTATACTTGGTAACACATTATGTTAATAATCCTCTTTAATTAAAGCTTTTTGATATTTGAAATGTATTTTAATAAGTTACGTATCTAATTGTTAGTTTAAATTAATAAAGTTTTCAATTCAATTTTGTATTTTTTTTATGTGGCACATTGTCACTCCAGTAAAACTAGAGTGCGGTCCATGAACACCACGACTCAGTGCTAGTACTGAGAAATGACTACAAGTTGCAGACAAAACCACTATGCCGGCTTGAGAAGACGAATCCATGTTATCCAGGTTGACAGAACACATCCTATTTATACTTGGAATTGATCGATCTGTATTTGATAAAGATAATGAATCTAGTCGCGTTTCAGAGTCAGCTTGGTAGTCAGGTATAATGGGAGGAGCATTCTGCACTATCAACTCGGATGGTGCACGTTCATCTCTTCAAGTCGGCATAGTGGAGGTGACTGATGCTTGTAAACATTATACTTAAGTCGTACTATTGTCTAATATTAGGCTCAGAGTGGACATGATCCAAATTACTATTAAAAAAATTAATTATTCTAATTCATCGTGATAACAAGATTCGACAAAATGTGTAACACCCGTAAAGTGACTTTGTCGCGTTTCGGGAATAGTTTCAAAGTAGCCAGGTATAACGAGAGGAGTGTGCACTGTCAATCTACATGGTACATGCTCGTCTCCTCAAGCCGGCATAGTGGAGACGACTGCTGCCCGCATAGGTTATCTGTAGTAGCAGTTGTTTCCATTCATTCATCACATGCCGAGCTACAATAAAAAAAATCTAGTTTACTGCAAGATGTTGAAACGTTTAAGATAAAAAAATAAAATCGCTCGTAGATTTAATGAAATTGCTTTTCTCGGTGAGTTCTGCGACCTAACAGAAAGTTAAATAATTTTAGTTTTTGTCTCTTATCCTACACGACTTAGTAAGTAGACGATCCGAGTTCAGTTCTCACTTAAGATGGATCTAAATTCTAATCCCTAGCTACAACATACGTTTAATCTTCTAGAAAATTAAAGATAATGAAAAATGTTATTATTTCGTCTTAATACGGATTACTTTGCAATTGAGATAATTCCTTGCTGTTTTATACATTTATTTTTGTCTTATTCTCGCGATGTAGTAGACTGTATTTTATTAGTAGGTAACTGCAGTAGGTATTAATAAAACGCACGTATGGCTATTTACTTTCGGAGAAACCAATCAAGTATATTAAAAGAAATTCATTCTACAAAGCCTTGAGCACCGACGAAACGTCGCCTGTTTATCGGTCTTTTACCGGATACATTTCGGAGAGTGTGCACAAGAGCTACACAGCTTAGTTCTACCGTCCCCTTTCTTTTATCGGACGTCCAGACACCCGGAGAGGTACCATCCATTTATGGTCCAAGTTCCAAAAGTACGTACGAGGCGTTTTGACAACACGTTCCTCGTGCGTACTGCGAAACTGTGGAACTCTCTCCCGGTGTCTGTGTTTCCCGGCCTCTTCAAATTAAGGGTAAATAGGTACCTCATAGGCAAGCGTGCTCCATCTTAGACCGCATCACTGCTTAACATCAGGCAGGGTGCAGTCAAACGTTTGCTTATTAGGCATTAAAAAAAAAACCATTGAGATATATGTATATCAATGCATTCTACATTTCACAAGACGTCGTCACAAGGCGTGACAATCAATATGACATATAGGGTTAGTATATAAAATAAAAAATATTACAAGCATATCTACTGCTGCATAGATAAAACTACAACAGTAACTCCTTTAAAACGTCGCCAACTACTGTGAAAGCCGTAATAGGGATGTTCCGATACCCATAAGGTATCGATACTTTCTAAATTTTTATTGGACTGTTATAATAGGAATAAAATTAAACGTTAGCACAGGTCCTGCGAGAGGACGCCACCCGCTCCCCGTAGCTATGTCACACTGAGTAATTATTACGAATCTGTGGATTAGTTTCATTCGATTCGACACCCAGCAAGTATCGCAAGATTGATTCGATGCTATGATTGATTCGTACCGAAGTATCAGTGGAAGGTTTCGAGTTTTCGCGTTCATGCTTGGTCCCGCGTCAAAGGGTTGTTTCTTGCTTGATTTTTGCTTGAGTGTAGAACTCGCATTAGAATAACCGTATTGTAAAGGCATCGCACCATGTCTGTAACGTGAAACCGCACTATAGAGGCGGGTCTCAGAGAATACTAGGCCACGGCGCTAGTACGGTTGCCGCTTAATAGTTAGAAATTCACAACATTTTACACATAGGCCGGTCGGTATAATATTATTATGAATTGCAGAAAAAATCTATGCCATTTTGAGAGCGGTAGGAATGTCTATGAGATAAATTGGGTTTTCTTCTTATCTTTAACTTCTCCTTTCTGTTTTTTCCTTCATTCTGATATAATACAGGTCGTTATATGTACTGTTTTTTTTATTGTAGCTCGGCATATGACATCCTTCTGATGTAAAGTTAGAGTGCGGTCCATGAACGGAAACAACTGCTTCTACAGAGATATCTCTACGAGCAGCAGTTGCTTCCGGGTATGGTACGGGTATGTACCATTGGGCACTGAGCGACCAAAGTACGTATAACATAGTTACATTGGTCTGAATTTATCGAGGTTCGAACATCATCAATCGTAAGTTCACGTCTTATTTTAGACCACGGCCGCTCTAAAATACATTACATGTTAAATGTATAAATTATGCGTAGATTCTTTTAATAAACTTGATTAACATCAAAAAGGTTTATTCAATAAGGGTGATTTTTAATAGAATTAGAGACATCTCCGACTGATACAGTACGATACAATACAGTACATTATTTGTTACAATTTCAGATTGTAATTTATGTCGTTACTTACTATACCACATATCTACATCAAACTTTATTTAGTAAAAAAAATCAATGAGGGTTGCCAACATTTTTAAAACATCAAGATTAGCTATAAAAATACAGTACACTTAAAAAATATATAGTATTTTATCGAAAGAATAGAAAAAAAACGGTAAATCAGATTTTTATTGTAGCTCTGTCTATGACATCACTCCGCCTGGTGTTAAGATAGAGTGCGGTCCAGGAACATAAATAACTGCTACTACAGATAAATTTTTACAGACAGCTATCGCTTCCGCTATACCTGCTTGAGGAGACGAATGTTCACTATTCAGATTAACAGTGCACACAATTATGTCTAATTATAAATTGAAATGGAATGAAATATTTATTGTATTTGATTTTAAGTCATTATCCTGTTATAATTTATATTGCTCTACTAATTCCTACCTTTGCAGGTACACATTTACAGTTTACTTTTATTATATTATATACCATTAAATTATCATAAAAATAATGTCGATAATATTAAACAATGCCACAATTTACATTCTAAGAAGTCTCTAACCTAACTACTATTTATTATAATATTTTCTTCAACAGTGCAGTACGTAGACCCAGAATACAGCGCAATTACAGTACGGTCGGCAACCCTAGCGACAGCCTACAGTCCTTATTACGTATGCCTATTACCCCAAGTTTCTATAATGTTATTTCCACATCACTCAATCTATAACTCATTGAAATCTAATAAAGCAGATGTGACAAGCAGAATTAATGAATAAATAAGCGGTGTGACGAAGTTACTAACATTTTGCATTTTTGCGTTACATCAAAATAAAAATGTCTGTGGGTTAATTTTTGGACGAGTTTAATGATGATTTTGGTCTCCAATGTGTGGTTTTTGCCTTAATTCGTTAGCAGACGAGAGTGATGGGATGTGTCGCGGTGCGCTTCAAAAGATATAAAATTTTACCACCATTAGTTTTATTTTTAAACCTTAAATACTCTTTCAGAGCAAGCCCGCAGGTCCTCTGGTTCAGTAAAAACTAAATAGAATTGTGATGATCAATGTGTTCAGACTCAGGACGGGGCACATTCCCTTCAATAGCTTCTAATATATGATGAAAAAAGTTGACTCGCCAAATTGTCCTCGCTGCAGTCACGTTGAGGATGAGATGCACCTGTTGAGGGAGTGACCTGTGTGGGTCTGAGCGCATTGAGTTCATTAATAAACTGGGGATTAATTTATTGGAGATAGGCTTCTTTTATAGTACGCTGAACCTTTTTCTGATTCAGCCAAACCAGGAAAAGGTTTTTTTTTTAAATTGTAGCTCGGCATATGACAACACGCCGCCTGATGTAAAGAGTGCGGTCAATGAACAGAAACAACTGCTATTATAGAGAAATCTCTACAAGCAACAGTTGCCTACGCTATAACGGCCTGAGGAGACGAGTATACACTATCTAGATTGACAGTGCACACTCTTCTAGCTATACCGGCCTACTTTCAAACTGCTCCCGAAACGCGAGAAAGTCACTTCACGATTCAGCCAAGATAGTATATGATTTTGTAAATATTTATATTAAGTACAGAATAGTTTAAAATTTAGTTGTAATTTAGTATGTAGTATTGTGTAGATAACAATTTGGCAGAATTATTTTTGGCAGAATATAGCCTATGAATACAAGATTTATTAAAAAACTTTAAATACTTACTAAGTATAGTAAACCGCATAAATTATTTTATTCAGTTAACCAATATAAACGTAAAATTAGACGATTTCCTTTTTCAATTAAGGTAATACAATATATATATGCCTATAGGCACTATTAAAGAGTGGTAGGCAGACTGATGATGGTTATTTGTCCAGTCTGTCGTCCTGGGGCAGTACCACCACTTTCGAATGTAACACCCGTGAAGTGACCTTGTCGCGTTTCGGGGATAGTTTGAAAGTAGCCAGGTATAACCAGAGGAGTGTGCACTGTCAATCTAGATGGTACATGCTCGTCTCCTCAAGCCGGCATAGTGGAGGCGACTGCAGCCCGTAGAGATTTCTCTGTGGTAGCAGTTGTTTCCATTAATGGACCGCACTCTAGCTTTACATCAGGCGGAGTGTTGTCACATGCCGAGCTACAATAAAAAAAAATCTTAATTAAAAATCCAAATTTTATTTAAAAATATAATTTAAATTTAATTCGGGACTTAGTTGTACTTTATGATCTTTAAAGGTGAGCGAGCAGTTTACATGTTAATGTTCCTAGATTTTATGGATAAAAGACCCCTTGGGGTTTCGGCTCATTAGGAACGAATTGAAACCATTCTCGGTGCGAATTAAGTTTTAAATAATTCCTAATTTAAAATTTTCAATTAAAGTTCGCAGTTTCAAAAAAAAAAGCAACTGAAGTGGTATCGTCTGATCAAGCCGGCACAGTGGCGGATGTTTCCCAATTACAGCAGCTGTGTCTATCAATGGACTGCACTTTAGCCTAATATATTGCCAGTAGAATTTTAATATTAATTCTAATTTTTCAGTGGTCCACATGCGTTCTTGACCTGGGTAGTCTATGCGATTTTTTTTATATATTAGTACCGACTGGACCAGCAAAGAAAATAACAAGCAAATTGTAACAGTGGTAAATAGGAACTAACCCTAACCAATTCGGTGCGTTGTAAAGTATGAAACCCTTAGATGAGAGCATGTGTAATGGCCGATCGTGTTAGGCAAAATAAATTGTCTATTAAAACCGTTAATGGCGATGTCATTGAAAGCTAAAAGGTTCTTCTATTATATCGTAAGTTTATGTCATTAAGGGGGATTTTCGCTTAATAGTCTCTACGTGTACTTATGCTATTAAGCTCGTAGTAAGTCGATATAGGTTTGGTGAAATTAAAAATGGGATAACGGAGTGCGGCATCCGTATTGCCATCATATAGAGCACATTTTTTTCTAATTTTTCCTGGAATAGATTTGGATCATGTGATCATGTCTATGGCCATGCTCACAAAAAATACATTTCGCAAAATGAAATTCCGGCATATTTTAAGGGCCTTTCTTGCTCAAAACTGTGTTTATGAATTTCAGTTCTAGATCGAACTTCATGTTTCACACATCATGTTTTCAGGCAAATATTTCACTACATTCGCAAGAAATAATATAATTAATATTTAATATTAAGATATCCCTTCGAACGAAAAACGAAATTCCTCCGATCCTTTAAAGTCTTTTCACCCTGACCACAAATTGGTACACTCAAATTCTCGACCTAATTTGTAATTTTGTACGTTCAACGGCAAATCGGCATAAGTTAGGTCTATTGGTACCGGTAATCTAATATCTCCCTTGTGTTCCATTTAGGTATACGTCTGAATTCAGCTACAATTCGATTAAAATGGCGCTCAAATCATTAATAAGATTGTGGACGTTTACTGCGCATAATATTCGGAGATATTTTGTGTAAAATGGTATGGATTAGGCATACCATTGATCGTGGTACAAATTTGGTAACTTTGGGTAACATTTAAAGTTGGGTAACATTGGGTAACTGTGCGCAGAGCCAAATATTCCAGGATGTAGATCTGTCGCAAATGAGTACATATTATTGAAGCCTTATTTTGTCTTATTACTGTCTTAAAGCCTTTATAACCGATGACAATGAATGGTGCACATTGATCTGCTTAAGCCGTCATAGCGAAGGTGACTGTTATTGTTGTTCACGTTCATGGAGTACACTCTAGCCTATCTGGTTATATGAATGTATTGAACTTTACTAAAATATATTTTATTTTTGTTTCAGATTATAAAGGAACAATGAATAAGTGATTTTTTTATGAAAATTAAAATGACTAGAATTTATAATTTAGATAGTTTAATATATCCTCGAACTTATCGCGAGTGTTTAATAAATAATAACAAAAACATGTGGATTAATTAAAATATTAATATTTTTATTAAAAAATTGTATATACATTATAAATAAATATACTTAATAGTAATTTAAATAAACTATGATGAATATAACAGTTGAAAGGCAAAAGTTTTATGCGACACACGTCTTCAAGAATCTATCGAGAATGTCCGATGTTGAGGTAAGTTTTTATATCAGAACCTTATGGGAAATAATTGGGTTATGTGTGTAAAAAAACAGCAATCAAGCTAACAAGAAGTTGTATGTATCATAGAAGTGTTTTCTATTTATGTTAGAGATCATAATTTAAAAAAAAATGCTTTTCAATTTTTTTTTTTAACATGTATTGGTCTAATATCAACTATAACATTATGGTACAATTATTTGTTGAAAAAAAAATCATTGAAATATCAAAAACTAGCAATGTGAAGTCGTTATCGTAACTTCCGTGTGGCATGCTTCTCTCCTTACTGCTCGTCTGCATGGTTTTTCATTTTCAAAATTTTTTTTTTCTATTAAATGTATGTGTGTTGGTACCTTTGTGGTTGAATCGTGGGTTGCAATGATATTAATGTATAATTTTCTTCATTTTGGAGCCCCATATTGTGGTTTAGTTATGTTTGTCAAATTAGTTACAACTATTATTATATATATATATTTTTTTTCTGGATTTATAATTCAGTTTTTTTAATGTTATTATAAACACAGGCTATAATTGACGAGTTTCTTATGGCTGTCTTCTCGTCATATGCCTTTCCGAAGCCAAAAGTAGATTCTGACGATGAACAAGTGCATGCCAAGTCCGTGCCTACGTTAATAAAGGATTTTCATTTCATTTCATATAATCTAAGTTTTTTCGTCGTTATTTTACTTGTTGTTAAAAAATAAAAAATCTAAAGCAATTTTTTTTTACATGGCGTGTTTTTTTTTAAACTTAATCATTTGTACTGTATACGGTCGTTTTTATCCACTAGGTTTTCTAGATATTATTCTTGTACGCCGCTTTCCAATTTCTAACTTCAACCTACATTTTCAATATTAAAATTTTCTTTGCATCATGGTCTAGTTTTCATTGATGTTTTGCTTAGTGCTCCATTTTGAATAAAATATGCTCTTTTACTTAAAGTATCAAAGCAGATTTTTACATACTTTTTTTTAAATTGTAGTTCGGCATGTGACAACACTCCGCCTGATCTAAATGCGGTCCATGAATGGAAACAACTGCTACTACAGAAAAACCTGTGCGGGCAGCAGTCGCCTCCACTATACCGGCTTGAGGAGACGAGCATGTGCCATCTTAGATTGACAATGCACACTCCTCTCGTTATACCTGGCTACTATCAAACTATTCCCGAAACGCGACAAGGTCACATCACGGGTGTTACATTCGAAAGTGGTGGTACTACCCCAGGTCGGCAGGCTGGACAAATAACCATCATCAGTCTTCCTACCACTTCTACCACCTACTAAATGCATTTTTATAAATGGTTACGAAAAAGTACACAATAAATGGTTCGGTTTTGCTGGAACACGTTTTAATCAAATTAAAAACATTTACGCGACTTATTATCGCTTTTATTTTGATTAATTTGAAACGTTTAGAAAGCTCTACAGTCGTTGTCGTCGTAGTCAGTCTCAACAATCTTTTGATTCAGTTACTCACTTTGCTGTTTATTGACTGAACACTATGAAATACCTCAGAAAATCAGCATAGTGGCACCTCCACTGCCCGCTAATATTTTCTCTATGATGATACCAGCGAAAACTTGACTTTTTCTGAATTGAAAACCATGTCGAGGTACCATTTCCGTTAGGTATTAATTCGCGCCTGAAAAAACTTCAGAAATTTAAAAAAACGTAATGACAACGTTTTGCTGAGAATGAGGACAAGGACAATATAAATATGCCGTATAAATATCTGTTTTGAACGTAAATTGGGCTCGTAACTATCGCGTAACAGACTAGTGTGCGGCATCAGAACCACTGCTCCACAAAGGCTGCCAAAGGAATATTATTTCCCTAAGAAAAACAAACGATTGTATCATACAAAAAATTTGGTATTTCACTCAAACGAAATTGCTTTCTCAATGTTAAATATTAATGGAAGGTACATGAAATTTCATACATACAAACAACCTTTTTACTGAAGTTTTGTATGAAAATGGTTTTGAGATTATTTTTCTAATTACTAAGGGATTATGGATACAAATGCATGAGAATTTAAATCGTAATTTAGAGTTTAAACTATGTGGTCGGCGGCGAAAAGTAAGCTGTGGAGGGTCCCTTCGCAACTATGTTCGTGGAGGGATGAAAAACAAAATTTATGAAGTACGAAGTTTTTTTTTTTTTTTTTATTGTAGCTCGACATGTGACAACACTCCGCCTGATGTAAAGCTAGAGTGCGGTCCATGAATGGAAACAACTGCTACCACAGAGAAATCTCTGCGGGCTGCAGTCGCCTCCACTATGCCGGCTCGAGGAGACGAGCATGTACCATCTAGATTGACAGTGCACACTCCTCTCTTATACCTGGCTACTTTCAAACTATTCCCGAAACGCGACAAGGTCACTTCACGGGTGTTACATTCGAAAGTGGTGGTACTGCCTCAGGACGACAGACTGGACAAATAACCATCATCAGTCTGCCTACCACTCTTTAATAGTGCCTATAGGCACTGAGCGACCAAAGTACATATAACAAAGTTAAATTGGTACCGGTCTTCAGCGAGGTTCGAACACGGGTCTCATTGATCGTGAGTTCACGCGTCTTACCTGCTAGACCACGGCCGCTCTTTTTTTAGTAAATTAAAGTAAATTAAATTCGCTTTTATTTCCACGTTTCGAAAGCTTTGCACATTTCCTGTCATAGTAGTCACAGATGAATAAACAATTTTATTATTATTTTATTTATTTAAATGCCTTACTAAGCTAATGCTTGTATCAGGTACCGGTCAGAATTTATTAAAGTTTGAACACAGGCCTCATAGATCCCAAACCACTGCCGTTAATTCAGAATTAATCAAAATAATCGCGATAAGGCGCATAATATATTTAAATCCGCCTCATCAAGCCGGCATAGCGGGCGCGACTGCTGTCTGCAGATCCACTTCTCTGACTACAGTCGCCTCCGTTTATAGATCGCACTCTAGCTTAACATCAGGCGGAGTGTGGTTATATGATGTGCTAAAATAAAATTTAAAGAAAACAGTTAAAACATGTTCGCCCAAACGTAAAAAAACACTATTGTTGAAGTAGGTCAAATGATTAAGGAAAAGAACATGTATGTATAATGTAATATACATATGTACTTTTCTCATTATAAGGCCATTGAAAGGAATATTAAGGAGTATTGTGTACGAACGAAACGTGAAAAGGGAAGGCTTTACAGCGCTCTGGTCTGAGGTAGAAGGTACCGAGCGTGCATGCTGAGGGGTAGATAGGCTTGATCCTTTCAGAAAGAGTGAGATGCGTAAATTCTAAACTCATGTGCACGAGTAAGTCATCCTGAAAAAAGGTCTTTTGTTGTCGTTTTTTTATATTCCACACACGAGGATGAAGAGTGAAAGGGACTATTTTTGTATCAGTTAGGAAGTTGTGGGGAAATCAAAATTGTGTGAAAGTGATTGGCAGTCCCGGAAGGGGATGGATTCAAACAAACTAGCACCTACGATAGCTTAATAAAGCTAGACCTAATCTTTTTATTAACACGTGAACTTACAAACGATGAGACATGAATTCGAACCTCGCTCGGTACCAATGTAAATATGTTATATGTACTTTTGTGACAGTGTCGCGTTTCAACAGTTTGGAAGTAGGTAACGAGAGGAGTGTGCACACTGGTGTGTCAATCTAGATGGTGCACATTGGTCTCCTCAAGCTGGCATAGTGTAGACGCTGGCTGCCTGTAATATTTAGTAGCAGTTGTTTCTGTTCAGCTACAAAAAAACGTCTTAACGTAGAACTGAATCAAGATACAAACTAACATATAACTAAACTTACAGGTAGTGTACACATGGGAAATGGATCTGAACCGGAGTCTCCTAGCTGCAGCCACAATGTTGGTACCAAGGAAACCTACAGCTGCACCCTCATCACCTAGTATGCCAATCTGGGCTCATCATTCCTGGGTCTGTCTGTTTGCTGCAATGCTTGCAGTTGCAATTGGAGGGAATGCTATTGTTATATGGATTGTTACAGGTACAATAAAATATTTCAGTTGAGAACTTTATGATAAATTTTATAGAATAGAAAAAAATTGAATATGTTAAAAACTATAATAAAAAAAAATTGTTATACGAGTAGCATAAATCCGCAATGACCTCAACTGGAAAATAGAACTTTAGAATATAACAATAGAATACTAGAAAGTTGAACTTGTTAGTAGAACATCTGGCGGAGTGTTGTCACATGCCGAGCTACAATTAAAAAAAAAATTATTACATCTGTTAAAATATGTTCTGTTTGAACTTCTTGAGTTATCAGTGCATGTAGTATAGTCAAACCGATCCCGGAAGAAAGAAAAGACACAGTAAAACATTATTCATTCTCCATTACAAACCGTTGGGAAAACCGTAATAAGATACGTAATATATTGACAGAATCCTAGATAATAAGCGACATTTCTGTCTTATAAATTGGGGATGTAATAAAGCTGATTGATGGGTCCGCTATTACGTAAGTACAATAACTTAAAATGTCAAGCAGAATTGGTGAAGACCGAGTCCGTTTCAGTGAAAAGGTTCTCTTACCTTCACACATTTATTAGTTCGTGTTATTGCAAAAAGCTTGTTTCTAAGACTTTAAACAGTGGTAGGCAGACTGATGATGGTTATTCGCCCAGTCTGCCGTCCTGGGGCAGTACCACCACTTTCGAATGTAACACCCGTGAAAGTGACCTTGTCGCGTTTCGGGAATAATTTGAAAATAGCGAGATATAACGAGTGGAGTGTGCACTATCAATGTGGAATGTGGATAGTACATGCTCGTCTCTTCAAGCCAGCGAAGGCGACTGCTGCCTGTAGAGATTTCTCTGTACTAGCAGTTGTTTCCATTCATGGACCGCACCCTATCTTTAGATTACGTAGAGTGTTGTCACATGCCGAGCTACAATAAAAAAAAACTTATGATTTCTGAGATAATCCTTGTAATACGAACAAATAGATACATATTGTTTATTTATATTATAATTGTAAGGTGGACTCACACTTGGTAGATCAAAAGGCTCTATCTACCAGTCAAAGGTTGAGAGTATACTAAAGGTAATTTTTTATTACCATCTTTCGGCATATTCAAATAAAAGAGGGGTGGTTAGGTAGTATTATTAACCCTCGCGTAAAGTGGAGGAGGAAGTTCGAGCCAAACAAGCAGTGTGTGAGTGCGGCGATTTTTTCCGATCAATTTCCATCATAATTTAATAATATTAAAAGGTGTTTACTAGCTCCAAAATGGTAAAAACATCCGGAAATCCAGTCCTATGTTATTTTCAGCAATGTACGTCTTGAACGAATCGCGAAGAAGATAATGCCTGCCATTTAGTGATCCATCTCACTCTTAGACTTGTTTTACATTGACTTATGTTATTTGAAACTAAATAAAATTTATATTAATTAATTTGTATTTATAATGCAAAAATAGTATTTTCTGAAGCTTATGAATATATTGTAATAATTAAATTAAAATATTAAAAATATTATCAAATACTCTAGATCCGATCGCTTAGTATTGAATCGTCGAAGTAGCAAAATCTTCAAGACAACCGATGGTGTATGTACCAAATACCCATATTACATAAAATGTGTACTAGCACATGGGTATTAGCTGGGAATTAGTTGGGCAATAGCACAATGACAACATATAAATATAACAATAATTCAATTACATTTTTTTTGTTTTATTAAAATAATTTCGCTGCCTTGTAACCACAGTCTGTAAACATCTTAAACAAACAAAATATTTTCTACACAAATACTTTATTAGACAGACAGAATTAGATGTTTGCTGATATGAAACAATAAAACGGGCCATATATTTATGTGTCAATATTTATATAATTAGGGGCAGGTAGTAAAAGTATCAGAAGTATATATTTTCTAATATTGTTGTAAGGAACACAATAGCAAGATGTAAACAGACGTAATAAGGCAATCCCGTGAACTGAAAGTTTTACTTGTATAGGTATTTAGTTTTTTTTGAGACTGTAATTTTTGCATAATTTTCCAACATTTATTGGTTTAATATCAACTACATAACAATACGATACTGTTATTTATATATATCAAAAACAAGCAATGTAGATGCAAGTTCGATCGAGCGAGATCGTTCAACGCTTTTGATTATCACATTGCAGTTTAATTTAACATCAAAAAAAGTCTAATAATAATAATTAAAAATTCCTTGCAATTACGTTTTAGATTTAGTATTGTAACGCTTGGTTAAAAGGATTACTGTAGTCTGTATTTTTAACTTCAAAGAAAAAAATATGCTAAATGGGGTTCTAACATCTTCACTAAAGGTAGTTGTCGACACAAACACACAGCTTTAAGTCCTAAATAAATAAAATGAAGGTATAAAAGATTTACGTCAGCCTATTCTTAAGGAGCTTAATTTTGACGGGCTCTGGGATTGTGAAGATGTGTGACGGTAACATATAAAAAACTCCCGTACTAGATCCGTCTGAAGGTTTTTTTTGAAGTGATTTATTGCTAGGTTTAGTCTTGTTTTTTTCACGTGAAACGTTAACTTAGAATTAGAGAACTAAAATAAATGAATAATTTGGTTCATGTACGTAATTTTTTGAATTGAAACTGGTGGCAATCCAAGCTGCCACAAGGCAGACTTTCTATGGAATGTTAACAACCGTGACCTTGTTTGAAAGTAGCCAGGTATAACGAGAAGTACTGTCAATCTGGATGGAGCATATTCGTCTCCTAAGGCCGGCATAGCGGAGGCGACTGCTGCTGCAGAAATTGGTCTGTAATAGCAGTTGTTTCCATTCATGGCCGCAATCTAGCTTAACTCAGACGGAGTGTTGT
Organism: Tinea pellionella; assembly: GCA_948150575.1. Lineage (NCBI taxonomy): Eukaryota > Metazoa > Arthropoda > Insecta > Lepidoptera > Tineidae > Tinea > Tinea pellionella. The sequence continues at coordinate 8,456,995 of OX411251.1, read as the reverse complement.
CATACAAAAGAAAAAAAGACCTGCGTTGTACTGGTATTGTTAATTTTTTTTTATTGTAGCTCGATATATGAACTGTTTTTATTTGATAGCTATTTTCTTTCCTGTTTATTAAGACGCTTCGTAAGCAATTAAACGCATAAAGAAATGCATCGAAGACATCCTTCGCCACAACAACTACAGATTTACCTAAAATTACACATTAACACATTGAACTAAGCATTTTATGACGACCCTCGTAGCCTGGGCATTCCGGGGTGGGGCGCGGCACCGTCCGACCTCGTTTGTGGGACTGGACGTCTCAGGGCAAGGCGTTTTGACGTGAGTCGTCGGGTCCCGCCAACTTGGTTGACCTCGCGACGCGGTGCGCCACTCTGGAGTGGTGAGACTGCGGGGTGAAACTACTAACCACACTTGACTATTAAAATAATTCAAATAATAATTATTATTGTAGTGTTGTATTATTGTAGTGTTCACACTTTGAGTTGCAGCCCAGTTTTACAGATCAGATTTTAAAATATATGTATGTGACTTTTTTCGGCTGCAACTTGTAGTGAGCATCTAAATAAATAAATAAATAATAATTTTGTAACCTTGTTTCAGCTCATCGTCGCATGCGAACAGTAACGAACTATTTCTTGGTAAATCTATCCTTTGCTGATCTTATGATGGCGTCGCTCAACTGTTTATTTAACTTTATTTATATGCTACACAGGTATGTGGATATCTAACATTGTTGCAAAAGTTCGTACGAGACGCTTCCTAGAAAATTTTATAATATTTTTACATAAAGCGTGTATAAGAATTGATGTTTTTATAAAAAAAATTATAAATATTAAAATTATAAATTAATTTATAATTATATTTTAATTTGGCACGAACTTTTGCAATTACACAATAGTTCTATAAATATTTGTATGAATAATTTTTTTTCGGTTTATTACACTGTACGGTCGAAAGTTAATGACGCTAAAAAATCATGTACTTAGAGTTAACCTAAAGGGTTAAAAGTTAAAAGACAGTGTTAAACTTAGTAGCTAAACTAGAAGATACTTTCTTTTAAATTATTTTAAGACATTTTATTTCTTATACATTTAAAATTGGGCGTAAATGTAAAATTATTAATCACAACACTAATATTGAACAACGTAAATTGCTTGTAAAATATTAAATTAAAATCAACGCGGTCTAAAAATAATATTAGTACAGAAACAATTATGAATAAATAAGTACCTATTGAGGGTTAACAATGTTTGTATATGTCACGTATTAAATATTAAATTAATTCAGTATGGACAAGCATTACCACTCATTATAGTCGCGGGTTTGATGCCTTTTATACACAATAATATAATACAATCAACCCCACGTTTATGTTTCTAATGTGTACTACAAGAGGTAATTGAGCGGCCGTGGGCTAGCGGTAAGACGCGTAAAGTCACGATCGATGAGACCTCGCTAATTCCGACCGGTACCAATGCAACTTTATTATATGTACTTATATATGTATATTAAAGAGTGGTAGGCAGACTGATGATAGTTATTTGCCCAGTTAGTAGTACCACTTTCGAATGTAACACCCGTGAAGTGACATTGTCACGTTTTGGGAGCAGTTTGAAAGTAGCCAAGTATAGCGAGAGGAGTGTGCACTGCGCGACACGGTCACTTCACGGGTGTTATCATCGTTCACGCGTCTTACCGCTAGACCATGGCCGCTTTTTATATATGTTATAAAGTTATAAGCACATAAATACATATATATTTTAATTTTGTAACAATCCGACATAATATTGTGTAAGAATTCTACTGCGAAGAAAACTGTAGCACAAAGAAACATAATTAGTTTGTTACCCAGTGTAAACATGCCCTTATAAATCGATATTCACACTGGATATCCTACATGACAAATACAACACATATTCTAAATTGAGAAGAACAACGCCTTAGGTCACGACCAAGACATTTACTTCAGGCACACTCGTTTACGAATAATAGGACTATTCTACTCCGAATTTGTGACGAACTAGTATACAGTGTCTAGTTTAAAATGTATTTTTGATTCTATAATAAAAAGGTTTAATTGCCACATTAACAATTAGGAGAAAATTAATGTTTAAAGTGGGTAAATTTTTAGGTTCAGGCTTAAAAATGTGGTATTTACTCGTATTTTGTTGGCGTTTCGACAGCTTTGCAGTCATCGTGATTGCGAAAGGTGTCTGTCCCAATTGTCATTTAAAAAAAAATAACAATAATATTAATTAAATTATTATAAAAATTGAATAGAAAATAGGTGGCGATCGAACCCAGGTCCTTTGCTATGAGTTCTAGCCATTAAGCTACACGGCACGTAATAATTAATTCAGCATTTTTTTTATTGTAACTCGGCAAGTGACAACATTCCGCCTAATGTAAAGCTAGAGTGCGGTAGCAGCAAAATTCCATGAATGGAAACAATTGCTACTACAGAGAAACCTGTGCGGACTGCAGTCGCCTCCACTATGCCGGCTTGAGGAGACGAGCATGTACTATATAGATTGACAGTGCACACTGCTCTCATAGCGAGCGACCTGGCTACTTTCCCGAAACGCGACAAGATCACTTCACGGGTGTTACATTCGAAAGTGGTGGTACTACCCCAGGACGGCAGCAAAGTTACATTGGTACCGGTCAGAATTAGCGAGGTCCGAACGTCTTACTGCTAGACCACGGCCGCTCTGAAATTTTAATGATATTATTGTTTAAATTAAAGTAATAATAATAAAATTGTTAGGTAGATATTCGTACAGTTTTAATAAGGTAATGCGCCATTTTAAAGTGGATATAAGCTACGCATTTCGACACGATATATTAGGATTCTACGCAAATGTGAGAGGGTGTATAATATATTGCATTTTCTGATAAAGTAATTGTATGTAATAGCTCTGATGTTTTGTTTTTGACAAACATTTTAAAAACATTGAAGATATTTTATGTCGTAATGCAATAGATATACGGGCATTATTGGATTTGATAGTTGAGATAATGCAATAACGTTCCGCAAGATGTCATAGCGATCACATTAATGCTGTTCTCCAACCCTATTAAGATAGATACTCTAGTGGCATCTGGAGTAATCCTAGTGTCGATAGCCAGCTTCCGGAGTTGAATTAGTGAGGCGAATTTCACTTAGGTCGTATAGTAATCGAAGAAATGAATACTTTCTCCATGCGCCATCAAATATATATATTATATTATGTTTATAGTATATTAGCCGTTCCCCATACAAACATTTTTTTTGTTGACAAAAGGCAGCCTATATCCCTGCCAAGGATGCAGTCTATTTCCTTGCCAGATTTTATCGAAATCTGTTTAGCAGTTCAGGCGTGAAAAGGTAACAAACAGACAGAGCTACGTTCGCTTTTATATAGTACTTGTGTTCTCACACATATATGTAACTTGAAAGGGTGTAAATAATTGCCTCTAGTAGTCTCGTTCTTCCAAAGTACACTTGAATTTTGAGTGGTAAACACCATTACAAAGACATCTCTGTTATATTTCCGAAAGCTTTTATAAAATAATGAAAGCTTTTTTGTGGGTACTCTTACTTCCTTCATGGAAAAATGTATTGATATGAGAAAAAGTGAAAAACAATTTAAATAACATATTTTTGCTAGAGAATAATTAATGACACTTTCTATTGTGAGAAATGTATTCAGAAAAACGTCCATCGATCAAATCGATATCTTTTTTTAATGGAGATGTGTCTGTAATAACAAGGCCACATATAGTTTCATTTTTCATATAGTCACATGTGGCCTAGCTTTTGTTTGACACGATGTTTTAATTAACAGGATTTTTTAAAATCAAAAGTTTGTTTGAACTTTTGACAAATGAATATTTTTTCGTGTTCATTGGCAATGGTTTAGTTATGTTATAACGTTATGATACTATGTTACAATCGCAATTTTTAAAAATTAATAAAAATTGAACAAAGCGCTTATAAAAGTTTCCCAGAAACAGGTGTCGACTAAATTTGTCTATATTATTAAAATAAAAGATTAATTATATTAGATAGATTAATAAAAGATAGCTGTCACCAGATCTTCCCCTTGATGTCGAGAGACGTGCGTGTGCCCTTGTGTTGTTATGGTATGTTACGTGTTCATTGCATCTTCATAAAAATTAATATTATATGAAAATCTTAGAAAAACTAACAATAAAGAAATACCTTGCAATAACATTTAGATTAGTCTATTTATCTTTTTACACCTCGTAGATTATGTCGAAAAGTTTTAAAAGAATTGCTCAACGAGTTGGCCAGAATTTTTGTGAAATGAAATGTAAATAGTTTACTAGGATAGGCATGGTCTTAGCATGCACTTGCTCATCGTCCGACTCCACTATGGCTTCGGAATGGAGACGAGAAGATGCCGCAAGAAACTCGTTGATAAACAAGATGATATTTAAAACTTTTCCATTGTTTTACACATATTCACTATAAAATAAATGATTAAAATAATTATTTCGGTAGAAAATGGCACAATAAAGTTCTTAATAATGGCAATTTGTTGAAAACGTTTTAGTGGCTACTTTTGTGGAATAACTTATATTTTCGTTTGCGGCCGAGACGTGATCCCGGTGCTTGAATAACGAGTATTATTATTTTGTAGGCCCCATTTTGGGTATTTCATGGTTAGTAAATTAACGGAATTATTATCGGATTAAATTATTTTACATAATTTTACGAAATAAAAAATGAATAAAATGTTTTTTTTCCGTGAAGTAGATTCCCTAATCGCGTTTCTGAATCAGTTTAGTATAGTATGGCCGGGTATAGTGTATCCTGTCAATGAACGGTGTTCATTCGTTTCCATAAGCCGGCATAACGGAGGTGACTATTGCTTGCAGACATTTCTGTACGGTAGCAATTGGATCACACTCTATTTCACACTTATTATCAGTATGTGTTATTTTCGACAATGACAGAAATAATTTAGTGACATATGTGTCTAGCTTTCTAAAAATGTTCATTTGTCAACAGTGACTGGGTATTCGGTGTACGCTATTGTCAGCTCAGTAATTTCATTGCAAACGTGACAGTCGCAGCGAGTGTCTTCACACTGACTGGAATTTCGTTTGACAGGTTAGTATAATCCTTACTTTGTTTTATGGATTTGTTTACATAAAAGTGTAATGATTTTGGGTAACTTAACTTTTTTTTAACTAACCTTTATTCGAATACCTATGATCAGCTCATTATACAAAACAATGCACTTAATCTATGTCATAGTATACAATAATAGTAGTCCGTAGACAACACATGTAGTCATAGTCCAAATATACTCGAAGCATATTTTATAAGGAACTCAGTATTTCTTGATTTATGAAATAAGTGTTTTTTTTTTTGTTTTTAGAGGTGCGTTATACTTTAACCGTGGAAAATAGATTAGTCCGATTTAAACAGAATAATATACATATTTTTTTGTATAACTGTACACCTAAAAAGTGCGTAGACTGATTAGCCTTTAATAACCCAGTATGCCACAGGGTATAGGCGACTCTTGCCGGCAGATATTTATCTATAGTAGCAGTTGACTATTGTACTATTCCAAACAATTAGCAAAGACAATCTCGGGAGTATATCAAATCTAAATTTGGCTCAACCTCCTATTACAAACAAATTATCCTTGAACTGGAGAATAATGCTCACAATTCCAGAAGTGAGAGAAATTAATGGACAATTAACACAATAAGTACGGACTAATGGCATAAATTCTGTAATGATCCCTCCGAGATAAGATTTTTGGCGACGTAAAGAATGTGGAAATAATCGTTTTCTATTTATGTTCTGCTTTGTAGAAGCTATTGTTTTCTTCAATTGTTTTGAGTTTGTTTATAATTTGGTTTAGAACAATTGAAATTAGTTTATTAACTTAGTAAACTAATTCTAAATAAAGAATACGTGTTTCAAATAATATTATTCTAAAATAATTTATTGTAGTGATTTGCTGCTAGAAGAATGTCTTCTTCTGTTATCAGGCGATATCATGCGGAGTGTGGGCATATTTTATAATAGCTCGACATGTGACCTCTGATGTTAAGCTAGAGAAGTTAGAAAAATCTGTAGGCAGCAGGCTCGTCCACTATTCCGGATTGACAACGTCTACACTCTTCTTTTTATATCCGGCTACTTCCAGGCTTCGAAATCGCGAGTTCACGGGTTGAAAGTGGTGGTACTCTGCACTGCCCAGGACGGCAGACTCTTCTAAATTTATTATAATTCTTCAGGTATCAAGCAATAGTAAGACCAATGAGACCTCGAATGTCGAAGACTAATTCACTAATAATGATCGCCTTTATCTGGATTAGTGGAATGGTTCTGGCAATACCATGCCTTCTTTATTCAACAACGAAAGAATATAGGTAAGAACCTTTGCTATTATTTTATACATACAATGAATGCTAAAGCTAGGGAAATATTTGAGGGAAAAATTGGGCCATTAATATTTTTAATGACACAAAACTTTATTACTAATTTTAACGATACTAGTATTTGTATCAAGTATCAAGGTACTAATAAAGAGTGGTAGGCAGACTGATGATGGTTATTTGTCCAGTCTGCTGTGAAGTGACCTTGTCGCGTTTCGGGAATAGTTTGAAAGTAGCCAGGTATAGCGAGAGGAGTGTGCACTGTCAATCTAGATGGTACATGCTCGTCTCCTTAAACCGGCATAGTGGAGGCGACTGCTGCCCGCACAGGTTTCTCTGTAGTAGCAGTTGTTTCCAGTCATGGACACTACTCTGGCTTTACATCAGGCGGAGTGTTTTCACATGCCGAGCTACAATAAAAAAAAACTAATGATCAAAACACCTATAAGATAGTTACATGGGTACTGGTAGAATTTAGCAAGACTTGGGTTTCATCTCTTCGATGGTGGGTTTATGTATTTATTGTGTAAACTGGACTCTGTCATCCTGGTATATTTTTTCAAGGCGGTAAAAAGTTTTCCTGTAAAATCTTATAAAATATTTCTTCTACCCTACAAGGATCCTTTAAGCACACTGTGAAACTGAAGAGGCATCCCACTAAGTGCCGGATCCGCTTTGCTCATGCTAATAACATACTTTAGTTAGGCACTACTCAATGATGTTTACCCAGCTGAAATAACAATCGTCTTACCACGATTTATATATAACGACTTATTTCCTAACGATATTTTTAACCTGTGCGGGCAGCAGTCGACTCCCCACTTGTACCATCTAGATTGACAGTGCACACTCCTCTCGTTATACCTGGCTTTCTTTCAAACTATTCCCGAAACGCAACAAGGTCACTTCACGGGTGTTACTTTCGAAAGTGGTGGTACTACTGACTGGACTAATAACCATCATCAGTCTGCCTACCACTCTTTAATAGTGCCTATAGGCACAGAGATTGTTGCTTTTCATAAAAACAATTGATTCATAATAACAGTTGAAGAAATTTTTTTGCCGCGGTCACGTGAAGCGCTAACCGCTGTGTAGTGGTCAGACATCCGTGAGTAAAGTTGAGGATATGGTTTCGATTCCCACCTTAGATTTTATGCCGTCGATTTAATATTATGTCAGAAATTAATAAAATAAAAATATTAAATTTAAATACTTATCCAAAAATTTTAGCCAATTAGAAAGAAAGAAAACTTTATTCATCCCAGCACAACATTTATGAGACAATATAGCAAGTCTGAACGCGAATGTGTAGGGACGAAAGGGCGCACAGCTCAGCATATGCTAACGAGCTACACGAGGCAGCTCGTAGCGCTGGTTTTCAGCTGGAACCCTGGACAGGTAAACGCGAACGGTGTGATAAAATATTCTGAAATAAAATAAACAAAAGCAATAATAAATAATAGTAAAAAATAAATAAATAGTATAAATTAAATAGATTTTTGAAGAAATTAATGGTTATTTATAACAAATCACGTCGTAGTTAATTAATTTCATATCTTACACCTGTCTACATTATTTTTACAACATGTAACTTGATAATTCTATTGTCGAATCGTATTGTATAAAGGGATCATCTACCCGGATTATTTGGGTTGCGAAGATTGTGTATAAATGGACTTACATTGTGTTCAAATTTCTATGGGAGCAATTGTTTTGTTTATGCGAATTTCAAGCAAGATTTCAATAGAATTAGGATTTAACAATCATCTTCTGATCTTTGACATAGCAGTGTATCAATTACATACCTAATTATCCCTAATACATGAAAGGAAATACGACTCATTCTATTATTCCCTGATCACAAAATTTCTGGAATTATGAAGTCTATGAAGTCTTCAGTTAAGTTCCTTGTAGGCGTCCGCTACAAGCAAGGGGCGAAACAAGTTAAGGCTCACAAATAATATGCCTGTATGGACAACAAAAAACGACTTACAATAATAATATTTTTAAAATGTTTTCTTTTATAATTTTGATTGCGTCCGACAATTTATTACCACTAGCACACGTTGGGCTATATTAGGACTTTATCAGAATATAATAGCAAAATAAGTTTTTTTTAAATTTATATGCTAACGGTACAGTTTATACATGCGATCATCTTCAAACTCAGTCCTAATTTGACTAAGTGTTTTGGGATCTCTTATACTGTTAAATCTCTATGAAGACAACTGAAATGTTAATAAAAATAGACGCGGCAAGCATAGCGTATAGAATATATAGGTAGGCATTCATAATTGCAGTTTATTGATTAAGAAAATGTTCAATTTTTATTTTTTTTTTACCTTGGTCTAGCGGTAAGACGCGTGAACTCACGATCGATGAGACCCGTGTTCAAACCTCGCTAAATTCTTACCGGTACCAATGTAACTTTATTATATGTACTTTGGTCGCTCAGTGCCTATAGACACTATTTAAGAGATATAGACAGACTGACGATGGGGGCAGTACCACCACTTTCGAATGTAACACCCGTGAAGTGATCTTGTCACGTTTCGGGAATAGTTTGAAAGTAGCCAGGTATAACGAGAGGAGTGTGCACTGTCAATCTGGATGGTACATGCTCGTCTTCTTAAGCCGGCATAGTGGAGGCGACTGCTGCCCGCACAGGTCTCTCTGTAACTCACGATATATAAGTATTAGATTTTATAAAACCAACATTTTGAAAGGAATTTGTAAACATTTTCATTTTAAACAAAAGAATGTGTTGAACGTTATTTTGTTACCGCGACGGGACGTGCGGACGCGCGAATTAAAATGTAACTTTGTAACTTTTATGATCTCGTCTAAAATAACGGGACGGGGGTGTTTAAATGTTATCGCTATCTTCATGAAATTGTTGAAATACCCATCCTGTTTTAAATAGCATTTTGACTGGGTTATTTTTCTAAATATACGTTAGATTAGATTTCCCTATTAATTTAGTTATACTTGAAAAAAATATACATGTACTACCATAAACGCATCATAATTATATTAATTCCCGTAGTCGTCCCGAGGTGTTGACAGGCAAGGCGAGACGATGCTGATCCGGTGCCACGCTGATAAGTGTGCGACGCCCATAATTTCTTTATTAGCACATTTTACAATTATTTTTTTTATAAAATCACGGGTCTATGTTTTATTACTACTTTTAAATATATTTACATATTTACTCGAATCGTTTTGTATTCACAAGTTTTCGCTATATTTTTCCTCGTCTCTTTATTAAATGAAAGTCTTTTGTTTGCAGGTTTAAAGGGACTTTGAAAACGGCGTGCTTGCTGGCGTGGCCGGACGGGTTGCCGGATGTTTCATATATGGACTTCGTGTGAGTTGTTTATTTTATGAACTGCATTACAGATGCGGTATAAGTAGATGCTTTTTACAACCTCTATAATGCAATACTTAATGGGTAGTCAATATTTTAAGATTGAATATAAAGAAGTGTATTGGACCCTGTTCCCCAAACTGGGTTAACCTGATCTTTGTAACGATGAAAAGGATGAATGAAAGGAGATTGACGAAAGGAATATATAAATCTGATGTGAATGGATGCGTTAAACAAGGCAGACCCAGAAGGGTGTTTTCCGATCAAATAGGAGACATCCTCATGAAAGCTGGGCTGCCTAGTGCCCATAACCGTAGGGCGTGCATGAAGAGAATTGTGGATGTGAAGGAAGCGAGGGTGTTGTGTCAGGATCGTGGTAAGTGGCGTTCCGTTGTCTCTGCCTATCCCTGTGGGAAAAAGGCGTGACAATTGTATTGTATTGTATTGTAACGATCTTCGCTAATCCCGAAACGCGGGTAAGTTACTAAGCGGATGTTATACTTGTATGTATTTGAAAGTGATGGTACTATCGGGTACCTTAAAAATAACGTTTATATCTTCTTCTATCTATATAAAAGAAAGTCGTGTTTGTTACAACACTTATAACTCGAGAACGGCTGGACCGATTGCCATGGTTTTTGATTTGTTGGATTTGTTTCCGTCCCGAATAGCAGAATACATCTTAAAAACAATGAAAACTCGATATGTGTAATGAATACTTAATCATTTCAATAGATGCTGATTTGTTTATTACATGTCAAACGTTTGTTGTCCAATCCTGTCAAATAGTGTAACAACTATTTTTTTTTTTTTGGAGCTTATGGCCTGGTTGCTGAGACCTTTAAGCCACAACTTTATTTTTTTCTGAAGACATCATGTGTGCGTTCAGAAATTTATTTTTTGTAAAATGTCTACAAAGTTCAGGTACTGTTATATTTGTTTGTTTTAGACATTACTGAATTAATCCGAGTTTTATTTTTTTTTCCCAATCTGCACAACATAGTTTTCAATCATTTTTTTCTGACATGAGTTTGAAGTACTTAATTATTATTTTTTATTTTTTTTTATTTTTATTCTCATTCTGTATGTATGTTTTCATCATCATTCATCATAATAAAATACTTTTTTGTTTCTATCTATATAAATATATTATTTTGTATCATTGTTTTACGTTCATCAAAGCCTAAATTAGTTCAGCTAAAAAGTAACACGACATTCATTGACTGTTAGGCGGTACGAAGTTCGCCGGGTCAGCTAGTTTTATATAAGTAATAGGTTGTTTTAAAGGTTAACCTAATCGAAATAAATAAAAACAAAATTATTTTATTTGAAAGTCCAATGGGGCTTTCGTTCAAGACTAAAATAACTGAAAGGTGCGATAAATTGGATTCGAAAAGTTGAAAAGTATATTAATCCAACATCCTTGGAGATTCTTAGAAAATATCACGTTTTTAAATATAACTTTTTTTCTTACATACTAATAAAATACAAAATTGTATTTACGTATATGTTTTTTTTTTTAGAAATTGATATGTCTTTTGTTGAATATTATATGGTATGAGTTTCTAAGTATACTGTATTCCTTTAGGGACAGTCTTCTTTAGAAAAGATATACTTCTAATACTGCGTTATGTATTAAATTGTAAAATGTATTAGAAGAACTAAACGCAGAAATATTCCACTGAAATCGTAGAAAGCATCCTTAGCGCGAGTTAGTATAAGCAGTCACCTCTGGCTACGTGACTTGGAGCGTGTAGTCGCCCTTTCACCTCATTAGGATCATGGAAAGTTCTTATTAAAAACAATGTAATTAGTAATCTAGTTTACATATTTGTAATTCCTCAGTATTGTATATAAAGACAATTGTAACCGTCAAAAGAGAGAATTAATAATTTAGATTTAGAATAGAATAGTTGTTATGTATTAAATTTTAAATAAAGTTTTTTTTTACACCGTCGAAGTCTCTTGAAAGTTAATTGGCGCCCAACGTGGGGCCCTCTGAAGACGAGCAACAAGTTGTACTTCGCCGAACAGAAAAAACACTGGAATCGTAGTCTGCAAGAGAAGCACCACCACGACCAGCATAGAACCTGTAATCGACGTCTACAGCAATCGGTCTTTTGTTTTTTTAAACTTGAAGAGGGCACACGAACCAAAAATTTATTAACATGAGAGCTTCGCTTGGAGTGTTGCAAATATTGTAAGTACCACACTATATTCGTTTCTCCTTTTCCTTAATTGTTATAATCCTAGGACTTGGTTATCAACGATTGTGTATTGCTTACTAAAACCTATCCCATAAGTAGGACTAGGTATTCTTAAATTTTATTATATTAATATATAAAGTAATCATTTAAATATATATAAAATGGCTCAAGAGAGGCATCAAATAATTTTAAATAACATACACAACGCGGAAGCGCTACCGATATTTGACGGAGAGCCCGCTAATTTTTATTGTTTTATAAATGCTGCAGAGCAGTATATGGCAATGAGAGATAGCTCTCCATTGACCATTAGTCATATTATAGCAAGATTAAGAGGCAAGGCCGCTAGGATAGTACATTCTAATACACATAATTTTGAATGGTCATATATTAAGGAGTTATTGAGAAAAGAGTGCAGTGATAATAAAACTATAGATCTGCTGCAAATAGAATTAACAAATTTAAAAAGGCATAACGCCACGTATAGTGAATATATTAGTAAAATTAAGGATTTGTTATTACAAATTAAATTAAAACTAATAGAGTCATACGGGAATAACAACGTAAGCAACCTATTGTCCGTTTACGAGAGAACTGCTAAGACCATATTAATTAATCAGCTACCAAATGAGATAAAAGGTCAATTTATAATGTCGGAAAACGACTTTGACAAAACTTGCGAACAAATAAAGACATTAGAAGCGTACGATGCGTTAAGGGGTAACAGTTATCATAATAAAAACAGTTTTAGTAACAATATGCCGCGACAAAATAATAATTTTAATAATTTCAATTCAAATCGTTTTAATAAATTTCATAATAATCCTAATAATCATAATCATTTTAACAACGATAGAAGTTTTTCGAATAAAATCAGACAATTTAATCACAATGCAAGAAATGCAAATGTACCACATTGGGTACAACACAATAGAGAAAATAAACAACGGTTTGATCAAATGAGACAGCAACAACAACAACAGTGGAACAGGCCGCAGTGGAATGCTCCACAAATTAACACTGACGTTTCGATGCGATCAGTAAACCGGAGTAGTAACCAACGTAATAACCAACATGATAATATCCATGTAGAGGAGCTATATAATCAAACAACTAATCAAAATTTTCCAATAACTCGGGAACCAGAACCCCCTGCATAGAGATAAATATAAATAACACTGATATTAACGGTTTACCGTTTATTATAGAACCCAAACTAAAACTGAAAATATTGATAGATACCGGATCAAGTAAATCCTTTATCACTAATGAAACATTTAAAAAACATTTTTATAATTATTTCGTTAACGAACAATTTGCAGTACGGACTGCACATAATGTGAGTAGTCACAATGGTAGTATTAGAACTCCATTTTGGAAGTCCCTATTAGGCAATAAAGACGAACAATTAACATTCTATATATTTGACTTTAGTGATAAATATGACATATTATTCGGCATGGATGTATTGAGGGCCAGTGAAGCCGATATATTAACTAAACAAAATATATTAAAAACGCCGACTAAAGAAATTTCTTTATTTCATGTTGAATCTAGTACAGACGATTTACAAAAAATAATTTATAGTTATAGGGATATTTGTGATAATAATACAGATTTAAGTAGGATCGAACTAAACGCGTTGGAATCGTTAAGCGATAATGAGTCAGTAACTGATAACGAGTCACTATTAGTGAATCCCGGTGATGAGAAAAGTGACATCGAAACTATTCATTCGAATGCAGATGACAGTGACATAGGTATACCCATTCGTCATGAACATCCAAGCAGTAAAATGAATAGGATATTTATTAAAACGTCAATATTTTCCAAATATGAATTAAAAGGTAAAGACCATTATTTATATATTAATCCGGAGAAATTAGAGTCAGAATTTATGCATTTTATTAAAACTAAATTAAATAAAAATAAATATGCTATAGTTATAGATGATGAAATTATATATCAAAGAATAAGCGAATTTTATAGGAAAAATATAGATAAGTCGTCTTTAAAATTAATTAGGTATACAAACATTTTACATGAAGTTAATGATCCAAAAGAACAAATGGAAATCATTATCAAAACTCATTTAGATAATAATAGACATAAAGGAATTGAAAGTATGCTTAAGGAATTAAAACGATCATATTACTGGTTAAATATGAAAAATCAAGTTTTAAAATATGTAAAAAATTGCGATGTATGTTTAAAGGCAAAATACAATAGGAATCCAATAGAATGTAAATTAGAGAAAACAAGAACTCCAGAAAAACCAATGGAAATCTGGCATATTGACGTGTTTCATTTTAAAAAGAAAATGTATCTTAGTGTAATCGATAAGTTTTCTAAGTGGGCAACATTGCGCCCCCTAATTACTAATAACGCTACCGAAATATGTGAGCAATTAATTGAAATCTTTTATCAAATAGGTATACCACAACAAATAGTAATTGATAATGGTACTAGTTTCACATCGACAACATTTCAAGAATTAATGAGGTTGTATAATATAAAAATACATTTTACCACAACCCAGCATCATACTTCGAATGCTGACGTTGAGCGATTGCATTCAACAATATTAGAGATTCTTAGAATCTTATATGAAGAGCAGTCACAGTTAAACGATAAGACAATCATGTCATTAGCATTAGTTGCATATAATAATACGGTTCATAGTACAACTGATTACACGTCTTTTGAAGTACATTTTGGTAGGAAAATAAATGTTAATGTATCTCAAGATGAATTTAGAATAGTGTCGCAATATGTTTCAGATCATAAGGATTATATTAGGTTATTGAATGAAAAGGTATATTTAAGAATGAGCAAAGTTAAGGAGAAAACATTAGAAAGAATAAATAAAAATCGCGATAATTCGCCGTCAATAAAAATAGGTCAAAAAATTTATGTAAAGCAACATGACCGAGGAAAAGAGAAGCCTCGATATGAAGGACCTTATAGTATTATAAATATATTACCTCATAATGTTTTAGAATATAAGAAAGGTAAAAATAATTTTAAAATACATTTAAATGAAGTACGTTTTGCAAATTCATCTGTGGAACATGGGGAGGAATCCATATCCACGAATAAAAAGAAAATCAATTAATTACTAAAGATATTATTAGTTTACAAAAATATATGAATATTCAAGTATTAAAAGATAAAGATGTAATTAAATTTCTGATAAAAATCCCCTTAGTAGAGACTAACATTTATGAATATATATTATATAATGTTGATACCAGTCGTCCTTCCGTTAAATGATAACCTATGCACCTATCCCTTATCCCAACCTAAGCGAATATTACGTGGGAAAGATGCGATATTCCAGGCAGAAAATTGTCAGTTGCATGATGAGTACATCTGCACCAAACAACCATCACTTCTAAATGTGTGTGAGAGAAATATAATTACTAACTCAGATGGAAGTAACTGCAGCACAGCCACAATAGTGTGTCCAGAAAGTTATATTTATAAAATATCACCAAATTCTTATTTAATATATAGCAAAGATATAGAGAAGATTGAAACTCTTTGTAATGGAGTAAAAAGAATAACGTTAATTAAGGGATCAAAATTGATAAACAATAAAAATTGCATAATTAAAATAAAGGAAGAAATACTAATTGCACAAAGTGAGTCCGAGGAAGTACTGCATATTCCAGATATAAAAAATATAAAACAAATCGAAACTCTCCAGCCGCTGTTATTTGAAGATAATGAAAAAGAAATAATTAAACAAATAAAACATCTGAGGGATCTTGAAGAAATACCTCAGAGCACTACAAATTATTCGAACATTGGAATTATAATATTATTGGCTGTCATTATAACTGCGATGGCTATATACATCTGGTATAAATATGAAAGAAGAAAACTGAAGAAAGCCGGACCACCTGAAGAACAATCAGCGATTCGAATGAATTTAATCCCTGAAGGATTAATTTCAGTTTCGGGGGAGAGGAGTTAGTATAAGCAGTCACCTCTGGCTACGTGACTTGGAGCGTGTAGTCGCCCTTTCACCTCATTAGGATCATGGAAAGTTCTTATTAAAAACAATGTAATTAGTAATCTAGTTTACATATTTGTAATTCCTCAGTATTGTATATAAAGACAATTGTAACCGTCAAAAGAGAGAATTAATAATTTAGATTTAGAATAGAATAGTTGTTATGTATTAAATTTTAAATAAAGTTTTTTTTTACACCGTCGAAGTCTCTTGAAAGTTAATTCGCGCGTAATTTTTCGCAAACTGAAATTATCTACGACAGATCTACAAACTTTTTCATGATGTTATAACAACATAGAGCAAGGCTGTCGATAGACGCTCGTGTTGGTCGCAAGGGAGGAAATTATAATAAATATATTTTTTTATGAGGAAGTCGCGACGACAACGTTTTGATATGGATTTATTTAACTAAATAAACAGATTTTATAAGATTATTTTGATCAAAATTTTCATAAGTTTTTCAGCTATCGTGGTGATTTTTTTATGGAAAATTTTGAAAAGGATATTTTTTACAATTTTGTTTTTAATAATTTTTTCAAGGTGATTATTTGTCCAATCTGCCGTTATGGGGTAGAACCACTACTTTCAAATGTAACACCCGTTTCGGGATCAGTTTGGATGTAGCCAGGTATAACGCGAGGAATGTGCACCGTCAACCTGATAGTGCACATTCGTCTCCTTATGTCGGTGGGTTTAACAGCAGGCAATGTTGCCATAGCTACATTTAAAACAATCTCAATATATTTTTTTAAAACTTTTGTTCAGGTATCAGGTGCTATTCTTTGTGGTGACCTATGCCGTACCAATGCTAGGTATGACATTCTTTTATTCTGCCATGGGTAAGGTGCTGTGGGGATCAAGATCTATTGGTGAACTAACACAAAGGCAAATTGATTCAATACGTTCTAAACGAAAGGTAAATGTCTAATAAAGATATACAAAATTTAATATACTCGTATATTTTATTAGGAATTTAATTTTGATGTAAATAATAATTTTGTAAATAGGCAATAATATTGTAATGAAAATTTATTTATAAACAAGTTGCCTTAATTAGCAAGCAACTTAGACGCCTTTAGTTCCACAGGGATAGGCAGAGGCAATGGATTTCACATCCTTCATTTCTCAATTTTTTTTTTAATTTATGTAACGCCATTCTGTCTAATGTTAATCTAGAGTATAGAGAGCGGAGATATCTGTTATCACAAAGAAATATCTGCAGGCGGCAGTCGCCTTCTCTATGTCTGCTTGAGGAGACGAATGTTTACGTCTAGACGTTAATTTTGTTATACTCGGCTACTAATCACGGAAGCTGATGAAAGTGGTGGCAGACGGCAGACTGGATTAATAACCATCATCAGTCTGCCTACCACTCTTCAGTCAGTAAAGCTCAGTAAAGGCTTTAATTTAATTTCATTTGCAATCTCAATAATTTATTTTATTTATTAAACTGTAAATGTACTCACTCGTACATACTTTTCCAGGTTGTGAAAATGTTTATCCTAGTGATAGTTATATTTGGATTATGCTGGCTACCATATCACACGTACTTCATTTACACGCACTTCGATTCGTCAATATTGTATAAGAAGTATATACAACATGTCTACCTTGGATTCTATTGGCTGGCAATGGCTAATGCGATGGTTAATCCTATTATTTATTATTGGATGAATGCTAAGTGAGTATAGGTTTTATATATAGGGTGTAAAAAGACAGCTAACAATCAGAAGTTGTATACATCACACTGATGAGACCATAATTCATCTACATCGCGCCGTGGTACCCGCGTTATTCACCTCACAGCTGATAGACGGCCGAGCGTGCTGGCCTTAGCGTTGTTATTATGACATTGACGCTTAATGAAGCTATGAATAAAAAAACGACTTACAATAACATTTTAGTATTAGTAATATAAAACGTAGTTAAAAGTATTGTTTTATGTCTTTTTACATCTGGTATAGTTTTTAATTAAATATTTCTGTCATTCTGATGTTTTAGGATTAGATTGTAAGTAGCCCGGTATACTGGCAGGAGTCTGCCGTGCTAACAAATTACCGTGTGAACTAATGAACTAAAAATCATCGACAAAGACGAGAATAAAATTGTGGGCCCAATTCTCTTAGGCGAATTGGGATTCTCCTTTATGTGTAAGAAAATCTATAACGAGATAGATGTATTTGTGGACAGTAGGCTTTAATTAAGGAATGATTAAACGATCTGCAGTTTTAGACTGCTATTGTCTAGGTAAAGTTTGATTGGAACAATTTTGGTGATCAGTTTGATTTACCAAGGCCAGTGGAACGCCGATCATTAGTTTTCATAGAAAAAAGTTTATTCTCTCTAATAAGATTAGAGACTTGATTTATTGTAGAGGTTGTTTTTGTTACAACAATGATGTTTGTTTTTCTATTCCTTTTGATATTATGTTATTACTATGACGTATACGTCGCATATTTGAAACAAGCTAAACGACATGTTATGATAATAAGTCATATTATATAGCTCGATTACCACTGACTGACTGACTGACTGACTGACTGACTGACTGACTGACATATATTATGAAGCATTTGCCGGGGGGACCTCAGGAAAACCTCGACTTTGACCGGAAGTGGACTTTGGACCGGAAGCGATGCCGATATCTCGGAAACGGAACGAGATAGGGTACAAGTGCCGAAACAAAAGTCGTAGAGAATGTCCTCTAATATCAAAATCCATACTTTGTTTTTTCAAAAAAAAAATTTTTTTCAAATTACCCGAAAAATAACTTTTTCAGCGCCGCGAAGCGCGCCCAAAAAACTAGTTTGTTTATACAAGTTGAAGCCTTTTTCATGAAATGTGCACAGAAAAAACTGTTACTGAAAGTAAAACTGATAAATCTCGGAAAAGGAGAATGCCCATTCGCCTAAGAGAAATGGGCCCACAATTTTTTTCGAGTTTGTCGATAATTTTTAATTCATGTTGTAGAAAAATAGATCTTCATTCCTTATCATTAATCAGTTTTTTTACACGGGTTATTGAGCAATTAGACGTTTTTCGATGCAAAATTTGAGGTTATTAATATATTAAATGCTTTAATAATTGATGTTTTTTATGTAATTAAACTTTGTTTTATTAACATTTGGTATTTTTTCACGATATGTCGATGTAATTAAAATTAATAATTGAAAAATATGATATTATTTTAGAATATTGTTTTATTAATGAACTATTAGATATCAACTGGGCCCAAAATGGGCGTTGTCTTTTAAATATCCAAGAAAAAATTGTTAATTAAAATATTGTTACTTAATTATAAACATAAATCTAGATTATAAAAATAAACTTTGAATAGGTGTGTACGACAATAGAGTCCGGCGTTTTTTTTTACAAGAATATGTCTGACGGTACATAGAGAAAGTAATTAATTGTTCGATTACTATGCGATGATTTCGAAGAAATTCACCTCACTAATTCTACGTAATTCCGGAAGCTGGTTATCGATAAATGATTGGTCTGCCAAACTATGTCTAGATGCCATCTTGACAGGTTTGGAGAGAACATTCTTGGGATTGCGAACGGAGCATTCGGCGTTATTTCATTTTCTTCAGTCATCAAATCAAATAACGCCCTTTGCATTGATATACTCGTATACAACTAGATGTGCAATAACGCTCCCGATGTGACGCGAGAGAAAAATGACCACAGCCACGTTTAGGTTCTCTGTCAGTTAGTATTTGACTTGACGGTAACGACCTACGCTTTTTTATGTCAGATGTATGAAGTTTGCACCTATATCTTTATGTATTTATATATTTATTATTTTTCCAGGTTCAGGACATATTTTCGTACAGCAATATGCGGTTGGCGGGACGCATTACGACGACGAAGAAAGAGAACACTTCCTGAATCACCACCTGATTATGTCTCCCAATCGGGCAGCAGATCCCGCTCAGGTTTTTACTCGTTAACGTAATTATTATTCAAAATGATATCTACAATCAAATCATTTTTTATTAACTTAATTTGTGTATATAAATCAAGATCTGACTCACTGACCGATTCATACTCAATGTACAGCCAACACTATGATAGCGACTTGAAATTTTAAGGGTAACTTTATTTATAGTATAGGCGAGCACTAAGAAATAATTTTACAATTTTGATCAAGACCAGAGATGACTCTTACAATTCCCCATACATACTTTCGTCTCGCTGTTTCCCACGAAAAAGTTTCATACTACGGAAGCTGTTAACTTGATAAGCCCATCCCAGCCCAGGGCATCTTCAGCCTAGCAACCTATGTTTTTGTGTCACAATATACTTTTCATCTAATATTCGGTATATTTTAGGAGACTTTAATGTATAACTAACTAACACCCGTGAAGTGACCCCGTCGCCCTTAAAAATAGCTATATAGGGATGAGTCTGCTCTATTGACCTGAATGGTTGTCTCATTAAGCATTAGGCATTAACTGCTGCCTGCAGACATTCTTACATGACAGCAATTGTCTCTAACTCAACAGACGGTAGAGCTCGGTCGCATGAATAAAAATAATATACTAGAGCGTGGTCCATGAACAGAAACAACTGTTACTACAGAGAAATCTCTGCGGACAGCAGACGCCTCCACTATGCCGGCCTGAGAAGATGAGTATGTACCATCTGGATTGACAGTGCACACTCCTCTCGCTATACTTGGCTACTGTCAAACTGCTCTCGAAACGTGACAAAAGTTCACAGTGTTACATTCAAAAGTGGTGGTACTACGGCAGACCTATAGTGCCTAGTGTCTACAGGCACTGAGCGACCAAAGTACATATAACACAGAATTAGCGAGATTAGAACACGGGTCTCATCGATCGAAAGTTCACGCGTCTTACCACTAGATCACAGCCGCTCTTAATTTTTTTTTGTAAGGAACTCGAAGGATAGTATGATTTAAGTATAATTTTGTAGGTATAGAGGAACTCAGAGACTCAAGAGGAAGTGTAGCGAGCGAATGGCCGCGCTGGTCGTGTCGGCTCCCGCTCGCGCCGGACTCGCCGAGACCGCTTTCGGGTCAGCTTGTTAGCTGTCCGCGATGTCCGCACCGGACTTATTATGATGGTGAGTCTATAGCTATTATATTAATATGACAGAACGGGAGAGCGGTCCATGGCTCCTATCCTCCATTTGTGGGCAATAACTAAGCAAATATGCTGAAACACGACAGTTCCTCCGGACAAACAAGTCACAACCCGTACGCCGCGTCGTGTGTTTTCAGAGACTCTGTCAAAGCGTAACGTCGCTTTTGTTTCATATCCAGTTATGCTTGTACTCATGACCACGTATTCATTTTGTTACAAGTTAGTTTCCGTAATCGTTCAAATTAGAGTCCGTATTCATGACCGTCCCGACAAATATATTATTTGAATTGTATAAAAATAACTAGTTTTTTGGCTCGCGAACGCTGGGATAGTTTTGTAGGTCGTTTAAAAAAACGATTTTTTTTCGGATCGATATAAGATGATATTTCCTCCAACTTTTGTTACGGAATTTGAGACGTATCTCGTTCCGTTCCGGAGATATCACGTTCCGGAACCGGACGGAACGGACATCCGGGACATGTCGAAGTTTTCCTTAGGTCACGTGGGCCTTCTCTATATGTATCAAAAAAAATCTCTAACCCCCCAGAAAGTACCCAATAATGTCAGTCACTGAGTCAGTGAGAGGTAATCGAGCTTTATATAAAATGATTGATTGTGTACATTGTATATTGTTGAGATTTTGAGAGCGGCTGTGGTCTAGCGGTTAAAGGCGAAGACTCACAATCGAGCCCGTGTGCAATTTTTGTTCATAGTAATTCTTAAAGAAATGGTAGGCAGACTGGTGATGGTTTGACGTACCACCACTTTCAATTAACACCTGTGAAGTGACCTAGTCTCGTTTCAGGATCAGTTTCGAAGTAGTCGGGTGTAACGAGAAGAGTGTGCCTCCTTAAGCCGGCATAGTAGAGGCGACTTTCTCCTGCAGCAGTTATTTTCGTTCATAGAGCGCACTTTAGCTTAACACCAGGCGGAGTAATAGTAATAATATGTGCTTTTATGTGCATATAAAAAGTTTCTTCGGATTCCTGAAAAACTACAAATGCAAATTTTTGAGTAGATATTTTTTGTACCAAAATGCAAATTGCAGATTACATTTTTGCGATGCCTACAGCGTGCAGTACAGAGGCGGTTGTCAGTTCGGAAAATTTTTAATCCTAAAAAAGAATATTTTTTACGAGTAATTACCTACGGCGAAATGAGCTCCAAAATTAATTTTTGAGGGGTTAATCTTCGTGGAAAACTCGCTCAGCCAAATGCTACCCAATTTTGTGAGAAATTTCAATAGATTTTGCGCTTCATTGAAGTTAAAGTTGTTATACGTAATGAATTCAACTTCCTAGTCCTTGATTATTATGGAAACTCAAAGACAGTATCCGACCTATTTCTAGTTATAAAGACTGCTACATACGAGTACATAACACAAAACACAATAGCACAAATTCCACGTTAATTTAGCTTCGACGTTCCCTATCAATTATACCCCTCTATGATCAAAAGAAACAAAAAACGATAATTTTAAATGCCTGCCTAACTTTGTATGCGTATAATTATTATACTATTATAAGTTTAGTGTTCCCCTTTCATTCCCAGGGATGAAATTTTCTAGGGAATTTTGGTAGTTGTAGTATAGTAATTGTCCCCTGTGATTTTACCATCTACAACTACAAGGAAAGCAGTTTATTGAGAGGCAAAGAAATAATAACCGTATCAAACTTTGGAATATAACACCCGCGAAGTGACCTTGTCGGATCAATTTGAAAGTACGCAGGTATAACATAGCGGAGGCGACTGCTGACTGTAAAAATTTATCTGCAGTAGCAGTTGTTACAGTTTATGAACCACAATTTAACTTAACATCGGGTGAAATGTGGTTATACGCCGAGCTACAACAAAAAAATCAATCAACATTTACAAGGAAATTTTATAGCGCTTTACCTTACTTCTCTACTTAAATTATTATATTAGATTCCACAGACCTGGTAACCAAGCACAAACATAATTCACCAAGCAATTCTGACCTTTATAAATACTATATTTAATGCTATTTTCCTCCATTTTCTGATCCATAATTACTAACACTACTAACCCATTGTTTGCTTATTTGATAATAAATCCTGTCGCTTAGAAAGTTTGCCTCAAAATTGGGAATAATTAATGTTTGTTACGCTTGATATTGTTTACAATATAAGTTGAAATATTTGGAGTAAACAGCTCGTTTTATAATTAAAAAAATATACAGTAATATGTAGGATAGTATAACAAAAGATCGTATTATGCCAGTAGTTGTCTTCTTCGTTGCTGTTTCGCTAAGGTGTTATACTAACTAAGCAAGTGGATGTGGCAACGTCTTGTTTTGAGTTTCGACAATCGACAAATCGCAACTAATTGTTTATCATGTAATTTTAAGAAACTGCGTCGACATGGAAACTTTTTTTGAGAGTTTCGCTAAGCCAGACCTGGTAATAAAATAATTCTATAAATTCCTAACCATTCATACAACTAATAGTGGTAGGCAAACTGATGATGGTTATTTGTCTAGTCTGACGTCCTGGGGCCGTACCACCACTTTCGAATGTAACACCCGTGAAGTGACCTTGTCGCGTTTGGGGGATAGTTTGAAAGTAGCCAGGTATAAGAGAGGAGTGTGCACTGTCAATCTAGATGGTACAAGCTCGTCTCCTCAAGCCGGCATAGTGGAGGCGACTGCTGCCCGTAGAGATTTCTCTGTGGTAGCAGTTGTTTCTTTTCATGGACCGCACTCTAGCTTTACATCAGGCAGAGTGTTGTCACATGTCGAGCTACAATAAAAAATAAATAAAATAAAAAATTGCAAGTGTACAATTCGATTTAAAAGTCCAGTATCAAGTCTGAAACCTTAAGGCATGTAAGGGTTAACTAATTCATTTTAGTCTATAAAATACTTCTATGTTTTTTCTTAAGATCTAAACAGGTTGAGCGAGATTAAGGGTCCTACTGCTACAAATTACCTTCACCATACGTTTGCATTGACCTTGAGAGCGCGTTTATTCGATGACTTTTCACCTAGAAAAACCGCTGGCGACAGTAACCGCCTTAAGGAACAAACATACATATTTTACATTTATAATGTTTATTATTTTTGTTGCAGCTTACATTCACGGACGCAAAGCTTAACTAACTTCTTGTTGTATTTAGTGATCGTATAAAACAAGACTATTTATGTAAGTGATCAAAGAAGTATATTTGCAATTAGACTTAGTTATTGAGTTATAAGACTGTTTTGTTAAGTATTAGGTAAGGGTTGTCAACAATAGAATTAACTATATAAAACAAAATTGTATACCTCAAAATAATATAGTCTT
Source organism: Tinea pellionella (assembly GCA_948150575.1). Taxonomy (NCBI): domain Eukaryota; kingdom Metazoa; phylum Arthropoda; class Insecta; order Lepidoptera; family Tineidae; genus Tinea; species Tinea pellionella. Next base: position 8,432,585 of record OX411251.1, on the reverse strand, counting down.
GTTTATTATATTTCTTCAATTGTATAAACAAGCATAACGGCTTCAAATAAACAAGTTATTTGCAACCGAATGACTCTGTTGTTAACGTACATCAATTGCTTAATATTGATTGTATGTTACCAAGCCGAATTGGTGCTTTGCTGAAGCTTCGTTTCCTTAGTGTATGCAGACTCGAAATACAGTTCAAAATATATAGTACGAGTACGATTGGCAACCCTAACTTAGGTATATACTTATATAATATTTATATCAATTCTTGTAAAAACACATATGTCACATCTGTAACTTTTTTATTATTAATTCTTCAGCTTTGAAATGCTAGAATTGTTTTATGAAAATTTAATTTGTTTTCGTCATAATTTAATAATAATATACCTTATGTTATGATTATACAATGATTAAGATATGATGAAAAAGAAATGAAAAAAGTACGGTTGAGAAAAAAAGCTAGTGCTTATATCAAAGGCACTAAATGGCCAAAGTACATATTAACATAGTAACATCAGCGAAAATTAGAACACGAGTCCATTGACCATGAGTGTACAATGTACATCTTCTACCGCTAGACAATAGTCGCGACCATGTTATGCTGTGATTTTTTCTGTACAATTTTCATCATAATTAATGTAACTCCAACATTTCAACATGTTAAAAATTACCAAAGTACATTACTGTTTAAAGTGTCATAAATGCCAGTAGATATAAATACAACGAATTTTTTTTACAAAATATTATATAAATAAATAGATATAAAATTAAATGCAGGTTAATTAATATCTCTTAAAGTGCAATTTATTGTAAATAATTAAATAGTAAACAATTAGGTAATTTTAAAGAATGGTAGGCAGTTATTAAGCCAGTCTGCCGTCCTGGCGCAGTATCACCTCTTCAAGTTACATAGTCGCGTTTCGAGATCAGCTTGGAAGTAGCCAGCTATAACAAGAGGAATGTGCATTGTCATCCAGGACTCGTACATTCGTCTCCTCAAGCCGGCATTATCGGACGCGACTACTGCCTGTGGAAATGTCCTTGTGGTAGCAGTTTTTTCGTTCATGGATCGCACTCTACCTAAAAATTAAAATATGTTTAAAGAAAAAGTAGTTAGACGTTATTAAATATTTATATCATTAAATAGTGTTTTAATTGTTACTAGAGAATTAAGGACTGGAATCCCGCATAACTTCAGTACAGAATATACCCTAGTGATGCGGAATATGATTTTTGTTCACATTAAGAAATAAATAAATAAAATAAAATAGAATATCGAAACAATATAGTTAAACTTTCATAATTGAAAATCCACTTTCGAATGTAACACCCGTGAAGTGACCTTGTCGCGTTTCGGGAATAGTTTGAAAGTAGATGGTACATGCTCGTCTCCTCAAGCCGGCATAGTGGAGGCGACTGCTGCCCGCACAGGTTTTTCTATAGTAGCAGTTGTTTCCATTCATGGACTGCACTCTAGCTTTACATCAGGCGGAGTGTTGTCACATGCCGAGCTACAATAAAAAAAAATTAAATAACTGTTTAGGAATATAAAATCGTTTTTGTTTTAGTTAATATATTATAATATAATAGATGTTTCTGATGTTTCAATAAAGATTATTATTATAGATAAAAAGGTAAGCAGAGTAAAATATAATTTTATAAACAAAAATTTAATGTCAAGTTTTCATAATCTAAAAAATATCTATACTACGCTATTCTAGTTACATTACGTTATCTATAGTAGATTCTATTATTAGTTTTTATTGCTTACGAGTAGTGTATGGCCGATTGTAAAAGTATATTCGTTAAAAACAGAATGAAAAATCTGTAAATAAATTGTGTAAAAATAAAAATTGATTTAAAATAATTTGTAAATAATATTTATTTATCATAAAATTAATTGTGATTTAAAAAATAACTATGTATTTGGCAAATGTGATAAAAATATTTTTATAATAATGTAAATATATAGACTGTTAAGTTGAAAAAAAAAATAGCAAAAAGGTGACATTTTTTGACCAATAAAATACCGAATTGTGAAAAAATACGTATCTACAATGTCTTTTAATTTAATTACCTAAACGAACCACAATTAAAACACATAAAAAAAAATTCTGTGCCATTGTACATCGTTTCTTCAAGCCGGCATAGCGGAGGCGGCAGCGGCAGCTACCTGCGAAAGTTTATGGTAGCAATGGGCAAAGTCCAAAAAAACTAACCCATGGTGAATCGAAAACCATTTCGAGATATTACTTCAATTAGAAAACTTCAATTTTTTGATTCTCGTCTGAAAATACTTAAAAATCGAGGAGATATTTGAAAAACTGTAATGACAGAGTTCGACCTTTCACTTCGACTTTCGTACAGTTTGACAAGATAGAATACAAAGTACCAACCTAACAGTTTTGTAGATTATTTTGTTGTCTATGGTTGTCGCCTCACAAGTTTGTCAAATATCTTTTGTTTGTGTTTCCTAACAACAACAGTGTTTTATACGAATAACTATTGTAGTTTTTAAAACAAAACTACACTATAAACACGATGTTTTAATTAACAGGAACTTTTATAAATCAAAAGTTTGTTTGAACTTTTGACAAATGATTTTTTTTGTTCATTGGCAATGGTTTAGTTCCGAACGAAACCTCAGGTGTACTATATTACGATCGCAATTTTTAAAAATTAATAAAAAAAGAACAAAGCAATTACAAAAGTTTTCCAGAAACACGTGTCGACTAAATTAATCTATATTATCTAAAAAATATGTAAAAAAGATAGCTGTCACCAGATACACCTCCCCAATTGTTTCCGTTCATGGACTCTGCTTAACATCAGGCAATTTGCAGCTACAATGAAAACCTAAAATAAAATTGAGTTTTCACCGTAGCGTAATTTTGTAAGAAATATATTACTATTCTTTTTTTTCTTTTACAAGTAAGCGTCCACTTTTAGAAATATTTATTTAAAAGCTTGATGCGTAGGGATGAAATGGGATTGTTCGAAAGTAGATGGCAGTGGTCAGGATGACCTTTCTCTAACACAGGCTCGATGCGAAATTGTAGCTTACTCTTCAACAAAACATTTATAAATAAACGTATATAACACAAACGCCCTAACGCGAAATATTATGTCTACTATAACATCGACGAACAATTTACTTTTTTTTAAATCTTTATTTAATTAGGCACTAATTAGCGTAACTAACAATGGTGGCGATGTTAGCCTAAACTACAAAAATGTCAGAAACTAATACATAAATATTATATTACTGAAAATATATTTAAAAAAAACCATAATAAAAATCTTTTAAGCAAATGCAGCCACTACAGAATCGGGCTACGACAACACACTATTATACTCGTATGTGCCCATATTACATTTATTGATACAAAAACTAAATTTAAAAAAAGTGTAAAATAACAGATAGCAATCACGTGTTACTCTACCAGTACTAAAAAGTTATTGCTAAGTTTATTTTTTAAAGATTCTCTGCCTGATGTTAAGCTAGAGTGCGATCCATGAACGGAGGCGATTGCTGTCAGAGAAGGGGATCTGCAGACAGCAGTCGCGTCCGCTATGCCGGCTTGATGAGTTGCCTCTTCACACTGCGCTTGAAGGATCTCATGTTATAGGAAGGACGTGGCTGGAAGGTCGTTCCACAATTTGATGGAACGACAGAAGATTGTACACAGAGCACTATTGTACATAGGTCATTTTTATATTAATAAAGTTATTATCATTTTTATTATTGTATTGTAAGGATATTAATTTTTTCTCAAGCCGCAATACACTTATCATACACATATCAATCACTTCACATAGCTTGTTTTTGATATTTAAATGATGTTTTCAGTTTTTTTTAACGAATAATGGTACCACAATAATATGTTATGAACCAATAAATGTCAAAAAAGGAAATAGGTTTTTTTTAATAAATAAGATGTCAAAAATTAAAAAGGAATGCTTATACCGCTTCAATATGATGTATAGAACAGTGTACAACCTATAAAAACACATTGTAATGGGAATTAACCTTTTTTATGTGGCATATGACCGCACTTCACTTAAGGTTAATTTAGAGTGCGGATTCTATGCTACCATGCCCTGGAATATGTCTACAGGCTGTCGCCTCGGCTGTAACGACTCTCCTCGAGTTAAGTATTAAATATTATGTTTAATTAAATATTCTAGATCTGCAACTTATTTTAATTGTTCTATCTAAATAAGACACAAATAATAATGAAATTAAATATAATAATATACGAACATTTTAAACTAGACAGTTCAATATTTCATACTATATCCGGGTAACATTAATTGTGGGCATTTGTGTGAACATTTGTAGACAAGAGCTATATGTCCCATTTATCCCCTCATTCCTTATCTTAGATTTGGGGGATATAATTTATAAGTAAGATATAACAAAGACCAGTATATCTTCTATTACAATATGTCATTTAACTTAATTTAAGGTTTTATTATTTCTTCTGTATAACAACTCTACAGGCATAGTAAAAAACACCAACCATTTGGTAAGCTAGCAATCCACTGGGCTAAAAACTTTATCCTATTAAATTCCTGGCTTGAGACACTAGTTTACTAGCCTCCTCACTAGCTTACTTTTTTAATTGTAGCTCAGAATATGATCATACTTCGCCTAATGTTAAGCTAGAGTGCGATCCATGAACAGAAACAAATGCTACTAAAGATAATTTTCTACAGGCAGCGATCGCCTCCGCTATGCCGGTTTGAGGAGACGAATGTGCATTCAGATTTCAGATCCAGACAGATCCAGTGTACACTCCCCTCGTTATACTTCCCAAAACGCGGCAAGAACACTTACTAGCCAGGCTTGCAAAACTAGTCACGTGTATTCCGGGCGTAAGATTTGCTTATGGTATACTCAATAAACAAGCAAAGTACACGCTTTATGCACAAGTAAACCCGGACTTAGTAGACATTATTCCTTGATCTCTATTTACCCCAAAGGGGTTCTAAGTTCAGTAAAAATGTATAAAATGTTCCTATACGACAAATGTGTTTACATACTATTACTAAACTGAAATTTATCCTAAGAGACCCATCTCAACATGAGCCCTATGTTTATCCTACTATAGCACGAGTACCTCACTCAAACACAAGAAAAATATTTGCCAGAAATCTGATAAAAAAAAATTCATGTCGTTCCGGGATCAGCTTTGAAGAAGGTAAAGATAGGAGTTGCCGGGCGGATAGAAGGCTTTGTCATCGTGTCAAGTAAAATTCATCATAATGCAAGTAGAATATACAGGGTGAATTTTTCAAGTGGGCTTTCATGGCCAAATTCTAAACTATAAGAGATATCGAAACATGCTGAAAGGAGTCTCGTTTCCGATTTTGATGAAAATTAAAACTGCATTATTAGATTTTTGATAAATCCATTTTCCCGACCAGAAATTGAACCTGTTGATTTTGAAAAAAACACACTGTATTATTGCACCATCCGATAGTGTTCCTGATAAGGATCAAATTCTGGGAAGTAATGATATACGGCAAACTAAAGAAAAGTGTTGATTTCCATGTATTTATACATCACACTGATGTGATCCAAGTATTTCTTTTTTATTTTAATATCAACTACATAAGATGGTACCATTATTTGTTAAGAAAACACAAAACATCACTGAAATATGAAAAACGCCTCCGTTCTTTTTTTATTGTAGCTCGACTATGACTGCTCTCCGCCTGATGTAAAGCTAGAATGCGGTCCATGAACGAAAACCTGCTACTACAGAGAAATCTATACGAGCAGCAGTCGCCTCCGCTATGCCGACCTGAGGAGACGAGTATTCACCATCTAGATTGACACACTCCTAAATGGATTGCTATCAGTCTTTTTACAGCCTGAATTTAAAAACACTTCTTAAAATTCAAAACAAATTGGACTTACAATATTCTCTTTGAAAGAATCGACTGAAAGCTGGTATATACTGTTATTTGAATAAACCAAATTTTGTGGGAAGGCCTTTTGGTCTTCCAATATCCATTTCGTATAATGTCTCAAGAGAAACTTTGGAATCTTTCTTGTTATGCTGTCTCTAAAAACAACATTTTATTACTTATTTATGCAACAAGATTTCTGTTTAATATTGTCGGCCGCTGTGGCGAAGTCAACGCGTTCATTCTGCAGGTTTCAGGTTCGATTTCGCAACAATTTGAAGATAATCAGTTAGAACGAGAAGAGTGTGCACCTGAACAGTGTCAACCTGAACGGTGCATAGTGGAGTGGAGTGTTCTCTGCAGCTGTGGTAGCAGTTTTTCTGCTCAATTTAGCTTAACATGACGAAGTGTCGTCATATGTCGAGCTACTGTAAAACCTACTATGTAACACGAAATGTTTTGTTTAGTAGAAAGCGTCAAACGTAATTACAAGTTACTTTAGGTTTCCATTACGAAATAAATGTTAATTCATTAATTTATTCCCTTATGTTTTGACTTGTTTTACCAAAATATACCGATGTATTTCTAAAGAGTCGAGTTATAGCCGAAGACCCTAAAACGAGAAGAAACGTCTACAGGCATCAGTCCCCTTCGCTATGCCGGCTCGAAGAAAGCTTTTCACTCCTCGCGTTACACTTAAAAATGGTGGTACAACGCCACACAGGACGGCAAACTGAGTTTGTTTTTATTATAGCTCGGCATATGACAACACTCGGTCCGATGCAAAGCTAGTGTGGTCCATGAAGGGAAACAACTGCTACTACAGAGAAATCTCTACGGGCAGTAATCGTATCCGCTATGCTGGCCAGAGAGTATGCACTAGTCGATGCACGTCTAGACGATTCACAGTGCAAACTCCTCTCGCTATAATTATTCGAAATTTCCGTAAAGATAACCTTTATAGTAAAATAAAAAATAAACTTGACAATGACATTGTCATAATAGCGAATGACACATCATTGAATATGTTTTTATATTAATTTATATAATAAAATATAAAAAAAATATTTCAAAATTCACCAGTAATATGCCAACGAAACGTAGAAAGTTTTCTGTCCAAGGAAGTTTACCATGCGTCAGTTCTGGTATGACGAAGAGTTCTCAAACGAGGTTGGTTAATAAATATTTTTGACTATAAGACAACTTAATATTCTTAAGAATCAAGGGCGGATAGAATTTAAGTTAAAATACTTTTGTGATTTCGAAAACAATTATCGTAACAAAAGGTATGTTCTGTTAACATAATAAATATGGAATCAAAATAAACATCTATTATTATCTTACATTTAAGACAGGAAGGGGTGTGGTCGGTGTGCTAAAGAGGTAACGAAAAATGCATGGAATTTATTAAAAATAAATAAAATTATTAATAAAGATATAGTATTATCATATAGGTAATACGCGAATACGTAGAGATCAATGATATGTAAACAATAATATAACGTAAATTTTATTTGTAACGCCTGTGATGATTACACACACACTACAATTGCATTTGTAATAAAAATTTGGCAGCTGATCTACAACGAAATAGTTATTTATAAAAACACATAGAATGTTACGAGAGAGATTTATCGGGCGAAAGTTATTAGTAGGGTCGTCTGGATCTTTTTTCAGTTAGATTGATCAATTGCTCGGAAAGGGTCAGATGAGAAACGTCATCAAACGACATGCATGAGAAGAGTAGATGAAGATGACTATTCTAGGGTGACATGGGAGTGAGCTTATTTACGAGTACGTTTAGGACTTAATCTAACATGAAAAAGTTTAATATCTCAGTTAAATTTAAGTTAATATTTAGGTAGGAAACTCAATTTTTATCATAACATTTGCGATATTCGCGTGCATCGCTACTCTTAAACTTTTTATTCTATCTGAGTTTTATTTACTTACGCGTAGAAACATTTAAGATAATAAATCTTATTATACCGTCTTAAAATATCAATTTTATGTTATAGAGAAGTCGGCTTGGGACCAGATCCAGAACAAAAAATCTCAAATTCAGTTTTAAAGCGTCAACGAATGAAAAAGACTTGCCCACTATCGTCATTACTTCACCCATCATTAGAAGTACTTGCCGAATCCGACACTGAAGTAATACTCTACAACAATTCCCAAGAATCAGTTAACAAAGTCGACAAAAATGTAGAAGCCGTCTCTTGTAATATTGATTTTATTACTAAAAACAAAATGATGAATTCCTATCACCATGGACTAACAAATATTATTGCTAATCACGTACCAAGAGCGGTCATTCAGGCTGACTCCAATTCAGACAGACGTGACAGGACGCCGAGACAACACCGAGTCAAAGTTCGAAGTCCTAAAAGACGTGCTATAATGGTGAATTTTAATGACGACAATATTATTCGTATAAAAAAATCATCAGTAGGCATAAACACAGTAGAGTGGGAAACGGACACACAAAGTGACACCTCTGAGGTGGAAATATTGAACAGTGACAATATTATTCCACTTGTAGATGTGAATCGAACACAAAGCTCCATCACGCAATGTAATTCTACAGAAGAAATGTGTCGCATTTGTCACGGAGGAGCATCTATGGTATCCGAATTCGGGCCGTTAGTATCAGCTTGTGCCTGTAGAGGAACAGTTGGCAGCGTTCATGTTAAATGTTTAGAGCATTGGTTAACTGAATCTGGGAAGTCTAGATGCGAACTTTGCGGAACTAAGTATAATACAAGGAGGATACATCGTTATGGAATAGCTAAAGCATTGGTTATGTGGTTACTTAGTCAAAATTCTAAACAGGTTAGTTAATAATACTTTGTTTAATTATAATGAAAAAGTATGGGTTTATTCAGTAGCAGACTAAGGCTAAAGCGGGCCCTAGGCAACATTGTAATTCCGGGCTTATTTTTCAGTCATGATACATATTTTGCGTTTGGTAGTTTGGTTTAAAAGTATGTAGTTCTATTTAATTAACGAAATCCAAGACAAAAGGAAAAAAATGTATGTACAAAAATTAAATAAACATAATTAAAATTACAGGCCCCAGGGACGTGCCTAGTCCGCCCATGGGTTTGTGTTAGTGTTTCTCGGAGTATTTATATCCGGATTCATTAATTGTTCGTGGACGTGCTTGAGTGTGGGTAAACAATTAAAATTAGGAGAATGTGTGTTCTCATCTTGCCTCCAAACTCCGTTGAGAGTTTTACAAAGATTTCACCAGTTTGTTTTGTGTATGACGTGACAAGCATAATAATAACTTGATATAGCACGAATCAAACTTTATGGCGGCTCCGAAGTTAGGCACAAGTCGCTGCGCAGCCCGCAGTATTGTATTATATATGTTCTATTCATATTTAAAATTAACTCTTAATTTTATCATTGTAAACTTGACTGTACGTCGCGCGTAATAACGCCCGCAGCTAACTTCTGAGACCCCCTATACAATTTATTTATTAAATTAAACACACAAAACGGCATGCACGTATATACATGCCAAAGTAGGATTTTTTTTATTGTAGCTCGACATGTGACAACACTCCGCCTGATGTAAAGCTAGAGTGCGGTCCATGATGGGAAACAACTGCTACCACAGAGAAATCTCTACGGGTTGCAGTCGCCTCCACTATGCCGGCTTGAGGAGACGGGCATGTACCATCTAGATTGCCAGTGCACACTCCTCTCTTATACCGTGCTACTTTCAAACTATCCCCGAAACGCGACAAGGTCGCTTCACGGGTGTTACATTCGAAAGTGGTGGTACTGCTCCAGGACGACAGACTGGACAAATAACCATCATCAGTCTGCCTACCACTCTTTAATAGTGCCTATAGGTACTGAGCGACCAAAGTACATATAACAAAGTTACATTGGTACCGGTCTTTAGCGAGGTTCGAACACGGGTCTCATTGATCGTGAGTTCACGCGTCTTGCCGCTAGACCACGGCCGCTCTTTGCGCTCGAATGCACTCAAAGTTTAGGCTGGCTTGCATGCCAAAGCATGTGCGCACACCATGGATACAATACAATACAATTAATACAAATTTTATGCAGTTATCTCAACATTGTCATACAAATACAGTGTAATTACCATACCATACGTAACAATACCATAATACATAAATCAAGACGAAAAATTCTATATGTTAAAATAAGTATTTATTTTTCAGCTTATAGTGGATTGTCTTGGAATAATATTAATGTCACCTCTAGCCATATTTGCTACTTGGTTATCAGGCAAAACGTTATCTGGTCTTATGAGGAAGGAAGATGAGGTTGCGCCGTGGCCATTAACCTCTACGTTTGTCTTAGCGTGCATGACTCTAGTAAGTACATAATTTAGTTTTGACTCATTTGAAGTATTATTTTTGGCAGCAGTATTTTCTGTGTCTATTGGATTACGGAACCTGATGTATAATTTTTTTGGTACAGGTCTGTTACTATTGTTGGATAATTTCTGCTGTAACTCGTCATTCATTGGGATGGTGGACTTGGTATAGATCACAATACGAAGTACGATTGAATAATAATTAAATAATATTTATACAAATTTTGTATTTTATTTAGGTATTTAATTGGGATTAGCATGTGAAAATATAAAAAATATCAATATTTAGTTCTTTTTTATTTTAGTCTTATCGCTTTCGTAGTTTGGCCAGTCTCTTATTTTGCTGTACAAGTTTCTTCCGGGGCTTTCTGTTGCTATGAGCTGGCGATGCCCAACCAATTGATAGTCTTCTGACAGATGTCCCTTCTTTACTCCGCACTCAAGAAGTGCTTTAGTTGCATCTAATGCTGCTTCTGTTGGTTCTGCATCTGAAATATTTTGTTCTTCAAAAATATATAATGAAATCAAACTGTATAGAATATAAAGAAAGACATACCATTGAAATTTCCAATAAATGTTATGCCAATTGACCTGGAATTGTAACCATAAGTATGTGCACCAATGTGCAGCCATCCTGAACCTTCATAGACTTTACCATTGCCTCCAATTAGAAATCTAAAAAAAAAGATAAAATTCTCAGCAGTTGAGAGGCAGCAGTTGCCTCTGCTATGCAGTCAGGGGAAGACGAATTCGCACCATCTAGATTAACAGTGTACACTGCTCTCGTTATATTTGCCTGCTTCCAAACTGCTCCCGAAAGGCGACAAGGTCACTTCACGGGTGTTACATTCGAAAGTGGTGGTTCTACCCCAGGACGGCAAACTAGGCTAATATAACCATTATCAGTCTACCTACCACTCTTTAATAGTGCCTATAGGCACTGAACGACCAAAGTACATATAACATAGTTACGAGTACATTGGTACCGGCTAGAATTTTGCGAGCGACTTTCTAAGCTTATCTAAAGTTCATAGCTCTATGGAGATTAGCTACGGAATTTTCTAAGTAATAGACTTACGAAGGACCAATATCCCACCATCCAAACTCATCTAAATGTGTATTCTGAATGCTTCTAACAATATTTTCACATTGAGTGTCTGTTGAACATGCCGAAGTTGCCGTATGTTGTATTATGACTAAACTAACTGGTCGAGCTAGATACTGAACTTGTTTAGGCTTTAAACCGCCCCATTCATGTTTGGAGACTATATTACAATCTGTAAAAGATGTGCCAAAAAAATGTTTAATAAAAAACTTTATAAATTTCTAATTTTTTAAAAAAATCGATAATTTTAATAAATACATTGACCCTAAAGGCAATACCTACCCTGTACTTTGGGTATCAGTACAAAGACAACACAAATATATAATATCCAGACCCAGAACAAATCACTACTTCCTTTTTAAGCGTATAAATAAATATTCATTTTGACCAGGTATCGAACCCAAGATATTATCGCTGGCGTAGGTACTAACCACTCCACCATAAGAGTATTTTTTCATCAACAATTTAAAACACACTGCAATATTATTTTTTTACTGCGGCAACCTATATCATTACTTTCTATCCAAAAATAATAAAACATCAAGAAAACTAGATGCTAACAGAATTGTTATCTTTATTGGAAAATTTGAATAGTTTGTAATAATCGACGTTACGTTAAAATCTAATACTAAAGTTCAAAGTAACTTACCTCCGTAAACATAAACAAGGAAATAACAAACACAAAACAAACGAATCATAATTTTAATTAAAAACATAAAAAAACACTTAAATTAAGCGAAACAAAATCAAAGTCACTACTGATCTCTGCAAGTCTTCTACTTTATATGAATTAAAAAAGAAGTTCAAGTTTCAGATAACCTCCGAGTGCAGAACATAAACAAAACAATTTATGATAGATTACGTATAAATTGCTGGGTTTGTATAGATTACTTTGTCGACAATACGATATAAACACGCAATGTAGACGCAGCATTAGTAACAATATTATAGACAAGTTGAATCATCATCAGTAAAGGGGAATCCTGTATATCAATAGTCAATACCATTTATAAAAAAATATATATACATTCTAGATTTTCCTCTTACTTTTTTTATCTTGTTCAATTTTGTATTTTGAGTACAATCAACTAGTCTAGTCAGTTTCTATACACTAATTTTATGCATAGTGTTGTCCTGGTGAATAAAATTTAAAATTAAAGCTTTAATATTTTGGAGTTTAAGAGTTTAAGAGTGGTAGGCAGACTGATGATGGTTATTTGTCCAGTCTGCCGTCCTGGAGTAGTACCACCACTTTCGAATGTAGTGACCGGTGAAGTGACCATGTCGCGTTTCGGGAATAGTTTGAAAGTAGCCAGGTATAGCAAGAGGAGTGTGCACTGTCAATTGACTTAAATTAGATGGTACATGCTCGTCTCCTTAAGCCGGCATAGTTCAAATTAATCTGGCTGACCGGCAGTGCCGGATTTTAGCATAGGCAATATAGACGGTTGTCTACGGGCCGCCACCACACCACAAAAAAATTTAAATTAAATCCGCACAGGCTCAGTAGAAACAAAAAATACTGAGTTTTGTTTTAAATTTTGTGTTAGCCAACTTATTTAGTTGCTCTCTTCTTTACCTTTACCTTAATAAAAACTTTCAACAGTTAACCACAAACGATTTGAGGGCCTCCACAACACACATGCTCTATGCAATATGCTCTATGGGCCGCCGAAGTCTAAAACCGGCGCTGCTGACCGGTATCAATGAAACTATGTTATATGTACTTTGGTCGCTTAGGGCTTATGATATAGGCCACTAGCCTAATATAGGCATTTAATAAAACATGTCCTGACTCCAAACTAGCTCGTGTATCGAACTCGGCAACTTTAATTGATTTTTTTTTACATTATCTATTATAAAAAAAAGTTGCATATTTACAACATATAGGTAAGATCCGTACTGGCTGTCATATAAAGCTCTCTATGTACCAACTAGCTATAATACGGGGTTTCTCTGTCCCGTAGATGGTCTCCACCTCTCCCCTTACAACCATCCTCTATCTTCCGCCAACTCTCTCTTATCCCAAATCTCTGGGACCCAACCTATTATTTACATCTATCTATCTACAAAGTATTTAATTTATACTCACAATACAATCTTCTTATTCTCGATTGTTTATCGGGTACTAACTTACCCATGACTCCGTCGTACTTACGCGTATCTCCAGGAGCCCTCTATCTATACATCTATTTCACAGATCTATTTATATTATTTACACACACAAACTCTGTATTGTATGAGTACACTATGTCGTCACGACACACTCTCTTAGCGCTACTACGTCACCACTGCTCTACCCCCGCGCGTCCCTTTTTCCCCCGCCATTTCACTGTTGCCAGCCTAAAGCACCTCTCTCCTTACCATATATTCCCTTCTAAATTATCGGTTATTACAAGCCAAATATTATATACATATCTACACATCGCATTTCGCGACACTATGAGTATATCACTACTTATACCTATTTAGGTAAATTATGAAGAAAAAGTGGAAGTAAGGATCGTGGAAGGTGACAGTCCATTGTCTCTGCCTATCCTTTTATATAATATAACCTTGATAATACTGATAGGCAGAATTAGCTATATTTATCAAATTACATTATTCGGATTATATTACACTTGAAATTTCCAATAAATAACCTATATTTGTAACAATAAACTTAATTGATACTGAATTTTCGTTGTAAAAGTAAATAAGAAGCTCAGGTTAAAGAAAAACATCTTTCGAAACCATCTATCCACAAATTTTGTCATTATTTTCTACGCTTGCTCATGTATAAATAAACATCATGCTTTAGGCAATTTTTTAAGAGTAGTATTATTTTAGCGCTCAAGGGGAAAACATCCTCGCCTAATTGTGAGGCATGTGGCAAAGTTGAGGATGTTGAGGAATTGTGTCAGGAGCAAAGCCAATAGACAGTGGCTACATGATAAGTTTTGCATAAACAAGTGGGATATGGGCACATACAATAGTATGTTGTCCCAGCCCGACTCTATAGCCGCTGTTGAAATGTATTTTGTTAATTTTTCTTAAAGATAGGTAGATTTATTTTCCTTTGTAATTTTTTTTTATTCATGTTTTTTTAGTTACATTTATGTGTTAATTTTTGATATTATAATTGTTTAGGCTTCAATGGGGCTGACATCGCCACAACTGTGAGCGCAAGCCCCAAACTAAATAAAGATTTAAATAAATAAATAATAAATAATTTCAGCAAAATCGGTCGATACTGAAGCGTTGTCGGCTGTCACATGCGGAGCTATTTCACTTTTAAAGATAATAACCAGCAGCGCTTGCTCACTAAGAAATGCATAGGGCTCTAGAGAAATACGATGACTTGTAACGAAAGGATTTGATTATTACTCAAACGAGTTTCATCGAACGATCTTAGATGAACTTTTATACGCAGACCATGACTAGTTTAAAATACTACTCAGTTATTATTCATCCCCGACTGTACCTCCACTTTCAAAAACGCCTGTGAGCTGACGCACTATTATCTGCTGTCTGCAAACATTTCTCTGTTGTAGCAGAATAATTCGAATGCGAATCGTATCGGTGCAACGCTTGGAGTGACATCAACAAACTTACTACTTAAAAAAAAAAACTGATAATATTGTGGTTTTTTGCATGTAAAATATATTATATTTTAAACTAGACAATATCAGGGAGTAATGCATAGTTCCCAAGGGCGGTATAAAGGTAACGAAGTACGGTTTCCATCTGCTTCAGCAGAACTGATTTCTTTTCATCAATATAAAATATTAGTTCACTTTTCGTATATTTTGTAGATGTTATATTTAAGAAAAAAAAACTATTTACTACGAAAAACGCCTGAAAATTTAACAAAACAACACACTTTAGAATTTTGTTGTAATTAATAAGGCGAAGTGAAACTCACGAACTTTATTACCAAAAATAATACACTAATATTATAAACTAAAATAACGTTAAAAATATTATTTTAAAATTCACATTAAAGCGTCAGGTCATGAGCACCTTTAACTGACGTGCATGCATTAGGAGAGTAATGGATGTGAGGAAAAGCAGCAGTTAAAAATTACTATAAATAATCCGAACCATTAACTTGGTTTAGAATTAAAACAATTTTTATTATTATTTTCATTTTAGTATAATTATTCTTGGTTATTATTATTATTCTATTTTTGAGTAGAGACAATGGTTTTCTCTATTTATTTTGTTTATGCAATAAATTTCTTTATCTTCTTAAAATTCGATAATTATTCGATAATTCGGTTTTTTAATAATTAAGGAACGATGGAAAATAAACATAATTATTATTTAGTAGACGTGATGGTGATTATTAATTAATTACCTAGTCTAACTGGGGGAAGTTCCACCACTTTGAAGTGCATCATTCGTGGAGTGGTATAGTTGCGTTTGGAATGATGAGAAGGGACTATTTGGCCGTATCGTCTCCTCCATAAGATGACAATTATTCCATCAGCATATCGGTACGACTCGTTACAGAATCGTCATGCGACAACAACGATTGGTTTTGTTGAAAAGAGTTCAGACAAGACCACAAAACTTTGGAGACGACTGTTGCTTGTAGAAATTTGTAAAAAAGTTATTATTGTAGTAGCTTCTCCGTTCATAGACCGTACTCTAGCTTTACATTAAAAAAACTAATTAACGTCAGAATATAGGTAATATTTTATGTTAATTTCCATACAATAATAGTAAACGCACGTAGAAATGTCATTCTTATCAAATGCACGTGCATCTACATAGTAATTGTAAGAACCGATTCACGTTACAATTAATTGATCAATTACAAACGAATTAATGTGTTATTGTTGAACATTAAAGGTCATTTTGTCATATTATTTGTGACTATAATTTGTGTTCATAATCTTATTATAATTACCCATCGTAGTTTCATCATATACAACAACATTTACATACTAGGTATAATTTTCTGGAAGTCTATTTATTTATTTTTTATTTATTTTTAAGATTAGACTAATCAATCAATTACTGTCGCCCTGGGGTAGTACCACCTCTTGTGAAGTGACCTTCTCGCGTTTCGAGATCAGTTTGGAAGTAGCCAGGTATAACGAGAGGAGTGTGCGCTGTTTTCAGAATTAAGAATAGTGCATATTCCTCTTCTCAAACCGGCATAATGGAGGCGACCGCTTCCTATAGAAATTCATCAGTTGTTTTCGAAGCTTAACATCAGGCGGAGTGTTGTTAAGGGTTGTCGAGCTTCATTAAAAAAATATATTTCCATTTTAAATTTCCATGAAATAAATTATTTAAAACAATCCTATTCAATGTAGTACCTAAAGTTTGTTTCAGAAAAAAGGATTTTTTTCTTTATGGAAAATGTCTAAGATTTTTCAGTTTTCACAATGTCTTTCTTTTGGAAGATTAATGATTTAGTTGTCATGTTGCATACTCTGAGATATTACATTGTATTGCGGAGTTTACAATATATATTTTATTTTCAACTTTATCTTTTTCTTCCTTTTAAATGTACCCACAATGTAAATATATAGAACTGAGTACGAAAAAGAGATCTAGATTGTAAATTTTCCGCAATTGAGCAGCTAAAATTGTACGTGAGGTGGTCCGCTTCATCGCAGACACCCGATGTCTTTCAGGAAGGACAGGAGACTCTTCACGTTCCTGCACACCTCCGGAAGCGTCCTTGCCGTGCCGAGAAACTTCTGTTCGTGGTTCGTCTACGCTGCTGCACTCCAAGAGCACGTGCGTGACTGTCTCTTCACCCCCCATGCATCCTCTGCACAGAGGGCTGTCTGTAAAAGCTGTGTTTGAAAAGACACCAAATAATATAATAAAAATATAAAGAATGTGTTAGGCAGACTGATGATGGTTATAAACTCAGTTTGCCGTAGGTAGCAACCACTTTCAAAGTCGCTAGCTTAAAAGTAGGCGGGTATAGCGAGAGTAGTGATCACTGTAAATGGATAGTGTACTCTCCTCCTCAAGTTGCATAGCAGAGAGGACTGCTTAGGGAGTTATTGCCGCTCATGGATCCTACTCTAGCTTAACATCAGGCTCCGCGTGGTAACACGATGATAAAACAAATCCTAATTTATATTGCAAAAAAAAAAACTGAAAGTTTACAACTTATTTCCAGAATAAAGTGCATTGATTTTTGCATCATTAGCAACTAACAAAGCAAGAATACAACGCAATTTATATGGTGAGGGTCAGTGGCCTATCTCGACGAAATACTAACAATGTAGAAACTAAACTACTCTTTAATGGTCCACTCCATTTATCTGGCATCGTTCCAGCAATCCCATTTGATCTCTGCCTCGTTATGAAGCTCTTATCCACGCCTACACCAAGTTCTTGAATGGTCTGCGGGTGTCATCTACTATAGTTCTTTACTCCATAAGTCCACTATAGAGGTTAAGGTGAGATATTTGATTTAGAAAATAGAAGAAAAAAAACACATACCGTATTATTGCAGTATTCGATAGTGTCTAAGTAATGAAAAATACACGGTAAACCAAAGAAAAGTCTTTCGTGGCGAAAATGGTTCAAGTAAAAATGGATTTTTCGAAAATGTAATGTTGCAGTTTTGGTTTACAGCGATATCGACTTCGAGACTCCTTTGAGTAATTTTAAATAGTATCGGATTTGGCCATCCTTGCACACTTAAAAATTCACTCTATGTTTTGCGTCATTTTGAATAATTTGATCGAACACAATTTGAAAGCTTTGCAGCCATTGTGACCATTAATAAAAAAGTATTATTACGGTAAACCACTAAGTAATTTTCTAAGAAATAAATAAAATATTTATGATTAACCAAATCGGTTTCTTCGTAGACTTCAAGAGTTACTTTGTAGCATAATTATAGATTACATTATCGGAATAGTATCTAAGATTACTTACTCGTAAATGTAATAATTTAGTTATTTTAAAACGTTAACTTACATTGTTAATAATTAACTATATTATACATAAATGAGTGAATAACATAGATAATTTACACTTACAATAATATACAGGCTGTCCCGTAAGTAGTGGTATCAACGGTATTCAGGTGATAGAGTGTGAGTTTTAAAGTTACCACATTAAAAAAAAAAATGCAATTTTTTTAAAATGTTCCTTTAATTATTTTCCAGAGTGTTTTTATTTAACTCAGCTGAGAAAATACAGTGTTAGATTTTTTTCTCGTATAAAGTTACACTGACTAAAAAAAATAATAATAAAGAAACCAAAATCCATAGGAAATAATGACGAGAATTTTACTGGCTTTTACACAATTAAGAAAATTTAAATAGACTCCGGAACGTAGTCAAAAAATGTAATTTTAATAACATATTTTCTTGTTGTTATTTCAAACAAAGGTTTAAGGTTAACAATAGGTTTTTGTTATATGATATTATTGTATTATATTACAAAAACATGTAATTATTGGTGAACTAGCAGACGACCCACGACGTCACCGTTCATACACAAAATTAAGAATTTTACCATATTATAATACGTTCCAACGCCCTAGTCTAGCAGTAGAAGGTATGAGGCTCACGACCCGTATTCAAATCTCGCTAAATTCTTATCTGTCACTCAGTGATCATATAATCACTACCTTAGTAAGGGCATATTTTAATCAATGGACGAGTGGGAAAGTGAAGAAAAATACGTCTCATTTGTTTAGTTGGTGGATAGTGGATTATCTCTATTGTAGATCCGGAATTCTTTGTTATGTAGTGGGGCATATATTAACTATCCTATATCAAACGATATTCCAATATACGAAAACCTTATTAGCTCAGTCTGTCGTCTTGGGGTAATACCACCAGTTATAACACGTCAAGTTAACACGTCCTAGTCGCGTTTGGAAAATCCTAACCTTATCAAATCTGAACGGTGTACAATCGACTCCTCAAATTGCCATAGCGTAAGCGACAGCTACTTACAGATATCGCTTATGGATCGCGCTCTAGTTTAACAATAGGCGGAATATAGTCACGTGCTATGTCTTCAAGCAGCAGTTCTCTCCACTATGACGACTTGAGGAGATGAATGAGCTCCATTCGTTAACAGGGCACATTTCTGTCGTTATACACGGTTACTTCCAAGCTGATCCCGAAATGCTATTTAGTCACTTCTCGGGTGAAAGTTTGATACTGCCGCAGGACACTGTGCTAATAACCACCTACAGTCCTGCCTATCACTATTAAAAAAGATAAGTTAATAAGAAAGATAAGTAGAGGGTGATTGGAAATGAAAAATACTAACATGCAAACATCCGTACAATCTGAAATGCAATGTCATTAGGACATTACTGCGATATTATGTTAAATTGTTATGCTCCTTCCATAGTAACCTTATATTATTGCGATTGACCTCATATTTCTAGAAATCATATGACGCTTTTATGCAACTTATTGCCCCGTAATTATCACTATCTTAGCTCACCTCTTAGCTCTGCATTCCACTTTTGCTTCAGTCACATTCATTACTCTCCTTATGTGTGGACGTC
The DNA here is from genome assembly GCA_948150575.1 of Tinea pellionella. Taxonomy (NCBI): domain Eukaryota; kingdom Metazoa; phylum Arthropoda; class Insecta; order Lepidoptera; family Tineidae; genus Tinea; species Tinea pellionella. The sequence goes on along the minus strand of OX411251.1, from coordinate 8,412,725 downwards.
GGTTGACGTAGCTCGGCATGTGACAACACTTCGCCTGACGTAAAGCTAGAGTGCGGTCCATGAATGGAAACAACTGATACTACAGAGAAATCTCTAAGGGCAGCAGTCGCCTCCGCTATGCCGACTAGGAGCATGTACCACCTAGATTGACGGTGCACACTCCTCTCTTATACCTGGCTACTTTCAAACTATTCCCGAAACGCGACAAGGTCACTTCACGGGTGTTACATTCGATAGTGGTGGTACTACCCCAACACGGCATACTGGACAAATAACTATCATCAGTCTGCCTACCACTCTTAGTGCCCTTTATCTGGATCTTTCTAAGCAGTTGACCAATCTGGCTGAGAAAGGTCTTCTTAAGGCGTTTCCTCGGAGACAATACCATCAATTTTCGCGTGATTAATATCTTTGGTTAATCTCTTCAATAAATTAAATCGCCGAGCGTACTAAACCAGGCCTGGCCAAGCCAAGTGGTCTCGTGGGCTACTTTGTATGAGTTATATAGTTACAGCGGAGGATCTCGTACACACTTTTGGAATGATCTAATCGAGTTTTTTTTTTAATTTTTGACATATTCAAATGCCACATTTGTTTATTATTAAATTATGCTAAAAATTAAATAAAAAAAACAACACGCACAAAACAACCTAAAGTGATGGGCGTGTAATTTTTTTTCTATTTTTTCATCATAATTTATTCATCATATTTCTTTATTGCACTGTGCATTACGAGTACACTGTGGTCCAAGTATTTCAATTTTTTGAGACAACCTTTTTAACAGTTTTTTTTTGTATTATTTTTTGACATTTATTGGTTTAATATCATCTACACAATATTATGGTACAATTATTTGTTAAAAAAAAAAGCACAAAATCTCAACGAAATATCAGAAACAAGCAATGTGAATTCAAGAAACGCAAAAAGTCGCGACGGCCTCGAGCGCCAGCGAGTTCATTCAACTCGCAGCTGACAGATAGCGTTACCGATGTTATTATGACATTGCGGTTTGATTTTACATGAAGATTTTAATAAAAAAATGCCTTGAATTAACGTTTTAGTATAAGTAGTGTAATTAGCAGTGCTTCTGTTCTGTTGGAACTGGGCATTGAAAATCAACCGCGTCTGTCATCGCTTTGCCTGTGCCGCACCTGAAGTATTTCGACCACATAGCGCGCAAAGATCTAGAAAAAAAACAATCTAGAAAGGCAGGGTCTGTGACAGGGTAACACAATCTAGATGACAGGGAAAGTTGATGGCAGAAGACCACGCGAGGAAAGCCCAAGCCGCTGGACAGACCGAGTGTCCATGTGTCTGGAGATGCCAGTCCATAATGCCGTCCATCAGGCAAGCAGACGAGGAGAGAGAGATTAGTAGTTAAAGGGATTGCTATCTGTTATTTTAGGCTCTGTATGTTGCAATAAACCCCTTTTAAATTATCTAAAGTCGATAATAAGTGTTTAGATAAAAAAAAAAGGAAGCCACAACTTGCGTAATGTCTTAATTGACACAATTTGTAACACATTAGTTTATCGTAATATTTTCCTTTGAATAATGCGTATTTAATATAAAACTTATTTAATTTATTACTCAGCTAATAACTCGTTTTATACAAAGTTGGTTTACTTTACATTTTGATTGTCAGTTAAATTAATGTGAACTAATTATTTAATTTTTTTTTTTTTTTTATTTTTTAGCTCGGCATGTGACAACACTCCGCCTGATGTAAAGCTAGAGTGCGGTCTATGAATGGAAACAACTGCTACTACAGAGAAACCTGTGCGGGCAGCAGTCGCCTCCACTAGACCGACTAGGAGCATGTACCACCTAGATTGACGGTGCACACTCCTCTCTTATACCTGGCTACTTTCAAACTATTCCCGAAACGCGACAAGGTCACTTCACGGGTGTTACATTCGGACAAATAACTATCATCAGTCTGCCTACCACTCTTAGTGCCCTTTATCTGGACCTTTCTAAGCAGTTGACCAATCTGGCTTAAAAAGGTCTTCTTAAGGCGTTTCCTCGGAGACAATACCATCAATTTTCGCGTGATTAATATCTTTGGTTAATCTCTTCAATAAATTAAATCGTCGAGCGTACTAAACCAGGCCTGGCCAAGCCAGCCATTGAAGAGCGGCCGTGGTCTAGCGGTAAGACGCGTGAACTCACGATCAATGAGACCCGTGTTCGAACCTCGCTAAAGACCGGTACCAATGTAACTTTGTTATATGTACTTTGGTCGCTCAGTGCCTATAGGCACTATTAAAGAGTGGTAGGCAGACTGATGATGGTTATTTGTCCAGTCGGTCGTCCTGGGGCAGTACCACCACTTTCGAATGTAACACCCGTGAAGTGACCTTGTCGCGTTTCGGGGATAGTTTGAAAGTAGCCAGGTATAAGAGAGGAATATGCACTGTCAATCTAGATGGTACATGCTCGTCTCCTCAAGCCGGCATAGTGGAGGCGACTGCAGCCCGTAGAGATTTCTCTGTGGTAGCAGTTGTTTCCATTCATGGACCGCACTCTAGCTTTACATCAGGCGGAGTGTCGTCACATGTCGAGCTACAATAAAAAAAAAAAAAAAAAAAAAAATGTGGTCTCGTGGGCTACTTTGTATGAGTTATATAGTTACAGCGGAGGACTTTGCATACACTTTTGGAATGATCTGATCTAGTTTTCTTTTATTTTTGGCATATTGAAATGCTACATTTGTTTATTATTAAATTATGATAAAAATTAAATAGAAAAAAAAACAATAACACGCACAAAACAGCCTAAAGTGATGGGCGTGTAAATTTTTTTCTATTTTTCATCATAATTTATTCATCATATTTCTTTATTGCACTGTGCATTACGAGTACACTGTGGTCCAAGTATTTCCATTTTTTGAGACAACCATTTTAACAGTTTCTTTTTGACATTTATTGGTTTAATATCATCTACACAATATTATGGTACATTTATTTGTTAAAAAAAACACAAAACCTCACTATATCAGAAACAAGCAATGTGAATTCAAGAAACGCAAAAAGTCGCGATGGCCTCGAGCACCAGCGAGTTCATTCAACTCACAGCTGACAGATAGCGTTACCGATGTTATTATGACATTGCGGTTTGATTTTACATGAAGATTTTAATAAAAAAAAATGCCTTGAATTAACGTTTTAGTATAAGTAGTGTAATTAGCAGTGCTTCTGTTCTGTTGGAACTGGGCATTGAAAATCAACCGCGTCTGTCATCGCTTTGCCTGCGCCGCATCCTGAAGTATTTCGACCACATGGCGCGCAAAGATCTAGAAAAAAAAAACAATCTAGAAAGGCAGGGTCTGCGACAGGGTAACACAATCTAGATGACAGCGAAAGTTGATGGCAGAAGACCACGCGAGGAAAGCCCAAGCCACTGGACAGACCGAGTGTCCATGTGTCTGGAGATGCCGGTCCATAATGCCGTCCATCAGGCAAGCAGACGAGGAGAGAGAGATTAGTAGTTAAAGGGATTGCTATCTGTTATTTTAGGCTCTGTATGTTGCAATAAACCCCTTTTAAATTATCTAAAGTCGATAATAAGTGTTTAGATAAAAAAAAAAGGAAGCCACAACTTGCGTAATGTCTTAATTGACACAATTTGTAACACATTAGTTTATCGTAATATTTTCCTTTGAATAATGCGTATTTAATATGAAACTTATTTAATTTATTACTCAGCTAATAACTCGTTTTATACAAAGTTGGTTTACTTTACATTTTGATTGTCAGTTAAATTAATGTGAACTAATTATTTAAATGTTACAGTTTTTTTTAATTAGACACAAAAAACATTTTCATCTATCATTCTAAACTTATTTTTCAGAATTATTTATCATAGTCGAGTTTAATGGTGGGCTTTTACTAAAAGTTTCAACGGAATTCTGAAGGTCTTTAATGTCAATACACGTTCTCCTTTTAATAATTTTCTCACACTCTCATTTTTAGGAGTAGTAGCAAACTGATGTTAGTTATTAGTCCAGTCTGCCATTCTAAGATAGTACCACAACTTTCAAATGTAAGCGCGTGAAGTACTGTCGCGTTTTGGAATCAGTTGGGAAGTAGCCCAGGTGCATACTTGTCTCCTCAAGCCGGCATATCGGAGGCGACTGCTGCCTGTAGAAATTTGTCTAGCTTAACATCAGGCAGTGAACTACAATTTAAAAAAATTGATATATTTTTTTCTTAAAGGCAACCAATTGCTTTAGTATTTAGATCACCTAAGTATTTTGGACTGACTTTTCACGTGGAATTATATTTTAATTATTAAAATTGGTCTCAGATATTTCACTAAGCTTCTGAAGGATGAGGAAGGCATTAAATCATACCCTTTCTGTCCACAATAAACAATTACGCCTTTAAGATAAGTCCGAACGCTTTAACCAAATAAAGTTAAAAATAGCTTTTAAAATAATTTTGTTACATTTTTCCTGTTTTTTCCTAACTACAATAATGTCGTAATTTATTTTTATTGTAGCTCGGCATGTGACAACACTTCGCCTGATGTAAAGCTAGAGTGCGGTCCATGAATGGAAACAACTAGTAGCAGTTAACAGATAAATCTCTACGGGCGACAGTCGCCTCCACTATGCCGGCTTGAGGAGACAAGCATGTACCATCTACTATTCCCGATACGCGACATGGTTCGAAAGTGGTGGACAGACTGGACAAATAACCATCATCAGTCTGCCTACCACTCTTTAATAGTGCCTAAAGGCACTGAGCGACCAATATATATTAAAGCAGAAACATAACGGCATTTTGTTTTGCAAATGCATTTTAAACTTTTTCAAAAGCGCTTAAAACAAGCCGACTGACGTCAGTGGTAGAAATCCTATAAATATTAGAAAGTAATAACTAATTCATTATTTTCCTCTTATAAAAAAATGTTTCGAAGATTTATGCTCATTTAATTTATTTTCTATTATATTAATTTATATTATTTAAGAGAGGCCGTGATCTAGCCGTAGACGGCGCGGCGTGAACTTATGATCTGGGAGTCATCAGTCGTCTCCCCAAGCCGGCATAGCGGAGGCAGGCAAACACAAGCAGTTAGAATAAGGTGAACTGTAGTCACATGCCGAGCTGTTATAAAAAAAGGAATGAAAGCAAATGTAGAGCGGAAGTAAATCATCACAACTTTCTCATATCACATTTTTATAATGTTATATTTTTTTTATTGTAGCTCGGCATGTGACAACACTCCGACTGATGTAAAGCTAGAGTGTGGTCCATGTATGGAAAAACTGCTACTATAGAGAAATCTGTGCGGGCAGCAGTCGGCTTGAGGAGACGAGCGTGTACCATCTAGATCGACTAAATTAATTTGAAGGTAATAAAAAATAGCCTAGTTCCAATTTAGACAGATGCTAATAACAAAATAGAGTCTGAAAAGAAATTAAAAAATAAAGTGGATATTAATCTAAGACTAAATGAAAATTGCCTTTGACAGCTGAAGTACTTTTTAAGTAGTAAAAAAGCCTCTTTAATTATTTTTAGCTACACAATAGCTACTTCATTATTTAAACCTTTTTACTTTAGCTAAGTGTAATTTTTGGAAAATCTAATTTACTACTCTGCTACGACTTGATAAGACGTGTAATGACAATAAACAGCATTTGACGCAAAAAAAAAAAGTATCCTGTAACCTATTTTCCGCCCTTTACCACTTAAAGCAGAATGCCCATTTTTGGGCCTACACATAGTATAGTAACAAAACAATATTGTAGAATAATATTGTATCTTATTTTTTTATTAATTCATTTTAATTATATCAACACATATATATTATTTACATATAAATAATATACATATATTTACTAATGAATAGACAATGTTTAATTACATAAAAACAGATATAATCAATTATATTAAAGCATTTAAAATATTAATAACCTCAAATATTGCATCAGAAAACATCTAATTACTCAATAACCCAGGTGAAAAAATTAAAACTGATTGGTAATAAGGAATGTAGATTAATTTTTCATTAAAATTAACTACAAAAGCATCGACAAACTTGAAAAAAAAATTGTGGGACAATTTTTCTTAACCAAATGGGCATTCTCCTTTAATCTAGCTTGATTGGTAGACAAAAACATACTTATTAGTTTTATTATTGTAGCTCGGCATATGATAACACTAAAGCTAGAGTGCGGTCCATGAATGAAAACAACTTCTACCACATATAAATTTCTACAGGTAGCACTGCTTTCGGTCGCCTCCGCTCCGACTTGAGAAGACAAATGTACCTACCCCAGGACTGCAGACTGGGCTAATAACCATCATCAGTCTACCTACCACTTTTTAATAGAGTACATACAACATAGTTACATTGGTACCGGCCAGAATTTAGAGAGATTTGAACACGGGTCTCATCAATCGTGAGTTCACACGTCCCCTCGCTAGACTACGGCTGCTCATTTTAATTTTTACGTACGGATTTGTGTAATGATAAAAAATTAGTTACATAATTAAACTATAAGTTGTTTTAATACTGGTTTATTCTTCCTCTAATGTCCAACGTGAGTCGTGACTTATTAATTACGCCATGATGTTGTCGATTAACCACTTACGTATTAAGTCGTCCAGTTTTTTTTGTAATAATAATAAAATGACGTAAGAAAAGCCTGTGTTTTATGACGTTTACGGCTCTTGAACTTTGGGCGCTCTGGAAAAACAGTTACTTTCAAATAATTCAGGCATAGACTTAACTGGTAAATAAATTATTGGATTTGGTTTGACTCAAGAAATCTTTAAACTCTACTCGGATTGCCTTTTCGAACTATCAGATATTTCAAATTGACAGAAATTTCTGCGTTTGTTTTGAGTAACAATTCCATCTACATAAAGATTTGACGTTGAAAACTTTGACAGCCAGTATGTTAACAGGACACATTTCTTTTCTCTAACAGTATAGTGTATGTTCTGAACGGCACAGTCCCGTTTTTGGGTACTCTGTCCCGTTCTCCCTGAAGCAAGCTTCGGGACACAGAATTGTACCGTTTTTAGAGAAACGGACATATAATGTATATATATTGAACATTTTAAAAATTAAATACGAAGAAAGTAGTATGCAAAGGTTCGGTCATTTGGAAAGGATGGATGAAAGGAGATTAACTAAAAATATATATTGTGCGAAAGTGGATGTGCGGAAGTCAGATTAGTCAAGGGTCAGATGAGGAGCACCCTCAAACGACGTGAGTAATGGACATGGTCGAAGCGAAAGTGGTATGTAGAGAGAGGAGTCGCTGGCGTTCCATAGTTTCTGCCCACCCCAGTGGAAGAGCGTGAGTTAAGTAGTATTAGTTAAAAATGAAACTGCATTTAGTGAATTTAATGTTCTTGGAGTACTAAAAAGATATTGACGATATTTTATTTCCAGATTTTTTTTAAAATTATTATTGTAGCTGGACATGTGACAACACTCCGCCTGATGTAAAGCTAGAGTACGGTCCATGAATGGAAACAACTGCTACCACAGAGAAATCTCTACGGGCTGCAGGCACCTCCACTATGCCGGCTTGAGGAGACGAGCATGTACCATCTAGATTGACAGTATCAATATATAAAAGTTAGTATTTAAATATAGGTTAAAAACACGTTATTTTTTATTTATGGATTGAGAGAAGGGGCTACCCTTTGGAGATATAAAAAAATAGTCACGTTAGCTTAGTATATATTATTTAACCATAAGCGCCTTTAGCACTACGTCATACGAGTGACACGAAGAAACATTTGGAAACGCGCTACCTCTCATAACAATAACCAGTCTTTTGTGCTTCCTTAAAAAACAGTTGGTTAATTAAATTTAGTAAAAAATACGTTTAATCTTATGTTATATCATTATATATTTATTATAAAAACACGACTATTTGGTAGATAAGCAGCCTCTCTAGTCTCTTGTTAGTCGTATTACGTAATATGATATATTGTCTGCGCGAGTCCATACATTTTATTATTTCTTATCAAATTCTTTAAGTACAAAAACCTAACCCAAATAAAATTATAGGTATTGATAAATAAAATGCGTTCTAGTTATTAATATCTATTGGAGCGTCCGATATCATGACGACCCCATAAATTACAATAACATATTATTATGTAACTACGTATAATAATAAAAAAAGGAAACTGAATTAGATTAACTTTTGCAGATGCCTACTTTATTAATCCAATACAACGACCTTTTTTATGCAGGGATCCCTGTTAAGGATGCCCTGGCTCTTGGGGAAAGTACCGGGGTATATCCACTAAGACCCCACAGTGGTTTACTCGACGCATATTGGACGGAGTCTGTGCATACGCTAGTATTCATCCAAACTATACAAACTAATTTGGCACTGAACGACCTAAGTACATATAACAAAGTTACATTGGTACCGGTCAGAATTAGCGAGGTTCGAATGCGGGGCTCATCGATCGTGAGGTTACGCGTCTCACCGCGCACGGCCGCTCTGAACGTATAATTTTTATGGAATTTTTATTTGATGCGTAATTTAAAAAAAAACTGTTTACGCGCTTCCAATAATTCACACCACAAAACTAGTTTCTCCTCAATTCGCAATTTACAAGATTCATTGTTAAAGTTAATGCACGTTTAAAAATAAATTGTTTACAGATCCAATAAAAATTTATATTATTTTCCTCCTAATATCTCACGCACAACGAGCGGCCATAGCTGCTCAATTGCAGAGAAGGAGCCTGCGAGAAATCTACAATCTCCTACTAATATCGATTTGATATTTTTTTAAATGTAAATCAAAGTTGTGTCATTGAGCGATGAGTCAGCAGTTTTCTCATTGCATAATTCTTTGGCAAAATAACATAATAATTACCCAAATATAATTTCGAAAATTTAATATTTGTTTTTAAAAAAATGCAAATAATTTCTTAACGGTATACCTATTACCTATGTTTATATGTAAGATTTATGATGTGGATGAGGCGAAGTAGTCGCCGCACCATGCCAAAATAAAATTTTTGCTTAACCCACAACTGGCCCCTGTGGTCATAATGACCGCAACAGATTACAGTGATGAAGATATAACATGCTTTGAAATTTTCTACAACCTTCGTCCTTCCCTTCGAGTATCTGCCTAGTTCATTGATATATTTTGTTTCTTCACCACTTTAAACGCAAATAATGTACAAGTTGCCTCCAGATTACTTTGAAGTACTGTGAGTGAAACTAAGTAACTTATGAATTGCAAAAAATTAACTTAATGTCAGTTTTAACACTAATTAGTTAAGGGATTATTAAAGTGGATTAATAAAGTATTAAATATTTATTTGTTCAACATTATTAAATATTATCGATAAAACATCGATGTTAAAAGTGAAAATAAACTGTCACTTACATAAAGGGGTTTATAGGGGTATATAGGCAATACTTAGCATGATGAAAACGAATTTAAGTAAGTGTCCGATTTAGGGCTAAAAGCGTGTCGGTTAATAAAACTGTAACATACTGTACACAACTCTAATCTTCATTACATTTTTACATTATAATATCATTAAAATATTCATACTTAAACGTCATAAAAAAGGAATGCGTTTAAACAAAAAAGAAAACGTAATCTAACGAATTAAAGTAACTTTTTATTCGCGTGCGCAGCTTCAAGCATTCTACTTGCGTCATTGACCTAGACATTGAGAGAGGCGTGTCGTTATGCGATCAACGCCGCAAATATTTTATGTTCAACGCAAAACGTAATATTAATCACTAAAGGAACGGAAGGGTTTTAATTTTAAAACTGTATATGTTATAATATTGCGAGATTCTGATATAGATGAATAGCTAAATATACCTTAAACGAATAACAGGCGGACTAATGATGGTTATTGGCTTAGTCTTACGCCCAAAGTTAGTACCATCATTTTCAAGTGGAAGCTAGTCGCGTTTCAGTTTTGTCAGTCAGTTCAGTCAGAGTTTGTACTGTTAACCAGAATGGTACGCATTCGTTTCTTCAAGCCGGCGTAGCGGAGTTACTTCAGACGTTTCAGTAGTCATACTATTTTTTTTATTATAGCTCGACATGTGACAACACTCCGCCTGATGTAAAGCTAGAGTGCGGTCCATGAATGGAAACAACTGCTACTACAGGGAAATTTCTACGGGCAGCAGTCGCCTCCACTATGCCGGCTTGAGGAGACGAGCATGTACCATCTAGATTGACAGTGCACACTCCTCTTTTATACCTGGCTACTTTCAAACTATTCCCGAAACGGGACAAGGTCACTTCACGGGTGTTACATTCAAAAGTGGTGGTGAAGATATAAAGAAGAAAATAATAATAATAAAAAATAAATAAAAAAATTGTAATACTTTACTTATCTGGTTTTCGTACGAATACGAGTATTCTTGATGAAGTTTGTTTATAATAAATGATTGACAAGGTTAGTTACTTAAACTTTGAATGTATTTAATATATAATGCATAAACAAGGATACATTAATACGAATTCCAATTAATTAACATAATAAATAATTACTTCAAAACTAACATGATATTACCGTGTGTACTACACTGTTGGGCTTTTCTATGGAGTCGATTAAAATTACAAAAAGAAATAATGATTTATACGCGATCCCGAATACTTGGGATTTAATATATTTGATGAATTTTCCGGTCCGCTCTCATGCATCATCCAAGCTGATAGGGCACCCCTCTCTCGTTATACACTCGCATTGAGATATATACTAGAGGAGCAAACCCCATACATTTGACATGAAAAAGGCGTAGACCGTTTCAAACGATTTGACAATGTCAATCTTGGTGTTAAGTGTCAATCTCGTTAAAAATTTTCCCCACATTACAATACAATACAATACAATAGGCGTGACCTTTTTCCCACATTACATTTTTTTTTAAATTAGACATTTTTATTCAGTATCGATTATAATATATCTAGAGGCATGCATTTTTAGCTAAATAAAATAAAGTTTAATGTTTTAATTGTTTAATATAATACCATATTATCAAATACCAACTGACAGAAAACTTAATTGTGGCTGTGGGCAGATCTTCTCTCGCCTCACATTGGGAGCGTTATTGCTTATCTAGTTATATATAGGTATTAATGCTGAAACGCGATTAGGTCACTTAACTATTATACTTGAAAGTGGTGGTACTACTCTGGGATAGGATCATCATTAGTTTGCCTCTTATGTTTAAAAAAATGTATTTCGTAAATAAGTTCCTAATTATCAACAAAAATCAAATATTAAGTAAATAACAACTGTAGATAAAGTAGGTAGGTATAATGCAACAGCAATAATTGTGGAGGTTGTTTTATCGATATAGAAATCTATTTCAAAATTATCGATAAGTTATTAACGATAATTTGATTATAGGTAATAATAAAATAGAAGCGCATCATATTTTTTCATGTTTATTCTCGTAATTCAAATGGAAAATCTGCTTAGTTTTCCATACTTTAATTATATAATTTGAACAGCTATGCTCTGACGATGGAGGACGGATCTCACAAACGATGAGACCCGCGTTCAAACCTCGGTAAATTCTGACCTGTACCAATGTAATGTTATATTATGTACTCTGGTTGCTTACTGCCTGAAATACGTGCTTGTTGCTTAGTACATGCATCAGTTTGGAAGTAGCCGGGTATGACGAAAGAAATATGTACTGTCAATCTTAATTGTGCTTCATTATCTTCCGTCATAGGCGACTCCTGCCCGCAGATATTCATCTGTGGTTTCCATTCATGGACCGCACGGAGATAATGAAAAAAAAAAAAGAAATACGTTTCTGACAATATTTTAAAAATATAGAAGTGTCTAGCAACCTCCTGGACACGTGCAGACTTTCTTCGAGTGTTGGTATGTAATATTCTTGGATCATTGTCAATTAACTATTCATAAAGGTACGTGAGTGTGGGCAGGTGATTCGAAATAGAAAAACGTGGGTTTTTGTATTCCCTTCGATTTTCCATAGCTTTCTAAAACATAATTTAAGAAAAAAAACCGGAAGCGACTGCTTGGGAGTGTTACCTTTGTCTTTAATGAAACAACATGATGCGAATAATATAATATGTATCTACAAAAACAGGGAAAATAGGTGAAAAAATCTTTTAAGATGATACAAATAAATATCTATTTTAGCTTACTAAATTATTTTAAGGTTCAGGCAAATTTATTATAAGGAACAATTTCCTGGAAATTATTATTAAATAGTTATTATTAGTATCAGAAGATTTTATATGTGTATTTATGTATTATATGCCCACTCAAAACTTACTCGTAGTTCTTGAAAAACAAAACTATTGAATTATGTTGAAAATTAAACAGAAAAAAATCACTGCGCGTAACACAATCTGAGATGGAAATCCCCAACGTTTAAATAAGCCAAAAAATTTTCAAAAACAAAAAATATATAAAAAAAGAATTATTATTTTGTAAACATTTTGAAACCCGATAACCTTAAAATATAAATAATTCACTTTTAAAAAAGTCGTGGGCTTTACTTGGGAACTCCACTGAATATTAAACTAGAGCGGAGTGACAATAACAAAGAAATGTCGCCTCCTCTATGCTACTTTGTGTGTGCTGCATCGAGGTCGTCAAGTAATATCCAGCTATTTCCATCGTTAGATTTGAAATTCAAATACTGTAAATTTTGAGTCCATTAACGCAAAACAAAACAATTAACTAATTACCACAATTACAGTGACATACACAAACCGCAATGTATTGTATATTTTCATGCAATTAGTTCACGTATTTAATTCTTAATGATGCTTAATGGAGTTGCTCAATTTGTTAAATTAATGTGCTTGAGGCGATGCTTGAATATTCCTGATAAGTGAAATTTATGAGTTGTCTGACTAATTATTTATCTATATTATCACACCTAATCCCACAAAGATAAGCACCTGCTGCGATCCGCAGTGCTTACGATTCCATTTCATTTCACATTTCTGGCTCTATACTATTAAGGGCCCGTGTATTTAAAATAATATTTTTAAATACGTGACTTTGTTTACGGGTTAACTATGCATAGGACATTTTATTTATTAGACAGGCCGCGGCCGCGGTCTAGGGGTAAGACGCGTGAACTCACGATCGATGAGACCCGTGTTCGAACCTCGCTAAATTCTGACCGGTACCAATATAACTTTGTTATATGTATTTTGGTCGCTCAGTGCCTACAGGCACTATTTAAGAGTGGTAGGCAGACTGATGATGGTTATTTATCCTGTCTGCCGTCCTGGGGTAGTACCACTACTTTCGAATGTAACACCCGTGAAGTGGCCTTGTCGCGTTTCGGGAATAGTTTGAAAGTAGCCAGGTATAACGAGAGGAGTGTGCACTGCCAATCTGGACGACTTAGTGGAGGCGACTGCTGCATGTAAAGATTTATCTGTAGTAGCAGTTATATCTACTCATCGACCGCACTGTAGCTTCTAGCTTTACATCAGGCGGAGTGTTGTCACATGCCGAGCTACAATAAAAAATATGAAACGTCATTATTATTATTCTATTATATTGTTTGAGACGCAATTTGTCCGTCTAACTAAGAATAAAGGAAGATATACAGATTACAGACGTTCGTGTACAATGAGAGTAAAATAAAAGGTTTAGGGTCAACATCCTTCAGAATTTATGCTTTTCATCTACAGGATGTTTCCAAAATGTATAATATTGAACTTATTACTAAAACTGAGTATAACGAGAGTAGTGTGCTCTTTCACTTTGACGGTGTCTCCCCAATCCAGCATAGTGGAGACGACTACTTTTAATTTAAAAAATATATTTCAAAGAGTCTTTTTAGGGTTTTGTCGTAGTGTTTTTACATCATTGCCTTCGTTAACAAGGAGGCATCAAGAAATTCGAGATAAAGTCTGTAAAAAAAAGTTTGCGGTTTTGTGGTAATGTGTTTTTGTAAAGTTATTTTTGTTTTTATTACTGACCGCAATCCGCCGGATTAATCTAGAGTTCCACTTATGGGCTATCATAAGAGAAAGGTCTAAACACAACGGATATAATTACTATAATACGGTAATTTGAAAAGTGGTAGGCAGACTGACGATGGTTATTAATTAGCCCAGCTGCCGCCCTGGGGTAATACCTTCACTTGCGAACACCAGTCGCGTTTCGGAAACAGTTTGAAAGTAGTGTGCATTGTCAATCTGGATGATGAACATTCGTCTCATAAAGCAGGCATAACGGAGGCGACTGCGGTCTGTTATCTGTGGTAGCAGTTGTTTCCGTTCATGTTTTTTTTGTATTGTATGTAGCTCGGCATATGACAACACTCCGCCTGATGTAAAGCTAGAGTGCGGTCTATGAATGGAAACAACTGCTACTACAGAGATATCTCTACAGACAGCAGTTGCCTCCACTATGTCGGCTTGAAGAGACGAGTATGTACCATCCAGATTGACAGTTAGCTTTTCATGTTTTGTCTAGCTTTACATCAGGCCGAGTGTTGTCATATACCGAGCTATAATTTAAAAAAATCCATTGAGACTGACCATTATTGGAAAAGATGCGGGATTCCCTTCACAATAACAATGGACGTCATAAAGGTGTTAAAACATAAACAATCACACCTTCGCTGAAACAGCATAACCTCTTATGACGTCAATCTAAAGAAACTCAAAACACCGGTGTCGCGACCCGACGCGCCGCGTGCGCGTCTCACTACATATAAATTATAGAATCACAGAGCGTTTCGTATCAAACACTATTGTGCGCTCGTACAGTGAAGACGTGTGAATGAAATAAAATATTAAGTGACAATGTTTACAAATCCGTTTGAAAGGAAACACTCCGCTCTGAGGCAGGTCCTTGACCGCTTCGTGGATGAAGCCAGATCCTCGTTCAGGAAGAAGAAAACTCTTTCTAAAAGCGAAAGCATTGGAAGCACTTCCTCAATGAGCTCAACTTCTTCGGCGGGATCAATCGATGTTCTCAAAATTAGAATCAGTGAGAAGAGATGAAGGGCTTCTATCCGATTGGAATTTTGATTCATAATTTTGGATTGCGACGCTCTGCATATAGGTTGGTATTAATTATTTTTGTTTATTATTTTAAATTATTTAATTTTCGAAAATAATATTGTTCAGTAAAATACGACAATGAAAATTGTCACGCTTTTTTCCCACAGAAATAGGCAGTAAAATAAGTTTTACTTATTAATAATTATTAATAATATATTAATGAAAATCTATTTCTCTTGTCCACAGAATGAGTGAACAAAAAACTCGTTGAACCAGTCCGCTTGACGTCAAACGAAGTTTTGGAAATCCCGCCACATGCGATGAAAATGCAATTTGTTTTAAAAAAGTAATACATTTGTGAATTTATTGTATTTATTAAAAAAAATAAACATAAGATACTTTATTTTAGTGTTTTTATTCTGTACGATTGATAAGTTTAGTTAAGAGGGCAAAAGTCATAAGTTTTCAAACTAGCACAATCGCTTTAATAAAAAACACAGAGAAGTAGGCAGACCATAGATCATAACTTATAGTCCAGTCTATAGTCCCGATCTGGACGGTGCAAATTCAATCTCACACCGGCCATAGCGAACTCGACTGCTGCCTGCAGACATTTTTATTGTAGCTATTTTCTCTGCTCATGGACCACACTTTAACTTAACATCAGGCGGACTGCGGACACATGCTGGACTACTACAAAGAAAATTTCTAAAAGCTTAGAAAGTCAATAACGAATAAATAATTATTTTTATCTATCATGCTTCTATGGTAAAGTTACATGCTTACGTCACGCATTGTGCACTTCTTGTGTGATCTGGCCATTAAACCCAAGCCACCATCTACAATTCTTACACACACCTTGGGCTGTCTTTCCATAAATAAAATTTAAAAAATCTCTTAAAAAACCCACATTCGATGAGACCCGTGTTCGGACCTCGACAAAGACCGGTACCAAAGTAACTTCGTTATATGTACTTTGGTCGCTCGGTCGTTTCGGGAGCAGTTTACGGGTATCACGCTTGAAAGGACCACCCCTTTCTGCCCTAATGACCCCTATTGGCCCTAAAACTAAACTAATGATTTAAAAAAAATACAAATTGAATGTAGATGAGATGTGGCGAGTGAACGTGAACAGACCTTGGGTATAACAGTTAAGAACAGAAACAAGAGAGAAAATTATTTACAATACCAAAAAATCGTAGCCGAACCTAATAGTGTTTTATCATAGATAATTACGAATATATTATTTTAAAATGCACTTGCATCTTCTTAAACCGGCATAGTGGAGGCTACTGTTGCCTGCAGACATTTCCCTGTAGTAGCAGTTGTCTCTAACTTAACATCACTATAAAAAATTCGTTAAAATCTATACTCTAAGAAAATTAAGTTTAAATCATTAACAAGTATTAATTTAAAACTTACAATACAATTGTCACGTCTTTTTCCCACAGGGATAGGCAGAGACAACGGAACGCCACTTACCACGATCCTGATACAACATCCTCGCTTCCACATCCACAATTCTCTTCATGCACGCCCGACGGTCATGGGCACTAGGCAGCCCAGCTTTCATGAGGATGTCTCCTATTTAATAGGAAAACACCCTTCTGGGTCTGCCTTGTTTAACGCATCCATTTACATCAGATTTATATCCTTTCGTCAATATTCTTTCATTCATCCTTTCAAAGTGCCCAAACCATCGAAGCATTCCTTTCTCAATCCTCGTCACCACATCATCTTTCAAAGCACATCTATCGCGCACAACACTATTCCTCATTATATCCGCTATCGTGACACCACATACACTTCTTAATGACCGCATTTCTACAGCATTAATCCTACTCTCTTGCTTCTTCTGCCATTTCCAACATTCACCTCCATACATTAATTTAAAACTTGTACTCATTAAAATAATTCATAATTATATTGTTGTCAAACAATCAAACAAACAACAATGTTAGTAAACAATGGCAAAACATTGCAAAATTTTAAATTAGTAAACGATTTGGTTATTCATTAATTTCTAATTAAAATACTTGCTCTGTATTACTGACGTAATTGTTTTTTTTTTACTACACTTTATTGTGTGAGATGTGGCACCTAAAGGTGGATCATTCGCCATAAGATTGATCAACTTCTGTTAGGCATGATTTAATGATTCCCACCACTGGTCGCCCTTAAAAGTATAAAAAAAAATGTATTCTAAGTACTGGAATATTCTAAACCAGTATATAACTAATATTAACATCAACATTAGAAATAGGATAAGCAATTAAGCAGACGTATTGGGAAAAGTTCCACGGCCCCGATTCCCGATAGATTTCAAACGTAAAATGGATTTATTTCTGCGATATTTTTAGTCAATAGGAAATCGTTTCTTCAAAATTCGTTTCTAATGGTTATTAGGAGTAATAGAAATAAAAAGTACGAATTATCTACTAATTTCGAGAATTGCTCACCCCAGAATAAGTATATCTTGAGCGGCCGTGAAAATAGGGGACGGGATCCGTGTTCAAATCTCTCTAAATTCAGACGTTAAGGTAACTATGTTCTGTGTTTGGTCGCTCAGTGCCTATATGCACTATTAAACTGTGATAGGCAAACTAATGTTAGCTATGAGTCTAGCTGCCCTGATCAACACTTTCGCAATTGTAAAGTGACCTTGTCGCGTTTCGGGACCAGTTTGGGAGTAGCCAGAGCGTTGTCAATCCGAATGGTACACATTCGTCTCCTCAAGTCGGCATAGAGGAGGCGACTGTTGCCTGTAAAAATTTATTTGTAGTAGCAGTTGTTGCCGTTCCAGGACCGCACTCTAGCTTAACATCAGGCA
This sequence comes from Tinea pellionella, assembly GCA_948150575.1. Classification (NCBI taxonomy): domain Eukaryota; kingdom Metazoa; phylum Arthropoda; class Insecta; order Lepidoptera; family Tineidae; genus Tinea; species Tinea pellionella. The sequence goes on along the minus strand of OX411251.1, from coordinate 8,394,906 downwards.
AAGTGTGGTCACTTGCTGAGCTACAATAAAAACAAAAATCTTTAAATAATTTTTTTTATTGTCGCTCGGCATGTAACAACACTGCCTGATGTAAAGCTAGAGTGCAGTCCATGAATGGAAATAACTGCTACTACAGAGAAACCTGTGCGGACAGCAGTCGCCTCAACTATGCCGGCCTGAGGAGACGAGCATGACCCATCGACAGTGCACATTCCTCTCGTTATGCCTTTAGGCTTTAACTGCCACCTCATTTTATCAACAAAATCTGAGCTAGATCTTGATCTAAGTTATTTCCGTTTTGTTGATTCTACAATCCTGTTTAGTTTACATCAATAATTAATGGTTAATGAATTGAATTTCAAGGCTTCACGAATCATGTACCACCTTGTGGTAGTACGATCAGTAACACCAGTGAAGTAACCTTGTCACGCTTCGGGAACGGCTTGGAAATAACGAGAGGAGTGTGCATTGTCAACCTGGATGCACATTCATCTCTTTAAGTCGGTAAAACAAAGGCCACGGCTGTTTGCAGAAATTTCTCTGAAAACATCAGACGCAAGTTGGTCACATGCCGGACTACTATAAAAACAATACAATCTGAGTTAACTGAGTATGAATTTCTGGGATTGACACAACAATTAGGAAAAGCTTTTATATGTTATATATTAGAACCAATAACGCACCGTGCGTTCGTTTGCGGTGACTGGTCCGAATAGTTCATTAATTCTTCAAGCTTATCTACAGCGATAATAGAACTCATAATATTCTAAATACTGAGATATTTTAATTTTATTAAAGGCCTAAAAAAACGAAACAAAATTAAGTAACGCGAACCAGTTTTTTTTTTTATTGTAGCTCGGCATGTGACAACACTCCGCCTGATGTAAAGCTAGAGTGCGGTCCATGAATGGAAACAACTGCTACTACAGAGAAACATGTGCAGTCGTCTCCACTATGCCGGCTTGAGGAGACGAGCATGTACCATCTTAGATTGACAGTGCACACTCCTCTCGTTATACCTGGCTACTTTCAAACTATTCTCGAAACGGGACAAGGTCACTTCACGGGTGTTACATTCGAAAGTGGTGGTACTACCCCAGGACGGCAGACTGGATAAATAACCATCATCAGTCTGCCTACCACTCTTTAATAGTGCCTATAGACACTGAGCGACCAAAGTACATATAACAAAGTTACATTGGTTCCGGTCAGAATTAGCGAGGTTCGAACACGGGTCTCATCGATCGTGAGTTCACGCGTCTTACCGCTAGACCACGGCCGCTCTATTATTTTTATTTTATTTTATTCTATTAGTTTAATTTAAAATAAAAAATTAATTTGCAATATCCAAATATCTATTCCAAAAGTCGCCAGATATTAAAGTTCACTATTGCCAGGTCGTGTAAGGTACAAAATAATACTTGCAGGGACGTGTAACAAGAGGAGTATGCTCACATTCGTCTTCTCAAGTCGGCATAGTGGAGGGGACTGCCGTTTTCTATGTGGTAGTAGTTATTTCTGGTCCTCATGGATCGTACTTTAACTTAATATGAGGCAAAGTGTCGTCACACATGAATAAAACCACCACTTTCGAATGTAACACCCCTTCACAACTTTGTCGCGTTTTGGGAGCAGTTTGAAAGTAGCCAGGTATAGCGAGAGGAGTATGTCAATTTAGATTATTGAAGACATGACTCCTCTCCTCAGACCGGCATAGCGGAGGTGACTGCTGCCCGTAGAGATTTCTCTGTAGTAGCAGTTGTTTCCGTTCATGGACCGCGCTCTAGCTTTACATCAGGCGGAGTGTTGTCACAATTAAAAAAAAACTTATTTTTTCGTACGAGGTCGCGGGCCAACTGTCTGTTAATTGATAAAAGTATATAAACAAGCTACAATAAACATATTTAATGAAGAATTCTAATAAAGCCAGACTTTCCAATTGTGAAATCAGCTTTCAAATAAGGCCATTGGGTTTTTCAAGTTACCTTTACTAAACTTTCCTAACATTTCATTTACTACCAGTGTTACAACCCTAACTAGTTTACAACTTTTCCTTTACATTTGTATCTACTAGAAGTTTTTAATTTAGGGACATTTGGGTTCCTTCGGCAGAGGTCAAGTCTTCAAAGCTTGGAGTTTGTTATATTTTTCATCTGAGAGAATTTGGGGTTTGTTAACTAATACTTGTTTTTCTTTTCTTTATTATTATACATCACAATATGACAACACTTCCCCCTATGTATAGTGTTCGGTCCACGCACGGAAACAACTATTACTACATATAAAGGAGAATGCCCATTTTTGGGCCCACTTGGTAACAAAACAATATTCTAAAATAATATCTTTTTGTTTTATTAATTCATTGTAATTATATCAACACGACATTTACCAATCAATAGACAATGTTTAATTATATAAAAAACAGATATCTTCAATTTATTAATGCATTTAAAATAATAAAAACCTTAAACATCATTAAAGATTTAATTACTCAATAACCCGAGAGAAAATATTAAAACTAATCGGTAATAAGGAAGTAGATTTATTTTTCCACAAAATTAACTAAAAATCATCGATGAACTCGAGAAAAAACTTGTGGGCCCATTTTTCTCAGGCGAATGGGCATTCTCCTTTCTACAGACAACAGTCACCTCAGTAATGCCGCGATGTATGCTACTAGTTGATGAGACTTTTTTATTATTTTTTTATTGTAGCTCGACATGTGACAACACTCCGCCTGATGTAAAGCTAAAGTGCAGTCCGTGAGTGGAAACAACTGCTACTACAAAGAAATCTCTATGGGCAGCAGTCGCCTCCACTATACCGGCTTAAGAAAACCAGCATGTACCATCTAGATTGACAGTGTAAACTCCTCTCTTAAACTACTTTCAAACTATTCCCGAAACGCGACGTGGTCACTTCATGGGTGTTACATTCGAAAGTGGTGGTACTACCCCAAGACGACAGACTGGACAAATAATCGTCATCAGTCTGCCTACCACTCTTTAATAGTGCCTATAGGCACTGAGCGACCAAAGTACATATAAGAAAGTTACACTGGTACCGGTCAGAATTAGCGAGGTTCGAACACGGGACTTATCAATCGCGTTTAGCAGATTACAGTTCACATTCCTCTCGTTGTACCTGATTACTTATAATCTGATCCCGAAACACGATAAGGGTGTGACGTCACGGGTGGTACATTCGAAAGTGGTGACAAATCATACAAGGACGATGCTGATCGGTGCCGCGAGGATAAGTGTGATACGACCATAATTATAAGTATAGAGATGCGGGCAACATTTAATTTATTAAAACTAATAAAAATGTTGGAATTTAAATTATAATTTCTCCTTGATACAAATTGATAATTTATAATTGAAAGTTCATATCAATAGTTCAAAGTTCAAGGCCTGAATGATCATTTAGTTTGCATAGTAGTTTGTCCAAGACATGGACTTTAATGACTTTAAATTAGACAGAATTGGTTCATATATAACGTACCTAAATTAATTTTAATGATTTAGTCAATTGAAATCGTAACACTATTCATAAATATTTCTTAAACTAAAACTAAATTGAATGAAATTAGTGACTCTTTGATGATCTGTTTTAAAATGAAATGAAAAGGAAATTAAATAAAACATGGATAGCCACGAAGCTTTCGAAATGCGCGTTGGATTAACAACAACAATCAAAATAGACGTGATAGTATACCGCATCTTTTAATTCAGTTAAAACACGTCAACGCAAACCCTAAGGGTCGTTTGCACCAGAAGGCCGGTTAAAGTTACTCTAACTAACGTTAGACGTTTTACGTTTACTTTAACCGTTACGTTTACATTATGGTGTATATTTTTTTGTTTTTTTTTATTATTTATTTTTTTATTATCTATTTGTTTTTATGTATGTACCCATAGTATTTGTATTACTTATATTTAATTGCCCCTGTCTCCGCTTCCATCTCCCAATGGTTAGCTGGGAGAAAATGCTTAATGGCATTAAGCTCGCCATTGTACAACATTGTGCATTAAAGAATAATTATTATTATATTTACTCCACACGAGTTACACAATCGTCGCGACTGTCATTTTTGACGGTTACTTTAACCTTAACCGTAACCAGCGGATCTTAGCTTGGTTAAAGTTAAAGGAATCGTCAAACCAATGTTTCTAACGTCAAATGTATAAAAAAAAAAGCCAAATATGTTTTTCTATTATTATTAGAGATCGGCCCCCTTTTTAACGATAACAATATGAATTTACACGATATTGCAACGCGTGTGGAGTAAATGTAAATGTTTAACGATCGTCGTCGCCGTAAAAGTAATAGTTAAAGTTACTTTAACCGGCCTTCTGGTGCAAACCACCCTAAGAGTATCTACTTAATGATTGAAATAATGGTATAACAATTTTCCACACTGAGTAGTAGGCGAAACGGTCTGTCATCCAGTAATACCCGTACACGTACATACATAGAATGTACATATTGTACAACGTACATGTGTGTGAATAATGGAAAATAGTATTAAGTTGGTCACGATTTACTTTAAACAAAATAAAAAAGAGTTAATTCTGAAACACACCTTCCATTAGTATTACATTACTATTCCTTCAGGAAAAGTAAAAGGAAACGAATTCCTTCAGGAAGTGCAAGTTTACATTTTACCGGTAAAAGAGTTTTATTTCTTAAAACGTTGTATGGCAAAAGGTATTATCAGAAAATAAATTATTTAATATACCTAATTTCTAAAGTTATTTTCCAATGATATGCTAGAATATTTGCAGTTTTTTTTTGTTTATTGTAACTCGGCATGTGACAACACTTCGCCTGATGTAAAGCTAGAGTGCGGTCCATGAATGGATCCAACTGCTAATACAGAAAAAACTCTACGGGCAGCAGTCGCCTCCACTATGCCGGCTTGAGGAGACGAGCATATACCATCCAGATTGACAGTGCACACTCTTCTCGTTATACCTGGCTACTTTCAAACTATTCTCGAAACGCGACGCGTGTTACATTTGAAAGTGGACGGCAGACTGGACTAATAACCATCATCAGTTCTCTCCTATCTTATTATATATCACACATCTTTTGACACACACCGCATTCGCACTCCTTAACACACACACACACACACACACACACACACACACACACACACACAATCCAAATTAAGATTAAGTTTTAAGTTAAGTTTAAATGGAGCACTGCCATTGGATACACAGTCCCCAGACTAGTTCCAGTGGTAGTGGCACTTTTCTATACAGGACTAAATAAATAAATAAATAAAATGTAATGTAATTTATATTTGTACGAAAAATAGATGTGTGAATGTATGAAAATGAAGGGATTGAAACATGAAATTAAATTGTGATGTAAAAATCCAGGAGTACGTGACATCAGCAATTGGAACAGCTACAAGGCAAAAAAATTAAGTGGCCTCAATTCCCAAGCTTAACAAGACCATTTTTTTACATATATGTTTAAAAAAAGTTTTAAAATATCTATGTTTTACCAAAATGGCTTAGGTTTAAGTAATAAGGTCTGAAAGAGAGGTCTGAAGATAGCAAACACTAAAGCTAATCTACTTTTAAATAAAACTCGCAATTGCATTTAATTCTGCACATCAAAATCAACTTTAATTCATTTGTGAATAAGAGCTAAATTACTTAGCTTTAAATAAATCGTCATTTCATCTAAATCTTCGTACGTATATTTTTTTATTAATTTCTCAATAATGCGGAAATATAATAAAATGGATTAAATAATAGCGGCCGTGGCCTAGCGGTAAGACGCGTGAAGTGAACTCACGATCGATAAGACCCGTATTCTAACCTCGCTAATTCTGACCGATGTAACTTTGTTATATGTACTTTGGTCGCTCAGTGCCTATAGGTACTATTAAAGAGTGGTAGGCAGACTGGTGATGATTATTTGTCCAGTCTGCCGTCCTGGAGTAGTACCACCATTTTCGAATGTAACACCCGTGAAGTGACCTTGTCGCGTTTCGGGAATAGTTTGAAAGGAGCCAGGTAGAACGAGAGGAGTGTGCACTTGTCAATCTAGAAGAGAACCTGTGTTTCCATTTTTCCTCCAAAACTCCGTGGAAAGTTTCTGTAAAGATTCTACCACTTTACTGAAGCAATTATTGATTTGACTGAGACTTGACCTGACTGTTTAGTGTGATGAATGAAAGACTCGTGATGCACAATGTTATTAACTTGATGCAAAAATATATTTACTTTGACACTGGCAAATTGTTATAATGCCATATAAAACAAAAAAAAAAATAATTAGGCTTTTCATAATAAATAAAGATTTACGTGCTTCAGTGTTTTTGCAAATTCATCTTTCAAGGTATTAAAATAGGGGATGACGGTGTGTAAGGGAAATCCATTATTAATTACAGGTATACAAAGTCCACCTAATCTAAATAAATAAGATAGTCATTAATATAATATATTGCAGTTTCCTTAGACGTGTAATAATGTAAATAAATGACATATTGGTTTCTATTAAAAACCATTCGCGTTTGTACTGTTTAAGGCGATTCGCACACTGCCCCACGCTACGGAGCGGGGTGCGTGGCGATGACGGAGCCATGCGTGCGGACGCGGGAGTGCAGATCTGCATCTTCATCTGCATCCAGCTTGCGGTAGTGATATCTAAATCGATCGATATCGTGATCTATTTCGCAATAGTACGTCTAGTTCTGTCAAAATCACGCACGATACTGCAAAACTCGGTGTGCACGCACGCGCGAGGTGCGTGTTTCTCCGCATGTAGGCGCATGACCTGCAACACTGCTCGTGAATGCGTTTTCTGTGTGTTGCACTACGCGTGTTTTCTATACAAACAAAGATACTTGCAAATAACGTAAGAACACGTACTCTCGCGCCACGCTGCGTGATGTTATTATGGAGTCTTGTAACCAATATATGCCGGCATAGCGGTCATGAGACAGGGTGCCGTCACATCCTGGACTACCATATAAAAATAATGAAACTGGTTTTTCTATAATTTAGTGTCATAGTAATGATTAATAACCATCGCAGGTGATTATAAGAATTAGCATTCAATAGTAAATCGATGGAATTGTTTTATATGAATCAGTTAAATGTTTTTAATATTCCACATAATTAGGTAATTAATACACAATCGTTGCGATTACTGGAAATTTATAGTACATCAAGGGTTTTTTCTAATTGTCGATCTACTCGTACTAATTCTAAATAGATGACTCTTAACCTCTCCAGAATATTATTTTATTTATTATAATTTATTAATATATTATAAAAATAATTGTATGTTCTGTTTGTTTTTTTTTTTCGCACAATAAAGAGTTTTTATTATTATTATTATTATTATATGTATTTATATATTATATACTTATATTTTATGTATTTGTCTGTATGTGTATATATATTTATATATATCTAGACTTTAGTTGTATTTATATTTGTTTAAAAACCTGCTTCTCTTCGCTCACATCTGTCATAAACAGGAAGGTTAGCTGGAAGAGAATGCTAATTAGCATTAAGTTCGCCTGTGTGCACGCTACACTAAGCTTTAAATAAATAAATAAATATATCTATAGTAGATATACCTACAGAGATACATCGATACATACAGTAGAGCTACGAGTATTTTATAGTAATCAGGCAAGTGACAGTCTGATGTTACACTAGTTTGGCAGCAGTCGTCACCACTATCCCTGCTTAATCCAGTCCAGGTTCGGAATCGCGTCAGAAGAAGAATAAAAAGTGGTAGGCAGACTGATGATAGTTATTTGTCCAGTCTGTTGCCCTGGGGTAGTACCACCACTTTCGAATGTAACACCCGTGAAGTGACCTTGTCGCGTTTCAGGAATAGCACCTGGCTACTGGTGCTGTGTAGCAGTGTGCTTTGTCAATCTAGTTGGTACATGCTCGTCTCCTCTAGCCGGCATAGTGGAGGCGAATGCTGCCCGCACAGGTTTTTCTCTGTAGTAGCAGTTGTTTCTATTCATGGACCGCACTCTAGCTTTACATCAGGAGGAGTGTTGTTACATGCCGAGCTGACAATAAAAAAAGTGACCGCAATACTGGTATAACCGTATAGGTTTGGTTTAGTGCGGGTGTACTATTGGGGTTGATAGCCCTTTCATTGACGAAGGAACCGCGGTATACAGCTAGTCTTTGTTCCTTGTTCTATAAGGATGGAAGAGAGACTGAAACCTCAAACGTATCAGTCATAGACACAATATGAAGTGTGTAACAAACAGCTAGTTAACATAGTTACACATAGTTTTAGAAGCCTAAATGGTACTTGAAAAGTCCGTTATATACATTTGAGCTAGAGCGCTAACCTTTGTTGAACTTTAGCGGCCAAAATTCAACCTCTACCTTTATATAATATAGGAACAAAATAAGAAAAATATATCTATTGTTAAGAAAGCCGTTAGCTGATGACTGTCTATAGAATACCGCAATAAAATCTATTTTTCTAAGTAACAAAAATATTTATTTGTCACTTACATACGTGTTGTGAATTATTATTGTTTCTAAAAATTTGTTTAAATATCTTTCACTAAGGCACGTTTTAAGAGCGGCCGTGGTCTAGCGGTGAGACGCGTGAACTCACGATCGATGAGACCCGTGTTCGAACCTCGCTAATTCTGACCGGTACCAATGTAACTTTGTTATATGTACTTTGGTCGCTCAGTGTCTATAGGCACTATTAAAAGAGTGGTAGGCAGACTGATGATGGTTATTTGTCCAGTCTGCCGTCCTGGGGCAGTACCACCACTTTCGAATGTAACACCCGTGAAGTGACTTTGTCGCGTTTCAGGAATAGTTTGAAAGTAGCCAGGTATAGCGAGAGGAGTGTGCACTGTCAATTTAGATGGAACATGCTCATCTCCTTAAGCCGGCATAGTGGAGGCGACTGCTACCCGCAGGTTTCTCTGTAGTAGCAGTTGTTTCCATTCATGGACCGCACTCTAGCTTTACATCAGGCGGAGTGTTGTCACATGCCGAGCTACAATAAAAAAAAAAAAAAAAAAAACGTTTTGTTGTCTCGTGTACACAAATAACAGCAAATTAATGTAAAAATCAGGCATAATTGTATATATAATTTTATTGTAAAAATTGTTTAAAATAGATAGATTATATGTAGATTTAAGTAATTGTTATAAGTTAGATTATGTTTATTAATGTTTAGGGTATGATGGGACTGTCGTAACCGAACTGGGTTAAAAGTCCCTAAATAAAATTGAATTAAAAAAAACTTTATTATATAGCGCGAACGTATTTTAACTGATTTTTTTGACACGGCATATATATAATTATAATTTTTTTTATTGTAGCTCGTCAAATGACAACATTCTGCCTGATATAAAGCTAGAGTGCGGTCCATGAATGGAAACAACTGCTACTACAGGGAAACCTGTGCGAACAGCAGGCGACTGCATGCCGGCTTGAGGAGACAACCACGTACAATTTAGATTGACAGTGCACACTCCTCTCGCTATACCTGGCTACTTTCAAACTTGTCCCGAAACGCGACAAGGTCATATAACAATATATATATATATATCGCGATTTGTAAGTCTGTTTGCGGCCAAAGAATGGCTGTAAAGCTTTCGAAACGTTAGATCAAGTAAAATTAATAGTAACCCGCATAAAATCAGCTATAAATATTAAAGTATTTAAAATACGCTCGACATGTGATGTTAAGATAGAATGAGATCAGTATTCACTACAGAAAAATATTAAGAGGCAGCAATCACCGCTATGCTGACCTGAGGAGACGAATCTGGATTGTGCACCGTCCAGTTTGACGGCACACTCCTCTCGATACACTTAGCTGACCCCGAAACGTGACTAGGTCACTTTACCGATGTTACACTTGATACTTACTATGTGAGATTGGATAGTGCGAATTATTTTCTTGAGTTAATTACAATAACCAATAAGCGTGGTAGAGAGTGGTAGGCAGACTGATGATTATTATTCGGGAATTGTTTGAAAGTAGCCAGGTATAACGAGAGGAGTGTACACTGTCAATCTACTTGGTACATGCTAGTTTCCTGAAAAGTTTCGGCATAGTGGAGGCGACTGCTACCCGCACAGGTTTCTCTGTAGTAGCAGTTGTTTCCATTCATGGACCGCACTCTAGCTTTACATCAGGCGGAGTGTTGTCACATGCCGAGATACAGTAAAAAATGTGTACTAACTAAAATGATCTAATTACGTAGGTCTCGATTAATATAAACGATCTGCGTATGCGCTACCCACTACCAATAAGCAGAGTGTCGACCGCTTCGACGACTCGACGTTCGACATTCACTCTTGACTTCTCAGCAAGAGCGCACGTAACAATGTATCCAAATCCATTCGACAGAAAACACTCGACTATCCGACAAATACTCGATCGATTAATTCGCGGTAACAAAGTTAAAAGTCGAGAGAAATCTTCGTTATCCAGAAAATCGAGTAACAACTCTGCAATCTCGAATAATTCCAATTCTAGTTCGGATAGTAATAGTTTCTTTAGTGTAATCTCTACGAGGTATTAGTTTAATTTAGACTGTGATTTAAAACTTAATTGTGATATGGAATATTGTTCCTTATTGACTTGTGTTTGGGTAACGTTTCATGGTTGGCTGCCTCACCGAGTTTCACTACATACAAGTTGGTAAGTTTTTTCTTAACACTTTCATAATTTCCTTGTTTTATAATGCATTATTATATATTTTTATATAAATTATAAACAATATGGGTAATTTGTAAAAGTGGCCGCGGTCTAGCAATAGAAGGCATGATTGATGGGACCCGTGTTCAAATCTCGTTAAATTTTGATCAGTACCAATGTACCAAACTATATTACAATAAAATTATGCTCTTTGGTCACTATAATAGAAATAATAAGATAATATAGCTTTTAGTAAAAAAAAAAAAAAACAATTGAAGAGTATTCAATGAAAATGAAGTAAAAAAAAAAGTTTATTTCGTCTTAAAAACTAGAGTAAGTACAATAATAGAAAGCCTGTAGGTTAAAACATGTAATATGTTAGTAGAATCTTTAGGTGTAGCCACGGTGGTAACACGGTGGAATTCACGTCTATACCTATGTAAAAGTCTTAAGAATAATTCCGTCATCAGACCGGTTACAATAATCTTTCCATAATTTTATATACCTCAATCTAGATGGTATATACCTCGCCTCCTCAAGCCGGCATAGCGGAGGTAGCTGCTGCCAGTAGAGATTTCTCTGTAGCAGCAGTTGTTTCCGTTCATGGACCGCACTCTAGCTTTATATAAGGCGGAGTGTTGTCATATGCCGAGCTACAATTTAAAAAAAAACCTATTCCAATCCATTCTATACGAAAACAAATTGTCTATAATAATTTTCTATGTAGGTATATATAACATGTTGTCCCCTATAGGGGCTACTCAGAGACGCCACCTTTCATGAATTTTACATATATTTACAGAATTTACATGTTTTTATACCTTCCTTTGCCTCTGACATCCAACATTTATTTAATACACCCCTTTATTAATAGAAGATTGGGCTACACACCTCTTCTTGTTTTATTTTATTATTAAATTATAATATGTTATTAAAAATTTATCAAAAGGCTTTTTTTATTGTAGCTCGGCATATGACAACACTCCGCCTGATGTAAAGCTAGTGTGGTCCATGAATGGAAACAACTGCTACTACAGAGAAACCTGTGCGGGCAGCGGTCGCCTCCACTATACTGGCTTGAGGAGACGACTATGTACCATCTAGATTGACAGTGCACACTCCTCTCGTTATACCTGGCTACTTTCAAACTATTCTTGAAACGTGACAAGGTCACTTCACTTCACTAGGCTAATAACCATCATCAGTCTGCCTACCACTCTTTACCACGCTTATTGGTTATTATAAAAATATTAATAAAATATTAATTTTTGACATACTAAAGTGATAAAATTGTTATCATGAAATTGGTCTTCCTAAGCCAGTAACGGCGGCAACTTCTGTCTGCAGAACCTCATCCGTGGTAGCAGTTATTTACGTTCATGGACCACAGTCTAGCTTAACACTAGGCGGAGTGTAGTCACATGCCGAGCTACGATAAAAAGAAGGCTTGCATAAAAAGGCTTTCTGTGTTGATTTGTAATCTCATATTTAAGTGTAAAACACATATTAAGATCATAGGTTAAGGGCAATTTGCAAACTTGTTTGTCTTCTGTATGAGCAATGTTTAATGAAAGTTCCGAAAAAAACTTATTCGGTACCAGCCGTTGGATTCGAACCAAGGACGTCTAGGTTACAAGTTTACTCAATTGCCTATAATTTATTAATGCCTGCACTGCGTATTGTTGTTTAACATGCAATTCAAAATTACTATCAAATACTTCAATTTATTTTTTATTATAACCCAGCATAAGAGCGGCCGTGGTCTAGCGGTAAGACGCGTGAACTCACGATCGGTGAGACCCGTGTTCCAATGTAACTTTGTTCGTTATGTTCAATGTACAATGTCGTTCAGTGCTTATAGGTACTATTAAAGAGTGGTAGGCAGACTGATGATGGTTATCAGTCCAGTCTGCCGCTCTGGGGCAGTACCACCACTTTCCGCAGTACCACTACTGTCAATGGTGCATACTCGTTTCTTCAAGCCGGCAATACGGAGGCGACAGCTGTCTGGTACACATTTCTCTGTAGTAGCATTTGTTCCGTTCAGGGATCGCACACTGGCTTTATATGAGGCGGAATGTTGTCATATAACGAGCTACAGTAAAAGAAAAAATAGAATATAAAATTAAATCTTGCCCAAATAGTAAAAAAAATATATAATAACTTACAAAGATAGATAATAAAGATAATTTCACTTGAAATAATTATGCTAACAGTTTGTGTTGCGTATTATTTACAAAACTGGCACCGTTAACACTTTAGCAAGACCCGTTCTTAAAACAAGAGAGATTTCATTTTATATTTTTAAAATGTATTTTATATGAAAACATAATATTTTGCAAGAACTGCTGCCACTGTTACCTATTTTGTTGGCAAGCCCTGTCCTTGCAACATCGTACTACAAACTTCAACTAACTTTAGTTCATGAGACGATCGTATTTTATTTAAAACTATTATAAATAAAATTAGTTAAGCCTGCTATTGTTTCTAGCACACTTTTTTGAATCGATTTTCCTCGGTAACTATAATACTTACGAATCTATATAAATTATATATTAAAACATACATAATATTAAGTTCGACTTGGTTATTTCCTGTGGTAAAATGAGCTTTAAATATTAATAAAATGAGCTTTAAATATTAATAAAATGAGCTTTAAATATTAATTTTTCTTAGTGAAAACTCATCGAATGTATTTTATTCGTAACGTAATTATTTAGAGATCGGTTATTTTTTAATTCAATGTATTTTAGGAAAATAATGAGTTTATATAGCGATGACAAGGTACTATATTAAAAAAAAGCATAAATTAAATGACCAAAATAATAGTAAAAAAATCTGGTAAAAAAAAATAATCTCAGTCCCCGGTTTGGTTCCACTAGGTAAAAGTGTTGTGCTCCTAGTCTAAGATAGTAAACAAGGGCCCTCTTGCACATTGCCCGCTAGAAATTTCGTCGACGTCTAAACAAGCACAAAGTCGCACGAGTTACGAAAGTTACAATCGCTCTATCAACGCATTGCTTTCTCCATTTTATTGAGAAAAAATAAAACGGTTTTAGAATACGCGTACGTATTATTTTTAGAATAATTATGATGTAATAAATGGATAACCTTTGACCTACATGTTTAATCAACACAACGTGTACTACAAAGACCCTATTAAAAATAATGATTAAATTTGTTTTTAAAAAAAATTCTTTTTTACTTTTTATATTTAAACATTGTATAATGGCGGACTGATGGTGGTTGTTCGATCTTGCGATATTTTTTATTGAGGGTAGGTACTCTGTTCGCTGTCGATGTAAGTAGCCCGCGGCGAGCCGCGGTGTCCAGTCTCGTCGTGTCCTCGGTCGAACAACGTGCGACCAGCAGCCGTGCTGCTGGAGCTCCTCGTAATCATCATCAAGAATAGTCCATAGTAGTGCATAGTGAGAATAGCCGTGCTATTTGAGTGACTGACTTTCGTTGTCTATTGTGGCCGTGCCACACGCAGTCGTACTGTAGGTGTAAGACTTCGAAGCAGCCCATCATCGTGCCAGGAATCGTATTCCTCAGGACATTCATCAGCGACGTTCGCTAAATCGTAATTAACTGTATGTGTACGCGAGTGACCACCACCAGCTAACTCTACCAGGACCGAGGAACCAAGGCTGTACCATAAGCTCAAGGTGGTGTGAAAGCAGGTCAGTGAACCTTGTATTTGTCCTCGTAAAGTTATCGCAAGATCTTGATTTCTAGTGCACATACATTCTGAGCTATCGATTCTTAGGGTTAGGTAAATATAGCTGAGTTCCTACGAGGCTATTTGCCCCCCACATTTTGGTCCTTCGAGAACCGGATTTATTTTGGTCATTCAAAACCAGGATATATTTCGTAAAACTATTATTCGTAATACTATTAACCCAGTCTGCCGTCCTAGGGTAGTACCATAACTTTCGAATGTAACACCCGTGAACTAAACATAACTATGTCGCGTTTTGGGATCAGTTTGGAAGTAGCCAGGTATAGTGAGAGGAGGGAGTCTACACTGTCAATCAGGATGATGCACATTCATCTCCTCAAGCCGGCATTACGAAGGCGACTGCCGCCTTGTAGCAGTTGTTTCCGTTTATGGGCCGCTCTCTAGTGTTATCATATGCTGGGCTACAATAAAAAGAAATCCGGACGAGAGTCGAACTCACCTCAGAACGGACTGGTGGCTAACCACTAGTCACGGAGGTCGTTACCTAAAAAGACAACATAAAAACTGACCTCGAACTAGTATTGGTATAACGTAAACATCAGAGTATCTAATATAATGCGGAAACGATATTTGATAATCAAGTTTCTTTTAGCGATTTTCCTCGACATTTACAATTTTTGATTGTCAGCGTCAGAGCAGAATACACTGCACTGTGCTACAAAATGTAGAGTCGAATATTAAACCCGTTAATTAGAATTACAGAGTATAAATAGAATATTTTGTTTTGAAGTCATAATTACCAATTCAGAGAGTGATTGGTAGACTGATAATATCACCATCCAGTCTGCCGTTCTGGGGTAGTAGCGGTCACCCGTGAAGTGACCTAATCGCGGTTCAATTAGTCCTAAGTATATAGTCGACTTCCCAAGCCGGCATAACGGAGGCGACTGCTACAGTTATTTCTCTGTAATAGCAGTTGCTCTCATTCCATGACCGTACTCTAGCTTAACTAAGATAAAAATTTTAAAAAAATTGGGGCTCCAATGACTTCTCTACAT
This sequence comes from Tinea pellionella, assembly GCA_948150575.1. Classification (NCBI taxonomy): domain Eukaryota; kingdom Metazoa; phylum Arthropoda; class Insecta; order Lepidoptera; family Tineidae; genus Tinea; species Tinea pellionella. Next base: position 8,379,489 of record OX411251.1, on the reverse strand, counting down.
ACTACTTCCGTCTTAGGAGCAGTTGACGTATCTGACCGAGAAAGTACTTTCTAGAGAGCACCTTTCTATTTTATTAATCTTCATTATTAGTACACTAACCAAATCTACTCACAATTACGTCACCACATCCTGAAGTTAACGGCTTAGTAACATAAGATGACAAATAAAATAAATAACTTTATCTGGTTATAAAATAAATACTAATTTGCATTAATTATGTATAAAAGATCACTTTGTGATATTCGTTTTTATAACGGAATGGAAATTCCAGCGGTTTATTGATACCATTCATAAATATTCTCAAGGCGAAGTCGTAGTCACAGGTGTATGGCAAATAATACTTGTATAAAAAGTTATTTACATTTCGCAGTATTTCCAAAGGTTAAGTATTTTATTAAATCCAAATCCCTGATGTACCTAGCCTAAAAACCGTCAATAGTAACTGCCTGGCCACTACTGCTGCGGTGGACTTCAGACTGATACTGATCAGCATATCAACACACTGTCAATCTAGATGGTACATGCTCGTCTCCTCAAGCCGGTATAGTGGAGGCGACTGCTGCTCGCATAGGTTTCTCTGTATTAGCAGTTGTTTCCATTCATGAACCGCACTTTAGCTTTACATCAGGCGGAGTGTTATCACATACCGAGATACAATAAACGAAAAAAAATTTCATAATAGTTTATGAAAATAAACAGATAAAGATGCGTTTGCGCAGGTTAATTACATGTAACTTTTATATTGTTGCTAAGTACGTGCTAAAGTGTTTTTACAAAAATTAAAAGATAAAAAAAGTTTCTAATGGCTACCTATATTATTTATTTAACTTCCAATTTGTTAAATAAACATACAAAACGCTAGGGCAATTAATTCTGTGAAAACCCACCTAAAATCTATAGTGCACAGAGATCAAATTTGCTAAATATGGTCAATGGAAAATACGTGGCAAATAAAAAAGGTGACAAGTTATTATTAAAATAACCACAAAAAGATATTTATTTTTAGTCATACAGGGTAAGCCCCTTTTTAATAAAATTATAATGCGCAATTAACATACTACTGTTTACATACCACTCATACTTTATACATGTACATTGTACAGTGTACACATTTCATATACAATAATGTAGATACATACATACATATACAAAGCCCAGACCCTGAACTAGGACCCCCAAAGACACGCTGAACAACATTCATGTACGAATATTTGTGTGTTTGTCTCCCAATCACATCTACGCGACTGGTCGATTTAGATACTGCGCCGTTTCGTGTAAATGTAGAGAAAAAAGTATGACCCTATGGATAAGCTATAAGCAATCTATAAGCCAAAAAAAGACGTTTCCTTTACTTCAATTAAAATCACTTTTACTAAGCTCCAAGTCTGCCTGATGATGCATCCTGATGATGTGGAGAACGATAAGACATAGAGCTTTATTTTTGCATTGACATCATGATTGTAATACTACAATAGTATCTATATATTTAACCCTGTATACAAGAGTACGTGCAGAAGTCACGCTTCGCAAACAAGAAAGCCAAATAAGAACATTCTATATCCCTCAATATGTTTCGGTAATTCCTTTTGTTTGTTAGGGCAACATCCGTTTAGCTAACCCACTATTTTTGAACGTTTATATTTATTTCATTATATTTTAGTGTTAAACCCAAATTTTATATTTAATTGTTCGGTTTGTGAACACACCAAATGTTAAGCTAGAGTGCAATTGACGATTCGAGTGCTTACCTACTACAGAGCTCACAAAGGAGAATGCCCATTTTTGGGCCCACTTGATACCTAATAGTATGGTAACAAAACAATATTCTAAAATAATATCTTACTTTTTTATTAATACATTTTAATTATATCAACAAATCATTCACCAATTAATAGACAATGTTTAATTACATTAAAAAACAGATATTATCAATTATATTATTAAAGTATTTAAAATAATAATAACCTTAAATATTGCATCAGAAAACATCTAATTACTAATTAAAATCATAGACAAACTCGAAAAAAAAAATTGTGGGCCCATTTCTCTTAGGCGAATGAGCATTCTTCTTTAGTTTTTCATTCGATGAACTGAGTGAATGTTCTTAAGTCACAATGATATGCGAGATTCAACCGGGAATGACACTTCTTAAACACAGTTCAGAAAAACTCCTTAAAATTATCCGAAACTTCGTTTTACATTACCTTAAACTTTAAACCTAGAGGTTTTCATTTATCTGTTGTCCTATAGACTGAGGCGTTCGACGAGTTGAGTGTTTGGACTCGCCGTTCCCGGGACTCGGTGCCCAGACTCCGCCCACTATTCGTCGAGTGTCGAACACCGTGGGGTTTTAGGTTGGAGAGCCCGACATAACCCTGGTAACCTTCCCAAGGGCCAGGGTATTCTAAAAGGATTTTTTCGTAAAAAAAGGGGTTGACAGGGAAGACTCTTTTCGTCATACCCGGCTACTTCATAGACTTTACGGTGGTTACTCTTGAAAGTAAGTAGTAGAACTAAAATGACTTCCAAACCTCTATCTATTCAATACCTTACATTCGACTCGTGTAGCATTTATTGTCCTCTTGTTACCTAAATCAATCATAAATATATATTTCTTGTAATGACACTACTTATTTATCTTTATTCCCAAGGCTCTCGTGAAGTATCGTGCAAAAAGAAGTTATATAACTATATCAAGTGTTTTAGGCAAACTGATGATTGTTATCTCCCGTCTTGGGATTTTAAGATAGACCTAGTCGTGTTTTGAGATCTACTTGAAAGTAGCTGGATATTGCGAATCGAGTGTGCACTGTCAACCTGGAGGGTGCACATTCGTCTTCTCTCCGTTTCCACTCATGGTCCGTTAGCTTGCCTAGCGGACTGCAATCACATACCGAGATTTTATTTAAATTAGTATTCTAATTTCAAAACAATATCGAAATATTAGCGGAAACCGGAAGTTTAAGTTTTCAAGTCGAACAAGATTATATGAAGGAGAACATAAGGTTGACGATTGCTATCAAAAGTAATTACGATACATATCTAATTCGCGTTCTTAGAAACATAATTCTGACCTTACAAAAATTACGTCATTTTTGATAAGATTTCTAAAAATTCTATAAAACAATACTAAGTTAATACAGCAATACTGAGCATCCATACATTTTGTTTTACAACATTGTTTGTTTGTTTGTGAAATATAACCAATATAAAATATTTAAAATGCATTTTAAATATTCTGTGCCGTAGTTTGTTTATTATAGTGATTTGCGATAATAATTAGTGCTGAGAAAGTTATAAAATTACTTAATTTCAACATTAATCTGCGATGTTTCAAACAATGTTGTAAAACAAAATGTATGGACGCTCAGGTGTTGGCTTTCACGTTAACCGTCCCTCTGATGACGGTTGTTTTGCTCGTGAATCGCACTTTAACTTAACATTAAGCAGAGCATATGACCATGCTGAACTACTGAAAAATAAGTTCTCTGTAAAACTCTATAAAGCCCATTCCCAAGCCAGTGCCCATTCGTCAGAAATGGGCCCACAATATTATTTTTCGAGTTTTCGATTTTTATTGATTTTTAGTTCATTTCGTTTCGTTCATTTTAATCCATACTCTTTATTACTAATCAGTTTTTTTTATCTTGGTTATTGAGTAATTTAACTTTTTGTGATGCAATATTTGAAGTGTTAATTGTTTTTTTTTATTTAAGTACGTAAACATCGACGATGCGATGGCATACGTATAATTTAATATTAATAAAAAAAATTATAGAACATTTTTATGGTAACAAACTAATATATGTACATCAAGTGAAGTCAAAAACGGCCATTGTCCTTTTCCGATAAAAAAAGCACTAAAGTTTACACTTCTCAGTAACTAGATACGTAATTTAATGTTTAAAAATAACATACGCACATTGTGAAAGAAAGACAGGTTTATACAGGGTGTATCAGGCATCGTGTAAAAAAATTAAGGTAAATATTAAGTGAGCGGTGAACACCCCTCAAAAAATAAATTTACTAAATAAAAGTTCTCGTGTATGGTGTTATCACAGAAACAAAATGTCTATAAATGGACCGGCCGACGTGGACATCGAGTGCTACGAAACTACGAAAATACAGCGATCATAAAAAATAATTTATTGAGAAAGTAGTAGAACAAAAGTGTTTTATTTATTTATTTATTTTTTATGTTTTAGTATAATTGACTTATTAACACAATGATTAGGTAGTTTACCTTCAATCCGCCTACGAAGTTCACCGCGGTCGTTGACCTCGCCGTCTCTGTCAGAATACACGCGCCGCTTTATGTCTCCCCATAATAAGGCGTTAAGTCTAGGGAGCGAGATGGCCACTCGCAAAATGTAATACGGGTTGTAAGCTTATACGGGTGTAGGTCTTGCCCACGTAATAACCTCCACGCAAGATACGCGTCGTACGGAATCGTGTAGGATACCGTTCTCTCCACAAACATAAGGCAGCACTTAAATTTCCACCACTTTCTACACACAAAAGAACGATCACAAAGTTCAATGTTCGAAAGTGACATTGTCGCGTTAGTGTTATTTCGCATTCACCGCAAATCTTACGAATACGCGCACGTGTACAGGCCCTGCCGACTCGAGCTCAAATTCCGACACAATAAGCCCATTTGACAGATGTTATGTTTCACTCGCACCCACTAAAAACGCCATATTGGCCCACGCTTTTCTCGCTCGCACAATGTTAAACACATAGATACATTGATGTGTTTGTGCAAGATAAGTCGTTAATGTCAAGTCACACCGAAATTTACCGAAAATTACCGAATGTAATTTCGCCTGCCGAAATGGCGCAAATATGGCGGACGAGTTCGTAATAGAAATGCACATTTTATTTATCTTATGTTATTCATGTTCATGTTCAATAAGTGTATTTTGTTAGATTTGCTATTATTTTAACTCTCGGTGTTATTTGTATTTATACAGTTAAGAATTTACCTACATAGGTAGGTCGCCATGGATTGGCATTGTTCGGTACCAAATTCTTCCAAGTCGTCTTAAAGAAACAAGAAATTTTTCTATATCTCATTTTAACAAAAATAGATTCAAAGCGTGGGTAAGTGTTCGCTCTTTTTTACGGAAGTATACATATCGAAATTTAAGAAATATAAAAATAACCTGATAAATAAAGTGGACCATCATAAAACATGTAAATTTCTCAAAAATTACGAATGTGCGTCATCCAGATTGACAGTGCACACTCCTCTCGTTATACTTTGCTATTTTCAAATTGTTCCTGAAACGCGACAAGGTGGTATATTCGAAAGTGGTGGTACTACCCCAGACCGGCAAACTAGGCTAATAAAATAGGGATATTGATATCGTGGCATATTTTAATATTTTTTATATTTTTAGGTGACGCTGGGGGAGAGACGTTTGTGGGGGCTGGCTGAGCTATAATCTACCCTCAGGGTCACTGGTGGCGGACCGTGAACGACCACCAGATGATGGTGGTGAGCTGAGAATATATTGAATAAGCAGTCCCTGACCGACGACAGCGCTAGTATTACTAGGATATGCATGATAATCTGATGTGACAGTTTACACTAAAAATACCACAAGAATCTTATGACGATACTGGGACGTGGCGAACGAGTGCCGCCAATAAATAAGCATTTCTTTTGTTTTACTGTAACAGTATCAGTACACAGGTACTGAGGTACTGACAGACAACTGAAGAACCTAGGTATTGTAAAAACGACCTTTTGACCTAACGTTATATTTTGCCATATTGAGTTTATCTTTAATCATTCCATTATTTGTGTTGTAAACAGGAGTTTTTAGTTATAATATCAACTAAAATCTTGCTTACAGTTGTTTCAAGTGGAGAGAATGACTGCATTATCTTAACATACCATTTTCTTTACCACATCTGTCACTCTTCTCATGCATGCATGTGAAGTGCCCATCAAGTGACCTTTTCTAAGCAGATAACCAATTTAATACAGGAAAAAGAAAACTACTCTTCTGATAACAACTAATGTTCTAAAATTTCCAGATGTATCACACAGCAGCGCAAGTATCTAGCCTCATCACATCGGTATATACAATGTCATCATAGAAAATATGGAAGACGAAAGACGAATACGTTTTTGATGAACATTTTAGACAAATTGTAAATAAATAATCATTTTTTGTTTCTGTGGTTGAGTTTTATTGCTTATTAGGAAATTCTAATTAATAAGGATTAGGGAAGCCCTGCGCGGCCTGCGAAGCATTGATTTTTTTGATCGAATACTATCAATTATTAACTGAATATTTTTTGCACATCACTACTCTCCCTTCTTGTCGTTCTATTTAGGAGCGTTCATTTTGATGAGTTTATTGTGGTTTTTTATGATTTAAAATGGCAGCTCTTAGTTATTTAAAACATTTGAGTGTTATGTTAATGGTATTATAAAATGAACTCCCAAATTATTACGTGAATAATCAACGAAAAACATGGTCTTATTTGTAAGGTATTTACTTAAATAATATTTATGAACGTACCCATCGTCTCTATGGGCAAGTGTGCGAGTGAGTAAGGTGAGGGCTAATGGAATTCATACGTGTAAGAAAAAGATGCAAGATATAGTCTATTTATAGAGACGTGTAAATGAGCTTATATTTGTCCAGAAACGCACACATCCGTCACGCTAGTGTTAGTGACCCTTATTGTGTCAGTTTGCTAGTATGAAGACAGCCGTCTCCTTATTATTAATTGTCTCTGCACGTGTACACAGTTACGCGGCCATTCGGCAACTGACAGAATAGTCGTTGCAGGTGTGTCGGCACACGGCTTGTCGGCGCGAGATCAAAGGCGAGGCGGCAAAGGTTGTCGGCGTCGATCAAAGGCAAGGTCATTCGTTTGATGCACCGCCGGCCGACACAATGATTACACGTGTTTGTAGCAAATTACTCGTATGTATGTTTCTACAAGGAAAAGGTGGACATTTGGATAAAAAAAAAGTATTTATTTTGTAAATTAATCTCTGCTCAGAATGACTTACTGAGTCATCGCTTGAAATTTTTTACACGATGCCCGATACACCCTGTATATTAGCAAAGCGACTAGACTAGACGTCCGGAGGTGTGTACGAGTATTTGGTAATTTCCCTAAACATTGCAAACTTGATGGCCTAATCAATATTATCAAGGACTACTGGATTAATAATATTATTTAACACTATTTTTATATCTATATACTGATAATTGTATTGCTAAACGACCTAAATTAATTTGAATGTGAATTTGAAAAATGAAAGAGTGGTAGGCAGACTGATGATGGTTATTTGTCAAGTCTGCTGTCCTGGGGTAGTACCACCACTTTCGAATGTAACACCCGTGAAGTGACTTTGTCGCGTTTCGGGAATATTTTGAAAGTAGCCAGGTATAACGAGAGGAGTGTGCACTGTCAATCTAAGATGGTACATGCACGTCTCCTCAAGCCGGCATAGTGGAGGCGACTGCTACCCGCGTTTCTCTGTAGTAGCAGTTGTTTCCATTCATGAACCGCACTCTAGCTTTACATCAGGCGGAGTGTTGTCACATGCCGAGCTACAATAAAAAAAAATTAACATGTAATCTAAAAAAAATTACGAAAGAGTAACTTCTGCTGATCACGATGTCTGTTTTAGCAGGTCGCCCAGGTATTAATCAAATCGTAAGGGTAAATTACTACATTATTCTCCAGGGAACATTAAGAACCCTACATCTCTCAATCATCTTAATCATACGATTGCTTTGACGTTGACAGCGTTTAACACGCAAAAAGAACCTTATTATTTTCATATAACCCTTAAATATATTAAATAAAAAAAAAGAAAAATATATTCTATAGATCATGATTTTGTAACAAAAATATAATCGATCAGATTACTGAATCACCGAGAAAAACTACCTAGATTCAGAGCACACTTCACGATTTTTTTTCATATTTTGTTATTATTATTGTAGCTCGGCATGTGACAACACTCCGCCTGATGTAAAGCTAGAGTGCGGTCCATGAATGGAAACAACTGCTACTACAGAGAAACCTATGCGGGCAGCAGACGCCTCCACTATGTCGGCTTGAGGAGACTAGTATATTCAATCTAGATTGACAGTGCACACTCCTCTCGTTATACCTGGCTACTTTCAAACTATTCCCGAAACGCGACTAGGTCACTTCACGGGTGTTACATTCGAAAGTGGTGGTACTACCCCAGGACAGCAGATTGGACGAATAACCATCATCAGTATGCCTACCGCTCTTTAACTTTAGCACTGAACCACCAATGTACATATAACAAAGTTACATTGGTACTGGTCAGAATAGCGAGGTTCGAACACGGGTCTCATCGATGGTTAGTTCACGCGTTTTACCGCTAGACCACGGCCGCTCATAGCATTTTATTAGATTAAATTTAAACTTGTATACCCAAACCACAACAAAAATTTTATTAATAATTAAAATATTAAAAAGCATTTTACTTGTTACAGGTACGTGACTCGTTTACAATGACCAGCCGCCATTTTGAAACGTTAGAAAACCGAGGGAAACCCTTTCTTATCTTCATCTAAATATTGCAAATAATTTCCAGTGAAATCGTGATAACGACGCAATATTGTGTCCGAAATACATTTTCTTAATTTGTTGTGATTTATTAAATTGTTTAGATTTAGGTTCCATATTTTTAATATTTTATTATTTCAAAATGCTCTATGGAATAAAATTTGCAATAATTAAAAGAGTAGTAAATAGACTCATGATGGTTAAGCCTAGTCTAGCAACATAGTTTTTTTAAACTAGAGTGCACCAGTCCATGAATAGAAACTGAAACAACAGAAACAAAAAAAAAAAAAACCAGATAACCGTGCTGAGCGACCAAAGGTAGCGGTCAGCGAGATTTGAACCATGGTCTCATCGATCACGAGTTCACGTCCTGTACCGCTAGACCACGGACGCTCTTTGATTGTTCTGAAAAAATAAATAACATTTTTTAAAGAAGTTGCCTGTCTAAATCGTAGCAATTACAAAAATGTGTGAAAACAAAATGTATGTACCTACGTCGTTTTTAGGTCGTAATTAATAAACTATATTTTATAAATTGGACCATTTGGAATTGACAGCTTGAAATTTCATAAAACGTTCATAAATCAGTTTCAAACTGTATCTATTTTTTTTTTAAATTTATATACAAAATAACTAACGCCATTTTAAGAAAGCTTTAAGTTGTAATAAGTAAGTTATTATTAATTGTATGTAGTTATATAGGTATTATAATTATGTCAAATAAATAATAATGAAAAAATTGTGTTGTTTTATTTATTAACACAACTCACCTGACAAATTAGATAAAGTATTGACGAGTTTTAAACTAAATGAAAAAGAAAATTTCTTTCGATATACATACCTCTGTATACAGAAAATAATATAAGAAAAATATTTCGTCGAGTTTTATTAGAATCCATATTGAAGGTCGATATGAGTATTCAATCAAAGAGCTAAGCGATAGCAATTAGTGCGTTAGACGGCGTAGTAACTGTATTAAGAAATTATAAACCTTTTTTGCCATATATTGAGCCATATAAGAATATAATCGATTTTTATCCTAATAAATAATCAATACAACAATACAATCGTCACGCCTTTTTTCCACAGGGATAGGCAGAGACAACGGAACGCCACTTACCGCGATCCTGACACAACACCTTCGCTTCCTTCACATCCACAATTCTCTTCGTGCATGCCCAACGGTTATGGGCGCTAGGCAGCCTAGCTTTCATAAGGATGTCTCCTTCTGGGTCTGCCTTGTTTAACACATCCATAAATAATCAATAAATAAATAAAATAATATAATATAAAAATAAAATCCGTGCACAGAGTGGAAGTTGTGAGTTTGACTCCCTTCCCATACTCGTAGTATATTGCGTGATGATATTTTTTTAGTTGATTTTTCTCTCAAGTCTATTTATTTAGTAAAAAATTTAAGTATATAATAAATACACGTATAGGTACAACAGTGCACATATGAATCCTCAAGCCGGAATAGCGGAGGCGACTTATCGAACTCTCGACCCACTCCAACTAAAACAACTCGCGTGGCATGTCGTGTGTTTCAAATAGATAATTATAATTAATTAATAACAGGAAATAATCACGTTTTAATGCAGTACGTCTGACACCCGACCTCAGTACATTCATTAACCGCAAGCATTTTAATCGTAACTTAAGAATATGATAATTTAAATGATATCGAATGTCAATATACGAGTATTAATCGTAATGTATCCATTATAAATAATAAATATTTATAGACAAACCGACGGGGAATCGAACGTTGCTTTCTTTTTTTAGTTCGGAGGGCTAGGGAGTTTTTAAGGCAAAGGAATCAATGCCCATAAAGCCACGTCTTCAGTATTATAATTTAATTGTAGGTATTTTACAATTCAATGTTTTCTTGGAGTGTTTGGCAGCAACATTTTGCTCAGAAACATTCAATATATGAGTATTTTCACGTCGTGGGTTGCCACAAAAAATTCCACTTTACTGCATCATATATAGAGCGAATCTTCAGGCTTTTTCAAGTTGTTTAACTATCGTAGCTACGTAGCAACTCTTTATACAAATTAATACTATTTTTAGATAATAACAACCATTGTAAACAATTTATAAGAACGAAAAAGTCGTTCGACTTTCCCGCGCGTATGGTCGTCAAAAACTCTGTTTTTTTTTTAATTGTAGCTTGACATAATTGATGACAACACTGTGCCTGATGTTAAGTGAGAGAGAGAGGTCCATTTAGCAATTTAATTGTTTACCGGTTATCTTTGGAATTATATATGTGTATATTTATAAAAAAATATGTTTAATATAAAGCTGTTCGATGGCCCTAATAATAAAATTAAAATATTGGATTTGTCACAACGATATTGACCCTTAATCTTGTTAAAAATTGGATGGAAAAAATCAACAGACAATACGTCGATGAAAAGATAAAATAGAAGAATGTTTACAAGGTCACGTAAAACACCAGTAGATCTGGAGTCAGAGCATCTGCGTGTATAGAGAAGAACGGCGATCCCCACCTCAGCTCGTAATTATTTTCTGTTTAATTTCCATCATTATTTAATTATTTTAAAGTTTAACTAAGTACTTCAAAGAATTACAAAAACTTTAACCTCGTTTCATTAGTACCAGTTTCTTATCCCTGTAATTTTTTTAACTGTTGCTATATCACGAACTTCATTATGAAAATACTACAAAAGTATATATTAAAAAAACTGCGCAAATTGTGTCCTATATTATGACTAAAAGGTAGAAAAAATGTAAGGTCAAGTTGCCGTTTGTTTACTAACATTATAAACCGGTTCTTTTTGGGAGTTACTTCCGACTGTTTATGATAATTATTGGTATGAAATAATTAGCTTTAATTTTTTTTTCTGTTTTATAAAGCTACTCCAAACGGGGCGGTTTGGGCTGGGGCTCATCGAATAATCCGTCTGCCATACTCGTACATTTTGTATGACGCCACGTCCAACTAAGGTGTAAGTTCTAGGATTATTACACTTCTATTTTGGGACTCGAAGTGTTTCATATCTAATTCATATCTAATAAGTAAAAGAATAGTAAATACACATAATAATATGATTAATACAAAAAAATACATAACACTAAATTTTTATTTAATTAATATTTATTTGTATAAAAAGGTAAATATTATGTATACATACCTATTAACAAAGTTATTTGCATAAATAAATAATTTATTTTTTATTAATTTAATTTGATTTATTAATAACTGGTTTTTTATTTGAAGAAAAAAAAAGATAAACGTTGTATTAAAATAATTGTCAACAAAATATTAATTAATTGTTTTATTTACCGAGAAATATATACTAAATATGATTGAAAAAGTTTTAAATTGTTAAATATAAAATAAATAATTCTTTGTGGCAATTATGTGGTGAAAACGTGTAATTTGCGATCCGAATTGCGGGATTAGGTATGCTTTACATTTCAACGTATCGTTTCAACATTTATATCAATGTAAATCTAAATAAAAGAAAAAAAAAACATTTCAGTGAAAAAATATTTCATAAAAATAAAAACCTATTTTAAGTATTGCTGTTTTTTTACATAAGAAATATTTAGTACGCAAAAAGTTTAAAATTATATCCCAGTTCATCACTGATAGAACCTTTTCCGAGCCTTATTGTGTAGTTGTAGAATCAATTCATAACAATTCAAGAGCCTAATTGAAATTTACCATTTCCTTTTTTACTATCTGCAAAAAATATTATATTTTTGGAAGCGTTCAATTATGTTTTATAGCTAATTCTAAAAAAAATTGTAATCCACGTAAAATATGTTGGCAACCCCGAGAAGCTAAGCGACCACCATCATTACCTAGCCCTATTTGTAAATGCGAAATTGTAAATATATTTTATTATTCTTTAAAACTACATTTATACTTTTTTTCGCGAATCCACTAGTAAAGTCTACAACCTTTTAAAAGTCAGGGTCTCAATGATAAAATGCAAAGAATTTATAAGTTTGAAGAAACCGATAAAATGTGTCTACGTAATAAGGAAATACGGACTAAAATAGCATCAATATTTCCGTTACGATAAATCGGAAATAAAAATCAACATAAATGTAAGTATGAATAAATAAATAATTCATCATTCTAAAGTTTAATGTATTTATTACAATTTATGCATTATTGATTGATTAAATAAACAAATTAAATTTATTACAATTTTAGATTGGTAGGCAGACTCCGATAATGGTTATTAGCCCAGTCTGTGGTATTGGGGTAGTACCATCACGTTTAAAAAACACCCACGAAGTGACTATGTCGCGTTTCGGGAACAGTTTGAAAGTACCCAGATATAACGAGAGGAGTGTGAACTGTCAATCTGAACGGTCATTCGTCTTCTCAAGCCAGCATAATAGATGCGACTGTTGTGTGTAGAAATTTATTTGTAGTCGCAGTTGTTTCCGTTCATGGACTCTAGCGTTACATCAAGCGGAGTGTAGTGATACGCCAAGCTACAATAAAGAAATATATATATTTAGCTTAAACGATACGTATTTACCTGATATTAGTTATACAGATAGTTGCTATTAACAAAACAACGCATTTTGTGTGACGTGGTGCTCGGGTACCTTCATAGATTTTTCCTCTCTTTATAGATATTTAAGGTTTTTTTACAGCAGTCCAGGCATGAGTTCATGACGCAACAATGACGTCAGACGTCACAGGAAACTGGGCTTAAGGGCCTAGAATGTACTAATCTACAAAAGAGATTGTTATGTATTAATTATTGTATTGAGGGTGGTGGCAAAAAACTAAATAAATCAGTCAGTTACCAACCGCCGAGTTTCATTGACATTACACTGGCGACGAGGATTAAAATTGTTAATATTAACTGTTAAAATTAATTAAAATTGTCGTTTAATAATGCCTATCGGAAATATAGAACCATTTAATTTAAATTCGAAACAGTGGCCGGCATATGTTAGACGCGTTAAACAGTATGTCACGTTGAACGAAATTGGTGAAGAATTGCAAGTCGCGTTATTAGTGACGGTGGTAGGGGAACAAACGTATAATTTAATGTGCGATTTATGTTCCCCGGAGCACCCAGAAAACAAAACTTTCGACGAACTCGTTAATATTGTGACGCAACACTTGGAACCGCAGCGTTCCGAGATCGCAGAACGTCACGTGTTTCGTTTGAGGAGGCAACAACCGGGCGAACCGCTGAAGGAATACCTTCAAAATCTAAAACATTTAGCGGCTACGTGCAATTTTAAAACGAATTTAGAAGAGAATCTTCGCGATCAATTCGTGTCCGGTCTAGCGAGCGACGAAATGAGGTCGCGACTCTTCGCTGAAAAAGAGTTGCAATACCAGAGGGCGGTGGAACTGGCTCTGGCTCTGGAGGCGGCAGAGAAGCACGCGGAGACGAGCGGCGGGTCGAGCGCTGCCAGAGCGGCGGGCGCTGACGAGACGGCTGCAACTCCGCCGATGTGGCGGCAGCACGAGCAAACGGCGGGCGAGGGCCTGCATGCGGTGCGCCACACAAAGCTGTCGGCAGCGCCCCAAGTACCTTGTTGGAGGTGCGGGAAGGCGCATCATGCGGAGAAATGTCGGTTTAAGTGGTTTACGTGTGATAAGTGTAATCGTAAAGGTCATCTCAAAGTGATGTGTAAAAGTGATCAGAGTAATAACAAAAGACACAACTTTATTGATAGTGATTCGGATATAGATTTGTATAATATCCGTGCGAGTGCGGTCGGAGATAAACCGTACTATGTGAGTGCCAATTTAGAAGGTGTGAACGTCGAATTTGAGATCGACACAGGGAGTAAAATTTCTGTTGTAAGCGAACAATTTTATAAACAATTTTTTATATGTAAAAAGATTTATTCCGATGATATTAAATTATGTTCTTATTCTGGCTCACGAATTGAACCATTAGGGTACATAGTTATAGACGCCATAATAGGTAACATTAGCTTACCGAATTTACACTTATATATAATTAAAAATGGCGGGCCACCATTGATAGGAAGATCTTGGATGCGCTGTTTTAAAATTAATGAATTATGTGTGAATCAAATTATAGCGGAGAATAAAATAAGTTGTTTACCTAAGGATCAAATCGTGAGCAATTTATTGAAGGAATATCCGGATGTTTTTAAAGATGCTTTGGGTGAGTGTAAACAATCTTTTCGACTACAGCTGGTCGATGAGTCACCGGTGTATATGCGCGCGCGACCCGTACCTTTGGCGCTGCGACCCGCGGTCGAGGCGGAACTCTTACGCCTAGAGCGAGAAGGGTCTATTTACCGAGTACAACATTCCGATTTTGGCACACCGATAGTACCGGTAATTAAAAAAACCGGTGAAATTAGAATTTGTGGGGATTACAAAATAACAATAAACCCTAAGTTAAAACGTGATTATTACCCACTACCGCGAATAAACGAATTATTTACCTGCTTGAGTGGAGGTGAGGAATTCACTAAAATTGATTTGACCAGGGCGTACATGCAAGTACCGTTAGAAAAAGAATCCCAGAAATTTACAGCGATATCGACACACTTAGGAACTTTTGTTTATAAACGTACGCCGTACGGATTGTCATGCGTACCGGAAAAATTTCAAAAATTAATGGAAGAAATATTACGCGGTCTTCCCGTAGCAGTTTTTCTCGATGACATATGCGTCACTGGGCGTAATCGTGAACAACATATGATTAATTTGCGAGCTGTACTCGATCGACTTCGAAGTATGGGCCTTACTGTTAAATTAGATAAATGTACTTTTTTACAAAAAAATATATCATATTTAGGTTTTATTATTGATAAGTATGGATTGCACCCCGATTCAACAAAGGTCGAGGCAATTAAAAAGGCCCCTACTCCGACTAATGTGACTCAACTCAAAGCATTTTTAGGTTTAATTAATTACTATGGCAAGTTTTTACCTAATTTAAGTACAACATTATATCCGTTACATTTATTATTAAGAAAGGATACGCGCTGGTTTTGGAGTCAGGCTTGTGAGGAAGTATTTAACCTAATTAAAAATAGCCTACTGAGTGAAAATGTGCTCGCACATTATGAGTCGTCATTGCCACTTATTCTGTCCGTCGATAGCAGCGCGTACGGTGTAGGAGCTGTATTAGCACATAAGTACGCGGACGGCTCCGAGCGTCCGCTCAGTTATGTGTCGCGTACATTATCTCCTGCTGAGACAAATTACAGCCAATTAGACAAGGAGGCTTTGGCGATTTATTATGGTGTCACTAAGCATCACCAATATTTATATGGGAGACAGTTCACACTGCGTACAGATCACAAGCCTTTGACGTACATATTAGGCCCTAAGGGCGGTATTCCTCAAACGGCGGCGAGCAGGTTGCAACGTTGGGCAGTGAGACTGGCTGCATACGATTTTAAAATAGAATATGTTAGTTCAAAAAATAATAGCAATGCCGATGCATTGTCACGGTTGCCGTTAGGTTTAAACGATAATAAGTTACAAACAATAGATCAAAACAATAGTTGTAATTATCTCTATTTTTTAGATGAAACTTTGCCAATTAACAGTAAAGAAATATCAAGAGAAACACAAAAAGATATTCTTTTGTGTAAAATTTACGGGTATATAATGTTTGGATGGCCTAATATGGTCAATAATGAAGATGAAAAAAATTTTTTTTATAGACGCTCAGAATTATTTATAGAACACGGTTGTATTATGTATAAATATAGGGTAGTGATCCCGACTACGTTACAAAAGCGTGTGTTAGCAGAATTACATGATGGTCATTTAGGCGTAGTAAAAATGAAATCTATTGCTCGTAATTATGTTTATTGGCCCACTATAGATCGGGACATTGAAACAATAGGTCGAGAATGCAACGCATGCAGAATGGTACGGGACGCACCCCCGCGTACTTCTTTACACCCTTGGGAGTTCCCGGGTGAGCCTTGGGCCCGTTTGCATGCAGATTTTGCACAATTTAATAGTCGGTATTATTTAGTAATAGTAGACGCGCATTCCAAGTGGTTAGAAGCAGAGGAAATTCGGGGTCCTAACGCTAAAGACACAATTAATATATTTAGAAATTTATTTTCACGTTTCGGTCTACCTAAACAAATCGTTACGGACAATGGACCACCATTTCTCAGCTCTGAGTTCACTGAGTTTTGTGCAAGAAATGCAATTAGGCACACAACAAGTGCACCTTATCGCCCACAGGGGAACGGTGCGGCTGAAAACGCGGTTAAATCGGTAAAAAAGGCGTTAAAGAAGGCTAGTACAGACGGTATTGAGTTGTCAATAGCATTAAATAGGTTTTTATTTCAATATCGTAACAAAAAAAAACTAAATAAATCAGTCAGTTACCAACCGCCGAGTTTCATTGACATTACAGAGATCTTATCTTTTATTTTCATAAGCCCAATGTTGTTTTCACAGTAAACGAGTCACTAAAGACACAAGTTACTTCTAAGAACAAGCTTTGACCTTCTAGAAGGTTCTGCTCTTGACCTCTGATACAAGAAAGTTTGTATTGCCAAACGTGTCACTTCCTGTTTTCCTGTTATCGGATTTGACCTCGTAAATTAACATTTTCGAGTATTACCGATTTGGCTCTTTATTTATTCGTCTTTTTTTAGAATTGTTCATTGTGTACATTCAGTTATTTCTTCGTAGTGCTTAAAAGTTAGTGTTAAAAAAACTCTCATACTAGAAAAATATTTAACAATTTTTTTCTTGTAGCAATTGTTTATAAGCAAGAGGTTCTATCATTGGCACGAACCGCAATTTTTAAGCGATTCAAATATTGCGTGCCCACGTCTAACGTCGCCAACTCGGCCACAGTTCATCTGTGTGTAATAAATAAATTGTAAAAAATACTTGATATCTAAAAGTTTATTAACAAAACAATATTCTTAAATGAATCTTTTTTTTCCATTAATTTATTTCAATCATATCAACACATCATTTACTAATCAATAGACAATGTTTAATTACATAAAAATATGTATAATAAATTAGAGCATGTTGTCGAGGCCCTCAAATCATTTGTGGTTAACTGTTGAAAGTTTCTATTAAGGTCGAGGTAAAGAAGAGAGCAACTAAATAAGTTGGCTAACACAAAACTCAAAACAAAACTCAGTATTTTTTTGGTTCTACTGAGCCTTTATCGATTTAAATTAATTTAATTTTTTTTTGTGGTGTGGTGGCGGCTCATAGGCTACTGCCTATGTTGCCTATACTTAAATCCGGCACTGGTCAGTGTCCCATGGGTCAAATATTTCAAGTCGAAGTGATGCATAACCCTAAAATTGAACGGTCAATGCCGACTTTTATATTTGGGAAGATTTTGTCGATGGAAATTTTAGGACATTTTTATGTTATCTATAAAATTTGTTTATTTTCAATTGACGTCCTTTGTAATGCTATTAATTTCCAAATGTTATTGTTACAAAGTTTGTTTTTGTCTTTGCGAAACAAAAAAGGAATTTATATTCATAAAAGTTAAAAATATCTGTAGACGATAGCTTCTGCTTGTAATTGTGTATAAAAACTTTGGGTAACTTGTAGACTTACTCGTATTTACTTACACATATTTCAAGATCTGAGAAAGTAATTTATTATAAACAATAATATAAAAAAATATATTGTATTTTCAGCGGGTTCCGAGCTACGAACAAAAATAAACAGGCTTATAATTTTTTTTTCATGCCTATACCACCTACGATCCGATCAAGATATTTAACGGCATAGTGGGTCTCAGGTTCAATTCTCGATCGAAGAAAATATTGATTACTAAGTAAGTTCCAGCCACGTCTACCTTCTTCCTACAACCTGGGATCCTTCAAGCACAGTGTGAAGAGGCACCTCACAAAGCCGTACAATTAATGTCATGCGTTTATCTTTCCCGTTCTATCCCTAGGGAACCATTTAAGTGGGTTAAAACCATTATGGATGCTTTTAAAAAGTACCTTATAACCCGGACGTTCCCAAAGTGCGCCTTGGAGAGAAATCAGGGGCGCCCGAGGCTGTTCCCTCTACACAGGAATCCAAAATAATATCCACAACTACGTGATTTAAGCAAAAAGTTTGTACAAATAATGTGACTATGGTCCCGCCGTGAAAAATATCAAACCTCTAAGTGCGTCGTAAACTGAAAAAGTTTGGGAATCACTGTTATAACCTATATCTCATTAATGCTGTGGTGTAGTAGTAGAAGATATTTAATCAAGATAATGTTTAGCAGTCGAGTGTGATTGGAAGATAAATAAACATACTTTCACTCCTAATAATATTAATAGATATTTGTTCTGGGTATATCTTAGTTCAAAGACAGAATATTAATAATAATAATAATTTATTTGTATGATTTTGGGTTGCAATAAAATAAAGTAACATAATTTTTGTCCGCAAAATCTGCCATGAAGGTGTACAAATATTTAAATTTTAATAATAATTGTTATATCATATAGAAATGTCATAATGAAAATAATAATAACATAAAAAATAATAACACAATATATTCATGCAGTAATCACAAACACCAAAAGGCATAAATTTATTTAATGAAAAATTGTCAGAAAAATATTCCTGAACGTCATAATATAGTTTTTGCAATAAAAGTCTACGCACTTTATTGTATTGTATAAGATTCCATGTTTTTTTTTAATTAATAGACGGTCATCTAATTTGTCTTCTTTGTATCTGATGACGATTATAAATTATTAGTCTAACAATCTGCCTTCTTTCCTACCTTCTTTGCTAGGAATAGTGCTTTTAAATGAAAATTTTGTATTTTCAAGCCGGCATAGGGGAGGATGAAATTTATATGAAAACTGAATAGTATAAGTCTGCTTAGAATTATATTTATATTGTTTAGAAGTCCGGTCCACATGCGGCCCATGTTGACGTAGAATTGTGCGGCTCGGCGAGAATTAATATATCGTTATGGATTTTAATTCCATTCCCGTTTGATATTTTGCTTATGCTTATTGTCTTGCGAGACCATTGGAGTTGGCTAGGACTGCTTTAGAATGTATTATTAATTAATTCAGTAGGTATGTGTTTAGGTTATGTGTAAGGTCGTAACTTCATCGATTAGAGTACAGGGTCGTCTTGTCCAAATGATTAGCTGTCAAAATATTACCTTAAACGAGTTACTGTTATTTAATTTAAGTTTGTTAATGTGATCAGATTGACATTTTAAAAGCCCTATAACTCCTGAACACCTTGACCTTCGATTGTTCCACTTTGATAGCCGTAAGCTATAACGCTAAACAGAAAACCACGCTATGATTAATATGTGTAGAGGAAAAAAAATCATCGAGAAAAACAGCATTAAAAATTGATTTAGAGTTGACTTTAGAGCTTTAAGCTACATGGAACGTGTAGAATGCGTTACGTGCGAAATGCGTGCATGCTATCATGAGTTTAAAGCGGCCGTGATCTAGCGGTAAGACGCGTGAACTAACGGTTTATGTTCCGTGTTCGAACCTCGCTAAAGACCGGTACCAATGTAACTTTGTTATATGTACTTTGGTCGCTCAGTGCCTATAGGCACTATTAAAGAGTGGTAGGCAGACTGTTGATTGTTATTAGCCCAGTCTGCCATCCTGGGGTAGTACCACCACTTTGAAATGTGAATGGGTGGGTGTAACGGGAATGTGACACCCGTGAAGTGACCTTGTCGCATTTCGGGAGCAGCTGGAAAGTAGCCAGGTATAGCGAGAGGAGTGTGCACTGTCAATCTAGATGGTGCATACTCGTCTCCTCAGGCCGGCATAGCGGACCGACTGCTACCCGTAGGGATTTCTCTGCAGTAGCAGTTGTTTCCGTTCATGGATCGCACTCTAGCTTTACATCAGGCGGAGTGTTGTCATATGCCGAACTACAATTTAAAAAAATGAGTATACTCGTACATTTATGTACTTAATGTATAACATATTCTTATAGTTTTAGCAGTTCAGAAAATACATGAATAATAGTATTATCTTTCATAAAACTTATCAGAGCAAAGAGTACATTTTTCATATGCCTGTCTGCGAAATAGATAAATGGTTTGGTCGTGACAAAAAGTCAAACGCAATGAAGCTCGCATTACTGTTATTATTATTTTTCAGCAATATTTTTGCCCTTAGTAATTGCTTTATTATGATAAGATTGAAATCTGAAAGATTAATAAATTCTGTGTACATGTATAAGATCTTATTTAGTGTGGTTTTTTTCTAATAAGTAAATTTATCTTTTTAGTAGTGCAAATTATATTTTTGTTGTAACTTTTTAATATTTGTTTATTGTTTTTTTTTTTTTTTTTTATTGTAGCTCGACATGTGACAACACTCCGCCTGATGTAAAGCTAGAGTGCGGTCCATGAATGGAAACAACTGCTACCACAGAGAAATCTCTACGGGCTGCAGTCGCCTCCACTATGCCGGCTTGAGGAGACGAGAATGTACCATCTAGATTGACAGTGCACACTCCTCTCTTATATCTGGCTACTTTCAAACTATCCCCGAAACGCGACAAGGTCACTTCACGGGTGTTACATTCGAAAGTGGTGGTACTGCCCCAGGACGACAGACTGGACAAATAACCATCATCAGTCTGCCTACCACTCTTTAATAGTGCCTATAGGCACTGAGCGACCAAAGTACATATAACAAAGTTACATTGGTACCGGTCTTTAGCGAGGTTCGAACACGGGTCTCATTGATCGTGAGTTCACGCGTCTTACCGCTAGACCACGGCCGCTCTACACTGTTGTTTGTTGTTGTATGCTGTAGAAGCCCTAACGGGTTAGCAGAGATTCTCTCTTAGATAGAAAAAAAAAGGTGTAAGCGACGTCGGCGACCGCGGACGTCTCGAGCCTGAGGAGGCCTTGCGCCTTCCAAAGGTGTTAAACAAACTACGAGCTGAATTCTGCTAAACTCGTAACAAGCTTAAATAATAGTGGTATAAAATATAGTTAAAAAATCTTTTCAAAAGCGCACGCCTGAGGTCGCCGAAGTTCAGGTCGCGTCGGCCCGCCTAAGAGGACCTCGCGAAACTGATGTCGCGCCGCCACTGTTTTCCCCATAGGTGCACAAGCGAAATTATGTTTAGAACTTCTGTAAGAAAAAATTCTAATGAATAATATTTTTAATGCCATTTAGTTTAAATTAATAATAAGAAAACACTGTTATTAGATAGGTATTGCAATGTAATGTCTATTGACCTATGTCTATTTTTATTTTATAACTAAGTAATTGTGTAATAGTATGTATTTAATTACTTCATTTATAAATAACCTAACCTAACTTAACCTCGATAATAAAAGTTCATTGACAATAGTAGGTATTAACAGAAGAAGTAAACAAAGCTTTCAATTATTTTTTTATCTATGTAAATTATTAGATTATATAAATATCTAATTGTAATATGACACTACATTATTTTCTAGGGTTTGTAGCATCTTTATTTATTTATTAAATAATTTAGTTGTCATTAAACACGCGATAAACTAATATCAACGTTGAAATAAGAAAAAAAAGAGCCTAAAAATTAAATTAAATTCAAAGACTCTTCGAATTCAAAGGCCCATTTATCATATTTACGGTACTATATTTACATTAAAATTATATTATATTTACATTAGGTTTAATTATGAGATAAGTATGTTACATTATGTTTATTCGGGTAATAATTATACATATGCATATATGACAGTATCTAGGGGACGAAAGAATGTAGGCGTAACATTAAAAAGTTTTTGTTGACATATTGCTAAATAAAATTTTTTGAGCAGTTTGTGAAAAAAAAAAAGAAAAATGTACCTACACTGTTTACAAAACGTTTTCCTTGGAATGTATATAATCAAATTAGTCTTGAGAAACATTTAAATAAAAGTTTGATATCAATCCTATAATAAGGCATTAGGATCTTAAAAAAATATTTATTTATTTAATTTTATTTTTTTGAAGTTAAATAATTGTTATGAAACTTTATAGTTATAAATTAACAGCATAGGCAATATGAATGTACAACGCATCGTGTTTGGACCTCTGTTTACCTTAATAAATAGGCGTGAGTATACGGCTAAGAACTTTCTAACTGCTGCTGCCATCTATCCAAGAATAACTAAACGGAACGATAAAAAATGTAAGATAGTCGAACGGATTGATAAATTTAAATTACTTAGTATTTAATCCAATTTAATAGTTTACAATTGTTTTACATTAAAAATAATTTACTATTATTGTATTTTAAGTTAGATTTTTATGAGTAAAATTGTAATATAAACTAAATGAAAAACTTAATATTTCTAAACGAGGCCGTCAACTGTCATTAATGTCAAAACCACGTAAATTTTGCCGCACGGAGTTAGATTTTTAGTTTAATTTAAGCAATGTTTACGCGTGCTTTCCGTGTCTGCCGTTGCCTGGTGCGACGGGGGATCAATACTAAAAACCTCATAGTTACAAATAACATTTCTTGCGTGAGTGCCTTGCGAGGAGATATAAGTAATTACAGTTACGCCAGTCGCAATTTTTCCACTTCAAATAACGAGAAATCTTCATCTCATGAGAAATCTGTGAAAATAACATATGACGAGGTTTGTGAGGAGACTTTGGAGTCTTTGTGTACCTACTTTGAGGAGCTAATAGAGGCTGTGCCTAACTTTAAAGGCGCTGACGTAATATATGGGGTAATATTATAATTTGAACCTGATTTATTTAAAGAATGTTTGTTTTGATAATTTTTTAAGATGTTAATTAAACAAAATTTAAACATTATATTCTACTATACTCTGTTTGTATATTTTTTTTGAATGTTTTTTTCTGTTATTGTATAATTTATATTTATATTAATTTCAGGATGGAGTATTAACTGTATCGTTAGGACCAAAATACGGTACTTATGTAATTAATAGACAAAAGCCTAATAAACAAATTTGGCTAAGTTCTCCGACTTCCGGCCCTAAACGTTACGATCTTGTCCCAGAAAATGGAGGTTATTGGCTTTATAAACATGATGGTGTGACACTACACAAGTTATTACAAGACGAAATATCAAAATTAACAGATGAAAAAGTAGATTTTACAAATTGTACTCATAGTAATTTGTGAATTTGTTGAGACAAAAGTAAAAATAAAAATCATAGATTATATTTGTTATTTTAAAATTTAGAATTATATTAATTTAATTGTTGATCGATTGTTTTATTTTGCTAAACAATCATGGAGGTGATTGAGGATGGAAATATTATGGATCGTATCCCTATTTTGTTGCAAAGAGATTTTGAATATTATCAAGTAAGTTAGAGGAACACTTTTTTATAAACACACTTCACCAAACAGACAAATAGTTGAACTAGTTGTTATTTAAATGCTGTTTTAATTAAAATTAAATTGTAATAAGTGTATAAAATAAAATAAAACTATTGCACAAATGGTACAGAGGCGAGCTTTGTCTACCAGATAACCTTTGCTGGTGTGAGTGAAGATATCTACAGTGCAATGAAAAAAGTGTGGTGTAACTTGTTTAAGCTTGATTAAAATAAATCTAAAATATGAGGATGACAAATACTGAGTAAATTCAACTATAGTCTGGCTAAGATATTATAAGTTAGTAAAATTTTAAAATTGCATCTCCAAATACTTTTTTAAATAATGCTTTAGTTAACTATTTAATTTTGTTTATTCTGGTCCGACTATACATTTTAGTAAATAAATATTATAATAAACTTTTTTTAAATATTTTCATAGACAAATCAAACTGTGCTCTCAGAGACAATATGTCCTGGGGTTGTGGGAGGAAGATTGGACTTTCCCAGGACTGCCTCATTTGCCGCTGTCAAAATTGTTATATGGCTTGAAGAGGAATTCTCTATTGCTTTTAAGTATGTTTAAATATTATTATTTAATCCATTTCTAAATGTTGCAAAGAATATTGTATTTTAAAAAAATTAATTACATTTTTTAATGTTATATATAACTTAATGATCACAGACAAACCAAATAAGGTTTTGTGATCTGATAGTGCAAAACTGAATAGATTAAGTATTGTGAATAAATAAATTTAAAAATTGAAATAAGTTAATTTTTTTCCAACGTTAACCCATAGCAAAAAAAGTGTTGCACCGTAATAAACAAAAGGCGCATTATTTTCGCGCTCAATTTAAGCAGCTGGACTGAAGAGGACTGGTATAAATTGAAGGATGTTAAATTTAAAAAATCTCTTATAATTTTCAGACGTGGTTCAGGAATGTTTGTAATGACTGAAGAAGATGACAAGGGTGAGGGTGGTGTTGCTAAGACTTCAGATCCTGATAAATTTGTTCAGGTGGCAATAAAATCTGCTGATATGTTACTAGGTATTTTTTGTTATTGTAGGTCGGCATATTACAACAGTTCGTCTGATGTAAAGCTAGAGTGTTTACAACTACAATTTCTACAGGCAGCAGTTGCCTCTGTCAGTGCATCAGACACATTGACAGTGCACACTCCTCTCGTTATACCTCGCTACTTCCAAACTGTTCCCGAAACGCAACAAGTGCAAGTGCATTTGAAAGTGGTGGTACTACCGCGGGTCGACAGACTGGGCTAATAACCAACATCAGTCTGCCTACCACTCTTTAGGTTGTCTAGCTGCAGAGGACGACCCTCACAGTTGATACTCATATTCAAACCCTGCTAACTTCTAACCGGTACCAATATAACCTATGTTATATGTACTTTGGCTAGTGCCTGTGGTACAAATACTACAGGCATTTAGAAGAAAAAAAAAAATAATCTAGAAGTTATTTTCGGACACTGGTATACTTTCCTAATGAGACCTTTACTTGTGTTTTCTTATACATCGCGTGTTTAATTCCTACAGAGCATCTCCACGTCCTAGCACAAGAAGCATTGGATCATGCAGATTTGCCAGTATTAACAGCTACGTTAGGAGCTGCGGCGTTATTACGAAATGCACTCAATTGTTACGTACAAGTATTGGAAGATTCTGGAAGTTCTGAAAGACACTCTTTGCTATCTGTTTGTATTAATATGTATATTAGAATTTTTATATTATTTTTTAATGCTTGCATTAAGTTAGTTATGTTGGTACCGGACAGTACCGTTACTTTACTGTACTGTACAGTTCCTCAAGCACGGCAAGGACGCTCCCGAAGGTGTGTAGGAACGTGAAGTGTTTTCCAGCCTTCCTAAGAGATATCTAGCGGGTATGAGTGCTCAATTGTGGATAACGTACCCACAAGGAATCTATTTGTACTATCTACTGTTCAGAATTTAGTGAGATTCGAACACTGGTCTCATCGTGTATGTTTATTAAAGAGTGGTAGGCAGACTGATGGTGGTTATTAGCCCAGCCTTATGTCCTGGGGTAGTATCACCACTTTCGAATGTAACACCCGTGAAGTGACCTTGTCACGTTTCGGGAGCAGTTTGAAAGTAGCCAGGTATAGCGATGCGTGCACTGTCAATCTTAATGGTGCATACTGGTCTTCCTCAGGCCGGCATAGCAGAGGCGATTGTTGCCCATATAGATTTCTCTGTGGTAGCAGTTGTGTCCGTTCATGGACCGCACTCTGGCTTTACATCTGGCGGGTTGTTGTCATATGCCAAGCTACAAAAAAAAAAAAACTAGTCACTCAGTGCCTATTATACAAGTACTAGCTTAGTATATAAGAAAATAATAAATAATTTCAGGCATGTTTTAAACGTTACGTTACAATGTCGGAAGCAGTTGCAGAGCGTGTTTTGGACTTGCACAGTCGCGTCGTGTCTTTATACGTGTTACAAGATGAGGCCCACAGTGTTGTCAATTCAGGACAACCTTCTGTTCATGGATGGTGGCTTTATATGCAAGGTATGGATTAGGAAATTACATTGTGTACCAACTACTATCAAGTGTAATAATTGTCACATTTATTTTACAGTATTTATTAAAAATTCAACTGCTTAAAATTATCACACGTTTTCAGGTACAAAAAAAGATTTGTGGGATACAGTTCCTCCGAGAATGGCTCAAAGAATATTCGCTGGAATGCTCAATGAAACACTAACCATTCTAACTGTTAGATATTGTCAAGTAAGTAGGACTATGCACTGTCAACCAGTACCATGCACATTTGTCTCCTCAAGCCGGCATAGCGGTGCTGAAGAACTTTCATTAATAAGCCTAACATTAGGCAGAGCATTGTCATATACCGAGTTACAATAAAAGAAAGAAGAAAATTAAGTTTTTCTTTTTATTGTAGTCCGACATATGACTACAATCCGGTATAGCGGAAGCGACTGCTACGTCTGCTACTGCGCTCTAATAATGATAGTTTATCAGTGATCACCTTTAAACTTTAATTAATTTTGATGATTAGGAACTTATTTAAGGTGAAAGCCAACACCTGAGCGTCCATACATTTTGTTACCCGCACAGGTTTCTCTGTAGTAGCAGTTGTTGTGTTGTCATATGCCAATCACCTATTCACAGTTTTAATGTAAGTTTTTTATTTCAGACAAATATATCAGAAAATAAGATACAATTATTAATAAACAATATAATGAATATATTATTTTGCGCCGCCCAATTGCTACCCTCGATTTGTAACAGTGGCTCTGATCTTGCCGGTTTAGACGTGGAAAATCAAACCCGGGAAGTTCGCGATGTACATGCTAAATGCAATGAGCTGTTCAAGTGCTTGGTATTTAGAGGAGCTGAATTGCATTTTATACATCAGGTATATATATTTTTTTTGCAGACATCAGTCGCATCCACTATGCCGGCTTGAAGGAGACGAATGTCCAATCTAAGGTGACAGTGCACTCCTCTCATTATACCTGGCTACTTCCAGGCGTATCTCAAAACGCGACTAGGTCACTGGTGTTACATGGTACTACCCTAGAATGGCAGACTGGGCTAATAACCATCTACAGTCTGCCTACCACTTTGTTTATGGATGACAATTTTTTGATGGAATTCTGATAGTTTTTTTTTTATTAATTATTATAGGCGACTGAATAGTTTCTTGTGTCAGTCCATGCTAATATTTTTCAAAATTTTATTTGGAGTTTTGGCGCCCATCTTGAGACGTCAGGTTGTCTGTTTTGAATTATTTTCCTAAACTTGTGTTTCTTCGAGTGTTAACCATTTAGTGTTCGTAAACGTGCGTGAGTGTGGGCAAACAATTCAAAAGAAGAGAACCTGTGTTGCCATTTTCCCTCCAAAACACCCTAGGAAGTTTCAGTAAAGATTCTACCACTTTACTGGAACAATTTTTGACTTGGCTGAGAGAGAAATATTTACTTTGACAATGGCAAATTGTTATACGCCATATATAAAAAATATATATTTATCATGTTTTTTTTATTGTACGTGGCATGTGACAACACAAAATTACAGAACTATCGATCACTTTTCAGGCATTCAAAGATATTCAGGAGCAAACGGAAGTAATAAGAGATTGTCCACATCCATGGTTCACATTTGTTACGCCAAAACTCTTCGACAATTTCGATGACGTCACAATTAACACTACTCAAAAATTATGCAATAGAACCGCTTTAGGACTGGAGTTGCTAGTTTTGTTGGCTCAACCACAACCTTCCTGGTGTTTATTGGTTAAAGTAAGGCTTCGTAATGCGTACAATTTCATATAAACATTAAATTCACATACCTTCTTTTGCTAAGTAAATGAAAATAACTATTGTATAGCGGAGGCGACTGTTGCCTGTAGAAATTTCTCTGTGGTAACAGTTGTTTCCGTTCATGGACCGCACTCTAGTTTTTTATCAATTCAGACCAGTTTTTTATTGTAGCTCGGCATAAGACAACACTCCGCCCGATGTAAAGCTAAAGTGCGGTCCATGAACGGAAATAGTCGCCACTTTAGAGAAATCTCTACGAGCAGCAGTCGCCTCCGCTATGGTGACCTGAGGAGACGAGTATGCACCATCTAGATTGACAGTGCACACTCCTCTCGCTATATCTGACTACTTTCAAAATGCTCCTGAAACGCGATAAGGTCACTTAATGGGTGTTACATTCGAAAGTGGTGGTACTGCCCCAGAACGGCAGACTGGGTAAATAACCATCATCAGTTCGCCTACCACTATTTAATAGTGCCTATAGGCACTGAGCGACCAAAGTACATATAACATAGTTACATTGGTACCGGTCAGAATTAGCGAGGTTCGAACATTGATCGTGGGTTCACGCGTCTTACCGCTAGACGAACTACAATAAAAAAAAGTCAAGTGAATACTCTATAACTAAACATCGATAGATTTTGAAATAAAATAATAAGAACTAGTGAAGTGACTTTCTAAATGCGGTACCAATGTAACTATGTTATATGTACTTTGGTCGCTCAGTGCCTATAGGCACTATTAAAGAGTAGTAGGCAGACTGATGATGGTTATTTGTCCAGTCTGCCGTCCTGGGGAAGTACCATCACTTTCGAATGTGACACCCGTGAAGCGACTTTGTCGCGTTTCGGGAATAGTTTGAAAGTAGGCAGGTATAACGAGAGGAGTGTGCACTGTCAATCTAAGATGGTACATGCTCGTCTCCTCAAGCCGGCGTAGTGGAGGCGACTGCTACCCGCACAGGTTTCTCTGTGGTAGCAGTTGTTTCCATTCATGGACCGCACTCTAGCTTTACATCAGGCAGAGTGTTGTCACATGTCGAGCTACAATAAATTTTTTTTTCTTTTAGGTTTTAACAATGCGTGATTGCTATTTAAGCCGCACTCTACTAACTCATGCTGTACGCCACATGTCCATTGATAATGGTAGATGGCCCAGCAATGGTCTATGGTACGCAGGTGACCATAAACCACAGAAATGTAAAGGATTCCTTTGTACTGCTGATGGATTCTGTAAGGATGCAAGAACTCTTACAGGTATAGTACGCGTTACGAATAAAGAACGCTGACCTTGAGATCAATCCTTCCTTGTTATTCGTTAGCGATGTATATGTTGTTTTCTTTGTCGAACAAATGTAGTCAAGATCCAAAAAGATATATCCACGGGCAGCCACTAATTATATTTTTTTTTATTTTTTTTTTTTATTGTAGCTCGGCATGTGACAACACTCCGCCTGATGTAAAGCTAGAGTGCGGTCCATGAATGGAAACAACTGCTACTACAGAGAAGTCTCTACGGGCAGCAGTCGCCTCCACTATGTCGGCTTGAGGAGACGAGCATGTACCATCTATTGACAGTGCACACTCCTCTCGCTATACCTGGCTACTTTCAAACTATTCCCGAAACGCGACAAGGTCACTTCACGGGTGTTACATTCGAAAGTGGTGGTACTACCCCAGGACGACAGACTGGACAAATAACCATCATTAGTCTGCCTACCACTCTTTAAATTATATTTTAGTTGCAATTTCTCTTTATTTATATAGAGATATTTTTTATTAGGTGTTAGGCCAGTCTGCCGCCCTGGGGTAGTACCACCACTTTCGAATGTAACACCCGTGAAGTGACTTTGTCGCGTTTCGGGAACAATTCGGAAGTAGCCAGGTATAACGCGAGGAGTGTGCACTGTCAATCTAGATGGTGCATACTCGTCTCCTTAAGCCAGCATAGCTGAGGCGACTATTGTCTGTAGATATATGTAGTAGCAATTCCGGTCGCCAAGCTACAATAATATATGTATATTATTTTTCATCATGAATAATTTGTCTTTTTCTTTAAGTAGTTTCCAATAAATATCTGGGTATCAAATTTAAAAAAAAGGCTTTGGTCACATGTAGATTATTCTCTTCTTATTTAAATAAAGTGCTTATAATTAAAATCGGTTAAAAGTTTAGGGCGAAGAAAGCATCGAAAGTCATTTCCGGGAAATTTCGAAAATATTATTATTATTTTCTCATCAAAATCCTTTTTTCAAAGGAGAATTCCCATTCGTCTAAGAAAATGGGCCCACAATTTTTTTTAAGTTAATTTTATATAAAAATAAATTGACATTCCTTATTACTAATCCGTTTTAATTTTTTTCACCCGAGTTATTGAGTAATTAGATGTTTTTTGATGAAATATTTAAAGTTATTATTATATTAAATGCTTTAATAATTAATGATATATGTATATATTTTTTATGTAATTAAACATCGTCTGTGATCGGTAAATGATGTGTTGATATTATTAAAATGAATTAATAAAAAAAGAAGATATTAATTTGGGATATTGTTTTGTTACCAAACTATTAGGTATCAAGTGGACCCAGAAATGGACATTCTCCTTTAATTTTACATTACTTTTAGACGAAGAAGAATATGCTAGAGCTTGCGGAGCGTTAACGTATATATTGGCAAGTATTTGCAGTAAACAAGAAATCAAATCGTCACTTATGTATGCTTTGGAAATATCTGGAAGGGATTGGTCTGCTTGCTTGGATAAACGGCAGGTATTTGAGGACGAGGAGATTCGACTCGTATTTTTTATATATGTATGACAGAACGGGACGAGCGGTCCAAGGCTTCTATCCTCCACTTGTGGGCAATAACTAAGCAAATATGCTGAAACACGACAGTTCCACCGCACAAACAAGTCGGAACGTGTCCTCCGTGTGACATGTTTTCAGAGACTCTGTCAAAACGTAACGACGCTTTTGTTTCATATCCAATTAGTGCTTGTACTCATGACCATGCATTCATTTTGTTCCAAGTTAGTTTCCATAATCGTTCAAATGAGAGTCCGTATTCATGACCGTTCCGACATGTATATACCCGAACCGATTTAAATAGATTAAGCTGGAGGCATCCTCCTCCTCTTCTGCTCTCGCCAGTGTATAAAGTAAATCAAATCATAGTGCAGTGTCTATTTGAGGTATTTCTGCAATATATTCTATATAGTCTATATTCTAGATAGTCTGCAGAGGTATTTCTCAAAGTCGGCATACCGGACGCGACAGCTGTCTGTGGATCCACTTCTCTCACAATAATCGCCACCGTTCATGCTTTCTGCCTTAAAATCAGGCTGAGTAAATAAAATATTTGTTCAGTTTCATATTTTGTTTTATCGTTCCGAAGTTTAAGTGGTGTTTTTTATTTACGTATTCACCTCGTAAAGTGAGATCTTTCCGACGAACAGAGAAATTTTACGAAAAAAATCCTATTAATGGAGAGACCTCACTTTACGCCGCGATTGCGTAAATTAAAAACACCGCTCAGCCCTTTAAGCATTATATTTTAAAAGATAAATGTTTGTAGGTCTGGTGTGATCGTCGTCCTCCGTGGTTAGCAGCTATATTGTCTATGATTGGTTCTACATTACAATTCATACCTGGAGTACTAGTAAAGGCTGTGCAGACAGGTGCCTCTATGTATCAGGTAAGACTGGTAGGCCAGACTGATTGCGTCTGCTGGTAGTATCACTTTCAAGCGTAACACCCGTGAAGCGACTTCGAGTTTCAGGCTCAACTTGAAAGTGTTTATTTTAGAGCAGCTGTGGTCTAGCGGTAAGACGCGTGAACTCACGATCGATGAGAACCGTGTTCGAACCTCGCTAATTCTGACCGGTACCAATGTAACTTTGTTATATGTACTTTGGTCGCTCAGTGCCTATAGGCACTATTAAAGAGCGGTAGGCAGACTGATGATGGTTATTAGCCCAGCCTGCCGTCCTGGGGTAGACCACCACTTTCGAATGTTACACCCGTGAAGTGATCATGTCGCGTTTTGGGAATAGTTTGAACAGTCAATCTAGATGGCGCGTGCTCGTCTCCTCAAGCCGGCATAGTGGAGGCGACTGCTGACCGCACAGGTTTCTCTGTAGTAGCAGTTGTTTCCATTCATGGACCGCACTCTAGCTTTACATCAGGCGGAGTGTTGTCACATGCCGAGCTACAATAAAAATAATTAATGTTATATTTGTAGACAATGTCAGTTTGTCTATCGTGTATATCCCGTGTGAGTATTCCGCGCACTGTATCTATGGTATCACGGGCACTTCAAGAAGCACTACCAACACGAGCGACCCCTGTCGGCGGGTCGGTGCTGTTACAACTACTATTGACGGCTTTGTATGAAGATCTGATTAATTGGGCGAAAAATGAAGCTAATTTGGAGAAGAAATGTAAGTTTATATTAATTAAATTAATTAAAATTATTAAAAATAACATTTCAACACGGTCACGTAAAGCGCCAGTGGTTATGGTAAAATACATTCACGCATAGTACGTGGGTTCGATTCCCATCAAAATTCAGGCTTTTGTATGCGTGTTGATTTTTTTCAATTCTATTCAATTTTCATCATAATTCGATAACTATAAATGTGGTAGGCAGATCGGTGATGGTTAATACCACAGTCTGCAGTCCCGGGGTAGTACCACCACTTTTGAATGGAACTAGTGAAGTAACCCTGTTTCGAGATTAGTTTGAAAGTAGCCAGGTATAACGAGAGATTTGTCTCCTCAAGCCGGCATAGCGGAGGCGACTTAAGTTTTTTTGTTTGTTTTAGCAAGTAATGGCGAGGCTTATAGAATGTCAACAGGTACAACTAAAATAAGACCAAAACACGTTAGAATTGTGACAAGTAAGTGTGTTTTGTATTAACGTAATATTTTGAGTTAAAAAAAAGTTTTTTCTCAGTTAATTTTCAGCAAAGAAATATTAAACTGTGACTACGACGGGTGCAAAGCTTTATAATTGTTAATTTTTTTTTAATGTAGCTCGACATACGACAACACTTCGCCTGATGTAATGCTAGAGTGCTGTCTATGACTGGAAACAACTGCTACTACAAAGAAACCTGTGCGGACAGCAGTCGCCTCCACTATGCCGGCTTGCACCATCTAGAGTGACAGTGCACACTCCTCTCGCTATACCTGGCTACTTTCAAACTACTCCCGAAATGCGACAAGGTCACTTCACGGGTGTTCCATTCGAAAGTGGTGGTACTGCCCCAAGACGGCAGAGTTGACAAATAACCATGATCAGTCTGCCTACCACCCTTTAATAGTACCTATAGGCACTGAGTGACCAAAGTACATATAACAAAGTTACATTGGTACCGGTCAGAATTTAGCGAGGTTCGAACACGGGACTTATCCATCGTGAGTTCACGCGTCTTACCGCTAGACCACTGCCGCTCAGAAGCTACATCTATATCTACAAAAATCTTCTTTAATTTTTTCAGCGACATCCAGCTCGGTGAGCTTTGATGGTAGTTACAGCTCTCCATCATCAATAGCTCTGGCCATAGCTGAAGCGTTATGCTGTATAGATGAAGATGATAAGCATACGGAGGAAATTACACAGCTCATCGAACAAATCAATCAAGAATTTAGTCTTTCTGATCAGTTCGGATTGGAGGACTTCCCCGAGTTCGCCACGTTCCTTGAAGAGGTTTTAAACTATTTTATTTATTTGTTTATTTATTTTGGAGAAAAGACCGCGACAGGCAGAAGTAGAAACAAAGAAGAATTAGGACATAAAATACAAAAAAACTAGCGACGAAACCCGGCGTTGCTCGGGTTAAAATACATTGCATGTTTAATGGTATAAAAAATATTTAAGGATCCGTTATTGTAGATTTCTATCTTAGATATTGTGAGACTTATTTATAGGTGTTTGTAGAGTTAATCAAATCAAAAAAATTAACTAATTAACGAATTGAAATAAGAAAAACTCTATACTTAGTACTCAACATGTCATAAGTTAGAAAAGGACAGATATACATTTTTTGAGATTTTCGCCTCCCACAACCACCCCCTTCCACCCACCGCGACCAAACTCCCTTACTTTCACCAGGAGGCCAAGGGGTATCTACCACCCCAACGGGAAGTAGATTGAAGTTGGTGGTCATGGAGAAAACCCTGTCTTTACGTACTAACATTAACATTTTATATAAGTATTTAGATTTAGATTATACCCGCCACAAAAACAAAAAATGGTAATTTTCGATGATTTTTTAAAAATAACTCGAAAAGTTAAGCACTGAATTAAACTCAACAAAAACGAATCGAATCGAAATTTTAATACCTACAACTTTCTCATTTAACTTTTTCTGATCGGAAACATTGTTTTTTTTTTTTATTTAAAAAAACCGTTTTTTCGAACTTTCGGAATTTTTTAGGTTAGGTTCGCCATTACGGCGCGAGTTGCTCCACACAGACACTCATATTCTTTTTTTTTTCCTATACGACTGTATTTTTTTTGTCCGGGTTAGAATTTTTTTTTTAACATGGGACCAAAAGTTCATTGATTGGACTATAAATGAAATTCCCACTATGTACTGTTAATACGAAATAAATAAATAAATATAAACTCTTTCAAATTTTAATAGTGGTAGGCAGACTGATGATGGTTATTAGTCCAGTCTGCCGTCCTGAGGTAGTACCACCACTTTCGAATGTAACACCCGTGAAGTGACTTTGTCGCGTTTTGGGGTCAGTTTGGAAGTAGCCAGGTAAATGTAAATAACAACGTCTTCTCAGGCCGGCATAGTGGTGGCGACTGTTACCTGAAGAAATTTGTCTGTAGTAGCAGTTGTTTCTGTTCATGAACCGCACTCTATCTAGCTTTACATCAGCTGCGCCTTTTATAGATTTTTTTTTAGTTTAGGGTAGATTTGACTTCTTAATTTTAGCGTGGCCCTATTCTGGATGGTGCCGATTCTTGTTATTAAAATAATTTTCTTTGCAGGGTTCCGTGGCGGGCTCTAGTGGCGAACGTACAAACGTGGCGGCTTCACTCACCACGCAGCTGCTAATGACACCACCTGGGAGGGATAGTCTTAGAGTTAGTTACTTTTATGGGGTCGCAAATGTACCCACCCGTCCTGCGTTCGATTCTAACAAAATTAATCGATTCCTTGAATTTATACTCTAACAATACCTATCCGGAGTGAGTGGTAGGCAGACTGATGATGGTTATTAGTCCAGTCTGCCGTAGTACCACCACTTTCGAATGTAACACCCGTGAAGTGACCTTGTCGCGTTTCGGGAGCAGTTTAGAAGTAGACGGGTATAACGAGAGGGGTGTGCAATGTGCAAAGCCGGCATAGCGGTGGCAAGTGTTGTCTGTAGAAATTTATCTGTAAGTAGTACCAGTGACCGACATGGACCGCACTCTAGCTGCTGTGTGCTGACCAACAATAAAAAAAATTGTTCTTGGGGTGATCACCACGAGTTCCGCTCCAAGTCCCACCCATGCTCGCCGTGCCGCTGCTATAATAATTATTATTTCCTATGTTGTGTAAAAAATTGTAGAAAACATGTATTTTAGGTAATCTACGACCATATACAACGCCATTCGGAGAGGATTTACAAGGAATTAGGTATTCAGGAAACTGAGAGCGATCTTGCTGAAGATATCCCATTGAATAAAGCACCTTTACTTTATATTATGTTTCATATTGGAAGAAAACCATTTGATCAGGTAAATTATCTATAGAGGTTTTTTTTAACCAAAATTGCTAACTTTTTTTTTATATTGTAGCCCGGCATATGACAACACTCCACCTATAGGCACTATTAAAAGAGTGGTATGCAGACTGATGAAGGTTATTAGCCAAGTCTGCCGTCCTGGGGTAGTACCACCACTTTCGAATGTAACACCCGTGAAGTGACTTTGTCGCGTTTCGGGAATAGTTTGGAAGTAGCCAGGTAAAACGAGAGGAGTGTGCACTGTCAATCTAGATGGTATATGCTCGTCTCCTCAAGCCGGCATAGCGGAGGCGAATGCTGCCAGTAGAGATTTCTCTGTAGTAGCAGTTGTTTCCATTCATGGACCGCACTCTAGCTTTACATCAGGTGCTCTAGTACACTAGTGCTCGTATCATAGCGAGCCATCTAAGTACATAAATATAACATTGGTCCCGATCAGCGAGATTTGAACACGGGTCTCATCTATCGTGAGTTCATACCGCTAGACCACGGCAGTTCTTTCAAGTATAAATTAATCTTTCAGTATCTACGCAACGAATGGCCAATGCCATGGAGCCGCCTATGTCATGTAACTGCAACCATATCCTCAATCGACGGCGCAAGAATTCACGTCATGAGGCGACCTGACATGAAAGAATATAAAAATAATACTAAAAATAATAATCAAATATTAAAATCGCTATATGAAATGTTTAAAACACCTGTACATGGTGTGTTGTAATTTGCGCAGAAGTTTAGGTTGAATGCTAACGTGTGCCAGACTCCGTCCAGTATGCGTCTAGTGAGACCTGACATCTTCCTCAACGACTAGGGCGTCCGTAATTGAAATTTTTTCACTTAAAAAAAGGAGTTAAGGTTGAACTACATTTGTTTTCGGAAAGGTTCTATCAAGAAGACCATAAGGAATTTGACATCATTGTGTAGTATTTGTTGTTTTTTTTTTTTTTTTAATTGTAGCTCGACATGTGACAACACTCCGCCTGATGTAAAGCTAGAGTGCGGTCCATGAATGGAAACAACTACTACCACAGAGAAATCTCTACGGGCTGCAGTCGCCTCCACTATGCCGGCTTGAGGAGTAGTTAATAATTTTTGTACTGTAGTTAATAATACAAAAACAGGGCTTTATAAATGCTACAAAAGAGTAAAGTAAAAGCTTATCGCATTATTTATATTTCGTAAATAAATCATAATAATACTAAATGAGTGAATTTTTAATTTACATATCCACAAAATCCCTCTACATTATTCTTTTATTTTTATGTTGACATGTCTGGTGGTAAGCTCAGTGGAGGTCCACTGACGACTGGGGAACCGTTTATACGGTGGCCCCAGTCGCCACTACTATACCGGCCAGAGAAGGTGCTTTTTCACACTCCGCTTGAAGGATCCAAGGTGATAGGACTGGGAGAACGCATGGGAGGGCAAAGCATTCCACTTGTCAATTGTGCGACACAGAAAGGACACTAGGCACTATTAAAGAGTGGTAGGTAAACTGATGATGGTTATTTGTCCAGTCTGCCGTCCTGGGGTAGTACCACCATTTTCGAATGTAACACCCGTGAAGTGACCTTGTCGCATTTCGGGAATAGTTTAAAAGTAGCCAGGTATAGCGAGAGGAGTGTGCACTGTCAATCTAGATGGTACATGCTCGTCTCCTCAAGCCGGCATAGTGGAGGCGACTGCAGCCCCCACAGGTTTCTCTGTAGTAGCAGTTGTTTACATTCATGGACCGCACTCTAGCTTTACATCAGGCGGAGTGTTGTCACATGTCGAGCTACAATAATAATAAAAAAAAAAAACAATGTATCCACGCGAATGGAGAGTTCTATTTCCTTATTTTAGATGCCTTTGTATGTGTGCCAACTATTATATTCAACCCTTTCCTAAATACAGTCCACTTAGCTCGAGCAGATATTATATTATTATATGATATAATATACGAGTATTAATAATATACCTAATACGTCAGCGTTGCCAGACGTCCCGATTTTGGCGGGACATCCCGATTATTAAATCAAAATTGAATGTCCCGCGCGGGACAGGCTCAGTCCCGCTTCTCAGACTTGTGTGTGTATTGTGACGTCGGATGAGTCTTACTGTAAACTATGTAAAAAGAGTTATAATTTGTAACTATTATTTGAAACACCGCATTTTTCTAACGGACACATTCCCCATACATTTTGATATAACTATCGTTTACGATCTGTCAAATTTGTATGGTTATAACGGTTTGTTACGCAAACCGAAGAATTCAGAAACCGGCTATAATATTCAACTACCTAACGAGGGTAAATCTGATTTGAAATATTATATTTTTTACTTAATTTAAAACTCAAATAAAAGATACATATTTAAACACTTCTGATTAAATATGTTTTTACTATGTCCCGCTTTCGAAGAAAGAATCCCGCCACTCAAAAAGTTCCGAAATCCCGACTTGGGAAAAAAAATCTGGTAATGCTGCTATACATACAAGATGTTATTAATAATATTTCTAATGAATACACAAGCAGAAGTTTGTTAATAAAGCAATGAGAATTATTACTAACTTTCCAAGTAGAGGGGACTTTATAAACTATTGCATCGGTTTTGGTAAGAGACAATTTATGTTCAGAGCAAAACCAGAAG
Source organism: Tinea pellionella (assembly GCA_948150575.1). NCBI lineage: Eukaryota > Metazoa > Arthropoda > Insecta > Lepidoptera > Tineidae > Tinea > Tinea pellionella. The sequence goes on along the minus strand of OX411251.1, from coordinate 8,340,911 downwards.
TTTCTAACTCTCTCAATGACCCAAAACTATTGAGATTGCACCGTCAATATTAAAACTTAGATGCAGACTTATGTAGTATTTAAAAAAGTTATTTATTAAAAAATAAAAAAAAAATAAACAGTCACTAAATATTGTATTAAAGTTTTCTCCTCTCAAGAGCCTTTAAATCTAGACTAAATTATTTAAATTAAGACTAGAGTCTTGTTTGAAATTCCGTTTATGTTTTTTTGACTTTTTGACGGATTTTGATGATATTTCAGGTACTTTAACATATCACCGCTTTCTAGGTGTGTACGTTTTGATTTATTTAATTCTAGAAAAGAAAATATCACTACCTAAAGTTAAAATTTTTTCATGAATAATTTGTCTTTTCTTTAAATAATTCGCAATAAATATTTGGGCATTAAATAAAAAAAGGGGGCTCTGCAGCTCTGGTCTGACATATATTATTCTCTCCATAAACCAATGAGGTGCTAATCATCAAAAAAGAGGACTTTGGTTTTAATGTGAGGTCAAGTGAACTTCTCTATAAAAAAATGGCGTCTGTAGTGAAGTGGTTTACCTCCCTCATCCGTAAGTCTTTAAAACATTTGTTTCAGGTTACGGGGTCTTCTATGTTTGTAATGTCTTTGTCTTGCTGGACAATAACACACAAAACTCAAATTCATAGTATTTTAATGTCGAGAGGACTAAAGTAACTAATTTGGAAATATAGTTTTAAACGTTCCGCCCCTACCCAAAGGATTCGCACGTCGTTAATATACTCATAAATCCATGTAGCTGACTGACAGTATCACCTTCTGTCCCTTTCGTAGATTAATGGCAACGCCTCGACGACCCTACGCCCTATATGAGAGACGGTTTGAAGGCATATCTATACGTTATTCATACAATTTGTAATATATAATACATGTATATACTTATATGTACACACATCTAGTATATTATGTAAACAAACATAATGTTCATGGTCCATGAAAGGAAACAGAAAGCTACTACAGAAATCTCTACGGGTAGTCGCAGTAGTAGCCTCTGCTATGCCGGATTGAGGAGACGAGTATAAATCATCTAGATTGACAGTGTACTTTCCACTCGCTATACCTGGCTACTTTCAAACTGTTCCCGAAACGTGACAAAGTCACGTCATGGGTGTTACGTTCGAAAGTGGTGGTACTACCTCAGGACGGCAGACTGGGCTAATAACCATGATCAGTCTGTCTACCACTCTTTAATAGTGCCAAATATAAAGAGTACCACCACTTTAAAGTGACCTATTCGTGTTTTAGAATCAGCTTTGAAAGCAGCGGAAGTCCGGCTATATGAAAGAATTAGTACTGTTATCTTGTACTCTTGAAGCATATGACAACGCTCCGCCTAATGTTAAGCTACAGTGCAGTCCATGAACGGAAACAACTATTACTACCACAGAGGCAACAGTTATTTATCATTTTTTTTTGTTATTACTAAAAAAGTATTAAGTAAATATATTTCGATAAAAAGTGGCTCCGATTTAAAAATAGCTGAAGATTGCTGAATCAGGAATAATGAAAAAGTTAGTGATAATTCTTTTGTTAACCGCTGGGAGTGGTGGAGCCTTGCTGGTCTGCATCTTTAATTAAAGTTTAAGCCTTCGATTCCCGCAGGAATCTATTGGACTTAACCACTACCGTTACTTTGTATGGAGCAAACAATTTTAACCCTATTTATATTTTAGTACCTAAGCGTATATTTTTGTTACGTTATAAAATGCGAATGTTTTTTTTTTGTTTTTGCACTGAAATAGTTTTCCAAAGATCGTTTCTCTTTAACTCATTTTAGGTCAAATTGCACCAAATGGCTCGGTAAAATTACTTTGACTGTTACATTTTACGACGACTAGTGGTTACGTTTACTTTTACTCCACACACGTTGCACCATCGTGTAAATTCATAACGCTATCGATAAAATGGTGGCTGATATAATGAGGAGTACATTTCCGAAAAATTAATATAATAGAAAAACATATTTGGCTTCTTTTCATACACTTGATGTTAGTGACATTGGTTTAACTATTACTTGAACTTTGACTGGCCAAAATTCGCTGGTTACGGTTAGCGTTAAAGAAAACGTCACAACTGACAAGTTTTTTTGAAGCAACCCAATTTTAATTTTAACCGTTACTTTAACGTCAGAGTAATAGTTAAGTCATCTGGTGCAATTGGACCTTGCAATTTTTATAGATAGTAAATGTTTTTGTTTTATGTTATTTTTTTACTTTTTTTTACGTTTCATAGTTATAAAATTATGTACAACATAAGTAATACGTTACATATAGCACGTGCATAAATGCGTAAAAATCAAAATATGTTAAAAATCAAATAGTTTTACTAATATAGTGGGATGACAACCTGGATAGGGCACATTCGTCCAGGCGACTGCTGTTTGCAGAAATTTGTATTACTGCTTAACCTTCATGCCTATGAGTACTACAAAGCATCGAATAAGAATTTTATATTTAATAACTAGTTTTTAGTTACGCCCTCCGCGAGCGTTAGGGGATGGGTTTATGAGTAGTTTGAAAAAAAACAACAAAATTGTTGATTTCGAAATTAGAAGGCATTTCCTACAGCCTTTGTTCCGGAACTTTGGCCCTATCTCGTTCCGTTCCGGAGACAACGCGTTTCAGAACCGGACGGAACGGACTTTCGGAACATGTCGTATTTTATCTGAGGTCGCATGGGGAGCCCTCTACACGTATCAAAAAGAATCATCTCACGAACTCCTCGGCAAGTGCTCCATAATTGATGTTAGTGAGTCAGTGGTAATCGAGCTTTATACAAAATGAAAAAGGTCATTTTTTTGTCTTTTTCAATAAATCAAAGTCAGTGCAATAACAGTGCAGCTGCAGTATATGCAGGAGATAAAGTTCAGGATTCATTTAACTTACTACAAGCTCTAAGTATTCGGCTTTAGATCTATTCATCTCACTCTAACTTTGTGTCTTATGCTTTTTACAACCTACTGTTATAAAAAAAAAGTTTATTAAGCCAAAGTTCGTATAAAAGTTAATTGAATTTTTTTTTGACGTCCAATTCCTTTTACTTTCACAGATTAATATATTTTTTAATTAAATAAGTTCTGTGAATAGTTTTCTACTTTTTAATGACAGATTGCTTTTATTGGAAATCTGTCGTGATGCGAATGTTGATCACAAATAAAACTTTTTTTTTTTTAATTGTATCTCGGCATAATATAGAGCTACTTTTAATTAATTAAGTTAATGGAAACAACTGCTAATATAGATTTTTTTTTTGCAGGCAGCAATCACCGTCGCAATGCCGGCTTGAGGAGACGAATGTGCACCATTCAGATTGAGAGTGCGCACTGCTCTCATTATACCTGCTACCTCCAAACTGTTCCCGAAACGCGACACGATCTTCACAGGTGTCATTCGGAAGTGGTGGTACTACCCTAGGACGGCAGACTGGGACCACCACCAATCGGTCTACCAGTACCGGACTACGGCTAAAGCGGGCCCTAGGAAATATTGTAATTCCGGGCCTATTTTTCAGTCATGATACATACTTTGCGTTTCGTAAAATCTAATTTTCGGGCCCCAAAAATTACGGGCCCTAGGCACTCTACCAATCTTTAATAGTGCCTATAGACAATGAGCGACCAAAGTACATATAACATAGTAACATTGATATCGGTCACAATTTAGTGAGGTTCGAACACGGGTCTCATCGATCGTGAGTTCACGCGTCCTACCGCTAAACCACAGCCACTTCCTATTTTATTGTTTTTTTAATGTCTCTTAAAATAAAATATCATACGACATAAATAAAATATGAAATTCGATTAAGTGAGACTGTTTGTTGTTAGGTGCCGTATTCGTTACAATCAGGTTATAAATCTTAGGAACAGATGGTGCCCTACCTTACCTCCCTACTAACGGAGAAAACTCTACGGCCTTCGCTAATAATTAATTTAATACTTTTTCTTCGCTAATTAAAATCTTGTAATGCGTTGTACTTTGTTGTCACAAACTTTTACTAAGATATAAATCTTTATTTTACATTTAAGAGCGGCTGTGGTAAAGCGGTAGAACCGATGTAAAACTAGAGCGCGGTCCATGAATGGATACAACTGCTACTACAGAGAAATCTCTAGAGGCAGCAGTCGCCTCCACTATGCCAGCTTGGGGAGACGAGCATGTACCATCTTGATTGACAGTGCGCACTCCTCTCGTTATACCTGGCTACTTTCAAACTATTCCCGAAGTGCGTCAAGATCATTTTACAGGTGTTACATTCGAAAGGATGACGGACGAATAACCATCATCAGTGTTTTTGCAACATTATAAATAAGCGTCCTCTCCAATGAATACTGAGCTTTACTGAAATGTTATTACGAAAGCGTTCCGTTAATTTTCAGTAATGTTTTCAGAGTGCACGTCTACTTTTCATTTCAAGGGAATATTTCTGCTCTCCGTTTGTGAATAAATTCTACTAATTATAGTCGGACAGCCAATATTGTTGAGTTAATTTTGTGAAGTGTAACTGGAATAATTTATTTTGTCATTTCCAATTGTGATTCTTTTTAGCAATGGTATATGACAACACTTTGCCTGATGTTGGTGCTACGAATAGTAGGAAGCGGAGTGGAGGGGGATTTTTTTTTTGTCGTAACACGCAAACCTAAGTCTTGCCGGCATTGAACTGCACTAATTTCGAGTCGCCCCAAAGAGTTCGAGAGAGAAAAATACGTTCTAGAACCCTGACACTCTCATCTCGTCGATTTTCTGCTTATCGACTGCGGGGCGAGAGATATAGCCCCCTGTACTGTGATGTCTGCATAGCAATAAATGTCAGACCCGGGGTCAAAATATCATTGATGTGCAGAAGAAATATTTTATTTTTATTACCTGAAGAACGGTCGTGGTCTAGCGGTAAGACGCGTGAACTCACGATCGATGAGACCGTGTTCGAACCTCGCTAATTCTGACCGGTACCAATGTTATGGTTGGTCGCTCAGTGCCTATAGCCACTATTAGAGAGTGGTAGGTAAACTGATGATGGTTATTTGTCCAGTCTGCCGTCCTGGAGTAGTACCACCACTTTCGAATGTAACACCCGTGAAGTGACCTTGTCGCGTTTCGGGAATAGTTTAAAAGTAGCCAGGTATAGCGAGAGGAGTGTGCACTGTCAATATAGATGGTACATGCTGGTCTCCTCAGGCCGGCATAGTGGAGGCAGTTGTTTCCATTCATGCACCGCACTCTAGCTTTACATCAGGCGGAGTGTTGTCACATGCCGAACTTAAATTTTAAAAAAAATTTAAATAGCGGAGGTGACTGTTTCTAGGTGTGTGTAGCTAGATGGGTGGAAACCGGTGCGGAATTTGTGGTGTTCGCTCCAAGGACTAAAAAATGAGTGGCCCTCGAGTTTAAGTGGTTAAGTTTTCACGGTTGGACGTCACCTCCGAACTGAAAGGCACCCGGGGCGGTCCGCCCCCGACTTCCCCTCGACCTACACCACAGCCTCTACCGTATCATTAAACGGAGTGTAGGCGTATCGATTGATATCAAACACCAAAACTGCGTATTAAAAAAACGTATTAGATTACAGTAAATAAAAATATTATACAAAAGTCGTGTTTGGAGTGTTCTGTGAAAAATATATCCGTATAATGTATTGTAATTTATTTTAAAAAGCGGCTTTTATCTTGAAGATATCAAATTTCCTCGAGAATAGCCTACTTAAATCACATCGAGGAGTTTTATTTTACTCGAGAACATTATTAAATGTAATGAGATCTTTTGTAAATTACAAATAATTTCTTTGTCCCAAACGCCTAATAGAATTGAATGGTAGATGTTTTCATTTGCATAATGACGACCACTCTCGTCCGACAGCTACCCTATCTTAAAATTCCTTTTGTTATATCTCCAATGATGCTCGTGTAATCGATTTGAATAAAAGCACCGATTTTAATTTCGTTTGAAGAAAATTTTAAAAATTAGAATCGTATTTAATTAACATATCATTACGTACTACATCCACAATTATCTTCATGTACGCCCGACGGTTATGGGCACTAGGCAGCCCAGCTTCCATGAGGATGTCTCCTATTTGATCAGAAAACACATGTGAAGGAAGCGAGGGTGTTGTGACAGGATCGTGGTAAGTGGCGTTCCGTTGTCTCTGCCTATCCCTGTGGGAAAAAAAGCGTGACAATTCTATTGTATTGTACGTACTACATTAAGATTTTTTTAAAAGTTGAATTAACAACCTATTTCGAGTTTGAAATGGGTAAGTTTTTTTTAATAAAAGCTCAATATAATATGATAACAGTCTACCCGGATGTTAAGTTAGAGTGCGGTCCTTGAATGGAACCTACTGCTACTACAGAATTTCTGCAGACAGCAGTCGACTCCGCTATGGCGGATTAAGGAAATGTATGTTATATCTAGTTATTTCCGACCTGATCTCGAAACACGACTAGGCCACTTCACAGGTGTTAAGCTTAAAAGTGGTAGTACTATCCCAGGACGGCAGACTGTTTGACGGTCACCAATTCGATAGACTCTGAACAGACTGACAGAAGATTCACTTTGGGGTATTCTTGGTGTCAGCCCCGTTACATGGTAGACTAAAAAGGTATAGATTAACTTAAACTTATAACTATAAACTTGTTTGAAAACTTATGAAAAAAAAGGTAAAAAAATAAATAAATAAAATAAATCTTTATTTAGTAAAAAACATAATTTAAATTACATGAGTTGAGGACCCCGTACTAGACTAATAGTAGTACAGACTTTACGGGTGTCCTAGCTCTTTCCTAACACACAAAGAAAACACTGTGCTTGTATGTGTGTGTTAACGTTGATTTCATATTCTCGTAAAAACAATTCCCACGTAATTAAATTAAATTACCCATGAGTAATTATTTAGTACATAATATCGGTAAGCCATAAATATAAAAAGTATTGTAAGTAGGAGATCGTAATAAAAATGATAACGGAAAATACTTATCTATTAACTGTATGGGCGGGTAAAATAAAATAATAACTTATTTGAAATAAATATAAATAAAATACAATATTCCAAGATTTCTGTCTTAATTTTTTAAATTATTTTCCAAAATTATAAGTTAGCCCTGTCAATTTTTTTACTTATTTTGAGCGGCCGCGGTCTAGCGGTAAGACGCGTGCACTCACGATCGATGAGACCCGTGTTCGCTAATTCTGACTGGTAGCAATGTAACTTTGTTATATGTACTTAGGTCGCACAGTGCCTATAGGCACTATTAAAGAGTGGTAGGCTGTGTGATGTGAGTGATGATGGTTATTTGTCCAGTCTGACGGTCTGGGGTAGTACCACCACTTTCGAATGTAACACTCGTGAAGTGACCTTGTCGCGTTTCGGGAATAGTTTGAAAGTAGCCAGGTATAACGAGAGGAGTGTGCACTGTCAATCTAGATACACATGTTTCTCTGTAGTAGCAGTTGTTTCCATTCATGGACCGCACTCTGGCTTTACATCAGGCGGAGTATTGTTACATGCCGAGCTACAATAAAAAAAATTGTAGTTCGGCATATGACATGTTGTAAATGAATGAAAATAACTACAGATAAATTTCCGCAGACGTCGCCTCCGCTATGCCGACTTGGAGATGACGAGTGTGCCCCATCCAGATTGACAGTTTACACTCCATTCGTTATACCTGGTTACCTCCAAACTGTTTTCGAAAGGCGACTAGGTCACTTCACGGGTGATACCTCAGGACGACAGACTGGGCTAATAAACATCATCAGTCGGAAGACTTACTTTTTAGAATAATTGATATCATAATAATAATGCATTATCAGTGATACTATCGTACATTATTTAGTACATATAGTGCTAAATAATTCTCGTATTATGAACCTAAATAGGTACACGAAGTATTATAAAAACACGTAGTATTATAACATCACGAACGCGATTAGATAAATGAAAATTGATGTATTGACTCTGTCATTTTTATTAATTTTTCAATAGCACAATTATCTACATATAGATAGATACATAGTTAATATTATTATTAATTTAGATAAAGTATATAAGCCTAGCAATGTACACTCAGGTTTAGTTCGTGTATTTTTTACAAATCAACATCCTCCAACCTTTATACCAATAGGGCAAAAATATACAAAATTATTATAGACAACAATTGTTACGCCTTTTTCCCAGAGGGATAGGCAGAGACAACGGAACGCCACTTACCACGATCCTGACACTCCCCCACCTCTCTCACATCTACAATTCTCTTCATGCACGCACGTCTATTTTTTACTGACATTTAAACTAATTTTAACTGTTGTTAAGCTAGAGTGTGGTCTTTTACCAGAAATAAATTTCTGTAGGCATCAGTTGCCTTCGCTATGCCAGTTTAAGAAGACCAAGAAGTGCCGCACTCAGGTTAATAGTGCACACTCCTCTCGTTATATCTGGCTACACTGTTTACACTTTTACTTTGCGTATAATTAGTATTGTGCGGTTTTTTTCAAATAATTTTAGACATTTTAAATGCTAGAATTGTTTTATTATTAAATTATGATGAAAATTGAATAGAAAAAATCCATCCCTGTGGAATATTTTATTAAGAAAACAGAAAATACTTATTAATTAAATAATCAAAATAAGACAAAAATAATGTTGTAGAGACCAAGATTTTATTTATTAGCGCGTCATGTGACCGCGTTTTAGAGTGCGATCAATGGGAGGTGGAGAGTCTTGGTTGTAGGGTGAAAGGGAGTCGTCACTACAATCCACCATTTTAATTAGAACGGCGAAGAAACAAGTAAAAGGGCAGAGAAATGATGTTTTTATTTTGGGATAATTACCTACATGATTTTGAAAACATAAAGGTAGAAACGTGTTTAAGTGAGCTGAATGGTCAGAGTTTTTCTTATGAGTTGGATTTTTTATGATGTAAATATAGTAGTTAATTTTGATTATATAGGCAATAATGATTCCGGTTGCAGTTTATAACAACTTTTATGAGTCATTTATTATTTTTATTAAACTTTGGTTTATTGTTTCATGAGGTATTAATAACCTTATTTAGGATCGTTTTTATATGCTTTCTACGACCTTTTTAGGTATTAAATAAATTTATTTTGATACTTTTTACATAATTATTATAGAAATTACAAAACGTAAGGGTGTTTCGGGATTAGCTTGAAAGTAGCCGAGTGTCCCGAGTGCCCTGCCAAACTCGAGTCACCATAGTGAAGGCTTCTTGTGCCTGCCGATTAGTGCAGATATTTCTCTGTGGTTGTCCCTAATCTCTAGCTTAACATAGCGTAGATTATGGTCACATGCCAAACTATAATACAATAAAAAGGAGATCCTCGTTTATGGGCCTCTAACGTCCATTTATTTATTTGGAAAATTTACAGGTGCAGTATCGTGGAGATTTTATATTTAAATTGATCATAATAACATCACTGCACCCTAAAATAATTTTCACTATGTACATAAATTGGTGGAGTGAACGGATAAAAAAAGAAAATAATAAAATAATAAAAACAAAAAAGCAACAATAAAATGAGTGTTACATCATTGCCTGTGACACCTACATCTACCCAATTCAACATACATTTTAGATTTAATGCACTTTTTTAGAAAATTGTTGAAAGATATCAATATCTGTGAAAATTTATTATAGTAAATAGGCGATAAATTATATAATTCTAACCGGAATTATGAATTCATTTAGATTATTATAATTATTGATATATTTCTTATTATTGCAGTTAGACATGATAAAACTAATATGTAGAGATTATGAGGAACAAATTGACATATTATACATTTCTTTAATAGATATTACAATTTCCTGTACAAAAATTGTCCTTTTTTTTATTGTAGCTCGACATGTGACAACACTCCGCCTGATGTAAAGCTAGAGTGCGGTCCATGAATGGAAACAACTGCTACCACAGAGAAATCTCTACGGGCTGCAGTCGCCTCCACTATGCCGGCTTGATGAAACGCGATTTAATAATTTGACAGATTTCATTAGCGCAGTTATAAAATGTATGCATTTTTAACGGATATGATGGATGTGAAAGAGCAGGCAAAATGGAAGAGCGGATGTTCCACCTACTCATTAATTTTCATGCAGTAAATTAATAAACGAAATTGGTTAACACCATAGTCTGTCATCGGTCATCATCGCTCACCCTGCATGCATTGTGCCATTGCATATAATTCATTATAAATTATTCAAAATTTCAGTACAGCTTAATGTACAGTAGTTGTCTATAATTTTAAGTTTATATATCGTCTTTGAAAATGGGTTAAAAATTACTCACCATCAAGGTTGACATTTTGCTAGTTACACTTTAAAGTGGTAGTGGTTCTGCCAGGACGACAGACTGAGTTAATAACTATAACAGTTTAACCGATTTAGGTTTGGTATATTTGGTATTGGCTGGCGGTAGAAGGCGTGAACTCATGATCCGGAAAACCCATTTCAAAACCCGCAAAATTCTGACCGGAACTTATGTAACTATGGTAAGTACTTGCCTACATTAATTATAGAGTGGTAGGTAGAATGATGGTGGACCACCACTTTCGAATGTAACACCAATTGACCCAAGACCTTGTCAAGTTTTGGAATCTAAGAAAAACGGGAGGAGTGTGCATTGTCAAATTGGATGTTGCAGATTCGTCTCTTCAAGGCAACATAGCGGAGGCGACTACTGCATTCAGTTTCTCTGTGGTAGCTAATAAGTGAAACTAATAAGGGAAAATAAGTGAACTTGAACTTTCGTGTATGTAACATCTTGTTGCGGGTCGATTACAACTAATAACTGAAACCATTGACCGATGTAATCAATTGATAATATTGCCAATAAGACAATCTCATTGATAACAGAAAAAATTATGTTGAATGATTATTTTTCATTTAGTTCGAAAACATTTATTGTGTAAGTAGCCGCGTCTGTGGTACCATTGTTCTTACGATGTTTAATATAGGTGTTTATAAACGTAACGATTTATAAGAGAAAACCTTTAACATGGCTGCCGGAGATTACACTTTGAACAAGGTAATTTTGGTGTTAAATTAAGATTTTTTTTTTTATTGTTAACTATAAAATTTTATATGTTATGAAAATATTATCATGTTTATTTTTTCTCTTAAGATTATGTCTTACATAAATAACAAATAAACTAATAAAGTTAAAATGCTTTTTATCAAAAAAGGAGATTATTTCCTCTGTACTGGAAATACCACTATTCCATTGTCGAGAAGTCATCCATCGAGAAATTGTATAAATGTTCTGTTTATTTTGTTTGCACAATAAAGAGTTTTATTATTATTATTATTAACATATATTAATGAAATATATGTCGATTTGTTCCTCATAATCTCTACATTATAGTGGTAATATTCGTTTTATAATATCTAACAGGAATAATAAGAAATATATCAATAATAATTATTATTTATTTTAATAAAATTCAACTCAGCCTAAAACAAAATAAACAAATTAAAAACATAATACCTTAAATTAATTCAAAATTCAGGTTAGATTTTTATATAATCTATCGCATTTATTAGTTAATATTTTTATGTGTAATATAATCAATAGACGTTAGGGATCCATAGATGAGGATCTCCTTTAGTTCTTGCTTTTTAATGTTTTGTTTTTTCTTTTTTAAAAAGGTAAAATTTTTCCGTACTATTTATTAATTAGTGCGTTATATGCTGATTATAATTATTATCGTACATCGGTCATTATAATTTAAAAAAAAATACAGATTATGACGTCACTATACGTAATTTGTCACTTCGTCACTTCCTGCGGTGTCAGCTGAAAACCGGCGCTCCGACATTTGTCAGAGCTTCTGCAGAACTACTTTCCCTCTCTTACTCTATACAAACCAAACAACCTTTGTAAAAATTGTGACAAATAAAATGTATTCTATTCTAATTGATTTTAAATTAATTTAAAAAAAAATACAGCAACTTCAGGTAAATTATTGTTAGTACGAATATTGTGTGCAAACTTTTAACTAAACAAAAAATATCGATTTTTTTTATAAAACTTTAGGATAGGGTTTTTTTTATAGTAGTCCGGTATGTGACTACACTCCGCTTAGTTAGGGCGGTCGTAGTCTAGCGGTAGAATGCTTGAACTCACGAGCTATGAGACTCATGTTCGAATCCCGAAATTCTGATCGGTATTAATGTAACTTAGTTATGCTACATGTCCAGGTTGACAGCGCATACTCCTGTCCGTATTCTCAGCTACTTTTAAGCTTACTGCGAATGATATTCAGGACTCTATTGTTGTTACACTTAAAATTACAGTTTTCGTGATAATATCCGTATTTAATAATTTTTTTAACTATGAAACTTGTACTCGCCACATAGGCTTCATAGCGTGTACTATGCGTGACATACACAATGCTTACAGTCGCGCATATTATTATGTGGCTTGACTTTTTAAAGGCGAATATACACGCATCAAAAAAGTCTAAGTAACACATAGTTTTTGTTAGAATATACATTTTTTTGAACATTAATGTGTTTAGTTTACAATTTAAACATAAATTTTTAATACATTAACTTCCCTTAAATATCTCCCTTAACGCAGCATCTTTTAAGTATCATTTGCATTCAACAACCAAAACCTGTCAAATACAGAGCCGCTTAAAAGGGTCTTTCCTTACCTACCTACCACTTACCAACGTGTAAAGTGATTCTTAATTGATTGAAGAAACGAACTTTAAAATCTATTATTTAAAATTAATTTTTGGCATTAGTTTATTTATTAGACATTCTAACATAAATACATTTACACATTAAAAAATACAATACAATACAATTGTCACACCTATTTCCCACAGGAATAGGCAGAGACAACGGAACGCCACTTACCACGATCCTGACACAACACCCTCGCTTCCTTCACATCCACAATTCTCTTCATGCACGCCCTACGGTTATGGGCACTAGGCAGCCCAGCTTTCATGAGGATCGGAAAACACCCTTCTGGGTCTGCCTTGTTGACCGCATCCATTCACATAAGATTTATATATTCCTTTCGTCAATCTCCTTTCATTCATCCTTTCCAAAAAAAAATATACATTTAAATTATGTTTACCAATTATAGGCATATTAAATTTAAAAACAATTTAGTAAAAATGATAAAAAATAGGTAAAATTTAAATGAAATGTAATGGAATATTAAAAATTAAAATTTAAAACATTTGCTTTATTTGTTTTATTATTATATTAAAAATCGGTTTTAACACAGATATTAGCGATTTACGTGGTCGCGTCGTGTCGAAATTCCTCTTTCTTTCATATATTATTCTTTTTTTATGTCATTACCACAATTAATAAATACATTTAAGTATGTTTAATAATTCAAAACTTTGTTAGTAATCTAACTGATGAATTTTGTACTGGAAAACTAAAATAAACTACTTTTAAATGAAATTAAACCACTACTTTCAAATGTAATACCAGTGAAGTGGCCTGTGTAGTCGTGTTTCACAATCAGCCAGGTATAGTGAGAGGAGTGTGCACTGTCAACCCGACGGTGCAGATTCATCTCCGTAAGCCGGAATGCACTTTAGTTTACATCAGGCGGAGTATTGTCATAAATGCCGGACTACTATAAAAAAGTCTAGTAGCATAAATATTATATTGTCAAACAGATAATGACGTTATATTGATTACTCGATTATACATACTCGTATTTACTAACATACTTTGTTGTAAGTAGGTAACTGTTTTGTTACTATATAAACATTTTTTTTATTTAAAACTAACTGTTACCCTGTTATCTAGATCTAGATGGATGATCGTCTCCTCAAGCCGGCATAGTGGAGGCGACTGCTGCCTGCACAGGTTTCTCTGTAGTAGCAGTTGTCTCCATTCATGGACCGCACTCTAGCTTTACATCAGGCGGAGTGTTGTCACATGCCGAGCTACTATAAAAAAAAATATTACGTATTAAGTGCTGCCGTTACCGTTTCTGTTCCGGGTCCAAAAAAAAAAAAAATAGAATAAAATAGTTGAACTCCAAAGTTTTATCCACAACAAAAAGTTTCTTCATATTTAAAGCAAAAGGTTTTTTTGACTGATAGTTCTGGAACACGTTCGAAAAAACAAACGTACAAAGAAATATTAAGTTTTAAATAAGTGTAAAAAAACAGAGAGCGATTAACTACCAATACATTAAGGCAATGTATTTTATTATTAGCGTTTTAAAATATTTTCATATTATACTTTTCTCAAGTCGCAATGGACACGTAACATCGGTAACACAAGCCCGCCCGCACTTCTCACGAGGCCGTTCGTCGTAAAGAATACAGAAATACACCAATTATGGCGCGTAGTAAATATATTTGTTATATATTTTATTTGTCATAGTGTAAATGTATCTGTTATTAAAAAACTAATTTTATGGTGTAATTATTTTATCGACTTTGCTGGAGGTACTTTAATAACAATATAAAAGCCTATTTTGTGCGAAAATCGTTTAATGTTTTGGCAATATCAGATAAGTACGAGTATTTTATTATATTGTCAGTATTAAGATAACAATATAATGCCTGTATTATGGAATATTTTAAGTGTATTATTATCAACTTTATGTATATAAATTGTAAACCTACTGATGGTTTTTTATATACAATGTATATTTTATTAATAAGGAAAATATTAGCTACTATTTTCACTCTACCTATGGGGTAGGCAGAAACTTTGAAGCGACTCCTCTCTCTACATCCCACTTTCGCTTCGACCACGTTCATTACTCTTGCACGCGCGTCGGTTGAGGGTTCTTCGGCAACTGCTCTTACATCCTTACCGTAAATACTTGAATACTTAATAGAGAATATAATATCATCAGAAATTTATTATTTGTAATATTGTTATCAAATATTAGAACGGATGCTGCTCAACGTACGCAGTGACATTTGTATTATATGAACTTGACAGATGTACGCAACGGCACCGTACGCACTTGTACGTCAATGTTTTGCCGTCCGTTATTTTAAAAAATCGACTCTAAAGATGTCGTTATTCGTTCCCAATAAACATAAAGTGTGACGTTAAGAAGTTGGTAGTCATAGCACAGCTAAGACTAACTTCTGCATAATAATATTTGAATGAGGGGCATCTCCTGAATGAAAACTCGGTGACTCTATTGAATCACTGATAATACTCCTGAAGAAATTTACATTTGAATGTAAAACGATTATTTGCTTCTTTTAAATTAATAACTTCTTTAAAAAATTGAATTTGAGATGGACTTTTAGTTTTTAAATATATATATATTTAAATATATATTGTTCTTTTTTTTACTTTTTGTCTTTTATATTGTGTAACAATTTAAGTGTCAAAGTAAATATTTGTTTCAAATTAATATTGAACATCATTAATTCATCAAACAAAATACTCGAATCTCAATCAAGGCAAACAGCTTCAGTGCACTGCAGTGGTGGAATCTTATTTTTATTTTTGTTTTGATTTAATTTTGATCCCGAATTTTGGAGGAAAAAAAAAAGATTCTGTACTTCTATTTAAAGTTAATTAGTTAAATACTACTCCAGTGTAAAAAGAACATAATTAAAACAATATTTTCTAAATTCATTAAACTGGCTAGTTAGCCAAACAAGAAACGTCAGGCGATAAATTTGAGACAGACAAAATTTAACCTTGAACAAAGTGTCTGGAATTTTGAGATAGATAACCATGTCTGTTTTTTCTTTTAGCCAGAAGCAAATGGTAAAGCAACGGTTGAATCTGATGCCGGGTCTGAAACACCAAAAAGAGCACATTGGGATCGACCAATAGAATTCGTGCTCGCTTGTTTAGGTTATGCTGTAGGGCTCGGAAATGTCTGGAGATTTCCTTATTTAGCTTATAGAAATGGAGGAGGTAAGATTTTTTTTTAAATTTGAAAGTAAGGTCTTGGATTTGATTCCCGGTCGAAATATTTATACGCAGTATTGTTTCATTAAAAAAGTGGTGATGGTTATTAGTCCAGTTTGCTGTTCTTAACAACTTCCGTGTACAACATAACATCAGATAGAGTGTTGTCATATGCCGAGCTATATCAAAAATCCGGTCTGCCGGTCCTTAGAATTCATATCAATAGGACAGGGTCAGGGCGTTGTTTATTATAAATTAAAATAATGGTGTACAACAAACACCCTTGGGCTGGAATATGTTAGGATTTCGAATATGTGTATTATTTATTTCCAACAAAAATAATGAAATACTGTTTCAGGTGCCTTCCTTCTGCCATTTCTAATAATGTTAATATTCATCGGTCTTCCGATATTTTATTTGGAGCTCTACATCGGCCAATACACCGGAATGGGGCCTTTGAAAGCTTTTGCATCCATTTCGCCCTTCTTCACAGGACTGGGTTATTGCACTTTAGTCGTTATATCAATAATTTCAATATATTATATGCTTATTGTTGCTTGGACTGTTTTTTATACTATCGTGTCGATAGCTGGACAACTCGGTTGGGGATCCTGTGGTAATATTTATAATACTGACTGTAAGTACATTTTAATTTATTTATACTTATTATTCGCTACATGTCGTCATAGACAGACATGTGTCTGCAGTCCACTTTAGCTTAACATCAGACGGAGTGCCGTCACATAAAGGGCTACTAAAAATATAAAAAAGAAAGTTAAATTCCAGAAACCTAATGAAATTAGAATGAATTTGTTTTTCCTATTCGCAATTACAATTTTGCTTTTAGTTGAACTGTTTTTGTTTTTGTTAATTGTACGTGCTTTATGTAACTATTTTGCTCAAATGCTTTAAAATATTTTAGATTGCTATAGTGGTAGTTATGATAAGACATGCAGAGAAAATAACACAGGAATATCACCAGAAGACCAGACCTGGTGGCTTAGACGATGTATGGAAATTGGTGAAATTTGCAACAAAACCGGATTCAAACCATTAAATGGTACACATTGTTTGAATGGTAGCGATCCTATAAACTGGTATACAAATGTCACTAGAATTTTGGCTTCTGAAGAATATTTTAAGCAAGTATTTTTTTATTCACCATTTTTTAACTTAAAAATCGCGGTAGTTTCTAAATTCTTAAATCACGTGAGAAGCAAATAAGTGAAAGAGGTAAAACTAGAGTGCGGCTATTAGCGGAGACAACTGCTACCACAGAGCAATGTGCAAGGAAGGTTGACAAGACTACTTCCTGCAATGCAATAAGGTGTCACTGTTGTTACACTTGGAGAGTGGTGGTACTGCATCGGCTAATAACCAACGTCGATATTATTTATCATTATGAGGCACTATTAATTCTGAAACTCAGTCATGATATTATATCCACATAATGAAACTAGATTTTAACCAAATATTTGAATGAATATCATGTTTTAAAGAAGATAATTTGTTAAATAAATCATTGATAAAGAATATTTCTTAATCAAATATTTAGATAAGATTACATTTTTATAATTATCTAAACAAATTATTAATGTGATTATTATCGGTCTGAGATGTTTGAGGAAAGGACTTACTATTTAGCATAAATACATATTAATATTAAAAATAGACTTTTATAAATGAGGATAATAATCATCGTGCTCAGTCTGTCTCAGAACTAATCGCTTTTCGGCATCAACTTGGCGGTTTACCTAATGAAAGGAGTGTGCGATGTAAAGAAATGCAGATAGATAGAATCAAACTTATTCAAAATGACGATTTATTCGAGATTTTTCGATTTTAGAGTAAGAATTAGAGTCAAAATTAATTAAAGTCTTTTTGGATCAATTGATACCATAACAAATATAAGAAAAAGTTTTTATACATTTGAGTCAAAGAAACTTTTCGACTACCTAATGTAATATAACTAGATAGATAAATAAAAATTCAGTTTTCGAGATTAAAGAACTTTAAGGTATTATTTACAGTGAACGCGTTCTTGGTCGTGGTGATTCTTCATGGGAAAATTGGGGTACAATTCAATGGCAAATAGTCGGTTGTCTCTTTCTTGCATGGCTTGTTGCTTTCTTCTGTGTTATTAAGGTAATAAATAAATAAAGATGATTGGAAGCGAGCCAAGAGTGGTTTGCAGACTGGCGACGGTTAGTAGCCCAGTTTGCCGTCATAGGAAGTAACCTAGTCCCGTTTCGAAATCAGCTTGGAAGTAGCCGGTTTTATTCAAATTGAAAAGGGAGATTTTATAGGGTATAATAATGTTTTGAAATTACCAATATAGTTTGAGATGGTGGATGTAAAAGAAATGGAAGTGAGTTGCGTGGAAAGTGGCGATCCATTGAAAGTACCAGTGCTTATGGGAATAAGTAATACAGATAATTCTTTATTCTCAGGGTGTTCAATCAGCAGGAAAAGTAGTGTATTTCACAGCATTATTTCCCTATGTAATGTTAACTGCTTTGTTAATACGTGGAGCAACTCTAAGTGGTGCAGCGGATGGTGTATCTTTCTATCTTACACCTGATTGGAATATTTTACTTGATGCTAGAGTTTGGGGTGATGCAGCATCGCAGGTTAGTTTTAATTAATTAGATGAATAAGTAAATGCAAAGCCCTGGAAGACAAAGACTACATAAAACTCGAAAACAAATTTATTTCTCTTTTATGCATATCACCATGAAGACAGGCAAAATTCTAGGCGCCTATATTATAAAATTTTAAATCAAAGTGAAGTGGTATCGTTTTACTTTTTGAAGGATCTTAGATTTAAAGAGCGCCTTCTCAGGCCAGCATAGTGACGGTGTCAATGACACCGTATAAGTGGTTCTATAGTCGTCGTGAACCTCCACTGCGTTTATCATTTGATATTGTGTCATCATAAAAAAAAGAAAAAAAAATGAAAAAAGGAATTTTGTAACAAGTTATAAGTTAAAGACGTTAGTAGTCAAAATCACTGTATTTTTAACAAAATCCAAAAATGTAGTAGTATTTATCTTCAAGAGTGATTAGATGACTTATTCTAAACATCGATCACTGTGATGGATTATATTTCGTGGACAACATGCTCTTTGAGTAATCTTTCAATAAGATTTTAAATTGTTACATTTAAGATTACTTCAACATAATGGTAGGAGAGTATTAAGTAGATTGTCGATGGTTTTTAGCTTAGTCTGCCGTCCTGGTGTAATACCACCACTTTCATGTATGCATTGTGAGATCAGCTGGACTGTAATATAACGATAGGAGTGTGACCTGTTAGTGGATGGTGATCATACATCCCCTTAAGCCGGTATAGCGGAGGTGATTGTTGCATGCTGTTATAGAAGTTATTTTCGCTAGTGAATCACACTCTAGGCGTAGTGTGGTCACCATATCGAGCTACATATAAACCAAATACAAGTTAACGCAATTAAACGATGTTATATTACAATTTTGGAAATAAATTATTTTAAATACTTCTTAATAATATAAAAATGCATGTTTTTTTATTGTATCTCGGCATGTGACAACATTCTGCCTGATGTAAAGCTAGAGTGCTGCTCATGAATGGAAACAACTGCTACTACAAAGAAATATCTATGGGCAATAGTCGCCTCCATTATGCCGGCTTGGGGAGACAAGCATGTACCATCTAGATTGACAGTGCACACTCCTCTCGTTATACCTGGCTATTTTCAAACTAATCCCGAAACGCGACAAGGTCACTTCACGGGTGCTACATTCGAAAGTGGTGGTACTACCTCAGGACAGCAGACTGGGCTAATAACCATCAACAGTCTGCCTACCACTCTTTAATACTCCCTATAGGCACTGAGCGACCAAAGTACATATAACAAAGTTACATTGGTACTGGTCACAATTAGCGAGGTTCGAACACGGGTCTCGTCGATTGTGAGTTCACGCGTTTTACAGCTAGACTACGACCGCGCTATTTTATTAAAAATATATGGTATTTTTTTTCTATTTTCAGATATTCTATTCATTCGGTGTGGGATGCGGATCTCTCGTAACATTAGCCTCGTATAATAACTTTCATAATAACTGTCATTTTGATGCAGTTTTTGTCTCTTTTGCTAATTTCCTCACGTCAATATATGCTGGTTTTGCTATTTTCACAGTACTTGGTTTTCAAGCCAATATGATGGGTGTTAGCGTTGATGGTCAGTATTAATTTAATCTATTTTTATAAAAAAATTTGGGTAAAAATTTATGCGTAGTAGCAGTTGTTTCCGTTCATGGACCGCACTCTAGCTTTACATCAGGCGGCTTGTTGTCATATCGCATCACCAGGGAAAAAAGGCATAAGATGAAAACGTAAATTTTATAGGAGAGTGTTGCGATGCGTCGCAACTGTTTTGGCTTGATGCGGCGACTTCAAACCTCGCTGGTTCAGGATTGTGCGTCTTCAATGAAATTCGGCGATATTTTTCAACCTTTTTATTGCGAACACGGAGAGGCTAACGTTCGTCTTCTTTGAATTGTCTTGCTTGAATGTATTGATTGAACGAAGAGGTAGGGTGACCGAATGTGCTGCGTGACCGAACACCTGATCGAGTCGGTCACCGCTCACCATAAACATAGACCATGGAAGTCTATAGCCTTTATTAATTCATTATTTATTTATTGCTTATTTACTGCCCGAACATGCCCCCAGCCTTGGAAGCGTTGCCTTTCAATAATGATTGCGCAGTTCTCCATTCCTCAGGAAGAAGGGACCCATCTTGCGAATGAATGATGGTGCTGGCTGCTGTTCTGCTGCCACTCGCGTCACACCGTCTTTGCTCACAGCAACGTTGATTATGCGCCCCAGGTTCCATCTCAATGGTGTTGCATTGTCGTCATGAATGAGTACTAGGGTATTCAGCTGCAGATCTGTTGAGTTATTGCGCCATTTCGCTCTTGTTTGTATTTCTGACACATATTCCTTGGCCCATCTCGAACAGTGCTGTCGGATTTGTTCGACTCTTTGATAACAGTCGAGATGTTGTGTCGGCTTGTCCATGAAGTCCAGGCTCGGCAGAGACGTCAAGGTGCGACCGACCAGGAAGTGTGCAGGGCTAAGAGGAAGAAAATCAACAGGATCTGCGGACATAGGCGATAGTGGTCGGGAGTTTAGGATGGCTTCAATTTGTGTTAAAACCGTTCCAAACTCCTCGAACATTAGTAGCGCGTTACTGATTACACGTCGCAAGTGATACTTGCACGATTTCACCCCAGCTTCCTACATGTCACCGAAATGAGATGAGTATGGAGAAATAAACTTAAAATTTATATTTTAATTTGAAGCGTTTTCTAAATATTTTTGTAATTTAATATATGATTTTAAAATTCATTAGCAAGCCCTACGAAATTTTAAACATTGTCAGATAGTATTTCAGAGGGTTAACCGCGTTGAGCTATGAATCGTATTAATGCTAATAGATAGGCGTTTTGGCAAGGTCACTAACTAGTTTTGCGCGAGTTACAAAGCAGACAAATATACGAATTATCCCTTTGTACCTTTAGCACCTCTGCCTTTGCGATTTGATATTAGTACTGGACTCGCGTAGACTACACTGCTCTCGTATGTTCATTGCGGAATTACATAGTGTTTGACTGAAATCAGAACAGCATGTATTTTATTATAAGAAAGTCATTAGAATTACGAACATAGCCACTTACACACTAACATTACTGGAACTATTATATTACGACTAATATTACGCCTAAATATTATGACTAGATGCTTTAAATTTTTTGTATTAAAATGAACCCTTCGCTCGAGTCGTACCAGTCTATACCGAGCGTTTTTCAAACTACTACTTTCGCTTAGTGATAACCTCTTCACAGATTTCGACGAAAATGCATCTTGTTCGTGTTTGAAATTGAATAACCACTTGCGTAGTGGAAGGCAGCCAGACTGCAGTGTTCTTGACGTTTTATGGCACAACGGTACTAGTTTGTATTTGTCTTCCGAGCCTGTAATCATCTGCAAGTCTCACTGGTCTTCAATTTCGCACTGTAGATACATTTTCTCAATATCGGCACAAGCGGTATTTGCGTGTTGTCTGAAACGTAGCAAAATAGCAATTAGATCATCATGTATAGACGGTCCTATCATTTGAATAGTCTTTAGCGATTCGCCTAAACTGAACACCGCGCTGGCCACAAAACTAATCATATTTGTACGCGATGTACGCGTTGTACGCTGCATGTTTTTCCAACGCGATGAAATGTTCTTTGGCCTGGGAGAAAGATTCACCTGATAGTAAGCGAGAATTCTTAAAAGGAATGCGTACAAAATCTACCAACTACATTGCGAGTTGTAGTATTACGGAAACTCTTGTACGCACACTCCTCGTCAGTGCGTGTATTATAAATTTTGTAAAAGGTATGCGTACAAATTCTACCGACTACATTGTGAGTTGTAGTATTACGGAAGCTCCTGTACGCACACTCATTATCAGTACGTGTATTATAAATTTTACAAAAGGAAAGCGAACGTAAAATTTATCAACTACATTGCGAGTTGCAGTATTACGGAAATTCTTGTACGCACGCTCCCTTTCAATGCGCGTATTGCAAATTTTACAAAAAGAATGCGTACGTAAATTTACCAACTACATTGCGAGTTGTAGTATTACGGAAACTCTTGTACGCATCCTCCTTGTCAGTGTGCGTATTGCAAACTTTGGAAAATTCTATAAGTTCCCAAAACTTGCATAATTGATTGCGTGAAATTAATTTAATTATTATTAACAATACAAGAAATCGGACCGGAAATAATCCAGCCCAATTTTGTATTTTGTAAGAACGGCCCGTTAGGTAACCGTATCTTGCCTGCGCGTAATATTTCCCAAAAAACATCTGCACCGATCAGCAGATCTATGGGGTGAGAATTATAAAATTCCGGATCAGCCAGTTGTATGTTTTCAGGTATACTGAATTGCGCGATATTGTTGTCATATACGCCTGGCATATCGGAAGTTATTTGCGGTAAAACTATACAATTAAGATTTTTTGTGTAGGTGTGGATGCGCGATTTAATTTCAATATCACAGATTTCCGTACATTGCGTTATTGAATTTCCAACACCTTTTATTTCTTGAGTGGACTGTATTAATGGCGTTTTTAATTTATCGCATAATGATTTAGATACGAAACAACGTTGGCTACCACTGTCGAGGAGTGCGCGTATATGATGACAATTATTAAAA
This sequence comes from Tinea pellionella, assembly GCA_948150575.1. Taxonomy (NCBI): domain Eukaryota; kingdom Metazoa; phylum Arthropoda; class Insecta; order Lepidoptera; family Tineidae; genus Tinea; species Tinea pellionella. The sequence goes on along the minus strand of OX411251.1, from coordinate 8,317,728 downwards.
TTGTCAACTATTTCTACTAACGCGGTAGATAACAGTACGACTGTATTCGAAGTAGAATGCGCGCAGTGTACGTCGTTGTACGCGTTAGCTGTATAACAACTCGCAACGGCAGTCACAGCTGATGTGTGCGCGCGCGCTTCAGGTGAGACGATACTATCGCAACCCGATTCACCGTTGTGAAGAAGTGAGTTGTGTTTTTTATCACACTTTCTGCACGACCCGTATCTACAATCACTAGCAGAATGACCTTTGCGAAGACAATTTTCACATAACATTAAATCTTTAACAAATTTTAATCTATTTTCTATACTAAGATCTAAGAATTTTTGACAAGAATAAAGAGGATGAATTATATTACACATTAAACATAATTTCGAGTTAAGAGAGTAACGCCCATGCGATTTGTTATTTGAAACGCTTGAAACATTACAATAAACCTTTGGCGCGACACTAACACTTTGTTTATTGTTTTTATTGTGGGTAACCTGTAATGTTTCGAGCATGTCGGCGCGACATTTTAGAAACTCAATTAAATCGTCTAATTTCAATCGACCATTGTCACTTTTGGGAAATAATGTGCACTTGTGTTGCTCCCACTCGCGTTCAGTGAGCTGATCTAATTTTGAAACGATTATGTAAATAATAAGCGTGTCCCAGGACGACGTCGGTTCTCCGAGAATTTTTAACGCACGCAGATTTTTTAGCACGGTATCAATTAGTTTCCTAATTAACGACGGCGACTCTTTTGTTAATGATTGAATATTAAATAAAGATTTTACGTGGTTATGAATTAATAATCTATTATTGTCAAACCTATTAACTAACAATTCCCATGCTATTGTATAGTTGTCTGCTGAGAACTCGAGCGAATCTATTACCAATTGTGCACTATCCTTTAGTGATGATTTTAAATAATGAAATTTTTGAATATTGCTAATGGATGTGGAATTATGCACAAGAGATAAGAACGTATCTCTAAATTCCAACCAGCGGTCATATGACCCATTGAATGTGGGTATAGAAATTGTTGGTAATTTAACAGATTGTAAACTATTATCACATTGAGAAATGTTAGCGACCTCGCCTCTGTTATATATGCTCTCTGCTTGAGCTAATAATTTATAATAAGTATCCTCAAAACTGTCTCTTTGACTCAGTTGTTCCTCTAGATCACTATCTAACACTGATTCTTCTAATTTTGTTTGAATATTCGAAAATTCAGTAAATAAGCTCGCTGCGCCTTGCATACGCAGCTTTAAATTAATGTGATTCTCATTAGATAATTTATTCTTAAGCGGTAAAATAGAAATAATGTAATTAGAAAATTTACTTAACCTACCCTTAATTATTGCGCGTTTTTTTATTAGCTCGCGAATAAGTTCCTCACTTACTGTTTGTTTGTATGGCGATTTGTCGCGTTTCGATTCCATACTCATTTCGATGACCAAGGAAAGGCGGGAGTTACTCACGTACGAATATAACGAACGATTGACTCGCCGATGCGTCTCTTTCTTCGGCAACTGAAATGTATAGCGGGTGTGGAATTAACACAAATGAAGCGGGAAATATGGTAATCGGATGGTCGGCACCTGTGATCTCGCGTGATGATCGCCTTACGATATCCCAGTCTTCCTGCGGCTCGGAAGGGCTATGAAGTGTCGATTCGGCTCAAAAGGACCATGTTGCGATGCGTCGCAACTGTTTTGGCTTGATGCGGCGACTTCAAACCTCGCTGGTTCAGGATTGTGCGTCTTCAATGAAATTCGGCGATATTTTTCAACCTTTTTATTGCGAACACGGAGAGGCTAACGTTCGTCTTCTTTGAATTGTCTTGCTTGAATGTATTGATTGAACGAAGAGGTAGGGTGACCGAATGTGCTGCGTGACCGAACACCTGATCGAGTCGGTCACCGCTCACCATAAACATAGACCATGGAAGTCTATAGCCTTTATTAATTCATTATTTATTTATTGCTTATTTACTGCCCGAACAGAGAGACCTAAAAGAATATTTAAAACGTCATTTAAGAGTACAATCATATGAGTCGTTACTTTTAATTAAATAATAATAATTTTGCGTGAATAAATATATTCTGCTATTTGTTTAATAAGAAAATCGGAACTGTCAAACGACGTATTTTATAATTTCATGTCTAAAATTGCGAATTTTATCGATAAAACGGGCCGCTTTTGCCCGCGGGAATACCCAAATCGCTAGTTTCATGTCTAAAATTGTGAATTTTATCGATAAAACTACGAAAAAATTGATCTTATGCGGCCTTATTAGGACTATCTAACCGTACCAATAACTCAAAACCACAAAGGCTTATGCTCTTATTACTCTGAAGGTGCGATATGCCGAACAATAATTTCTTAATAATTATATAAAAATATATATGCTAAGAGATAACGTGGAGAGCGTACGAGAAAATATTTTAAAAAATATACAAAATAAACATGTAAGTAACTGAAAAAAAATCACAATATTAATTTCAAATATTATTCCGCACTCATTTTATATTAAAGGTATAAAATCACAGATAACAAAACTTTATTACAAGATTAAAGATAATTATGACCTATCTATAGATATATATATATTTAATATAACGTGTATAATGAAGTGGGAACTTATAAAATTGTTGTAATCTAAATTTGGGAGTACTGTTCGAGGGTTAGTGCCTGTTTCACCTATAAATTGAAATCTTCTGTGAATAGAAAAATAAATAATTCATCTCGGACAATTATAATAATATTAAATTCGTCACTTCAAGACCTCATGCATAGCGGTTGATAGATCCTTAGTAGTTGACGAGGATGATACCAAATCAGCAGCAATTTTACGTAATTAATTAGAGGTCAAAATTTAAAGGTCTAGTTAGTTCCAACCCTTTTTGGAAAACATCTCGACAAATTAATTTTAACAATCTTGATAAACGATTTAATTTTTTTTTAGATGTGGCTGAAAGCGGACCTGGTCTAGCTTTCGTGGCATACCCTGAAGCGATATTGCAGATGCCTATACCTCAGCTATGGGCTATTTTGTTTTTCTTCATGTTGTTTATTCTTGGTTTGGGAAGTCAATTTGCTGGTATTGAAGCTATTAACACGGCTATTGTAGACCGATGGCCTCATCTTAGGAAACATTATTGGAGGGTGAGATTATTTGCACATAAGTTTTGTAGGGTTAGTCCCTATTTACTCTCTAAATTTTAACCTAATTTTTTGTTTGCATTTATTAAAAATGTTAATATATAGTTCTCTTTCTTCTAAAAACTTCGACTGGTACCAATGTAACTTTGTTATTTGTATTATGGTCACTTAAGTGTCTAGTAGCTTAGTATAGACCCTTCAAAAAATTTGTAGTTATTTTAAATATATAGGGAAGTATATAAAAAGATACTTCTTAATAATAGTTAGATCTTAATATGTAGCAAGTTAACAATAATTGAGCGGCCGTGGTCTAGCGGCAGAGAACGGACTTCACGAGCGATGACGCCCCTATTCTATCTAGCCTCGCTGAACCAATAAACTATAGTACGAGTATATGTAGGAGAAAAAAATAATTGTTTTCTTATTGGATTTTTTTGTGATTGTATTCTGCTATCAGGTAACAGCGTTCACCTGCTTCTCATGTTTTATACTTGGTCTCCCAATGTGCTGGAGTGGTGGAGTGTATCTTTTTACAATATTGGATTGGAATACTGCTTCTTGGGCTATACTTCTTATTGGTATGGCTGAGGTAAGATTTTTTAATTATTTTTATTAATTAATAATATTTAATGCAATTTATTTATTATATTCCAAAAACTAATTAATATATAAATTAACAAACATCTAGGTAAACTCTAATAACTTTGAACACAACATGCTTATAGAGATTAACTAAATTAAATACTCTAATTTTGATGAGTCAAGGTAGGAAAAGAAGACAACAGAGTGTATTTAAAATACGCACGTCTTTTCGTCGCTTAAAAAATAAAGAGGCTAGAGAGCAGTTAAATAGATCTAAGGAGTTGCAGTATGCGATTGTAGTTTTCAGGCAAACGGTGTAATGGATTTAATTACATATAACCAGGTATTCCGTGTCTACCTTGTGGACGTCTAGGGTTCACGATCGTCTCATTAAGTTCACTATCATTCCATTTCATGGATCGCAGTTTAACTTAACATGAGGCAAACTGTGTAATGGATTTATTTACATACAACCAGGTATTCCGTGTCTACCTTGTGGACGTCTAGGGTTCACGATCGTCTCATTAAGTTCACTATCATTCCGTTTCATGCAGTTTAACTTAACATCAGGCAGAGTGTGGCCACGTGTCGTACCATAAAAAAGAGAAATGAAATGACAAATGCATCGCTAGACGTTTTTTTTAAATAAAAAGTAATAGAAACATTGTGTCGAAAATGTTTTCATTTTAATTCACAATAGGTAACACTATAAAAATGATATACGACTTTTTGTCAAGTACCCGTGGATTTATGTCGTATGAATATATATTTTTGGAGCCATATTTCGGAATCGTGCATAGGAGAATTTATATGTGGAACATGGCATTATTGTGTCGTAAAAATTGAAACATTTTTCACGGATCTTTAGGGAGAATATACTTCTTGTCTTTAACTTCTCTTAGTTAGTTAAGTTATTTTCATTTGCGGGAATTTGATTTGCGATAAAATTAAAGGATTAGAGCTGGTAATTAAAAAAATATTTTTTTCCGCCTGTGCGGTCCAAGAACGAAAACCACCTCCCCACAGACAAATGTTTGCAGACAGCATTAGTAGCAAAATTATGTCCACTATCCATTAACTATAAAATACATTCCTATAGGTATAGTTTATTTTATAATGTTTATTTTTGACGAATTTGAAAATTCTCTTAATATTAATTTAATTTTAGTTTTTTTTTCTAGTTTCACCAAAATAACCAAAATTATTTTTTAAATACTACTTTGCAACTAATTTCCGCTCATCAACAATAGACCCTTCACCAACATGTAAAAACAAAAATCTTTGGTTTTAATTGCAGTGCGCTGCAGTGGCGTGGAGTTATGGTGTAAATCGTGCACTTAAAGATCTGAGGAAGATGAATATGAAGCTAAATGTAGTACAAAGATGGTATTGGAGAATTGTCTGGGTTTTCGTATGTCCTATTGGTTGTTTTGTAAGTTTTTTTTTTAATTTACTTATAATTCATTTACGAACACAAAGGGGTAAAACAAAGCAACAAATAAATATTCATTTTTGGGTCTTAAAATAATATTTAATATTATTACCTTGTAAAGAAAATTGTCGTAGCAGTAGCGTCTGTATTTGGACTCCACTGTAATCTAACATCATGCGGAGTGTTGTCATATGCCGAGCTACAATAAATATTAAATTATGTAAATGTGTATATTGGACTATAAAACGGCCTGTCGATAGAAAGATATAGAAATTTCGTCCAAATGTAGACCTTCGTAGCAAATGAGGACCTGGGTTCGATCCCCAACTTGCTCAGACAAGACGATGATGTGTGCGTGTTATTTTTTTTTTCTATTAAATTTTCATCATAATTTAATAGAAATTAACTATGTAAAAATAAATATAATTTAAGTGTATATTAATTAAAACAATTTTGTAGGGTATCCTAATCTTCGTATTATCAGACTGGACAGCGCCTTCGTATGGTGACTACATCTTCCCGTTGGTAGCGGATGTTTTGGGTTGGTTAGTTGGTAATTCAACGATTATATTGTTCCCTGTCGGATTAATTTGGGCTTTATACAATGGTTATGTAAGTATTTATTTACTTTTTAGGTAATAAGTGACCAGGTATAAAGAGAGGAGTGTGCATTGTCAATCTGGATAGTGCATATTCGTCTCATAAAGCCGGCATAGCGGATTCGAATTTTGCCTATAGAAACGCACTTTAGTTCTACATCAGATTTAGTGTGGTCATATACCAAGCTTCAATGAAAAAAAGTTAAGTACCGATGTATCTCTCAAATTCAGTACCAATGTAAATTTGTTCGCTCATTGCCTATAATATAGGCATTAATTAAAAGAGTAACAGGGTTGATTAATAATGTTCTTTAATCCCGTCGGATTACTATAAAAAATGAAATTGGTGCCTCGGGCGACACCCGCACCCCCCCAATTGCCCCCCACTATCGTCTATACATAGATCCGGGCCTGTGGAATACATGCATGAAGAAAAGAGTTATGAATGTGGTAAGAGGTGTGTGGATACGAGATAGGACGTCCCTCTAGGGACGCGGATGTGAGGTTCTGCAAAAGATTCCAATCAGATTGATTTCCGTGCTACAACGTATTATATTTTATCTAATATCAATCGTATGATTTTGTAAAATTTAAATCCTATCTAAAAACATATGAATTAATAAAATATCATAAAATCGATTCGAGCGATCAAAATTCATTGAGCAGATAACGGAATATTCAAAATTAGATTGGACCCGATCCCATTTTGCTTGTCAGTACAAATCTCATGAATATTAATCTATTTTTTATGTTTCACGCGTAAAATATTATTCCTCTGTTATTTTCATATCAATAAGTATCCCAAAATAAAGTAATATTTAATCGATAAAGCAGTAATTGATTGGTAATAGATTGCATTCAAAAATCTTTTCAGTCATGCATGTCGGTTGAGTAATACGTACCCGAACTTGAGTTTACTTTTAAAAAAAAATTGTTCCACATTATAAAGTATGGTAGGCAGACTGATTATGGTTACAATTAGCCCAGTCTGTCGTCCTGGAGTAGCACCACCGCATTCGAATGTAACACCTGTGACCTTGTCGCGTTTTGGGTTCAGTTTTGGAAGTAGCCAGGTATAAAGAGAGAAATATGCACTGTCAATCTGGATGGTACACATTTGTCTCTTCAAGCCGGCATAACGGAGGCGACTGCTGCATGTAGAAATTTATCTGCAGTGTGGATCGCAGTCTAGCTTAACATCAGGCGGAGTGTTGTCATATTCCGAGCTACTATGAAAAAAATTTTTTTTTTCCTGGCTTCTAATAATTTTGTTTTACTTTTAACAGCGTGGTAAAAAGCTCTTTCAACCTACTGAAACTTGGAAACCAGCAATTCCTATAGAAGACACGCCTACAAATTCGACAGCTGAAACACCTGAAAATTTAGCTTACGATAACGCGGCCTACGTACAGTGACAAATTGTCTAAGAATCTTTAGGTAATATTGATGAACGAATAATATTGTTCTTAAAGAAATTTAATCATTCAGTCAGTCATCAATCAATCAGACAGTCAATCATCAACAATCATTGAGCGGCCGTGGTCTAGCGGTAAGACGCGTGAACTCACGATCAATGAGACCCGTGTTCGAACCTCGCTAAAGACCGGTACCAATGTAACTTTGTTATATGTATTTTGGTCGCTCAGTGCCTATAGGCACTATTAAAGAGTGGTAGGCAGACTGATGATGGTTATTTGTCCAGTCTGTCGTCCTGGAGCAGTACCACCACTTTCGAATGTAACACCCGTGAAGTGACCTTGTCGCGTTTCGGGGATAGTTTGAAAGTAGCTAGGTATAAGAGAGGAGTGTGCACTGTCAATCTGGATGGTACATGCTCGTCTCCTCAAGCCGGCATAGTGGAGGCGACTGCAGCCCGTAGAGATTTCTCTGTGGTAGCAGTTGTTTCCATTCATGGACCGCACTCTAGCTTTATATCAGGCGGAGTGTTGTCACATGTCGAGCTACAATAAAAAAAAAAAAAAAAAATCAGTCCGTCTGATTCAATGAGGTGTAATGTGCAAAAAAAATTATAGTCGCAACATTGTAGTGACTGTGAACGATACTATAAAAAGTAACGTTATTCCTGTGATTTTTACCGGTATTCCTAAATGTACCGTTATTTATATATAGACACCGAAATACTGTATTTTTTTACAAAATTAATTGTCTTTTATATAAAAAAATAGTAGTTAAAAATACCTATTTATTTTACGTTAACAATTATGTAGTTCAATTTTAACTAATATAATTATTCTATCTAATTAATATCGACAAGATAAAACTACTTGACCGATTTCGATAGCATTATTTATGTAAATAGCGATTGTGTTTTATTGTGAAATTATTTAATATGATAATTTATACACATAATAACACTAACAAAGCGTGACGTATAGCGTACGTACTCGTTAAAATGTATAAAGTAATGTTTTTTTTAATTTTTTTTATTGTAGCTCGACATGTGACAACACTCCGCCTGATGTAAAGCTAGAGTGCGGTCCATAAATGGAAACAACTGCTACCACAGAGAAATCTCTACGGGCTGCAGTCGCCTCCACTATGCCGGCTTGAGGAGACGATCATGTACCATCTAGATTGACAGTGCACACTCCTCTCTTATACCTGGCTACTTTCAAACTATCCCCGAAACGCGACAAGGTCACTTCACGGGTGTTACATTCGAAAGTGGTGGTACTGCCCCAGGACGACAGACTGGACAAATAACCATCATCAGTCTGCCTACCACTCTTTATGCATTTCTACATTTTTTTGATAAAGTAACCTGCCAATATGGATGGTGTACATTCGCATAGTGGAGGCGACTGCTGTTTGTAGAAATTTATTTGTAGTAGCAGTTGTTTATGAACCGCATTCTAGTTTAACATTAGACGGAGTGTTGTCAAATGCTGGGCAACAATAAAAAAATATAACCTTTGAAAAAGAAAGACCTTAACGAACGGACTATTATTATATGTATCTAATACAAAAAAAAGTAAAAGTATTCTGTAAGCTATTATAGCTCATATTCTAGCTGATTAATTCGTTACCATAGCAACAAAATGTGCTAAAAACTTGAGTGTGGGTACTTAAAGTAGTTAATCTTAATGATAATAATAATTCATTTATCAAGGAATCATAAATAATGATAATTCACTCTCTATTATTATACAAGTAGCTTATTAATTAACGAGAAAATATATGTTTTTTATCATACGCTTTCCTATCACGTTGTTTGGGAATCTTTCATGTGATAAAAAAAAGCGTTGTGAGCTCTTAAGATCCAGTTGCACCACATAATTTAACCAACGTTAACGTTAAAGTAATGGTTAAAATTAAAATTGAGTTGCTTTAAAAACCTATCACTTTTGACACTTACTTTAACGCTAACCGTATCCAGCGAATTTTGGCTGGTCAAAATTAAAGTAATCGTTAAACCAATGTCACTAACGTCGAATGTATGAAAAGAAGCAAATATATTTTTCTATTATTTTTCTGGGAATGTACTCCTAATTACATCAGCCACCCTTTTATCGACAACGATATGGATTTACACGATGGTGCAAGCAACGCGTGTGGAGTAAATGTAACGTAACCGTTAAAGACACCGTAAAATGTAACAGTCAAAGTAGCTTTAACGGGCCTTTTGGTGCAACAGGGCCTAAGAAACCTTCTACGATCGGCGTGGCTGCTCCAAAAGGGGTTTGTTGTTGAGACATGAGAACAGTAAAAGAATGGTCTAAGTGAAAATGGAGAAATTTCGTTTGCACTTCATAGTATCTGCTTACCCTAATAGGGATATGGGCGTGAACGTAGTAGTAATACGTCATAATTAAACAAAAAAAATGTTGAAAATTCAGCAATAAAAAAAGTTGTGCGCAAGGGCAATGATGAATAAGTTACACTTTTTATTATCTGTTCAATTTGCACTATAATTTCAATAAAAGCCCAGAATTTGAATATGCCAAAAAATTGCATTTTTTTTTATTTAAAAAATTAATATATGTAGAGTAGCCAGGTATAAAGACAGGAGTGTGCACTGTCAATCTAGGATGGTACATGCTCGTCTCCTCAAGCCGGCATAGTGGAGGCGACTGCAGCCCGCACAGGTTTCTCTGTAGTAGCAGTTGTTTCCATTCATGGACTGCACTCTAGCTTTACATCAGGCGGAGTGTTGTCACATGCCGAGCTACAATTAAAAAAAAAAGTTACTATTATTAATTATGTAAGATGTGATAGGTAAGTAAGAGAATGTTAAATTGTACTGTAATTATATTTTATGATCTTTGACGTTAAATAAAATTATGTTAAGAATTAAATAAACAATAAGTTTTATTTTACTGACCCTACTTTTTTAGGCCCTACATCTTAGAAGTTCGAAGCAGAGCGACATTGAGCGGCCGTGGTTTAGCGGTCTCTCTCAGCGGTCTAACACACGAATGAGACCCGTATTTAAATCTCGTTGTCCGGTACCAATGTAACTATGATTGTCTGCTAAGCATTTAAAAAACTTTCCCAGGGATTCGCTAGGGTAGGCAGAAACTATGGAGCACCAGCGACTCATGTCTACTACCTACATACTACATACCACATGCCACTGCATGCACGTCGGTTGAGGGTGCTCTTCATCTGACCATTTCTCAGCAGTTGACCTATCTGGCTGAAAAGGTCTTCCTAGGGCGCCCCCTTCCGACACTGCCATCTTCGCGCAATATATCTTATTCTTATCTTTCATTCATCCTTTCCAAATGGCCGAACCCCTTTCCACTCTGGTGTGATGTCTCTTCCAAAGAATTTCAGGACTGTATAGTAAAGTTTAAATAATTTGACAGGGCACACATCTATTTACACTTTACACATTGATAAGCAAAAACTTTAGGCATTCAGCGACGAGTTGTGCAGCCGGCGCGCCTCTTATTGGTACCGTAAACTAAGTAGGTTCTAGAAATCTCGACTAAGTTTCTCCGTAAATTTTATATCTTGAGGGTTTACTATGACCGTTCATCGTGCGACGTTGAGATATCTGTCTGAGTTGATAATAATTTGACATGAAAGAAAGAACGTATTAATTTTCATGATTTTCAGTCATTTCGCGTCCTTTCATAATATGAGGTCAAAAATATGGGTGATTCCTTGAAAATTTTGACCTTGAAATGACTTTTAAAATTAAAAAATCTCTTTCAAAGTTTAACAATACATGTATTGTACGTGTATTGCTGGTCTCTGTTCTCAGTTGTTTTTTTTTAATCTGTCATTACTTTTTGGACCTCGATATAATGACTGATGATGATCGTTAAATGGCCCTAACAAGCTTTATATTACACATTTTTCGGTTTCAATACATTATTAGGGTCTTTTTAATATTAAAATATTTAATTATTCTACAAGGTGTCATGGTAAAGGTGTGCCGCCGAAGTAGTGACTTATTCACTTCGAAGCGACAATCACAAACTATGCCCGCATTCCTTCGCGAGTTTTCGAAACTTTTCCAGTTTTAAGTTGAAAATTATTGAGCACTCTTAAATATTTTGGAATGTACATTCTTAGAAGTGTTTTTCATCAACTATTCTTCTGTATATTTTGGTGCAAGTTTACCGTATTTTTAAATAGATGTGTGGCAACCTCTTTTCACCTCAACATAAAAAGAGATTTTCACAATGACAATTTGATTTGTCAATTGTTATTATTAAAAAACAAGAGAATACATTTTACTTTGAACACAACCAAAACGTATTATTTTACTAAATTTTATTTTAATTAATAATGGAGTGTCTCACTCAGTACAAGCGGGTGAGACACTCCAAAGATGTATATTGTATACCATAATTAATATGCCAATATACTTTAATAAGAAGGAGATGAAAAGAAGATGAGGAGAGAGCGTGAGAAGCTCAAGCTGCTGAACCGACCAGGTGATTATCAGTCTAAAGAGGAAAGTGACCTAGTCGTGTTTTAGCTTAGAAATAGTCAGTGATAACGAGAGAAGTATGCATCTAAACGATGAAAATTCGCATAGCGGATCCGACTTACGACAGAGATTTCTTTGTGGTGGCGGTTGCTCAGTAAAAGTATCAAGCCGAAAGAATCTTCAAGAACTCGTATAGCAAATTCGATAGAACTAACTTCCATTTATAGTTTTCGTCTATTTCACGTTTTAAAAAAGCGCGTTGGTTAAAAACACAAATCGCAAATCAAGATAAAACGACCAAATCGCTTTTACATTCGATATCGCGTTAAAAATCGTTCGAATACGATTTACGAGTGTTCGCATCGAGATAATAAAATTTTTACATCGATTTTTAAATACCTTACTTTTTTGACAGCACTGCGGTATTTTATTGCAGTTCTTTGTTTAAATAAATGGATTATTAAATATGCGATGTTTTACATTACTTTTAAAACACAAAAAAAAGAAAACTGTTTTATTCTTAACCTCGAAGCCTTGGTGTAGTTAGCATAGGTGACCAGCTAAAAAAATGGCGGTACAACTGGTTAAAATTTGGATGTTTTTTTACCGTCAGGTATCACTCCCGAACTGGTGGCATCCGATGAGGATAGCTCCAAAGCTTTATTAACTTCGAAGGTGCTCCAAAAATTCGACAAGGTCACTTAACATATTCCTATACATAAATTACTTATATACTCGTATTAAATAATATATTTAAAAAAAAGAAATAAAATACACACGTATACTTTTTAGCCGCATTATATTATTTCCTCTTATAAGATAATTAAATAAAACAGGGTGTGGACCGATTTATAGCACCCCTGGGTCTCATATAGCGGATGGAGCCGAAACGGTTTATTGTATTTAGCCGTATTTAACTGACAACTGCGGTGTATTTAGTTTGCAATTTTATTTCTATATCACACAGGTTTTAATTATTTGCTAATAATCCTTGCTTGGTTAGCTTTTTAATTTCGTAAAACTTCGCGAATTTACATAAAACGTTTTAGAACGGTTGGTAGATTGATGATGATTTGCCGTCCTGGTTTGGAGCTTGGAAGTAATCACAGTGTGTTCCTGGACGATGCACAGTCGTTTCTTTAACTCGGCATGGCGGAGGTGACCGTTGAAACTTTAAACGAAGAAACAATATTTAGATAACCTCAAAAAGTTTTAGCAAAGACGCAACGTATATTGTGATGTTAATTTTGGTGATACTTTTATGTTTATATTATGGATAATCCGGGTACAGTCCGCAGAAAAGGCAATACTGCCATATCAAATATTCTGTTTGGTTAGGACTCCGCACTTCATTGCGAAAACTAGAGAATTTTCATAAAAGTTACTATGCTAACAGTCGCCGTATTGACCGTAGATCAATAGTAAAAATGCGAATATACTTTTATACCTGGCTTCTATATTTTACTTTTTATTTATTGCCTCAAAAAGTTATTAAATTTATCCTTTTTTATATTTACTTTAAAGAATAGAGGGCAGTGATGATCGTTATGTTATTATTATTGTTTTTTTTTTAAATTATTATAAAAGCTCGATACAACACACCGCTTAATGTTAAGCTAGAGTGCGGTCAGAGGCGGCTCTAGCCCTTGTGGCGCCCGTGTGCAACCAGTACCATGGCGCCCTCTAGTAGGAGCGGGGTGAAAATGGAATACTTACAGTTATATTTTCAAACAGAAATTCGGGTGCAAATAGTGCAATTTTAAATGATGTCGGGAAATGAGTACTATCTTTGGAGGTGTCGCATTAGATTAGAGGGTGCATGAACAGAAACAACTGCTACCTCAGATAAATTTCCTTTAACAGCAGGAATGACTTAGGGTTAAAGAAACGTCAACTCCCATATATTTTATTCGATCAAGTAACAACTGTCGATTGGATTTTGACTCTAGCCCCTGGATGCTATCAAACTGATCCGCGACTATTTTATAAGCTCTCTTTAATTGACCCAGTCTGCCGTCCTTTTAAATGTTAAATAATATTAATTGCAATAAATGATCGTCCAAGTAAAGAACAGCAATTTATTTTGTGCGATATTTATGCAAAGGAGAATGCCCATTTTTGGGCCCACTTGATACCTAATAGTTTGGTAACAAAACAATATTCTAAAATAATATCTTATTTTTTTATTAATTAGGTTTAATTATATCAACACATCATTTATCAATCAATAGACAATGTTTAATTACATAAAAAATAGATATCTTATAGATATCTTCAATTATTAAAACATTTAAAATAATGATAACCTCAAATATTGCATCAGAAATCATCTAATTACTCAATAACCCGAGTGAAAAATTAAAACGATAAGGAATGTAGATTTATTTCTTTACAAAATGAACTTTACAAAATTACAATCATCGACAAACTCGAGAAAAAAATTGTGGGCCCATTCTCCTTTGCATTTGAATTTAAAATCAATCATAATTTATTCGCTAGTATGATCATAACACATTACATGTTTAGTAATGTTTTTGTGATGATTTAGGCATGTCAATTTATTATAGTAGCTCGACATAGGCGTCGCTATGACCACTCTCCTCTAGTTAAGTCAGGTTTGGATCCGTCACCGGAAATAACTGTAACGCAGATAAATGTCTGCAGGCTTGAGGAGACAAGTGCGTGGATTACCCAATTATACCCAAGATGATCCCAAAACGCAACTAGATCAAATCACTTGAAAGTGGTGATATACCCCGGAATAATAACCGTCATCATTCAGCCTACCACTCTTTAAGTATATAATATACGCCGTTTGATCTTGCTCCATTGACCTTGCTCGTCCTGTACTGATTTATTGGGCGATAGAGGGGTTGCTTAGGCGATTGTGTGTCGAGTTCTGCAAAAAAAATCATAAAAATAATTTGAAAAAATTAACTAAATATTACCTAGGTATTGTATTGTCTAATATCATGATGAAAATAAAATAAACCTTGCTATTAATAGTTTAGAAGAAAAATGGTTTTATATTTCAAAAACATATAAAATTTTGCATGATTATTAATGATATTTAAAACTTTTTTTTAATGAAGAGGACATGTTTTGTATAGTGTAGATTAACATAATATTAACATATATATACAGGTATATTTAAAGATAATTTCGTTACGGGTTATGGAGAAACATTGACCACGCGGAATAATAAAAAAAGATTTACTGACAAGGTGACAAAACTTAAATAAAATGTATTTTTTTGTCTGTGTATTTTATGTAGGTACGTTTCTTCAGAGACGTTGTGTTACGAAATGTAAAAATGTTAAAAACCTTTTTAAGGTCATAATCTTATAAGAATATAAGATGACTTAGTGAGTGGATTTGCCTATTTAATATGTGTATACATTACATTTAAGTTCGTTGCAAATTAACCTCTACAACGAAAACAATAGAGTGCGAATTTCTGTACATATCTGTCACAGGTATGCTAGTTTATGAGACGGTTACATAAATGAAAAATTCAGTAAGAATATTTTTAGTAAGGGTAAAAATGTATAAATGTGGAAGTGCCATCCTTTATTATTTTGGATGCATTATTTTTTGAGATGAAAAATGTGAAAATAGTTACGAGTAAGGTAAAATTATTATCAGAATAAACATTTTGTTCTGATAGTGATCAGTGACATTTAAAAGAAGCGAACAGAACTTGGTACGTATATTTTAATACCCATTCTGCAACACAGGATTTTATTAGTACAGAAATGTTTCATTTTAAATATTTTCTACTTTTTTAAAATTTTATTTTATTAACGATGTGATTACTAGCCAGTCTGTTAGGGGACAGGTCTGGTAGGAACAAATATTTAAAAAATAAACAATAAATACCAATATTTAAAAGAAATAAATAAATTCATGGACCGCACTCTAGCTTTACATCAGGCGGGGTGTTGTCACATGTCGAGCTACGATTAAAAAAAAACAATAATAAATGTTAGATTAATTAAGTGCACTGAAAAAAAAAAAACAGGTAAAAATCGCTAAACCCACTTGGAAACGTTGTATGTAGATAAAGAAGTCATGCTTGCCCCGCTAGAGAAACGAATGTAAGTTGTAATAAAACAAATGAAGATTATGATTCGACATGAATGCATAATGAAATAACTAATATAAATAACAAGAACAATGGAACTAAGGAGCAGTAAGTTGTTGAAGGAAATCGCATTTAGTTAAACTGGTAGCTTCCTTCGGGATTTTGACCGCAGCGCAACGGCGATTTCCCGCGAGACCGACCTATTCAAAGACTCGTATTTATTGTTTTAACTTATAATTTTCGACCCATGAGATAAATATGTTAAAATTTGATGTCGACGTTTTTTTATGATTGTGAATAATACATTACAATCGTAGATATAGCCGAGTTGGAATCACCCGAATCAGTATTAATGTAACTTTGTTAATCTGTATACTTTAGTCGCACATTCCTTATATGCAATCACTAGCTTAGATCTATCAAAGTAAGTCATTTTAAAAAAGCGTAATCTTCTAAGTTAACTTTTTTTTACGTTTATACGTTATACTAGTACAATAAATTTTGAATGTTTTTATTCGATTAGTACCATCTAAACTCGTCCTATGGGTCGAATATAATAAGTCTAAATCAGATAAAATCTTCTATTTAATTACGTTCACCAACCTTTAGTCTTCTTTTGTTTAAGTAAAGGACTGTATTAATTTTTCCTACCAAGAAAAAACTTTGACATTATTGGGTTTTATGTACATTTATATTTTTATACTTGATTAATTTGTATTTAAGGTGGAATATGATATTTAGAAAAAAATGGAGGGCACATTGAAATCATAAATTAAAAGCCGAAAGTCGCTTCCACAATGCCGGCTCGAGTAGACGAATGCCCACCGTACGGATTGACAGGATATACTCTTCTTTCGGAGCTTCCAAGTTGATGCTGAGCCATCTAGGCTAACTGTTGTAACAATTTTTTCTATTAATTTTTTCTTTGTTTAAAGCTGACGTGTAGGTACACAATATAATGAATAAATATTTGTATTGAATTTTGTGGTTTTAATATTTCAGTAATTAAGTACATATATTAAATGTCTTATTAAAATTAATGTAAGGCATTTTTTGGCAGTTTCTTTTTTGTTATGAGTTAATCTACTGGTGTTTTATTACCCATCAGTAACTCGAAGCATAAACAGACGAAGGTTCGCAACCTTAGACATTTTTGTGCCTTCTTCACATCCATTCCTTGCCTCACACATGCACTTCGATTGTGAGTACAAACCAGACACTACAGTCATACATTTTTTTAAATTTAGTTTTTTTTAATGGATGAAAATTTTGCTAAGTAAATAGTAACATTGTAAAGTTTAATTCATTCAAAAATATCAAGTGAAATCTGGCAATACAAAGGAGGTTCATAACAACACAAAACTCACGGCATTGTCACCAGCCGACGTATCTAATAACCAGGTAATAACAGTAAAAATTGTGTTATTTTTACGATGGCATTTGGACCTCTACCAAGCTGCACGTTTTTACTGCACACTGGTATATTCTTGTAAAATATAATCTTGAATTAGTTTCGATTATTTGTATCAGAATTAATTCTAAAGATTTCATCAAATACCCTTGAAATTAACTAACAACTTAGTTGTGAGTAAGTGAATGTACACGTGTACACACAATGTACACACACAGCCGGGTGTATTACGAAAAGAATATATTCTGTAAATTGTGTGTAAAGGTCACAAGACACCAGGACAAGGCAGATAATCATACCATTTTAACATCCTAGAAAACTACAGTCCATGCAGCAGGTTCAATTTTTTGTTTAGTTCAATTCTTTACCTATGAAATTGCCTATTATATTATTGAATATTATTTATATAGATTTTTGATACAAGAATTACCATGCAAGAGATTATAGGTCGAGCATTTTCATACTAAACTGGAACCTATGTAATAAAAGATTACCCCTAGCCGTGGATATATCGACTTCGGCTACATAAAAATGAAGGTGAGCTGATGTACAATTTTGGCAATCAAATCTGTCAATAAATCGCTTTTTATACTATGTATCAAACTACGCCTTTTATATGTGTATTTATAGCGCTGTAAAATTACATACTAACACTATGTTAGACTTAAGATGTGTGTCAATGTTTGTAATATTTCTAGCGATCTACAATATAGATTATAGCGAACGATAGACGTCTATTGATAGAACGAGGCCCGTGTCGAAATGTCGTTAAATTCTGACCGGTACTCGTACCAATGTGTTTATAATATCATTAATTTATAAAGGTTACAGATTTACGCAAATTGTTTACGTGAAATGAGTTAAAAGTGCACATTTTGGAAAATAATAACAGATAATCTTTTTAGAATCCCCAATTTGTTCGGGGAAAGCGATTACATCAAAGAAAAATCTCTTGGAAAACTTTTGTAGAGAGTTAAGTCTCTGGCTGTCAGACTCTAATGAGGAACGCTACGTTTAGTTATTAAACCCATCTTACATAATCTCAGCTTTTTACTTTGGCGGCTTTTCATTTTAAAATTTAAGACCGAGTCCCGCTGAGACAGAGTTAATAAAGTCTTTCGTATAAGGTCGTGACCACAATGCACAATATACGACCGACATAAATCCCATTATTAAGTTATAACGAAGAGATTTGTTTTCATTATCAAATTGAACACAAAATAATATTTTATTAATAAACCAAAGCAGCATTTTAATATACCAAAAAATAACCGATAATATTTGTTTTCAATTAGGGTTTTATTTATTCATTATTAGTCTGTGCGAATTGAATTTAAAACATCCTCGAATCTGAAATCCTTTTATATTTTTTTAAATATGTTTTTGTTTATTGTATATTTTTTTTTTCATATTTTTCTAATTTTCCATATGTACTATCAAGAGCAGGGGAGCAGTCCCAGTTTTTTTTTCAAAATTGCTTATCGGAATATTACGGTTGCCTTCTCTTTCTGATTGCATTATAAGTAAAGGAGATCAATATTGTTGTCAATGTTTCTATATGTTTTTTACATATTGCACGTCATTTAGTTGTCAATGATATGAAGGAAAAACGAAAAAAAATGACATGTAAATATCAATCAAATTAATCTACACACGTCAGTTGTCATAGCAACGTAAACATAAGTTATATTTAAAGTAGGAGCTGAGAGAAACATAAAAATATGCAAGTAACATTAGTTCTGAGGGTGGGACTGCTCCCCTGCTTTTGATAGTATACTTGGTTTATAGATAATTGACATATTGACACCTCAAAATAATTCAAGTTTAGGAAAACTGTTAGTACAGCCTATTTTTTCTTAAAATTAACAATATGAACTAGGCTTTATGTACAAGTCTTTAGAGTTTATGTGTTTAAAGCGAAGTGACGATGAGAGGGGACGAATGATGAATATCCGGGTAATGAGCCAGTCCCGGATTCGATGCCTCTTTCATAACACTATACATAGCTTTACTCAACCAACAGCTTTTTAAAGACATATAATTTTTGCTTGTTTTTGATAAAAGTTTTAATATAAAATGATTTTTTATACATTTTTTAAGGATGGTAGACAGACTGGTTATGGTTATTAGCCTAGTCTGCCGTCCTGGAATAGTACCACCAATTTCAAGTGTAACAACTGGGAAGTAACCTAGTTCTGTTTCAGGATCATCTTGGTACTTCCAAGGGCGCCTCGTCTCCTCAAGCTTCGTCGTCTCAGGCATAGCGGAGGCTATTGCTGCCAGCAGACTTTCTTGTTCATACACCGTAAAACACTACACACCTAATTAATATCGTGTACCTAATGAAATAGATAAAGATATAGATAATACTAGAAACAATCCCACAACAGAATTATCCAACATATATACTAGCTCGTAAACTAGCTAAATAACAATTTGCAATCTAGACTTGATTAAATTTTAAAACTCGGACTAACAATATAATTTTGTTCATAAACAAATAATACTAAATTCGTGACATCACAAGAGCTTGCATATGAATAATTTATGAGTCCGTTAATGCACTAGCTGTAAGGGTATTCTGATTCGTATTTGTAATGCACAAATCTATGGAGGCTTCCTCTCGTTTTGAATCTATTTTATTTTCAAGATCAAAGGCCTTCCGACGACTCTTGAGTCTTGATCAAATATTACTTTTTGATGATTACTACTAAATATTTAGTCGTACCCTATTAAAATATAATGCGTATTACATTATTTATATAAAACAGTTTCAAACTCAACAATATTCCGTTATACATTACTGTAGCTCGGCATGTTAAGTTAGAGCGGGGTCCAAAAACGTTAAACAATTAATAAAAAGTAAATAATCAGATTTTTATTTTTATTGTTTGTTTTAACAAACACTTTTTTTTTAATTTACATTTTAAGGCCAAGTCCGCCAACAGGACTTATAACAACATCAGACTGTTTAAAATATTTGTTTTAATAAATTAAAACATGTAATGTACATACATTATACTATTTACTTTAAACTTTTACATTAAACCCTAAACCCGATTTCTCAAGTTAATTATTAAAATATTTTGTTAACGTAATATGTAGCGTTAATTCATTTGGCATTTACCCAAAGTTTACGCCACGAGTTAGTAAAGGATTCAACAACATAAGGCGGTTATAATACTTGTAAGAAAAGCTAAGTTAGACGCGAAATTTATTATTAAGACGTAAGCACTTAAGCGTGTTTGTTAGGAAATTGTTTACACTGTGATACTTTATGAAATTTTTAATTAAAAATGCTCAAATCGCTTTCCTCGAGATGTTTGTTACAATTAATAATGTTAAGTTTTAATATTGAAAAAAAAGAAGGGATTATATGAAAAAAGGAAAAAAAAAATATTTACGACTATTTTATAAAATCATAAGAATACTCGTAATCATAATGAACACCATTACAAAAATGCATCTCGACTAGGTGTGCACTTTTTAGTCAATTTTACCCGGGAAGAGAATAAAGGGGAAACAGCACTATGGCGGCACGGTGAGGCCATACATGGCGCCCAACTTGGAATGCAGTGTGTTGTAATAGTGCGGTTATACGTATCAGTAATAATATTCCAGGGGATACACCGCGCCGCGTGACGCTGCCTTGCGCCTCCATTATGCGGTTTCAGCCTGAATAGTAAAAAAAAGAGGCAGCATCAAGCTTAGGATTAGGGATAGGGTTTCCCTCACGTAAAAAAAGAAAAGGTTTAGGGTAAAGCCCTATATAAAAGCGAAGCAAAACAAACGATTAAGAGAGATGGATAGATACTGGAGGCAGTAGTGGAAGGACTTATGGTGACGGTGACGATTCCGTCTTTTCAAGTTGTTCTCAGTTTACGTTCCAGCAGCCGAATGCGTAAGTCCATAAGGAAGCTTCGCTGTAAAATAAGAATCGTAACTAGTCCATAAATTTGTAAATTTTAATTGTTTTTTTATCTCTTAGAGTAACATTATGACCTGTAAATTTTTTAACGAAAATGACAGTTGGCAGCACCTTTTGTTCCGGTACAATGACAGACTCGTTCCTGTTCTTAGAGATGCGATCACTTCAAGTCCTTTAAGAATTTCCTCTAAGTCATTTCAGCGCAGTCTATAATAGATAATGCATCAAAATTATGCGCCGGTATAGTTGTGTCTATTATCATGTAAGAGTGCCTACATACAAAAATACTCGAATAAATTACACAATATATTAAATCGTATGTGACAGGCATCGCCATCTATCACCGTTATCAGGGTTGACTTTTGTAACCTTTTTTGAATATTTCTTAGGCACCTATACCTATTTATATGGATTTGCCTAGCATTGTTTAAAATACTAGATCTCATATGTCATAGGGTGTTTTGCACCAGAAGGCCGGTTAAAGTAACTTTAACTATTACTTTTACGGCGACGACGACCGTTAAACATTTACATTTGCTTCACACGCGTCGCAATATCGTGTAAATTCATATTGTTATCGTTAAAAGGGTGGCTGATCTCGAAAAGAAAAAAAACATATTTGGCTTCTTTACATACATTTGACGTTAGCAACATTGATATTTTGACAGCCAAGATTCGTTGGTTACGATTAAAGTTAAATTAACCGTCAAAAATGACATCGCGACGATGCAGCGATGGTGCAACTCGTGTAGAGTAAATATACACCATAATGTAAACGTAACGGTTAAAGTAAACGTAAAAGTTACTTCAACTGGCCTTCTGGTGCATAGAGTGCCCGTGGCCTAGTCGTAAAAGGCGTTTACTTATAATCGAAGTAGCCCACATTCAAACCTGGCAAAAATTCTGACCAATACTAACGAAACTTTTAATATGTATTTTGATCTGCCAGCGTATATAGTATAAGCATTATTAAAAAAAGTGGTACGCAGATTGATTATAGTTATCAGCCCAGTCTGCCGTCCTGGAGTACTACCAACACTTTCATATGTAACACGTGACGCGACCTAATCGCGGTTCGGGATCATCTTGGAAGTAGGCGGCATAGTGGACGGGACTAGCGCCTGTAGACATTTCTCTGTGGTAGCAGTTGTTTTCGCGTACGGATCGCACTCTAGCTTAACATCAGGCGAAGTATGGTCACATGAGCTATAATAAAAAAAATCCTATTTAAAAATAATAAATATTTTCAGTGGCTGTTGAAGATTTATATTTCATTTACTTATATAAATACTCGAAATGGAAAACTTCTACTTCAAAAGAACTTTTTCTAGAAAACTTCAAAGCGTTTAATGTGTTCTTTGAAAGTGTTAGTTGAATATACGCTGTTTTATTTATTACTAGTTTAACACATCGCTGGTTCAGTAATATTTTAATTTGATTCTAACATATACATTCGACTGATTAACACAGCTGGTGATTACCGCCTACAACTTTCTCATAGACCGTACTCCAGCCTAACATCAGGCCGAGCTTCAATAAAAAATATACAAATAAACAATATACCACGTGTTATTTTGGTAAAATAATACTAAAACGTTAATGTACGATATTTTTTTATTTTTTTTATTATAAATATCGTACAATAACGTTTTTGTATTGATATATTTTATATAATTTCAAGCCGCAATGGATGCATCAAATCGCTAAAACAGGCGCGCCCACCTAGGGCTATCAGCTGTGAGTTGAATGGTCGACACCAGCCATAGGCAATCGTTGCATTCACATTGCTTGTTTTTGATATTTTGATAATGTTTTGTGCTTTTAACAAATAATGGTATTAAAACGTTACGTAGTTGGTATTGAAATGTATAAAAAAGATGTATAAAGATAACAAAAAATGTGATATTTGAAATAAAAAAGAAATGCTTATATCACATCTGTGTGATATATACAACTTCTAGTTCGTGAAATAGAATCCAGTGGAATTGCTGTATGTATTTTTACAGTGTGTATAAATAATTTCAGACATTCAAGAATTCTGAAGACAGTGCTCGGAAAGTCTGTGTCTGCTCTTGGCGATTGCCTGATGAAGAGTGGCAATTTATTCCGCGGGCGAGTTGCAGAGAACTAGTCGTAATTCAAAGAAAGGATCCACGATATACTTTGAAAACCACATCTTAAATCTGAGAGATAGTGAAGGAGAAATAAAAATCAATATAAACACCTCACGTTCGAAGTAAATTGTTTCTAAAACTACTTTAAACAATTCCATTCTGTGACGTCGGTGGACGCTCCTCGCCAATAATACATCACATTGAAAACTTTATTTCTCCAGAGAATTACAGCTACATATGAAATTTATATTTTCTTTACGTTACTGTTAACTTTATCGCTAGGTTTTTATTACTACCTTTATTGTTTTTCTGTTCATACACCTCTGTTTTTGATTTCTGTAAATGTAAAAAAAAATTAAATAAACAATATGTACAATACGAGTACATATATATACATTATCTATTTTTTTTTTACTATTAACTTTTGCATTGCGTATTCTAGTTCAGATCACTAATCATTGACGCTTCACATGACCGCTTCCAAATCCTCTGTTAGCGCTTAATTCTTTCCATCAGCAGCCCTTCTGATGGATTGACGTCACATATTTTTTTCTGTTCAATTTTCATCATATTTCAACAACGCCGCAACCACTGCACCACAATGACCAAAAATTTCAAATTTCGCGCTAAAATGACTCTTTCAAAGATTTATTCAGGTTTGGACGTAATGCAGAGCATAGACAGTGATGATGACCGTGTGTCAATCAGTAAAAAACAGTGTTTCATGTTATGAAAATATTTTACCGTACCGTAAACTAAACGCAGCCCACAAGACAACAGATATTTTTCCGTAAAAAAAGTATAATGTAACTCTACACAATGCGTTTTTATGTATTGATTTGCATTTTGTACTGACTTTTGGTTATGCTTAAACGTGACCCTCTTATACGCGAATTTCACTTAATGCGAGTTTTTAGAACGTATCCCTCGCGTAAAGCGGGGTATAATGTACTTCTAAATGAACTCTAAAAATTGGCTTTAATCATACATTTGTCTCTAATCTATCAATATATCAAGATTCTATTATTCCAGAGTGAAAGAGGAAAACATAGGAAAGCTTATTTGTGTCATAAGTTTATTCGTTAGGTTAGGTTAACGTGTATTTTCTTTGGCAACTTTGGCAGTAGGGTAACCATGTTTTTATATTAATTAAGTTTTTATTATTTAATAGCTATTTTGAAGTTGACATCTGCATTTTCACTTTTATCAGTCAAGATCTGCATTTATTGGAGACACAGTCCTCCGTTCTGAATTTGATGGCAGAGCACATCTTGTCCACAGCACTTTTTTAGAGTGACCATGGTCTAGCGGTAAAAGACGGATCATTTATTAATTAAATATAATTATTACATCCATTATGAGATTTCCTTTCCTAGTCAGAACATTCCATTGTATTTTTTTTTGTATTTTGTGCAATAAAGAATTTTATAATTATAGAATGTTAATTATAATTTATATTTTATTGTAATTAACCAATTAAGGGGTACGACATAGACTGATAATGAACATTAGTCTTTTGAAGTGGCATAGTCTCGTGTCTATCTTGGATGTCAAGCCGGCATAGTGGAGGCGACTGCTACCCGCACAGGTTTCTTTGTAGTAGCAGTTGTTTCCATTCATGGACCGCACTCTAGCTTTACATCAGGCGGAGTGCTGTCACATGCCGAGCTACAATAAAAAAAAAAGTAGCCAGGTATAAAGACCTGAGTCTGATCTGTCAATCTGGAATGTACACAACCCTATCCAGCCTACTGTAAAGCTGATTAGAAATGCATTTAGTTTAAAACGTTTGATATAATTTGGTCGCAATAGTTGCAAGGCAGATGGAAAGCCCTGGTCCAGTGTGGGAGGGACTCATAAATCGCAGCTGCGGTCGGATCGATGACCCACTTATGATATATCGTTTCCTAAGCTACCCTCACCGTGAAGCTACACCGATCTAGACTGTATGTTATTTTTAGTTTTGATGTGTTATTACCAAATATTTACGTTTTATGTAAATGAAAAACATCAGTATCGCGCTTTTTATCAAAGACAATCAAATAAACCATCCTCAATACATAAGCAAAAATAACTTTTCAAATCGGACTGATACTTATTGTACGCAACAAACAAACAAACATTCATTTTTATTCGTCTTACGTGATCGTTTCGAAATTTCTCAAATTAATCTTTCCAACGGCAGTTCTTCCAATATAACTTCCAACCCATGACGTCATAATACAGGGTGTAAATAGAGGCTGCATTTCCGCGAACCAAATAGTATAAATATTCTAATGAAGGTACAAGCGCATATTTCTTTTTTTATTTTTGAGATATTTTTTTGGGTCACCTTTTTGCATTTATTGATTTATTATTAGCTACATAACGTTATGATACAATTATTTAAAAAAAAACCACACAAAACATTATCAAATATCAAAAACAAGCAATGTGAATGCAAAAATTGATAGACGGCTTGTGTTGCGACGGCGGCGTCGTATTTAATTTCCATCTGAACTCGCTTTAAAATATTTATTTTTAATTAATGTCACGTGTAATTAATTTCAAACCGTTTATTTGTTTTAAAACTTTGTTCAAGAATAATAAATGATGCGTCGATGAAGAATTTCTAGAAATAACTATGACGGTAACTGTCCTTTATAATTTGAAAAGTTAACAATAAAACAGAAAACACTAGAGTACTACGCCATTGTGTATTAGAAAGTTTTCCATTGGGGGCACTATTCTTGTATATTTTTACTATGTTTTTAAAAAATTCATTTCTAAAATAAGCGGATATCGGCCTGGTAAGACAAGGCGAATGTTCAGTGTTCTCCGTCTATTTCTCCGGCTATTTCTAAGCTGAATCAGCTATCTTCTTCTTCAGCCTTTGATGGCTGGTGTAGACCTTCTTCATTGCATGCCATTCTATTCAGTATAGTGTTCATAGATAAGTTCCGTGTTTAATGTCACTAAATTCCGGCCCATGTAACTATGTTATTTGTGCTTTAGTCGCTTAGTGCCTATGGTATGAGCTTAGTATAGCATAACAGGAGTAAATCAAGAATACGTCCCTTTATACAAAAGTTGGTCCTACTTCAATCCAAGAGCTATCATACCAGCTTAAAAGTTCCAAATGTGAAAACTGAAAGTTCCTTGTGTCATGTAACAATGCACACAGCATTGAGTTTTAGGCGAGCTTTTGCGGATTATGATGCACTCAAATTACTTCTGTCAAAATGTAAATGTTAACGAGTGGCAGTTTTTTTATTATACATTACAACAAACCGCCTGATGTATAGCTAGAGTGCGGTTCATGAAGAGAAACAATTACTACTACAGATATTTTTTTATAGGGAGCAGTTGCCTGTAATGACTGCTGCCTGTAAAAATGTGTTATCTCAGCTCATGGCTGCACTGTAACCCGGAGTGTGTAAAACACAATTATTTTCAAACTGAATATAACTTACAGGTTTTTTTTTTGTCTTTAGTTTTTTATTTTTTTAGTTTTTTTTTAGTTTAGCTTAGTTTTGTCTTTAAATAATACACACAGAAAAGATAAGTTCGAATGAACGATGATGTTAATCGAAGGTTAATGTTAATGGAAATATTGTGCTAGAATTATTATTTACGAATGTTCCATAACGATATTTTTCCTTCTGTTTGATTAATTGACTTCCAAATATCTGGCCTGTTAATATGAAACCAATCGCTTTATTAGATACACGTTTATTATTGATAAATAGAGAATACTTATAAATGACAGGGCTCGTTAACGTTGATTAATAGAAGAAGTAGATATATGACTAAAATTCAGTTTGTTTTTTTTAAATAACGTGAATTACAAATCGATATTAATCTAATTCAACATACAGCACAATATTTTGTACAAAAAAATAAATAAATAAATTAATTAATTAAAAAGATCGACATAAATTAAGTTAGTTTAATCTATTTTAAAAAAACCTACGACGTCTAGTAAACCATTGACGTTTTACGTGGTCGAATTCTTCTATTCTATATTTTTATCAATTGTGTTGAGAGAAATTGTAAGGAAAAGCGAAAAAGTGGGTGATGCAGTAAGGAAGTGCCTATTATTAAATATTATAATGAAAATATATAAATAATAATATAATTATTATACATATATACACACTATATACATATCATACATTTATATACGTTTACGTGCATATATCTACACACACACACACAGTGTTTTCTTTGTAAGTGTATTAGGAATAAGGGAGGACACCCGTAATACAGACCATAGTCTAGTTATCTAGTACAGGGTCCTCAACTCATGTAACTTAAATTATGTTTTTTACTAAATAAATATTTATTTATTTATTTATTTTAGAAAGTTCAATGCAAACTTACACAACTCGTATATAAATTTATTTATTGTTTTTTTTTTAAATTGTAGCTCGGCCTGATGTAAAGCTAGAGTGCGGTCCATGAATGGAAACAACTGCTACTACAGAGAAATCTGTGCGGGCAGCAGTCGCCTCCAATATGCCGGCTTAAGGAGACGAGCATGTACCATCTAGATTGACAGTGCACACTCCTCTCGTTATACCGTTGTTTATTGATTCATTCTCTCAATGATATACTCAATGGACTTTTTAAACGAATGTCACTAGAAATGAAAACAGATCAAATGTTTTAGAGCTTTTATTAGGAGAAAGAGAAAATAAAGGGACAAATTTCTAAGACATCTAAGAATTATTAGCTCTTTTGGCATATTGCCCAAAAACAGCGCCGCCATTATATGTTTATTTCCTTTCATATAAAGAAACAGACAATTTTCTTGGTTTTTCTTGATGCTTGCTTATAGTAAGCCTCGATTAATAACATCATATTTTGTTATTATTTTTGTATGAAATACGGTGTTCACTGTTATTGTTTGACCAAATATCTTTTGTGTCTACGATGTGTCAAACTCCGAAATATGACTTATATTTATTTATTATTGTGAATAAACATTTATTAATATCAACTTTGTTACTATTATGTGTTAACTCTCCTGTTTCATCTTCAGGGTATTTTTTTTTCACCCACGTTAATTCGATAAACGGGGTATCTAAAGCAAAATGATTTTTTTTTTATTGTAGCTCGGCATGTGACAACACTCCGCCTGATGTAAAGCTAGAGTGCGGTCCATGAATAGAAACAACTGCTACTACAGAGAAACCTGTCCGGGCAGCAGTTGCCTCCACTATGCCGGCTTGAGGAGACGAGCATGTACCATCCAGATTGACAGTGCACACTCCTCTCGTTATTCCTGGCTACTTTCAAACTATTCCCGAAACGCGACAAAGTCTCTTCACGGGTGTTACATTCGAAAGTGGCGGTACTACCCCAGGACGGTAGACTGGACAAATTACCATCATCAGTCTGCCCACCACTCTTTAATAGTGCCTATAGGCACTGAGCGACCAAAGTACATATAACAAAGTTACATTGGTACCGGTCTTTAGCGAGGTTCGAACACGGGTCTCATTGTTCGTGAGTTCACGCGTCTCACCGCTAGACAACGGCCGCTATAAAAATAAATGTAAAAACTCTCCTATAAACAAGATTAATTTATTGTACCTTAATGCTAGCTTGTTTAAGATTAATTAATTAATATATTTTATAATAAATTATTGTAACTGTTATTTTTGTTTATTTATTGTAGTTCGGCACATGAGAACACTCTGCATGATGTTAGAGTGCGGTCCATGAACGGACACAACTGCTACAGTAAATTTCTACAGGTAGCAGCAGTATTATGCTTTATTTGTTTTAGTAACGACAATTTTTTTCTTACAGGGAAAGAGTTTCTTTCCGAAGCCAAATAAACAATCGTGTTCCAATGTAAAAAAGCTCAAGTATTTAAGTCTTTCGTTGAGGATAAGTAGAGAGGCTTTTAAAAAAAAACCTACCTTAGTTGTTTTATTATTGTGACATAATATGTAGAAACCGTTCAACAGCAAATTACATTAAAACAAACGGAGTCTAATTAAGTAAAGTGCTAATTCAGGGATGCTAAGTAATACATAGCTTTTACAACATTAATACTGTACTTAGATAATTGTTTGATGAGGATTTCAGTATGAGAATCTTGTCAAAATATCTAAGATTTATTTCATACCAGCTGTAATCCGTGATCTCCCCGTAAGTTAGTATACCATCACTTTGAAATTGACAGATACGTAGATGTCAGTAGATATAAATTCCTTTTTATGTCACGCATACGCCACGCACGTACACGTAAGTGTGATTTACCGTGTTTGGTGACGATTTACAGCGGAGATATTAAAAAAACGTGGACATAAGTGACTACTAAGCGCGCGCGAGATAATTGTATGAGATGACCATTAGATCATTCTGGAGGTCGGCAATCAACTCGCGCGCGTCCTTACTGAGGCGTATCGTCATAGATATAATTTAATTGATAGCAAATAATATGCAATAATGTAATTTTGTCTATGTTATTGTTCTAACAAATCCTACGCACCTATGACGAAACATTTCAATATATATATATATATATATATATGTAGTCTTAAAATAGAAACGTGTTAAATTTACTTTTATATTTATTTAATCCGATTTTGAACTTTATGCCTCATACATAAGAGTCTCTCTGAAAACAAGATAATAAACATAAGATATAGGATAAAAAAAGTCTTCTAATGCGCATCTGAAAGCGCTCTCAATCCACCTAATCGACATAGCACAGGTGCAAACGGTGTAAATCCCTATATTATTGTGAGGATAACGTTTGTGTTGTTAGCCACCCATTGTCCAACCCATCGCCCAAATTGCCTTATAGTTTTGTATGTCGTTGTGGCGGGACTAATGTTGTTTGGAGATGAGAATTACAGTGAATAAGTTAATTGGATATGATTCTGTTTCGCATCTAGCACATTCATTATTCTTCTCTTGCATGTGGGTTTGGAATACTCATCATCTTATCCTTTTTAAGCAGTTGACAGTTGTTTAAAAGATCTAGAAATTGTTGCGTAAGTATAATATATAAAAAAAACATTTTTTATAAATATTTTTCACTGTCCTTCGAGCAATAAACACTACTTTTAAGTTTAACATCCGTAAAGTGACTTTTTTAAATTGTAGCTCGGCATGTGACAACACTCCGCCTGATGTAAAGCTAGAGTGCGGTCCATGAATGGAAACAACTGCTACTACAGAGAAATCTCTACGGGCAGCAGTCATCTCCACTATGCCGGCTTGAGGAAACGAGACCAACTAGATTGACAGTGCAACTATTTTCGTTACACCTGGCTACTTTCAAAACTATTCCCGAAACGCGATAAGGTGTCACGGGTGTTACATTCGAAAGTGGTGGTAGTTTTCGTTCATGGACCGCACTCTAATGTAACTTCCGATTCAATATTGTCCTATATCCTACAATAAAAAAGAATCACTATTTTGTTAAAATTAAATATAATACGTCCATTGGTCTCACCACATTGTCGTTTCCTGATAGTCCACGTAGGTAGGTAATGGTTGATCATGTGTAAGACGTGCGGAAGACGCTATGTTCCTAATCAGCTAAGTAACCATCACTCCGTAAGTGATAGTTGTTAGGTAATTAACTGCTCTAGATATAAGGTTTCTTTGAAATATATGAAATCTCTCTCCATTCTATATAGGCAGATTCTTACACACCACATTCGCCTTTATGCATAATTTTTAAATTAAAAGATTTCATGCGGTTTATTAGCACGTTTTCTTTAATATTTTAATCTAACGTTTCGTAGGCTTTGCGGCCATCGTGCATCGTGATCGCGACGGGATTGATTTTTTTTTATATTTCACACTAAAAAGTGTTTTTTAAATTCAAAAAAGTAAGTTTTTATAATGATCGTTTAGCGTGTGACCAAATTCTACCTAATGGAGGATCTATGACCAGAAGTAACTGCTACTATAAAAAAAATGTCTGCAGGCT
The DNA here is from genome assembly GCA_948150575.1 of Tinea pellionella. Lineage (NCBI taxonomy): Eukaryota > Metazoa > Arthropoda > Insecta > Lepidoptera > Tineidae > Tinea > Tinea pellionella. The sequence continues at coordinate 8,286,581 of OX411251.1, read as the reverse complement.
CCGCTATGCCGACGTTGATTGCGACTAGGTTTCTGGATTTACACTTGAAATAGCGTGCCGGAAATAACCATCATAGGTCTGCCTACTACTCCTTAATTTGGATTTAAAATGGACGTATATACAAAACCGTCACAACACACATAACAATAGAATAAAAAATCTAAAAATTCCAACAAAAATACAAAGTAAATTCCAAAATGCAAATTCTCCTAATAAATTTAACTTAAAACATAAATGAAAGTAAAGTTATATATGGAGGCTTAAACTTAAATTCATGTACTTGTACGTAGTACGCAATTGGAAATAGGCCAGACGGCTAAGTGTATTAATACAATAAAACATGCTACCTACATAAATTTCTTTGTGCAACTAATAACTGTAAGGGTCTTAACCAGCGCACATCTGTGCCAAAATGTAAGCAAAATTGGACTTTATTGATCGCTTTTTAAATGTAAAACCGGTAAAGTGACATTAAAAATCAGCATATACGTAGGTGGAGCACAGAGAGAGAGAGAGGAGGACGCAGCGGACAGAAGAACCCTGTCGACTTAACCGGTGAACTCTCACCGTTTATCTCCAGCAGCCGCCTCCTTTCATAGACTACACATTGACTATATATTCGGTGACGTAGAACCACAATTATAAACTATCGCATTCCAATCCTAAAACTTTCGAGTTCCAATATGAAACTATTAGAAAAAGACTAGATTAGGGTAGTTGTAGCAAATAGTTTTGGGTTCCCGATTTACTTTCCTATTATTTCGACTTATACATTTAAATAATGAAACATTGAGTGGCCGTGGTCTATCGGTAAGACGCGTAAACTCACGATCAATGAGACCCGTCTTCGAACTTCGCTGAATTCTGACCGGTACCAATGTAACTATGTTATACGTACTTTGGTCGCTCAGTGCCTATAACCACTATTAAAGAGTGGTAGGCAGACTGATGATGGTTATTTCCAGTCTGCCATCCTGGGGTAGTACTACCACTTTCGAATGTAACACTCGTGAAGTGACTTTGTCGCGTTTTGGTATCAGTTTGAAAGCCAGGTATAGAGAGGAGTTTGCACTGTCAATTTAGATGGTGCATACTCAGGCGGCTGCTGCCTGTAGAGATTTCTCTGTAGTAGCAGTTGTTTCTAGTTTTACATCAGGTGGAGTGTTGTCATGTGCCGAGCTACAATAAAAAAAAAAGAATGATAATATTATTACATATACCAAGTAATCTGTAAAATAAAATTCATTGGAGCTTCAAACTACAAAGTAATAAAGATGAAACGAAAGTATGAGCGAACTAAAGAATTGCACATTTTGAATGAAATAAAGTAAGAGATGGAGTTTGTTCGTTGAAGCGAGGTTCAAAACTTGTTATTGAAAACTTTTGATATATTTCAATCAGAGACACCCATTGTGCTTTGACGTGGCTCCGACCATAAACTCAAAGAAGACCCTTATTGCCATCTCACTAGTCTTAAATCCAATAAAATGTTTTCAACTTTATATAACTCAACTACTCGATGATGCATTGCTACATGTTGTTTTTATTTAAAAATACATGTATTAAGTGTAAGTTGTATGCAAAAGTTAAACAATCAAACGCATAGTCGCTGTTGATTGCTATCTATGAGTAGAGACAACTGCTACCTCAGATACAGGGTCCTGTCGATGCAACTACTCCTTTCGTAGACTATATTACGAATATATCCGGGTACATCCTGTCTTCAATTAATATGTTCGGTGTTTCAAATACATTGCAGTGAGTCTTAATTTAAACATTTTCATTCGTTAACTTCTAGAAATAAATACATTTTAATTTAGAATAAATTGTATGAATTTCATATAAATGTATACAATTTCTCTTCAGAAACAGTTGAAAGACAAGCAGCTCGCCAATGACGAAGCAATCTTCGCGGCCATCAACAAGGCGACAATACAACAAAGGTCCAGTTAAATCAAATGCCAGTGAACACAATAGTTTGTGCAGCCACAACAAATATATTTATTCATATAAACAAATACAATTTTCACTCTTAAAACTAACGCCATAAAGTTCATTTTAATTATTGTCAATAATAAATAAGATGTTCAACAAAGTTGTGTTAACATTTGCATCACTATTGCAGTTACGAGAACAATCTTAGACAAATATCCAAGGGTATTGTTAGGAAATTGTACAAGAAAACCAGTGTCCCATTCTCCCAGTAACAATGTGCACCTGCCAGCGATAGACATCTAATTAAAATAGCCGGAAATTACTTTTCCCAGATTCTTGGATAGAAATTTAATCTTGATAAATAAATTATGGTAACTAGAATAAAATTTAATTAAAGCCCTAATTTTCTTGTAAAATAGAAAAGGTTTTAACAAAAATGTTTTATTGTATAGGCATATTAGCTATTATGTGATACTCATATATCCCTACTGGGATGGTCAGACTCCAGACAGACTCAAACTCAGACACCTCTGTCTATATACCACTTTCGACTCGACTAAGTCAATTATTCTACTCATGCACGCACGTCGCCTCGGTTGATGGTGCTTCTCGTCCCATCTGACCCTTTCTGAAAAGTTTACGATCCTGATCTAGTGTTAATATACATTAATTGTCTTATGTCTATGTTAATATGTCTATGGATATTTATAGTTAATTATATTATCACTTGAATTACTTGTAGTATAAATAAAGTATAAATGAATTGATTAATATTGTAGAAACACAGTGTCAGAAGCGGAACTTCAGTATTTTTTCGAGTATTGTTTTTAAAATACGCCCGGAATATATTCAATATTATTTGTTCAATATCTAAAACACATCTTACCTTAGCAAAATGTTAGTTTAGTCTACGTACAGTGAATGTTTGTGCTACGTTATCCTCTCGTGGCAGAGATCTGCATCGGATTGTCTGTGCTGACATGACTTAGCATAATCCTTTAGAGTTCAGATAGTGCATAATGTTGCATTATTTACATTCATTATAATATTGCTATTTACATAAATAGAACGTGAATAAATTTGGTACTTATTATCTACTAAACATTTTAGGAGTTATGTACTTTTTTTTTATTGTAGCTCGGCATGTGACAACAATAAACGGTGCATGAACGGAAACAACTGTTACAACAGAAAAATATTTGAAGTCACCTCCGCTATGCCGGTTTGGGGAGACGAGTGTACATCATCCAGGTCGACAAACAATAAAACCAAAGAGATTTCAATACTACTTTATACGTAGCAAAAAACGAAAATTCATTCTCAGACCTATCATAGTATCTTTAAAAAAAATCTAGTTAATAAAAGAAGAAAAAATAAAATCGAATTATTATAAAAAGCAGAATATTCTAAATCAAGAATAATATACAATGTATTGTTCAAATATATAAACTCGACTAGGCAAGGTAGTGTAGCCAAGAAACCAATACAGGCAAATTTGCATAACAAATCTCTTAATAGACAGTCCACAGACAAGCGTCCAGACATCCGTTCAGCCATTCTACAGAATACCTAGGCAATAAATTTATCCCCCTTACAATAGTTACCGGGAGCTTGCACCTGGCAACTGCCACAATCGGAACTTCTTGTGATAAATTCCTTAAGAGTTTATGGATTGCTTTTGACGTCCTGGAATAGGGGATGGCTTTAATATTCTTCTTGTAGTTTAAATTGTGTAATTGGTTAGACTTTATCCCCGGGATTTACTATTCAAATTGGTACGGAGACTTACGTAGCTACAATTCTCTTATTTTGATTTGTCGTATTTTTATCTTTTTATTTTTATTTTTTTATCTTCATGTATATATTCATTCATACTCGTACATTAATAAATCAACAAAAAAAAGTTTTAATTTGTGAGAATTTGTACTGAGAAAAAAAAACCATAGTCTTTCTTTGGTTCCGTACTAGGCAGAAATATCTGTGCTACAGATGTATTTTGAAACACTAACGAAACGTATTTAAATAACGCTCGAACATATTATTATTTTATTTTGGTACTCATATAATTTTGTATAAAGGCACCTCTGTTGATGATGTGGGATGTGATATACACGATGTTGATAAGGATATATTTCGTGTAATGTTGATTTCATATTTTCTGTTTTCGTAATTCTGTATAAATTAATCTGTGTGGATTATGTGTATATAGCTTGGAATGATTTGAGTTATATTTACGTTTTCTTGTTCTTTTTTGTTATTATTATTATTTTTTTTTGTGAAGGTATTTTAGTTAGATGTTGATTTCTAATTTTTATGTTTGATGTGCTTATATTATATTGTTATAATGTTAAGCCTATTATTGGCCTTATTACTGGATATTTTTTTTTGTTATACATTTATCACTTTAAAGTAAATAAATAAATAAATTAAATTCACAAACAGCAGTCATCTAATGTTACTACAACATCGCCAATAGCTTAGCTTGAATCGTGTTGAAATAAGAAATAATAAAGATTCTAAAATATTTTAATTTACTATCATTATTGAAATTGTCTTGTAATTTTTTAATTCATAAATGTAAAAGAAATCGTTGTCCGAGGTCGAAAAGTACGATCTAAATGGATTTCGTATGTTAACAACAAAACAAAGGTTGCAGACGGTCAAATTAGGAACATCCTGTGTTATACAGCTCTGAAATACAAGGCTGCCATTAACTAACATTAATGTGTATTTCCTTAATATTATAGAACGAAATTTAGCCAGTATTTACCTACAGGATAAAGGAAAATTAACATTCTTTGAAGTTCTGAAGCCAATAAAATGTGGGTCGAGGGATAAAATAAGTCCTTGATATCAATAAATATTTTATTATATTGGAGTACTATTGGCTAGAAAACAACATAGACAATTTCCACGATTTGTAAAAAGATAACTTAATATTAGTTAACTGCTATTTTACTGCCACAGAGAAATTTCTACAGGCCTCCGCTATGCCGACTTGAGGAGACGATTGTGCACCCCCTCTCGTGCACATACCCAGCTACTTCCAAACTGATTCCGAAACGCGACATAGTCACTTCACGAGTGTTACATTTAAACGAGCTGGTACTGTAGAGTGATCTACGTTAAAATTACGAATTACGAGTTGCACCATCGTCGCGCCTGTCATTTTTAACGCTTACTTTAACGTTAACCGTATTCATCGAATCTTGGCTGGTTAAAGTAATCGTCAAACCAATGTCACTAACGTCAAATGAATGAAAAGAAGCCAAATATGTTTTTCTATTATTTTTTTCGGGATCATCCACCCTTTTAACGACAACAATATGAATTTACACGATATTGCAACGCGTGTGGAGTGGAGTAGAGACATTGTCGCCGTAAAAGTAATAGTTAAAGTAACTTTAACGGGCCTGCTGGTCAAACGGACCTTAATAAATAAATAAATAAAAGATTTAATAAAAGCTATGGGGTCATGAGTGGCAGCCTTACCGTAAAATTAACTTCAATTAGATTAATACGCCTTATGGAGAAAACGTATTGAAAGCAACTCTTATATTCAAATTATAAGCAAAACGTAAGTAAAAGCTTTTGTTTGTAACTACAAAATTATACAAGATGTAAAAAGAGAGGCGGCTTCTTCACGAACCAGCAGTTGTAAACATTGTGATTCTGATTTTTTTAAATCATTTTTTTGCATTGATGTTTTTTTTGCACCTAGGGTGCGAGAGAGATAGCATGTGTCGAAGATTCTAGAAAGTTCTCGTATAAGCGGCGTAGCGTAAACATCTTGGCCACGCCCACAAAAGTGGCGTGACCTGTGACCTTGTTTACATTATAATTAGTAAACAACTTCGACAAGATCTTTCTGGAAGCTTCCTCCTGTTTGAGTATAAATACCGACACCTGAGTGTCCCGGAGAGTAGTCCTATTCTGGATGCGATACAAGCAACATCTGCGATAACAAGCGATACTGAACAGCGACTGAAGGCTATCCAGCGACTATCGTACCACTCCTGCTTCTACGTTATTGTGTGTCGTATGCAATAAATTGGTGTGAAGACCGAAGTCGTGTATTTATTTTGTAGCCCCCCACGAACGTAACAATGTATACAACTAGACTGCAGTCACTTTTAGGTTTTTTGTCAGTTAACATTTGACATGACGGCAACATTGTCAAATTGTTTGAAGCGGCTTACGCTTTTTTCATGTCAGATGTATGCGGTTTGCTCCTCTAGTATATATCTCTATGATTTTTTCTATAATTTTTTGACATTTAATAGTCTAAAAACACAATAGATCATAGAAATATCAGGAACGATCAATGTGAAAGCTTGGATTGATATACGGCTGTTGTCGCGACGCCCTCGTAGCAAGCGTAAAATCATTCAACTCACAGCTGATAGACGGCCGAGCGCGATTGTCTTAGCAATGTTATTATGACTTCTAATCTAATATACACACAAAAACAATAATACAAAACATAAGAAATTCTTAACAAAATCGACAAAAGCATACTAAAATCCTATGTAACCTAAGCATAAAAATTTTTTCAAAGTCGAGGCACAAAAACTAATCTTCTAATTGAATAAAAAAAAAAATGTAGATAATTTTTTATTTTATTTTAGCACGAGCTAGAGTGCGATCCATGAACGTAGGCAACTGCTGTCAGAGGAGGGGATCTGCATACAGCAGTCGCGTCCTATATGCCGGTTTGATGAGATGCCTCTTCATACCGCGCTTGAAGGATCCCATATGGTATTTCTAACAAAATATTCCATCATATTCATATGAATCTTGTAACTCCATTAGGGCAGAATAATTGAAATTTACCGAGGAAACATTTTAATCCGTTCCCGGTACAATAGACTACATTATAAACAACTTACAAGTTCTAAATAGGGAAGCACCTCGTAAATCAAAACTACAGACTAGGGCTACGCGGCTTGCATGCACTGGTGGTTACCATAAATTATTTTAAAAATGGACACAAAAAAAATTACATAATAAAGAAATAAATAAGCCCAGCCTGCCGTCCTGGAGTAGGACAACCACTTTTGAATGATGACCACTAATAAATAGTCGTATAGCTATTTATTTCATTGTATTTGTATAAGCCGTAATTTCTTCACCATATCTCTGACGGATTTAACGCGGTACCGCATCAAGAAGAAAATTCCGACCACCACTTGGAATGACAAGATTGGAAGAGGTGAGCCATCCTGCATCCTACATGAAGTGACCATGTCGCGTTTGTCGCGACTGTCAATCTAAATTATAGAACGGCCGTAGTCTAACGGTAAGACTCGTGAGCTCGAACTCGAGTCCCGTGTTTGAACCTCGCTAAATTCTGACCGGTACCAATGTAACTTTGTTATATGTACTTTGATCGCTCAGTACCTATAGGCACTATTAAAGAGTAGTAGACAGACTGATGATGGTTGTTTGCCCAGTCTGCCGTCCTCAGTATCACCACTTTCGAATGTAACAGCCGTGGAGCTACTCGTTCGGGGATCACCTGGCTGTAACAAGAGGAGTGTGCACTATAACTTTAACGGTGCATTTTTTTTTCAAGTCAGCATATCGGGGACGACTTTTCTTTATGGTAGCTTGCTTTCGCTCATTGACAGCACTTAAACTTAACAACAGGTAAAAAACAGTATATTATAAAAAAAATATTATATCTCAGTAATTCATGGTATCCGTAAGGTGCACCGGTCGCGTTGCTGGATAAAGTAGTTAACAAACTTGTAAAGAACGAGTTAAACTCTAATAAAGACGTAGATTTCAACGGGAAATATTAAAATTGGAAACCGCAGAAAATACTAATATACATTTTGTAATTTATTTTACAAGTAATCGTATGGTTTTCCTTTTTGAAACTATGGGAGATTATACATTTTAATAAAAACAAATATTTACGAAATATTTTGTAAATATTCATAGAAATCAATACATGAAAGTTAATTTTTTTTTTTAATTTTTATTTTTTATTTTAGCACTGTTTTTAGCACTAATTACTGTTTATATTAATTTAAAAAAATTAAATTGGTAGGCAGACTGATGGGTCAATACTCAGTTTGCCGTTTCGGTTTACGGTTATAAGTATTGAAGTAAAATTTATTAGAATTACGAGAAAAGTATACTCTATCAACCTCAACGGTGTCCACTCGTCTCATTAAGCGTGCATAGCGGAGGTGACTGCTGATAGCAGTTATTAAAATCTTAAATTTCCCCTTTCCTCTTAAATATAATGACTGACTGACTGACTGACATCATTCTTCGAGCACTTGCAGGGAGGTTAGCGAAATAAAACTTTTTGATACGTATAGAGGGAGCCCATGTGACCTAAGAAAAAATACGAAATGTTCTGAAAATTGGTTTCGTCTGGTTCCGGAACGCGATATCTCCGCAATGAAAAGAGATAGGAGCTAGGCTCCGGAACAAAAGTTGTAGGAAATGCCCTCTAATTTCGAAATCTATCCTTTTTTTTTTAAATCAAAATTACCCTAAATAGTTTTTGTCACAAAACGATCCCAACGCTGCGAAAAATTGTCATGTACTCGTATATGTATATATATAAAACATATTATTGAAACAATTGAATATGATGCGTACGCGCTTATGACGAACAGCTTCGATATAAAGTTGCCCTTAATAAATAAAACAAACCATTTGTAATAAAATAAACTATAATAATAAGCCAAGTCGTACAACGAACACATAATCAGGCGACAAATCTAGAGAACGGTTTAATTGGATATTTTTCATTAATATTTATAAAAGAAAATAACATAACGTATGATATTAACGTTCACTACGCGTTTAAGGGTTAATAAATGTGTCGCGAACAGAACAATTACGGTCTCAAAAATTAATGGTTTCATTTTGTATTTTGGTTTGTATTCCTAGTTTCAAGTGTAACACCTGTGAAGTGACTTAGTTTCGTTTTGGGATCAGTTTGGGTTTGGGTATAACGAGAGGAGTGTGTTGTCAACCTGGATCGTGCACAAGCTGGCGTAGCGGAGGCGACTGTTGCCTGTAGACTTTTTTTTTATTATTTTGGCACGACATGTGACCTCGACTGGTCTGATGGTAAACGCAGTGGAGGTCCATGAGCATTGACGACTAGAGAACCGCTCGCACGGTGGCTCCAGTCGCCACCACTATGCCGGCCTGAGAAGGTGCTTTTTCACGCTCCGCTTGAAGGATCCAAGGCGAAAGGATTGGGAGAATACATGGGAGATTTAGATGTAGTAGCAGTTGTTTTCGTTCATGAATAGCTTTAACATCAGGCGGAGTATTGTTATATGTCGAGTTACAATAAAAAAATAGGTAGACTAAAAGCGTACAAAGGCTTTTTAGTTATATTTGTGGCATAATGACAAAATTGAGATGCATTATAATACCTAATGCTTTACTTTGAACAATTCAAGGGTGTTTTGAAGCCCACGCCTCATACGATTACGCAATTTCATTATGCGAACTTCAGCTGACTCATCTCGATCAATCAAACCATGTTCTCAGTCGGAAGGCAGTTACGAACTCACGCGGGTTTGCGTGCCAGACCTACCTACTTCAAGCGACCCTTTGCAAACCAAAGTCTGTCACATGGACTCTTAATTCCCGGTTTCAAATATTAACCTTGTAATAATTGCATAGTTCGTTTTCTTCAGAATATGGTAACGAAATGAAACCGTGGTCTCATTTGATAGTTGAAGGTGTTACTGTGTTGAGTAGTAAAATTACATTTAACCTTTTTAGACGCACAACTTTGAATTTTCATCAGTAGCTCCACACGCCATTACGTAAGCTATTTTTTTAATAAATGCAGGTAATGATGATAAAGGATCTTAGATTTAAACTCATTTGAACTTGTTGTGACTAAATTAATTGTGTGTGGTCGGATTAACAAATTGTATATAAGAATACTTTCGAGTTGCGTGTCGAATTTGTGAAGAAATTAAATAAGATTTTGATATCATAGAGTCGTTCAATAAAACGTACAAGCTGCTAGATCGTTTATAAAAATAACCTAAACTGAGATAAGCAGACGGACATTGAAAAAGACGAGACTGAAAAATTTGGACGCAGCAATTTGTTGTTTCAGTTAACTCGATCCTTGAGTTTCTTCAGATTTATTACCTGCCGGCTTAAAAACAAGGTGGAGTTTTCCTGAAAACGCGCCTTTATCTTGCTAACAATATATTATTTACACTGAAAAAAAATTATGGCCATCCATCTTGTTGTGGCGCGTCGAGATGTCAGGAACTTTCTGTTTTTGTACCAGCAGGTGTAGCTTTTAGTTCTTGTAATGAGTTCATTAGGGACTGCAACAGACCGACTTTTTCCATACTTTTTTATATATTTCACATACATGTATAATATATTGTATTATCATGTTTTTATATTCACTTGATTTCGTCTTTATTACCATTTGTTGACCACTGCAGTCGCCTTCGCTATGCTTTCAGGTCTCGATATATCCGGCTACTTTCAAGCTATATCGTTTCTATAAACAATTAAATAAGATTTACGATAACATTCTTATCACGAGTGGTGAAATGAAAATCGTAAAGTTTTAATCGTTTAGAAGGCCGTTATAAAACTCAAGGGCTGCAATAATAAATTCACTTATATTGTAGCGGTTTATTGACATTTTATGGTTCTGGAGTTAATTCCTGTTTGCTTTACTAAAGCCTATTATTATTTTAGATCAATAATAATTTAGGAGAGCGCGCGTCACGCAAACTTTGCGTGTGCCGTCCGACCTCATCGTCTTTAAAACGAAACTACTCCTATATTGTGTGAAATATATAAATTTTGCTAATTTCTTTCAAAAATATGTGTTTATTTGAATTTTAAATAGCGTTGATAAAAATTACGATTTTATTATAATTTTTTTTTATTGCCGGTATAAAGAAAAATATTGTGCATCCTCATTATAGAAAACAGTCTCAGTCAAGTCAAAAATAGCTTTAGTAAAGTCGTGAAATCTGAACTAGAACTTTCAAATGAGTTTTAAAGAGGGAAAACACATCCTATTTTAAACCGTTTGTCCAAATTCACGCGCGTTTACAAATAAATAGATATTAATTCACCATTATTAGGTACACGTTAAAATTAGAAGCAGTGGCAGCGCTAGACCAAACGCAGACATCGGCGAAATAAACCTTGCGTGGCCCCTTTAATTTTCCAAAGCTTTCAAAATAATAATACACTACTCTTTAAAATAAAAATTATTAAAACCAAAGAATTGAACAAAATTAGCCAGATAAACTGTCGTTAGTTAAAGTTGTGCTTGGTTTGATCTTTGTAACTAAGTTAGAGCTAAGTTCATTAAGAAACTCGAATAGCTAATAATGGAGCAGGTTAAAAGTTAGTTCGCAAAGTTGAGGCACAGTATTATTAGTTAAATTAACCTTTGACACTATTGTATGCATCTTTTGTTTATTATGCCTCAACTGTACAATAATAAAAAGAAACTAAAGGCTTTTATAAATTGAAACTGTTATTTAGATGTAAAGCTTTGCAGTGTTGTTATAACCATGGCTGCAAAGCTTTGGAAAGGTCGGATTAGATTAAGAAAATAAACACCATAGTAAGCCGTATAAAGTCTTCTAATTTATTTCGTCTTAATTACATCTAGCGCTTGACCTCACGATCAATGAGACCAGTGTTCAAATCTTGTTAAATTCTGACCAGTACCAATGTATCTACTATCTTATATCCACAAATCCATAACCAAATTATTTTAAAATACTACTTTGCAACTAATTTCCGCTAATCAATCTTAGTGAGGGTAGGTCACATTAGCTGTCAATGTTAGACCCTTCACGAATTTGTAAAAATCTCTCGACGCGTTTCGCCACGCCACGTGAGGAGACGTGTGGTCGAAGTCGAAACTGTGTACCTACCCTCACTAACATTGATTAGCAGAAATTAGTTGCAAAGTCGTGTTTAATAATAATTTGGTTAAACCAGAAATAGGTTCAGCTATTTATTCAAAAACCCTTTTTATGAGCTCAGATAATTTATTCAATAAATTTTAATTTATATTTGTTTTTTTATTATTAAAAGACATTCTAAAAGATAATTACTTGCCGCTGTAACGAGGAAAATAAGTTATTTTCATGATTTTTGATAGAAATCTACATGAAAATAATGTTTTTTGTACACGCGACCTTTGTATGTATCTTGCTAACTACCTACAAAATTAAACACTAGTTATATATAATTTCAGAATGATATTCTCAGCAAAGTAAGCAAATAATTAATCTTGTTTTTTTTTAATTATAACTATATAATAATAGGTGAAAGTATGTTTGTTTGTTTGTTCTCCAAACCCAAACAGTTTAACGCATCTTGATGTTTACCATAGAGATAAGTAAGCGCTAGAATGAAACTTTTATTTTGATTAACATAGGTGACACCGCGTTGTACAATTAACGGGAAATTAAATGCATACAAAGTTACAGGTAACAGCTAGTCGCGTTTCGGAATCAACCAGAAGCAGCCAGAAAGATGGTAGAGGAGTGTACACTGTCTCCTCAAACCGGCATAGCGGAGGCGATTGTTGACTGAATTTTCTCTGTAGTGGCAGTTGTTTCCGTTAATGAACCGCATTTCAGATTAAAAATGTTTTTTCCTGTGTTTTCATCGTAATTTTTCTAAATATCAAAACTATTATTTTTTATTCAAAAGCTATTGATAAAAAACTAACGTACATCTATTCAATTACGTAAGATAAACACTGAAATGTTTTTTGTGTAAAATAAGAGGAATGCGTAAAAGTATGACGGTATAAAATTATATTAGAGCAGAAAGGTGGTCTCTGAGGCAATAACAAACAATATATTTTCCAATATGCTTTCTCCAAGGAAATCGCTGTTTTTCAATAATCCATAAGGTACAGTGGTAGAAAAAAAAACATATTAGATTGATATACAAATCGACCGTGGCCTAGTGGTAGGACGCGTGAGTTCGCAATGGATGAGACCAGTGTTCAAACCTCGCTACGAACTACTAAGTCAAAAAATGTTGTTTAAAATCTTAATAATAATAAATGTTTATTCGTAGTTTTGTTATTTACAAATTTTAGCTTTACACCATTAAACCACAATGGTTTGTCTTAGCGTTGCATATTCGTTCCTTTTTTAGATAAAAATTACACACACAATTTAGATTTAAAAAAAAAACAGATACACTTTTAAATAAATGATAAACAAAAGACTATACAAAATTTGAAATAAATAAAGGGTATTTAAAAATATAATTAACTTTTATATACAGGTTGCTTCAAAAAGTATAATAGTTTTTTAACTTATTTTTATAATTTTTATTGTTTAAGCATTTCCTTGTTTCCGACGAGAGATTGTTATATACATTTGGGATAATATTTTCTGGACTACAATATCGTTCGTTTGTGATCTGAAAAATGTAGTGATTGAATAAAATAATTAATTAATTAAGAAATAATTAAAGTAATTAAAGAAAATTATTGTATAAAATAATAAAAATTAAAAATTAAAAAAATCTATCTACACCAAAAATTGTCATAAATGTTTACGTCTTTTTCTAAGCTTATTACAAGAAAACCGTATACGTAAAATTTAATATAAAATAAGTAAACAAAATTAATAAAAAAGAATGTATTTCCATAACATATTTTCATAGAGAAGTGGCATCATAATATCGCTCCCTTACTATGGTTTAGTGAACAAACAAAATATGTTTTCCAATAGAACGATTCTAAATACAAGAAAGCTTCGCCCAAGAATACAATAGAGCCTCGTTCCATATTATATTGGACAGGTAGCCGAATATAAAATAAGATTGAGATCTCTATAAGACATGTAAATAAAAATAAAATTACCTTTTATTTCACTCGTATAAACCGCTCAGTCTGCTGTAAGTCATCTTGAGGTAGAATTTCTTTTTACATCACCAGTGAAGCGAGCTAATCACGTTTTGCGTTATAACGAGAAGAGTGTGCACTGTCAATCTGGATGGTACATGCTCGTATCCTCAAGCCGGCATAGTGGAGGTCCGTACAGGTTTCTCTGTAGTAGCAGTTGTTTCCATTGATGGACCGCACTCTAGCTTTACATCAGGCGGAGTGTTGTCACATGCTGAGCTACAATAAAAAAACGAATGGAATGTGCAATGTCGACTTGGATCGTGCACTGCTGCTGTAGAAATTCGATGATAGCACGGTCAAAAAATATTTTCTCAAATAAAGATCAAAAGGTAACAAAAAACACGTGTGCAATTACGAATTATTATTTCATGTAAGCAAAGAAGAAACGACACAGCATACGTAGCTACTACGTGTTTGTTGAATGTCAAATTAAGACACACGTGTCTGATTTTATTGATTTAAGTATTTATCAATAAAAATAAATAATATTTTTCTCTTTTTCACAATCAGAATCACACAGATCAGAATAGTACAATAAAAAAAAACAAGTAAGTGGTCATAAACATTACGTAAACAACTGCTACTACAGACAGATATCTGCAGACAGCAATCACCTTCGCTATGCCGGCTTGAAAAGACAAATATGTACCGTCCGTTGACAAGCTACACTCCTGAAGTAGTGTAGCTTCTAACTAAACTTTCTAACTCCCAGCTAATTCAGAAATGATCCTCAAACTAGGTGTGTTACGCATGAAGTTGGTCGTTGGTTGGTCCGTCATGATCATCACCATCATCAACCTACCAAACATAAATTTGTACACGTTTGTAATTGATATATTTTCCTATCTTATCAATATGAATAAGGTCGATATACGAGTAAAGTTAAAAGTTTGTTTTTATACTTAATTTAGAAGAAAACTCAAGCGCTTTTATATTCTGACACGTGTAAAGTTAGTTTTGAATTAAACAAGTTTGACTTGTATAAATTATAAAATGGGTTGAACAATGCTAATTAATGCATTACACTTGAGAAACACACTCCTGTCTTGTGATACGTCGAGTTGAGTTTTATCAGCAATCCCTCCTTGTCACAAAGTTTCTGAAAGTAAATCTACATGTTGTCGGGTACACTTCCGAATACAGATTGTTTTAATTGTAACTTTGTAATAACAACCCTCTGTCTGATTTTGTGAGTCTATAATTAGAATGAGGCCCATGCACGGAGACAACTGCTACCACATATAAATTGCAAGTAGCAGTCACCTCCGCCATGCTGGCATGAGGAAACGAATGTGTTTTAAGCAGGTTAGCACATTTTTAGATGTAACTCCTCTCGTTTATTTCTAAATTGATACCGAAACGCGACAAGGTTTTTTTATAGTAGTCCAGCTCTGTTCGCATTCCACCCGATGTTAAGAGAACTTGCGATTCATCCAGTAGTTTCCAGATATTCTCATGATTTCACCAAAATAACGTACAGCTAAATTCAGAAATAAGTCTTACAAGCGATAAAATAACCAAGGAAGTTGGTAGAAGATAGAGAGAAGATTTGTGACAATGACAATATGGAAAGATTACTATAGAAAGAAGTTTTCAAACAAAAACTTTTTTTTTTAATTTTTATTAATTATATTTCAAAGGCCTCAACTCAGCACCTTAACTACTTAACCTAAATTTAACAAAATCATCAGAAAATTATACTGAAAATATACAGAAAAATATAGATGCAGAACATCTCCGCTGCAATTGTATTCATAACACAATTAACAACTATACTATAACAGAAACTCATGCTTTACATCTATATGTTTTAAAAAATAACTTTAGCCTTTTCTTAGCTCCTCATTGATTTTCTTGTTGCTCGTTGAGCTTATTTTATATATTTGTTGGTAAAATATTATAGTTTTTTGGTATAAGGTAGACTAATGTTCTCCTTCCATACACATTATTCACAGCAGGCACTGTGTAAGTGGGCAGTAAGTGTTGTAATTGTCATTTTGTTGAGGTACTGTTGAAAGAAGAACTTTGTAGTGAATAGTCAGTATTTTACAGTATTCTAATATCTCATTGATGCTTTTTTCTTTTATGTTTTTTGGAACTATTGTTTTTGGAGATTTAATATTATTACTTGAGTATTTAGTACTTGATAATCAATATGCAGAAATTAATTTAGAAGTCACTCGTGATATTCTTTTAGTTTTCGTTTGTATTCCGGACGAAAAAAAAAAAAAAAATATTGACATATTGACCCGGTCACGTCACGATATGAGCGTTTTCATGGCGTGGGATAAACACAAAGAAAAACCGCTACCGGTTATAGAGTGAATTTTAATGTTTCCACAATTACTCATATGCGCAGCATAAGATTACGCAAATTAACACCAATTTTACACAATAATAACCACTAAACTAATTAAGGAAAGGAATAAAAAACACCTCAACCTTTCCGGGCAATAGCGCGCCCACTCTTGATTAATTTCTATCATTTTTGTGATTTTGATAGCTAATAGGAAATCGATATTATTGTTATGTTATAGCGTTATATTGCATTATCGTAATTTTAAAATAACGATATAAATATATTTAAATTCATATTTATATAAAATAAGGACTACCTACCAGCGTTAACAAATTTTTTTTTTTTTTTTTTTTATTGTCGCTCGACATGTGACAACACTCCGCCTGATGTAAAGCTAGAGTGCGGTCCATGAATGGAAACAACTGCTACCACAGAGAAATCTCTACCATCTAGATTGACAGTGCGCACTCCTCTCTTATACCTGGCTACTTTCAAACTATTCCCTTAATAATATTTTTTTCCCATTTCCTTCCCTTAAATTCTCTTTAAAATAAAATATTAGAGTAAATAACATTGTAAATAAGAGATATTTTTTATGAAAATAATACTATAAAATAAAACCATGTCGTAGATGTTTGAATATATTATGCTAACAGAAGTGAGAAAGGGCACACGAATTAGATTTTAATATTTTAGTAAAATTTTGGTACGCACACTGGATTCTTGAAACTCTTACCTCTCATGAAAATTTAAATTATGACAACTTTCATTACCTACGTAATTGGCTTGGAAAATATTATATGCTTCTTTATTTGTATCTAATTATAGCACATTGGTCGGCACAATGATGGTGACTTCTTTTGCTAAAATGCCTATACTAAGCTAGTGCTTTATCAAAGCCCTGAACGACCGAAGTACATATGGCATAATAATAATAAAACTCTTTATTGTGCAAACAAAACAGAACATTTATCGAAAATTAGATAACACAATAGGCGGCCTTATTACTGAGCTGCAATTTCTTCCAGGCAACCTATAGAGGATGGAGAATAGTATGAGAGATAGAAACAAAGTGTGCACAATAGAAAATAAATAAATAAATAGAGTATATATAAAATAATAAAATACTTATAAGATATTTGTTGATATTTAGAAGGAAGAAGTAATTGAGGAGATGAGAATATTAGGGACTTTCATAGTTGCATTGGTCAGAATTTAGCTAGATTTGAAAACGGGTCTCATCAATTGCCGTCTACCGTTAGAGTGATTTTCAGTTTTTATTAAAAAAAAAAATTTTTTTTTTTAATGCTTTTTTTAAATAAAAACTGAAATTCACTCGTGTAATTAGCGGTTAGCGGACAAAATTAATGATACAGCGTTGAAACATTTAAAAGCGTCAATTTTAACATTTTCAATTCCAGTAAAAGTGCATGAAATAAACAGACGCCACATTGCCGGCGAGTGTCCATTTAATACATCCAAAAGGCAACAAAATTACTTTTCAACACTTTACTTTACAATTTTAAACTTTACTGCGTAGAAAATAAGGAATATTTTAAATGTTTAATGTAATTATAGTCAGGCCAAAATGGTTGGTTCTATCACAATCAAGCAAAGTCGTTGTTTCCATGTCATTTTCGATGCGAATTGTTAATGTTAACAATGTTATTAAACTGTTTCACTCTTTTTACATGTTTGTTAATTTTTATTGCAAAGATTGCTCTTTTTATTGTTATTTCATCGTTTTAATTACTTTGTTAGAGTCATTGAACTTTTATATTAATTTAATTATTATTTTAATATCGCTTTTTCATTTCCATAGGACAAATCGTAAAGCCGTAATCTTGACTGGACGCTTTAATAGACTAGCCTAATTGCTCTTGCGAATATTTTTATTTAAAAAAAACCGTAAAATAATTTTGTTATAGCCTATAAAATACAGAGTTGTTCACTTTAAACAGTGTCAAAGTATCAACTTGTTCACTGAAGTGAAGTACGACAAGATGTAAATAGTAGCACACGCTCTACTCGCCTGCCACCGGTCAACATACGCCAACTTCAAAGCAAGGATTACATGACGCTAGAATTTAAAAGATTTTTGCTGTGAAATATATGAAAATACGCTGTAGAAAATTTTGAATTGCTTGATTTATTAAATGGTTTTGCTTTTCTTTCACATTTAATGCTCATATCTCTACCGAGGTAAACAGAGACTGCTGGACCAGCGACGACCACACGTCTCCTGAGGATGCCACGTGGAGTGGCGAAATGCGTCGAGAGGTTTTTGCATGTCGGTGAAGGGTCTAACATTGACAGCTGATGTGACTGTGCACCTATCCTCACTAACATTGATAAGCGGAAATTAGTTGCAAAGTGGTGTTTGAAAATACTTTCGCTTCGTTATTTGCACTGTTACGCCACTGTATTTCAGCTGAAATCATAAACCATCGCGCGGAAAAGGGGGAAAAATTCGAAATAAAACTAGGATCACCGAACTGTTGCCTATCTAGAAGTTTCTTGAACTAGTATTCCAGTGTAACACCCGTGAAGTGACTATACCGCGTTTCACTATCGGTTTGAAAGTAGCCAGGTATAACGAGAGGAATATGCACTGTCAACCTGGATCGAGCCGGCATAGCGGATGCGACTGCGTTCATGGGTCGTACTCTAGCTTAATATCAGGCAGAGTGTTGTCATCTGCAGAGCTACAATAAAAGAAATGTACATTAGATTTAAGGTCATGTAACCTTAGTCTTAACTTTGTGAAGTCGAGTTGTAACACTAAGTTCACGGTGCACTTGATTCTTCGGCTGCAAATTCCCAAGTAGACTTAGCTCTCAGTTTCAAATCAGTTTCAAGCTGGTTGCATTCGACACGTATTTAGCTATACACACATGAACAATATGAACTTTATTACAATGACAAAAGGTTGTAAATCTATGTTTCATGGTTCCGTGTACTTAGTTAACCGTTTACATAAAGCAGAGTTAGCAAATAAACCGATCACAAATATACAAATAAACGATCGGCCCAAGTGTATGTTTGGTTACTGAAATTATTAAGGACATTAATTTGGTCGCCATCTTGAAACAATGTTTAGAGAATTATGTTTTATAAACAAAGATTAATTATATTAATGGTGATTGTTATTAGCCAGTCTGCTGTAAGATGATCTTGTCGTGTTCATTCTTGGCGAGATTAGCCAGGTATGAATGTAAGTACACTGTCACTTGATAGTGTAAATTCGATTCCCCAAGCCGGCGTAGCGGAGGTGACTGCTGCCCGCAGTTTCTCTGTATGAACGGATCGCACCTTATCTCGGATAGTCGGAGAGGGTTTTATTACACAATTTTAAAATTTAAATAGCTTGTTCTCAATAGGAAATAAATTCGAACCGAGTTTGTCTTCTAAATAAAAGAAAAAAAAGGAGATTATTTGTGAAAGTCACTTAATTCTCTTTCCATTACGTAATTAAACTCGACCGTGGAAAATGGTGTCTTTTGCCTAAAGAACTGGTAATTTGAAGAATTGTATGTACGTCCATATGTCGTGAATATTTTATTTTATTTTCTTATAATTTTTTTTATTGTAGCGCGGCATGTGACAACACTCCGCCTAATGTAAAGCTAGAGTGCGGTCCATGAATGGATACGACTGCTACTACAGAGAAATCTCTTTAGGCAGCAGGCGACCCTCTACTATGCCGGCTTGAGGAGACGAGCATGTACCATCTAGATTGCCAGTGCACACGCCTCTCGTTATACCTGGCTACTTTCAAACTATTTCCGAAACGCGACAAGGATATATATTTTATATATATATGTATTATATCATAGGCACTGAGCGACCATCGATCGTGAGTCAGGTCGCATTAGGAAAATAAAAAAAAAACACATCAAGTTTCCTATATATTTATTTTAGAGTGGTAGGCAGTCATGATTTTTATTAACCCAATCAACCTAGGACAGCCTACAACCTTCACAGCCTTCTTTAAGTCGGTATAGAGGAAGTAACGGTACTGTAGACATTTATCTTTCGTAGTGTGTCACATGCCGAGTTACTATAAAAAATAAATAAATTAAATTAGTTAATATTAGCTTTTAATGACTTTTGCATACGACTATCTATCTCCGTACCAATTTCTAGGGAAATTTATATTTTATATATATATATATACTGTATAATTCTAATTATTATAATTATTGAACGTACAAGTTATTGTATCAAATACTGTACATACATTAGGCACGCATAAGAAGGCATCTTCTAGAAAGAGTTGGCTCAACACGCGAAATAGTCATTTGTAATTTACCTTGGCCACGGAGAAAACTAAACCGTACGTTTTATACATAATAAAGTTTTAGTTATACCTGTATGTATAGGTATATATATTTACAACCTTTTATTACAAGAACTAAGTTTAAGTTGCTTTTTTTTGTGCATAATTTTGTATATTTAAGAGTATTAAAACGAAAATTACAAAAAGGATTTAGCTTAAGGTTTAGCTGTACATCATGTTGAGCTACAATAAAAAAATTAGCAAATTTTGAGTAATAATTTTTTTTAAATCTTCAAATTAGATGGAAGAATCCACAAAGGCTATATGAAACTAAAATAATATCTCAGGTATGTCGATTATTTTGTATGATAAAAGTTCGACGTTGAATCTATCCTTATAAAAAAAGCATGAAAATAATCATATTCAGGCGAAAAGGGAACTTTAATTTTTCTACCCTTCCAGCTATAAAAATTCAAAGATTCGTCCGACTAGATTTATATGGGGGCAACTAAATTTGTGAGGGCCGTCCAAAATGACAAAATGCTGTACCAGCGAGCCCACCCGAACTTCCTTCAAAGGTTAATAGATTCACGGAAACTTTTAGCCCCCTCCTACGACCCTTCATGTTGCTTTGGAATTTTCTATTGGCTTTCCTGATATCTCATTGATTTATTTCAATTGCGGATGTACGAATAGTTGTATATTAGTTTTATTTAAGAACTTTCGAGTGATTTTTGTCAAGTGTTAAAAGTATTTGTTGATTTAATAGTGAAAGGCAGACTTAAGATTATTATTAACCCAGTCATCCGTGAGTCGCCTTGCTACGCCTTGTAGCTTGCTCTTGAAATGGATGATGCACTATCATCTTATTATCCAAACATTTGTCTGTGGTAGCAGTTGTCTTCACTCAGGCCGAATGCGGTCACAAGTTGGACCACACTATGCTCACCCGCGACCCTTTTTAATAGCAAACATAAACAGGAAACTATATCTAAACACGTTTCAAATTCCAAAGCTAAAAGGCTCTCGGATCAATGTTCCGAACAATTTTCTAATATGGTAATCTGCTTAACTAATTATCAGTCCCTTTTTGAAGTTCTTGTAACATCTGCTCGGCACGTGTTAGGATATAGTTTCAAATTTACTAAATAGTTATCAATAACTGGTCTTCCTAATCGTAAAACTATTTGCTAGGTTTTAGGTCTACTGGGTGTTTCTATCTATCAGAAAATATGTAATTAATTTTAAAAACGTTAGTAATAAAATTGATCCGATTAGTTAACCAATCTGATCGGAAAGGTCTTTCCGCCTTTGCTATCCACTTTCGCACGATAAATCTGTTCCGTTAATCTCCTCCAATCCATATTTTTCATGTGACCGAACCACCTCAACACCTTAGCAATAACAAACGATAAAAAATACATTAAATATAAATCATGTTTATAAAGTCGAAAACAGAATAAATTTACTGTTATCCATTAAGTGCAAAAAGATTGACGGCTGAATTAATACAACAAAAGTGTTTAAATTATAAATACATTTGCATAAAATTAATTTAATCAGATTGCTTACACAGAATATATTATACAAAAAACTGATTTAATACTTCATTACTTTTCAGAATTTAAAGATTTTTAGTACGGAATTAAATTCGCGAAATTTTATTTATATCAACGGAAATTTATGAATTTTAAAATTGGAATAGAAATATATTTCTACCTATCTAATTAACTTAGCACGAAGCCCCACAAGGATAGTCTGAGACAATAGCTAGTCAGTTTCTTTATAGATTGGATAGATTTTTTACATGCCTGTACTAAGCTTCTACGATACAAGTACCAAGCGACCAAAGTACATATAACAATATAACATAGATACGTTGGTACCTGTCAGAATTTAGCGAGCTCCGTCCTCTACCGCTACCATAGACTACGGACTCTCA
This sequence comes from Tinea pellionella, assembly GCA_948150575.1. Classification (NCBI taxonomy): domain Eukaryota; kingdom Metazoa; phylum Arthropoda; class Insecta; order Lepidoptera; family Tineidae; genus Tinea; species Tinea pellionella. The sequence goes on along the minus strand of OX411251.1, from coordinate 8,264,206 downwards.
CAAATTATATAGGTACAAAAAAGCGTTAGTAGTAACAGGATTTGAGAGATTTCAGATCCAAGTTGTTTAATACGCAAATACGGGACTACGACTTCTTTGCATCAAAGTATTCAATATATTAATTTTAATGAAAAAAACTACGTCACGTGATGTGAAGCTTGGAAGCGCTGTCGGTAAAAAGGCATAATGATTTTAACTGGAATTTTAATTCGATCTCATAAAGCCTTTATTGATCAGAGCCTCGGTGCAAACAGCAGAGGACGTGAGTTCGATTCCCATCTCTGCTCAAGCCTCTTTTGTGTTCAATTTTTATTAGGATTTAATAGTATTCAGTAAATAATATTAAATAAATTGACTTTATTGTAAATAGTGAGATTATTTCGATATAACCCGGTCACTGCACTCTTTCATCTCGTACATTATCCATCTCCGAGCAAACCCTAGAGGTCCCTCACCGCAACCGTTTGTCACCAACTACTATACTTCAAGCGCGTGCTACATTGATTAAACTCCAAATTAAGCGATTAACGTCTTTGATTCAACGGGTAGAAGGTTCAGTGTTGTATGCTAGGAAATTATCTCTCAATTTGGATAACCAATTCTGCTCATTGTCTGAGGTAAACCAATTAATAACTGACACCGTCCGTCATCCAACCGTTTCAGTCGTGTAGCTGCAAGAATTTGTTAATTTGTGTGTGATGTGTATTAATGTTGCAGCCCTAACTAATTAAATTATGTAGACGCTGATATTCTATTATGAAGAAGATTTATATTAATAAAGATATAGTGTACAAGTGAGTGGCAGCTGTGGGTAATCCTTGCTTGGAAATATTATTAACTACGGTTAGTTCTAGCTTCTAGCAATTTTTTGATGGTGGATGGATCACACTTCCCCGGTGTTAATGCTAAAATGCAGCCCATGAGCAGAGAAACTGTTGAAAATCACTGAGCAGATGCCTCCACTATGCCGACCAGAGGAAACGTGTACTAATCCACGAGATAGATTTTAAAATATGTAGGTATATAGAAGTGAGTAGGACAAATAGAAAAAAAGTTTGAATCAAAATTATTGATAACTATAAGGACATACTCGTACCACAAAGGTTATAATAAATTGTATTACCACCACTTTCAAATGTAATACCAGTGAAGAGACTTGGTCGTGTTTCGGGATCAATTTGGAAGTAGCCGGGTTTGCACTGTCGATCTGGATTGTGCATATTTGTCTCCTAAATCCGGCATAGGGAAGGCGACTGCTGCCTGCATAGATTTCTCTGTGATAGCAATTGTTTTCATCCATGGACCGCACTCTAACTTAACGGAGTGTTGTCATATGTCGAGTTTCAATAAAAATAAAATTTGAAATATTCTCAACCCTAATATTAAATTCTTGAAAGCATCACAAACAACTTTAGTCCGTATATTATTATTTTCAGTTTTACGAGTAACATTATTCCGCTCCATTGTTTCAAGTTCATAACAAGAACCAATCATTTTTACGACGCAAATGATGGAATTGTAATAAAAAATGCATTGAAATATACAGCATAAAGAGCCGAACAACTCAATAATGTGTACGTATCGCCGTAAAGTTACGTGAGGTGTGTACTAAATAAATCTCGATAAGTTTAAGCAGCGATCGTGTTAAAAGCGTAGAAATTTTGCAAAGCTGAACTTGTAAAGGGCATACGTGAGCTGAAAACTAAGCTAAAAAGGAAAAGGGTGAATGCCTTTATTTTGGTATTGTTGTGGCGACAAATCCAGTCCAAATCTGTTTTTATTAGGACAAAATTTACATGAATTTCTTGTTGAAAATCTTGTGTGATTCGGTTGTAAGCAACTATGAGTATTTTAGTAATTAAAGAGCTTCGTTGTTAATGGAATCGCTATTTTAAACATTAAATTCGTTTATTCATTAACTAAGTATAGATAATTGTTTATTTGAAATAACATTAAGTAAATAAAGTTTTTATTTATTATAGAAATGTCAGTAAAGTCTGCGATCACATGAAAAAAGATATTGTAAATAAATGTAGTATTTATTGGTTCTATATATAGAAAAACTCATAATTTAGAAATAAAATGCAATATTTAAATAATTTATTATATATTTTTTTCCAAGTGACTTTTCTGATGTGTGTACATAGAGTTTTTTTTTTATTGTAGCTCGGCATGTGATAACACTCCGTCTGATGTAAAGCAGAGAGAAACCTGTGCGGGCAGCAGTCGCCTCCACTAAACCGGCTTGAGGAGACGAGCATGTACCATCAATTGACAGTGCACACTCCTCTCGCTATACCTGGCTACTTTCAAACTATTCTCGAAACGCGACTAAGTCACTTCACGGGTGTTACATTCGAAAGTGGTGGCACTACCCCAGGACGGCAGATTGGGCTAATAACCATAATAAACCATAAAAAAAGAGTAGAGGGAAATATAAGAATTAAAACTAAAGTCATACTCGATATCAATCAAACATCGAAAAATATTTTCCACTAAAAGAATTTTTTTATGCACAAGTTTTAAAATTTTAATCTAATAATAATTATAAAATATATTAGTATAAAATTATATTGTAAACACTGCGCGACTCTATCTAAATAAATCTTAACTCCCGTATATATTTTACGTATAATTTAAAATCCTTTCTATACATTTTATAGTATACTTTTGATAACGAAATAGACTAATTCTAGTCTACCTAACTACATTGTTCGTAATCTTCCAAGTTCAGATAGAAAGACAAAGTTTTGCTGCAACCAGCGATACCAGATGGATATTTTTTAACCAACATATTTTATAAAATTGAAACACACATAACTTAGTGTAATAATAATAATTTATTTAATAAAAATCAACTTAGCCTAAAACAAAATAAACAAATTAAAAACTATAACCAAAAAAACAGTAAACTACAATAAAAACCTTAATATCTATTTTAATTATTGCATGCAAAAGTAATAAAAAAGAAACAAATAAAATAAGATAATACTTGTACATGATAACATTTTTTGGAATATGATAATAACCGTTCTGTTTTTAAACATTGAAAAATAAATCAGCGGCTACAGCGGGTAATCTAAATATCTAAATACTTATATAAAATGCTAATGTTAGTACGTAAATACAGGGTTTTCTCCATGATCACCAACTCCAATCTGCTTCCCGTTGGGGTGGTAGATACCCCTAGGTCTCCTGGTGAAAGTAAGGGAGTTTGGTCGCGGTGGGTGGACGGGGGTGGTTGTGGGAGGCAAAAATCCCAAAAAATGTATATCTGTCCTTTTCTAACGTATGACATATTGACTACTAAGTCTGTCTTTTTCTAACTTATGACATGTTGAGTATGTATAGAGTTATTTTTTGAAATATCTAGAAAACTCCAAAATGTGTGCAACTGTTACAATTGATCTAGAAGATTCTAAAAGTTTCAAGAATGATCTAGAAAGTTCCAAAACGTTATCAACTGCTAAAATCGATATAGAATGTTTTACAAAGATCTACAAATTTCCGGAATGATCTAGAAACATCCAAAACGTTATCAACTGCTAAAATCGATAAAGAATGTTCTAGAAGGTTCTAAAAATTTCCGGAATGATCTAGAAAGTTCCAAAACGTTATCAACTGCTAAAATCGATCTAGAATGTTTTAGAAGGTTCTACAAATTTCCGGAATGATCTAGAAACTTCCAAAACGTTATCAACTGCTAAAATTGGTTTAGAATGTTCTAGAAGGTTCTAAAAATTTCAGAAATGATCTAGAAAGTTCCAAAATGAGCGCTTCCGTTAAAATCGATATAGAATGTTCTAGAAGGTTCTAAAAATTTCAGGAATGATCTAGAAAGTTCCAAAACGTTATCAACTGCTAAAATCGTTCTAGAATGTTCTAGAAGGTTCAAAAAATTTCAGGAATGATCTAGAAAGTTCCAAAACGTTACAACTGCTAAAATCGATATTATTATGTTCTAGAAAGTCCTACAAATTTCTGAAATGTTCTAGAAAGTTCTACAAATTTCCGGAATGATCGAGAAAGTTCCAAAATGAGCGCTTCCGTTAAAATCGATATAGTATGTTCTAGAAGGTTCTAAAAATTTCAGAAATGATCTAGAAAGTTCCAAAACGTTATCAACTGCTAAAATCGATCTAAAATGTTCTAGAAGGTTCTAAAAATTTCAGGAATGATCTAGAAAGTTCCAAAACGTTATCAACTGCTAAAATCGATATAGAATGTTCTAGAAAGCTCTACAAATTTCTGGAATGATCTACAAATATTAAAAATGTGTATAGCTGCTTAAATCGATATATACTGTTCTAGAAAGTTCTACAAATTTCTGGAATGATCTAGAAAGTTCCAAAATGAGCGTAACCGGTAAAATCGATATGGAATGTTCTAGAAAGTTCTAAAAACTTCTAGAATTATCTACAAACATTAAAAATGTGTAGGTATAGCTGCGAAAATCAATATAGAATGTTCTAGAAAGTTCTACAAATTTCTGTTTACACATTTACTAGAGTATTTCTTATTTTCAATTCGTTAATTAGTTAATTAACTTGATTTGATTAACTCTATAAACATGTTAATGGGCAAATAAGTATCTCAATATCTAAGATAGAAATCCACAATATCTACGTTAAAAACGGATCCCTAAATATTTTTTACACCATTAAACATGCGATGTATTTTAACCCGAGCAACGCCGGGTTTCGTCGCTAGTTGTAAATAAAAATTGGACTCCGTACTAGTTGAACTGTATGACAGCAGCCCACAATGCTTGTTTACAACATAACTATCAGACGAGTTTCAGGTAGTTCCGAGCCGGCTAGTGTCTTCAGGTGGTCCATAAACATATATTATATAATTATTTTACTGCTAGGCAAAGAACTCTGTTCTTTTCTTCGATAACTCATATTAAATAATTATATAATAATGAATCTGGTATATCTATTGTTGTGCACCTGGTTAAGGAAGTTAGAGGGAAATCTCTGAATGATGCACTTGTCTTTAATTTAGTATGTCTGGATTTACGTCTTATTAATTGTCCCAGTACCTACCTATTTTCGGCACGTTTCTTGTTATTTTATGATTCTTACTTATATTATCTTACTAAAACAGTAGTTTTTTTTATTGTAGTTATAAATTTCTACAGGCCGAGGAGACGAATGTACACCATCCAAATATACAGTGCACACTCCTCTCGTTCTACCTGGCTACTCCCAAACTGCTCCCGAAATGCGACAAGGTCACTTCACAGGTATTACATTCGAAAGTGGTGGTACTAATCCAGGACGGCCGACTGGGCTAATAACCATCAACCAAAGTTTTTTTTTAATCTTGCACCAGTAGGCTTGAGGATAAACCTCGCTAAATTCTGATATGTACTTTGGTCGCGCAATTCTTGTGATAAAAGCACTAGCTTTAATGGACAATGATGTTTTTTTAATTGCAGCTCGGCATGTGACAACACTCCGCCTGATGTTAAGCTAGAGTGCAGTCCATGAACGGAAACAGGGGGGCAACCATGAACTCTTATAGCAATATTGATATAACCTTAAATGTCAATTTCGTACCAAAAACGCTTAAAAATGATACTTAAATATGATTGAAACAATTTTGAAAACGCCACCCATTTTGTTACGTCATAGGGTTACGTTTGTTCTAAAAAGCATACCATGAAGTCACTTTGAGTAATATTGTTTTAAGTCAAATAGAACAATAGTTTTGACGACGTTTTTACGATTGTTTTAAAATTTTGGCGACCATCTTGCGGTCGGCGGTTATCTGTCTTGAATTATTTTCCTAAATTAGTGTTTCTTCGAGTATTAATGTGTAATATTGGTGGATTATTAACCATTAAGTGTTCGTGAACGTCCGTGAGTGTGGAAAAACAATTCAAAAGAAGGGAACGTATGTTTTCAAATTTTCCGTTGGAAATTTTAATAGACTCTTCTGACTATTTAAAAATAACGACGTAAAAAGTGAGTGAAAACTGTTAATTTTTTTGTATAACGTGTGTGTGATCAATTGGAGAAGAGTTCGTAATCAATTTATGTTTTATTGTTATAGTGGCAAACGAATATGAGTTATTTTCCATGATGGAAGCCGATGACGATGCGGAGAGGAGCTTGAAAATACGTCGTCGAATGCGTTTCCGTGGCCAACCGTGGACCCTTTCCAGTTGGACGATTTTGAATTTATAATTCTTATCATACGGTTATGGACACTAGAGATAATTCTTTCATACAATAATAAATTTGATAATTGTATATAAACTTTTATTTATACATTTATACAAAAACAAAATTAAGCTATGAAATATTATTTGTTTTAGATTTGTGATGCTAATTATGAGTGTAGATGCAAGCCATGGCGGTGCCACACATGACTCATTCATATGGTGTTGAAACTCCACACAGCAACGTAGGACTCCAACTGGATTTGGCTACACGCCGTGCCCTTATTCAGAGGCTCTGGGATAACCGTCACTGATAACCCTGTAAATAAAATAAATAATGATATAAGGCTAATATTTTGTTTTAATTTATAGTTATAGTAGGACCCACACATTCAATTCAATTCAATTCATTTTAGTAAATAGACAGATAAACTGCACTCTTACACGTCGATAAATAATTACAATAATAAGTCCAATAATATTCATGTCAATAGCAGCAATATGAATTGTGTAATAACTTATTGATTCAACAAATGAAAATATTACTTACTTTCGACCACGCTCTCCATTCTTTTATGGCGCCATCCCCTTGGCTATTTAAAATAGCCGTTAACTCCAGCCATTTTTTTTGGAAAATTGCTTCGCCCGTAGTGTGCGATTATATGCCGTCGCCAAGGCGCTGTTGCGACTTAAAAAGTCACACAATATTTCCAACTGGGAAAAAGTTACTCCATGTCGATTCCTGCAAAAAATGCAGCCATGAAAAGATCTATTTTATAAATGTAAACACATTTCCAACATATTGCTTACATGTTAGCTTATATTCACTTACCTTTCGCTGTTCGCCATTATTTTAGTATAACGTTTGTACTCCGTATGTAACTCTGAAGTCACTTTGAAAGATGTCGACCGTTAAGAAATTTCAAATCACGCATCACGAACAAAATAAGATAACAATTACAAGTTTATTTAACATTTTATCGACATAAGACATTAAGAAAGATTTATTCAGATTAATATTATTTATTTTATCACCTCGGTATATCGTGTTATATCGATACAATTTAATTTATTATTACGAACACAAAATTTAAAAAGCTGCTCTACAAATCTGTAAAACGGAACGTCTGACATAATTTTTTTAAAATTATTAATTGTAGCATTGGCTACAAATTCCTTCTAATATTTAATTCAATTAAGTTTATTTATGATTTTGTCGCGTCACTCAGCCGGCACATAATAATATTGTTATAGACATATAAAAGCATCTCATGGTACCAATTTGACAATCGCGACTTTAAGCCTGCAACAAAACGCACTGGAAACAAGGTTGTTTTTTTTAAGCTCATGGTCGGCCCCCAGCTGTTACTACAGATAAATTCATACACGCAGCAGCAGCCTCCGCTATTCCGGCTTGAGGAGACGTATCTAGATTGACAGTGAACATTCCTCTTGTTATACCTGGTTACGTCCAAACTGCTCCCGAAACGCGACAAGGTCACTTCACGGGTGTTACATTCGAAAGTGGTGGTCTACCTACCACGACCGCTCTACAGTGGAATGACAATATATACTGCATAAATCTAATACATATTCTAATACTATTTTATATACAGGGTGTATCAGGCATCGTGTAAAAAAATTAAAGTAAATATTAAGTGAGCGGTGAACACCCCTCAAAAAATAAATTTACTAAATAAAAGTTCTCGTGTATGGTGTTATCACAGAAACAAAATGTCTATAAATGTACCGGCCGAGGTGGACATCGAGCGCTACGAAACTACGAAAGTACAGCGGTCATAAAAAATAATTTATTGAGAAAGTAGTAGAACAAAAGTGTTTTAGTATAATTGACTTATTAACACAATGATTAGGTAGTTTACCTTCAATCCGCCTACGAAGTTCACCGCGGTCGTTGACCTCACCGTCTCTGTCAGAATACACGCGCCGCTTTATGTCGCCCCATAATTAAATATCACAGGGCGCTAAGTCTGGGGAGCGAGATGGCCACTCGCAAAATGTAATGCGAGCTTATACGGGTGTAGGTCTTGCCCACGTAATAACCTCCACGCAAGATTTTGAACAATTCTTAATACGCGTCGTGCGGAATCGTGTAGGATACCGTTCTCTCCACAAACATAAGGTAGCACTTAAATTTCCACCACTTTCTCCACACAAAAGAACGATCACAAAGTTCAATGTTCGAAAGTGACATTGTCGCGTTAGTGTTATTTCGCATTCACCGCAAATCTTACGAATACGCGCACGTATACACAGTTACGCGGCCATTCGGCAACTGACAGAATAGTCGTTGCAGGTGGGCCGGCACCTGGTTTGTCGGCGCGAAATCAAAGGCGAGGCGGCAAAGGTTGTCGGCGTCGATCAAAGGCAAGGTCATTCGTTGATGCACCGCCGGCCGACACAATGATTACACGTGTTTGTAGCAAATTACTCGTATGTATGTTTCTACAAGGAAAAGGTGGACATTTGAATAAAAAAAAAGTATTTATTTTGTAAATTAATCTCTGCTCAGAATCACTTACTGAGTCATCGCTTGAAATTTTTTACACGTTGCCCGATACACCCTGTATATGACAGAACGGGAGAGCGCTGTCCGAGGCTTCTATCCTCCACTTGTGGGCGATAACTAAGCAAATATGCTGAAACACGACAGTTCTTCCGGACAAACAAGTCTCAACGTGTCCTCCGCGTGACGTGTTTTCAGAGACTCTGTCAAACCGTAACGGTGCTTTTGTTTCATATTCAGTTAGTGCTTGTACTCATGACCACGTATTCATTTTGTTCCAAGTTAGTTTCCGTAATCGTTCAAATGAGAGTCCGTATTCATGACCGTTCCGACATATATTTGTGTATCTACACAAGTTTCGAACAGATTTCAGTATGACGAGTTCTCGCATCAGTAAATGGCACGATTAAGAAAGTTCAGAATTAATTTTAGTGGTTCGACATGAAGTTTTGTAACCTAAGCAAGACGTAACTTAACAAAATCTACTATATGTGTTAGGTTCAATCAATTTACTATTAAACTAAACTTGATGCAGTTATAAGAAGTTGGAAGTAACTAAGAAGAAGAAGAATGTTCACTGTCAATCTAGACGGTGCATATACGTCTCTTTAAGCCGGCATAGCGGAGGCGACTGCTTGTATGAATTTATCTGTAGTAGCTTATGTTTCAGCTGCACTGCAATCTAGCTTAACATCAGGCGGAGTGTTGTCATATTCCGAGCTACAATGATAATAATATTAGTTAGTTTTTGTTTTATTTATACTATTTCAATTATTTTTGACATTCTATTTTATTGTATTGTTAATTTTGATTGTATTCTGACATTTTAATTATTCTATTACAAATATTGTATGCCCTATGGGCAAAACATAGAGGACTTAAGAATTATTATAACATCTACAAATGTAAAACCTATGTTTACAATAAATTATTTTGATTTGATTAATAATGAGAGGAGATAGTTAATAGAGGAAGTCTCTGTGGTACACGCGTTGAAGAGAAGTTCCAGCTGTCATAGAGGAGATAGGTGCTGCCTGCAGAAAATGGACCGCGGAGCTGTTTGACGAAATAATACAATGTTATTTTTGTTATAATACGTACACAACGAGCCGGTAAATTAATAATCCTCGCGTTTAATTGTAACCGCGAAGGCTATTCACTGTGATGAAATCACGTACCGTGTAATCCGTCCTATTCGAACTCGCGTTTTGCTGTTATAATGTTAAATAAAGTATATATAAATATATGTATAAAAATACCACTGTTCAAGACATGAGAATATAGTGGTCAAATATATCTTTGCTACACAAAGAGGCGCTTTTTTTCATTGTTAGTGCAATTTTTTTTTGTATAGACACTACCGCGCTTTTTTTATTGTAGCTCGGCATGTGACAACACTTCGCCTGATGTTAAGCTAAAGTGCGGTCCATGAATGGAAACAACTGCTACTACAGAGAAACTTGCGAGGGCAGCAGTCGCCTCCACTATGGCGGCTTGAGGCGACGCGCATGTACCATCTAGATTGAGAGTGCAGTGCACACTCCTCTCGTTATACGCTTACGGGACGCAATTTTTCGAATGGAACACCCGTGAAGTGACCTTGTCGCGTTTCGGGAATAGTTTGAAAGTAGCCAGGTATAAGAGAGGAGTGTGCACTGTCAATCTAGATGGTACATGCTCGTCTCCTCAAGCCGGCATAGTGGAGGCGACTGCAGCCCGCACAGGTTTCTCTGTGGTAGCAGTTGTTTCCATTCATGGACCGCACTCTAGCTTTACATCAGGCGGAGTGTTGTCACATATCGAGCTACAATAAAAATAATAATAATAGGAATGTCATATACTTAGTCTAAATATTCTCTAATGTCATAGTAGCACTTTTCAATTAATAATTCTTTCAATTTAGTTTTAAATATTTTTAATTCGCAATTCTAAATAAATAATATTTTTTGGTGAAATAGTTCGTTTATTTATTAGATATATTATTTTCATTTGAGTTGGATACTGTATTTGTATTTAGAGCAACAGAAATATTCACGTTGATTGAAAACAAACGGGGTCCTTATTTCGAATGGTACGTGTATCGAAAACGAAATAAAATTGTAACAAATTATTATTCATTTTATGTCACAAAGTTAATTTTAAACAGATGCTTATTGACCCAATCCCGAGGTGGTACTACCACTTTCAAGTGCAAGTGAAGTAGCCGGACATAACGAAAGCAGTAAGCAATAATAATAAGTGTTTATTCGTAGTATTTAGTTTTTTTTACAATTGTAGCATCACGCCAGTAAACCACAATTCGTTCTTAAATTATAAAAAATAAAATAAAATAAAAAATTACACACAAAAGTTAAATAATAAGTAGGTATATACAATTTAAATCAAATGATAAACAAAACACTATATGATTATCTTAAGCCGGCATAGCGGAGGTGACTCCTTGCTGTAGACATGAAAAAAGTTTAAAAATATTTACCAGCTAATTTAATTTCAAAAATACAATCTGAGAAATACTTAAAGTATGGTAATAAGTTAGTGAAAAAGAATGATTCAAAAGAAAGAAATCATCCATGACCCATGTCAAAGTGAACACGGTCCTAATGTCGATATCGGGGAGAACAATTTACATTTTCGTTCACAGTGATGTAAAGACGTTTTTAGATTATGTGGATTTCAAAATCTATATAATAAAAATCAATTGCTGTTCGTTAGTCTCGCTAAAACTCGAGAACGGCTGGACTGATTTGGCTAATTTTGGTTTTGAATTATTTGTGGAAGTCCAGGGAAGGTTTAAAAGGTGAGTAAATATGAATAATTTCGCTTTTCCTTAGAAACTATTCCTTTGGTTTTGAATGTCAAACATTTGATATTCGTCCCGTCGCCGCGTCGTTCAGAAATCAATTAAATTTAAAAGTCGTTTAGAAATGCTTTTTTATTTATTGATTCTGAGGCGGTACGGAGTTTGCCGGGTCAGCTAGTTATATAAAAAAACTACAATGAACAGAAAAAAATGTGTATTTGATTTTTTTCAGTATAATTTTCGTCATAACTTAATCTAAACAGATCTAGCATTATGCCAAATAAAATAATCGATAAATCATTGTTAATTGTCTCATCCTTAAAGATTTTTCTAAATAAACTGCGAAAAGTATTTAGTCTACCCCAAGATAGGGCTTTAACAATTTGCATTTACGTTTAAATTTGGTTTAATTTGAGGTAAAACATATATTTTTATACATATTTCTTTTCTTGATAGTGCCCTCTATACCGGCTTTTAAGAAATATTTTTGTTGATTTTATCAACACATTTCAAGCGTCATTGCTTCGCCGATCTATGATCGGAGGGGACTGCTATCACAAAAGCAAATTTGTGATTAGTAGCTGCATCCGCTATACCGGCTGAATGACAGCACTTTTTCAATGCCTTTTTTATTGTAGCTCGGCTTGTGACAACATTCCGCCTGATGTAAAGCTAGTACGGTCCATGAATGGAAACAACTGCTACTACAGAGAAACCTGTGCGGGCAGCAGTCGCCTTCAATATGCCGGCTTCAGGAGACGAGCATGCACCATCTAGATTGACAGTCCTCATACCCAGCTACTTTCAAAATATACCCGAAACGCGACAAGGTCACGTCACGGGTGTTACATTCGAAAGTGGTGGTACTACCCCAGGACGGCAGACTATACAAATAACCATCATCAGTCTGCCTACCACACAGCAACTAAAAGCATATAACAATAATACCGGTCAAAGTTAAGCGAGATTTGAACTCGGGTCTCATCCTGAGTTTACATCTTCTACCGCTGACCCATAGCCGCTCGTATTATGTACTTTAAGCTATTGCCATAAATAATAAATGGATCCGTCATTGAGAATAGTGTGTGACAACATTTATTTAGTGGTATACCTACCTCATCACAAATTCAGTGCTGGTTAAATGGCATGTAATTGAACAAACAAAAAGTCCGGGAAATTTGCTTTCATGCTACGTTAAAGTTTATACCAAACGTGTATAGGCAGAGCTTGTTTGCTGTTTATTAATGTTAATTTATTAAAGTAGGAATATAAGCGGTTGGCAGACTGGTGATGGTTATTAGGCCAGTCTGCCGTCCTGGAGTTGTACCACGTTTGAAGTGAAAAATAGTCACGTATAATGTCAAGTCGACATAGCGGAGGCGATAGTAGTACCTAGTTGTTTAGGCTCTTGAAACGTACTTTAGCTTAACAATTAACATCAGGCTGTTATCGCATTCCAAGCTACAATAAAAAATGGCGACAGTGGTCTAGCGATAGAAGAGGTCTTACAATCGATGAGACACGTGTTTAAATTTCTCTAAATATGCAGAATAATAAATTCATTGAGTTTTTAAAACAGTTTTATTTTTGTTATTATAAACACAGGCTATAATTGACGAGTTTATTATGGCTGTCTTCTCGTCATATGCCTTTCCGAAGCCAAAAGTAGATTCTGACGATGAACAAGTGCATGCCAAGTCCATGCCTACGTTAATAAAGGATTTTCATTTCATTTCATTTCCTCTACATTTACAAATTCCATAATAACAAAAAAAGAAGACATTACATTTAATTAAACATGTCAAAAATAACAAAGACAACAACTTAACAAAGTTAATAACACCACTATAAGGAGAAAAAAAATGAATAAAATCTTATGTGAGACGCGGGACGCATTAACAGGACGGGTTCATTTACAAACTGTCTACTTTAATAGACCACCAGATGCTGCTATATTAAACACTCTACCAACTCCCGTGTGTGCTTGAAAATACGACATAAAGTCACGGTTTTATTTACACAGAAATACAGATAATTAAAAGGGGTAGGCAGTGGCAATATTAATTATATATGTCGCACAAATATAATATGTGAACACAGTGGGGTAGAGTGTCAGACGCCGGGGCGGTATCAATTTTTTTTATGATTAATAGGCAAGCGTTTGAGTACACCTTGCCGGGTGTTAAGCATTGGTGCGGTCTAAGGTGGATCACGCTTACCTATGAGGTACCTATTCACCTTCAATTTGAAGAGACCCATGTTGTACGTGTCGGGAAACACAGACACCGGGGGGATTTCCACAGTTTCGCAGTACGCATGAGGAACGTATTGTCAAAACGCCACGTACGTACGCATTTAAAAGACTTCAATCGATTCGAGATATACTAATCAAATATTCCTAAGAATATTCCCTACAAGGTTATTGCAATATTCGGAAAAATTGTTTATTGGAAAAATTGTGTAAATTAGCAACAAAACTATGATGTATGCCCCCCCCCCCCCCAAACCTCACCTTTATCCTTTATTTTATTTATTGTGACATGTAAATAAATACATTAAACTAAAAAACTCGTCCGAATCGTAGGTGGGACTAAAATATGAATAGAAATGGTACAAATTTTTACAAGATATTATTATTATTTTTTTAAACTAAATGGAACTGCCTGGGGCGGCCCGCCCCTGCCGCCCCCACTACGCTACGCTACTGTGTGAACACAATTTTTTAACTGTAAATGATGTCATAATTTCTCATTATTTTCTGCCTAATTAAAAAGCTCTTCCCTTATTATTAAAGTGACGGGTAATTATTTATTGAGATGAAAGGGTTAAAATTATACTTTTTCCCTAAAACGTTGCTAATAGAGGCGACTGTTGTCAAAGAAGAATGTATATTGGTAGTAATCCCATCCACTATGCCGGCCAGGTGATTTTTTTTAGTATGAACGAAAGTAATTGCTGCCAAAGATAAATGTTTACGTGTAGCAGTCGAATTCACTATGCCGGCTTGATGAGACGTTATTGCCGGCTAGATTTAGCTAATTCAAGATTACTTCGTTCTTCAGCATCAGTTAGCCTACCACTAGAAGAAGCCTAGATAATACAATATTGTAAATACAGTCTCATGTGTGATTTAAAATAAATGATCGCTCCAGTGAAAAATTCCTAAACTTTTCTAAAGTTTAACGGTGAAACTGTGACAGTGGATTTAGGTTATGCGAGTTAGTGAAAATAAGAAATTTAATTTAAAATTTTTAGTATGTTAGGTTTTTTTTACTTGATCCAGTTTAGTCCAATATTGTTACAAATGCTGAATTTGTTTAGTTGACTTTTATAAAAGCGCTAAAATTAAAATAATATTGTTATTTTTTTTTATTCAATTTTCATCATAATTTAATTATTTAATTGTAAATAATTAAGTATTCGGATATGCAATAAAAAAAAGTTTATTTTCATTATTTAACACAACGATTTGAAAACTCTGCAGTTACCGTGGTCGCAAAGAGACAGGCGATAATCGCATAAATTCTTTGATTAATTAAAAATATGATCGCATAAAACCTAAGAAAACAGAACCAGAGATTTGAACTCGTCCCAAATTCCCAATTACGCTTATCCGAACGCTGTACAGTTCAACTACCAATATCGTTCTTTGTGTAAATATATGGCTAATAAAATTTAAACATGACATTTGCGAGTCTAATCTAAAATTGTAACGCACCATCTACCAAGTATTTCTACGCTGCCTGGCGAGATTTGAAAACGTAATCTAAAAAGCAACTTTACTTCGAGAAGCGACAAAGCGTATCTGAGTACTTATTCTTGACAAATTAGATATTGGATCTTGTTCTTTTAAATCAAACAAACGAGATCTATCTTAACTTCATTAACCCATGTGTTCTACCAGTCCTATCACCTTGATCCTTCAAGCGAAGTGCACGCACCTTCTCTGGCCGGCATAGTAGTGGCGACCGGAGCCACCAGCTTACCACCGGGCCAGTCCAGGTCATATGTCGTGTCAACATAATTTTTTTTTTACTAAAATAGAGACTATTTAGTATTTAGATATACTGTACGTAAACCTGTATAATATAATAAAAATATAATCAATCTAATTTTTTTTATCGTAGCTCGGCATATGACAACACCACGCCAGATGTAAGGCTAGAGTGCGGTCCATTAACGGAAACAACTGCTGCTACAGATATGTGTGAATTTCTACAGGCAGCAGTAGCTTTCGCTATGCCGTCTCTACTACTAGCTACTTTCAAACTGATCCCGAAATGTGACTTCACTTCACGGGTGTTATATTTGAAAGTAGTGGTACTACCCGAACACTGGCAAACTGGGCTAATAACTATTATCAGTTTGTCTAGCACGCTTCATGTGTAAACAATTGTATATAAAATTGAATGGAATTTTATAAAATAAGTAAGTTTTATATAATATAACAAGACGATATTGGTCGTAGATCGTTCGACCGAGTTCAATTAATTTCAGATTATAAAAAATTCGAATAATAAACAAATTACATAGGTATCTGGGGTTAAAACAAAAACCAATTGATAGTTGTCACTGGATCAAATCGAAAACAACTGTCACCCAGGTAATAATGAAACGTCAAATCCCATACGTTTTGTTTTCGATTCGATCAAGGGCGGCCGTGGTCTAGCGGTAAGACGCGTGAACTCACGATCGATGAGACCCGTCTTCGAACCTCGCTAATTCTGACCAATGTAACTTTGTTATATGTACTTTGGTCGCTCAGTGCCTATAGGTACTACTAAAGAGTGGTAGGCAGACTGATGATGTTATTAGTCCAGTCTGCCGTCCTGGGGTAGTACCACCACTTTCGAATGTAACACCCGTGAAGTGACTTTGTCGCGTTTCGGGAATAGTTTGAAAGTAGCCAGGTATAACGAGAGGAGTGTGCACTGTCAATCTAGATAGTACATGCTCGTCTCCTCAAGCCGGCATAGTGGAGGCGACTGCTGCCCGCACAGGTTTCTCTGTAGTAGCAGACCGCACTCTAGCTTTACATTAGGCGGAGTGTTGTCACGTGCCGAGCTACAATAAAAAAAAAAAGGATAACTGTCGGCTGGTTTTTGAGTTTAGCCCCTATTCTTTACCAGACATTCATCTTAGGAGGTACTCGTAACATAGATCAAGAATAGCACTCCTGCACTTTATACGGAGCGCCTTTATCTGTGATTACCCTGGTCACGTCTCCGATGTTCGGCTGACGCTGCAATGTCAATATTTTCTGTCTCCCAAAGTATTGCGATGAACCAATCGGGAAGAAACGTCTACTTTCGTTTTGAAACAACCTGTTTCTCATAATGATGTGTCTTGTTGAGGTCAACTTTTCCCATTGTCTATACTTTTAGGTCGTTGAGGAGTTTGTGTGGAATTTCATTGAGTGAAAAAATCCCGAACAACTTGAGAAGGAATCGGAGAGAAGGTGGAAGGAGACGGTATAGTGACCAGAGTGGAAAAGAAGTAGGTCATTCATTTGATAGGAAATTAACTAAATAGAATTATTGTGTTAAAGTGAATTGTAGTATTGATAGGGGGCTCCTTAGAAAGAATTTTCGAAGCCAGATTAGTCAACTATTTAGAACGGGTCAAGTGAGGAACAACTCCTTAACTTACGTGGACGCATGAGAATGTTTTATACATATAGTGTTAGAATATTAATTCAAAAAGGAATCGATTGACGCAGCGGGTAGTCATACTGCGCCTGTACATCACTATAGCTGTCATTACGAGGTCGTGACATCATCATGACCGCTAGCGTATTAGAAGACGTAAAAAAATAATATTATTATGACATCGGAGGTCATTTAACAAAAGAAGAAGAAACCGTGCTCTATATAAACAATGTAAACTATAGAACAATAAACGAGTTAATAGATATCTGTCTGTGTTATTTGAGATAGTGAAAGCGAATACACTCTACCTACCCCTGTAGGGATATGGACGTGAGTTGAGTAATAGTAGTATACTTTTAGGAAAAATAATTGCAATAAAATAACCGTAATACCCTAAACAAAGCTTAAAATCATTCAAACGCCCTAATTAAATGTACTAACAATGTTTGAAATGGATTCAATAATTTAAACAAGTTAAAAGCATCACAAATAGTGATGCGATTAAACTATTCGCAAAAACAATGACACATTAAGTTGCCAACTATGGCTCAACAAATTCAATCAGAATCTGACAACGAATTATAAAAATTACCTTACTTAAAACATCAGCGCAAATTCGGGAAGCGCGAGAACTGTTTCAAAACGTTGTTCAGAATGAAAAATTATACCCCAATGGGGAGGCAGTGTGCAGTTGAATGCAAATGTAAAGGATAAGTAAATACCGGAACTTCACCGCGGATTTTAGTTGCATGTGATATATGTGAACAAAACTACTCGATTGTTAAGGCAAATATACACTAGTTTAAAAAAATATTTTTTGAAAAACAAATTATGGATTTTGAAATGAAAGGGCATTTCCCTTGTTCCGAAACTCCGACCCAATCTCGTTTCGTTCCGGAGATAGCGCATTCCGGAACCGGACGGAACGGACTTCCGTGACATGTCGAGGTTTTCTTGAGGTCACGGGTCACTTTCTATACGTATCAAAAAGAATCACCCCTCTGACCCCCCCGCAAATGCTTCATAATTGACGTCAGTGAGTGAGCCAGTAAGTGGTAAGCTTTATATAATATGACAAAATTTAATAAACTTTTGGGGTTGCAATTAAATAGTTTTTATGTTTAAGATCTGCAGTCCCGGGGTAGTAGCATCACTTTGGAATGTAACACCCGTGAAGTGTGTTACACGGTCGTCGCAACCTTGTCACGTTTCAGGAACAGTTTGGAAGTAGCCAGGTATAACGGGGGAGTGTGCACTGTAAATTTTTATGGTACATATTCGTTTCATTAAGTCTGCATAGCGGGGGCGACTACAGTTACCTGTACAGATTTAGCTGTAGTAGCAGTAGTATCCGTTAATGAACCGCACTCTAGCTTTAAATTTAAGCGGAGTGTTGTTATATGCCGTGCTACAATAAAAAAAGGTTTATTTAAAAGTAAATGTGCACGAGTCTTTATTAGCATGTGATATGTGCACTCCTAATACTCGACGGTAATCCTCGCTAGGAAGGGGAAAGCCCGCAAAAACTAGCCTGCTTAAGGATCAACGATCACATACGAACGAAAATACTGGATACAATAATATATATATTTAAGTAAGTAGTATACTTTATTCTGAGTCTATACTAAAAGATCCAATTACTTTAAAATATTTTATATATCTACACTCCGCTGCTACTACAGAGAAATCTGTATGGGCAGCAGTCGCCTCCACTATATTGACTTGAAGAGACGAGCATGTACATTCCCGAAACGCGACAGGGTCACTTCACGGGTGTTACATTCAAAAATGGGGGTACTACCCCAGACAGACAGACTGGACAAATATAGACTGGAGTCATATGTCGAGCTACAATTTAAAAAAAACGCTAAATATTAAGCCGTATAAAAAGGTTTTCATTTCAAGGTTAAGAGAGATCGTGGCCAAGTGGTGGAAGACGTGGAGCCGTGTTCCCATACTTCAGTCGACACATGTGTTTTAGCAATACAATGCAGTTTAATCGATCAGTGCTTGGTATAATTTAGACATTAAAAAGTGATAGGCAAAATGATGGTTATAAATTTAGGATACCGTCCCGTGTAAGTTTAAGACAACTTGTGTAGGGTATGTGAAGGAACCTAGTCGTGCTTCAGGTTTGAGTTGAAAGTAGGCAGGTATAATATATGACAGAACGGGACGAGCGGTCCAAGGCTTCTATTCTCCATTTGTGGGCGATAACTAAGCAAATATGCTGAAACACGACAGTTTCTCCGGACAGACAAGTTACAACATGTTCGCCGCGTGGCTTGTTTTCAGAGACTCTGTCAAAGCGTAACGACGCTTTTGTTTCATATCCAATTAGTGCTTGTACTCATGACCACGCATTCATTTTGTTCCAAGTTAGTTTCCGTAATCGTTCAAATGAGAGTCCGTATTCATGACCGTTCCGACATATATAACAGTGTCAAACTAACGGCATCCTGTTAAAATAGCAGATATTTCTCTATGGTATTCTCTTCACTTATGGACCGCGTGCCACTTTAACAATTGGCGATGTTTTGTCTACGGACTGTTTTAGATAGTTTTTTTTTTCAATTAATTTTATCAATACAAAATAAAAACAACTGTAATAATATAATATAATCTATGGCCGTGATCTAGCTAAATTCTGACTGGTACCATTGTAACTATGTTATGTACTTTTGTCCTCAAGCCGGCATAGTGAAAGCGATTACCGCTTGCAGAAATTTCCTTGTGGTAGCTGTTGTTTCTGTTAATGAACTGCACTCTAGCTTAACGACAAGCGAAGTATTGTCATATTCCAAGCTACAATAAGATATATATTTATAAATATATATATTATTTACTAATATCAAATACTAAGAAGGCATACGTGGATAGAACATGTGGTTGTGTTTGCTTTTACTGAGACTAAGCCATAGTACAGAGCTCGCCTGGAGAGAGATTACCGCAGTATGTGACGTGCGGAAACCGCTGCAGAATAAACCTCTCACTAATAAATTTATTATTCTACACAGCTATCTTTACGATATCAGTTCAGATCTCTAAAGTTGTAATAAGCAATTTTTTTTATTATTAAATAAATTATGATCAAAATTTAATAGAAAAAAATCAACACACATGCAACAGTCTGAACAGAGCTATCGTTATACCCGACTACTTCCAAGCAGATCCTGTAACGCGAGTAGGTTACTTCAAAGTGGTGGTACTACCCCAGAACAGCAGACTACCTACCCCTTTTTAATCAATGCCTATATTATTCCATATGTACTGAAGGACATTGGTACCGGTAAGAATTTGGCAAGGTTTGAATAGGGGCCTGATATGGGAATGAGGTACTACTCCAGGACAGCAGACTGGCCAAAATATGAAGAAGTACGTGGAACTATCGACCCCACTTCGCAGTCTATAAGGGAACAAATCTCAAACGCTATAAACGATAATAAAACACGTTCACTCTTTGCATATGAACATAACTTGAGGACATTAGCTCACATCCGTCGTTGGGCTCGTAGCCAGAACACGAAAAGCACGTTGCTACGAACTACGTAAATGCTACGAGCCACGAACATGCTACGAACTGATGATAAATTCACGCCCGGTACGCTTCAATGAATATTATGAGTTGCAACAATAAGATTTGCTCGTTCTACGTCTTCATAAAAATGCAAATTTTATTAATTTTCTTTTTGTATACACTTCTATGTACAAATTTTATTTGTGTAACAGTGGGCAATATTAATGTTTTAGTTTTTTTTTAAGCTAAGACCCTCAAGCCGGCATAGGAGGTGGCTGTTGATATTTTTTCTTTTTTAGTAGTTGTTTTGACTGCACTCTAGCTGAGCATTAGCTAATAAAAAATATAAAAATAATATTTATTTATTTTATAAGTTTGTGTTGTTTGTAAAATCAAAGCTAAGCAGAGAGCTTCTTGTTCATGCGTTCCGATTTCGCTCAGGACACGTTCCTCTCAATAAATTTGGTTATTTGATGGAAAAGATATCGTCTTCTAATTGTTGCATACGCGATCAATTGGAAGACGTTGAACACATTTTAACTGGTTGTGTCAGGGACAAATAAATGGGATGTCGGTATCACGAATAAAGTATTAGTGGAGACTTTGTTGTAATAATTTATTGTAAAAATTATTATAAATAAGTAGATTTAAGAGCGGCCGTGGTCTAGCGGTAAGACGCGTGAACTCACGATCGATGAGGCCCGTGTTCGAACCTCACTAAATTCTGACCGGTACCAATGTAACTTTGTTATATGTACTTTGGTCGCTCAGTGTCTATAGGCACTATTAAAGAGTGGTAGGCAAACTGATGATCCAGTCTGCCGTCCTGGGGCAGAACCACTACTTTCGAATGTAACACCCGTGAAATGACCTTGTCGTGTTTCAGGAATAGTTTAAAATTAGCCAGATAGAACGAGAAAAGTGTGCATTGTCAATCTGGATGGAGCACGCTCGTCTCTTCAAGCCAGCATAGTGGAGGTGACTGCTGCCTGTAGAGACTTCTCTGTAGTAGGAGTTGTTTCCATTCATGGACCACACTCTAGCTTTACATCAGGCGGAGTGTTGTCCCATACCTAGCTACAATAAAAAAAAAGATTTAATTAATAGTTATATTTACTAATATCAAATAGATTATTTTTTTCTGTTTATTAATGTTGAAGGTGTGATGGGACTGGCGTGACCTGACGGGTTGCAAGTCCCTAAATAAAATTGAATCAAAAGAAGTTTTGTGTCCAAGGTATTCTAGTGTGATATTCTGCTCTAAAGATAACAAAGTTATCTATACCATATATCATATCTACTCATAAATTCAACTTGTATATCTTCACGTTGTCGTTTTTGATTGCAAGTTTACAACGTTGTAAAGGCAAACCTCAGAAAAGTAATAAATGAAAGCGAAGAAAACATTTTATCTGTTTGTTTCTGCACAATAACAAACCGCGTCGCATTTTTATTTGTAGTTCTCGTAATAAAAGGTACAAGAGCTTACTAGATTAAAAAATGATGAAACATTAATAAACAAAAAGTTGCGTAAATTAGCATTTTACTTAACTACCAGATATACCGAGAAGAGTGTGCACTGTCAATACAGATGGTACATGCTCGTCTTCTCAAGCCGGCATAGTGGAGGCGACTGCTATCTGCACAGGTTTCTCTGTAGGAGCAGTTGTTTCCATTCATGGACCGCACTCTAGCTTTACATTAGGCGAAGTGTTGTCACATGCCGAGCTATAATAAAAAAAACTGCAAAGTGTAGCGGCTGATGGAAATATGGAATAGAGAAATATTGACACGGTCCATGTGCAAAGCAGACGTGGGTTCGAATCCTACCTCTGTTAAATTAAGTTATAATTTTATGAGTAAAAAAAAAAACAATCAAAATTATAAAAGGGTACAACCCTAAATTTATTATTTGTTGGTAACCCTAACTGCACTTTTATCAAAGGATCATGCAGAAAGGATATAGTTCTCATGCGTTGTTTGAGATGCGGAGATCAGGCTCCGAACCTTCTTTATGAAATATTTTATTCCATATCACCTAAAAGATGTATTTTAAGACAGATTTTCAGCTATTTTATTTATGGGCAATTTTATCCTGAGTTATAAATTTTCGAATAGAAAGGGCGTGCCTACAAGACAGATAATCATTAGTCGGTTAAAGATTAGGCTTGAAGAGATGAGCATGCACTATCTAGCTTGACAGTGCACAATCCTCTTGTTATACCTGGCTACTTTCGAACTATTCCCGAAACGCGACAAAGTCACTTCACGGGTGTTACATTCGAAAATGGTGGTACTACCCCAAGACGGTAGACTGGACAAATAACCATTATCAGTCTGCCTACCACTTTTATATAGGCCTAGCGACCAATGTACATATAACAAAGTTACATCGATACCAGTCAGAAATAGCGAGGTTCGAACACGGGTCTCATCGATCGTGAGTTCACGCGTCTTACCGCTAGAACACACTTTTTTATTTTAGCTCTAGTGATGTTAAGCTAGAGTGCGAATCATGAACGGAGACGACTACTATCAGAGAAGGGGCGAACTTGTCTGGTTCATTTCAAGCTCAATTCATTTGCAGACATAAGTTCTACATAGAGAATACAGATATTTGCAGACAGGAGAAGCTTTTGCTATCCCGGTTAAAAGGCGTGTGCACCACCCAGGTTGACAGCGCACACTCCTCTCGTTATACGTGGCTACTTGCAAACTGTTCACGAAACGCGACAAAGTCACTTCACGAGTTTTACATTCGAAAGTGGTGGTACCACCTCAGGGCGGCAGAATGGGCTAATACTCATCTCTCTTTAATAGTGTCTATAGGCACATAGCGATCAAAGTACACAAAACATAGTTACATTGGTCCTTTGTTACAATTTAGTGGGATTTGAACACGGGTCTCATCGATCATGAGTTCACGCGTCCTACTGCTAGACCACGGCCCTATATAACAAGCGTGTGACATATATTTTTGTCCACAAGCACAGTAGGCACACTTGTCCTACTCGTTCTTAAGGGGTGAACCCATCCATAACACTGAACACTCACAGTTGAACGATTTAAACTGTATGCAGCTGTCTTGTAAGGGAGACCGAAGCGAGGCTTACAATATATCTATATCTACACTAACACAATAGGTATATTTAAATTCCGCTGAGCAAATGTTACAAGATGTATAGCTTAAAGGACAATGCCTATTTTCGTGAACGATTGTTAACAAAACAATATTCCAAAATAATACCTTTTTTTATTAATTAATTCAATTATAATAACACATCGTTTACGAATGTTTAATTAGTAAAAAACAGATATTATCAATTATTAAAGCATTTAATATAATAATATCTTCAAATATTGCACCAGGAAAAGTAAAATTTCTGAAGAACCCGGGTAAAAAAATTAAAACCGATTAGTTTAGAATCAAATCAAAGTTAAAAATCATCGACAAAGTCGAGAAAAACATTGTGAGTCCAATTCTCGATGGTATGATAACGAGAGGAGTGTGCATTGTCAATTTAGATGTGCCCACGTTTCCCCAAACCGACATAGCGGAAGCGACTGCAGCCTGTATTATATGTAGTAGCAGTCACCCATAACCAAAATTATTTTTTAAACACTACTTTGCAACTAATTTCCTCTAATCAATGTTAGTGAGGGTAGGTACACAGTCACATCAGCTGTCAATGTTAGACCCTTCACCAACATGCAAAAATCACTCGACGCGTTTCGCCACTCCACGTGGCATCCTCAGGAGACGTGTGGTCGCTTCGACTTCGCTCCGACGACCCTCACTACCATTGATTAGCTGAAATTAGTTGCAAAGTTGTGTTTAAAAAATAATTTTAGCTATGGCTTTCCGCAAAGTAACGTCTAATGCCATTAAACATATGATAACACTCTAGTTTGATATCAGGCGGATATAAAATTTAAAAAATAAATAAATAGCTTAATATATACGGCTTACCTTAATAAGTGGCACTTCATAGTTTCCGCCTACCCACGGTAGAAACATAGGCACAAGCTGATGTATGTTATATCCTCAAATTCATTCGCCTGTCTAAATGACCGTTTTATGAATGGTCTTGTTGCTATCAAGGGAAACTATCAATGTGTACAAAACACTTGAACGTCTATTCTGATGTCGATGTTGTTGTCGAATGTGTTGATTACGTCAAGATAAAGGTTTGTTCGATAAACATTTATTAAATGTTTGAGTGAGTGGTATTATATATTAAGTAGAAATGTAATTATTATATTGTTATGTAGATACTTATATGTATTTAGGTATTTCTTTAGCATTATTTTTTCTAGTTATTAGTTTTCTCTGCTGTGCCATTGTTAACTGTTAGAGACAGGTTTGCTTTTTATATATGTACAAGTCTCTCTACTTATTAACATTTTAAAAAATTACAAAAACTGGTTTGGCGGTAAGACGCGTGAACTCACGATCGATGAGACCCGTGTTCGAACCTCGCTAATTCTGACCGGTACCAATGTAACTTTGTTATGTTTATTTTGGTCGCACATTTAAATTAAAGAGTGGAAGGTTGAATTAAGAGATGATGGTTATTATCTCAGTCTGCCGTCTTGGGGTAGTACCACCTCTTTCGAATGTAACACCCGTGAAGTGATCTTGTCGCGTTTCGAGAGTAGTTTAAAAGTAGCGAGATATAGCAAGAGGAGTGTGCACTGTCAATCTAGATGGTGCATACTCGTCTCCTCAGGCCAGCATAGCGGAGGGCGACTGCTGCCTTAGGGATTTCTCTGTAGTAGCAGTTGTTTCTGTTAATGGACCGCAGCTGTAAAGCTAGAGCTTTACATCAGACGAGGTGTTGTCATATGCAATAAATACAATACAATAAATAAATAAATAGGTTATAAAACACGTCTTAATTTCGACTCATCAAGAAGTGTTTATAAAACACATTTCAAAGTTAGATAGAGCCCAAAAATGATCTACAAAAAGAAAAGGTCTCGGATTACCATCTAAAGGATAACCTATCCAAAAACTGGCCACAGAGAGTGTTACGTAATCCCATGATCTTGATTGATTGAACCGCGTAACGTTGTAGCAGGCGAGATGAGCTGCTACGATCTGCTACAAGCATTATCGTACAAATTACACGGTAATAATAATAATGATGAAATTATTGAATCTAATTTACTCAAATTCGTCTCCTCAAGCCGGCATAGTGGAGGCGACTGCTGCCCGGACAGGTTTCTTTGTAGTAGCAGTTGTTTCCATTCATAGACCACAGTCTAGCTTTACATCAGGCGGAGTGTTGTCACATGCCGAGCTACAATAAAAAAAAATTATACCCATTATATAATTCGAAAAGCAGTCTTATGGTGGTTATTAGCCCAGTCTGCCATCCTGGGGTAGTACCACCACTTTCAAGTGTATTTAAAACGAACCACAACAGTACCAGTGCACCAAATTATTTTAACGTGGAATTTTCAGCACTTCGATATTGAATATTTGAGGCTGTTGGATATACAAGAGTGGCGTCTAGATGGTTTGTTTCATGATCAATATAATGGATTCCCAGGACGGCGACAAGCTCTTTCCTGAAGCCAATGCAGTATTCCCATGTCCCACGACACTCCAGCGACAGTGACACCTATATAATACAGACTTAATAATAAATAGACTGAACAATTTTTATATATATTTATAAATTTTTTAATATTATACATGTAGAAAACATAAAAATAATAAAAGTATATTGCTTAATATGCAATTGTGATTGTTAATGTACTTCTTCTTCTCCTTCTTTTGTTAAATGACCTCAAATATCCGGCTATTCACCCGGTTACGTCACAATATGAGCGTTGTCGCGGCGTGGGATAACCACAAAAAGAAACCGCTTCCGTTGCCTCCTATAGAGTGAATTTTGATGTTTCCACAATTAATCACATGCGCAGCATAAAATTACGCAAAATAACACCAATTTTACACAAAAATAACTACTAAACTAATTAAGGAAACGGATAGAAACAACTCAACCTTCCCGGGCAAAAGCGCGCCAAACACTTCCATTGTTAATGTAAATGACGTAAAAAAATCAGCTCATAGATATATTTGACAGATCAAAAGTGTTGCTAACATACAAAACATTACACAACAAAAAAGTGTTACGAATGTTTTCATAACATTCGCCCACAAAAAATAAGTAAATGGATATTTGGTGTAGCCGGTATAGTGGAGACGGCTGCTGCTCGAAGTATCGTTTTTAGTTAATTCTTATAAAGTTAGCCATGTTCTATTAGGGCAGGAACTAAGTTAACTAAGAGAATGTAAGTTAATTTTGTTATAATTGTACTCTTCTAAAATTTTGTAAACCAATAAATTTTCTAAACAAGGAACGCGCATCGTCGACGCACTCTCGGGACGTACTACTTGCGGTTTACGATAGATAAAACACTATCACTATTTTTACAATACGTCAATACATTGTCAATGTGTCGGACTAAAGATATAGTGTAAAAATCTGGCCACATGTGCTCATGTGCTTGTTTTAATGTACAAAAGTCTTTCTTTTATTGTAGCACGTCATATAACCGTACTTCGAATGATTTTCAGCTAGAGTGCGATCCATGAACAGAGACGACAGCAGTCAGAAAAAGAGATTTGCAGACACCAATCGCGTCCACTATGGCTTCTTTACACTGCTTGATATGAGATTTTACTCTCATTAATTAACAGACTTGACGGCTTCCTTGGCGTGGTGATTCTGTTGCCGGTCTGTTACGTCGAAATCCCGGGTTCGAATCTCACTCGAAATCACAGATAAATGTGTGCAGGCAGCAGTCATCTCCGGCTATTTTTAAGCTGTGATGGTATTGGACCACCATCAGTCTGCCTACCACTCCTTTTTTAAATTGTAGCTCGACATATACTTACACTCTACCTGATGTTAAGCTAGAGTGCGGTTCATGAACAGAAACAACTGCTACCACATATAAATATAAGTCGCCTCCGCTATATCGCTTTTATGAGACGAATGTGCGCCATCCAATAGCATACTACTCTCGTTATACCTGGCTACTTCCAAACTGGGTGCCGATTCGTAATCGGCCCTGATCCCATTCGTGTTACATTCGAAAGTGGTGGTACTGCTCGCAAATGTACTCATTATTTTTCTCGTTTTTCAATGTTAAATTCACTTATACTAAAGTCACCTCAGAGAAACACATTTAGTAATTTTTATTAAATGTTATATTGCTTGAAACTTTATGCTCGTAGTTTTATCTACTGCGACTTTAGTGTTATTTGATATAGAATAATGAATACATGTTTGCAATATTTCCCAGTGCATTTCTGCGTCGTAAATTAAATAGACTTTTAACGAGTTTCCAAATACCTTCTAACTATTCATTTAACTTTAACATATCATAACTACTAGCTAACAGTGCCCGTTGCTGCTCAGGCTTATCAAATCAAGTCAACGGCTCCTGAAGTATGAAAACTTTTCTCCCCTTACCTCCAACTCTCGCATTACGCAACCCGTGAGATAGAGCGAGACGGAAGCATGGGGAATTATTTTTTTCGCCATGACATTCTCTACAACTTTTGTTCCGGAACAATGTTCCCGACTCGTTCCGTTACCGAAATTTATAATTTTATAATTAGTGCACGTCTACACTATACGATTAATATGAATTTCGTGTCAGCGAGGCAGATTGTCTACGTGAATGATAACAACTACGGTAACTATATCCGCAATTGGATGATATTGACTGATATCGCTGTCCGACATTGGTGCAAGGTAATCGACGTCACCTATAAATATACGACAAAAGAAAACGCGTAGACACGAGCGTCGAATGTGGCACCAACGATCTAATTGAAAAATTGGTGACCATCAAATTGTGGAACGACCTTCCCAGCCAAGTCATTACTCCTTCTTATAACATCGGATCTTTCAAGCGCAGTGTGAAGAGGCATCTCACAAAGCCGGCATAGCGGACGCGTCTGCTGTCTGCAGATCCCCGTCTCTGAGAGCAGTCGTCTCCGTTCGTGGATCGCACTCTAGCTTAACACCAGGCGGAGTGCGGTCATATGACTTGCTAAAATAAAATATATATATGTAGACAAAATGTATTGGTAGACCGATGAATCGGTCCGACATTTTGGATGTCGTTATCGGATAACGTGGCTTGAGAGTAGATGTTTAAAATGCGGTGCCCATTCGGTCGAATATTTATTTTGATGAAGTGTATTTTTTTATTATTTACATTTACTTAGTTATACACATATAACGTACGGTATAAAAGTATGAACGGTAAACGTTTTTGTTTACGTTGAGTAAGTGAAAAATAAATAGGTACCTTGCAACCTTTCTGACTATATACAATCTACATAGGTAACGATATAGTTATATTAATTTTGGTTATAGGTACTACTCGGTACCGTTTACAAAACAAATTTTTTTTTATTTTAATAAATAGTATTTTTTTGCACACTGTACCTCTGTTTTCATTTCGAATGGCAAAGACAAATTATGGTTTAAATTCTAAAACAAACCCAATAAAAAATACAATCACATTAGGCCTCAATATTAAACACCCCAATTTTTTATAATTTTTTCAGCGAGGGTCTGTCGAAATTTGCTCTAATTTTCCTGCAGTAAATCCAGCTACCGCATTCCCACAGCCGAGTGAGACCCGTAAATAACAACACGCCTATTAATCTATACAAGGTTCTAACTAACATTTATACGTTAAAGTAATTTCGACCGTAATATCTCAAGAATAAAGCTAAAACTTGTAAAAAATATTAATTGGCGTTAAAATTTTTTGGAGTTAACATTAGCAACTGTTAACACGGTAAATCTACAACAGTCATTTGTCGCCTGGAATGGTTTCTCTTGCGCTTAGAATCAAGCCGGTTTAAGGGCTCCAAATCCTGTGATTTATGGAAGCGGAGAGTCCTTAAGAATAGTGCTAAAATCGTGTTAATATTCCAATGATATTAATCAACGAGACGTCTGATTTGAAGATAAGTTTATTACGAACGAAGAGAACTTATAAGATTAAAACCAGTATTCATTCAACCGAAAATATACTATCCGCGGTTGAGCTGATAATTTAATATTCTTACTTTGACATCTAGCAGTGGTAGATAAACTAAACAGTGGTTATTAGGCTAACGAGTCCATAGCTAGAGTAGTCGGCAAGCGGGAGGATATTAACTTGAGGTATAGCGTAGGTGACTGTATCCCTCTGCAGTTAACACTAATAAAATTATTTCACAAAGAAAACATAGCTCCTATACCCTATTAGAAGTTTATTTAGGTACATATTGTTTATAGAAACACATTGTTTATAGAAAATTTACATAATTAGGTTGCGCTTTGGCAAAGATCTTTTCTGAAAATATGCATTAAAGATACGCATATCAAAGAGAATAGCTTGAGGTTATAGCTTATAAGGGTACAAGTAGAGTTTACCATCCGCTATTCCCAACAGATATACTCTTTAAAAATATAATTCAATTTACTATTAGATCGATACTAATGGTCGGTCTTAAGGGACTCCGTTTGTGGATAACTTCGTATTGCGTCGAGACGGCCGCAAGATTAAACGTCCGGCACTTACGTTTCTTTTAATAGCATATGACAACACTCCGCCTGATGTAAAGCTTGAGTGTAGTCCATGAACGCAAACAATTGCTACTACACATAAATTTCAAGAGACAGCAATCGCCTTCGCTTTGCCGGCTTGAGGAGACAAATTTGCACTATCCAAATGACAGTGTACAGTTCTCTTATTATATTTCCAGGCTCCATGTCACTGTCGCAGTTCAGGGCGACAGGAACTTTCGGGTTATGATTCGAGGAAATATATTACCGATCGATATAAATATATGTTTAATGGTTGCTACATAACCGAAATGTATGGTGTCGTTTTCGCTGTAATAAAATAACGAATTAAGTTAATTGTAATCGAATCAATTCCAAGAGTTCTATTTTAGCTTGTTATCTTGCTGTCTTGTCTGAATATCAAATTTCTCAATTCCCGTTTTTCTTGCTTCCGTATAATTCGTAACAATCTTATTGTACTGCTCTTATCTTTACTTTGTACTGCCTTCAGCCGATAAAAGTTAATTAAACAACATAATATGGGATTTAAAATATCACAAATGAGGAATAATATACACAAAATTTTAAAAATGTAACAGAAAAGCCACAGTCACGCGTACCTGCAGACTGTGTATAACATGTATGAAACTCTATCACACCTGCTTATCTTATCCATTTGTTTTTTTTTTTCTTCGTAGTAGCCTGTCATATGACTCACTCCATCTGATCTTAATCAATACAGAAACAACTGCGCTATGCAGGCTTGAAGGGACGAATGTACACGGTGTACAGATTACATTTCTCTCATTATGCCCGAATACTTCCTAGCTAATTTTATCAGTCTTCATATGTAATTTTCAAACAAAATGGTATGCATACGTCACGCACACACGCAGCTAATGAGGCTTTATTATAACAGTGTCAATGTTGATAAATTTTTCTTTATTTTTGTGCTTCATAAAGATAACGATTAGTAAATTAATTATTTCATTTAATTTTAATTATCACTAACCACTTTTGCCACATTACCAAACGCCACTATGAATTGTAATTAAAAAGTTACCACGATCTTATTCTTAGCTCGCGGCCTTGGAAAATTTTCCTTGAGAGAGAAAAACACAAACAAAAATAATTCATTAGTTATACAAAATGTTTAATTGTATAACCACTTGGTTAATTTGTATGAAAATCTATAGTTTGTCAAATAATGGTGTAATTTGATGCAGATGAGGTTGTATGATGATTTAATTGTTGAGTAATTGACGTTAATTTTAGTTCAGTGATTAGTCTAATTGTTAGTTTAATTAATATACTACTAATTATGTCTGATGAATTTACGTTTGATTTATATACAGTGTGCGGCATAAACTCCACTTAAATCGAATAAGGAATTATTCATTTATTTAGAAACCTGAAACCTTATTTAGAAAAGAGAGCGGCCGTGATCTAGCGGTAAGACGCGTGAACTCACGATCGACGAGACCCGTGTT
The DNA here is from genome assembly GCA_948150575.1 of Tinea pellionella. Classification (NCBI taxonomy): domain Eukaryota; kingdom Metazoa; phylum Arthropoda; class Insecta; order Lepidoptera; family Tineidae; genus Tinea; species Tinea pellionella. Next base: position 8,232,465 of record OX411251.1, on the reverse strand, counting down.
CGAACCTCGCTAATTCTGACCAGTACCAATGTAACTTTGTTATATGTACTTTGGTCGCTCAGTGCCTATAGGCAGTATTAAAGAGTGGTAGGCAGACTGATGATGGTTATTTGTCCTGTGTGCCGTCCTGCGGTAGTACCACCACTTTCGAATGTAACACCCGCGACCTTGTCGCGTTTCGGGAATAGTTTGAAAGTAGCCAGGTATAACGAGAGGAGTATGCACTTTCAATCTGGATGGTGCACATTCGTCTCCTCAGGCCGGCATAGCGGATGAGAAATTAACCTGTAGTATCATTAACAAATTTTGTTTGTGTTACCACACTGTGGCTTTACATCAGACGGAATATTGTCATATGCCGAGCTACAATAAAAAAGTGAATTCAAATTTAAATCTGCTCTGCTTCACGTGAGCAACAGATGTAACACTATTGAGATCAAAGCAGAATGCCATAAATGTTTCTCTACCTTTTGAAATATATCAGATGTATATTGTGCTCATTGGACTCAGAAAATGTTGAATCTTCTGAACAGAAATTGTTAAACTGGTTTCCTTATAGATATATTTATTTATATATACAGGAGGTTCCATAAATAGTAGTGTCAAGGGTATTCTACAGCTAGAGGAGTTCAATATCTACAATATAATTTGGTGTTATTATTTTAAATCTGCTAGTTTAAAAGTTATGACATTTTTAAAACATTGTTATTTTGTAAGAACTTTTTAAAAATTGTCATAACTTTTAAACTTTAATACATTAAAATACAATTGTCACGCCTTTTTCCCACAGGGATAGGCAGAGACAACGGAACCCCACTTACCACGATCCTGACACAACACCCTCGCTTCCTTCACATTCACAATTCTCTTCATGCACGCCCGACGGTTATGATCACTAGGTGGAGTGTTGTCATATGCCGAGCTACAATAAAAAAAAACTGTGGAGAAATCCTTCTAGAGTCTGACGATGAGAAAGTGCATACTAAACCCACGCTCGTGCTAATAAAATATATATATATTTTATTTTAGCACGTCATATGACCGCACACCGCCTGATCTTAAGCTAGAGTGCGATCCATGAACGGAGGCGACTGCTGACAGAGAAGGGGGTCCGCAGACAGTAGTCGTGTCACCTATGCCGGCTGGTGAGATGCCTCTTCATACTGCGCTTAAAGGATCCCATGTTATGGGAAGGAGAAAAGACGCAGCTGAGAATTTGATGGAACGACAGAAGAATGACAGCCTGAACATTTTAGTTCGCGAGGGCACCGTTTCGACAGTGAGGCGATGCATACGATCGCCAGCACGCGTTGACCTCAAGCGATGTGGGGTAGGAGGGATTAAATCACGGATCTCTTCTGAACATTCACCGTGGCAATAACGGTAGAACGCTGAGAGGGAGGCTACGTCTCGCCTTAGCAAAATTTCATTTATATACCACCATACTGCATTTGTATGTGTTTCATAAGTATTCAGAACAAAGCGGTACTACTGCTCCACCGACATTAAAAGTTCTCCGAATGTCTCCCCATGCAGCATTTTTTGTTCTTTTAATTTCTAACAAGAAGATATTACAAAAGTTGTTTAACCGCTACATTTATTTTATATATAATATTATACAATGTTTATTTTCTAGTAAAACGAGCATGAAGTGACCTAGTCACACGTTTCGGAATCAATTTAAAAGTAGTAGCAGGTATAGCGAGAGGTGTGTGCACTGTTAACTTGAATGGTGCACATTCATCTTCTCAAGCCGGCATAGTGGAGGCGACTATTGCCTGTTTCTACAGGCTTCTGTTCCTCTATGGTAGTTATTTCGGTTCATGGACCGCATTCTAACTTTACATTAGTTGGAGTGTTGTCATGTCGAAGGAGCTGCAATACTAAAATGCGTTATAGTAATTCTAGAACACTCCGATAATAAAATCTAGACTTTGGAGTTAATTTTAAATATTATCGAAAAAGAAAAATGCACGAATAAAACAAGAAAACTAACATACAAAGTAAATAGCATAATATATGTGTATACATAGCTATCTTAAGATACAGTAGAGCCAATATATTCCAGTGACGTTACATTGGTCCCTAAGGAATCTTCCCACCTGACTTATTGTTCTCTAGATACCACTGCGGTCACTATAACGTGCGGCCAAACTGTAAGGGCGACAAAACCGTTGTCTCCAAATACTTTCAACGAATAAACTTAATTGTTTTATTGCATTGCTCCCAATGTGACGCGAGAGAAAACATGGCCACAGCCACGTTTAGGTTCTTTGTCGTTTTTTTTATCGTTTATAAAATACACGTTATATGACCGTACTCCGCCTGATGTTAAGCCAGAGTGCAATCCATGAACGGAGGCGACTGCTGTCAGAGCAGGGGATCTGTAGACAATAGTCGCGCCCGCTATGCCGGCTTGATGAGATGCCTCTTCACTCTGCGCTTGAAGGATCCCATGGTATAGGTTAGTATTTGACTTGACTGCAACATTGTCAAATCGTTTGAAGCGGCCTACGGTTTTTTCATGTCAGATGTATGAAGTTTGCACCTCTAGTATATACCTATATCTCAATGTTTTATTGTATGTATCTTTATGTTCATTACAAAACGTAAAAGGTTACATGCGAGTGGTAGACAGACTGATGATGGTTATTAGTCCAGTCTGCCGTCCTGGGGTAGTACCACCAATTTCGAATGTAACACCCGTGAAGTGACCTTGTCGCGTTTTGGGAACAGTTTGGAAGCAGCCAAGTGTAACGAGGGGAATGTGCACTGTAAATCTCGATGGTCCTTAAGCCGGCATGGGGGAGGCGACTGCGGCTTGTAGAAATTTATCTGTGGTAGTAGTTTTTTCATTCATGGACCGCACTCTAGCCTACATCAGGCGGAGATTATGCCGAGCTATAATAGAAAAAATCAAACCTGGGATTTTGGCGGACTGGAGACATTAGGTTATCTGCCTTTAATTATTTTCCTAACCTAACTTGTGTTTTTCGAGTGTTAATGTGTAATAATGGTGGTTTATTAACTACGTCTAACACACAATAGATACATTGAAGATAAGTTACCCATAGGTATTAGATATATAAGACGTTATACGAAATATTCACGATGATTATTTTTCACAAAAAAAAAAACGTTTAAAGTAAACCGCTAGATTTATTACAGCAGTGAAAAAGCATTTACGTTAAAAAAATAAAAACGCAAAGTGAGTTCTCGGGATAATTAAACAAAATATGAAAAAAAAATCTCTACAAATGTTTAATATTAAGAAAAGACAAAAATGTCTGGAAGAAGGTAACAAAGTAATTTCATATCTCGGATGACCGCTAGAGCGCTGCAGAAAGCAGCTGCAGCGCACCGTTGCGTTGTGTCTCGTTTCCTAAATACTTATTCTTGAAAATAATACGTTTTTTCTCAAAACTTTAAAATTTATATAAAGATTTCGCTAATTGATTGATGTTGTAATGCTGTAGATATATTGTATATAACTATAAATGTTTTAATACATAATTAAGGTTACTATTTATATTTTTTCTACTCATCAATAATATCCATGTTTTTTTTTATTTATTTTTTTATTGTAGCTCGGCATGTGACAACACTCCGCCTGATGTAAAGCTAGAGTGCGGTACATGAATAGAAACAACTGCTACTACAGAGAAACCTGTCCGGGCAGCAGTTGCCTCCACTATGTCGTCGGCTTGAGGAGACGAGCATGTACCATCCAGATTGACAGTGCACACTCCTCTCGTTATACCTGGCTACTTTCAAACGCGACAAGGTCACTTCACGGGTGTTACATTCGAAATTTCTTTTTATTTATTTTATTTTACTTATTAAGGATTATATGGTCATGTAATTTATATAAATACCTGGTGATTTAGGAGCTTATTCGCTAAAAAATGATTTAACTTATTTAAAATACTTTCGCGTTGAATTTGACCGCTCACTGCTGTCACTATAGCTGCGAAATGTTGGATGAATTTTCTTCAAAATAAACGTTATCGCGTTAAGCTGTATAAAGCATTTTCATTTAGTTAAATCAATGACTTGACACTTCGTTGAAAAATAAATTTTATTCTTGCATTTAAAATTAAAATATTTTATGTTTCACAATTTAAATTAATCAAGAATCAGGCCGCCCTTTTTAGGTCATCCCTGCGAGACTTAAACGAAATTATTTTAGTAGAAAATTAGATAAAAAGTTTTTACGTACATTTCTCTTTGTTCTATTTCCAGTGGTTTTATTTTAACTTAAGGCGTATAATATTATCTGATATTTTTTTTTTCGGTGTAACAAAATTAAATACCTACCTAATTGTTTTAGTTGAGAAAACAAACTTATTCTGGTTTTATACGAAACACAATAAAACATAAGAGACCGCAACCATTGCATAGTAGCCCGGCATGTCCACACTTGGCTTGATAACAACTGTTACTGCGAAGAAATGTCGCCTCCGTTATACCCGAAAATTAATCCCGAAACGCGTCTAGACTGCTTCAAGGGTGTGTTACAGTTCAACGTGGTGATACTACCCAAAGGATAACAGACAGGGGTAATACCCACTGACTACCAGTTATTACTCCTACCACTCTTTTAATAAAAATAATGAAGTGATTCTTGACCTTTATATTAGGTTCCATTATCAACACCAGTAAATTTCCCACAATTACATTTAACAATGCATAGTATATACAAGAAAAAGAGATAAAAAAAACACAAAAAAATGCATTACTAACTTAACAGTTAGTAAATAGAAGAACAAAAAACAAATGAATGAATATAAATCGTACCGTTACTTTAGAAATTAAATTCGTCACCACAACGACCTCAAATGTTTAATTTTAAACAACGAAAATTAGATCTATGTATAAATAAATAGATTTTAAAAATAGCATTCGATCATGAGTTCTTGTTGCTATTGTCAGCGTTTGTTGTAAAGTAGTTCTATAACAAGCTGTTTCTACTATAAGTATCAATATAGACCAGTAGTTGACCAATTTAAATCATAAACAAAATTTAATAATAACAATAACCCTGATTCCTTTAAGTGGAACGTTAAAAAGTCGTCGTAGCTCATGGATATTCACTGTGCTTGCCATCATATCAAATATAAAAAAACCACTAAAGATTAAAATGGTTTTAATATTTTTATATTTTTTTTAAAATGTAGCATATGAAAACACTCAGCCTGTTGTAAAGCTAGAGTGCGGCCTATGAACGAAAACTACTGATACTACAGATTTTCTACAGGCAACCTTTGCTATACCGGCTTCAGGAGACGAATGTGCAACTCTCATTATACCTGGCTACTTCGCTTTCCGATTTTTAGACCACTGCTTTTCGTCTATAAATCGTAGAGTAATTTTTAAATAATGTTCTGTGTTCGTTATCTCACTGTCTATACGGAGATATTTGTATGAAACATAAGCTGGACGGTCCTTTGTTTCATCAACGTTTGAACTTTGTGCAACAAAACTTTTGGTCGTTTGGTAACAAGCACTACAAAACATTCTTGTTCAACGGACGTAGGAAGAGTTAATAAATACAAATAATGAACTTCATGACTTGGAATAAAATTAAGCTTTTTTTTTCGTTTTTAGTCCAGAATCTTAAATTTATAATTAGTTTATTTTTTTATGAGTAAAGAGTTTTAGGAAACAAAGGTTGACGGTTCACACTCCTGAAATGGGACTAGATTTCATCATGGGAACGTTGTGGTACTTACAGACTGTGCTAATTCCTACCACTCTTGCGTATAATTTTTTTTGCGTATAATATACCCAGTAGTAATTAGTAAATAGAGTGTAGGTAATGCAGTAGTATGTAGTAGTAATTTATATGCATAAAAAAATAAACTGACTCATTTCGTAAGAAAATTGTTAGTTTAAATAAATTCTAATAACTCAAAGATGTTTAAATTTACACTTGCGAGCAAAATGACGGTGGCATTTGGCGATAACGAGTTGATAAACTTTGTACATTTCCGTAACCAGACACGATTGTACCTGTCCAAATATTTTAGCAATGTCTCGTGATAAATTTTGGTCTACCGAATTCGGTCACTTTCTATTTTAACCGCGACATTTTCGCCTCATTATTTAATATAGTAAGTAAAGATTGTCATAATCTTTTTATTAATTTACCAATATTAAAAAGCATAAAATTGCTAATAAATTATGAATAAAATAGAACTGAAAAAAAAAGTATAACGAGAAGAGTGTGCACTAGATGGTACATGCTCGTCTCCTTAAGCCGGCATAGTGGAAGCTGCTGCCCGCACAAATTTTTCTGTAGTAGCAGTTGTTTCCATTCATAACCCAAACTCTAGCTTTACATCAGGTGGAGACTTGTCACATGCCGAGCTACAACAACAAGAGCTGAAGTGGGAATTGAACCCACATCCTTTGCCTACCTGACTACGCCGTTCAGCAATCAATAACGACACAATGCTTCCCATTGACACACACAAGAATTCTTTCTTTTTTAGGTGACAAACCAGACAAGATCGGGTGTTTAACGTGTCACATGTCGAGCTACAACAACAAGACCTGAAGTGGGAATTGAACCCACATCCTCTGCCTACCTGACTACGCCGTTCAGCAATCAATAAGGACACAATGGTTCCCATTGACACACACAAGAATTCTTTCTTTTTTAGTTGACAAACCAGACAAGGTCGGGTGTTTAAATAAAAGGCAATGTTATATATATAAAAATAAGATGAGTTGGATCGTGCAGGAAAAGCAAAAATAGAGCAAGACAAAAAAGATGAAAGGCAATAATCTAATTCATTGTCACTTGAAATTCTTTGAGACGAAGTTATATTAATTCGAATTGCTTGTTGGTGCAGAAATATTGAAACGTTCGCCCCCGTTCCCGTTTTTCACTTTGTTAATTATTTTATAATGGATATTGTAGTTAATGAAGTGAAAACTGCTTGCCTTGGGAAGTGTCTGCGTGAGGTGAAAACTCTGACACCTTAACTTTGAAAAGGTAAAGAAAAAACTGTGATCGAAGCAAAAGTTTACAATTTTTTTCAAAGGTTAATTATACTAAAGAATAAGTTTTTAATTATTTTATTATAACAATTAAAAATTCATGAAATTTATAATTATTCTATCTCCTATAAGATCGTTAGCAGTCGCTTGGTAAAAGCATCCGTGCGCAAAGCGGAGGACATGGTTTCGATTCCCAATTTAACCTGTCACACACACGACGATTTTTCTAGTAAATTTTCATTAAAAAACACACTAGAGCGGCCGTGATCTAGCGGTAAGACGCATGAACTCACGATCGATGAGACCCGTGTTCGAACCTCACTAATTCTGACCGGTATCAATGCAACTTTGTTATACGTACGATCGCTCATGATGATAGTTATTTGTCCAGTCTGCCGTCCTGGGGTAGTACCACCACTTTCGAATGTAACACCCGTGAAGTGACCTTGTCGCGTTTCGGGAATAGTTTGAAAGTAGCCAGGTATAAGAGAGGAGTGTGCACTGTCAATCTAGATGGTACATGCATGTCTCCTCAAGCCGGCATAGTGGAGGCCACTGCTGCCCATAGAGATATCTCTTTAGTAGCAGTTGTTTCCATTCATGAACCGCACTCTAGCTTTACATCAGGCGGGGTGTTGTCACATGTCGAGCTACAATAAAAAAAACCTAAATTAAATAATTATTTAAAAATGTTTTAAACTTTCATAATATTCAAAGTAAAAATTACAAACATGTCTGCGCGGGGAATAGAACACATTGTCTTTGATGAAAACTGTCTTCAGTAAAGCAATATCAACCGTATATCATAAAATTTTAAATAAATGCCAGACGCGCCTGAAAAAGACATAACTTGAAGTGCAAGTAATTTTAAAGCTTTTGTTACAATGTTTTGAAACTATTCCTTGAAGATTAATTTAATTCGTTTTATAAAAGAAGTGAGCATACTTTACTGGAAGAATATATTATTATAGCTCGCCTGATGTTAAGCTAGAGTGCGACCCGTGAACGGACACAAGTGCCACCACAGAGAAATTTTTACAGTCGCCACCACTATGCCAACTCTTTAACAACATCATAAATATTTGCAACAAAACAAAATCCTCAGTAATTTTTTATTATAAAAATAAGAAAAATTAATAAGACTCTTGTGGTATTTTCCGTGCAAGTTAAGTTTTATGAGTGGCAACATTATGTGGGGCGAGTGTACACTGTGAATGACCCTTAACAGCAGTCGAGCGTTAAGACCATTTACGATAAGGAGAAACGTCACGACACGTCCCAGGACGCAAGAAATTGTCTACTTTAAAATTTCATACATTTATTAAAATTCTTTATGATGAACAAGGTTGTGGTCGAAGCGAAAGTGAAGAGAGAGAGGAGTCGCAGGCGCTCCATGGTCCCTACCTACCCCAGTGGAAACATGGCGTCAGTTAGTAGTAGTAAATGAAAATTGACCAAAAAACCTAACCTTTTTAGAGCGGCCGTGGTCTAGCAGTAAGACACGTGAACTCACGATCGATGAGACCTGTGTTCGAACCTCGCTAATTCTGACCCGTACCAATGTACGAGTAACTTTGTTATATGTACTTTGGTCGCTCAATGCCTATAGGCATATTAAAGAGTGGTAGGCAGACTGATGATGGTTATTCGTCCAGTCTGTCGGTCTAGGTTAGTATCACCTGTTTTAAATGTAACACTCGTTAAGTAACCTTGTCGCGTATCGGGAATTGTATCCTCAAGCCGGCATAGTGGAGGCGACTGCTGCCCGCACAGTTTTCTCTGTAGTAGCAGTTGTTTCCGTTCATGGACCGCACTCTTGCTTTACATCAGGCGGAGTGTTGTCACATGCCGAGCTACAATAAAAAAACGCGTTACGTCAACGGACTAAGCTGAGAGGGAATCAAACCGTGACCAACACAGCACTTGGACTGTGTCCAAATTCCTCTATAATATTCCTCAGTATATACATTTTAAAGTAGTCGATACATTTAACAGTTAGACACAGGTTATAGAGTAGTTACACTAAGGTACAGGGGTCAGTTTCGTGTGGAGCGGTTGTAGAAGTACACTTATGTACTTATACAGTCCTATCTATATAAAATTTCAATAAAATTGTCGTAGCCCGAAAAACCGAGGAAAATGGAACTTGACTTGTCACATTTTCCGAGTGCAAAATACATCGCACCAGAAGAAATGGAAATGATGGCGAGAAGATAACAGTGGTATGCTATTAGCCCAGTTTGCTGTCCATTTTAAGTACCACCACTTTCTCGTCAAGTGTAACACCAGTAAAATGACTTAGTCATGTTTCCGGATATTTTTTTTTATTATTGTAGCTCGGCATTTGACAACACTCCGCCTGATGTAAAGCTAGAGTGCGTTCCATGAATGGAAAGAACTGCTACTACAGAGAAACCTGTGCGGGCAGCAGTCACCTCCACTATGTCGGCTTGAGGAGACGAGAATGTACCATCTAGTTTGACAGTGTACACTCCTCTCGGTATACCTGGCTACTTTAAAACTATTCCCGAAATGCGACAAGGTCACTTCACGGGTGTTACATTCGAAAGTGGTGGGCAGCAGACTGGGCTAATAATCATCATCAGTCTACCTACCACTCATTAATAGTGCCTATAGAATCCAAAGTACATATAACAAAGTTACATTACTTACAAAGTTCACGCGTCTTACCGCTAGACCACGGCCGCTTTGATTAGCTTGAAAGTAGCGAGGGATAACGAGAGGAGTGTGCGCTGGCCAGTACACATTCGACTCCTCAAGCCGGCATAGTGAAGGTCACTGGAGCCTGCATATATTTCTCTGTCTCTGCTCATGGACCGCGCTCTAGCTTTGATACAAAAAACCTTTGGCATTATGAAAATTTGAATTTTTATATTAATAAAAACAAGTGTAATTAGATACGTGTTTTTTATTAAAATATAAAATAACATTATAATATATAGACACATCAAAGGAAAAGGCAAAATACAATTGTCATATTTATTAAATAAACGCACGTAAAGCATAATTTTCATGAAAAATTTGCATGGAAACAAAACAATGAAATAATTTTAATGGCTTCCAATGTTTCAAAGAGCCCGTGTCTCGTTCAGCGCAAAAATGTGATTTGTAAATAAATCCCATTTTCTTTTGAAATTTGCGACCTTCTCTAATTCCCTAAAATCGGATCATCCAATTTGGACCTACGGATCATTTAACCCTAACTGTACCATAAATTGTGTCACATTTTTTGTGCCCTTGTGTCCTACATTTATGATTTCTTTATATGATACTATCAATCCAGCATAAAATTTTTTTTTTTTAAATCGTAATTCGGCATATGACTACCTACACTCCGCCTGATTTTGTGCCTATAGTCCGATCCATGAATTTCTGCAGACAGCAGTCACCTCCGCTATGCTATATACTCTCCAGGTTCACAGTGCACATACCTCTCGTTATACCTGACTACTTTCAAACTGATCCCGAAACGCAGCAAGGTCATTTCACGGGTGTTACATTAGAAAGTAGCGGTACTTCCCCAGGGCAGCAGACTAGGCTAATAATCATCATCAGTCTGCCTACCACTCTTAAATCCTATACTATATAACATGACATGTTTGGTAAGCCGGCATAGTGCAGGCGACTGCTGCCATTTATCTACAGCGAAGTCACTTTTTTCAATTGAAAAAAAAAAATCTCGCTGAGCATACGTCCTCTAAATTGGTTAATAGGTGATACAGACAAACTGTAAAGGGTTGATTCTAAATAACAACACGAGTACCCGCTTGAAGAGCCATTAAAATGATGTATTATACCTTTCTTTAACAAGTTACCCACGTGATTCGTTTTGATAAATTTCTAAATAACAAGGGTCGTTATGTAAAAATATTATGACTGATGTTTTTTAATTATTTATTTAAATGAGAAGTTGGAATAATGGAGCTGGTTTCAGAGCGGTCGTAGTCTAGCAGGACAAGTGAACTCACGATTGATGGGACCCGTGTTCAAATCTTGCTAAATTTTGACCAGTACCAGTGTTACTATGTTAAATGTACTTTAGTCGCTGTAGACACTATTAAAGAGTGGTAGGCAGACTGATGATAGTGGGAGTAATAATCGGCTGTGGTACTTACTACCTGTGGGTAGTACCACCACTTCTGAATGTAACACCCGCAAAATGAACTTGTCGCGTTTGGGATCACTTTCTGCTACACTGTGCGCACTGTCAACCTAGATGGTGCGCATTCGTGTCTCAAACCGGCATAGCGGGGGCGACTGCTACCTGTATAAGTTTATGCATCAGTAAGTAGCAGTTGTTTCCGTTCATGGGCTGCATTCTATGTCATATGCCGAGCTACAATAAAAAAACCATCTGTTAAGCCTCAAATACTACTGTCAAATGTATACGTACGTATGTATATTTATTTATTTATTATTATGTTTTATTGATACTTATTTTAAATATAATATCTAATTCAATTATTAAGTTAATGATTATGCTAAGTTAGAATTACTAGGAATGATATAATTAAAGTATGTTACCGAAATCTGATATTATTTATTCAATCTTCTTCCCAATAATTCTCAGAAATCTTCATAAATCTTACAATAAAAGAAAATAGAAAAAAGAAACAGTAAGTACATGACAAAGCAATCGTTTATGAATACATAAGCCATGCGAAACACCAAAATTAAAGGTTAAGAAGAAAAAACCCTCTTGAAGGCGGAATTTGTGAGATTTCCAAAAGTTGACAGGTGAGTGTGACATGGGTGTGACATCTCTGACTACGAGATGCCTACAAATTGGAAGTTTCCTCGCGCGAATCAAAGATAACGACGTTGCTTCGGGCACGAAACAAGAAAATATCCCGGACAGATTTAATTATTATGGGATCACAACGTGAAATTACAACGATATAAATAAATGTAGGTATATATACATACATACCTACAATGCCTTTGTTTCAAAGTACAATGTGAAATGACATGCTGTCCCTGGGCAGCATTGCTATGCAGACGACAACACTGTGCACGGGCGTTACATTAGTCGCCCCTCTGCAGATCCTGATGCAGTGTCACAGATACGCTGAGCTGGACGAGGCCCTTCTTCAGATTTCTAACTGGGGCGCGAGCAATCTCGTTCGATTAATGCGGAGAAGACGCAGGCTTATGGATTCTCCGGGAAAAACTTAACCATTCCCGTCCCTACTCTGGTAAACGTGCCGCTGGAGGTAACAGACAGGCATGGAAGTCTGCGCTGATTTCATGCAAACGTACGAGACATACTTTCGATCAAGAGCACTGTAAACTCGGAGTCCTGAGCACACCGCTCGTCGTATGCCAATCGTACTTCACGCCGACGCAGCGTCTGTTGCTGTGTAAAGCGCAGATGCGGTCGTGTGTGGAGTACTATTCACTTCGACCTCGACAACACATGAACACGCAAAAAAGAGTGGTAAGAAAGAAAGAAAGAAAGAAAGAAAAACTTTATTCATCCCAAAAAAAATATTTTTAAGATACACAATAGCAAGTGTCGACGCGAATGTGTAGGGACGAAAGGGCGCACAGCTCAGCATATGCTAGGACCTACACGAGGCAGGTCGTAGCGCTGGTTTTCAGCTGGAACCCGGGGCAGGTGAACGCGAACGGTGTGACAAAGAATAGTAAATGTGTAAGAATAGTAAAATAAATAAACAGTATTAATTAAATAGATGCAGCAATGACAATATTATAAATGTATATACATATAAATACGATGAAAAATAATATTAAAATTACAGGCTACGGCTATTTACACGGCAGTCAAGCTTCTGGTAGTTTAAAAGGTGTAATTTATATCTGTAGTTAAAACCTACGGCGGACTGCATTTTCCGAATAGGCGGAGGCAGATTATTCCAGATCTTGACTGCCGCATACCGGAAACTTCCACGGAAGGCGGAGGTCTTGCATTTTACGATGCAGAGAAGATCTAGGCTCGACCTGGTGTTGAGTCTCTTAGGTTGACTAGGCCATTTCAATTTCTCGCTGAGGTAGCTCGGAGTCTCCCGTTTGACAACACCGAAAAGGAGTGCTGCCAGATGGGCGACCCGACGATCTTCCATCTTGAGCCATTTATGTTGATTTAAGAATGGTGTGATATGCGACCTTGCTGGGATTGGGTAGCAGAATCGAGCACACGCATTCTGTACGCGCTGTATGAGGTAGACAGACTGATGATGGTTATTAGGTTTACAAAATTTGACTTGTCTTCATTTGTGTATTATCTTTCTTATATTACTATGTTTTGTAAACTGTTTGCTATACTATTTAAAATAAATAAATAAATAAATAAATTTGTCCAGTCTGCCGTCCTGAGGCAGTACCACCACTTTCGAATGTAACACCCGTGAAGTGACCTTGTCGCGTTTCGGAAATAGTTTGAAAGTAGCCAAATCTGACGAGAAGAGTGTGCACTGTCAATCAGGATGGTTCATGCTCGTCTCTTCAAGCCGGCATAGTGGAGGCGACTGCTGCCTGTAGAGATTTCTCTGTAGTAGCAGTTGTTTCCATTCATGGGCCGCACTCTAGTTTTACATCAGGCGGAGTGTTGTCACATGCCGAGCTACAATAAAAAAAAACTAATAAATATTGATTAAAAAAGAAAATAGCTAGGCTCTCTAGATCATGATTTTGCGAATATGTATCAAACGTATCAAAATTGACTTAGAACTTATTGAACCAAATTCGTGGTCCTATCCGGACCAAATTGATCGTGTTAAGGATTCTGAAATTGTATCACGCAAATTGTCTAGTACAAAATAATGAAATGTAGTTGTATCGTTTATTCGTTTTATTTGATATGATAACGTAATCATTATGATTATTATTTGTTTTTTATTTATTATTTTCCAATTAATATCTGTGCGTAAACTTATTTAAAACCTTGACCTCACATTCACTCCAAACATTTTTTTTATAATAGGTTTTTAAATATAATTTTACATTGATTACTATTTTAATCTGAATATTGTTTATACTCCATTTTTTTTTTTTTTTTTTTTAATTGTAGCTCGACATGTAAAGCTAGAGTGCGGTCCATGAATGGAAACAACTGCTACCATAGAGAAATCTCTACGGGCTGCAGTCGCCTCCACTATGCCGGCGTGAGGAGACGAGCATGTACCATCTAGATTGACAGTGCACACTCCTCTCTTATTTTATTTTTTTTCTATTTACAAGATTTTTTTTTTCTTTGATAAAACCTATCCGGTTATTTTTCCACTTTTTTATGGATATTGTGTTTGATATTCCAATGGTTTTTTTTAATGGGAGCTCCATAGAGATATATACTAGAGGTGCAAACTTCATACATCTGACATAAAAGAAAGCGTAGGCCGCTTCAAACGATTTGACAATGTTGCTATCAAGTCAAATACTAACTGACAGAGAACCTAAACGTGACTGTGGTCATCTTTTTTTCGCGTCACATTGGAAGCGTTATTGCACATCTACTTGTATATATCAATGGCGTAATATGACAACACTCCATCTGTTAAGTTAGAGTGCGGTCCATAACTGAAAACATCTCAGGTGAAACTCTGCAGGCAGCAATCGCCTTCGCTATACGCTACTGGGTTACTCAGAACAAACGAAGAAATATCCGATAGTTGAAAATGAAATTTATATTAAGCAGTCGGATCCGCTATGCCGGTTTGATGAGATGCCTCTTCACACTGCGCTTGAAGAATCCCATGCTATACTAAGGAGGTAAGACGTGGCTGGGAAGGTCGTTCCACAGTTTAATGGAACGATGGACTGCTCGGGAACTGGACTGAACATGTTTTTAAAAGATTTTAACGTCAAATTACTGTCAGAAGATTTGGGCAGAGTCAAAACTTCGTTGATAGTGCGTTTCCTACTTCTAAACTAATCCCGAAGCTCGACTAGATCAAATCACGCGCAATTCACTCGCAAGTAGTGGTACTATTCCAGGACGTCAAATTAGGCCAAAAACCATCTTTTTTTTTTATTGTAGCTCGACATGTGACAACACTCCGCCTGATGTAAAGCTAGAGTGCGGTCCATGAATGGAAACAACTGCTACCACAGAGAAATCTCTACGGGCTGCAGTCGCCTCCACTATGCCGGCTCGAGGAGACGAGCATGTACCATCTAGATTGACAGTGCACACTCCTCTCTTATACCTGGCTACTTTCAAACTATCCCCGAAACGCGACAAGGTCACTTCACGGGTGTTACATTCGAAAGTGGTGGTACTGCCCCAGGACGACAGACTGGACAAATAACCATCATCAGTCTGCCTACCACTCTTTAATAGTGCCTATAGGCACTGAGCGACCAAAGTACTTATAACAAAGTTACATTGGTACCGGTCTTTAGCGAGGTTCGAACACGGGTCTCATTGATCGTGAGTTCACGTGTCTTACCGCTAGACCACGGCCGCTCATCTCTCCGCCTATCACTCTTTGTCGAGTGGTATGTGTAGATATAAAGGGACGCAAAACAAAATAGGAGTTCATTTTGCTTTGAAACACCATCAAGAAAAATATGAAAGACATAAATCTATCATGGCAGTACAATGATTAATCTCTTGCACTAGAAATAAAAGCAGGACAGGTCCATCGTTCCTCCAAAGAGCAGACAATAATTTGTCACTCGGTGACTGCGAGTAATGGAACATGCTGGAATGAGCGGCGACATCGTTCGTAAGTGCCACAACTCATTCAGATACATTTTATATTATTCTTTTCTCGTTCCTTTTTTGTGAATTGGTTTATATTGGACTTTTAAATAAATAAATTTTGTCTTTGTGGTAATATTTAGTTTGCGCCTCCAATTAACATTAATCACATACGCACAGGGGCTCACAATTAAATACAACTATTTTCATATCTTTACGAAATCTAGCTATTCGTTATGTGCTGTAGATACTTTAGCATTAAAGCTTGCTTCGAACCACGTGCTCTGTGCGAATGACAAGATGACTAATACAAAAATTACACTGAGTTTTCTCAACCGATAGAAAAAAAAAGAAAAGAAAAACAAGTTATTATTATTTGCAACCGAGTGACTTTGTTCTCAGGGGTTCTGTAAGGTATTTTGTTAAAATTAAACAAGTCAACTCTGTTTTGCGCTTTTACGATTGTTTAATATTGACAAATCTATATTGTATGTTTTGAATAAGTCTTGCTCTCAAACCGAATTGGTATTTAGTTCGAGCTTCGTTTTCTCAGTGTATGATAAAAATAAAATAGAAAAAAATCAACACGCTGATTAAAAGCCTGAGCCGAGGTAGGATTCGAACTAACACCTTCCACAACGCGCGCGGGTTTTCTGACCTTAAACTACACATTACACTTTACGTGATATTTCCATGAGCAATTTTTAAATTTATTAAATAAAAGAATAAAACGTATTTAATTTGCAAACCTTATAGCTGTGACGTCACGTGCATCCGTGCATCCTACCAAGATGTCTTTATTCAGGTTTACTGAGTCTATTGTCGACAATTTAAATGTGCAACGTAACGTTTTGTAATTTAGTGAAGCACGGAGGAGGGACTGTTACATGCATGCCTGCTTGACTCAATTGACATTCTCGTGATAAACAGAAAATTTCCAGTTTTCATATATTTTCACGTCTTTATACAGGGTTATTTGTAAGTAGCCGGGCTGGTATAATGAGAGGTCGTCGATAGGATGTGACTCATGTTCAAACCTCGATAAATTTTCACCAATCCAACTATGTATTATGTACTTTGATCTCTCAATACTAATAGTATAATATAGGCTTTAATTAAAGAGTGGTAGGCAGACTAATGATAGTTTTAGTCCATTATGAGGTCCTGGGGTAATACAACCAGTTCTAAGGTAGTAGAAACACATGAAGTGAACGTCGCGTTTGGAAGTAGCATTGTCAACCTGGAGGGTGTACAATGTACATTCGTCTCCTCAAATCAGCATAGTGACCTCGATATGTGACCTTGACAGGCCTGGTGATGAGAACCGCTTACACAGCGGCTCTAGTCACTGCCACTATGCCATTATGAGAAGGTGCTTTTTCACACTCCCTTTGATGAATCCAAGTGGGAGAACACGTGAAGCACGGACATGGTTGAGACGAAAATGGTATTAAGAAATCTCTTTCTTAGACGTAGCGCTCCATATTTCCTGCCTACCCTGGTAGGGGCATGGGCAACAAATAAGTATGTAAAATGTAATGAAAGGTACATTGTAAATTTCCGTCGTATAAAATAGGTTGATTAACATTATCTTAAAGTGCTTGCTCCCTGACCGTTTGTCTGGAAATGTATTTGTAACCACTTGCTGAAACCGCTTTAATCTAGTTCTCTAATTATGCATCCATAACTTAAAAGGTAATAACCACTATACCTTATCAAACAATATTAAACTTTATTCCAAAACTAATTAAGTATGAAATGTTTTAACAAACTCTAGCGTGTTCATCTAAAGTGTATCTTATTTACAAAGTATCTGTGTTATAATTAATGCAGAAATTGATGCAAATATTTAATGAGTAATTTTTTTATTATAAATTATCCAAGAACGAATATTTGCAAGGAGGATGTCTTAATAAATATTTTTTAAAAGACTTTACACGACTTATCTTCCGAATTTGGCTTAACGTTGATTTTTAGGACATACTGTATAAAAACGAATGATTCTGTGTTTGTTTGTACACGTTTCAGAACTGCCAGTTCGTTTTTAAAAAATATTTTTACGTTTCATAACCCGTTTATTGGGGAAGGTTTTTTTATATTATTATTCTGAGTGACATATTTATTTTATTCCTATAAAATGTTCCCTAGGAATGGATTGGGAACATTAAACACATAGGAGGTTTTAGACGATTTGTTTGTAGACGTTGTTATACTAAACTAATTCTGGTACTCGTATTAGTCATGTCTGAGTCACGGTCACGGTCGCTATCTATATTTAGCAGTTTAACTAAAAAAAAACAGTTCTATTATTATTTACTAAAAGTTTTTGTTGTTTATTTACATTTAAATTGTAGAGAATTTTGTCTAATTTAATAGAGTAAAAGTATTAAAACAAAATCAAAAGAACATTCGTCAAACCGATGACGTATTTATAAATGCGAGCCCATAGTGCCCATAATCGTGGGAAATGTATAAAGTTTCCCTTTACAGTTAACTGTAGTGAATAGATAGTAAAAATAAGGTTTAAACTACCGTAGCGTTGTACCATCACTTTCAACTTACAAACCCGCGAAGTGACAGGAACGGTTCATGTTCGTCTCCTGAAGCGTAATAGCGTAGGCGACTGCTACATGCATAAATTTCTATATGGTAGCAATTTTGTCCGCTGATGGAACGCACTTTAACTTTAGATATGAATGGAGAAGTATGATCAGTGATTACATAAGTCTATTATACAAAAAAAAACTGTCTTTTTTTGGAAATCTTTATTCTACAAGATAATGAAGTTGAACTTAGAGTTCAAGTATAAATAAATTTTAATTGTTTTACTTATTTTATTAAAATAAACGTTACAGATAAATATTGGCACGCGATCCATCAATCTGAACCAGAAACATCTGTCAATTAAAATTTTCCGTGCCGTGATCTTTTATTTTTTAAATATCGGGAATCCCAAATTTCTCATTTTAATATTTTTTCCTAGATACTCGTATTATTATTCTGTGAAAAATGTACTAAAGGTAGACCCCCCCGTTAATTTACTGTATAAATAATAATGTCAAAATTAATACCATTAAAAGCAGGATAAAAAAATAAAAATTGACATCATACAAGACTTAAGAACGTGGGAATCCGTCCCGTAGAGAAGACTAGACTCAATTATGTGTAAACAATCCTTTTAAAAAATAAGACTAACATTTTCCAATTAACTTAATAATCTAACATTAAAATGTCATTAATCAAATTGTATTTTATTTCAAAAAATACAAGCGAATTAAATATAAAACAAGTATACAACTATTACGTATGTAAACTTTAACAATAAAATAAAAATAACGTAAAACGTAAAACTTTATAGGTAAACAAAATCATCGCTCAATATAAGCACAATTTAAGAATGTAAAATAGAAATGCTAGATAAAATCGGATCGAATATAATGTACCTAAAGATGTAAAAGATGACTGTGGTGTGAAAATTCAACTAATTTGTTCTACTAAAATAAAATATATACGAGTACACTGAAACTCAAAAGGCAATATGGCTGCTTATATTATTTTTCTTAATTTATTTAATTATTTGTAGGCATATGTTATTATATATGTATATAAAATACAAGCTATTATATTTTAAATTCTTATCACAAAATTATATGTTAATAAATTATATTAAAAAAAACTAACTTTAAACAAGTGAACCCGAATACGATAATTTATTTATTTATTTAATTATAATAAAATAAGTTATTTATGGCCATTTTGCGTTGTATTTATTAATTTAGACTTGGTAAAGTGCATACTAAGTTACATTGGTACCACCATCGAACGCCAACAATTTGTATCTATATATTTTTTAAAACATTTAAATTTGTACATATCACTATACTATTTGGGCCTCAACTCATTTGCTCTCGCCGTTCTATAAAAGGAAGAATCGATCATTTTATCGACAGTTGTTGTATAACTATACGAGACACAAGTTCCAGGGTCATTCGTTGATAATTATCTGAATTTATTCAACATGTTGGAGAAAGCACCACAATTTGCAGAACTAAGCGATTTCTGCAGTTCAAACGTAAGTGAATTCAAGACGGTTGTAAATAATGATGATTTTTCAGCTATATAACAGTGAAAATAGCATATAAATGTGGATATATAAAATATTGAAGATTATTTCGAAACAAAAAAAAAGAAAAATAATATTTTATTCGTAAAAATAAAATAAATGACTCTTGACTGCCACAAACTATGACAAAATTTCCACAGCCGTAACATTACATTAGACCTGTGGGAAATGAAATGATATGACAAGTTTTAACGATATCTACACTTCCAACGTATTTGAATGTATACGGGTCTCTTGATACTAAAATACGTGCGTTAATATTGGGAATAGTTATTGGGAAAATTCTAAATTATACGGAAGTCACTCAAAACATACTAAATTATTCATTCGGTAATAAATGAGTATAACTTAATATTACTTTTTGAAATCTAATTTATAGTTACCACTATTAGAAAACATACATCAATCAATTTTAATTATATATGTTTAGAAATTTTAAGTAACTTATATTTACAATTGGATAAATGAATGAAATGAAAATATTTTGAATTGCTTTGCAAAAATAAATAAATATCATGTGATACCACATAATAATATGTACAATAAGCAAACAATCCAACTGTATCGTAAACTAAAAAGAGATTTCGAGATAAGTATTCGTGTATTATTAAAACGATCATTCAATATTACTTTCCATTTACAGGCAGGGGGTAAAGTGTTATTCGCCACCGACGATTTCTTCGCAATATGTGAGAATATGATAGCGGATACTGAGCCAATTTTTATTCCGGAAAAGTTTACGGATTACGGGAAATGGATGGACGGCTGGGAGACCCGTAGGAAGCGCATACCTGGCCACGATTGGTGCATCATTAAATTGGCTACCAAATGCGTTATCAGAGGTATGTTTGTTTGAAAAAAGAACTTCCGTTTCCGTTCTAAAACTGTCTGATATTGCTATTTCGTTTCGGTAAAATTTATTGTAACTCAAAGGTACAGATTTGTTTGTTCGACTTTAATGATTTATGTAGCGAAGTAGCAACAAACAGTAAATTTGTAACAAATTAACGAAACAATGTTTTGTAATTAATTTTGATTGTTTCAGGACTTCTTGTTGACACTGCCTTTTTCACTGGAAATTATGCTCCGAAATATTCTATTCAGGCCGCTCGACTAACACTTCAGGGTTAGTAGCTTTTATAATTAAACTTTAATTACATACACATAAATAAACAATGAGCCCCAGGTTAAAGTTCTATATTTTTTGCAGAGGAATCGTTGATTCCAGAAAGGCACTCGGAAATGGGTTCCGCTTGTGACAAATGCATTTTGGAGAAAATTGAAAATTTGGGCTCAGAACATTGGGAGGAAATCGTTCCAAAAACACCGCTGCGCTCAGGTTACGAGGAAACCAGATATAATTACCAAAAGGTGAGAAAATTGCTCAAAGTTCAAATTATCAATCATTTATTACAATCATTAGCGTTATCTGAGCAGGCGTGACCTCCCAGGGGTCATGATAAATAGTGGCGCTATGTCGAAACACGTACAAAAAAAACTTATAAATTTCGAAAACTTTCTTGGAAAATTTTTATAATTGAGCATTAATTAAATAGTGATCTTTCAACCTATTTGTCTGACTATTCCAGAGTAAATAAAAGATTAACTAATAATGACAGATAATTTTCGTTTGTGAACTCTGATTTTATAGCCTGGTTTACTTTCTTATCATCACACTGGACCCCTAACGGGTTGACAGAGTCGAGGTCACTGATTGACTAATTCATTAAGAAAAATGTTTCAACATTAACTATTCATTTGTTACCATTACTTGTTTTTATTTAACATGGAAAACTTTTCGTTTAGAATTCCGTGTTTATAGTTAAACTAATTGAGTTCAATTTAACCTTTTTTTACGTGGGGGAAATCTTTTATAGATTTCAATTAAAACAATTTTTGAACTACTGACTAGAAGAATTTAGACGTGTTCACGCAAGCGCTGTGTGTAACACTTCTTAGCTAGAAAATTATTATTTGCGATAAAAAGACAATAAATGAAAAAAAAAACTGTAAAATTGTCCAATATATTTCTGATATAAATATGAATTTTGTTCACAGGTCGTTAGTGATGAATCGTGGACACATATAAGAGTAAACATGTATCCAGATGGTGGTATCGCTCGTCTTCGTGTGTTTGGTGAAGCACGTCCTGAGAGACCACCTCGTCATCAGTTAGTTGACTTAGTTTCCATGATGAGCGGTGGTGTATGCTTAGGTAATTATAGTGCAAAGCTTTATCTGTGATGGCAGCTGTCTCTACTCATGCCGGATACCAAGCCTAACACATGCCGGGTTACTATCAAAAATGTGTAAACTGGTTTGAAATTAGACAAATTATGAAACATTCGTTAGCAGTAAACATTTTTTAGGATTCTCAAACGCTCACTACGGTCATCCAAGGAATATGATCAAACCAGGAAGAGGTATCAACATGGGTGATGGTTGGGAGACAGCACGTAGACTTGACAGACCTGAAGTTTTGGAGGCGAACGATGATAAAACTTTGAGAGTTCCTGGTAAGTACGAATATAACACTATTATTTGTTTTTCAATATTACATCCGCGAAATCAAATAAATAAATAAAATTAGGTATCATTATCTTTTAAATTTTAATTACGAGTATTGTTTGAGTGAATACAGGTAACATATTCATATAGACATATATTTCTTTTTTCATTTGACAGCGACTATAACATTAAAATTTACAAATTTTACATTCTGCCGTCCTGGGGTAGTACCACCACTTCCGAATGTAACCGTAAGTGACCTTGTCGCGTTTCGGGAGCAGTAGAAAGTAGTCAGGTATAGCGAGAGGAATGTGCACTGTCAATCTAGTGTAAATCGTCTCCTCAAACTGGCGAATGCTACCCGTAAAGATTTTTCTGTAGTAGTAGTTGTCTCAGTTCATGGACTGCACTCTAGCTTTAGAACAAGCGGAGTGTTGTTATATGCTGAGCTACATTAAAGAAAAAACCTAAATTTAATGCACTTGTACTCGGCAAGCCGCTTTACACAAAAGACATTGATTTAAAATTTATTTCAGGCCAAGAGTGGGCAGTGTTTAAATTGGGATTTTCGGGAACGATAAAGAAGTTCTGTATAGACACTTGTCATTTTAAAGGAAATTTCCCAGACTCTGTGCGCATTGATGGAGTAAATTTAAATAACAAAGACTGGACCATGAAGACTAAAATTAAATGGTTTCCAATTGTTAACACTGTCAAGGTTGGTTAATTTCTGAGACATTTTTCCGAGAATAATTTGTCCTATTTTTAGACCATTATATAACTAATCATACGGAGGTTTCTCTAACTAGAACAATAATAGAAAGCAATAACTTAACCCATTATTCACTTTATATATCCAATTATTGTAATTTTTATTCCACGAATTGATGATTTTTTTTTAAGTTATTGTTTTATGAGCATCGTAAAAAAACGTTTTATACAGGTATTACAAAAGTTATTATATTTTCGAGAATTCTAGATTTTATAATGGTTTCACATATGAATTTATTGCAATGGGTTATTTAACTTCAAGTAAGGTGAAGTGACCTAGTCACGTTTTAGGATCACCTCAGGACCTTGACAATCTAGACGATGCACACTCCTCAAGTCGGTATAGCGGAGGCGATTGTAACCTGCAGATATTTGCGTATGGTAGCAGTTGTCTCTACTCATTGACCGCTCTGTATGCTATTAGGACGAATGCAGCAACAAAGCGCTTGACTAACAAGTTTAGGCACTTCTAAGATGAGATGAACAGACCAGACCTTGGCCAAACTTAGGATAAACTAATCAAAAATACAATAAAATAATAATAAAATATCTTGTCAATAGTTGAGTGCTGATAACGAGCATTGGTTTGAAACCGACTCTCCAGCTGTATCTCACATCCGTGTGACGATGGCTCCAGATGGTGGCATCAGCAGGATCAGAGCTATTGGAACTCCATCTCCGTTGATTCTCAGAGCTTCCACCTCATCAGCTTTAGTTTAATTATTCTGCTAATATCACGACAACTTCTGGGAATGTGTTACGCTGTTTATTTATTTGTAGATGTTGTGGTTTAGAGATGAGAATCGCGGGTTCGATCTTCCCTAAATCAATGTTGTTTTTAGTATTAGTCTTTAATTCTCTAAGATTTCTAAGCAGTGCTTAGTTATGCTGAAAAATGTTATATTTTTTCACGTTTTTAAATAATGTAGTCTAGTTTGAAGTTCGACATGTAGTGATCTAATTTGTATACTTTTATTTTATTAGTCAAAACTTTTTGCTTTGTCTTGGATTAATATTTTAATTTTGTTAATTAATTAAATTGAACCAAGTAATCGTAATAACATGTATTTATTTTGTAATAACTTGTAAAATGGTTGAAAGTGTCAATTTTGTTATCATTTTATTAATTTAAATTAATTGTATTATAATAAGTTGAAAAAACAAAAATATATTTTTAAATATTATTTCGTAGTGTTATTTATATATATTCATAAGTTTTCTTAAGTTGACTAAAAAGTCTGAAAAGTAGACCCTTAAGAACAATTTTTACGATAAAATCAAATATAAAAAATTCATATTTAAATATAATAATTTAACACAACAATCGTTTGTCATATAACGTGAAATCACTATGGAATAAAATAGACTGAAATAATTTTCTTGTAGGCACAAATCAATAACAAATAAAAAAATAATAATAAAATATATGAAAAATAAATCCGCATTAAAGTTAAAGTTTAAAAATAAAGCTATACGAGACGAACTCAGAGACAATAATTTTCGGAATCAAACTAATTCAAAAAAACAAAGAAAATAAAATCGAAAAATTGTTAAAAATAAATACCGACTAACTGATAATTGCAAATACATGCCAGAAAAAATGGCATGCAACAAACACAATAGGAAAGCTTCTACAATGGCGAGTACCGTAAGTTCCGGGCTTCGTACTCCCCTTAGCCTTAGCCCCAACCATAGCCGCCTTTAGCGATGTACCTCAGAAGAAATAAAAGTTGTCGTACTAGTAACTATTATAATAACACCTACCAACGTTTAAAAATAATTTTATTTATTAAAATTGGGAGTAAAAAAGACTTTTTAATGAAATCTAAATTCTAAAACATAAAATATACAATACGTGTAGGAGGTAAACACGAATATACTATCACTTCACAATCGCTTAAACTTACATACTTGTTAAAGCGGTCGATCGATAAGACCTGTGTTTAAATCGCAGTGTCTATGATATAAACGCTAGCTCAGTATAAGCACCTAAAAAAAGGGGAAAAAAAGAAAAGAATAATAATCACATTTCAAACTCCTCAAAAGTCAAGTGGTAGATACACTTTTTTAGTATAAAAATTTTAGTTTTTAAGACCAAACTTTGTATGTTAAGGTTACATTACACATAGAGATATATCAATATTACTACATACTTACTTAAAAATGATAACAACCCGTAATAATAACTTATATCGTATAAATAGGCAAGATAAAAAAAAATATTGGTGGATAGGTTCATAAAACAAGGCCGGAAAATACGTAAATAAAGGGCGTGGTATCTATTAAACTCTAAATATTGGTCAACGACTTGGACAGGCCTCCCAAAACGGTAGATAACATCACAGTTCAAATGACAGAGCAAGCCGTTCTAGTTTTTTTTTCTTTAAGTACTTCTTCTTCTTGTGTTAAATGGTCTCGGATGTCATAACAACGACAATTCTGCCAATGTCGAGTAGTAAACTTTCTTGATATTTTTGCATCAAATTGCAATGGTGTTTGTCAAATTGCAAATTTGACGCTTTCTTGGAGTATTTAGCGGTAATTCACCCGGTTACGAGTGTATATGCGAGCGTTTCACGTCGTGGGATAAACACAAAAAACCGCTTTCGTTGCCTCATATATATTTATTTTTAATGTTTCCACAATTACTCACATGCGCAGCATTAAATTACGCAAAATAACACCAATTTTACACAATAATAACCATTAAACTAATTAAGGATAGAGATAAAAAACACCTCAACCTTCCCGAGCAAAAGCGCGCCAAACACTTTTCCTTTAATAAGTAAGAGGAATATTTATTTACAATAACTTGACCTCTTAGGGGATGTCCTCATCATTCTGTCACTGGCAATCAATACTCATTCGAATGTCAGATTCAGAACGTGGAATCTTCCACTATTAAACGTCCACATCGATAAATAAGGATCAAAGGCTACAAAATGTAACAATCATTTGCAGCATTGAGCATATTTCTCGCACGTGTTAATAACTGTTTGATAATATAAGTAGTTATTATCACAAAAAAACTAGTTGTAACTGGAATTTATTTAAATATTAATCTTTTAGAAATTACAGTTCTTTTTGACCTGGGACGCAATGCTCGAATGTAGTAAGTAGATTTAAATCGTATAGATTGTTTTCTATCACTTTTTTGTTACTAGTATTGAAAGTCAATAGGAAACCGATACTCTCGTAAGCGTTTGTTATTGGATTACGTCATTTTTGAAACAATTTTTATTAACTTTTTAAATGTATATTTACTAACTTCAGTAGATATATAAGACACTAAAGTCAACATATATCTTTATTTTATATAAATATGAATTAAAAATACATTTTACACAACACAATATTAACATTGCGAAACGACATTGGTCGTTCAGATCAGAATCAAGACGGTAAAAGTATTTTATGAAATAAAAAGTTATTTTCCATTGGGTAAATAAAAAGCTGGCTGACTGAAAAAATATTGTAGACAATGATTCAGAAACAATTTTATTAATATTTTCAAAGCCGAATTCAAAGAATTTTATTAACGAAACAATAAGCTTTTATTTAAGTATCTTTTGTTTTTTGATTAATTAATTTGAGAGTAGATAAATTTACGTTTTTACAAATAATTAGGTAATAAATACCGAGAAGCAAAAAAAAGGGGCAATTAGTGGTTTACTGTGTTTTTGGATTGCAGTGAAATTAGACTTTTTTCTTGCTTTTTCTTTGTTTCGCGTTTATGTGTTTTTCTTCTCTTCGGAGGGAAAATTTTAAACGTTTTGAAATGGGAAATTATGACCAACCAGAGAGAACATTTTGCTTTATTTTCGACTCACGGAATTTAAATGTTGAACAATGAACGTGTAGTTTTTGAGCTATATTTTTTTAATGTTTCAACTCCGCTCTTATATCACTTTTTATTTATGTAATAAAAATATATATTTTTAATTCTTTGGCAAATGTATTAAACAAATTTTTCGATACGTACATTCTCTACGAATCTACGAATTTAGACCGATGAGGAACAATTCTATCCACTATTATAATATTTTAAATTAAAATTATGTAAATTAAGGTCACACTATACGCCGAATCGTAAGGTCCGAGATTTTATAATTTAGCCATCATGTGTTTGCACTCTGCCATGATGTTAAGGCAGCATGCGGATGCAAATGCTGTTATAGAAAAAGATATGCAGCAGCAGTCGTCTCCACTATACCGGCTATATTCAGTAAAATAAACGTAGGCAAAAGTTTTTATAATATTTTTCTATTAATAAATATGTCAAGACCACATAGTCATGGTTACAGTCACGGGTTGTGAACAAGTTGTATTCATACCCCAACATATTTTTCTTTTACACCCCCAGGGAGTGGATAACACGACGTTCTCGCTGATGGTAAAACTTTATTCTATTATAGCGGTCTTCACGGAAACTGTGTTGTAAATATTACACAGAAAAACAATATTTGTTCGTAAAAATATTGTTTATTTTAAAATTTGTTTTATTTTGCAAATAATCAGAGAACTTTATGTTTATTTTAATAGAGATACATAAAAGTATTCTTGCTCTTGTCTAATTATTAATAAAATAACGTGTTATAACGAAAAATTATTAGGACGAGTGTCGTTATTACATACGCTACAATTAAAAAAATACACGAATTTAAAGACTATAGTAAAAAAAGAAGTAAATATGTAAAGATTTCTTTGTGTCTTGTTTTACCACTCGGTTCTTTACCACTGTGCCACTGAGACCGATATTAATATTTTTAAATGCCAAAATAAATTTAAATTCATTAACTTAATTAAGCTGTTTTCAATGTCCCTTCTACAGCCTGTTGGGATTATGCAAATAAGCATAAGTAAAAATAATAAAATATTAATTAAAATCGAAAACTGTGAATAAAGACTAATTAAACACATATTAAAATTCATATATTTCGTTCATTCAGCGGATTACCTCCGATTCAATTTGGTTCACAGTTCAACGAATTAAACGAAGCGAACTGGGTACCGTATCTCAATTATTGATAAAGGATTTTAACAGCAAAAAATCTTTATATATGAAAATAAATACTTGTTTGTTCTGGAACTACTAATCCAATTTTAGACGTTCTTTCTTTCACTGCGTTAGAGAAGGTTTTAAGTTTTTTTTTTCATGGATCTACGTGGAAAACACAAATCGATCTGACATAGCAGGCATACCGCGATCTTACATAGTTTCAGTTTACGTTTGGTCATTCAGCTACACAGAACGATCGAAGAAATTCCTGTCAAGTCGAATGCTTTAAGTAAGATTTTCAAATATTTCAACGTCAAATCACTATGTAGGAGATTTGATCGGTGTCAAAGGGCCATTATTAGCAGAAACTTCAATTTCGATCATTTGAAGGTAGCCCCTCAGACAGTTCCCTATAAGAGTTTTGATTGAAGATTTTGAGTTTAAATTCCGTCTATAGGAATTGTAACGTACTCGTGTCTTATAATAACTACAAACATATAAACGACAAATTCTAATTCAACAGACTAAAATGACATTTGGCGAGATGCCGTCTGTTGAAAAAAAAAGTGTTGGAATTTTGTGAACTAACAATTTATTACTTGTGATTCATTTGATGAGCTATTCCATTAAATAAGTAATCTTACAGTTGTAAAACAAACTAATAATTTTAATAGGATCTATTATCTAATCGAAATCTCATTTTAAGACAGTTCAATTAATCACTTATAAGTATTCGTGTCACAACACTTCGCTCTTAATCTGGTAACATTTTTAAACAATATACGCATTTCAAAGTGTCAAATTAATGTATTGAATTAAAAAATCTGGGTTTATCTATTGTTCTATGATGTCACAGCATCAATTCTAAAAGGGTAGACAGAGACAGTCGATCTCGAATCAACAATAGTTAAAGAAGAATATACCGACGATGACAGTCGCGGTAGAATTAACAGTTGAGAAGAATACAGTTCCATGTACAGAATATAATTGCCACTCCTGCCTACCCTTGTCACACCCTACTCAAATAGACTCGCTTTGAAATATTTTTGAGAGAATTTAGCTTTTTGGGTGATATCAAAGGATGTCCGAGAATATTGTAGATTCATTTTTTTGGCGCCCTGTCAATTGATTTTCGATTTTTTACATAATTGATAAGATCACCGTTTGTTTGAACTTTTTAAATACATATATATTTATAAAAGAAGAGTCAACAACTCGTATTCTGTGATTTAATTTGATATCATTAAGTTATTTAATTTTTTTCATAAACAATATATGCGCAAAGATTTCAAATTGTTTACACAATAACCCTGAGTTACGCTAGCAATAGATCATTTTGAAAAACAAATGAAAAACAACAATGTTCCCGATGATATCAGTGTGGAAAAAAAAGAATAAGTTTTGTTGTTCCTCTAGATTTCCTACATTTGTTTCGTGTACGATTAGTAGAATAAACAAATTGCCTTATATTTTTTCAGAAGAGGTAAAAAGAAGGAAAAATACAATGTCGCAGTCCGCTTTGACTGAATATATAGAAACGAATGATTTGAAGACACAAAAAATGCGGGCCAAAGGAAAAGAGACAAGGAAAATATTAAGAATATCTACTCGTATAATCTTAGTAGTATATTTTCTATAAATGTTAACGTTGTTCTACTGATGGGTAAAGTTTATTCGATTTCGTTCACTGAAAGAGGAATAATTTTCTATTGTGCTGACCTACGTGGGCGAACTTTAACGCGGCACGTCTAATACCGTCATCGATTTGGGCCCACTTGATAGTTTGGTAACAAAACAATATCTAATTTTTTTATTAATTAATTTATATCATTACCAATCATATCAATATATCATTTACCAATCAATAGACAAAGTTTAATTACATAAAAACAGATATCTTAATAATGCTTTGATAAAGCATTTAAAATAATAATAATCTCAAATATTGCATCAGAAAACATCTGGTTGCATCGAAAACTGTTTGCTAATAAGGAAGTAGATTTGTTTTTCTACAAAATTAACTAAGGATCATAGACGAACTCGAGAAAAAAATTGCGGGCCCATTTTTCTTAGGCGAATAGGCATTCTCCTTTGCCCGCTTAATACTGAAAAAGGACTGCACTGCATTTAATGACAGTAGTCGCCTTCGCTCATGGTTTGCACTATAGCTTATAACATCGTTGTGCGATGCACTAGAAAAACAATACCATACAAAATATATTGTTTATTTTCTGTTAGATTTGTCGCTAGATACGACCCATAAAGCTCTGATTTCGTTGGTATTTTTGCGTTTGCTTCGCGTAGTCATTGCGATCGCTTACGTAGGACGACGCATTATTTATTTATGCCGATCGCGACGGGCGGCGTTCGTCGCCAACCTTGTCATAATGTTTTTGTTCAACGTCACTTTTCGAATACACAAAAATAAATGAAAAGAAAAAAGCGTTATTTGTCTAAACACATAGTTAAAGTAACATGATAAATAAATAAAAACCTGTCTGTGCTACGACCTACATGGAGGCAATAAAAATTATACAAAAACAACTTGTATATGTACATGTAATGGCTCGACTAGCATAGTAAGGTTCTGAGCGTCGACGTCTGAATAACCGCGGAACACTGTGGCTCCAGCGTCGTCACTAAGCCGGCCCAAGGAGGTGAAGAAATATATAGAAAAAACAATTCCACATATTAAAATAACGCGAATTATAATAGGGGTTAGCATAATTTAGACAAGGTTTGGTATTATTATTGTTTTTGTATTTGTCGTTACTGCAATTTTTTTAACAGTCCCATAACCATAAATAAGATATGTTTGGGGAATAGATATTTTTTTTTGTTTTAGATAGTGTTTGCTTGAGCGACTAAAGTACATATAACATAGTTACATTAGTACTGGCCAGAATTTATTGAGATTTGCACTAAGGTCTGATCGATCTTGAGTTCACGCCTTCCACCGACGCGGACCGGAGCCACTTTATTTAAAGTGAAGTGACCGTGTTTTTTTTTTTTTTTTTGTTTTTTTTTGTTGATTATTATTTATTTATTTTGTCTAATAACTATATCTATAAAAGTGTTTTTTATAGAGATCTCTACATACAACATTCCCAATAACTAACGATACGTTTCAACGATTTATCGACGAGGTCGAAACCACACTCGAGTGCTGAAAATACTTTATACACCAGACTTCGTAATATTTTTGAGAAAAATATAAAAATTTTAACGTTAACACAATCGTAAAATATCATTTCACTTCGTGTTGACAAATTTATTTGCCAGGATAAAATCAAATGTGAAATATTTTACGTTTGTACTTCACACAAGTTTATTTTCGTTTTTATTTTATATTAGGTATCTCCCATAGCATGATTTAATTTATTCAATTAAATTATAATAAAAATCCAGTAGAAAAAAATGAACTCTCACACAAATTCACATAATACTCTGACCTGAGGTGGGGGTCGAACCCACGTCCTCCGCCTTGTGCGCGGATGTTCTACCCACTAGACAAATTTATTGTGGCAGCCTTCTCGTCATGCGCCTTTCCGAAGCCATGGTAGAGTCTCACGTGTTATCAGCGGAAACAACTGCTATCAGAGATGCCGGCTTAAGGAGATGTGCTCCATCAGGTTGACAGTACACACTCCTCTCGTAAACCTAACCTAACTACTTCCAAACTGGTTCCGAAACACGACATAGTCACTTCACGGATGCTACATTCAAAAGTTGTGGTACCAGCAGTCTCTGCCATTCTAACTACTCTTTTATATTAATTTTAATAATAATAAACAAATTTAAAATAATATGCCAAAAATGAATATCAAATAACTGATCTATTATAATAAATAAAATAAATATAATAAATAACGAGAGGAGTGTCCACTGTCAATCTAAGATGGTACATGCTCGTCTCCTCAAGCCGGCATAGTGGAGGCGACTGCTACCCGCACAGGTTTCTCTGTAGTAGCAGTTGTTTCCATTCATGGATCGCACTCTAGCTTTACATCAGGCGGAGTGATGTCACATGCCGAGCTACAATAAAAAAATATATATATAACGTAATACATTACATGGATATACACACCTCGGATTTTTTAACCGGTTAATCTAATTTGATTGAGGTGAACCAGATGCAAATAGTGCATAGGTTATCAAAGCATCTGATATAAAGAAAAAAACTTGTTAAAAAAAGTCTATTAAATTTTCCAATATTCAGGTAGAATAATAAATTCAACCTGACAATAATAATATAAGTTTTCGAAGTACCCACGTCAAACGAGCCCCCGATCGGCTTAACTTTTACCCCGAGGTTGGCTGTTGGATAAAATTTGCATTTTCGCTGTTCAAAGCAAAACCTACAAAACTAAAATCGTAAACTAAAACATTCTCAGCTATAATTGTAACTCACACCTTATTTTTAATTTTATTTTGTTTCAAAATTGTCGTGGTCGGGTGCTAATAAACATGAAATAACACGGCAATTGTAATACAGCAGAATTCTTTTAATGTTTTTTTAACTATTATGTAACTCGGCATGTAACCACTCCACCTGATGTTAATCTGATCCATTAATAGAAATAACTTCTCTCTCTCTCTCTCTCTCTCTCTGTGTGTTACTCAATCTCACTCACTTGAATCCCTCACTAACTCTATCTCTCTTTCTCCCTTGTTCTGTCTCTCGATGTTGAGGCTCAACTATATCCGTTTACTACAACCTGCGACTGCTTTTCTATTGGAGGGCTTTGTGCAGCGGCATCTCCAGTTGGTCGGTCCAGCGACTTAGGCTTCTCCCGCGCGGTGTCTTCCATCAACTTTCCACATCACCAGATACTTATCAAAACTCTCATTCTTGCGAGTTACGACAACAACTGCTACTACTACTGTACCTATTGTTTACTTATATTCTAGACATTAACATAGAAGGCATTTCTTTCATGATAAACCCGCAAAAACGTAGCGGGAGAAAGATAGAGTAGGCATTCACGAACTGTCATAGTCTTAACGCTTGGCGGGAATTATCTCAAGAGCCGTCGTTAATTACCAAGCAAAGTACTTATCTATATACCGGCTTCACTTTTGTACGTTTACATATTGATATTCTAGCTTTTGAAGGCTTAAAAATATACGGTATAATATCGTATTTATTTTGATAAATTAATTTTTATTATGTAAATTAATTAATGGTTATTAGTCCAGTCGGTGAACGCGCCCCAGTCGCGTTTTGGGTTGCTTAAAAGTAGCCTGGTATAACAATATAGATATACTCCGTCATAGCGGAGGCGACTGCTAACTACAGAAATTTCCCTGTGCTACTAATACTAACTCTAACATAACCTGAGGCGGAGTCATGTCATGGCGCGGTTTGTAAGATTGTCTCTTTGCAACCACAATACATGTTTGTGTTGTTCTTGTCCTGATACCCGTAGGATCTCTAATTCATTCATTAATTTTACTGCAAACAAAATAATATCTAGATGTCTTGGTGACAGAAGACCTCAATCGATCTTATTTAGAAAATTCATAAGTAACATTCAAGATTTAATTTGATAGAATACTGTTAGATTAATAATATTATTTATGGCTTATTTTTATCAAAGTTCATGTTATACATTCTTACCTTAGGCTATGTGCTTTCAACATTTTTCCTTACCTCGGACTAAGCAATTTAATCCAGCCTTTACGAGGTCGTCCGAGGAATTTCCTAAATAAATTGGAGGATCCGAAACAGATTATCTACCTATGTACATTAATCTACATTGTTTAGAACTATGTTTATTTTTGTTTCTTTTTTTTAAAATATATTTTTTCATGTAGCTCGGCATATTGTAGTGCGGTCCATGAACGAAAATGGCTGACATTCTGCAGACTGCAGTCACCTATACTGGATGAGGACACGGATGTGTGAGATTGACAGTGCATACTCCTCTTGTTATTTATACCTGGCTACTTCCAAACGTGACAAGGTCACTTCAGGGTTGTTACATTCGAAAGTGGTGGTACTACCCCAGGACGGCAGAGAATAAAAATGTTTTTTTAATAACGTGTTTTATTTTTTATATTTTTTTGCTTTAAACATTTTACCGTTAAATTCATCACACAAAACGGTGGGCTCGAATATTAGATAAGTTTAAAAATAGCTACAGGAATCTGTACTTAATTTTACAACGAATCTTTGGAGAAAAAAATTAAGGACATAATATTATCTTATTTTTTATAACCCCTGAAGTAAGCTAATCGTGTTTCGGGATCTACTTGGAAAATGACTTCCAAAGTGACCTCAAAGCGGGACAATTTCATTTCACTGTTAGACTTGTTAGATTTAAAAGTGGTAGTACTACTACCCCAGGAGGGCAGGCTGGGTTAATAACCAGTTTTTTTTAATTCATCTCTTAACATAGTAAAATAGAAAATGAAACGTGGTCTAGGGGTAGGAGACGTGAACTAATACTATACTAAACTCGCGATCGATGAGACCCGTGTTCAAATCTCACTAAATTTTGACCGGCACCAACATACCTATTCTGGTCGCTCAGTACCGTAGTATATTTAAAAAAATTAAAAAATATATTTAAACGCATGCGAAGTTGCGGGTAACAGCTAGTATAATATAAAATAAATATATCAGCCATCTTTAAGAACGAACACTTGACCTGTTTTAATATTCAAAACGTTAAACGGTTTTACATGCCAAAAAATATGAAACAGAAGTGAGAAATGCCTTTTTAAAATCTATTGATAAAGTCTGTGCGCGTTTTCTTTCGTCACTTGATTAAGATTGATGTATTTGTTAAGAATGATGAAGAAAGTGCTTTCGCTTGTAATTTCTTGGCACAGCTTGCCAACTCCCGAGGCCAATATCCAAGTGTACTGAGCCAAGTCGATTTATCAATTGTTAACTGTTGAATAGGAGTTGTTTTGTTTTATAAAGCTTCTGAAACCTTTATTTAAAATGCTTGGGTTTTCTTTTTAAGCCAAAAAAAAAACCTAACGTCAAATTGGGATACCAAAACCCTCTGCTATTAACAAGGCAAGCATATCACAAACATGTTCCCAACTTCCAGTTTCGAAAGCATTTTAAATTAAAACCTAAATTAATCAGTACAAAATTAAACGAATTGTTCTTGGCGCTGACTTTTTTTACACTCCGCTCGATGTTAAGTCAAGAACGGAAACAACTGCTACTAGACGAATTTCTACAGACAGTATTCGCCTCCACTATGCCGGCTTGAAGAGATGAATGTGCACCGTTCAGATTGACAGTGTACACTCTTATTTCTCTATTCTATCTATCTATTAACTTGTTATTTAATGGTGATGGTTAGTTTTTAAGATTTTTTTTCATTATTTTATAACACTTAAAATTGGGGGAAAACCGTACTACTTTGGACCCACAAGACGGGTTTCGCCTAGAGCGGGTCTTCTAGATGCTGTGAAATTAAAATTGTATTATTATATATAACAAAAAAAAATGAATGAGTTACGTTGTAAACGAAAGCTGAGCTTTAAGAAACGTTCAAGGACAATCGTAACAATCAAGAAAGTTATTTTGCCTATATTTTAACAGACACCGGGAAAAATAATGTCTCTTTGAAAGTCAGCAGAAAATTTGAGCTCTGTGCCGCCCGCCGTCTTACCGAATTAAGATTGATGAATTGCTCTGTTATTTTTATTACATTTCTTTTCCTCATGATGAGTTTCGCTTCCTTGTTCTCTATATAATTATATATGTAAGGATAAATTGTTTTAGACTAGCTTTTGTACATGTCTTTACTCTCTTCTTGAAACTCAGCCCGTTTAGGAAATTGTCGTTTTTTATTAACGTGATACGCTCACGGGGCCGCGGAGGGTAATTGTCTTATCCATACAAAAATCCTACGGAATCCTAAAATGGAACGGGAACCCTAAAAATATAATACTAATGAAGTTGCAAGTAACATAGCTAAGGCAAGCGCTCTCGGTCGTCTATCAGCTGTGTTGAATGACCACGCGCGTGCTACGAGATTATTGTGACACCAGCCGTATATCAGTCCTTGCATTGCTCGTTTTTGATATTTTGATGATGTTTTCTTAACAAATGGTGGTACCATAATGTTATGTAGTTAATATTAGACGAATAAAAATTGGAACGATGCATTTGTTTTTAACTTTGACCCCAAAAAAATAGAAAAGAAATACTTAGATCAGTATGATTTATTTAACTTCTGGTTCACGGGATTGCCAGCAGTCTTTTTACAGCCTGTATATTAGCGACTAAGTATCGGCCCTGATTTTCAGAGTAGGCTCTATTATCAAAACTATTAGGCAATTAAGGAGGCTCTAGTCACATTAACCATACACTAAAGTAATGAGTATTGAAGGTGTAATGCCAAATATAACCAATCTGAATTTTAAATAAAAAATATCTAGTAATTATGATAAAAATTATGCAGGAAAAATAGTTTGAGGTGGAAATCGAATCCACGTCCCCCAAAACTATGGATTTAATAACAATTCCAGCATTTACATATACCAGAAAATTGCAATAAAAAAAAAAGAGCTTTGTTCCCCAAATTAACCGAGCAAATACGTAGATGTTTATATTTAAATAAAAATATTAAATTGTTTTTAATAAATAAAATCTTTATTTAGTAAAATGCCCCTGTGAACATATTGTGCTCTTCCATATGGTTGTATCTCAAATGCCAGTGAAATAACGCTTGAGGGCATGTTAATATTCGTATCAATTTACAAATTTTGAAATAAATTGATTGTCAATCCTTCTACTTGAAGCTTCATTGTTCTAATCACATATTGAATTTGTAGAGCTCTTCAGATTCCCTAGACAATAGATTATAACAGAACTAGTTTACACCATACAGCACCATCACAAACGACTTTTAACATTATTTTAGACTTCAATTAACTATAATAATTTGAATAAAATAACTAAATTTTAATGTTTATTTTTTAATAATAACAAAAAGATATGAAATCTTAATTTTTAACGAAAATTGGTTCACCATGGCATAAAACATCCAATATACTTGTAATGACATATCAATTTGTCTGTCAAATACACGTATATTAAGTGGTCTATATTGAAATCAAGAGACTGAAAATAAAAGCTATTATTATTCTTCGAAAAACCTTTTTTTTATTTTATCATGAAAATTATTATTACATAACCAAGTAAAGTACTATCAAGAGCTTTATCGGAGCTGTTTATCGGAATATTACAGTTGCCTTCTCTTTCTGATTGCATTATAAGTAAAGGAGATCAATATTGTTGTCAATGTTTCTATATGTTTTTTATATATTGCACCTCATTTAGTTATCAATGTTATGAGGGAAAAACGAATCTATACACGTCAGTTGTCATAGCAACGTAAACATAAGTTATATTTAAAGTAGGAGCTGAGAGAAACGTAAAAATATGCAACTAACATTAGTCCTTAAGGTAGGACTGCTCCCCTGCTCTTGATAGTACATACAAGGATTGTTGAGTATTTCTATTTGCATGGGTACACCATGAATCCACGTATAAGAAGGTTATATGTCCACGGAGACATATTTTACACGATTATGTTTTTTATATGATTTTATACGAGTTCCTTGGCACATAAATAAACAATAAATAGTATTACTTAATACAAAAAATGACTCCCGGTCCCGCGACAAATATTTAGGACCTATTTTTTTTTCAATAATATCATCTAGTAAATATATTAAAAGGTTTGCTCCGACCTCCACTAAAACTACTGATTTGTAAATATTTGAAAGTAGCAATCGCCTCCGCTATGCCGGTTTTAGAAGACGTGCGATGTACACCATCCAGTGTCAAGTCAAGGTTACTTCGAGGGTGTTACATTTTTGTTACACTTAGGAGTGGAAGGTAGACTGATGATGGTTACTACAGTCTGCCGTCCTGGGGTAGTACCACCACTTTCAAATGTAACACCCATGAAGTTACCTTGTCGCGTTTCGTGAATAGTTTGAAAGTAGCCTGGTAAACGAGGGGAGTATGCTCGTTTCCTCAAGCCAGCATAGTGGAGGGGACAGCTGTCCGTAGAGATTTCTCTGTAGTAGCAGTTGTTTCCACTCATGAACTGCACTACATCTTACATTAGGCGGAGTGTTGTTACCGAGCTACAATTTTTAAAAAAATTGAAAGTGGTGGTACTACCATAGATCGGCAGACTGGACTAATAACCGTCATCAGTCTGCCTACCACTCTTTAATTCATGCCTAAATTATACCATAGGTAGTGAGTTAGAATTTCACACGGGTCTCATCGATTCACACCTTCTACAGCTAGACCACGGCCGCTCTGTCTTTAATAAAACAAATCTAGGACAATTTCATAACAACATTTATAACATTTCCGTGACGTTAAATAAACGAGAATGTGTAACCGTTTAACTGATCAAACAAATCATGCCTACCCGTTTCATACTTGTTTATTCTAACCCCTTCTTTCTTACACGACCGTAACGTTTATTTTTATATTAACTTTTTAGGAAATGGTTTAGAACTGTGGCAGTGGGAGAGAAATACCACTTTCAAAGTGTAAGTGAAGTAACTTAAATGCAATTCAACATAAATTGCAAAGCCAGGTGTAATAAGAGGAGTGTATGCTGTCACGCGGAGACGACTAGCTTAACCATCCATTCATAACCAACCATCTTCTCTCATTATAACCAGCTACTTTCAAACTGATCCCGAAACGTGATGGTACTCTTAAAAGTGGTGGTTCTATCTGACATCGGAGTGGGTTGACACCATTAACAGTCTACCTACCACTCTCGGTTTAAATTATATCATAGTTAACGTTTCACATTTCTTGCGTAAATAATATTTAACCAAGATGAGGGTTTTTGCCCTTAATTTAAGGATGTATTTGGATCGTTAACTTTGTGAACGATTCCTTATGGAAATCGTAATGTTTGGAGTTAATTTCGTTAAAGTTTCCCTCTCAGGTGTTGTTTATAGAGAATTCCCCAAGCTCGATAGTTTATTAAGCTATTAATTTAAGAGGTTTATTAAGAAATTATTGATTGAAGTGTGGGCGGTGTGCGGTGGAGTCACTGTAGTCTCTATTAAGCGTGATTTGGGATCTTTATGATTCGTATATAATATAGACATTTACTTGTAGATGTTTCTAACAATTTATAGATGGGTTAGCATATACTTTATTTATTTAAATGTGTGGTACACTCGCTTAGAAATAAGTTGTTTTAACCATAAAATATAAATACAGTTTTTGTTGTAACATGGAACAATACGTAGAACAAAATGTAAACTTCTTACATAATTAAAAACTAAAAAGCTTAGCTTACATTATTTTTAAATTATTTTGTAATAATTTCGAAGTAAAATAATCTAATATAGTCTTTATTTAAAAGACGAAAAAAGTGTTGTACAAACTAGTACATTGTGTAATTGTTTATTATTGTTATTATTAATTATTGTTTGTATTATTAAGATTAACCACTAACTCTTGACAATATTATCGAGTTTCTTGAGGCTCCTTTCCCCGCCCGAGCCGTTCCGAAGTCACGTGTATATGTAAATTCAAAATAAAGAATTAAATTTGATGGTTCATATGCGTCACCTCATTGTGGAACGACCTTCCCAGCCATGTCTTTCCTCCTTCCTATAACATCGGATCCTTCAAACGCAGTGTGTAGAGGCATCTCACAAGGCCGGCATAGCGGATGCGACTGCGGTCGCCTCCGTTCATAGATCGTACTCTAGCTTAACATCAGGCGGTATGCGGTCACATGACTTGCTAAAAAATACTTGCAGATATTTTTTCAGTTAACATTTAACGTTCTTATGGGAAAGATATCCCTAATTGTGAGACTTGTGGCAAAGTCGAGGATGTGGAACACATGTTGAGGGATTGTGTCAGGAGCGAGGCTAATAGACAATGGCTACATGATAAGTTTTGTATAAACAAATGTGATATGGGCACACACAATAGTATGTTGTCATAGCCCGCTATAGAATTATATAAAGTTTCTTTTTTTGTAAAGATAGATAGATTGTTTTTGTTTTTTTTTATTATTATTTATTGATATTATTGTTGTTTAGGCTTCAATGGGGCTGACATCGCCACAACACGTGAGCGTAAGTCCCTAAATAAATAAAGATATTTAAAAAAACATTTAACGTTAGTAGTGAATCAGACGAAAGGGTGACATATGAAGCATATTTGAACAATGATCCCAATAAATATTTATGAAGATAATCAATAATTTTTATGAATCTTATGTCTAGTAGAATAAAAGTAATATCAAAAGTTTGGTATAATACTATCGTCTACAGACTTTATTTGGTCTATTTATTTATTTTATTGTTTTACCCGAAGTTGTTCGCTTATTTTATTGAAAAAGTTATTAACTATGCATTCGTTTTTGATATCTTTTGCGAAAAAAATCTTGTTTACTAACAATTTATATAACAAAGTATCTGTTACCCGCACGCAACTTTGTGTGCGTATAATTAGTGTTACGACCTTAGTATTCCCATTCCGTAGTTTTCGTTTACCCATTTTTTTTTTTTTTTTACAAATTTTTTTTATTAGTGCATTAGGTTTTTTGCATATTTTTAGATGCACATTTCTTTTTACGACTAAATTCATAATTTATTTAAAAAGCAATCTATACAATTTGTAACATTGTTATTTTTTTAATTTTTAGCATATTACATTGAATTAATTGCTGAAATTTGAAGAAATTGCTTTTAGTGATAAGACCGCCAATTGCAGTAACTTATTTATGATTTTGTATTTCTTTAACTGTGTTAAATGCAATAAAGAATTTATTATTATTATTAATTATGATTAATTTATATAAATAATAGGAATTTAGATGCGGTCTAGAAGCTTCAACGGCTGTAAAGCGGAGGACGTGGGTTCGTTTCCAGTCCCACCCCATCTCAGCCTGTTGTGTGTGCGTTGATTTTATTCTATTACAAATAAGATTTTAAACTGTTTCTTTATTTAACTGTTTCAAATTAACGGCCGTGGTCTAGCGGTAAAGGACCTCACGATCAATGAGACCCGTGTTCAAACCTCGCTAAATTCTGATCGGTACCTATGTTACTAAGTCATATTATTATGTACTTTGGTCCTTCAGTGTCTGTGGTACAAGCACTAGCTTAGTACAGGGAATAAAATAATAAAATAAAATTTTTTAATACTAAAATAATTTAAATCCTACTACAATACAATTGTCACGCCTTTTTCCCACGGGGATAGGCAGAGACAACGGAACGCCACTTACCACGATCCCGACACAACACCCTCGTTTCTCTCACATCCACAATTCTCTTCAAAATCCCACTAAAAATATAAAAATGTATATTCTACCTTTTTTTTTATATATTTTGAATAGCTATTGTGCATTTGTATTTTGATCAACAAATAATATACACCCTTGAGCGAGGTCACGCAAGATTGAACCTTCGATAATATCTAGCCCCTTTCATATATTTACTTGGTGACCATACAATGAGGTGAAAACGACTAAAATCCTTACCCCCATTATCGTAATTTTTCATCACAAAGTGAACGACCGCAAGATTAATGTTTTGATTGTTACTTAGCGATGGATATTTTAAATTAATATATTTTACAAATTATAGTACGCGACCCCGTTATACTTCGGGTTAAGGTTTCGGTTTTACGCGAATTTCAAATTTCGCGTAAATGTTTTTCATTATAATAGAAAAAAATCAAATGGCTTTTTCAAAGATTTATTCAGGTTTGGACATATTGCAGAGCATAGACAGTGATGATGACCGTGTGTCAATCAGTAAAAAACAGTGTTGCGTGTTTTATTGTAGCTCGACATGTGACAACACTCCGCCTGATGTAAAGCTAGAGTGCGGTCCATGAATGGAAACAACTGCTACCACAGAGAAATCTCTACGGGCTGCAGTCGCCTCCACTATGCCGGCTTGAAGAGACGAGCATGTACCATCTAGATAGACAGTGCACACTCCTCTCTTATACCTGGCTACTTTCAAACTATTCCCGAAACGCGACAAGGTTGCTTCACGGGTGTTACATTCGAAAGTGGTGGTACTGCCCCAGGACGACAGACTGGACAAA
Source organism: Tinea pellionella (assembly GCA_948150575.1). Classification (NCBI taxonomy): domain Eukaryota; kingdom Metazoa; phylum Arthropoda; class Insecta; order Lepidoptera; family Tineidae; genus Tinea; species Tinea pellionella. The sequence continues at coordinate 8,190,278 of OX411251.1, read as the reverse complement.
TAACCATCATCAGTCTGCCACTCTTTGTGGTATTATGAAAATATTTTACAAGACCGTAAACCATACGTACATTTTTCCGTAAAAAAAAAGAAAATGCATAATGTAACGCTACACAATGTGTTTTTGGAATTAAAGTATGTATCGATTTGTCTTTTGTACTGACTTTTGGTTATGCCTAAACGTGACCCCCTTATACGCGAATTTCACTTAACGCGAGTTTTTTCGGAACGTATCCATCGCATAACGCGGGGTATTACTGTATTTTTTTTTTTTGTTTTATAGTATACCATTTAGCCGCACCAATATTAACCACAACTGAAAAATGGCCGCAGACAGCAGTTGCCGCCGCTATACCGGCTAAACAAGGCACACTGCTCGCGATATTTTCAACGCGGAACAACGGACCATCATGAGTCTGCCCACCACATTAATAACAGACTACATACGTAAAAACCGTGAACCAAAGGAAAATATTTTTCTATCTACTTCTACATGTAGACTAAATCGAATAAGCAGTAAGATTTTTTTATTACTTAATAGGCAAGCGTTTGACCGCACCCTGCGTGATGTTAAACAGTGATGCGGTCTAAGGTGGAGCACGCTTGCCTATGACGTACCTATTAACCTTAATTCGAAGAAACCCATGTTGTACTTCTCGGGAAACACAGACACCGGGAGAGAGTTCTACAGTTTCGCAGTACGCATGAGGAACGTGTTGTCAAAACGCCTTGTACGTACTTTAGGAACTTGGACCATTAATGGATGGTACCTCTCCGGTGGAACTAAGTTGTGTGGCTCATTGTAGATTTTTCTGTATATATGCAATTTTTAAACAGCCTTTTTTCTAAAGAAGTTTTAGTAAGAGACACTCGACTTATAAGTTTAAGCTGTTAAGGGCGTATTGAGATGATATTTACATAAATTTGCATGTTACTTGTTTATGCTTACACAATACAAGTTCTAAACGCTGATGTTACGTGCATATATTAAATTATATTGTCATTAACATCTTGCTTATTTAGACAATTATGTATGTATGTACCTATCTACAGGTTACCGACCAAAAACATGTATTTTACACACAAGGTATTTTACTCTTCTCATTCGTTGCGATCTTGGCAGTGTTTTAATCCTAAATTAATAAATGTTAGTAAAATTCTTTAAATAAAGTAATACTGGTTAGATATTAATTTTTAACTTCTATAATAATTCACATTAAACAAAAAAAAAGCTCAATCGACCTGACATCGGCAATAAACTTAAAAGCCCCTAAAATAATTTAAAAAAAATGAAAAAAAAAGGAAATCTTATGAAGAGCAAATATTGATACGAGTATATATGTGATGCGAATACTCAAAAGTTAATATAAAATCAGATAAAAAGCAAAATGATATATTAAAAATACGATATTAGACGATCAAATCTCAATATCTGCTAACATTACGCCCACGTAAAAAATCTTCGTTATATTATCACCTTTCCAACCCTCACACTTCATAAAAAATATGCATAATTCAGAAGTATTCTGAAAAGGGGCGTTTCCTATTTGATCTTATCTTATTTGACCTACAACATAAAGACATATAAAGGTGATAGCCCAGTCCGATGTCGCGCCGCGTTACAACTGCAATGGCTATGTCGTTACGTTAAAACAACAACGCAGAATCGTGGTAAGTGGTGTTCCGTTATCTCTGCCTATCCCTATGGGAAAAAGACGTGACAATTGTATTGTATTTTCAGATATTTTATTGGGATTTTTTACTCAAGAGTGCGGTCCTCATTGGGAGGATTGTTAGCACAGAGAAATATTTGCAGCAATTGGTTTGAGGAGGCGAATCCACACTGCCCAGGTTACCAGTGCACACTCCTCTCGATATACCTGGCTACTATGAAGTGACTAGGCCACTTTACAGAATGATGTTAGTTGCAGTGAGGCGGCAATGAACGAAGCGCTGAGCCCGTCGAAGAAAAGCGCGTAAAACGCATCCTTGTGCATAATAATCTTTAAAGAGTGGTAGCCAGACTGATGATGGTTATTGCCCCAGCTACCCTATTACCCTATTATCAAATGTCACACTCTCATTTCTCTTCTTCTTTTATTTAATGGCAACTATATCGATTGCCAGCGTGTCTGGTGAGAGAGGCACCCTCGTTCGAGTGTAACACCTTGTCGCGTTTCAGGAACAGTTTGGAAGTAGCCAGGTATAACAAGACGAGTGTGTATTGTCAATCTGGATGGTGCACATTCGTGTTATGAAGCCAGCACAGCGGAAGCGATTGTAGTAATAGCTGTTTCTGTAGACCGCATTCCAGCTTCACATCAGGTGGGGAGTTGTCAAATGCTGAGCTCGAATAAAAAAAAGGGTGTCAAATCTTCGACGTGTAACTTGTAACAATACCTTGTGAACTTCTAACGTGACGACCCACTCATGTGACATTACTTGGTTGCGTAAATGGACTGGAAATATACTCTACTTTTATTCTCATACGTAGAATATTTTTTCAAAAAACATTATGTTTAAATGTTCACCTATATTCACGCTTGAAATCAATACACGTGTAGGTAGATCTTTCTAAATCAGTCAATCAGGTGGTAGGTGGACTGATTATGATCATTAGCCCAGTCTGTGCATATCAAATGTGGACCATCTATGTTAACGATGCATACTCATCTCGTTATACCCGACTACTTCCAAGTTGAATGGGGGTACTACCCTGAAACAACAGGCTATGGGTTTTCCTAGCACAAAAATTCTAGTATAAAATACATATATTTATTTTTGTTTATAATGTAACAATTCTCAGAAATGTTATTATTATTATTTACAAATATTGTGGATCTGGCGCTCCTTTAGGGTATTGTAAAATACATGCGTTTTTTATTTAAGGTTTTAGTAAAAAAAATTATTGTAGCTCGTTATATGAAGATGTGAAGCTAAAGTGCGGTCCATGAACGGAAACAACTGCTACTACAGATAAATCTCTACAGGCAGCAGTCGCCTCCGCTATGCTGGCCTGAGGTAACGAGCATCATCTAGATCGACAGTGCACACTTATATACTTACTTACTTATATACACACTGATATAATTAAATTCAAAGTCAAATTTAAATTATTAAAATATACATTGTCACAATGTATTGGCTATATTCGCATCGTAAATAAAGACGTGAATTATTAATTAAGTGTAGTTACATTTATGAAGAGAATGGAAATTAAATTATGACGTCACTATAGCTATTTTTGTCAACCATCGGACTTTGCCTTTGGATAATGATGTCTGTGAATATTAACTTACCGAATTCATAACTTAAAAACTATTTATAATATAGAAAAAGATTGTTAAAAAAAAACCTCGAAAATTGGAAATTTAAAAAATATTAACTACTTTTTTTTTTTATTATAAATATTTAAAATACCCCTAGGCATTGTTGATAATGTGTGTATTTATTTACATAGGACTTTAATCCCTACCTTGATTTTATCATTCATAATAATATGATTGTTTATTTATTTTAAACGTTTATGTACAAGTGGGTGTATGTATAGGTAAACGTAAATAAAACAAAATATTGTTTTAAAATTGTTTATTAAAAACTTAAGTAAAACATCCATGTGCTTACATGCTTTCATTAGTAGCTTATTTTAAAAAATACATACAGTTTAGGTCCGACTGAAAGAGCGGCCGTGGTCTAGCGGTAAGAGGCGTGAACTCATGATCGATGAGACCCGTGTTCGAAGTGCGCTAAATTCTGACCAGTACCAATGTAGCTTCGTTATATGTACTTTGGTCGCTCAGTGCCTATAGGCACTATTAAAGAGTGGTAGGCAGACTGATGACGGTTATTTGTACTTATTAGTCCAGTCTGCCGTCTGGGGTAGTACCACCACTTTCGAATGTAACATGCGTGAAGTGACCTTGTCGCGTTTCGGGAATAGTTTGAAAGTAGCCAGGTATAACGAGAGGAGTGTGCACCGTGCACTGTCAATCAAGATGGTATATGCTCGTCTCTTCAAGCCGGCATGGCGACTGCTGCCTGTAGAGATTTCTCTGTAGTAGCAGTTGTCTCCTCGAGCCGGCATAGCGGAAGTGATTGCTGGACAACACTCCATCTAAACATTTTAAGGCGGAGTATGGTCACATGTCAATAACTTTACCTACCCCATTTCATATGAATACTAACTTTCAGAACAATTATGCATATTCATATAAAAAATCTAATATTTTGGAAGAGGGAAATTATACCTTATAGCGTTACACTAAGGTCAGTTTTCATAATCTAAGAGTTGAAAATACACAAAAGCTGTATACATAACTATTATTACACGAATTATTTAAAAATATCCTTAAAACTAATTGTTCCTCATTATAGGTTGACACTTCTAATATTTGTACATCTATACATTACTATTTACAATATTAAACTTGTTTACGTACCTTAAAAGTTATTCAAATAATAATAACTCCCTAATTGAAGACGGTAGCGAATTGTAGCGGATTGGGTCCGCTGTCGTAACTCGTACCATAATTATTCTGACGCGTGGAGAGCTATACGTCCGATACAATATGGTACGACAGCGATCCAAGGAGGCTATTCTGGAATATAGTAGAGTTGAAATGTATAGAATTTATCTTTACATTTTTATGAATTTTTTAGCCAATAAGAAATCGTTTACTCATATTTATACAATATAAAATGAAGAATAGATAATAATAGATATAATAAGAATAGATAAATTCTAGAGTCTAAGATATGTTTATATTTGTTTAAAAACCTGCTTCTCTTCGCTCACATCTGTCATAAACAGGAAGGTTAGCTGAAGGAGAATGCTAATTAGCATTAAGTTCGCCTGTGTGCACGCTACACTAAGCTTTAAATAAATAAATAACTGGTTAACCAATATCTTTATTTTACACTGCCCGTGCATTGTCAATCTGGATGATGCATAAGCGTCTCCTCAGGCCGGCATGGTGGAGGCGACTGCTGCCCGTAGAGATTTCTCTGTAGTAGCAGTTGTTTCCGTTCATGGACCGCACTCTAGCTTTACATCAGGCGGTGTGTTATTATATCCCAAGCTTCGATAAATAAAAAGAATTTAAAAAACTATGTTTAATTTTTTTTCTTAAAGTTACAATAATATAAAAGCCTTTGAGAAATTTCCTATTGGCTAAAAACTGATGATGATGAAGATGTTTTAACTCTACTAGATTCAAGAATTGTTCCCATTCGTTAAATTCATTCAATTCGCAGTTCGATCGTCTGTTAACACTTCAACAATTAATCAAAGGAAAATTTTAAAAATATATTGTAAATACAATAAAATAACATTAAAATATATTTTATAAAAAGGAAATTAAGGAACTTCAATTTAAACATTATGAAAGCTTACCTGCACAGTACCGATGGGGGTCTCGTACTTTATTCTATATTTTACAACATTATAAGCCGCGCCAATAAAGAAACGATTTATAAATGACGGCCTGGTACTTATAGTACGGTCAGCAAAAAAGGCTGTCATTAATTATAATTTAAGACATGTTTATTTGTAGTAAAATAAAATTGAAAATTGCCTAATTAAATAGATATTTTTTTTAAGTTACTACACACAGTAAATTTGAGCGTGAGTATAAATGGAAATATAATATGAACAAGATAGCACATGAGTAGATGCTATTTATAAATCGATTCTTTATTAGTGCGGGTTATACATATAATTGTTTACTATTGTTTTTTTTTTTTAGTAATTAGTGTTCTTTTTTTAAAATCCTTAACGAAATGGGCAAGGTCCAAAAAAACTAACACATGGTGAATCGAAAACCATTTCGAGATATCACTTCAATTAGAAGAATTTTTTGATTCCTGTCTGAAAATACTTAAAAATCGAGGAGATATTTGAAAAACTGAAATGACCTTCTTCGACCTTTGACTTCGACTTCCGGACAGTTTGACAAGATAGAATACGAAGTACCAACCTAACAATTTTGTAGATTATTTTGTTGTCTATGGTTGTCGCCTCACAAGTTTGTCAAATATCTTTTGTTTGTGTTTCCTAACAATAACAGTGTTTTATACGAATAACTATTGTAATTTTTAAAACAAAACTACATTATAAACACGATGTTTTAATTAACAGGAACTTTTAAAAATTAAAAGTTTGTTTGAACTTTTGACAATATTATTTTTTCTTGTTCATTGGCAATGGTTTAGTTCCGGCCGAAATGTCAAGATTTCTATATTACGATCGCAATTTTTAAAAATTAATAAAAAAATAACAAATATGTAAAAAAGATAGCTGTCACCAGATACACCTCCCCAATTAAATGTAGTTGTAGAATCATTTGACAATGTAAATGAGTCAGTTTTATTAAACCCGCATTCCATGCAAGCAGGCGTAATATAAAACTTATCTAATATATTGAAAAATATTATATTAATTTCATTAAACATAGCAAGCAATATATCACAAACTGCTGACTGAGCATTCGCTTACACTAACTTTGGAATACAAATTTTAAACTTAGTTCATAATTTAAAAAAACTTTACAAATATTACCTACGTTTTTAGACTAATCGACGATTTTACAATTATATAACTATTTTTACGTCAATTTTATTTTAATTACTAACACTAAATACAGTAATATAGGGAAAATTATCTACAAATTGAACTAGCTCTTGAAGTTTGTCTTTAAGAAAATAGGGTCAGCAAAAAAATACTAGTCACACTATTGTAAAATAATAAAAATTAAATACAACGATCTTGCCTTGCCTTCATAATAATCTCGACACATTGCAATTAAAAAGCGGGTAGTTGCAATCAGTCTCTCCGCGACATTTGCATCTCAGCCAACAATGTTTGGTAAACATAATTTAGCCAATAAAACATTGTAGGAAGTCACCGATAGAGGGCGTAAGAAGCAACAAATAGTTTTGTGTGTCAAGTGTAAATGTTTAATTAATATAAACGGTTCAACAAATAGTTTATGTGTCAAATGTAAATGTTTAATAACTAATATAAAGAATTAATAAATAAGTATAATAATAGTAATTAATGTAATGAAAGTAGTAAATAATGGTGCGATCAGTTGTGCTGTTGAGTGTGATGCAGCGAGTGCACTGGCGGGGGCTTCCACACAATGCCTGTATGCGGCATGTTCTAAACACGTTATAGAACAAAAGTGTTGATGTGCACACGCTCCATCACAATCGGAGTTGTCATGCTTCAAGCTGTAAGCGCGGAGATACCTGTTTAAACAAAACAAAAATGTTTATAAATATATTTTTTAACTCCTCTCTGCGACACTGTCACAAGAAGGGCATTTAGTGCTGGTTGTGTACCATTTTAGATATTTGGATACATGTGATTAATATCAGCAGATTCCTTCTTAATACACTATACGTATAAAAAATAATTTTAATCATCGGTTTTTCTCCACAAAACTTGTTGTTTTCACAAAAGTTTTTGGTATATTCAAACGCAAAATTTATTGGTAAACAGACGGTATTAGTCAGTAGAAGATTTGACAGATGTAAGGGCAAAATTAATTAATTTACCTTAATTTTCAAGTACTCAATGTGACACGTTATTTTATGACATTTTGTGAAATTTTGACATTGTTATTGTTATTAGTATTTTTTTTTATTATTTTATTAATTTAAAAATTGTTAAATGTTAATTATAATTTTACCATGCCCTAGCGGGGCGTCACACTTGTTGTGAAAAAAGTGTGACATGTACATAAATAAAAAAAAATTAAAAAAAAACTAAGTAGTGCATTAGGTTATTTTTAATTGTAAAACTTAAATTTACAAATGAATTAAGAACTGATCCCTCTGACTAGATGCACACTAATATTATTATTTATTATAGAAACAAATAAAGTCAAGAGCCTTCAAATTATTTATTAATTATTGTAGCTCGGCATGTGACAACACACCGCCTGATGTAAAGCCAGAGTGCGGTCCATGAATAGAAACAACTGCTACTACAGAGAAACGTGTGCGGGCAGCAGTCGCCTCCACTATGCCGGCTTGAGGAGACGTGCACGCACCATCTAGATTGACAGTGCACACTCCTCTCGCTATACGTGTCTACTTTCAAACTATTCCCGAAACGCGACAAGGTCACTTCACGGGTGTTGCATTCGAAAGTGGAGGTACCACCTCAGGACGGCCGACTGGACAAATAACCATCTCAGTCTGCCTACCACTCTTGATTATAGAGGATAGAAGAAAGACAGATTAGCTTATGTAAAAACTTACTTATGAAATGTCATCATTTCATGTGGTGCGCCTATTCTTAGTTTATCAGCTAAATTGTGCAGAGATTGTGCTGAAACATCATGAAGACCATAATATTGTGTCAGATTATATTCAGCAGTCCATTCGGCTGTTCCCGCGCGGTTTGCAGCCGTTAAATCCAAATAGTACTGAGTGTAATCTAATACCTAAAAGGACAAATAAGAATTTATTTATTTCTCCAAACATGACTAAAAAAACCTTTTATTTTGATTATTCGAACAACGCTTTTGAAAGCTTTGCAACCATATCGTGGTTGCGGCGATAGAATCAAGAATTTCTTTATTGTTAATTGAAACAAAAAATAAAATAGTCACCAAAATATATTATGTGTATAATGCAATGTAATCTTTTTTTTTTATATTGACGCGACATGTGACGTCGACTGGCCTGGTGGTAAGCACATGGAGGTGGAGGTTCATGAGCGCCGACGACTGGAGGACCGCGGTACACGGTGACCCCAGTCGCCGTCACTATGCCGGCCCAAGAAGGTGCTTTTTCACGCTCCGCTTCAAGGATCCAAGGTTGAAGGATTGGGAGAACACGTGGGAGGGTAACGCATTCCATTTATCGATTGTGCGACATAAAACTTTAGATAACAAGATTAAATAAGGCAATCGAAACCTTTATCAAAAGCATCGAAATCTTCTAAACAAAAAGTAAATAAAATGAGACATCTAGTTTTCCCTTACCTTTCCAGATTTAGTATCAAATTTATAAAGTCTAAGCCCTGGATTTGTAGATCCACTTGGATCACGATGTGGACTCACTGCTGGTGCTAGCATTGCCCACGATACAGGCTTGTCTATTAAACAAAAATGTACAATATTATTTAAAGAGTAGGATTATAACCTGTTTGACGCCAGCCCGTATTTTCATTGATTTGAATAAACTGACCAACATATCGGTCTCGCGGGCCACTTTGATTACGATACGCATTTTAGGTAAAAATTAGAACTTAAAACTTCATTGTTATACTTTGGTTCAATATATAGGGTTTTAGATTTAATTTTTATTCTGTTTGATCATGGCGCAAACATGTATTACAAAAATATCAAGCGAAATGGGAACAAAACTAAAGGAGTATAATTCTCGCTGTGCCGCATAAATAGGGCTCTAAAATACTAAATGAATTAATATTTTTTCAACTTACCGTTATCATAAAATACTCTAAAAGTATCTGCATGCAAATGTCCAAAAAATTGTCCAGCTATAATGTTGGCATACTTTTTTATAGTTCTCAAATATTTGGCATTCGCATCTGGCGAGTACGTGTCGTGACCATATCTTGTGTCTGAGCCAGGAGGAGCATGACCCACTATGTACACCTGATAACAATAGCAAATTGCAAATATTAGAATTTCTTAGACATATTTCAATAACTTTCAATGTAGGCGAAAATATGTTATATTGTAGTGCCAAAATTGGTTAGTGGTCGGATTCTTTCTGAATTTCTTTTTAATTTTTATAATATTCTAGAGTGCGATTCATGAGCTGAGACGAGTGATAACAGAGATAAATGTCCGCAAGCAGCTTTGTTCGTCTTAATTTATACACCTAAATCTTCCACATAAATAATCTATCTAATAATTAAAACTTTATTTCTTAATTCCTACTTTATGAGATTACCGAGCACTTGGTTTTGTTTTTATATAGGATAAAATCTGTCTAAAATTCTGCTTTAACATTTAATATTACGTAAATTTTAAATGAAGTAACCAATTTCATTTGCGATATCCAATATATTCAATTATTAATATGTTTCAAATGTAATTAATTATAATTTTAATTATTAACTTGAAAACGAATATTTGCGCAAAATTCATTAGTACACAAACAACAAAACCAGATTTGGCGTCCAATGTTGCCAGACAAATATTTTAAAAGTACACAACTTTAAAGCATTGTGCATTGGTTGCCAACATTTGTTGCACGAATTATAGTATTGTTCGGAATAAGATAATAATAATACCATTTATAATTATTTGTTTATTCAACAGTATAGAGTATGCAGACCCAAATACAGTACTATATTATAGCACGGTTGACTACCCTGCCACACACTCGCCGTGTTAAAACATAAAAATTCATAACCCTCAAATTTTCAAATTCAAAACAACAGCTAACAAGCAATTTGTATACAATCGCAGGAAGTGTAAAAAGGCACTATAGTTCAGTATTCAATGTTCCATTAAATAATTGAGAATAATTCATGGGTTTCGTGTTATAGAGCCGCGAATTCTCGAGTACGTTGGAACAGGACATCCGTTACTACAAACTACGAACGAGCTCGAGTAATAAATTGTAGATTAGAAACTCGTTACTTAACATTACGTTTGTATTACGAAGGATCATAGACTTTTATCCAATTGCTTTAAAACAATCTGAAGTTGGATTTCTAGAACATTTTTACGTGTGTCAAGATTAGTGGTCAAACTAATGATGGTAATAACCAGTTTGCCGTCCTGGGGTAGAACCACCGCTTTCAAGTGAAATGAAACATCATCATATATCACATCGTATTCAAAAAATCTTGGTCAAATTGATAAAAATTTAGAAAACAGAAATATTAATTTGTACAAATAATATCTATGGCGTACTTACAGTTTATATTTTTTAAATATCGTACATTAACATTTTTTTTTATTTACAGTATTTTTGTAATTTTTGCATATAAAAATGCTCGGATTGTTATTATTAAATTATGACCAGCTCACATACAGCCCGAGGCGGTATCCAACACTGCACCTCGTGTTTTACATACGGCGTCTGCTATTGCGTAAACACGGTAATCCTCTATTCTATCATTTCCATCGGCAGGGTCTATGGTAAATATGCTATTATTACTTTACTCTGGCTACTCAAAGTCACAGGTGTATCCTAAGACTTAGAATAATGCCTATTCCACATGTTAACCAAGTTTGGCCAATGTGCACTGAGAAAACGTAACGGCTACAAGTAAACTAGTTTGCAACCGAGTGACTTTGTTCGGAGGGAGCCTGCAGTTTGTTGTTAAAATTAAACAAGTCAACTTTGTTAACGTAGATTACTTGTTTTAAATTAACAAAGCTGTAAGTACAACAAGTTTGTAAGTACAACATGAAGGAAAATAAATACGAATAAGTTTTAGTTGTATGTTGCAGAATAATTCTTGCCAAAAAATTATCAAAGGACCTGGCTTCTTCCAAACTGTTCCCGAAACGCGACAAACTCACTTCACGGGTATTACATTCTGTACCACCGGACGGCAGACTGGACTAATAACCAACAGTCTGAGCGACCAAATTTATGTGCTTAAGTGAGATTTGAGTCTCATCGATCGCGAGTTCACGCGTCATAACGCTAGACTACGGTCGCTCAAAAACTTTATCTATTAGCAATAAAACCATCATACAATTGTAAAATTAATTCATATTTAACTAATATCTTTATCGAATAGGTAGGTATGTATACAATTATTTACTAAACTGTATTTAATGTGTAACTAATATTTCAATACAAAAACGTGACTCAAACCATTAGCAAAGTAATTTTCGTATGCAATTTTCTATAACGAAAATAGAATCAATTTTGTACGCAGTTTAGTAAATCTATTTTGTGTTTTGTAATGGTATATTTTACCTATATTCTTGATGATTTCGCTTGTCAAATATACAGACAGAAAAAAAAACACATTTGATATTTGATAACGCGCACAAATACAGCACAAAAAAGAGTTCGTGGACGAACGGTTAGAGGCTTAGACTCTCGCTTTCAAAGTAACTTTGTTATAATTATTTATTTTGTCGCTTAGTGCCTTTGTAATACAAACAGTAACCTAGTACAAGAGCGCGGCCGTGGTCTAGGTCTAGGTTAAAGGACCCACTTCACGACCACGTTAAATTCTGACCGGTACCAATGTTATGGATTTTAGCCACTCGGTACCTGTAATACGATCACTAGTATAATACAGACATATCAAAATTAAAAATAAAATAAATAAGTATTGTGAACTGTCAATCTAGACGGTGCATACTCGTCTCCTCAAGCCGGTATAGTGGAGGCGACTGCTGCCTCTCTACTTATTTATCTGTAGTAGCAGTTGTTTCCGTTCATGGACCGCACTCTAGCTTTACATCAGGCGGAGTGTTGTCATATACCAAGCTATAAAAAAATATTGAAAAAGTCCGGAAAATTACTCACCATTTCATGATTAGTTACTGACTTCTCTAAGACACTATCAAGCCACTCCCACTGACTCCTCGTGTGGATGTTATTAGATTCTCTTACGTTAAATAGATTCGTGTTTAACGCTACTATCCTTAGTTTACTATGTGATTGTTCAATTGTATAATAACCCCCTGTTTTAAGAACAAACATAATAAAATACCTTTGATACCTTCCGCTTGATATTAACAACTGTTCCCACAGAAAAATGTCCCCTCTATAGTAGTTGTTGCCGATGCAAATAGAAAATAAAATTGTCAGATAGATTTCCATAGCAACGATTGTAAACGAATATAAAGATTAAAAACGATTAGAAAGGGAAAAAAAGGTTAGCAAAATATGTTGCGGTTCGTTTTAGATGAATGAAAAATATTTTCTCTTTTTTTTTTATTGTAGCTCGGCATGTGACAATAAAGCTAGAGTGCGGTCCATGAATGGAAACAACTGCTACTACAGAGAAACATGTGCGGGCAGCAGTCGCCTCCACTATGCCGGCTTGAGGAGACGAGCATGTACCATCTAGATTGACAGTGCACACTCCTCTTGTTGTACCTGGCTACTTTCAAACTATTCCCGATTTTTTTCTTTTTTTCGTTTACAATCGTTGCTATGGAAATCTATCTGACAATTTTATTTTCTATGTTGCATCGGCAACAGTAGTAATAGTAAATAGTCCCATCCGCTTTTTCGGCTTGAAGAGATGCGTTACCATCCATTAACTGGCGCACTATTCTTGTTATACCCGGCTACTTCCCAGCTGCTAAATCACTTCACGAGTATTACTAATTTAGAACAGCGGACTAACCTAACAACCATCACTACTCTAATGTTAGATTTATATTGTAATATAAAATATTGTATGTTTATAAACAGCTATAAAATAATAAAAATTACCATTTCTAAAAGTTTGTAGGGCTTCTAAAGGCAACCAATGCATCCAAAAATTCGTTAAATTCTCTGAAGGACTCGGATCTATATGACCAAGTACTGGAAATACGAAATGTGAACTAAATGTTCTACTTAATAATTCCGTCATATTTCTGATTGCCTGGTACCTATCGTTTTCATCACCAATGAATTTTCCTGCTAAAATGTCTCTGTAACAAATATTAAATATTTAATTTAAAAAAGAAAATTAACTATAAAGACCATAAGATGTCCAGTCAGGCCATACACTTTTGTATGGCATCGCATCCACCTACGTATGGTAGGCCGTTTTCCCTATGCGCCCCGGCTCGCCCCGACGCGTATTTTTATAATGTATTTATTTACTTATTTCGGTCACACAGCTACTATATCTGGTTTTTTGTAGCATGTGGCTCTACCACGACGATGATCAAGTGCATGCTTATGCTAATAAAATATTAATTTCATACATACAAAAATCTCTTTGTTATTTCATAATTTGTAGTATAACATACCCAGTCCATAAAACAAATTCAACATTTTCTGACAGTCGTGAACGCATATGTCTCGCTGCTGATTCAATAAGCTCAAGGGAACTGTCACAGGAGTAATCACCAAACCTCCCCAAAGCTCTATGGTGGCCTGAACTCCCTCTTTCGTCTGTTCTTCTGCAATCTATATGAAAATAAAAGTAAAGTTCTAAAACGTATATTTTTGTAAAACTTAATGTTGCCAGCAATTTCGTATTTTTGTAATTAATATTATGCATATAATTTTTTAGGATTGATTTTGAAAAACTACTGACGTGCCATTTCTTATTTCTTGCCACCTAACTTGTTGATAGGTATTCCATACACGCTTTCTTTCTCTTCAGTTTTTTTTGGGACAAAATATAGCACTTGTCTTTTCCCCAGTATGCAATCTATTTTGCCAAATTTTATCGAAATATATGCACCGGTTTAGGCGTAAAAAAGTAACTTTCATATTGAATATTGATATAATTGAAATTATAGATTGCCATTGGATTCAAAAAAGACCCAAGGTACAAATAGTAAATATATTATAAGTACCAATATAAGTACAAATTTTGAATGTACCAATCATTAAATAGTTAAGGAAGATTGTGTACAAAGAGCGACTGTAACGAGTAGTAGTTACAAAGTGTTACGTTATGCACGACTCAAAAGTGGACGTCACAAAATAGGTCTAACTGACATACTTTACGTAACTGACATACGTAAACGAGTGACAGTTGTATGTCGGGTCCGCTTTCAATAATAAACAACAGAGAACGTACGTTTGTATCTTTTTTTTAATCTATGGATTACAAACCGTTTTTTATTTGTACTATACGAAGTACATACAACATAGTTAAATTGGTACCGATCTGAAATTAGCAGGATTTGAACACGGGTTTCATCTATCGTGGGTTCACGCCTTCTACGGCTAGACTACAAAACATATAATAATTATTTTAATTTAAAGGTATATCCTATAAAAAATTTACATTGAACCTAATAAATATATCGCTACATGTCTCGGACTCTGACGTAACAGTCCATTTATTAAACCATTATCTTTAAACTCTGAAATTTAAGTTACTATTTACATTTTATACCTACGTCTTCTTGTGTCACCTTGCGATGTGTATAATGGGTCGTAATGAAAATCCGTTATGTGCCAGAAGTAACCTGAAACAATATAAAACACCCATTAAAATCCCCGAAAAGACATATTTCACGTTTTGAAAGTAGAAGGAGTGTGCTCTGACAAACCAGACGGTGTACATTTGTCTCCTTAAGCCAGCATAGCGGAGGCTACTGCGGCATGTAGGATCTTTGAAGGATATCTTTGAAGTAGCATGGACCGCATATTAGGCAAAATGTGGTTACATGTAGGGTTACTATTTAAAAAATATTACAAATTAATTTTATATAAAACAATGCCTGTAGGGTACAAAAATAATTTTAGGTCATCTGTGATTACAAGAACATCAAGTAGCGTCTTTTATAAAAAAGAAATGCTGACGCTTTAAAATTAAATATTCAAACGAAGCCGACCTAAAAAGAAGATATAATTTAATAAAGAAATGCTTAGGAATGTGCAAATTAATATCACCTTTGATTTATTCATAAAACGGAATCTTGAGGCTTCCACCATAACTTAACACACAGAGAAATATATCTTCTAAGAGTGAGTGAAATTTATTATAATAAAAAATGCCAAGGCAATGGTGGCTCTCCTAATCATTACAATGAGGTAGGAAAGGAAGAAAATTCCAAGAAAGAAGCAGACTAAGGAATTTTTGTGGAAATAATTCGTCACAAAAAAAGGCAATGAATAACAATGGTATTTCGCTTCGTACTCCTCTCGCGATACAATGGAAACGTGAATAGATTGGATCATTGCGTTTTTATTATATGTAAAAAGAAAATGTATTATATTTCATAAAAATGTCTGACAATATAATAAGTTGTTTTTTTACTATAATCTTATATATCTAATCTCTTAATGTACCATAGTCACGTGTACTTACTCATATTATATTATTGTTGTTATATTTTTAGAATATAACATTAATTTTGTAAGCTAATCTAAAAAAATGCTTTCGTTAATTTAGTTGCATATAACAATAACAATACAAAGTCAGTATTTAATTTTGGTGTATATTAAACATACTTAACTTCAGTAATGGTATAACATTTATAAATATATTAAAAGCGGAAACTTTGACACCACAATATTCTGAGAGACAATGGGTACATTAATCCAACCTGTTAACACCAACGTTGCGCTTAAAATGAATTGTTAATAACATCCTTGCAAACGGAGTAACTCGCAATAAATTAGGACAATTTAATCCAGGGCAACACAAATCGCCTGTCTAATTTATTTCGCGAGGCGAATGTTCCCAAGTCTCTAGGCAGGCCTGAGCTACGCTTGTGTTCATCACGCTCGCTCGACGTGTCATTTATCAAACGTTTTTGCCGCCTAAACTAAGCCAATGCGGAGGTTACACCGCTCGAGATAAATTCAGACTAATTTGTTGAGAAATCGTCTAGTGGAGTTCACGTTTTTCTGTGCTCGATGCCGCAGCCTACGACGGACCCTATTCTTGCTCTGAAACTAACCGAAATACAGTAACAAAATCGAATACCGCGTTTAACACTCAGGTCTTCGAAAACGTTCTTAAAATACCGGTAATATATTTAATTACTAAGCTAAACTCTTTCCATTCCAAGGGAATAAACTAGATATGTATTTATTTATTCAATTAGACTTATAATTCCGAAAAGCCAGGGCCAACAAATAAATAAATATTAATTTTTAATTTAAAATAATTAGTGAATTATTATTGTTAAATAAATATTTAATAATCCGTATCGACCATGGACGATAAGTCGTGTAAGCATACGATGCCACTTTGTTTATTATTTACGTACCTACGTCCTAGATATTATCTACTTTACTACTTTATTCACACAATTAACTTAGTTAAGAATTCGTTTTGAATTTTTAATTAAATTTAATCTGAAACCTGTTATTAAAAGTACTACTAACTAATTTTCTAAACAATAATAAACACATCAACTTTTTAATTCTTAAACGATTTGAAATTAAATCGAACATAAAGATCTTCCATTTGTATCGTAATCAAGAATACGGTTCGGTCTCTGCTTTCAAAGGCAGTTAGAGTGAGATAGAGAGAGATATAAATTCGATTCTTTTTTTCTTTTACTAACATTAGCGTAGGGTAGTGTTCAACTTCGCCATTATTCGTATTTATTTAAAATATCTTTAATTACTAAAGCTAGCATGTTTTCATTAAAATGGGGCACGCTTTTCGGTGATTAAACAACATTTATTAAGATTGTTAAGTTTTTGAACTATAAAACTAAATAAACTCAAATTAAAGTAATTAATTTATTTTAACAACACATTTATTTTGTATTTAAAATATAATAATTATTTTATTAGATTAGTTGTTTAAAAATTCAGTGAAACGCACTAAATAGAAATAAAGATAAATAAATAATAGTGACATTGTCTAAAAATATGATTTTTCTTTAGAAATTGTTCTAATTTAAAACATTTTAATTAAAAAGTTTCAATAATTATAAGGGGTTTTTATAGAAGTTTGCCTCTAAGCTAGAGTGCGGTCCGAGTGGAAAACAACTGCTACCACAAATGTGAACTCCAGAGTCTGACTCTGGAGTTCACATTTCACGGATTTTACACTTGAGTGTTGATAGTACTTCGGAACGATGGACTGGGTTAATCATTCATCAGTTTGTATATCGCGATTTCGTTTTATCTAATAAATGTAAGGAATAAAATCAATAATAAAAATAATTAATTATATTCGACAAAAAAACGTATAACTCAAACAAATCAAAAACGTGTTAAAAAGGGCTTAAATTCTTTTTCTTAAAAATATAGAGACTCATGTTCTGCATCTATAATTTTCTGTATATTTCTCTGTTGATTTTGTTAGGTTAAGTTGCCCCCTCTGTTCATTTTTTTTATTAATAATTAGGTAGTTAAGGTGCTGTGCCTCTCAATAAGCCCATGTGGACTTTGAGAGGCACAAGATTGTTCTATTTATAAAGTTTATTTATAAATAAAATGAATAAATTAAAAAAAAAACCTGAACAAATAAACATAACATAAATATATAAATTAAAAGCTCTAATCGTTATAACATGAAAAACAACGTTATTTACAGTTAATAATTACACTGTACTTTGATATTCTTTCTTTTATTACAGGTTGGTAAGTTATAATTGCTCAGGGCGGTTGGCAATAGCGTGTGCCCTGCAATTATATGAACCTGTCTCCCTCCATGGAAAACTTTCATCAACACGTTAGCGTGAACGAACTTTATTACTGACTACCTTTTAAAAACGGAAAATTGATACGTATGTGTTAATTAACTTGATGTGTTTTTGTTGGTTCAAATTATACTAATTCTAATATGATATAATCAATACAGAATCCATATTTACACAGTTTTTTTTTAAATTATAGCTAGGCATGTGACAACGCTCCGCCTGATTTAAAGCTAGTGTGCGGTCCATGAATGGAAACAACTGCTCTCTATAAACCTGTACGGGCAGCAGTCGCCTCCACTATGTCGGCATGACGAGACGAGGATGTACCAACTAGATTGACAGTGCACACTCCTCTAGTTATACCTGGCTACTTTCAAACTATTCCCGAAACGCGACAAGGTCACTTCACGGGTGTTACATTCGAAAGTGGTGGTACTACCCCAGGACGGCAGACTAGACAAATAACCATCACCAGTCTGCTTACCACTCTTTAATAGTGCCTATAGGCACTGAGCGAACAAAGTTACATTGGTACCGGTCAGAATTAGCGAGGTTCGAACACGAGTCTCATCGATCGTGAGTTCACGCGTCTTACCGCTAGACCATAGATATTTTTAATTAAAAAATACTGTCTTGTCATTATTTATTTGTAATAATAGATTTACATAATGAAAAGTAGAATTAGAAATGCGTTAAAGTATAATAACCGTAGAGTCTATATGTAGGTATAATATTTATGTATTAGTGAAAAGTAACGGAAAAAAAGCCTGTAACTCATGTTTTTTGTATGCAAAATGATATTTGTTTTAAAATAGCAATTACACGAATGACGCGGCTTAAACAAACTAATTTGCGCTGACACATTCATCATTGTTTGTAAATGAAACAGAAAACGTTCAAACATTGTTTCATATTTGTTCTTTTTTACAACCAATAGCCCTTTCGCATGTTTGTGAAGTGCATTATTGGCTATAGTTTACTTTTTTAAATATGTGTTTATATTTTTTTATTCAGAGCAGACATAGTCTAGCGGTAGAAAGCGTGAACTCACAATCAAAGAGACCCATGTTCTCAGATTAGAATTATGATCACAGACTGCAAAGAGCATCGCAGTAGACCTAGGAGACAACGGAACGATCTCAACATCTATATAGTGGAGATAGCTTGCGAGGAGGCGTGAGTCGGAAAAAGGAAGGATGGTCTCACTGAAGGCTTTTTGGTTCAACTGCCAAAACTTGGTATTTATATTATAATTTGGTTCAAAATATATTATAATTATTGTTCAAGCATACTCGTGCTCACTGATTTTATGTGAAAATAGAATCAAAGATCTTTAGAGCGACCATCTTCATATGCGTACAAATATATTTAAAATATCTGTGGTCACGTTCAGGCGCGTTCACGATAGAGGAAGGCAGATACTATAGCTTGTTTTAAATGTCATGAAATCATAAAAGGCATAATAAACGCTACTACAAAACTTTTTATTCTCCATTTTAATCTTACAAGTATACAAAAAGACTACGTTAATAGCGGAAAAGCACGTTTACCTGTGAATCCAAATAGAAAAACTAATTTGGATACCATCAAAAAAGCTTTTTATAAAAGTTTTCCCGAAGAAGTCCGTTGCGCCCGGTGAGAAATATTCAAGTCACTTGTTATTAAAATGATGGAGTGTAAAAGTTGTTAATTACGACTTTGAAGTTTCTTTTTAATTTACTCTTTTCATTAAAACCTACCTTCTTCATAATAGAACATTTTAAATGTAAATTATCTACATACATATATCATCCATGCAATACAAGCAATCCATTTAACCAATTACACTAAATATTAAAACATTATTGTAAGGATTTTTGTAAAATATTATCATATAAAATCAAGCCCCAATATCATAATAACATCGGTAAGGTATGCACGCTTGGCACTATATTATCTGTGAGGTAAAAACCTCGCGCGTGCTACGAGGCTATAGTGACACCGGTCCTATATCAATCCTTGCATACACATTGCTCGTCTTGATATTTTTCTATATGTATCAATATTATTATTTAAAAAGTTAATATGTCATTTCGGCCACGGACGTTAACTGACCTAAATTTAACAAAATTAAAAATATATCTATGTAGAGATTTAAATAATGGTATAGTTTGCTGATATTATTATCAAGTATTTATAAGAAACAAATTAAATTAGCCCGTTCTTCGTAAATGACAATCTTGGATGACTGGTGCGTCTCCCGAAGCGGTATCATCCTATTTTACCATCAATCACGCATTGTTGTCAAAATGAGCGAAAAGGGGCTTGAGCCTCCATGATTACGACCTGCCAGTTTACCCTCACATACATTGTCTTAGATACAATAAGTAACCTCGTGAGTAGCTTACATTTCCCTCTTTTCTTGTATTAAATTGATGAGTCAAGGACGCCGCTCATTTGCTATTTCTATAATAAACGCTTTTCCGTATTAATAGGGTGAAATGAGTTAAAAGTCAGGTACATACGCGTATGTCATAAGTGCACTGTGTGTGCAGACTGCTGACTGATCATAATTATCTCATGGCTAATGAGAAATCCATCCCAATCTTGAACAAATACTAACATAGATTATATGTTGAAGAGCAACTAGTGTTTGTGCGTTTCCGCGGGCCTTTTTGTCGCAGAAAGAACTTTTTGTGTTTGATTTTTTTGAGCAAATATATTTAAAAAAAAAAGTATCGATTTCGAAATTAAAGAACATTGTCTACAACGTTTGTTCCGGAACTTTGGCCCTATCTCGTTCCGTTCCGGAGATATCGCGTTCCGGAACCGGATGAAATAGATTTTTTGAACATTTCGTATTTTTTCGGAGGTCGCATAGGCCTCCTCTACACGTATCAAAAAGATTCATTTCGCCAACCCACCGGCAAGTGCTCGGCAATGCCAGTAAGTCAGTAAGTGGTAATCGAGTTATATAAAACATGTTTTCTGTTAAAAATTTAAAAAAAAAGGAACAAACCCAATATTATGCACAAAATCAGAAACTATTATATTGTACAAGAAGCTATCCATTAAATAAATCAAAAGAAGCAATATTACTTCATCAAATAGAGACAATTAAGTTTCACAAGTTTAACTTAAAGCACGACTAAAGACGGTTGTTTTATATTCGAGCGGGCACACTGGGATTTTCCCTCTCATGTAATATGTAATATAATATGCCCACTAACCGAGGTCAACATGGCAACAGCTTGAAGAATACTACCCTACAATTTGAGTATATCTATAGCGGGTTTTACACAATTAAACAGCTTTATTTATTTATTTTTACTGGTGTAAAAAGATTTTGGAATCCCTCTAACCACGCGGTACACTACTAATATTAAAATGTTATTGAGTGGTATTATTTTTCCGTAAAATGAAACCGCAATGTTATAACATCGCCAAGGTAAGCGAGCTCGGCCTTCTATTAGCTGTAAGTTGACTGACCAGAAAGATATATCAGACATCAGTCAAATCACTCCGATATACTCCGGAGATAAATGTGCACCATCGATTGACAGTGCACACGCCCCTCGTTATACCCAGTTACTTCCAAGGTGAACCTGAGGTTGCTATTATAAGTTAACTGGGTATTTGTTTCGGGTCTGAGCGTTTGCTTTGTTCTGATACCCATAACACAGGGTATTGCAGTTTTAGGGTGACGGCACACAGTCACTAGATTTGTAATTATAAGCTTTATAAAAATACACCTAAAATTCTAGTTTTTAACTGCAGTTCTATGAACACAAAGTAAATAAAAAATAAAACATCAATTTACATATAACAAACGTAGCCCGACTCGTTTCAATATTATTTCATGTAAAATCATGTTTTTTGTCTTCGCAAAGTAAATACTGATAGAAAAAAAAAATCAATTTTCGAAATTTTAGTTCGAATAAAAAGATGTACGTATTTAATTTTAATTTTTTTGTCGTATAGATTATAATAATAATGTTTATAATATGTAGGTAAACAATACTACATATTAAATTAAATCTTGAACACCAATAATGTCGAGGAAGGGCATGAATATGAGTAACTTACATAGAGATTTATGCGAAGATACAGGAAACCACAATTGTGATAAACGAGATGTCTTCAAGAGCTACATGTCTGGGCCATTCATAAATCACACCAAAAGATAACGGATAATAACGTTGGCCCTATTGCTTTAGTAATACGGCTCATATTTGCACCTATTATTCTGAGTAACTGTTGCTGTGCCCCAGATCAAATCGGTGTCGGTATTTCTATAAATTTTAATCTTGGATTTATATTTTGTTTACCATTAGTTAAGTTGTAATACATTCATTTAAATAAACTATGTATTTGTAACTATATTTTTGATGAAACTGTAGTATATTTTTTCAATAAGTTCAGTAATATTTTAAGCGTGTATTTTTTTGTTAATAGTTAAAAATTTAATGCTTACTTTAATTCCTAATCTCGGATAAGTAAAAATTGAAATACCAGGCCTAAGTATGTTGTTCGCAGATTAACTCGGTACAGGCGAAGTCGAATCATCAATCAAGCTTCCACCCTTCAACCTTCAACAATGCGCTAGGGGTAGCCCTGTGATTAGGGTACCTAAATTATCTACGTACTCGTATGGATTTTCGTGTGTTTTAGTGAGGAGACATTATTTATTGTTCGTAATAAATATAATCAAAAAAAGAGCAATTTCAAACAATTTGGTTTATAATGTCCTAATTAATTAATTAATTAATCAACAAATTTTTTATTTTAATAAAAAACAAAAAATATAATATTTAAAAAATATAATGTATTTTGCTTATATTTTTAAATGGATGCTTAATTTTAATTAAAATTATCTCTCGTAGGGTTTCAGGGATTTGTCTGTAAAGTCCTAAGAAGATACTAATTAATTTGCTGCCTATTTTCCAATTAATTACATGTCGAAAAGGTCCGTAAAAAAGGTAAGGGTCTCCTAAAAGTTTAAATTATAATATTATAAAATAAAAATACTCGTACGAACATAAATTGTGACATCCCTAATAATGACATTAAGGTTGGCAAAACAATGATATTTTTATACGCCCCAATAACCTGCCGAGTTTTTTTTATGATATATGATCTTTCATAATAATAATGACATTAAATATAATACTTATAATAATATAGACTTGATATATTATAGAAAAATATACCTATTTTTAGCAGGTATATAATTTTTGTTTAACAGACCGCATACTCGCAATTCTATGCGACTTACTATTGCGTTTCTTTTTATTTTATAAATCCGAGCGTTTCGAAAATTTAGTGCTATCGTGCCAGACTCTTTTCGTGATCACGGTGGCTGTAAAACTTCTGAGGCAACGAAAAATAATTTTAAAAAAAACCC
Source organism: Tinea pellionella (assembly GCA_948150575.1). Lineage (NCBI taxonomy): Eukaryota > Metazoa > Arthropoda > Insecta > Lepidoptera > Tineidae > Tinea > Tinea pellionella. The sequence continues at coordinate 8,166,651 of OX411251.1, read as the reverse complement.
AAGAAATACAGTACAATACAATTGTCACGCCTTTTTCCCACAGGGATAGGCTGAGACAACGGAACGCCACTTACCACGATCCCGACACAACACCCTCGCTTCTCTCACATCCACAATTCTCTTCATGCTCGCCCGACGGTTATGAGCACTAGGCAGCCCAGCTTTCATGAGGATGTCTTCGATTTGATTGGAAAACACTCTTCTGGGTCTGTCTTGTTTAACGCATCCATTCACATCAGATGTATATATTCCTTTCGTCAATTTCCTTTCATTCAGCCTTTCCATGTGCCCAAACCGTCGAAGTATTCCTTTCTCAATCCTCATCACTTCATCATCTTTCAAATCAATCTATCGCGCACAACAGTATTCGTCATTCTATCCACTATCAAAAAAACGCAAGAAAAAGCCATGTAAAATCTTTTAATTTATTTATTTGTACTTATTCCTTTAACATATATAATATATTTTTTTAAGTTGAAGTTTAATATACAATGTTAAGGGAATAAAGTAGCTTACAGTTCAGTTGGAACCTACTTCTGTATCTACGTCGTAGTAGTTAAGGTAATCTAATAACGCGTATTAAGTACTTTGACCTTTTGAAAAGCAATTTATAAAATTACTTTCGTGAATGTAGTTAAATATTTGACGTCCCCTATAGCGCAATAGTTCTAGAGTCAATTTGACACGGAGGTTCGAGTTCAATTCCCGGTGGAAGCAAATAGAGCCGTGGTCTAGCGATGAGACGCGAGAACTCATGATCAACGAGACCCGTGTTCAAACCTCGCTAAAGACCGAATTTGTACTGAATGTTACTTTGTTATATGTACTTTGGTCGCTCAGTGTCTATAGGCACTATTAAGGTAGGCAGACTGATGATGGTAATTTGTCCAGTCTGCCGTCCTGGGGTAGTACCACCACTTTCGAATGTAACACCCGTGAAGTGACATTGTCGCGTTTCGGGAATAGTTTGAAAGTAGCCGAGATGTGTGTGTGAAATAACGAGAGGAGTGTGCACTGTCAATCTGGATGGTACATGCTCGTCTCCTCAAACCGGCATAGTGGAGGCGACTGCTGCCCGCACAGGTTTCTGTGTAGTAGCAGTTGTTTCCATTCATGGACCGCATACTAGCTTAACATCAGGCGGAGTGTTGTCACATGCCGAGCTACAATAAAAAAAAAAGACAGCGCTCAGTCTAGGACGATCGCTCGATGCGTGAGGACGTGTCGACTTGTTGTGTCTGACCGTCGAACATTACCTGCCTGATTATACGATATCTATCTAACGCTGTTTTTACTATTCAATCCAACTACCCATGACACGCCCACACCCGTTTCTGATGCTGGCGAAGGGACAGTGACAGACCTGTGCCTCTCTCCTGCTCCGACATATATTATTATAAAAATATAAATCGCAATGGAAACCAAAATCATGATAAGTTTGTCAATAAAATATAATCTCAATCAATCAAAAACCTGGGACATATTTAACCCCAAACTGAAGTCCTTTAAAAGATGCGTAGTGTCCTCAGCTCCACTTCTACTCCCCGTTGACGTGCACTGTGTATGCAAGTTGATTTAGTTAAATAAGTTGTAATTATTCCATTCTTCATTAGTTGTTGTTTGTATGTAGTAGTTGTTAACGTGACATTAATGTTTTTTATTTAATAGGTTCACTGTGCACAATAAATACACTTTGGAAGACAGTCTAGTTAGTTCAGTTACTGTCATTTTTCTGGTGTGTAGTTTATGCTAACTGTGTCTTGTTGTATTTACCGAATAAATATAAAATATAATCTACTCAGGAAGAATATCTAGTACTTGATAAATAAAACAAACTATTAAATTAATAATTTAGGACGGTACGGTGTAAATACGAGTATAACACGATGTGCAATTCGCGTGAATCACGAATATTTATCGCGTGTCGAGGTATAAATCAATGGCGTAGCAACACTCGCATGTAAAATTATCTATTTATGTTTAATCTAAAAAAATATTAGAATTATTTTATTATAGACCTGTGCCGGTCTCTGTGGATTTTACGCGGAGGTCTCTTTTGATTACCGGTCGTTAAATATTTATTTATACTATAATATAAATTAAAAAAGAAACAAAATTAAATGTTTGGTTCGGGTCTGGGTATTGTAAATGTTTGTGTTGTCCTTATTCTGATACCCATAGGATATCCTAGTTTGGGGTCAGGGTATTTCTGTGTGTTTTTTAATTTTAATTTTGCTGTTTAATTATACCCACTGTCCGTGTCCATCATCCACCTGGTGTCAAAGTGCGGTCCGTGAACGGAAACAACTGCTACTACAGATAAATTTCTACAGTCAACAATCGCCTCCACCATGCCGGCTTGAAAAGACGAATGTGCACAATCCAGATTGGCAGTGCACACACCTCTCGATATTTATTCGATAGTGTGTTTACTCCGGTAGCTAATTTTATCAATATTTGTTTTTCTTTTAAAACTCTTTCAAAGGAAAAGTTCATTTCTTACAAAAGTGGTAGGAAACGTCCATTTTCTTGTATCGGGTTGTTGAATTACATTTTTTGCTTTGAGTTTTGACGCTAGGGACAAACTTCTTATTCTAACTTTGTGACCAAGTTTCTAGGAAAAAGTTGGATAAATAACAAAATGTAATATCGAAACTATTAATTTAACATATAATTTGACATTGTACGGGAAAAAACCAAATATATAATACAAATAGGCATTATAGAACGTCAATTAATAGTACCTAGCTCCCACTATGTAAAACTACTCGTATTCCTAGTTGCAAACAACGTAACGCCACAAAGTTTGGCAATCAAGAAGAATCAAGCGTGAATTCTTTGACGCAGGACAAAAAACTGACAACGATCGGGGAACGGTGAGCGCGTAAGCGTGAAACCATTACAAGCACATTCGCGTTTCACGGCTTCCGCGATCACAGCGCGAGTGTAGAGCAAACATCTATAGGAACATAATTATTTATACTATTATAATTCTCACTGACTGACATATATTATGGAGCACTTGCAGGGGTGAGGAGGGGTTAAGGTAGATGTTTTTTTTGTTACGTAGAGCGAGCCGATGCGACCTCGGGAAAACCTCGACCTTCAAACCTCTTTTTCAAAAGTGCCCACAAAGTTATCCCTGCACTCGCGAAGGGCACCAAAAAAACTAGTAATACTCTAAAATCTAAACGTAAACACAAAAAAATAATAAACAAACAAGTAAACAAAATTCAAACGATTTATTACACAGTAGACCAACATCTTCTAATATATAATATTTTGTTTGTCCCGTATATGTTCCGGAACTGCCAGTCCGATTTGATTTTTTCTTAGAGATAGACGTGAACATTTAGAGCATATCAGCTACTAATTAGAGCAACTCATAGTTATGAAATAAATATTTAAAATTACTGCATTTAAGGTGTTATTTTAATACAAACGTAAATTCGATGTTCTCTTTTTGCTCATAGAGTAGTTAGGTCACCAACATTTGCAATTACCATACATATTCAATGATTGATGCACTGACCATTGTAGACGATGAATTGTAAAGTAGGGTTTGTTAACTACTACCCATAAAATTGGTTTACTTTTTATTTTATTCACGCTCAATAACAAAGTTATTTTCATAGTAGCTCGGCCTCTACAACATTCTGTATGATGTTGAGCTACGAGGCTATAAACGGAAATAACTGCTACCACTTGAGACCTAAAGTGCGATTTGAAATTTTCACACAAAAGCCATGATATTTGAGGTGGTTTAACATATAACCGATATCTAAGTCTGTACGTTTTTTTAAATATTTTTTAAGACTTTCTAACCGAGGCTCTTTTAAAGCCATGCGCCTCAGCAAGACCTGGCTGGGTAAAGCTGCAACACCCTATTCTCCTAGACGCTCAACAAGACGTCTCCTCGCTCATCAGGAAAATTCTCGTCACAGTAATTAATATTTATTTATAAAGTAATATATTTATTATATTTTATAGTAGTATTTGTTTATTGTGTATGTAGGTATTGTATATTTTATTTATGTATTTATTATATTTATATAATCCCCCCTTACCGTTTCTCAATTACCCAAGTTCGACTGGTAGATGTAGCCTCACGGCTTTAAGTCCACCTTTTGCCAATTGACTAATAAAGTATATATAAATAAAAATTGATTATAAAAAAGTAAATATTTAAATATTCATATTATATTTAATATTTATATGACTTATATTTAAATAACTCCCAATAAACATCAAATTAAAAATTGACTTTCATCAGACATAAATTAAACTCTCCTTAATTAAAAAAATTGATTAAAGTTGAAGTTGAATCAGCTAAATTATTTTTAAAAAAAATTGTGGATATGATGTAAAATCGTATGACGTAAAATGTAATATCGAAGCTATTAATTTAACATATAATTTGACATTGTACGGGAAAAAACCAAATATATATGTATGTACTATGTAAAACTACTCGTATTCCTAGTTGCAAACAACGTAACGCCACAAAGTTTGGCAATCAAGAAGAATCAAGCGTGAATTCTTTGACGCAGGACAAAAAACTGACAACGATCGGGGAACGGTGAGCGCGTAAGCGTGAAACCATTACATGCACATTCGCGTTTCACGGCTTCCGCGATCACAGCGCGAGTGCAGAGCAAACATCTATAGGAACATAATTATTTATACTATTATAATTCTCACTGACTGACATATATTATGGAGCACTTGCAGGGGAGAGGGGGGGAGGGTTAAGGTAGATGTTTTTTTTGTTACGTAGAGCGAGCCGATGCGACCTCGGGAAAACCTCGACCTTCAAACCTCTTTTTCAAAAGTGCCCACAAAGTTATCCCTGCACTCGCGAAGGGCACCAAAAAAACTAGTAATACTCTAAAATCTAAACGTAAACACAAAAAAATAATAAACAAACAAGTAAACAAAATTCAAACGATTTATTACACAGTAGACCAACATCTTCTAATATATAATATTTTGTTTGTCCCGTATATGTTCCGGAACTGCCAGTCCGATTTGATTTTTTCTTAGAGATAGACGTGAACATTTAGAGCATATCAGCTACTAATTAGAGCAACTCATAGTTATGAAATAAATATTTAAAATTACTGCATTTAAGGTGTTATTTTAATACAAACGTAAATTCGATGTTCTCTTTTTGCTCATAGAGTAGTTAGGTCACCAACATTTGCAATTACCATACATATTCAATGATTGATGCACTGACCATTGTAGACGATGAATTGTAAAGTAGGGTTTGTTAACTACTACCCATAAAATTGGTTTACTTTTTATTTTATTCACGCTCAATAACAAAGTTATTTTCATAGTAGCTCGGCCTCTACAACATTCTGTATGATGTTGAGCTACGAGGCTATAAACGGAAATAACTGCTACCACTTGAGACCTAAAGTGCGATTTGAAATTTTCACACAAAAGCCATGATATTTGAGGTGGTTTAACATATAACCGATATCTAAGTCTGTACGTTTTTTTAAATATTTTTTAAGACTTTCTAACCGAGGCTCTTTTAAAGCCATGCGCCTCAGCAAGACCTGGCTGGGTAAAGCTGCAACACCCTATTCTCCTAGACGCTCAACAAGACGTCTCCTCGCTCATCAGGAAAATTCTCGTCACAGTAATTAATATTTATTTATAAAGTAATATATTTATTATATTTTATAGTAGTATTTGTTTATTGTGTATGTAGGTATTGTATATTTTATTTATGTATTTATTATATTTATATAATCCCCCCTTACCGTTTCTCAATTACCCAAGTTCGACTGGTAGATGTAGCCTCACGGCTTTAAGTCCACCTTTTGCCAATTGACTAATAAAGTATATATAAATAAAAATTGATTATAAAAAAGTAAATATTTAAATATTCATATTATATTTAATATTTATATGACTTATATTTAAATAACTCCCAATAAACATCAAATTAAAAATTGACTTTCATCAGACATAAATTAAACTCTCCTTAATTAAAAAAATTGATTAAAGTTGAAGTTGAATCAGCTAAATTATTTTTAAAAAAAATTGTGGATATGATGTAAAATCGTATGACGTAAAATGTAATATCGAAGCTATTAATTTAACATATAATTTGACATTGTACGGGAAAAAACCAAATATATATGTATGTACTATGTAAAACTACTCGTATTCCTAGTTGCAAACAACGTAACGCCACAAAGTTTGGCAATCAAGAAGAATCAAGCGTGAATTCTTTGACGCAGGACAAAAAACTGACAACGATCGGGGAACGGTGAGCGCGTAAGCGTGAAACCATTACATGCACATTCGCGTTTCACGGCTTCCGCGATCACAGCGCGAGTGCAGAGCAAACATCTATAGGAACATAATTATTTATACTATTATAATTCTCACTGACTGACATATATTATGGAGCACTTGCAGGGGAGAGGGGGGGAGGGTTAAGGTAGATGTTTTTTTTGTTACGTAGAGCGAGCCGATGCGACCTCGGGAAAACCTCGACCTTCAAACCTCTTTTTCAAAAGTGCCCACAAAGTTATCCCTGCACTCGCGAAGGGCACCAAAAAAACTAGTAATACTCTAAAATCTAAACGTAAACACAAAAAAATAATAAACAAACAAGTAAACAAAATTCAAACGATTTATTACACAGTAGACCAACATCTTCTAATATATAATATTTTGTTTGTCCCGTATATGTTCCGGAACTGCCAGTCCGATTTGATTTTTTCTTAGAGATAGACGTGAACATTTAGAGCATATCAGCTACTAATTAGAGCAACTCATAGTTATGAAATAAATATTTAAAATTACTGCATTTAAGGTGTTATTTTAATACAAACGTAAATTCGATGTTCTCTTTTTGCTCATAGAGTAGTTAGGTCACCAACATTTGCAATTACCATACATATTCAATGATTGATGCACTGACCATTGTAGACGATGAATTGTAAAGTAGGGTTTGTTAACTACTACCCATAAAATTGGTTTACTTTTTATTTTATTCACGCTCAATAACAAAGTTATTTTCATAGTAGCTCGGCCTCTACAACATTCTGTATGATGTTGAGCTACGAGGCTATAAACGGAAATAACTGCTACCACTTGAGACCTAAAGTGCGATTTGAAATTTTCACACAAAAGCCATGATATTTGAGGTGGTTTAACATATAACCGATATCTAAGTCTGTACGTTTTTTTAAATATTTTTTAAGACTTTCTAACCGAGGCTCTTTTAAAGCCATGCGCCTCAGCAAGACCTGGCTGGGTAAAGCTGCAACACCCTATTCTCCTAGACGCTCAACAAGACGTCTCCTCGCTCATCAGGAAAATTCTCGTCACAGTAATTAATATTTATTTATAAAGTAATATATTTATTATATTTTATAGTAGTATTTGTTTATTGTGTATGTAGGTATTGTATATTTTATTTATGTATTTATTATATTTATATAATCCCCCCTTACCGTTTCTCAATTACCCAAGTTCGACTGGTAGATGTAGCCTCACGGCTTTAAGTCCACCTTTTGCCAATTGACTAATAAAGTATATATAAATAAAAATTGATTATAAAAAAGTAAATATTTAAATATTCATATTATATTTAATATTTATATGACTTATATTTAAATAACTCCCAATAAACATCAAATTAAAAATTGACTTTCATCAGACATAAATTAAACTCTCCTTAATTAAAAAAATTGATTAAAGTTGAAGTTGAAGCAGCTAAATTATTTTAAAAAAAAATTGTGGATATGATGTAAAATCGTATGACGTAAAATGTAATATCGAAGCTATTAATTTAACATATAATTTGACATTGTACGGGAAAAAACCAAATATATATGTATGTACTATGTAAAACTACTCGTATTCTTAGTTGCGAACAACGTAACGCCACAAAGTTTGGCAATCAAGAAGAATCAAGCGTGAATTCTTTGACGCAGGACAAAAAACTGACAACGATCGGGGAACGGTGAGCGCGTAAGCGTGAAACCATTACATGCACATTCGCGTTTCACGGCTTCCGCGATCACAGCGCGAGTGCAGAGCAAACATCTATAGGAACATAATTATTTATACTATTATAATTCTCACTGACTGACATATATTATGGAGCACTTGCAGGGGAGAGGGGGGGAGGGTTAAGGTAGATGATTTTTTTTGTTACGTAGAGCGAGCCGATGCGACCTCGGGAAAACCTCGACCTTCAAACCTCTTTTTCAAAAGTGCCCACAAAGTTATCCCTGCACTCGCGAAGGGCACCAAAAAAACTAGTAATACTCTAAAATCTAAACGTAAACACAAAAAAATAGTAAACAAACAAATAAACAAAATTCAAACGATTTATTACACAGTAGACCAACATCTTCTAATATATAATATTTTGTTTGTCCCGTATATGTTCCGGAACTGCCAGTCCGATTTGATTTTTTCTTAGAGATAGACGTGAACATTTAGAGCATATCAGCTACTAATTAGAGCAACTCATAGTTATGAAATAAATATTTAAAATTACTGCATTTAAGGTGTTATTTTAATACAAACGTAAATTCGATGTTCTCTTTTTGCTCATAGAGTAGTTAGGTCACCAACATTTGCAATTACCATACATATTCAATGATTGATGCACTGACCATTGTAGACGATGAATTGTAAAGTAGGGTTTGTTAACTACTACCCATAAAATTGGTTTACTTTTTATTTTATTCACGCTCAATAACAAAGTTATTTTCATAGTAGCTCGGCCTCTACAACATTCTGTATGATGTTGAGCTACGAGGCTATAAACGGAAATAACTGCTACCACTTGAGACCTAAAGTGCGATTTGAAATTTTCACACAAAAGCCATGATATTTGAGGTGGTTTAACATATAACCGATATCTAAGTCTGTACGTTTTTTTAAATATTTTTTAAGACTTTCTAACCGAGGCTCTTTTAAAGCCATGCGCCTCAGCAAGACCTGGCTGGGTAAAGCTGCAACGCCCTATTCTCCTAGACGCTCAACAAGACGTCTCCTCGCTCATCAGGAAAATTCTCGTCACAGTAATTAATATTTATTTATAAAGTAATATATTTATTATATTTTATAGTAGTATTTGTTTATTGTGTATGTAGGTATTGTATATTTTATTTATGTATTTATTATATTTATATAATCCCCCCTTACCGTTTCTCAATTACCCAAGTTCGACTGGTAGATGTAGCCTCACGGCTTTAAGTCCACCTTTTGCCAATTGACTAATAAAGTATATATAAATAAAAATTGATTATAAAAAAGTAAATATTTAAATATTCATATTATATTTAATATTTATATGACTTATATTTAAATAACTCCCAATAAACATCAAATTAAAAATTGACTTTCATCAGACATAAATTAAACTCTCCTTAATTAAAAAAATTGATTAAAGTTGAAGTTGAAGCAGCTAAATTATTTTAAAAAAAAATTGTGGATATGGTCAGTCTAGCTACATATGATATAAGTACACATGCGTATTTCTCGACAATTAAGTCTGAAAGCGTTTCAAATACCAAATTCTTAAAAACCTTTGACGAAACGTTCCTCATAGCATCAGATGGAGTGTTGTCATGCCGAACTATTATAAAAATAAATTAATTAGAAACTGGATCTCCAATCTAAGTCTAATTTTAGATACCCAACATTTATTCGATACCCAAAACGGGTATTACTCTCCTAAAAGCCATTAATTCATGATCACATAACTCAATGCACAATCCAATAGAACCTGCTTGTATGAGATTTTAACACAGGCATCCCATTACATCGACGTGCTATTGAGAAATTCACACAGATTGGCTTAACAAAGATTCACACATATTGGCCGTGGTCTAGCGGTAGGACGCGTGACAATTGATGAGACCCGTAATTAAATCACATTAAATTCTGATCGGTACCAATGTTATATATACTTTGGTCGCACAGTATCTATGGTATAACATAGTGGTAGGCAGACTGATGACGGGTATTAGTCCAGTTTGCCGTCCTAGGGTAGTACCACCACTTTACAATGTAACAACCGTGAAGTGACCTTGTCACGTTTTGGGATCAGTTTTTTTTTTTTTTTTTTTTTTTTTTTTTTTTTTTTTTTTTTTTTTTCTCTAATCCCTCTGACAATATTGCTCAGAGACCTTCATTATCTTAGCTATTCTTCACCTAATGTTATTTTATACCTACTATTTATACTCTTCTAACTTCTATTGCTAATTATAATTATTTATAGCTTATATTCTAACTTATTTATTTTATATACACCTTAATATTTATGCTTGTAATATATATACATCAATATATATATACATCATAATTTTCTATCACTTATTTCTATTTATAACTATTTTAACTATTTTTACACAATATTTTAGTAATCTTGTCCTTTTTAACTTATCATTCATTATTATACTAACGTTACGTTTACTTAAAACCATACCCAACTCCTGTTCTACCTCAAACCTATCCAGACCATGTACGGGGCAGTCAAACATGACGTGCGAGACCGTCTCCTCCACTCCGGGCTCACAGACACACGACGGGTTCTCTTTACACTTGAATCTGCACAGGTATTCTGAGAACCCGCCGTGTCCCGTGAGCACCTGTGTCACTATGCCGGTCAGTTCAAGCTGCCTGACAATCTTGTATGCTTGTATAGCGTCCGGGAGAAACATCTTTGTGCCAGCCGCTGTACTTCCAGCCTTGTACCGTCGATTCCATTCGTGAAGCGATTCCTCTCGGATATGTCGCTTGACGAATGAAACCGGACATTGGTCATAGTCTGGCCTCTTTTTTAATTTTAGAGCCGCCTCTTTGGCCAATTGGTCTGCTCTCTCATTCCCCTGCAGCCCCACGTGTGCTTTTATCCAGAACAAGGATACTTCCTTGTTCTGGAGTGTCGCCCTCTTTAGATGCTTCCGTATTTCGACCGCAAGGGGGTGGAGGCATTTAAAACTGGCGACGGCCTCCAACGCTGATCGAGAGTCGCTGTAAACCCCGAAGCTCGTCTCCGGACGTTGTACTATAACTCTCATGGCTTCGCATATGGCCAGGAGCTCCGCCTGATAGACCGTACAATACGGAGACAGCTTCAGCTTGCGGGCCTCGGTCTCGGCATCGCAGTTCCATATAGACATTGCTGCTCCGACTTTACCCTCAATTCGGCTGCCATCCGTGTAGATTCGGACTGCCTGGGTGTTCTGGCTGTCAACTTGGAGCTGGTCCATCAGGCACATGAACTCCAGGTTCATACGTTCCGCTGGGTGAGGAGTTACAGCAAAACTAGCGACCAGCTCTACCTCCCCATCCCCAAGCCCCGGTTGGGGCACCCCCCTCCTCGCCTCATACAGGGCAGCGGCTTCTTGCACTTGGGATCAGTTTGGAAGTAGCCAGGTGTAAAAGAGGAGCGTGCTCTGTCAATTTGGATGGTGCACATTCATCGACTCAAGCCGGCATAGCGGGGGCGACTGCTGCGTGTAGAAATTTATACGTAGTGACAGTTGTTAACTTAACATCAGGTGGAGTGTTGTCACATGTTGAGCTAAACCTAGCTCAGCAAAGACCTAGTCACGATTTGAGATCAGTTTTGAAATAGCCAGGTATAACAAGGAAAGTGTGCCCTGTCGTATGGGCGATGCACATACATACGTGCCCTCAAGCCGGCATAGTGGAGGCGACTGCTGACTGCGTGTGATTATTGCATGTTACAAAGGCATACGGCGCGGGTTTGTTTCAATAGCCCATAGATATTTTCCGTTTCAATCAGACTAATTTTAAATCGCTAGGGATGAGTATTTAATTACTTGATTTTTCGCCCTTGAATGCTTCGTTCACTAATGGACGGAAATCTCTGGTTATTTAATTAATTTATGACTAACGATAGTACTATTTTCGCAAAGCTCTGATTTGCCTAATTGAGTTTTTATTACCGATGATTTATTTGATTATTTTCACACGGTTTTTTATAATTAACGTTAGATATAAAGCGTTTCTTCTTTAATAAAAAAAAACTAATTTTAAAATTAGAATGCTTCCTCTTTACTTCCTTAAAAGGAAATTCGGCACATGCGCATTTGTGTAATAGTTTTTTTTAAATATTCCCTACAATCTTATAAAAGGGGTAAAATAGTCAAAAATTATTCGTTAGAGCAAAGTTAAAGCGACCAAACGTCTCCTGATGATGCCACGTGAAGTGGCGAAATGCGTTGAGAGGTTTTTGCATGTTGGTGAAGGGTCTAACATTGACAGCTAATGTGACTGTGTACTAGGGTGGTCCAAGCTTATATGGAAGAAATTTTTTTTTAACTTTTCTATCGGGCCATGGGCCAAAAGTGTGCAGATTAGTAAAAAAATGACCCCCTAAAAGTTTCAGCTCAATCGGAGGTGGTTTAGCCGTCCCGCATTTGACATGAAATTTTGAAAAATTGCATTTTTTGCCCAAAATTTGAACATTTTTAGCTTTTGTGGGACAACCGTAATTGGTAGAAAGGAAAATAAGGGCTCATTTTAAAGATGGTATTATTAGCTTTAAAACGAGTACTCATTTGTTACCCTAGGTATTACAGTTGAGGAGATATCCTTGAAAAACCAGGTCTAGTCCTATTATGGGGAAAATGGCTGTTTTGGCACAAAAGTTTCAAAGTTTTAGCTTTTGCAGGAGAACCGTAATAGGTAGATAGGAAAGAAAGTACTCATTTTAAAGATGACAATATTAGCTTTAAAATGAGCACTTACTTTTTGCCCTAGCTTCAGCAGATATACCTGAAATTTTAGTCTATTTCAGGTCAGGTAAGCTAAATAAGACATCGACGATTTTGGACCACCCTACTGTGTACCTATCCTCACTAACATTGATTAGCGGAAATTAGTTGCAAAGTAGTGTTTAAAAAATAATTTTGGCTATAGATTTCCGCTAAGTAACGCCTAATACTATTAAAGGTTATAATAACGCCTGAATTATTTTAAGATTATTTTTTTATTATAACTCCAGTTTTTTTTTGAGTTCGGTCCATGAATGCTGCCACAGAGAAATTTCTGCAGGCAGTAGTCGCCTCCGCAATGCTAGTTTAAAGAGAAGAGTATGTACTCTCCATTGACCAGTCTTCTTGTTATATCTGACTACTTCCGAGCTGATTTTTATTTATTTATTTATATGGAAAATTTACAGATACAGTGTCGAGAAGATTTTATATTTAAGTTGATCATAATAACATCACTGCACCCTAAAATAATTGTCACTATTCATTTGTTTTCACTAATCATCACTGATCGCCAAACGCAACTTCACTACACTTGAAAGTAGGCTTAGGACGTAACGTACCCTGTAACGCGACCATTTATTTTTTCCTCAAAACGGAACATTAAGTTACCTGAGACCATAATATCCCCTCTTCCTCTCAATTCATAAAAAAATCAACGCTTTTTAAGCTATTGTTTGGTACTAGATTTTTTATAATAATTAAAATTCTACACAGAACGCCGGATTTCTCGACGTGACAATTCTGCGTCCCAAAGCTTGGGACAGTCTCGTTCAAAACGGGACGTATGGTCACTATAGTTATGCATATACAGGGTGTATCAGGCAACGTGTAAAAAAATTAAGGTAAATATTAAGTGAGGGATGAACACCCCTCAAAAAATAAATTTACTAAATAAAAGTTCTCGGGTATGGTATTATCACAAAAACAAAAGGTCTATAAATGGACCGGCCGACGTGGACCACCGTTGCAGGTGGGCCGGCACACGGCTTGTCGGCGTGAGATCAAAGGCGAGGCGGCAAAGATTGTCGGCGTTGATCAAAGGCAAGGTTATTTGTTTGATGCACCGCCCCACGACACAGCGATTACGCGTTCGTGTAGTGAATTATGTATGTTTCTGCATGGAAAAGGTGGACATTTGGATAAAAAAAAGTATTTATTTTTTAAATTAATTTCTGCTCAGAATCACTTACTGAGTCATCTCTTGAAATTTTTTACACATTGCTCGATACACCCTGTATAGTAGCTCGGCATGTGGCAAAATGTTCAATATTTAGTTAAATAGAAGTGGGGTTCTAATGATTAATAAATTAATATCGCTTTTGCATTTTTAATATACATAGTTCGTTTGACTAATGGCCTTTTTACTTAATTGCAAATGAAATAGGGATAATTAAAGTTTCAAATTTATAAGATTCTTGAGGGACCTGAGTGTTTTTCCTTTATTTAGACGAGGAAAATTGTCTTTCACGTAAAATAAACTCGCCTCTAAAATTTAATTATTAAATCTAAAAAAAGCAATTTTTTGAAATAGCCATATAAAAAATTCATTTAAAACACCGAACATGATACTGTATACGGCATGTAAAGAAAGAAATGCCCATTCACGCGTACATAATGTGGGTAGCGTGCGAAAATGTTGTCAACCCCTGCATGGACAAGGCCTTCGCATTTTATCGGTATAATACACGGCCAAGTTGGAAAGTTCACTGGGTTTATGTGCTCTCATTTTTTGTGATGATTCATTTATTTTTGTAGCTTGTTACGCCTGTATTTGTATTTCATTATCGGGAAAGTTCCTTTCGATTAAATTCCTGTATATTGCAATATAACATTTTCAAAAAACAGATTCATGGGATACGATTTTTTATATTTTTATTTACTCTAATAATTATGATGATTTGAAAGACAAAATAAAAATTGCACGTTTGTTTTTTTTTTTCGTACAAAATGTGAATGGATGCGTTAAACAAGGCAGACCCAGAAGGGTGTATTCTGATCAAATCGAAGACATCCTCATGAAAGCTGTGCTGCCTAGTGCTCATAACCGTCGGGCGTGCATGAAGAGAATTGTGGATGTGAGGGAAGCGAGGGTGTTGTGTCAGGAATTCAGGATCGTGGTAAGTGGCGTACTCTTGTCTCTGCCTATCCCTGTGGGAAAAAGGCGTGACAATTGTATTGTAAAATGTAAAAAGATTTTTTCATTATTAGTTTTTTTAAGATTTTATTGTAAATTCAAGCCGCTATATCATAATATACGGCTGACTACTGTGAGTCTATAAGCTATCAAGCGTATATCAATGCTTGCATTCACATTGCTGGTTTTTGATATTGCTATGATATTTTTTTTAAACAAATAATAGTATTTGTATATTTCCCTGTTGATTTTGTTAGGTTTCTCACTCTGCTAAAACATTTTAGTTAATAAATAGGTAGTTAAGGTGCTGTACCTCTCAAATAAACCCATGTGAGCTTTGAGAGGCACAAGATTTTTCTATTTATGAAGTTTAAATAAAATGAATTTAAAAAAACATATAATGTTATGTATTTGATATTAGTCCAATCAATGTCTTATGCATTTTTTTTTAATTACGGTCTCAATATTAAATACTTGGACAGTATCAGTATGATGTATACAACTTCTGGTTCGTGGGATTGCTAGCTGTTTTTACATCTGTATGGTAGCAACACGTGATTACACTCATCCCAATTATAAACAAGACAACTGCTACCACAAAAAAGTGTCTACAGGAAACAGCCTCCGCTATGCAGAACGAGACGAATGTGTACCGTCTTCACACTGATCTTTTAGCCATTTCTACACCTGGCTACTTTCAAGCTGTTCCCGTTACACGACTAGGTCATTTCACTTACAAATAGCAATAACTTATTGTAACATCGTAAAAAATACACATTAGGAGTGGAATTGGAACTATCTACCAACTACACTCCGATACAATAAAAGTAACTATTATGAAAGCTAAGGGTAGACTCATAATAGAAAGCTGCGAAAGTAAAAACTTCTTCGTATTACTTATTTAAACGGCCGTGTTACATTATTTATTTGTAACCGTTACATTTTCTCATGTATACGTAATAAAATTAACTATGTTTAAAGTCAAAGGAATATAAATATCAATGAGTAACCAGTAAGGTTGTCACTATTTTCATTTTCAATTTTTTTTTCTATTAAACGTATGTATGTTGGTAGTGGGTACCTTTGTGGTTGAAACGTGGGTTGCAATGATATTAATATATATTTTCCTTCATTTTGGTGTCCCATATTGTGGTTTAATTATGTTTGTTAAATAAGTTAAGACTATTTTTTTTTCTGAATTTATAATTCAGTTTTTTTTTGTTATTATAAACACAGGTTATAATTGACGATTTTCTTATAGATGTCTTCTCGTCATATGCCTTTCCGAAGCCAAAAGTAGATTCTGACGATGAACAAGTGCATGCCAAGTTCATGCCTACGTTAATAAAGGATTTTCATTTCATTTCACTAAAAAACACATAAAATCCACAAAATTTAATCAGCATTCGTATATTGAAGATTGAAGAAGTCTCTACGTTTAGTATTCTATAGGGTTCAATTATAAACTACACAGCCTAAGAGGGTACAGTAGGAAATCTTATTAATAAGCCCTCTAGAATTCGGAACGTTCTACCAAACGCTATTAGTGCCAGGGTCCAAACGGTGCAAGCCAGATGCAAATATTAGTGAAGTTGTAGTTTTTATCGATAGTTTATTTTTCCTTTTCGTGCAAAGAAATAAAAACAAAGTATGATATATTTTTTAAATTGTTTATTATATTTTATGGTCATAAAATCATAAGTAAGTATATTCAGATTTAGAATAATTTAATAATTCTTACATTTTTTAAATTTTAATTTACACTTTAGAAAATATAAAATATAATATTATAAAATTTACATCAAATTTAAAATTTTTCAATATCTCTAACATGACTTTATTGGTTAAAATACTGTATTTACTATCGATATTTATGAAAACAACACTAGTCTGAATGCGAATTAATTGATTCTGGAGAATTTGCCCCGAAATTGATTCCATGCAGGCTGTCTGAGTCATTTTCCAATTGTCAGACAATCAAACACAGACTGGTCCAATTTTATATTCCTTTTTAATAATAATAATAATAATAATAATAATAAACAATCTAAAATGTTTGTCGTAACGGAATTTTAATACATTATTTTACATTTTCATACTTTGGTCTATGCTTGGAATAAATAGAGTTATTATTTTCGCCTCGTTGTGAGCCATCAATTAACGAACAATAATATAAAAGCGTTCATATTAGTACTGAATTTAGCGGATAAACGCTGCAAAGAGCGACTAATTTGCAGTAAATATACGCGAGCTATTCTTCCAGTCTAGACGACTCGATACGCGCGCTAACTTATACGGTAATACATTCAGTTTACTGACTACAGTCCTAGACCTAGTTTAAACTTAGACTCAAAACTACAACACATAAAGAAAATAAGTTAAACAATAATTTTCACTAATTAAATGTCATCGACGGCTGATACGGGGTGTACCCATGATCAATCATTTACAAATCCCAGGCGAGATAATTAAATAACCCATTATTTTAGGTGTAACGTCAAAACCAAATTAATGGATTATCTTCGTCCTCGCCTATTGTAAAATTAATAAACTGTTCAAGGCATATTAATAATCACGCCTGTGATTACAAACTGACAGGAATATTAACTTTGGAAATAGCTTGAAGATTTGGATACTGTTGAAAAACAATTTATGTTGACCTTTGTGGTGCAGTGGTTACCGCAGTCTGTTACGCGTTCGATTCCAGTTCGAAACCAATTTTTTCTATTACAAATACTAGGACGATTAATTACTCATTTTAGAAATACGAGCAGTAGTTACGTTGGTACCGGTCAGAATTTTATAGCAAGGTTTGAACACAGGTCCGTCCTCTACCGCTAGCTGCTCAAATAATTACAGACTAACGTTTATCTACGACGATACGTCTCTAACTAAATATATAAAATATTTTAGTAATCAAATATCGCGAGTAGATACTAATAACAACATAATATTAATAATATAATAAAGCTCAATTTAATTCTAGATAGTTTCACGAAGGATTACCGAATACGTGACGCGGTGAAGATGCCGGGTTTTAATATAAATCGCATAAGATCTTGGCGCTATGTTTCAATATCTCAAACACTATTTGAACATCTTTCTATCAATTTTGTCGTTAATTTGATAGTGTTGAAATATTAAAGTATTTATTATTAAGAAACTACACAAGATAGTTAAAAAGTTATTTTAAAAATAATTGTGTGACTGACCGTCCTTTTTTTCTTTTAATTTTAGATCGTTAGTTCCTGTGGAGCAGTAGGGAATACTATTTTTTATTTATATACCTAGGGATGAGAACGCTAAACAAATAATACTTCGATCAATAGTATGTGATCAAATACAGTTCTCTTGATAATCTTTAAAAAGCTATTTAACATACAAAATTTATTTATTTAAATTTAAAATTTATTCTAGCTTCTTAATATAACCTCTATGCTAAATTTAATTAAGTTCCGTTCAGCTATTAAAGCGTAATTTGGTGACAAACAACCATACATTCGCATTTAAAATATTAACATAGATTTAACGTAATATCGAAATCTAATCTAAATGTACGAGATAGTAAACTTTTAAATATAACTTTAATTAAGTTCTTGTAAAGGAACATTAGTGTGGGATTAAATAAACAACATTTTGTGAAGCTTTTCTTGAACAAAAACCCAAACCCATTTTATGGTTTGTTAGCATATTTACCAGACCGTATGAAGTGATTTTAAACTTAGTCAAAGTAATAGTAATGCTTTAATTTATTAATTAAATAGATATATGTGTACATAACATACATCGGTATGTATATATGTGTATACTAGCAATCGACCCGCACTTCATACGCCAAAACAATAAACTATAATAGTAAGAGTAAATTGATACACAAATCTTTACATACATATTTTTTTATTTAATACCTACGACCACTTCGTAAGACCCTATGAGATGGAGATGACGGTATGGATGACTTGTTATCGATACTTTCAACACTACTATATCGATTATCGTTAGTTGTATTCTTCATATAACATTTTTGTAATTGATACCTATTACGCAGATATACACTACCATTTTCCTTCCATACCCAATAAGAACGATTATCTCTCACGGGCCTTACGATGTTTCCTTTTACACTACACACTATTATTACGTATCCTAACTTTCTTTTGCAATACAAGCGACGACGAGTAGGTCATAGTAGGTACTTCTTGTATGTGTATGTATATATACTATCTTGTATGTATATATGTATATTTCTTGTTAGATTATAAAATTCAATTCTTATTTTATTCAATAATTTCAGATTTATTCATTATATTTTTTATTTATTTTATTTTTGTTTCTGCACTGAAAACACTTTTCACATCTCCCTGCATTAAGTTCGCCTTTTGTAAGTTTTATATTGTATAAAATAAAGTATTTTATTATTATTGTGGAAATTTTATTTTCGCGCGTATTTGACAATATACATTTTTTTTAAATTAGGTAAAGTAAAGTAACGAGTTGCTAATCAATTTTATCATCGCTGGAATTTACTAATAATATTTTTATTGTTTGAACATTACGTTCGGTTCAAAAATAGGCATTGTCGTTTAGTACATTTATATACACTTACCAATTTTTGCATCTGTACATGTGAATGATATGACACTCATAACAGTCAGCACCAGATTGGTGATCTTCATATTGTCAACACTTAAGTCACTTTCATTTTAAACATCAGATAGCACCTGAAACAAATTACAATGAAAATTATTTTCATACTATCTTTTATTGACTTGTCGTAGCCTTTTGCAGGGTCATGTCGGATTCTCTAGCCTAGTGCCCCACAGTGTTTCTCATTCATCCAGACTTCGCCCTGCGGAGGTCTGGGTGGCTGATCTAGCCGAGACACTCAACACGCCGAACTCCTCAGTCATGGACCGCACTCTAACTTTAAATCAGGCGGAGTGTTGTCACATGCCGAGCTACAATAAAGAAAAAATTATAATGAATAGATTGATAGGTTGATAAACTACCATTCCGTCTTTTTACGGTAAATTTCCTTATATATACATAGAATGCAGAAATGACAAAGAAAACTGGAGCAAACTCAATTTCAAATATACGAGAGTACGGCTGTTCATTTGGCTTGACAATTTTTTCATGAATGACGGGGCAGGACAGTTTGTTTTTTCTTTCATTGTTTTAAACGATACTTTTGTGTATTCTGGCACGGGCTTGGCAACGATTTAGCAATTTCCTGCTCCAAATGGAAGAGTTTGTATTCCAAAACAACATACTTCTCTATACATATCATTGCCTCGCATGTTTCTTTAGACTCTATTACGTTTGTATTAAAGTCTAAATTGCAGTGATTATTCAATCACATTGTATAATTAGCTATATCGTTTCGTACATAAATGGTTGACGGCTTCCTTTATAATGTACAAAAATAAATGAATAAAAGGAAAATAAAATTTTTAGATTAATTCACTGCGTGTTTGAAAAAAAGTTCGAACACTTTTATGTTTATTTTTAGAGCCTTTGAATTTATAAGTAATCAAGCACCTATATTATAAACGACGTGTAAAAATGTACATAAGTAAATATATGCGCACAATAAAGAGTTTTATTATTATATTAAAAATTTACAAGGCATTAAGCTCGCCTATGTACGATTTTTGTGTGCAATAAAGTGTTTTTTTTTTTATTTATTTATAATCACTTTCAAATGTAACACCCGTGACCTTGTCGCGTTTCGGGAATAGTTTGAAAGTAGCAAGGTATAAAGAGAGTAGTGCGCAATGTCAATATAGATGGTACAGGCTCGTCTCCTTAAGCCGGTATAGTGCAGGAGACTGCTGCCCGCACAAGGTTTCTCTCTGTAGTAGCAGTCGTTTCCATTCATGAACCGCACCATAGCTTTACATGAGGCGGAGTGTTGTCACATGCCGAGCTACAATTAAAAAAATATATTTATGCATATACTATGCTAATTATACTGGTACCGATCAGTGAGATTTGAACATGGGTCACTTCGATCACGAATTTACGCCCTATACCACTAGACCACAGCCGTTCTTAAAATATGATACATTGATATGATACTTAATATAAAATATGATACTTAAAGAATCAAGAATCAGCAGAGCAATGACGGTCAAAAACATTGATAAATATAAACTTATAATTAGTGAAAAGTTGTCCTTAATTAATTTACATACAACGGACCCGAATATCTTTTATAGAGATCTATTTAATACATTGCACTACGAATTCGAAAAACTTTTCGCTACTAGAAAAATTGTAATTCCAAATAAAATGAAGTTTAGCCTATGGGCGACTCCCGGTATTCGCAAGAGTAGGGATAATCTATATGATATGTTGGAAGATAAGAATCACAGTAATAATAAAAAAATCGTTGACCGTTTCAAATTGTATTCAAAAATTTTTAAATCTGTTTGTAAGGAGGCTAAATCTTTGTATATTAAAAAAAGCATTCAGAATTCCTCTAACAAAGTAAAAACTATCTGGAATATAATTAATAGAGAGACTGGTAAAAAAGTACCACGTGAATCAAAAATTCAACTAAAAATTAATAACACGTTAGTAACATCTGATAAAGATGTAGCTGACACATTTCAAAATTTCTTTAGTAACATACCGATAATAACTACATCAGTCTTAAACTCATCCTGTGATGAGGCTTCTTTGTACTTGTCCACTAACATTCCAAGGGTGACATCAACGCTTACCTTTTCTTCTGTTAACGCAACTACCATATTAAAACAGTTTAAAACACTGAACTTAAAGAAGACAGAGGATTTATGGGGTATGTCTGTTAGCTTCATTGGGTCAATTATTTAGTATTATTGCACCTTACCTAGCCACAATATTTAATAATTGTATAAATAAAGGCGTTTTTCCAGACTTAATGAAGCATAGTAAATTGACGCCTCTTTTTAAAAATGGTGATAAAGATAACCCTTGTAATTATCGGCCAATTTCAGTACTGCCGGTTCTTAGTAAAATATTTGAAAAAATTATACTTGAACAATTAATTACTCATTTTAATGCAACTAGGGTACTGCATAACAAACAGTTTGGATTTACAAAAGGTAAATCAACGACAGATGCTGGTGTTGCTCTTGTTAAGGCTATTTTTAATGCTTGGGAAGACTCGCAGGATGCCATTGGAGTTTTTTGCGACCTCTCCAAAGCTTTTGACTGCGTTGATCATCAGACTCTCTTCATGAAACTTATACATTATGGCGTTAGGGGGTCAGAAAGTAGAGATAAATAAGGTGTTCTCCTCTGGCTCTACGGTAGAGATTGGAGTTCCGCAAGGCTCTATCCTAGGTCCATTCTTATTTCTTATATATATAAATGACTTACCCTTCATGGTAGAGAAACATTGTGACATTATATTATTTGCTGATGATACTTCCCTTATATTTAAAACTAAACGCTATGACGATGATTTAAGTAATATAAATAAATCCCTAGAAGGTGTGTTAAATTGGTTTACAGTAAATAATCTATTACTAAATTCAAATAAAACTAAATGCGTTAAGTTTTGTCTTCCGAATGTTAGGCAGTCAAAGACGGACATAGTTATAGATGACAATACTTTGGAACTTGTAGACAATACCGTATTCCTTGGCTTAACGGTTGATTCTAAGTTACAGTGGGGCCATCATATTGAAAAACTAGCTGGTAAATTGAGCTCAGCTGCTTTTGCTGTTAAAACAATTCGACAATTAACCGACATTAAGACAGCTAGACTAGTTTATTTTAGTTATTTCCATAGCGTAATGTCCTATGGTATGTTGTTGTGGGGAAGAGCTGCTGATATAAACACAATCTTTGTCCTGCAAAAACGTGCCATACGAGCTATTTATCAACTCTCTTCAAGGACTTCGTTGAGAAATAAATTTAAAGAAATTAATATACTCACAGTGACTTGCCAATACATTTTTGAAAATATTATGTACGTCAGAAAAAACATAAACTCTTTTACTAAACGTAGTGATACCTGTCATAAAAAACTACGCGCGAGGACTGGTCGTTATCGATACCCAGATCCAGACTGGCAAAAATAAAAAAGTCCTTTATGGGCTTAAGTGTTGAACTTTATAATAAAATCCCTGATGAAATTACAAACTGTTCCAATAATCAATTCAAAAGGTTCATTAAGTTAAGACTAATAGAAAGGGCATATTATACAATTGAGGAATACATGGCAGATACTAGTCCATGGAAGTAGTTATTATTGTTATTACTATTATTATTATTGACATAATAATTATTTTATTATTTATAAGTTGACAATGCCTCTTTACAGCAGCTACTATTAATTTGTTATTGTTTTTGTTATTATTTTGTTATTAATTATAAATGTTTTTATTGTAAATATTGACGTGCAAAAGTGCTGAGAATCAGCCTACTTGTTGATTAAATGAATTTGAATTTGAATTGAATAATTTATCTCTTTTTCTAGCTGTACCACGTGGGTACCACTTTTTCAGTACCCCATCCAGGTTGACAGTTCACACTTCTCTCCTTATACATGGACTGTACATCAAGCTATAATCGTATCTACAAAAAAAGTATTTAAAACTATTTACTAGTTAAAAATACAGGGTGTCAGGAAACAGAAAAATCAACTTTAAATAATAATTAATAAAATTTGAATTCGCTTAGCTCGCTTACTAAGCTTTTTCAATTTAAATCGAACAATAGAGTTTGCTCCACCAAAGCTCTTAACTAATGGAGCTTTAACAATATAAATATATATATACAACTGTCACCACTCACCACTAAAGGACAAACAAAGTGCAAACTTGTACATTCAAACCTTATATAAAGTTCTGTTTGTTTAAGTTCAAGATTTTCGTATAAGGAAAACTACTAACCTCACTAATGTTTTTTTTATAGTTACTCGGTATGTGACCACACTGTTGATGTTCTGTCTTCTAGGGTAGGTAGTACCACCACTTTAAATTAATACCCGTGAAGTACATCGCGTTTGGAAATAATCGGGCATAGCGAGAAGATTGTGGGTATCATGATGAGCTTTATTGGGTTAACACAATTAACTACACTAATTAATAGTTTAATTATTTAGACCATAGACCAGCGTTGCCAGACGTCCCGATTTTGGCGGCTCAGTCCCGCTTTTCGTTCTTGTATGTGTTTTGTGACGTCAGATGAGTATAAAGCTTACTGTAAACTGTGTAAAAATAGGTACAATTTGTAACCTACTCTTCAGACTATTATTTAAAACACCACATTTTTCTAACGGACACATTCCCCATACATTTTGATATCGTTTTAAATTTAAAATATTATATATTTTTTTAAGTACGTTTTCTAGAGCTATTTTTGCTATCTATTGTCACGTAAACGTAATTTAAAACCGAAATAAAATATACATATTTAAACACTTCTGATTGTATATCTTTTATACTATGTCCCGCAAAGAATCCCGCTTTTTTCACGGAAAAATCCCGACTTGGCAAAAAAAAAATCTCCTAACGCTACCA
Organism: Tinea pellionella; assembly: GCA_948150575.1. Lineage (NCBI taxonomy): Eukaryota > Metazoa > Arthropoda > Insecta > Lepidoptera > Tineidae > Tinea > Tinea pellionella. The sequence continues at coordinate 8,142,205 of OX411251.1, read as the reverse complement.
AAGTGATATAGTTTTTAACATCAATTTAATTTAACTTTCAATCATTAAGACGTGTGTTGTAAGACGGGAGTTAAAGACGGTGTATATTCGTCTTCTCAATCCGGCATAGTGGAGGCTATTCAAGCCCAAGGATCGCACTCTAGCTTATCAGGAGAAAAGTGGACGTGACGGGATATTTATGTTAGAGGCCACGTAAATAAGTACATTTAAATGTAATGTGTTTCTAAATATGCGTACATAATAATGCCCGGATGGATGATATGGAAAAATAAATTAGAAAACAAAAACATGCCAATAGCATGAATATACAATAGCAGTGAACCCCGACAGAAAATCCGTCCATCTCAAATTCCATCATTTTTCTACGAGAAATAAAAATACAAGTATTTTGGTCAACAATTGGATAAGTCTTTGTGTTGGATTTGCCTTCTTTGCAAGTCTGCGAACGGTTTTTGCATCGGAAATTGAGTTTTTCGAACCACCCGTATAAATCGTGAAACCTTTTGATAGAACTGCCCGGCTAGTGTGAATTTCATTTGATATGTGAGCGAAGGGGTTGGAGTTTTTACTTTTACTTTGATTGCTTTCTTTACCTTGTGACTGTAGTCTCCGAATACATAACGATTGTATTGTAAACTTACCTATTTCTATTATATTTCTTACAGTAGTTCGGCATATGACAACACTCCGCCTGATGTAAAGCTAGAGTGCGGTCCATGAATGGAAACAACTGCTATTACAGAAAAACCTGTGCGGGCAGCAGTCGCCTCCACAATGCCGGCTTGAGGAGACGAGCATGTACCATCTTAGATTGACAGCGCACACTCCTCTCGTTATACCTGGCTACTTTCAAACTATTTCCGAAACGCGACAAGGTCACTTCACGGGTGTTACATTCGAAAATGGTGGTACTACCCCGGGACGGCAGTCTGGACAGATAACCATCATCAGTCTGCCTACCACTCTTTAATAGTGCCTATAGGTTAAAGGGCGCCAACCACTTGTCGGCCTAAATGTTGACATCTTCTCATTCATATCAGACTTTGAATCACACAATGACATATGTCGTCGACCAAATGACGACTTTAATGCGTACGAGAGATAAGGACAGAGATAATAATCGCTAGCTAACGTAATGTAACTTAGTAACGGTCATATTGTTTAAGTATTTTATCTCGTCTCATTGGCCTTTAGTTTAGGTTAATCGTGGCGTGCAAAACTGAATCAGGACCATTGTTAATTTAAAAATTATTATTATTTAATTTTTATTAAACAAGACAAAGGAAACCCCGTGAGAATAAAGGAATGCACTTTAATTTACATCTTAGAGGAAACCTAAAATGTATTAAATGAAGTGACATAGCTGGAACGAAGACCTCACGACTGCGTTTAATGTGTAAACTTAATTATTTTTCAAGATTTAATTTTTGTACAAAGGATAATGCCCATTCGCCTAAGAAAAATGGGCCCACAATTTTTTTCTCGAGTTTGTCGATGATATCTGTTTCTTATGTAATTAAACATTGTCTATTGATTGGTAAATGATGTGTGTTAAAATTAATTAATGAAAAAATAAGATATTATTTTGGAATATTGTTTTGTTAACAAATTATTAAGTATCGAGTGGGCTCAAAAATAGGCATCGTACTTTGTTATTTTTTTCTTAAAAGATATGTAGATGGTTTATCTTATTGTTTTTTTTTTTGTAATTTATGGTTTATTTTTAATAATATTTATGTTTTAGTTTTTGACATTATTGTCGTTTAGGGTTCAATGGGGCACGACACATGCGCGTAAGCTCCTAATTAAATAAAGATTTTTAAAAAAAGTTTTAATTTAAGATTTTCTTTTAATTTTATAAAATGACATTTATTTTTATATATTTTCCAAGAATACATGGAAGTGGCATTAATTTGTGCTAAGGTTTTTCTTATACCTATGTATGGCGGCAGTCCCCACCACTATGCATCGTCTAGCTTGACAGCGCAAAAACGACTAGGTCATTTCACGAGTGTTACATGTCGTACTGGGTTTGGGGGTTAGTTTAGAAGTAGCTGGCTATGAAGTGTGCTATGTCAATCAATGAATGGTGGATATTCGTCTCCTCAATCCGGCATAGCGGAGGTGGTTGCTATCTGCAGAGATTGGCGTTCATGGATCACACTCTAGCCCGAAATCAGACGGAGTGTCTGTCTGAGTTACAATAAAAAAAAAAATGAAAGTTTCATTTAGCATTTGTAAGTGTGCAATAACCAGGTAACATTGCAGCTGGTAATGAATTCCTGAAAGGTATGTATTCCATTTCCTTTTAGTTACGTTAGTTACAGTAGGTACAGTTCTCAGCAGCTTTTCATTAATCTACGCTCAGATAATACTTCCTATAATGTTCTCAACCTCCGGATATTAAATTATTATTCTATTTTTAAACGCTAATATAACTTTTTTATATGTTTTTTTGCATGATGTCACAGAGTAAAGAGTGGTAGGCAGACTGTAGATGGTTATTTTGTCCTGTAACACCCGTGAAGTGACCTTGTCGCGTTTCGGCAATAGTTTAAAAGTAGCCAGGTATAGCGAGAGGAGTGTGCACTGTCTCCTCAAGCCGGCATAGTGGAGCGACTGCTACCCGCAGGTTTCTCTGTAGTAGCAGTTGTTTCCATTAATGGACCGCACTCTAGCTTTACATCAGGCGGAATGTTGTCACATGCCGAGCTACAATAAAAAAAAATAAAAAGAAAATTTATGCATGCAGTCGCCTCCGCTTTGCCGGCTTAAGGAGACGAATGTGCACTATTTAGGTTGACAGGGTACATTTCTCTCGTTATACCTAGTCTCGTACTTCACTTGAAACTATAATGTGTACATTTATTTTATTTAAATTAAAATAATTTTGTAAAATGCCATTATGAGCTGTACGAACTTGCTAATAAGGGCGAAAGATCGTTGAAGCATATAAGTGTTTTATAATGGAAATCCTGTCCCTATTTCCTATTAACTAGATTAGCTAACCTCATGATATAAACACGTTAGCAAAATTATAATAGAGCCGTAACCACGATGACTAAACAAACAGTCACCTGTATTTCGGATTTAGGTCAAAACTAAAGGACTTTTTCACGAAAAGTATTTTTGACTCGACTATTGTAACCACCGCCTAATTTTAAACTAAAGCGCGGTCCCCGTGCAATAGTCATCCCCGCTATGTCGGCCTCAAAGCTCTCAGGTTGACAAGGCAACTTTCTTTTCATGCACTTCACTATTATGGATACAAATAAAGAAGAGTAAGTGTATATATTTATTTATTACTAGCTGATCCGGCAAACTTCGTACCGCCTCAGAATTTGATTTCTGAACGACTTTTAAATTTAATTGATTTCTAAACGACGCGTCGAACATCAAATGTTTGACATTCAAAACCAAAGGAATAGTTTTTAAGGAAAAGCGAAATTGTTGTTTTTACTATATTCGAAGCATTTTTTTTTCATATTTACTCACCTTTTAAACCTTCCCTGGACTTCCACAAATAATTCAAAACCAAAATTAGCCAAATCAGTCCAGCCGTTCTCGAGTTTTAGCGAGACTAACGAACAGCAATTGATTTTTATATATATAGATAGAAAACTTTAAAAAAACATTGCAAACTATCCATATATTTATTTCATCGACACACATCTAAAAAGCCACTACAAAATCTATCCATGAATGTAAATTTTGCTTTGAATAACATTTACATACGGAAATAAAATTTATTTTTCTCTTCATACGGATATACGTTGGGTTTGAATAGAAGAAAAAGGCTACTTCAGAAGAGGTTTGCTTCTCTTGACAACTTTTAATTAAGTTTATAGTCGACCTAAACTTTGCATTTAAGAATTTTAAATGTATGTTTCTTTTTTTTTACATATTTAATCATTAATTCTCTAAGCATAATTAGGGTAAGTGCGGGGAATTTAGGATATTTTTTACACTAAAGCAAATATAATTTAAATAGAATGGTGTACATTTTTAAATAAATAAAAAAATCGTTTCGTTCAATAAACTTGTATTTTATGAAATATAGTTATCAAATATATTTCTATCTGTAAAAAAAATCGATACAAAAATTAAAAACCTAATACATGTACAGAATCTTAGAAAGAAAGGTAACAAAAAATAAGTGAAAAAATTTATAATTGGATTGCCCAACGCCGGTTCTATACAGACTTGTGTTACAGGGATTGCTTGTTTAAGTAATAAAGGAGAATGCCCATTCTCCTAAGAGAAATGGGCCCACAATGTTTTTCTCTAGTATCATGATGATTTTCAGTTCATTTTGTGGAAAAATAAATCGAATCCCTTATTACCAATCAGTTTTAATTTTTTCACCCGGGTTATTGAGTAATTAAACGTTTTCTGATGTAATTTTTGATGTTATTATTAGGATATTAAATGTTTTAATAATTGATGATATTTTTTTAAATGTAGTTAAACATCGTCTATTGATTGGTAAATGATGTACTGATATAATTAAAATGAACTAATAAAAAAATAAGATATTATTTTAGAATATTGTTTTGTTATCAAGTGGGCCCAAAAATCTTTTAAATATCGATGCAAAGATGGTGAGTTTGAATGCATTTCATATATTTTTTTGACATTTTAACGTTAAAAGTAAGATTACAGCCTATATTCAAGATATATTATATTAATTGTTTAATCTTGATATACGTTTATATAATAGTATGTTTCAATAGTTTTTTTTTGTGCTCCAATACATTGATATATACTACTAAATAAGCAATAACGCTCCCAATGTCATATTGAGGAGAGAAGACATGACCGCAGTCACTTTTAGGTTTTCTATCAGTAATTTTTTGACTTGACGGCAACATTGTCAAATCGTTTGAAGCCGCCTACGACTATGCTCGTATGTATATACGAGTAACTAATAAAATATTATATATATTATATTATATAATAAATAAAAAATGATTAAAAATTCATATAGGATAAATCTCTTAGCTTGGGTCCTGCAAAAGTAAAGTTTTCGAATAAATATTGAATATTTAATACCTTCTGCTTGTGCCTTTGGATATTTTCCGTGTATCAATATAAGGGAAGTCTTGCATATGCCTAATAAAGACTAAATATAATGTCACGTTTGTAGCTTGTATTTTTTAAAAAATTATTATTGTAGCTCGGTATATAACATCACTCCGCCTGATGTAAAGTTAGATTGCGGCCCATGAAAAGAAAACAATTATTATTACAGAAAAATCCCTATGGGCAGCAATCGCCTTTGCTATCCACCACCTGACTCCTTTCAAACTGCTCCCAAAACACTACAATAGCACCACATTCGAATGTGGTGGTACTACCCCAGCACGGCAGACTGGAGCATTATATAGTATAAATCTAGGTAACAGTCTAAACTTTGTATGTGTACCCAATATGTATATTGTATATGTATATGAGAAAAATAAAAAAATCTATATCCGTAGGTCCGACTTAGAGATTTATCGTATTAGAGGTAATAGATTTTCTGAACAGACTGACATCTTCATTTCCGTACGTCCTTTACATACGGTTTCGGGTCTATTTAGACTAGAACGATGCTTTATTCATATTTTATACTACATTTTTACAGTTAGTTATTATCTTTTTACTGATGCAAACATTAAAGGAGAATGCCCATTTCTTACATTCTTATTTTAAGGAATTTTAAAAATTAAGGTACCAATGTAAATATCTAGGTGTATAGAAACGTGGGTTGCAATGATATTAATATATAATTTTCTTCATTTTGGTGCCCCATATTGTGGTTTATTTATGTTTGTTAAATTAGTTAAGACTATTTTTTTTTCTTTTTCTGAATTTATAATTCAGTGTTTTTTTTTGTTATTATAAACAAAAGTTATAATTGACGAGTTTCTTATGGCTGTCTTCTCGTCATATGCCTTTCCAAAGTCAAAAGTAGATTCTGACGATGAACAAGTGCATGCCAAGTCCATGCCTTTGTTAATAAAGGATTTCATTTTATTTCATTATGGTGGAACATCAAAGTTTCTTGATTGTTGTAAAAGTGCTTTCACCATAATAATGAGGATAGGCAAGGTAATGGCGCGCGATTTAATAGAACGATCGACAGAACGCCAGCATTTTAAAACTTTTAATGGGAGAATCGATTTTTCATTAGGAAAAAGTATTTTATCATTCTGGCATTCATTTGATGCGGATGAGATGCTTTAGTAGAAAAATAAAGGATATTTTATATATTATGTAGACATTAATATTTATGAAAGTTATTGCGGTTTGAAAGGAAATGTAGTGACGAGGATTGATAAAGGATTGCTTCGTTGGTTTGGAGACGGATGAGAGATAAATTGACGAAAAAAAATAAATCTGATGTGAATGGATGCGCTAAACAAGGCTAGTGTTTTCCACTCAAAGCTAGGACTAGCACATAAGTGCTAGGTTTCCTGGTGGCCATAACCGTGGAGCTTGTATGAAGAGAATTGTGGATGTGAGAGATGCGAAAGTGTTGTGTCAGGATCGTGGCAAGTCTGCCTATCGCAGTGGGAAAAAGGCGTGACAGTTAATGATGATGATGAAAGTTATTGATTTACTACGGAAAAAAACCTAAAAGATAACTAAGCGTGTGAAATATTCCCACAATAGAGATAATAATTAAACAATATATAAACTAAAGTAACGAACTTTGCCATTTAGTACAATTAACCGAAGTTGCCAAAATTCGTATTCTGAACGCGAGTTACTAAATTACTTTCTTGACGCATTGTTACAAGATATTCAATTAAAACTTTCTCCAAATGGTTATTGGATACCGATAAACGTTTATTAATATCAATGCAACTACTTCTAACAATAAAAGTTAATTATATTATTAATTAAATATAATATTCTGTTATCTACCCCCTAACCACGAACAAACTCTCGACTATTGAAAGGATTTACTTCTATCACGTTTTCTTACCAACACCACAGCAGGGTTGTCACAGAAATAATGATTCGGTTAGATGTAAAATTAAAAAAAAAGTTTAGTTTCTGTTTTTGAGAATTCTGTATTTAAAAATATGTTTTCAAACACAACTGTCGAGAGATATACACATGTATACTAGATATGAGAGAAAGGCCCTTTCGACCCTACCCATAAAAAATGAAAGATAATGGTGCAGTCAAAATTACTTTACAAGAATAATTTAGCCACGACACAGACTTTCGGGGCATAACATTTTCTCATTGTTAAATTTTAATCCATTTTGATGATTGGGACCATTGATATATACAACTAGATGTGCAATAACGGGCCCAATGTGACGTGAGAAAAAAGATGACCGCAGTCATTTTTAGGTTCTCTGTCAGTTAGTATTTGACTTGACGGCAACATCGTCAAATCGTTTGAAGCGGCCTACGCTTTTTTCACGTCAGATGTATAAAGTTTGCACCTCTAGTATATATCTCTATGATTGGGACCTTATTTTATAAGGGGAGAATAATCTATGCCTAACCTTTTAATTTAATGTCCAGATGTTTGTGAGTGTATGTGGAGTCACGATAGCGGATAGAATAAGGAATAGTGTTGTGCGCGATAGATGTGCTTTGAAAGATGATGTAGTGACGAGGATTGAGAAAGGAATGCTTCGATGGTTTGGGCACATGGAAACGATGAAAGAAAGGAGATTGACGAAAGGAGGAAAAGGCGTGACAATTATATTGTATTGTATGTTTATTGACAATAATTTAAAGATAAGACAAATTATTCAGGAAAATTGTACACTTTTTTATAATTAATTTATTATATTAAAAAAAATTATAATTAATGTAAAAGAAATTCAAAATGTACAGACCTAGATATCGGTGATATGTTAACCCGTAATTATATCATCAAAATCCATCAAGGTTTAAAGAGCCTAGCTTTACATGAGGCGGAGTGTTGACACATGCCGAGTTACAATTTAAAAAAAAGTTATGTCTAAACCTTTTGTAAGTGAATTTGAAGGTGAACTTATTAATTTAAATATACATATTATTTAAATATAAAGCATAAAAAATCGAATATTTTTGCCTGCAATTTATATATTTTACGTTTTAACAAGTATCTTTATTTATACGCTCTGAAATAAAAGTTAAAAATTATTAGATAGTTATTTTCTATAACGAAACGTAATTACGAAAAAAAAAAGGCTTCTTAGAAATCTTTCTCGTGACATAAAACGTGCACTCCGTCAAACTAGAGACCTTCTAAGAGGTGAGGTAATGAACGTCGTAAACGAGAAGATTATAGTCGGCAATTTGATAAAACGTTACGACCATTTCAGTGGTACCCTTATGATTTACCTACGTGCCTACTTACTCGAGTGTTGATGTCTTGGTCAAAAAAGGCGAAATATATTACCCTTTTTAACATAACGAGTAACGTAACTTTTTGTGTTTTAACGCAGTAATTGACGACCTTTGTGGTTAGGGTTAGGTTCGCAATGTGCGACGATAACTGCGATTACAGGAAAATGAAACGAATGTGCGTTGTTCAGGTTATATATATATATAATAATAATATTGTCATTGAGACAACAGTCCAGTACAATTTTTCAGTGCCAAAACATTATCGACTTTGGAAACATTTAAATAATATCGAAAATTTATTAACACTTTGTCGTGCTCTCCAGTCGCTTCGATGCTATCAGTGTTCGGCCCATAAGCCGGCAGTAGGAGGCAGACAGGGAAATTGGAACGCCATACGATATTTTTAGTTCTCTACACAGTGTTTTTTTATTTCTAATGATTCGCCAACAAACTTTCAAATAGACAAGACTCAGAAGGAATGTACACTAAGAAAGCGAAAGAGGTGTAAGGCCAGCTGCGTATCTTTTTGGGATAATATGAATTATCAACCCTATTTTTTAATGCTTGTACTAATCACAGGCACTGAGCGACCGAAATATACATAACATAGTACATTGATGGACTTTAGCGAGGTTTGAACACGGATCTCCTCGACCGTGCGATCCCGTCCTCTATTGCTAGACCGCTACTCATGAAATGAATCTTAATAACGACAAGAAATAATAATGATTAAAGCTAACAAAATTATACCGCTGCAGAAACATTTCGTGAGACCAAAGTTAAGCAAAAACAGGCCGAGGAGCGCGCGTTACAACTTACACACAAGAGAATTAATTAATCTTCATATTCACAAAAACATAAGTTTGTCTCAAACCTTTGTCTTAATAATTAAACAATATGTTTTATTGATATCGCATCTACTCTTTTGTTTGTTAGATTTTTTTAAATTGTAGCTCGGCATATGACAACGGTTCCTTAAGTGAAGCTAGAGTGCGATCCATGAACGAAAATAACTGCTACTACAGATAAATATCTACAGGCAGCGTCGCCTCCGCTATGTGCACCATTTAGGTTGACAGTGCACACGTTATACCTGGCTACTTCCAAACTGATCCCGAAATGCGACAAGGTCACTTGGACAACTGTCTGCGGGAATTTCTCTGTGGTGGCAGTTGTTTCCATTCATGAACCGCACTCTAGCTTAACATCAGGTGGAGTGTTGTCATATGCCGAGTGTCTTCATCATAATCTGATAATTATATTATACATTTTTAAAGGTATTATGGGCCCACTTATGTCAACAGTTTGTTAACAAACCAATATTCTAAAATTATTTTTTCATTAATTAATTTTAATTATTTCAACAGATCGTTTACTAATCAAAATACAATGTTAAATAAAAAACAGATATCATTAATTATAATTAAAGCATTTAATATAATAATAACCTCAAATATTGCATCAGAAACAGTCTTATTATTCAATAACCCAGATAAAAATTAAAACTCATTGGTGTTATGGAATGTAGATTTATTTTCATACAAAATGAATTAAAGATCATTGACAAACTCGAGAAAAAAATTGTGGGCCCATTTCTTTTGGGCGAATGGGCATTCTCTTTGGAGTGTTAATAATACTTAGTAACAATATAATACATTTAAACATGAAATACAATGGACGATCCCAAAGTTATTCAACCCACAACAATCATCAAATAATAATAAACTATTAATAGAACGTTAGAAGGTTTCCAATATATTTTAGATACGTAGTTACATATCATTTATATGCATTAACGCAAACCTTTACTGTAGAAATTTCTAGAAAGGGTAACAGAGCAAACATGATTCTATGTGGACAATAGACTCAGCCTCGACCCATTCATAGTAAGGCTCAAGTTTTCCTACTAATTTATTTACTATAGGTATAGAACGAATTTCTGTTGGAAAATTGTGCCTACATAACCTTTGGATAAACTAACTGTAAAGGTCGGTACACATAATATGCGAGTATTTTTTATAGTAGCCCGGCGTGTGATCGGATTGTGATCCGACATTAAGCGAGAAGGTAATCCATGTACGGATACAACTGTAGGCAGCATTCGCCTCCGCTATGCTAACTTGAGGAGGCGAATATGCACCACTTTCATTATAGATTCATTTTATTGTAGCTTGGCATTTAATAACACAGAGAAATTTTTGCGAGTAGCAGTCGCCTCCGCTATGGAGGCTTATGGAGATGAATATGTACCATACAGGTTGACAGTTCCTCTCGTTATACCTGGCTATTTCTAAGCTCATGAGATCCCTAAACGAGGCTTTTTAAGTCACTTCACGGATGTTAAACTTGAAAGTGATGGTACTACTAAATCAGCTGGAAACTACAATATCCAGAGATGGGTGGGTCATCCTTATTACTGTATTATATTTAACCAATTAGTCAAAAATAACTCGTTAAATCCTTGAGTAGTAACTACTTATGAATAAGTAGATTAAAATCGTTAATGACTTGAACATAAATGAAGGAATTGTTCAAATAAACGTTCCAAAATGATAAAAAAGAAATAATATGTGATACAAGGAATGAAAGACTACTAAATTGTAAGGAAGTTCAAGTCAATTTCCTCACACAAATCTAAATCTCTGTAGCCATTCGTAGCACGTAGCTCGTAGCATTTCAATGCTACGCATTGTTACGAAATTAACTCGCATTTTTATTTCGAATATATTTGTTATTAGTTCCAACAAGGGTAACGTTTACCCCTGGAATGAGGAAGAATTTTATAATTGAAAAAAAAAAGAAGGAATACAAATTTCAAAATCTTAAAAAAAAAAACAATTGTCTTACCCGGTTTTTTATATTGCTAATTCACAATGATAATCCTGAATTTAATTGTCATATTAGGTAACACAAATTACACAACACCTTAAAACATCACGAGAATATCCGCACAATACGTAAATTGAGAGTTTCGTGGAGGGCCGTTCGGGACACGTCCTCGCTCGACGGCTGCTCGCGTAACACTAAAGAAAATTGTAACTGGTTTTGAAATGGCACTCAGAGTGGCAGTTCCACCCGACCGGCGCGCCACCCTTAAAACGTTGCAATGTGCATTGAAATGGGTGATTTTGTAAGCTATGTTTGTAACACCGGATTCCTAGTTAACGATTTGGTGCGTTTTTGTTACTACCATGCGGGTCTACTAGGTTGTTTATCGATGCGTAGTAGATATATTGTACTGTAGAACGGTTCAGATTGGTTTCGGTCTACATTTTTGTTTATTTAACGGTTTTCAGTTCCCGCAACTGATGTACGTTTTTTTATTGCCGACGAAAATTTACGACTCAGGTTAGATTTGAAAAAAATGAGCTATAAATCTTGCGAACAGATCAGTGGTAATGTATAGGCAGATTCTAATAGCGATATATATGTCAGCAGCTTCTTATACTATTTCTTCAAGTTCTTCACTCAAAAACAATAGGTGCAAGAGATCAAAGACAAACCTTTCGTGTTAGCTATCCGTTATTTATCCACTGTATCGCAACACGGAAACCGTTTTAAGTTAACGTAAATCGCCCTATAGCAGTCCTGAACGAGCGACGGCGGCGTCGAGACGGCCGTTTTTTGACCTATTTATACGAGCATGTCAACTTGCTTATGTCTAGTATCTACCTAAATTAAATTATGATTTATTAAAAAAAATCAATCAAATATTTCAAAACAGACGTTGAGATTAATTAAATGATGAAGAGTGTTGTTCAGCTGAAAAATGTGTGCAGGCAGCTGTAGCCTCCACTGTATCAGTTTGAGAAGACGAGCCACACTATCAAAATGTACACTCCATTATACGCGGCTACGTCACTTTCCAGATATATTTAAAACCACTGTACCAGTACCAATACAACTACCACAGTAAGACAGAATGAGCTAATAAAATTCAAAAAAAGGAGAATGCCCATTCGTCTAAGAGAATTGGGCCCACAATTTTTTTTAATTTCACGATCATTTTTAGGTCATTTTGTAGGAAAATAAATCTACATTCCTTATCACCAATCAGTTTTAATTTTTTCACCCAAGTTATTGAGTAATTAGACTTTTACTGATGCATTATTTGAGGTTATATTTGAAGCTTTAATTATAATTGGTGTTCGGACAATAAAAAAACAATGAATAAATAAATGTTCAAGCTATAGACTACCATGGTCTATGTTTATGGTGAGCAGTGACCGACTCGATCAGTTGTTCGGTCATAGACACGTTCGGTCACCCCTACCTCTTCGTTCGAATAAGACAATGAAGACGATCGTTAGCCTCTCCGTGTTCGCAATAAAAAAGTTGATCTGAATCACCGAATTTCATTGAATACGCACAGCGAGCTTTGAAGTCGCCGCATCAAAACAAAAACAGTTGCGACGCATCGCAACAATTGGTGATATTTATTTTTTATAATATTAAACATTGTATATTGATTAGGAAACGATGTGTGATGATATATTTAAAACAAATTAATGAAGAAATTTTTTTCGAATTTTGTTTTGTTAACAAACTATTAGGTATCAAGTGGGCCCAAAAATGGTCATTCTCCTTACAATTTTATATTTTTATTTTGTGTCATTTTAATTAATTTTATTTTAATTGACATAGACGTTAATTTTAATGTTTGATTTTGTTTCTTTTTATAACTGTAAACTTACTTTAGACATTCTAATATTCTTATTTTTAGCTGTTGCTCGTGTTAGTGTACATCTTGTTGAAGAATAAATAATATCAGCCTGTATATAACTCTTTGTTAAATTATTTTAGAATTAAATTAAACGAACATCGTTCAAGTAATATATCAAAATGTAAATGCGGCTTCTATTACTGGTAAAGGCTGTAAAACGCCGACTTACATTATTATATGATCCAAATCTGATTGTGAACATGACTTGTTTGATGTTATGAATGCATATTGCTTTATTTTGTCTTTTTTGGTTAACATATAATATTTTCGCCTTTATTGGCCTTTCATGCGCTGCATTGAAATGAGGTAGGCACGTATGTTGACATAGGAAGTGAACGGATAATGTTTATTTGACATTCAGACCTTATTTCGTTAAAGTTTATTATAGATTTTATTTTTTATAATTTTTTTTAACATAATCAAATTTTATTCCACCACTTTCAAGTATAAATTTCGAGTAAACTAGGCGCATTTCTGGATCAGTTTCGAAGTAGTCGTAGTAGTAGGGACAGTGCACATTCGTCTCGAGCCGGCACAGCGGAGTCGACTGCTGCCCGCAAGCATTTTCTCCATAGTAGCGTATGTTTCAGCTTAACATCACGCGGGTGTAGTTACATTTATTTATTTTTAAGGCACTCATACTGACTACATTACAAACATGTTAATAAATATAAATTTTAGGATTTAGCGCCGTACTGTAGCCCAAAATAGTGTGCACGGCATGAAATATTTATAACAAAACCATTTGTATGTATAATAATTAAGAAAACAAACTAAACTAATTAAAATCTAATTAAAACCTATTCTTATATTTGTGTGAAGTTTTACAAAGTTCTATTATAACATTTAACTTATGTTTAAAAATTGAAAACTTACTATTAAAAATATCGAGTTAGCTTGTGTTTACATATCAAATCATTATACGTTCTACACATTCTAACTAAAGGATTATAATAAGAAGTGTTGTTTTTGTAAGTGAATACCACGAAGGAGTTAGTACAGTGTGAAGAACAGCAGCACAGGCTTTGAGTGAGTATGTGGTGTTTAGACATACAGATGAGAGTAGAGATAGAGAATCAATGTTCGAGTGAATTATTTTATGCAGGCAGATTTCGAGCAACTATAAAAAAATATCATGACGCGTACTAAAAGAGTTGATTCGTTTTATAATAGATAAATAGAAAAATCATAATTTTTAAAAAAGTTTTAAAAAAAGACAACGAATTAATGTACCTAAATCCTTGACTGCACATTTACAAAGTAAAATGTCACGATATATTTGACACGGTCGCTTTCATGTTTTGAAAAGCCAAAGTTACATTAATAATTTAATTTACTACAAAGATGTCTCATCCACAATTAACATCAGAGAAAGAATTGTTGGCAGCAATTAAAGATGTACTAAAAGCAAATGGGCATTTAAATAAAATGCAAGCTGAAGTAAGTAAGAAATGATACAATTATTAACACTATTCGCCAGTGGTAGATGGGCAAACTGGTGGTGATCTTCACCCGATGTACCAACCAGGTTGTACCACCGCTTTCAAGTGAAACATCCATAAGAAGACAGTGTGACAACTCAAAGGAACTTGGCGTCCTCGGCGCGTTTCTAGATCAATTAGGAAGCAAGTATAACGAGAGGAGTGCGCTGTCAACTTGGTTGGTGCATATTCGTCTCCTCAAGCCAAGCAAAAATTTATCTGTGGTATCAATTGTTTTTGTTCATGAAGTTCATGGACCGAACTCTAGTTTAAAGTGGTTGGTAGTTTGATGATTGTTATTAGTCTGCCGTCCTGGGGTAGTACCACCACTTTCGAATGTAACACCCGTGAAGTGACCGGGAATAGTTTGAAAGTAACCAGGTATAACGAGAGGAGTGTGCACTGTCAATCTGGATGGTACATGCTCGTCTCTTTAAGCCGACATAGTGAAGACTGCCTGTGGAGATTTCTCTGTAATAGCAGTTGTTTGCATTCATGGACCTCCCTCTAGCTTTACAGGGTTGGAGTGTTGTCACATGCCGAGCTACAGTAAAAAAATAAAATAAACTTAATATTACAGTTACGTTCAAAAATCACAGAAGCACTTCAAACGAGACAATCTCTAACATCCCAAGCAAAACCACCCCCACCATGTGAAGAAATAATACTAACTAATGACTTAATAAGGGAATATTTGGAATGGAACGGGTACCTTTACACGGCTTCTGTTATGACGTCAGAGGCTGGTATTTCTGAAGTGAAGCGGACGAGGCAGGATTTGTGTTTAGAAGTCGGAGTTAAAGATGATGAGCGGTCATCAGCTTTGCCATTATTGACTAATATTGTGGCGGCTTATATAGATCGTGTAAAAAGGAAAATTAGTAAAGCGAAAAAGGATGGTTGATTTGGACAATAAATAATAAAAGCGTCTTCTTTTTGTTTAAATTCCTGCGTGGTTTTGGTGTACATCGTATTAAATTGTCTTAGTTATTGGTTTGATCTTCGTGTTGATTTGGTTTTTAATTTATCCTAAACCAAAACTATATATATTTTTTTAACGTTATTTTAGGGTTTCAATTATTATTACTTTTTTTATTATATGTAAATACAAAAACTGATAATTAAATCATGTTAAATATAAATTGTTTCAATTTACAAACAAATAATGAAAAATTTATTCGTGTAAATTTCAGATTACAGTTAAAACATTTTGTTTTAAATGTTTAACTACTACGTTAAACCATTGATATACGGTTGTCAATTTAAACAGAAAATGTTTTACGTTTGTAAACAATAAAATAATTACCCAAACAATGTCCTAATTCTCTTAATTTACAAACTAGGATACTCTAGCATGGGTATCAAAGACTACATAAACACACAGTTCCAAACTAAATATTTAGCTTAATATATATAGCGAGAGAAGTGTGCATTGTCAATTTAGATGGTGCATACTCGTCTCCACAGGCCGGCATAGCGGAGGCGACTGCTGTCCGTAGAGATTTCTCTGTAGTAGCAGTCGTTTCCGTTCATGGACCGCTTTACATCAGACGGACGGAATATTGTTATTATAAAATCTATGCTAGTATTTATTTATTTCATCTATGACAAATTTTAAATAAAAAATTAAACTCTTGTATCGAATGAAAATGTATTCCAACACAATTTCCTAAGTGTCAACATGTCTACAGTAGTTGCAGCGAGAATGACATTACTGTCCAGTGTCCGTTAAGCCCTTGACAATGCGTAATAGTCATACTGTCAAATGCAACTGTCAAAATACACCCTATGATCCCTGTACTATCGGCTTTTGCCAATTACAAAAGTCAGCTTCAATTTTAAGTGTGTTAGGCAAACTGATGATGGTTATTAGCCCAGACTGCTGTACCCAAGTGAAATTCTCGTAACCTAGTTTCGGAATCAGTTTGGAGGTAGCCTGGTTGTATAGGAGGAGTGTATTCTGTCAACCTCGAAGGTGCGCTCATTCATTTTCTCAAGCCTATATCGAGAGGAATCTCGCCGACATAGCGGAGGCGACTGCTGCCTGTAGAGGTTTCTCTGTAGCTGCAGTTGTTTCCGGAGGCGGAGTGTTGTCATATGCCGAGCTCCAATAAAAAAAACCATAGCGGAGGCGACAAATATTGAAATATTAATTTATGATTTCGGTGACGAGCTACATTTTATCATATTATTATTATTAAATTATTAATCTATGTATGTATTAAAGGAGAAATCGCCTAAGAAAAATGGGCCCACAATTTTTTTCTTGAGTTTGTCAATGATTTTTAGTTAATTTTGTAGAGAAATAAATCTACTTCCTTATTACCGATCAGTTTTAATTTTTTCACCCGGGTTATTGAGTAATTAAATATTTTATTATGCAAATTTGAGGTTATTATTAAAATAATAATATGTTTTAATAATTGAAAATATCTGTTTTTTATATAATTAAACATTGTCTATTGATTGGTAAATGTCGTGTTGATATAATTACAATGAATTAATAAAAAATAAGATATTATTTTAGAATAGAATAAAACTACCATACTATTAGGTATCAAGTGGGCCCAAAAATGGGCATTCTCCTTTATTATACGAACAGAGTTACCAAGTAATTTTGATTACAATTTCTGGCACAGATTTTCCGGGAACTATAATTTATAGTCAATTTCAAATATTGGTCTATTTATCTAGGATTTAGGTGAACGTGTTTCGCAATATAGAATTTCCTATTTGATTTCTATAGGTATTGTAAACCGCTAACAATTACTCCAAACCTACTATAAACCAACGTTTACCGAGAAATATCACCCTTATTTCATGTAACATTACAGAGGTATGTAAATACTATTTTAGATATAATTTATACAGAGTGTCCGTAAGTAGTGGTGTCAACGGTATTTTACAGATAGAGGGGTTCAATATCTACAATATAAATTTGTGATTTTTTTTATACCTTTTGGATTATTTATCTAATAAATATTAATTATTAATATCACTAGAAAAGAGGTTGAGTTGATCTAAGAATAAGTTACTACAATAATTAATATACAGGTTGTCCCGTAAGTAGTGGTGTCAACGGTATTTTACAGATAGAGGGGTTCAATATAATTTGGTGATTTTATTTTATACCTTATGTTATGACAGTTATGACATTTTTAAAGAATTATCATTTTTTCACTCGTTTTATCACATTTTATTACATTAATCAGGCAGAATATCGTATGCTGAGCTACTATAGATATAAGATGGATGGCAAAGTTATTCAGTAGTACATACAGGAAGGTCCCGTGATCTTTTTATAATTAAAAATTGAAATTAGTTATCACAACAAGGAAGTGAATGTTGGGTATGGCAGAAGAAGCAAGAGAGTAGGATTAATGCTGTAGAAACGCGGCCATTAAGGAGTGTATGTGGAGTCACGATAGCGGATAGAATGAGGAATAGTGTTGTGCGCGATAGATGTGCCTTGAAAGATGATGTAGTGACGAGGATTGAGAAAGGAATGCTTCGATGGTTTGGGCACATGGAAAGGCTGAATACAAGGAGATTGACGAATGGAAGATTGATGTGAATGGAAGCGTTAAGCAAGGCAGACCCAGAAGGGTGTTTTCCGATCAAATAGGAGACATCCTTATGAAAGCTGGGCTGCCTAGTGCCCATAACCGTCGGGCGTGCATGAAGAGAATTGTAGATGTGAAGGAAGCGAGGGTGTTGTGTCAGGATCGTGGTTAGTGGCGTTCCGTTATCTCTGCCTATCCCTGTGGGAAATAGGCGTGACAATTGTATTGTATTGTAGCAATAAATATTATAATACTTTAAAAATTACAATTCAATTAGAAGTGTAAATTTAACCTGTCTTCTGCCAGGGGTGGGTCTCTCGTGCCGGGAGCATTTATCTTGTAAAATCCACTCTATTGAATCCTTTGAAAGAGGCCATTGTGTTCTTTAACTGATTACTAAAGGTAATAAATAAGATAGAAAGTACAAGTCACAATGCCTTGTTCGATTACCCAAGATGGACTTTTTATTGTCATGATTCATTTCATTCAATTTTTCATTTTAAAATGTATCATGGACTTACGGGGCTTTCTGATTTTAAATTTATATTATTACTTTTTATTAGAGCGGCCGTGGTCTAGCGGTAAGACGCATGAACTCACGATCAATGAGACCCGTGTTCGAACCTCGCTAATTCTGACCGGTACTAATGTGACTATGTTATACGTACTTTGGTCGCTCAGTGCCTATTAACGAGTGGTAGGCAGACTGATGATGGTTATTCGTCCAGTCTGTCGTTCTGAGGCAGTACCACCACTTTCGAATGTAACACCCGTGAAGTGACCTTGTCGCGTTTCGGGAATAGTTTGAAAGTAGCCAGATATAAGAGAGGAGTGTCAATCTAGATGGTACATACTCGTCCCCTCAAGCCGACATAGTGGAGGCGTCTGTCCGTAGAGATTTCTCTGTAGTAGCAGTTGTTTCCATTCATGGACCGCACTTTAGCTGATGTAAAGCATCAGGCGGAGTGTTGTCACATGTCGCGCTACAATAATAATAAAAAAAACTTCTTCAATATTAATCTCATATTGGCTCTTTAAAGCGGAAACTGCACTCGAGAGGCGCGGTACAGCGCGGCGCGGCTATATTCTGCGGAAGCCAACTCGCCACCAGACGCCTCTTCGCGCCTCTCAAGTGCGGTTTTGCTTAAGTTTTTGTCCGGTATTTAATCTACAACTGTCTCTTCACAGACTTCGAAGAGTATCGTCATAGACACGTACAAGTGATTTAAATAATGAACTTCTGATTCTGATTCCTCGACTGATTTAAAAAAAACCTTTAACATTGTAACCTTAAACATTTTTTTTCTACTTATTATCTGAGTGACTGTGAGTGAATAGACTGAGACTTTAATCAGATCTTTTGTGTGACGTAGTGGCGTTTTGAGTGTCAGTGGGTTTGGTATTGCCACTGGACCTCTATATATTACGAAGCACGTGGACTCGCTTCAGTCTCTTTGTTGGTCTGACTGTGATTAGTCGGTTGGCGAGTGGGTTCGGGTGCACTTTTTAAACATTTTAATAACTAAAAATATATTTTGTTTTATTTATTAATTGTTTCACTTCTAAGTCTAGTTAATTAGATGATGTTTACAACTTGATGGTTTGTGTATTTTGTATGCGTATCGATTGTTAAAGAGTAGGTTATATATACGTAAATAGTAACTTCATGGGGCAAATTCGTCTTACTAATGGTAACATGTCTAAGTTATTATTTACGTTAAAGGAAAGTGATCATTTATTATCGCACAATCAAGTATCATTAATTTCTCGAACCTAAATAACTATATACAGGTTGTTTTAAATATTTTAAGCAATTTGTGTTATGGAAAAGCAATGTATAACAAGAGTACAGTGTGCACTGTCAACCTGGTACAAATTCATTCGTCTCCTCAAACCGGAGGCGACTGCTGCTTGTAAAAAAAAGCTTCCACTGACACTTAGACAAGCACCATCATATCAAACTTTTAAAAATAGGCTTACCAAATACTTTCTTTCAAATCAGAACAACCCTTAACTCTTCTTTCTTTTTTTCCTACTCTATATTGTTTATATTATTTATTTATTTGTATATCCTATTGTATTTGTTATAATACACTTATTTGTTTACTTATTTATTTATTTTGATTTTCCTATCCTATCTTGTTCAATGCACTGTAGATCTCCGCTCACACCAACAAAGGTTAGCTGGTAGACAATGCCAAAGGCATTAAGCTCGCCTATGTACGATTTTTGTGTGCAATAAAGCGTTTTTTTATTTTATTTATTTATTTATTTGTGGTAGCAGTTGTCACTGTATATGAAACGCACTCTCACATCAGGAGTAGTGTCTATAAATAATATAAAAATGTGCGTATTTTCCTTATTAGAGCTTTGAGAATTCAGCAGCGAAAGTATGTAATTCTTTTTCGGAGCTAAAACTACATTTCTAGATAGTTTGTCAAGTGTCTCCTTAAAGTCACAAGAAAACCCTTATTTCTTCTCGCCCTGATATAGAACAATGATAACTAGAATTGTGGAAGACAATTTAAGAAAATACAATTCCTAAATGCTGAATTTAGGTTACATTTTAACAACTTAAAATCCTAATGTCAATAATTTTTTTTAATTTGGTTGCAATAATATTAATATATAATTTTCTTCAATTTGGTGCCCCATATTGTGGTTTAGTTATGTTTGTTAAATTAGTTACGACTATTATTATCATTTTTTTATAATTCAGTTTTATTTTGTTATATATAATCGACGAGTTTCTTATGGCTGTCTTCTCATCATATGCCTTTCCGAAGCCAAAAGTAGATTCTGACGATGAACAAGTGCATGCCAAGTCCATGCCTACGTTAATAAAGGATTTTCATTTCATTTCATAGTATAATTTGTTTTCATTCCAAATTAAAAGTGGTAGGCTTAGCCCAGTCTTCTGTCCCGGGGTAGTACCACCACTTACGAATGTAGCCAGAGTCAGAGCCAAACATGTTTCGAGATCAGTTTGGAAGTAGCCAAGTATGACCAGAGGAGTATGCACTGCCAATGAATGGTGCACATTCGAGTTGTTATTAATAAATAAAAATAAAAATCGAAAAGAAATCGCCGCGCACAGCTTTTGTTAAAAATTGAAGCCATGTACTACGGTTTGCGAACAGATACAATAAATCTCTTCGTTGCAATTGCACTTATTAAGATAAGATTAGAGCACAATTTCACTCATAGTAAAAATGATAATGTTTTAAATATTTTTTTTGTGATTTTACCATTAGGGACCGAGAAACTAAAACACTTATAACAATGTGTTACATTGGTATTTGCAATGATTTTTAAGAGATCTCACCATTTCGGCAACGCGTCGCACAAAGTAATTTACTCCTTAAAGGAAAACTTAAAAAGAAAATTATTATTTATAATTTTTTACTTCGAGTGTATTAAAAATATACATATATATTTAGGCATAAAAATTAGTGACGTAAGCGACGACACAGTGCTTATAATTAATAAAATAAAAATGCAATAACGGGGTATGTATACTACATAATCGAGATTACAACAGAACATCCTGTATTTATATATTACTAGAGCAACTAGAATTTCTTCATTGTATTCATGATAGATTACTATGTCATAGACTATAGTTATACTATTACAATGTAATAATATTATTATTATTATATTGGGTTATATCTATTAATAGCCCTTAGTCATTATTACTATAATACACTGAATCTAGGATTTTTTTGTTTTTAAAGCTAGAGTGCGATTCATGAATAGAAACAACTACTACTACAGATCAAGCTCTACCGGCAGAAATCACCTCCACTATGCCGGCCTGAGGAGACGAGCCTGTACAAAGCTAGTGCTTGTATCATAAGTACTGAGCAACCAAAGTATATACATAGCCGGGATACCGGTCAGTGAGTTCACACCTTCTATCGCTAGACCACGGTCACTACAATCTATACTAATATTATAAATGTGGAAATATTTTGTTTGTCTCCCAACTACCCTTAAATGGCTGTAATGGATCTTCGTGAAATGCGTAGAGGTAAATCATAGTAATTTTTATCTTTTTGCGTTTGACGACATTTTTTATTATTTGGATTAATGTGTATAAAAACAGCTAGTTTGAACTAAAACTGATCTTAAAATATCAAAATAACAAGACAAATTCAATGATACATGACTCTGGCCTATATCGTACACAGAAACAGTGAACGCCAAATTGTAAAATACTGTCATATTTTCAGTATGACCTATATTTTTAATAATGCACTAGGCTCGGCAGGTCGAATCGAATCTCACAAATTCGCTTAATGTATTTACTATGAAAATGCGTGAGTTAGTAACCGAGGCAGGAGGATCGCGGCGAATCCTATAAGCACATCACTCGTCAAACAGTTTGACTCTTGAGACTTACTCTGAATAGAAATTGCGATTCCTCTATACTCGATTCGACGTGCTTCGATTCGTCTCTATTGGATACCAGCTTTAAGGTGGATTACGATATAAGTGTAAATACACTCCTTTCGTTTCCCAATACTTTCAAAGATTATGGATCAGCGGGTCTAAACGACCCGACAAAAATGAGAGAGAGAGAAGCAGTGTCAATAAAAATAGTAAGATGTCATATTTGCAGACAAAATAAGGAAAAATAAAATAATATTTAGCTATAACATACTTAAAACGTCCCGGAACTTGGTATCGGCAGCAAAATTTCCGGTTAAGTGGAACGATCGAAGCTTTGAAATAAAGGTGCTGTATACTATACTATCTAGAATTCTAGAGAGTGTATTTCTAACTAGATTTTATGCGCTACGTATGCCTAGTGGTCTAGGCGTGAACTCGATGAGACCCGTATTCGATTCTCGAAATATTCTAACCGGTACCAATATTGTATGTAATTTGGTCGCTCAGTGCTTTGATATAATACAATACAATACAATTGTCACGTCTTTTTCCCACAGGGATAGGCAGAGACAACAGAACGCCACTTTTTTTTTTTTTTTTTTTTTTTTATGCTTAATAGGCAAGCGTTTGACCACACCCTGCCTGGTGTTAAGCAGTGATGTGGTCTAAGGTGGAGCACGCCACTTACCACGATCCTGACACAACACCTTCGCTTCCCTCACATCCACAATTTTCTTCATGCACGCCCGACTGTTATGGGCACTAGGCAGCCCAGCTTTCATCAGGATGTCACCGATGTGATCGGAAAACACCCTCCTGGGTTTGCCTTGTTTAACGCATCCATTCACATCAGATTTATATATTCCTTTCGTCAATCTCTTTTCATTTATCCTTTCCATGTGCATCGTGCTTTGATATAAGGACTTTCTCGGTATGATTTTATGAGTGATATGCAGACTGTTAGTAGCCTAATCTCCCATCTTGGGGTAGTATCACCACTTTCTAGTCACCTACCACTCTTTAATAATGTCTACTGCCACTTAGCGACCAAAGTACATATGACATAGTTACATTCATAGAGATATATACTAGAGGTGCAAACTTGATACCTTCGACATAAAAAAGCGTAGGCCGCTTCAAACGATTTCACAATGTTGCCGTCAAGTCAAATGCTAACTAAACGTGGCTGTGGTAATCTTTTCTCTCGCGTCACATTGGGAGCGTTATTGCACATCTAGTTGTATATATCAATGGTTACATTTGTATCGCTCAGAATTTAGTGAGGTTCGAAAACGGGTCTCATCGATCGTGAGTTCACCGCTAGACCACGGTCGCTCGAAATTATTATAATTTATTATTATTCGTGTGATTATTCATCTTATTAGGGAGTTCATTAATTTATTTTAAAAAAAACTTCCTAATTTCATTATGTACAAAATCTGGTGGAAAATTCCTAAAGGGAAAACTGTGTTATTGATTCTTTTGGTTAACCTCCTAGGGAGGAAGTTTAAAAAGTGCTAGTACCACCACTTTCAAATAAAACACCCGTAAAGTGACCTTGTGGGATCAGTTTGGAAGTAGTCAGGTATAACGACAGGAATGTGCACTAGACAACCTAGCTGCAGTTGGTAGCAGTTGTTTCAGTTCATGTACCGCACTCTAGCTTAACCAGGCGGAGTGTTTGCATACGCCGAGCTAGAAAACACTAGTATAGGTAATCAAAAAGGTAAATTCTAAATAATTTTTAAACAGTAGTCGTAACAATTAATAGTGCCTTACATTCGTTCTGTGTTAACCCCCACTATTTTAATTAATTACCCTACACACACAAAACCGCGATTATTATTTACTTGGTAGAAATACACAAGTGACTTGTGTTGTTTACTTGTTTGTTAGCCGTGTTTCTGAATGTTTACTATTTCCTATCTGCTAAGTTGGAATACTAAATAAAGCGTTAAGCAAATCACTTTACATTATTAGCTTAATAAACTTGTACAGGGTGTTACAAGACAGATAGCAATCGATAATAGTGCCCCGGGACGGCAGACTTGGATAATAACCTTCATCAGTGTGCCTACCTCTTATTTAATTAATGCCTATTTTAGACCATGGCAAGCATTTAAATATAACAAGGTTATTGGCTTTGATACCAGGAAGGATTGATTTTAAGAGAACTTGAAGGGTCTGCAATCAAGCTTAGTATTCAATCGTATGTGTCAGAATTTTTTTTGACAGTATAAGTTAGTTGGTACAGTACATTGGTACCGGTCCGAAATTGGCGAGGTTTGAACACGGCTCTCATCAATCGTGAGGTCGCTAGACCACGGCCGCTAGACGGAGTGTTGTCATATGCCGAGCTGCAATAAAAAAAAGTAATATTAATAATATTGCAATACGGCAATGCGACCAAGTGTAATTATCAAAACTTTATATACTTCAAATACGTGCTTAGAAACGGTAACTAAATAAAAGGTTTACATCGATATTAAATAGTGATGAATGAATGAAGGAGGTCACACTATTTGTTGGCTGAACCACAAACTGGATGCGCAGACGTAGTGTGTTAAATGTACAAGTGATAATCAATCCTGTGGACAGGTGGATAATTAATTAAAGTCAGAGTGGCATCGGCTCGGAGCATGGTTGTTCCCAGGCTGCGGACGAGTGACCGCAAATTGCCTAATTTATCGCACCAATTGCTGCCCATTTGCTCAGTGGACAACACTACCCAAAAATATCCGTGAAATTAAACACATTAAAGAGCTAATTGGTTTGTATTAATGAGAAAGAACTATTAGTGAAATTCTAATAGATCTGATGTGAATGGATGCGTTAAACAAGGCAGACCCAGAAGGGTGTTTTCCGATCAAATAGGAGACATCCTCATGAAAGCTGGGCTGCCTAGTGCCCATAACCGTAGGGCGTGCATGAAGAGAATTGTGGATGTGAAGGAAGCGAGGGTGTTGTGTCAGGATCGTGGTAAGTGGCGTTCCGTTGTCTCTGCCTATCACTGTGGGAAAAAAGCGTGACAATTGTATTGTATTGTACTAATAATACTTTATGTGTATTTTTTTCAGTAGCGCGGCTTTTACCTTCAAAATCTCTACAACCAAGCAAACCAAACACAAAAGTAACTTTGTTTACTTGTAAAAATAACGATTAGAATTAATAACACCCCAGCCTCGCCTCGACGACTGCAAAGCTTTCAAAACAATAAAAAAAAAAGGTTTCTTAACCTGGGGTCCAAGGAATCAATAATAACAAACGCATCAGTAATATGTACAATAATGTACATGTTTTAATTTAGCTACAATTTGCTCGCTTAAAACTTAAAAGAGTGGTAGACAGATGATGGTGGTTATTAACCCAGTAACGCACCGCCTGCAGGAATTTCTCTGTGATATATATAAGAGCGGCCGTAGTCCCCGTGTTCGAAACTCGGTAATTCTGACCGGTACCAATGTAACTTTGTTATACGTACTTTGGTCGCTCAGTACCTATAGGCACTACTAAAGAGTGGTAGGCAGACTGATAATGGTCATTTGCCCAGTCTGCCGTCCTGGGGTAGTAGGAGCAGTGCTGGAGCAG
Source organism: Tinea pellionella (assembly GCA_948150575.1). Classification (NCBI taxonomy): domain Eukaryota; kingdom Metazoa; phylum Arthropoda; class Insecta; order Lepidoptera; family Tineidae; genus Tinea; species Tinea pellionella. The sequence continues at coordinate 8,116,112 of OX411251.1, read as the reverse complement.
TTTCGGGAGCAGTGTCAATGTAGATGATGCATACTCTTCTCCACAGGCCGGCATAACGGAGGCGAATGCTGCCCGTAGAGATTTCTCTATAGTAGCAGTTGTTTTCGTTTATTTACCGCACTCTTGCTTTACAGGCGGAGTGTTGTCATATGACGAGCTACAATTTAAAAAAAAGTAGTTTTCACATTCCATTTCCGCACAATATCCAGTTTTATCCAATTTCTTAGTACGTACAGATAGGATAAAGTAAAACACGAAAGTTACAGTTTGAAATGGACCGTGAACACTTCCTCACGTATATTTACCCTCTCAAAGATAGTTTCTTCTAGAAACTCTATAGAATACCACACTATTGCGCTGTTTCAAAAGAATCTATCGTCTTTGAAATGTTTAATACTAATGCGAACGAATTCTTTACAACAAATACATATTACACAATACAGAGGTACTAAGACAAAAACAACGCAAACCTGAATCATGTTTATTGTTTTATTATAAGCAATTTCTAATGCATACAATATTACGCGTTTAACTTGAGAAATAATTAATACCTCATACAAACCTTCATCAACACTTCGTCTGATGCAAAGCTAGAGTACGGTCCATTAACAGAAACAACTGCTACTATAGATAAACTGGTAAAGGTAGCAGTCACCTCCGCTATGCCGGCTTGAGGAGACGAAACCTACCATCCTTCTTTCATTGCAAGCAATCAAGCAAGTAATCTATTTACTCTATTAGAATTCTAAGTGTCCCTACCTGTCTTGGCTTTTTAATTAAGGGATGTTTTCAGGACGGTCGAACCTCCCTTTGGAGGTAGCATCTTGGGTACAACACACTACTAACTATCACCCTTATTTATTGAACAATAAAGCTTAAATTAACGAACAGTTATGTTATATGTGTAGCTATTTGTGAGGTTTAGGTCCCCAATAAAATGTTGTTCAAATGTCGCTATCGGTGCCTGCTACTTGCTTTAGTAAATTGTATTTTTTTATTTCTTTATAAACTCTATCTTTATGAAGCTGGGCGGTTTTTTTTATTAATTCTTAGTGGTATAGATAACTTTTAAGCGTAACACCCGTGAAGTAACATTGTAAAATGATATTCGTTTCCTAATTAAAAATATTATGTTTACACGACCATATACCAGCGGTAAGAAGCGTGAACTCACGATGGATGAGACCCGTGTTCGAACCTCGCTAATTCTGACCGGTACCAATGTAACTTTGTTATATGTATTTCGGTCGCTCAGTGCCTATAGGCACTATTAAAAAATGGTAGACAGACCGATGATGGTTATTAGCCCAGTCTCCCGCCTGGGGTAGTACCACCACTTTCGAATGTAACACCCGTGAAGTGACTTTTTTTTTTTCTTTTTTTTTTTTTTTTTTATGCTTAATAGGCAAACGTTTGACCGCACCCTGCCTGATGTTAAGCAGTGATGCGGTCTAAGATGGAGCACGCTTGCCTATGAGGTACCTGTTTACCCTTAATTTGAAGAGGCCCATATTGTACTTCTCGGGAAACACAGACACCGGGAGAGAGTTCCACAGTTTCGCAGTACGCACGAGGAACGTGTTGTCAAAACGCCTCGTACGCACTTTTGGAACTTGGACCATAAATGGATGGTACCTCTCCGGGTGTCTGGACGTCCGATAAAAGAAAGGGGACGGTAGAACTAAGTTGTGTAGCTCTTGCGCACACTCTCCGAAATGTATCCGGTAAAAGACCGATAAACAGGCGACGTTTCGTCGGTGCTCAAGGCTTTGTAGCCGAGACTTGACTAGAGCGTCATCGCCTATTAGCTTCTTGGCGCGCCTCTCGATCGACTCCAATGCCGCAAGTTGGTATTTGGCAGATCCATCCCAAAGGTGAGAGCAGTACTCCATGCAGGTCCTTACTTGCGCTTTGTACAAAGTAAGGAGTTGTTCCGATGTGAAATACCGTCTCACCTTCGAGAGGATACCAAGCTTTTTTGAGGCCAAAAGAGCTTTTGACTCGATATATGAGCCAAAATTTAGAGTCGATGATAAGGAGACACCAAGAAGCTCCAGATGTTCCGTTATCGGCACGGATACATTTCGGAAAGTGGGAGACAGTTGGAAGGGTCTCTTTTTAGCAGAGAATAAACACGCCTGGGTCTTGCTAGCGTTGAACCTGACCAGGTTGGCATCGCCCCAATCGGAGACTGCCTTAAGGGACAGGTTCAAGCGCTCGACCATGGCCTCTCTGTGTGTTTGGATCTCTGACTCACTGGCTCGTACGCTGGATGTGTAGCTCTCTACAACTGTGCTGTCGTCTGCGTACCCAAAGATACCGGGTTCTAACAGATCGTTGATGTGCAGCAGAAAGAGAGTTGCAGAGAGTACGGACCCCTGAGGAACTCCGGCATTGATAGCCATTTGATCAGAGGTGCAGCCATCTATGACTACCCGTAATGATCGATCCCTCAAGAAATCCGATATCCACGCACACAAACCAGTGGGCAAACCGAATGCAGGAAGCTTGCCAATAAGACCATCATGCCAGACCCTGTCAAAGGCCTTCGAGATGTGACTTTGTCGCGTTTCGGGAATAGTTTGAAAGTAGCCAGGTATAACGAGAGGCGTATGCACTGTCAATCTAGATGGTATATGCTCGTATCTTAAAGCCGGCATAGTGAAGGCGACTGCTGCCTGTAGAGATTTCTCTGTAGTAGCAGTTGTTTCCATTCATGGACCGCACTCTAGCTTTACATTAGGCGGAGGGTAGTCAAATGCTAAACTACAATAAAAAAAACGATTCGGCCACGATCGCTCGTTGATGAATGTGAAGTTTAAAGATCGCAGAAGGTGACAGTTCATTCTCTGCCTATACTTGTAAATAAAGCGTAAGAGTATAGACTCAAATTATGATAATATTTAACTAAACAAATCATAACTTTTCCGCGTAACATTCCTAAAACAATACACATAAAAATTAAAACGTTATTATACACGACCCGAAACAAAGTAATAAAATGTTTTTTTTAAACAGAAGTTTGTTTTTAAAAACGCGACATAAAGTTATTTATATACATATTAAAATTTATAGTACAAATTCGAAACAGTACAAAATAGTCGAGTATTTAAAACATAAGGGTCACAGATCACAGAGGCGTTGAAAACGAAAACTATCGTTTGTATCGCGAACTTTTATTTTAGATATTTTTTTCCAATTTATATCGACTAGAGGAAAAAAATAATAAGAGTTGCCTCCGTGGGTAGTGTGCTTTAGTATAATAACAGTCGGCGCGTATAAGATTGATAGTTATAAACACATACACATGTAGAATATAAAATTGAGGACGAAAACGGTTACATAAAAATGCTATAAATGTTTCAGGCTATCCAATAAAATTTGCGTTCCGAATACCAGAACGGATTGCCAAAAAAATTTGTAACATATCCCAATTCCGTTGTGTAACTTTTAGTTTGTATGGGAAAATCGGGAAGCAACCACAGCTTGCTGAAGTTAAAATCGAACCCACAACTTCCGCTTTGAACACGGATGCTCTGACCATTAAACAACATAGCACTCGCATGAAGACATCTCCAGCATTTGAATAGTTACAAAATTTAGGGTGAAAATTAAATTAGCACGCTGTTGTTCCTCAATATTTTTTTTAATATTTTATTTTTTACAAAATCAAAACGTATTCTTATCTAAATCAAACCCTATCATACTTTATTAATACGAGTACATTGCATACCTACTGAAATGTTTGATTACACCATGTTTCTACGTTTGCGAATCTATTCCACCAACCATGCTAATTATATTTTATTAGGTCCACAATCCACATAACATGCGTCATGCATTTAGTATTTCAGTTAAATTATTTATGACAAAATACTCTTTTAACTTCAGAAGGGCGGCCGTGGTCTAGCGGTAAGACGCGTGAACTCACAATCGATGAGACCCGTGTTCGAACCTCGCTAAATTCACAAATGTTATACGTACTTTCGTCACTCAGTTCCTATAGGCACTATTAAAGAGTGGTAGGCAGACTGATGATGGTTATTGGCCCAGTCTGCCGTCCTGGGGCAGTACCACCACTTTCGAATGTAACATCCATGAAGTGACTTTGTCGAGTTTCGGGAGCAGTTTGAAAGTAGCCAGGTATAGCGAGAGGAGTGTGAACTATACAATTTAGATGGTGCATACTCGTCTCAGGCCGGCATAGCGAAAGCAACTGTTGCTCGTAGAGATTTATCTGTAGTAGCAGTTGTCTCCGTTCATGGATCGCACTCTAGCTTTACATCATAAGCCGAGTTACATTAAAAAAAAAAAAAAACGTCTTGTACTTTCCCTTCCCAATACAAGAAGAAATCACGTAGAAAATACGCAAAATGAGTATTTACTTAACTCATACAAAATAAATAAACATCAAAAAACATAAACATTGTATGCAAAATAAATCCCAAAACTATCCAGAACGAATGGGCGGAACGAGTATTACACATAAAATTCTCGCAAACATTCACATGAGTACAGCGTTGACGGTAAAAATAAAACACCTGCAAAAAGTCCCGTAAGAGTAGTGTGAAAAAAAATTTCGAAACCGTTGCTCGAATTACAAAGGGTTAGGAACGGGAATAGCAAAAAATTTTGTTGAATTAAAGTTATGAAATTCTAGTTTTGTACTGAATTTCGTTTGTTACCAAAAATACATACCTAACACAGCCTCGACTTTTCCTCCAAATATCCGCTTACCATTTCTCACACGTAATAAGTGTATAACTTTTTTTTTAAATAATGCTTTGCCCTCCCATGTATTCTCCCAATCCTTTCACCTTGGATCCTTCAAGCGGAGCGTGAAAAAGCACCTTCTCAGGCCGGCATAGTGATGGCGACTGGAGCCACCGTGCGAGCGGTTCTCTAGTCGTCAATGCTCATGGACCTCCACTGCGTTTACCATCAGACCAGTCGAAGTCACATGTCGTGCCAAAATAAAAAAAATAATAATAAAATGTCTCATTCGCAACACTTTTTATTGTAACTCGCTATATGACAACACTCCGTCTGATGTTTCTACCACAGAGAAATTTCTGCAGACAGCAGTCGCCTCCGCTATGCCGGCTCGAGGAGTTGGATGTACTATCTAGATCGACAGTGCACACTTCTCTCGTTATACCTGGCTACTACTAAGCTGATTCCGAAACGCGACTCGGCACACTTGAGTGACTTACCAGATGGTTTTTGAGAATTCGATATTTAAAAATATGCTTTCAGACTGAAGATATACATAATAATATGAGAAGAGGGCTCTCCCGACTCTATCCACTAATATACGAAAGAAAATGGTGCAGTTAAAATTAATTTATAACGATAATTCAGTTCTTTCGGCTCTTAATTTTTTTCGACCCCTAAACTTTAATCAATTTTAATGATTAGCACCTCATTTAATTAAGAAGAGAATAATCTATGTCAAACCGAAGCCCTTTTTTTAATTTATTGACAATTATTTAAAGATAATACAAATTATTCATGAAAAGTGAACCTAACATAACGATGTTTTCTTCTGTATAATCAATTTCTTTAGTGTCCCAATCCCATTACAAACTTAGTACAAGCAATTGAAGCAGACTGATGATGGTTATTCGCCCAGTCTGCCGTCCTGGGGCAGTACCACCACTTTCGAATGTAACACCCGTAAAGTGACCTTGTCGCGTTTCAGGCAGTTTAAAAGTAGCCAGGTATAACGAGAGGAGTGTACACTGTCAATCGACTGCTGCTTGCAGAGATTTCTCTGTAGTAGCAGTTGTTTTTATTCATGGACCGTACTCTAGGTTTACATCAGGCGGAGTGTTGTCGCATGCCGAGCTACAATAAAAAATAATATTAAAAAAATCAAAACATACAGACCTTGATAGTGTATGTTGAACCAGCTAAGGCTTCTTGTATGCGAATTTAACTCCGGTTGTCCACTTCCAAGTCCACTTTACACACCTTTCCGTTGCATGCCTTGTATTTGTCTCCGTGTGAATTCAGCAGGTATAGGTATTCTCTGCGTGGGTCAATACCGGCCACAAATCTAGCTGCGACCAGCCTTACACCGTACCCGATGTATCTAAGACCAACCCAACTACGAAATATTGACGCATTCTAATTTCAAAAATCAGGGTTTGTGTCAACTACTCACGGCGAGCCCTAGGCTCCGTTCGAGTACCGTACACCGGTCTTAACAGTAGTAATTATAAAATAAGCGTGTTGTCACTTCATAACCCGACGCACCGCCCACTCGTCATTTGCTAACTGTCACAGATAATAAAACTTTTATTACTAAAAGGATTGCAACCGTCACAAACTTTGTACAATCTCCAAAAGGCTTTTACCGAAAAATGATAAGAAACAAGAATAAGTGGAAGTCTGAACAACTTAATTTCCCTTAGCTAACTTTTTGGGAATCTCCGCTTTATAAATCTGATCAATTTTGTGGGTATGACTTGAAGCTATCAAATTGAAGGCTCCCTTAGGGCGAGACGTGTGCCTTCCGTATTGAATTACAGCTAAAACTGAACGTATTCATATTTGCAAGATGTTTGAAAATACGTAAATTCATATATTTCAAAAGCGAGTGATATGCAGTAGTAATATAATTAAATCTAAAATGTATGCTGAATTGGGCAGGTGTAGATGTGACAGGCTTTGATGTAACACTTATTTTATTGTTGCTTTTTTTATCTGTTGTTATTAATACTACTATAAGAGCGGCCGTGTTCTAGCGGTAAGGCACGTGAACTCACGATCGATGAGACCCGTGTTCGAACCTCGCTAATTCTGACCGGTACCAATGTAACTTTGTTATATGTACTTTGATCGCTCAGTGCCTATAGGCACTATTAAAGAGTGGTAGGCAGACTGATGATGGTAATTTGTCTAGTCTGCCGTCCTGGGGTAGTATCACCACTTTCGAATGTAACACCCGTAAAGTGACCTTGTCGCGTTTCGGGAATAGTTTGAAAGTAGCCAGGTATAACGAGAGGAGTGTACACTGTCAATCTAAGATATTACATGCTCGTCTCCTCAAGCCGGCATAGTGGAGCCGACTGCTGCCCGCACAAGTTTCTCTCTGTAGTAGCAGTTGTTTCCATTCATGGACCGCACTCTAGCTTTACATCAGGCGGAGTGTTGTCACATGCCGAGCTACAATAAAAAAAAATGTTTTCTTTTTTTGTATGCGTTCACTCCACCAATTTATGTATGTACTATGTAGTGAAAATTATTTTAGGGTGCAGTGATGTTATTATGATCAATTTAAATATAAAATCTCCTCGACACTGCACTTGTAAACCAAATAAATAAATATCTATGTATACTAATAATTCGAGCCGGTACCAATGTAACTTTGCTATGCAATTGCAGTTTGCATATACACTTTAGACGCTCAGTGTCTATGATAATAATGTGGATATTCCAGAATTCCAAGAAGTAAGTAAAGAACCTATCTTTTAGGCAAAGGGATATAGGCATATCATGTTTGTGCTGTGCGATAGAGAGGGAGAACGTGTGCACGTATGTATATGACTGTGTGTGCTGTGTAGAGTGTTGCCACAGACCAATGCAGGAAAAATGTTAACGGTGACGGTGACGATCGCGTTTTTCTACTGTTTACTTCCTGGCAAAATATGTATTACTTTGATAAGTTACAAAAAAAAACCTAACATTTATAATTTTAAAATATAAGCCCAAAGCGTCAAGTAAAATTATTTAAATATTATTCAACATCTTCAGAGGGAGAAAGGAAACATCCCGTTTGTTTTTCTTATCATTCGTTTAAGAAATTGGTGAAATCGTTAGCATGGCATCGCTGCGAAAAGCGAGTTATGAAAAATTACAGTATATTTAGTGCATAGTGCATGTTTTATTTTTACCAACAAAAATAATTTCAGTAGAAAGATAACAGTTAAAATAATACAGACATCAGTCGCCATTGGGTTGATGAGGCAAGTGTTGACAGGGCAATCTCCTCTCGTTTTGCCTGAAACTCGACTAGGACCCTTTTGCGAAACGACAGACTGGAATAATACCAATAGACTGCCTGTCTACCTTTTTTTTTTATTTATTACTCGTACTTACAACACGCCGCTTTATTAATTCTTTACACAACTTTAGTTATTCTTTCGTAATTAATAATGTTCGTAACATTAGCTCTGGAAGTATCTTCAGATCGAATAAGTTTCCTTCTTGACCGAAAAACTCATTTATATTTTCCAGCCATTAGTTCCTAATCTCATAGAAACGGCTACAAAGAGCTCCGGCTAATTGTTTCTTATGACAAAACCAAAATGAAATAATTTATTTTTATCCCAACCTATTCAATTATCTGGAAAACCCATTATACTTTTATTAGTTTCTAAGAAAAATGTATGTTATTAAGTAAATAGTATTAATTTTACACGTGTAGTTAATTCTATAAGTAATCTCAGTATTTAGTGTATCACTGGATCTAGACCGGTAGAATTAGTATTACAAACAGATAAAATGTTGTGGTTTTCTCAATATGATGAGTACAGAGAAAGTAGACTGCTGTTAACACGACAGCCTACTGCCTGTAGAAATTTGAAGTAGCAGTTTTCTCTGCTATTTAGACCGCAGTTTAACATAACATCAAGTGGAATGCGGTTACAAGCCAGACCGCAATTTTTATATATTTTTTTTAAATTATTTCCCTGTTAACAAAATATTACACGTAATTTAAAATTAAGCCATTTTTTATTAATAAAAAAAGGCAAATTGAGGCCAATAAAACATTGCTTTTATTGCAAGCTCTGGCCGATCGTTAACCCATTAACCGCCAGCCCTCGGTCAGTTTCGGTCGTATCTCATTAATTATTAAAATGGACTACGTTTAGTCACCCCACCTCATATATCTAACCTATTAGTTTATTACGAGGATAATTAGGAATAATAATTAATATTTCCTCTTTAATTTTAAACGTTACGAGCCTTTCTTGATTGAATAATAAATAATATTACATATACTAAAAAAATAATTTATTTTATTGTGTTTTTACTGACTTCTTAAAAAGGATATCACCCAAAGCTATCTGCCGGTATCAACGTAATTTGGTAAAACACTAGCTTGCAGACATTTAAAAACAACAAAAACTCTAATTCTAAAAACGTAACCAACAAATTAAATAATAAAACTGGTGTTACAATCTTCTTGAAAACAAAAATCCTAATCCCCCGAAACACAAGAGTACAATGACCTTTACAGCGAAAATTAAATGCGTAATTTTTATCTGTTTATATTTCATTTCCGCATGATCCGGCTTTTTCATTGTCGCCCTCTCTCCTAACAAATGAAGAGAAATTGGCTTAATAAAGTGACGATTTTTGTGATTCCCAGATTGCTCGTTAACCTCCCGACAATGTGACCTCTGAGGGCAAGTATAAGTATATATAGATATTATCGCTTTTCGCATCCATTATTAGAGCTTTAATTCTTTCAGTCAATCAGTACTTTATTTTCTGTCATTTACCCTATTGTTCCGAGAGTTAAAAAGTTTCTAGAATATTTATGTATACTTCGTTATTATACTTTAGTTGTTAGGTATCGTTTTCTGTCCCGTGGCTCGCTGTCCTTTCCCGTGAGTGACAGTGTCATATGGAGGGCACTGTTGGAATTGCTGGTGTCCCATCGGGCGCGTCCACAGGTGGTGAATAAAGGGTCCCGGGATACCTCCCTGATGTACCCCGGTACGAACCAAAACCAGCAAAGTGGAGTCTCTCCTCGGGTCACATTCTGCTTTCAGAGAAGATCTGAGTGAGAGATCACCCTTCATCGCGTGCGCGGTAGCGGTAGCGGAGTATCAAGCGTTATCTCCTTCGCCCCTAACCAAGAGCGGTAATCCCGTGGTTGGATTACCGCTCATTTACTTGGCTGGAATAGTGTTTCTTCCCGATGAGGTGGGGCCTAACGGCCAAACGTCGTTGGGGTCGCAGATGAATGCGAAAGCGTGCCCGTGGCCTCACCATAGGACGTAGAGGGAGGGACACTGTGGGGTTTTAGTCGTGTATACCCGGTATTGGGGAGTACCGGGGAGTCCGACATAACCTCGTCGTCTTCCCCGAGAAGGCAAGGCTTCTATAAAAAAATTCCCCTGCGTAAAAAAAGAGGTATCGTTTTCTGTAGTAAAACTTATTTTTAATTAGAATATATGGAATCAATACAATCGTATCGCTTTAAAATCTACTAATAACAAGATTGCTTGGGCAAACCCTGCCATCTTAGGGGGTACTACGTAAAGTGACCTAGTCGCGTTTCGGGATCATTTTGAAAGTATCCTGGTATTTACTCTGCGTACATTCATCTCGTACATATAATGTAATAAATACTATAAATATTTGCACATGCTTTCTTTATTAATATTATTATATAATTATATAATATGTTGTCGAGTTGCTCTGTGGCTTCTTTCCTCGACGGAGCCGTTCCGAAACCATATGAAAATGTAAATTTTATTGTGACCATTCATATTTGGCCCTTTTGATATAAATATTTTATATTTAAATATATAAGTAAGTTATATATAACTCAAACTTTGATCTAAAAGTAATTGTACATAACATAGAATAAATAAATAATAAAGATAGATAAGTGAAAAATAAAATATATATTCTATATAACTTTATTATTTATTCATTATATTTATGTACTACAACTATTGTTCAAACTTTTACAAGTTTTTTTTGATGAAGGAACACGCGTTATCTAGTTTAATCATAAAGGTAAAAGCGTTCATATTCTAGACTGAAAAAAAAACTATCAAATCAAAAAGCCACAGACGTCGATATCGGCTTTTAAAACGATTTTGCCTTTTTCCATATTTCAATTTGAAGCTAGTCAGGCTGACTTTTGGAGTGAGGGGCTTCGGTTGATTTTGCCGGTGGAAAGACGTCCTTTATTAATGGTCGAGTAACTAATCTCAATTGAATCATGTTCGAAGTCAACTACAAAGAAAAATAACTCAAAAATGTCGTATTTTCAATAATGATCACTCATCCAATTTGTAGAGTAGTGAGTTCTATTCCACCGTAGAGCTAAAACCAATGCATGCATAATTAATTATATTATAGGTTACACGCAATAAAAAAATATTGTAACTCGGCATATAATGACACTCCGCTTGATCGCTAAAGTACTTTTATAAATGATAACAACTACTACTGTGGTTAAGTACGCAGCAGTCGCCTCCGCTATCCCGGTTTGAGAAGATGATGTGCATCCGTTGACAGAGCACACTCTTCTCGGTATAACATTACATTTTTATGTTAATTTAGTAATGACACTACAACACGTAGATATTTTTAACAACTTTCTTAGGGATAGTTTAGGCAGCCATCTTGAGACATCAGGTTATCTGTCTTGAATTATTTTCCTAAACTTGTGTTTCTTCTAGTGTTAATGTGTAATAATAGTGGATTATTAACCATTAAGTGTTCGTGAACGTGCGTGAGTGTGGGCAAACAATTTAAAATAAGAGAACCTGTAATTCCATTTTCCCTCCAAAACTCCGTAGGAAGTTTCAGTAAAGATTCTACTATTTTACTGGAGCAATTTTTGACTTGACTGAGACCTGACCTGATTGTTTAGTGATGAATGAATGAAATAATATTATTAACTTGATGCAAAAATATTTACTTTGACACTGGCAAATTGTTATAATGCCATATAAAAGAAAAAAGAAAAAAAGACTTTCTTAGGGCACATCACTTACCTATAAGCATTTAGTATTATTTATAAGAGGTTACCGGACATCCTGTATGTAGATAAAGTTAATAGTTATAACGTGTAAGACGTTAAGAAAAGACGTTAAAACTTTATCCCTAAGTTCTATATAAAAAAAGAAAGTATATTGTAGAGAGAACGACTTAAAAATACATCAAGTGTAGTAAGTACAATCTGTTCCCGTTGTTAGTGCCGCTTTGTAATACTTAAACTCGTTAAGGAATACCTGTGGAGGTATTAAAACAATGTCCGGATATATTTTACATTTTAAATCTTAACTATTCGTGAAACCGTTTATATTAATTTATTTACAAGTGTAAAGGAGGTATTTAGAGATGGTCACGTTCTTGGTGATATCTATTTATCTAGATATAAATATATAAAAAATAAAAAGCGGACAATTTTCTTTGTATGGGAAGTACCTAAATTGTATTTTCTATTAAAGTGGTAATATTAATTTTATAATGTCTATTTATTTAGTATAATGAGAAATAGAACGATAAAATCATAATTACCTAAATTAATTCAATACATAATGAATTCATAATTCTGGTTAGATTTTTATATAATCTATCACCCATTTACAATATAATTAATCAAAATATAAATTCGGTATTGTTTTATATGGAATATGATCAATATATACGAGTATACGTTATGGATATTTACACACAAGATTTTAAACACCGTATAATATAGGTTTAACTTTTAAGAAATTTTTAAACCATGATTATATTTAAGTTCAATTGTTTATTTCTTAATTTAATTTAATTTTAAGTTAGAATTGAATCCGTTATTTTAAATTTTGTTTTAAGGACCATCAGTTGCACACTCGTCTTGTTACGCCCGGCTACTTCCAAATTGATCTCGAAGCGCTACTAGGTGCTTTGCTGGTGGTACACTTGAAAGTGGTGGCACTACCCCAGGACGGTAGGCTGAGCTAACAGAATCGTTAGATCACAGCCGCCCTGATATACTAGTGTTTTAATAATAAGATCCATTGATATAAAATAAATTTAATATAGGTACTCGTCTTAACAATGGCAAACCAGCGTCACCCAGTGGAAGTCGGAAAGTGGTTGATTCAGCTAATGAACGAGGAAGGATCGTCTCCTTTCAGAGCTATCTTTTGCTATTGTCAGTCGAATTTCATTCGGACGGCGGAGCGGATACGTCTAGCAGCTATGCGTTTAGTGATGTAGTGATGTTTGTCGATAGGTAAATATATTTATATTTTAAGACGATTTATATATTTTAGAGAATAATCGACGCCCATTTGTTGTATTTATATTGAAAAAACATTGTAATTAAAATGACAGTGAACATTATTATACGTTTTTAGAGTCCGTGTGAATCGTAGATATTTTAAAAATAATGGTCCCGTGACCTTACATACAATTTTTTTACACCAGCTTCGTTTAAATATTTTGCTGAAAATTTGATAAATTAAATCTTGTTTAGATTTTAATTTTTTATTTAATCATGGTTATTAGTTGGTTACAAATAATATTTTAATTAGAAATCCCTGTGTTTTCTCAACCCACTTAAATAAAAATATCAGTGAAAATAATCGTAAACAAATTTTTATAACATTATTTTGTGATAAAACGGGGGAAAAAATGATAATTCTTTAAAAATGTCATAACTTTTAAACCAGAAGGTATAAAAAAAAATCACCAAATTATATTCTAGATATTGAACCCCTCTATCTGTAAAATACCGTTGACACCACTACTTACGGGACAACCTGTATATTATGTAAATAAATATACAAAAAAAAACTATCGATTTTTAAAAGATAATAAATTGCACATCACTAATATACGATGTCAGAGTTGAGTGTCAGTCTACTCGATACGATAGCGTCTATTCTCAACAGACAATGATAACTGTACTATAAATGACATTTCAATAATACTTATTACGTTTTCCAAGTACTTGTACGACTCGAGATGTTTTTTTTTTAAGAACAGATCATTATTTTTATTACTGTTTCATAACATATTACTATATTCATACAGGGCATGCTCATTTCAGCAATAAATATTACTTGGGCGGCTTAGCATTTAGTGTTATTATACTGTAATTTTCATAGTAATCCGACATGCGACAACACTCCGCCTGATAGAGTGTGATCCATAAGCGAAGATAACAGCTACCAGAAAGAAATATCTTTAAGCAGTAGTCGCCTCCGCTATGTCGGCTTAAAAAGACGCATATGCATTATCAATTGACAGTGCACATTCTTCTCGTTATTCTTGGCTGATGAAAAATGTAATTGTTTATCATTTCTTAATGACTGTACTAAGCTTGTAGGCGCTGAGCGACCAAAGTACAAAGTTATATCGGTCCGGTCACAATTTAGCGAGGTTTGAACCCGGGTCTCATCGATCGTGAGTTATATTATAATAGGTTAAAATTGCGTAGTTAATGTACTTACAATAATTTATATGGAAACTTAGTATTAATACAAGTAAGGTCGTTAGCATTATGAAGACATCCAATAGTTTGATAATAGATTATTTGATATTAAATTCCAAATCCTTAGAAACGAGATGAAATTGGATAATCAATTTACATAAGATTTTCATGCAAATTATTTTAAAGGCAGATTCACACAATTTGCGATTATTTTGCCGACATTTTTCAATTCAATACTTCTTATAATAAACTGTATTAATACAGATTGCGTTGTGTAATGTAATGCGGTAACCGCACTTAAAATTCGGCGCGACCATATATTATCCGGGAACGAACTCGGCCGCGCCCCCTGTCACTTTTAGTTACTATGCTATAAATAAATAAATAAAATACGCTTTATTGCACATATTAAGTGGTACATAGGCGAGCTTAATACATTTGGCATTGTCTACCAGCTAACCTTTGTTGGTGTGAGAGGAGATATCTGCAGTGCAATGAAAAAAATATATATTGACAAAATTTATAAACTAATAAATAAAGTATAAAGTAAAAATAAAAGATTAAGTTATTAAAATAAAGTAATACATATAATAAAATATAATACTAGAATTTACTAAATCAATAAACACAACAGCCAAGCTGGGTCCCAACAACAAATTGCCGAGCCGTACCACGCCGCTTCATGTATCTCGAGTATGGTTTCCGTTCAAGCATGATGAAAAGAGTGGTAGGCAGACGATTGATGGTTATCAGCCCAGTCTGTCATCCTTGGGTAGTACCACTACTTTTAAGTGTAACACACATAAAGTGACCTTGTCGCGTTCATTCGGGATCAGTTTAAAAGTAGACCGTCATAGTGCACTATCAACCTGAATGGTGCACATTCGTCTTCTTAAGCATAGTGGAGGCGTCTGCTTCCTACAGAAGTTCATCTATAGTAGAAGTTGTTTCTGTTCATGGACCACAATCCAGCCAAACATCAGGCAGAATGTTGTCATAAGCCTAGCTATAGCTGCATATAGCTATATAACAGAACTACATGTCAACATATTGTTAATCCTACGTGAAGTGCATCTACACTCGCTTTAGTTTTATGAACAAAGTGATTAAAATATAATAATGTATTGTTTGAACGAGCCTTAAATGTTGAAAATTTACGAAGAACAAGCGACGAAAGGGAAGGAAAATCAAAGATTATGAAAACTGAAAGTAAAAACTTTTAAGCAGTTTTAACAATATTAAAAAGTTTTGAGTGGCTTTTCTGATGTTTTCACCAATTATTTTTCGTTTCGGTAATAGGGGCCCGCTGCTGGTTGTACAATTATTGATACAAACATCCTAAATCCAAAATACTTTAAATTTAATTAAAAATTAATTATGAATTTGTAAAAATACATTATTTAAATATTACATTTTATTACACAATAATACTATTTGTCAATAACTAAAAATTTTTTTTTTTAAATTCTGCCTTATATAGTTTTACGAAATATTTACTCTATTCTATTTTTTTGGTAGAAAACATGAAGCGAAATTAATAAGAATTTGAAATATACATAGTAATACGTAATACAATAATAATTTTACGTTAGCCTGTTATTTTTACGTCATAGTATCTACTTACGGACACCTCTTTGTATCCCTGTTGGCTAGACGACTGCTCGGTTCGCTGCACTGGGCTTTCTTGACGTAACCTAATGAAATTCATACAGGGAAGTACCAGGAAAATTGGATTCTTTATTTTAGGCGTCACGGCACACAATTTTTTTCTTCTCATTTCGCACGATTTCCTTTCCTTATTATTACTTCCTTGTTTTTTTAGATTAAAATATACGTGTACATATTAAAATTTGGTTATTTTTTATTCGTTTAGAAAGTTCTATATTTTATTTAATATATGGGCACATGACATGTTTACACCACACACTTCTGATATTTCCGAGACTCAATCTAGCCGTGACCAGAAGTACCAATGGAAACCAAAACGTCTAGTATGTAAACAAACAGAACTCATCTTAATTCGGGCCGCAAGCGGCGCGTTGTTAGGTATAAAACTTTATGAAAGAGTTCACTCTTGCTAGACGTGTGTCAGTTTC